>JASAOG010000056.1:0-1320000 GCA_030265305.1 Biomphalaria pfeifferi
GTATTGTTGTTGTGTAAACATGTATTTAGTATGGTGTTTTAAACATGTATTTAGTATGTTGTTTAAACATGTATTTAGTATGGTGTTTAAACATGTATTTAGTATGGTGTTTAAACATGTATTTAGTATGGTGTTTAAACATGTATTTTAGTATGGTGTTTAAACATGTATTTAGTATGGTGTTTAAACATGTATTTAGTATGTTGTTTAAACATGTATTTAGTATGGTGTTTAAACATGTATTTAGTATGGTGTTTAAAACATGTATTTAGTATGGTGTTTAAACATGTATTTAGTATGGTTGTTTAAAACATGTATTTAGTATGTTGTTTAAACATGTATTTAGTATGGTGTTTAAACATGTATTTAGTATGTTGTTTAAACATGTAATTTAGTATGGTGTTTAAACATGTATTTAGTATGGTGTTTAAACATGTATTTAGTATGGTGTTTAACATGTAGTAGTTTAAACATGTATTTAGTATGTTGTTTAAACATGTATTTAGTATGGTGTTTAAACATGTATTTAGTATGGTGTTTAAACATGTATTTAGTATGTTGTTTTAAACATGTATTTAGTATGTTGTTTAAACATGTATTTAGTATGGTGTTTAAACATGTATTTAGTATGGTGTTTAAACATGTATTTAGTATGGTGTTTAAACATGTATTTAGTATGGTGTTTAAACATGTATTTAGTATGGTGTTTAAACATGTATTTAGTATGTTGTTTAAACATGTATTTAGTATGTTGTTTAAACATGTATTTAGTATGGTGTTTAAACATGTATTTAGTATGGTGTTTAAACATGTATTTAGTATGGTGTTTAAACATGTATTTAGTATGTTGTTTAAACATGTATTTAGTATGTTGTTTAAACAGTGTATTTAGTATGGTGTTTAAACATGTATTTAGTATGGTGTTTAAACATGTATTTAGTATGTTGTTTAAACATGTATTTAGTATGTTGTTTAAACATGTATTTAGTATGGTGTTTAAACATGTATTTTAGTATGGTGTTTAAACATGTATTTAGTATGGTGTTTAAACATGTATTTAGTATGTTGTTTAAACATGTATTTAGTATGTTGTTTAAACATGTATTTAGTATGTTGTTTAAACATGTATTTTAGTATGGTGTTTAAACATGTATTTAGTATGGTGTTTAAACATGTATTTAGTATGGTGTTTAAACATGTATTTAGTATGTTGTTTAAACATGTATTTAGTATGTTGTTTAAACATGTATTTAGTATGTTGTTTAAACATGTATTTTAGTATGTTGTTTAAACATGTATTTAGTATGTTGTTTAAACATGTATTTAGTATGGTGTTTAAACATGTATTTAGTATGGTGTTTAAACATGTATTTAGTATGGTGTTTAAACATGTATTTAGTATAGGTGTTTAAACATGTATTTAGTATGGTGTTTAAACATGTATTTAGTATGGTGTTTAAACATGTATTTAGTATGGTGTTTAAACATGTATTTAGTATGGTGTTTAAACATGTATTTAGTATGGTGTTTAAACATGTATTTAGTATGGTGTTTAAACATGTATTTAGTATGGTGTTTAAACATGTATTTAGTATGGTGTTTAAACATGTATGTAGTATGGTGTTTAAACATGTATTTAGTATGGTGTTTAAACATGTATTTAGTATGGTGTTTAAACATGTATTTAGTATGGTGTTTAAACATGTATTTAGTATGGTGTTTAAACATGTATTTAGTATGGTGTTTAAACATGTATTTAGTATGGTGTTTAAACATGTATTTATTAAAGTGCTTCAGTCTCCGTTTCGTCTTGTAGTAGTGTACTTTGTTAACAGTAACTGTAGGGACATTTTCCAACAGACAATCTCGTCCACATGTACCGCAGGTTAAGGCAACATTGACTTTGCTGGTAAATGAACCAGCCATTTGTTGTTTGGTACGCTTTTCTTCCAGAGCTTAGGCCAATCCTTTTTAGTTATCCATTGCGCGGTGAAGGGTTAGATTTTTTTCCAGGTGCCCAAAGTTTTTACTTTTTCCCAAAAAATATAGACTATACCTAAGTCATGTGACAGTTACTTTGAGCAAGATGTATCCCTAAATATCTGGTGAAATAAGACAAATTAGTTCCTATGGTCAGCGCTACGCTTTCAAAATAGTAGGCTTACCACTCTGACTACAGGGTATACAATGACATAAGAATGTACAACAGTAATACAGTAATGGATATATTTCTAAGGCTTGTAACAGGTTAGACTCTCACTGGTCAAGTATTTCTGAAATATTTATGTTTTTACAGATGGCAGTGTAAATACATTTTAATTTAATTTTTACATTACATTGATTGATGGATTGTCCTGCTCTAAATGTAACACTAAATAAATATTTTATGCTTTAGCAATTCGACACTATCTGAATTGATCTCTTATGTTGTTCCACTGTGTTCATGGTGTATGACTCTGTTACTGTCTGACATAATTAACTAGTAATTTAAAACGAAGTTATGAGCCAAAAGAAAATTCGCTACCGAGGACAGACGTAGACGGCGAAAAGAAAATCAAAATAGACCAATGGCGGACAATGACTATACTTGCGCTGGATTTAGCAAAATATGTAGATCGCTATAGGGGCTGAGTAGCAACCGGAAATACTGCATTCATAATTAATCTTCGCGCTCGAAGACATACCTTATTGTTAGTATTATTTTTATTGGTATTATTTCTATTGGTATTATTTTTATTGGTACTATTTTTATTTGTATTATTTTTATTGGTATTATTATTTGCCTTATAAACGTTGTTTTATAATGTTCTAAGATGTTATCTTTAATGTACATATGAATTTTTATTATCTCAATTTTGTAATGTACAGATAAACAATAAATGAACCAAACCAACTTAAAATTAATCTTTTCATGTACTCGCAATTATAAATATTCGTTTCAACCATTCTCTGTTATTGCAGAGTACAAGTGATTCTGAAACTAGAGGGTCTGAAATTTTCTCGAAACATTTCCCAATGTACATTCTAACAAATTGCGAAGTGAGATAACAAACAATAAACAGCGTGACCTAAAAGAACAACCTTAGGACTGACATGATCTATGGCTTCCTTCAATCCAGGTGCAACTACGGGTCATCTCCTAGAAATAAAATGAAAGCTTTGACGTGATCTATGGCTTCTTTCAATCCAGGTGCAACTATGGGTCATCTCCTAGAAATAAAATGAAAGCATTGACATGAGCTATGGCTTCTTTTAATCCAGGTGCAACTATGGGTCATCTAGAAATAAAATGAAAGCCTTGAAAGCCTTGACATAAGCTATCGTCAAACGATGTCGCCAACTTAGCAGCTGATGTCTCCAAAGACACTTTGGAACCAATGGAGTCTCAGGTTTATCCAGGGTGTAGCACTGTATGCTACAGAGTGTAGCGTTGTGTGCTGCAAGGTGTAGCGCTGTGTGATGCAAGGTGTAGCGTTATATGCTGCAGGATGTAGCGCTGTGTGCTGCAAGGTGTAGCGCTATATGCTGCAGGGTGTAGCGTTGTGTGTTGCAGGGTGTAGTGCTGTGGGTTGCAGGGTGAAGCGCTGTTTGCTGCAGGGTTTAGCGTTGTGTGCTGCAGGGTGTAGCGCTGTGTGCTGAAAGTTGTAGCGTTATATGCTGCATTGTGTAACACTGTATGCTGAAGGATGTAGCGTTGTGTGCTGCAGGATGTAGCGTTATGTTCTGCAGGGTATAGCGATGTGTGATGAATGGTGTAGCGCTGTGTGCTTCAATTTTCCTAAGGGCCTCCGGATCTTGATTTTCTAAAGTGTTGACATCCGAAACACTTCCAGTGTTTTTGTTTAGCTGCAAGGCAGCAGAGGTTTGAATTCAGAGTTTCCCCATCTCCTAGGTGGGTATCTAAACAAGACGAACGATTCACGTTCTGTCAAAAGCTTGCTTGTTTAGGCGCCAGTTTCTAGCCTTTGCCTCAGTGAAGTTCCGCTGGTCTCAATATTGGAGCCACATGTCAAGGTCAGAAATTAGACTGATTGTCAAAGGCTATTTAAGACGCTAGCCAGTGGAACTAAGTGGGGTGCTTATATCAAGTAATATTTCCAGCAAAATCAACCTTATGGAATCTGTGACTGACCACATGCTTGGTAACTATCACCACTTTCTTATGTGTGTGTGTGTTACTGTGTGTGTAAAAAATAAGGACTGGCCAGCACAGAAGTTACAGAACCAAAAGAAGATATTGTCTGCTAATAAATGTTTCTTGCTGTCACCAAATAGTATCTTAATTTGAATAATTTAAAGTTTTTTTTTTTACAATTGTTTTGAATAATGTAGACAGTGCGTTTTCTTTGAAAACAAAATGAACAAAATCACTTCAGTTCTTTTCTAAAAGTATATAAAAGTTCCCTTTTTAGACAATGCGGTCTGTAGGGCAGATTTGTAAAGGCCATCTATTTCTGTGGTTTACGAGGATGTCACATGGCTAGCTCAACGATCAACGCCTTTACTAATGTCAGCTATCCTTTACCCGGGCATGCTACCCTGCCTCATAGTGGCACCCGGGTGGAAACGGTTGTAGGAGGAAACAATTAGGTCAAATGGGTAGCGGAACAAGGCTTCCATCAGGGTGCGAGAGCAGGCCCATTGCACTGTGCGGGGTTGTAAAAGAGCTTTCACATCCTTGTCAACAATCCAGACGCCGTTCCTCAAGAGTCCGTTTCAATTTTTGGCGTGTCCGCACGGTTAGTCTGGTATCAAATAGGAAAATGGCAGTAGTTCCAGGTGTACACGGCCTTCGGCCGCGTCTCTAGACCGTCAATATAGACACTTGTTAAACCATCTGTCAGCCATAACACACTGTTCAATTATGCCGTTGAGAGGAAGCTCGTGTTTGCATTAGCTGGACTAGAGTTTCAAGAGTCTATGCATCAACTCTACCTAACAGATTCAAACTGGTATCCTTTAGAGCTACGTGGACTGAGAGACGCCCGAAAGATACCCAAATTAACAACCCCAGTCGTCACCAGGATTCGAACCAAGGACCCTCCATTTCGCAAGCCAAATGCTTTACCACTCTGTCACCGATCTGTTTATTTCTTTATATATCAATTTTACAATATTTTTAAAAAGTAACATTATATATCAATGGCAACAAAATAATCTCAATATAAACATCAATCTTTTGTGTATCAAATATTCACAAAATATCAGAATAAATTAAGATAAGAAAACATACAATTGTATAAAAAAATAATGTTATAAAGTCAAAACACCAAAGGAAACACTGTACAGCTGGAATAGACGGTGAACTGAGTTGGGATTTAGACATTGACATACACTTTTAGAGAACCATTTCATACACGACACAATGCCATACAATTTCAAATCTTGACAAATAACTAAATAGTTCAGTTTGAAGTAGACACCTATGCACTCTTGACTACTCCAGCAAGAGTAGAGTTCTGTAAAAACTCACGTGGGAACTTGTCGAAGTGAAAAAAGGCGTTGCCCCAGGTGGCTGTAGCGAGTATCAAGATAGGGACACAGACGATGTTTAAAAAGAGACCACTCGTGACCTAAATAGAGAGTAATGTATGCAGGGATTAAGAAGCAAGCTAAAACTAATATTCACCAATCAAAGAATATCCATTCTAATCATTCAGCTTATTTTTTCTTTGCAATTGTTGATTTCCTACTGCAATGTAAAAGATCATCTTATTGTGGGCATAGCATGAGTAAGAAGTCCTGGTATTTTGACACTACAAGAGCACTTTTATAACAGGATTGCTCTCAATCAACATCTATGCAAAAACGATTATTAACTCTTTATCTCCGTAATTATCTCTACGTTCGAACACATTTGTTCATTGTTCACATTTGTCCATTCTACCCTGTTAGGGGATTAAACTTCAATAACATTTTAGTTTGTTATCAGGAAACGTTTGACTTTTGGTCTAGAATTATAAGAAAATGCATGCTCTTTTTTATACAAAACAAATTAAAGTTTATAAAACCAAACATTAGTTTATTTTAATGGGGTCAAATCAACGATGGCAGCGTTAATTAGGAGAGAAAGAGTTAATGATATTTGCTCTGAAACCCACTTGCGCAGTGTCTGTTAGATTTCCTTATTTTTATAGTAATCATGCTAACTTTCAGAAGTTCCAACATGTTTTTTTTCTTAAAGATTCCATGTTAAGATACCGCCCACACACACACAAACACACACAATTGACAACGCTGTAAAACTATAATGTTACTATTACGTTTGCGTCTCCTTCTCTCTTATGTTACTCTCTAAACTAAATGTCTTGTACATAAAATCTATAAGTCAAACTTTCTTCCATATTGATATTTATTTGTTTATCTGCATCTATCTCTCTCTCACTCTTTCTCTCTCTGAGACCTAGTCGCATGGATAGTTTATAAATAAGTCCTAACTAGGACCTTAAGGCTGCGTACCCACCATGTCAATAACTTTGAGAGTCCCGCTGGAGAACACAATGGCGTTTGGAGGCGTGGCGACAGGCAGCATGAAGGCGAAGGACGTTGCTATGGCAGCGGGATACATGAAAAACAAAGGATTGATCTGGAGACTGACAGACTGGCAAGCAAAAACACAAGAAAATGTGAACAATTGTATCATCATGTTAAGTTCCATGCAATGTGTCAATATCTCTTTTACAACAGATCTTTGCAATGTTAAATATTTGTCAGCAAATTAAGATATTTCTAGGCTAAGAGATAAAGCGTTGAGGAGTCCATATCTACATTAATTTTGATATTCCCATTAAAAAAACAAAAAAAAAAAACACATAACATTAGGGCAAGTAAAAAAAATGCTACATAACAAAAATGCAGTTGCTGGTTTCATCACAATCACCTCAATAAAAGTAGAGTACAATTTAAAATAAATATTGTATCAGTTTTTATTACTTCTTTTGAAGTGTAGTTGAATCCATTATAAACTAACGTAGACATACAATTGTTGAACATAAATACTTATTGGTCCCAAAAACATATTTCAAACAAAATAAAATCATTTATAACTAAGATCTACATGTTATTTATACATTGAACTCTTATAACATCGTCAGCCTTACAAATGTTATTAAAGCCTTCAATTAGATCCCAGTAGTAGTCAGGCGACAGAGTTGGTTATCTTTTACAAGACACTTACCATCTGGGCCAGTAATAGTCACTCGACAGAGACACATACCATCTGGGCCAGTAATAGTCACTGGAAAGAGTCACTTACCATCTGGGCCAGTTATATTCACTAGACAGAGTCACTTACCATCTGGGCCAGTAATAGTCACTAGACAGAGTCACTTACCATCTGGGCCAGTATGGGCATCATTAATGTGGCAATGGCCGTGTTACTGGTCACTTCTGTGGCGAAAGTTACTATGTAGCCTATAATAAGCAGAAATAGCCACTGGTCAAGGGATCTGAACACCATTAGCTGGTCGCCGATCCATTTAGACAGCCCAGACACCTATAGGAGAGTAAGCATTGACAAAAGAAAACGCTATTTAAATCGGCCTAGTAACATTGACATCAATAGCAAACTGTTTAGTCCCAGGGCCTAAAGTGTGTCAATACTTCGTATTCTGTACACCGGATACACCCAAAAGCGTACTGTTTTTTTTTTTTCATTTGCCTCCATTTTATAAAGTCTCTTATAAAACAGCCACGTCTATAGTCTTGGTTTATTTTTAGTTTTGATGCAACGAACTCTCGTGACCCGAATAATGAAAAGGTCAAGGGGATAAATCAAATAAAAAGTGACTACTTTGTCAGCATCATGAATTGGTGACATGATCACTTTTAATATACTAGCAGTGGTCAGATTGAAATGATCACTTTTAATATACTAGCAGTGTTCAGATTGAAATGATCACTTTTAATATACTAGCAGTGGTCAGATTGAAATGATCACTTTTAATATACTAGCAGTGGTCAGATTGAAATAATCACTTTTAATATACTAGCAGTGGTCAGATTGAAATGATCTCTTAGCATGAGCTAGAATGTTGTTTTTTTTCATTGACTAAATTGCAAATTGTAATTTTGTAAATTAAAAAAAACAAACATTTTTTTTCTACTTCTAAAATGCAGGTACTTTTCTAAATGGCTTCTAACATAAAGATATAATGGGTTAATATTACAGGTATTCTATATTTAATTTAATTTTTAAATAGCGGTTTATTTGGTATCTTTATAAAAAAAGGTAAGCTAAACAAAGTTACTTCTTGGCTTATGAGGATGGTATCGCTATTGTCGAAATACTTCAGGCATTTTTTGTAAGAGTGACATACCGTGGCGGCGTGTGCAATGGCGTATCCACCGCCAAGAAGAAAATAGAGTGACCATGGCATTTTGTCTTGTAGTTGACGCCACGTGAGCAAAGGCGTGACTCTTGAGTAGGTCGCTACAGTAAAATAGAAGTCACAATATAAACACTCGAACTAATTCATTAGTAAAACAAGAGGCACAAGAGAAACATAAAGACACCATAACTGTAACATAAAGACACCATAACTGTAACATAAAGACACCATAACTATAACATAAAGACACCATAACTATAACTAAAAAACCATCAACTGTGATCCTCAAGGGGTATATTATTTATATATGAAATTATCGGTCAACGAGAGTGTTATTTAAACCTTGACAAGTCACCTATACTTCTTTCAGGTCGTCATAAAACTCTGTGGAGTCCAGAATCCAAGACTTCGCTAAAGTTTGGTTGTAAAGTAATTGTACCGAAGATTTGTAAGAATTTCGTCTAAAGGCAACTCAAACTCTGCAAACAATGTGTTTCACAGTTACAATCATAAATCGCACTTGGTATCTCCAATATGAATGAAAAAAAGCGACACAAGAACATTGTGAGGGCCTTGCATAATTAAGATGAAATAACTGACTAGTATAGCCTTTGGGAGGTGTGGGGAATTACACTATATAATTGAGGACTTAGCCAGGACTAGACATTGTAAAGAGGGGAGAACAAGCTAACATTATGTATTACGTTTTAATCACAGAAGCATAGCTGTAGATAGGAAAATAGAAACATGTTGAATTTGTGTGTAACCCTATTTACTGCATAGAAAATTTAAAAAGTTATTTTTGTTTAGCGTGCCATGGGAGGCAACTAACACAAATGAATGTTGCTTTTCATAATGCTTACTGCCCTTTACTATTCGTAATCCAATAGTTTCAGGTTTGTCTGTGCGGGAATTGTCCGAAGAAGTCGATTTACCTCAGAACAGAGCTGCTCTCGCTCTGCATGTGGCTTCTTCTCCGGCGCATGCTCCTGGAATCCCGGAGGTGAGAAAATCGCTGATTGACCCAGAAATTAACAAGAAATGCACAAAAACTGTCCTACGAAATACAGACAGGAAAACTGTCGCCCAATAACCAGCTGAATCCATTAAGGCGTACACAGATGGTTCAACGAGAGAGAGTCTTGGGGAAAAAACCTCTGGGTATGGCGTGGTGGTTCAATTCCCTGGCTCGGCCGAGAACGATGATATTCTGGGTGCGTGTTCTGGCAGGATCAATTACGTAGCTGAAATGATTGCAATTCAAAATGCAGTAGAGTACATTGAAGAACGACTTAACGAGAAAACAGCACAACCCAGTCCTATTGTGCTATTTACAGACTCTCTGTCGAGCCTACAGGCCATTGAAAGCTCCGCCGATACGCTCCCGGAACCACTGGCAAAAACATTGGCGTGCGTGGGACGCCTCCAAGAAAAACACGGAATTCGGACGACATTCCAGTTCATACCAGGGCAAGTAGGAATCGAAGGCAACGAAAAGGCTGACTTATTAGCTAAGCTCGGCTGGACCCTGTGGACGAGCCACAGACTTTTGAGCAGGCGCGTGCGATAGTGGACGAATGGGCAAGAAATAAATGGAGCAAAAGCTGGGAAAACGGTAATACGGGCAGGGAAGTCTGGCAAAACTTAAAAGGGCCCTCAAAATCGGACGAATGGTGGCAGCTAAATAGGGAAGAATAGGTGACAATCGCTAGGTACAGAACGGGACACTGTCCAAAAATTGGTGCCTATTTTGCTAAATTTAAACCAAACTTCGATTCTCGCTGCAGGCATTGTCGGGACGACGTCGAAACAGTCAACAACATCCTATACGAGTGCTCAACACTACACCCTAAACATGGCCATATGAGTGAAGCAAAAGCTGGTTTGCATGAAGAACTGGCTCTGTATCGAGACAGAGAGGTTCTGAGAAGAACTGCCGCTTTCCTTGTCCGTGTTATCAGAGAATAGAGTTCTCAACACGGTGCCCTAGTGCGATGAGACTCACACGGTTTGTCTGTGTTTTTTTATTAACAATAATTATAAAGCGCCATAATTGTAGTTGTCATTTGTTTTGTCTACACTGAAAGACTTGAAGAAAGAGGTCTACCAGCCATGTTGTTTTCTGTCTCCCAGCATGGTCTGGACGTGCTCCGTCCTTGTGCGTGAGTGGGTTTTGTGTACAGGTGATTTGTGTTTGGCTTGTAGTGTTGTCATTGTGCTTTGTGTCTGTAGGTAACATGTCGCAGTCGACATCGTTTTGTTCTATGACTTCTCCGTCTACTTTCCAGCGCTTGTTTCTCTTCAACACACTGGCAATAGGGGAACCAGACATTAGGTAGGGGAGGTAATAAGGCAAATTGATGAGCGAATACTAAGGAAAGGACAACGAGAAAAAGTAAGAGAGAGAGAGAGAGAGAAATAAGAGAGAGAAACAGAGAGAAACAGAGAGAAAGAGAGAGACAGAGAAAGAGACAGAGGAAAGAGAGAGAGAGAAACAGAGAGAAACAGAGAGAGAAACAGATAGAAAGAGAGAGAAAGAGAGAGAAAGAGAGATAAAAAGAGAGAGAAAGAGAAAGAGAAAGAAAGAGATAGAGAAAGAGACAGAGAGAAAGAGAGAGAGAAACAGAGAGAGAAACAGAGAGAAAGAGAGAGAGAGAAAGAGAGAGATAAAAAAGAGAGAGAGAGAGAGAAAGAGAAAGAGAGAGATAAAAAGAGAGAGAGAGAGAGAGACAGAGAGAGTTAATTATTGAAAACGTTAACCAGATGAGATGATGACAGCTGTGTAATAAATTATTGAGTGAAAGAATCGAAGAAATATAAAGCTCAGAAAAAAAAAATTTAAAAAATCCCAAACCCAGTTTATCTATTTCTTCCCAATGTTCCCAACTGGTCCAGGCAATGAGAGCATCATAGCGTGTTGAGAGAGAGCTAAAGCATGAAATACCACTAAACAAAAACAATTGTTAAAAGAACATTGCTAATCGCACAGATTTATTAAAACTTTAATTACATAGAATAGATTATTCAATCTAATTGATGATGCAATGATACAATTGCGCTCGCATAAGTTTTTTTTTTAAAAGCATTTTAATGGTTTTTTTTTCTATACTTTTTGTAATTATAAAGCAGGAAACAATTAATTCTTCTTAAAATAAACAATTCAATCATTTGGTCTAATTATGCTGTTATTTTAAATGTACAATTGCTTTGAGAGAAATAGTGTTACCATGTTTGTCCAGTCTGTTGGTCAGTGCTTTAGGAATGGAAGACGGTAAGACAAACATAAGAACACCAAACAAAATGGACGGCGTGGAGTCACTCAAGTAACTGAGGAAATAGACAACACTGCATGTTTATATTTAGGTATAGAGGAATCATAGAGATGTCGCAATCTTCAATGGCCGTAACACTATAGGCCTATCTATTCCCACGTGAATGCGATGCAACAACCTGGAACAGGCTAGCAGGTGATGATGTGATAGTGATGTACAATAGAACGTCATTTATCCGCACGTCGGTTGTCCTGACATTAAATATCCTGACAACCTTTATTCTTCTTATTTTATAGTACGGTACCTAAGGGGTCTTGCTGGTGTGCAGTGAAAGGTCAGCGATTATTTATCTCAATAATGGTCGGGTACCGCAAATAACGCTTGGTTCCCCAGAATATTTAACGATCATGTATGGTGCTCCAACGGTACTATAGACTAAAGGACATCTGAACGTGGTGAAATTTTCAGTAAGGATTGTATTTCAATTTGAATTAATAGAACTTAAATAAGCAGACTTTTGTATTGTTATGAAATCATAGCCGTCTCACAATAGACATAAATTAAATTAGCAGACTTTTGTCATTTTATGAAATTATAGCCGTTTCAAAATAGACAGATATTAAATTAGCAGACTTTTGTCATGTCTTGAAATCCCAGCCGTCTCACAATAGACAAACCTTAACTTAGCAGATGTCATGTTATGAAATCATAGCAGTCTCACAATAGACAGAACAGCAGACGCTTGCCATGTTATGAAATCACAATTGACAGAACAGCAGACGCTTGCCATGTTATGAAATCATTGCCGTTTCACAAAATGAAGCAATAATTAGTTTTATAAAACATTCAAGGAAAGTCTTACCCTTTAGGAAACAAAGCTGCCCAGCCTCCTATTCCACCCAAGTCCCTCGTGACCCAGGCCACCACTAACAGAAAGAAAGCAATCAGGATTGAACCTTGAGCATAACTGTAAACATAAAAACATGTCCATGAGAAATCAATCCTAATTCAGAACATTTTTATCTTCATATTAGCCAATGACTTTTAAATATAACTCAGGGTCTTTCACTGTTGGGAATTTTCAAGATAAATTTAAAACATTGCCAGGGGCACTAAATGGAACAGCAATGCTGCCACTCACCTGCCAACTTCAATATTACCAACTAAATTTAAATAAAATAGCTACAAACGAAAGAACTTATCAAAATTTGACTATGTAGTGTTGAAAAGTATTTTTAATAAACCCTACCTATCTCTAGGTCATTTTAGAACAAGGCGTATCTTATTGTTTCTTTACGTAAGACTTTTGACTTGATTTGGAATGGCCTACCTTATTCCCCAGACACATACACATGCACAAATATTTTTCGGCTGTAAATTCAAGTTTCACTTTTCACTACGTACAATATACTTAAAGTTTCTTTTCGATCCAAACACGCTAAAAACTCCCCCCAAATTTCAGACCTTTGGGGATTTACCAACAAAAAAATATAGAAACGTGTAATAAAAAGCTTATGGATTTTCGCGAATGTCTTTGTTCGGCCTGCGAATCTTTAAAAAATGCGTAATAGGGAACACCTTAAAAGTAAAATAAACGTTTATTTCTGCGAATCCGTTTGATAGTTTAACGAGATCTCTTGATAGGTCTATAAATGAGACAGCCAGGTAGGGTTTTTTTTTCTTCGTAAAAATAATATAGATTGATAATACATATAAATAAATCACGAACAGTAAGCTCATACAGTAGGTAATAAAGTATAATCTCTTGTGAGTTCTGTACAGTTAATGCCATGAATTGTAAATTTTGTTACAGGTTACATGTTTAAAGTTTATTATATGTTCACGTACGTAACGGGTCCCAGTTTTTTGTATTCATCTCTAATCATAGCGTTGACTTTCTCGATTTGATCTCGTTTTGTTTCAGGGCTACAGCAACAACACAGACATCCGCCCCTGGGGAAAAAAAGAATATTAAGTCTTTTTACAAAGGTTTTTATGAACTCACTCCGTCTGTCTGTCTGTCTGGTTCACATTTTGAACTCGTTGTTTCTCCAAAACCTATCCTCGGTTAGAGTTGAAACTATGCGCAATTAGTTATTTACACTAACAGAACATGTATCAATAAAATAAATCTTACCGATTAATTATTTTATTACTGGTTTTTTATTATTTTGTTTAATACCAAAAAGAGAAAATGATCCTTTAGTATTAAGATACTGAAAAAAATTCCTGCACATAATAAAGCAGCATAGCCTGTGTTCCATTGGATTTAACATTTTGTTCACTATGGTGCTACCCGAAACACGCATTTCGGAAATGTAGGTGGCCTCTACTTCAAAACAACTATGGAAACCAGGACATTATAATAAACTAACTTTTGCACAAGTCACGATTTTAAAAAAATAAGATAAGGGGGAGGGAAATAAAGCTTTTCTTTCCATTCCAACAAAACACATAGAGAAACACAAGCTTGGAGTAAATAAAAATTAAATAGTTACCAACTCCAGGGCACCTTATTATCCAAGATATTTAAAAGGAGAAATCATAAATTAATTTAGATATAGATCATAGACCTGACAAAGTACTATAGTTAGTAAATGTGATATATTTCAGCCATGCCCAGACTACTAGCTGCTGGACACATATGACCCATGACGAATGCATTTAGGCCTATCAGAACCTCTGTCCACTGTGCATAATGTAGCCGCAAGAAATCATTTCTTTTCTTTGGTTTAGATGCGGCCCCGAGGTACACGTTTTGGAAACTAATATAGCCCTGAGACACACGTTTTGGAAACTAATATAGTCATGAGGCACTCGTTTTGGAAACTAATATAGCCTTGAGTCACACGTTTTAGAAACTAATATATATAACCCTGAGACACACGTTTTGGAAACTAATATAGCCCTGAGACACACGTTTTGGAAACTAATATAGCCCTGAGACACACGTTTTGGAAACTAATATAGCCCTGAGACACACGTTTTGGAAAATAATATAGCCCTGAGACACACGTTTTGGAAACTTATATAACCCTGAGACACACGTTTTGGAAACTAATATAGCCCTGAGACACACGTTTTGGAAACTAATATAGCCCTGAGACACACGTTTTGGAAAATAATATAGCCCTGAGACACACGTTTTGGAAACTTATATAACCCTGAGACACACGTTTTGGAAACTAATATAGCCCTGAGACACACGTTTTGGAAAATAATATAGCCCTGAGACACACGTTTTGGAAACTTATATAACCCTGAGACACACGTTTTGGAAACTAATATAGCCCTGAGACACACGTTTTGGAAACTAATATTGCCCCGAGCCACACGTTTTGGAAACTAATATAGCCCTGAGACACACGTTTTGGAAAATAATATAGCCCTGAGACACACGTTTTGGAAACTTATATAACCCTGAGACACACGTTTTGGAAACTAATATAGCCCTGAGACACACGTTTTGGAAACTAATATTGCCCCGAGCCACACGTTTTGGAAACTAATATAACCCTGAGACACACGTTTTGGAAACTAATATAGCCCTGAGACACACGTTTTGGAAACTAATTTAGCCTTGAAATACAAGTTTTGAAAGCTAATATAGTCCTGAGACACACGTTTTGGAAACTAATATAGCCCTGAGACACACGTTTTGGAAACTAATATAGCCCTGTGACACACGTTTTGGAAAAGAATATAGCCCTGAGACACACGTTTTGGAAAATAATATAGCCCTGAGACACACGTTTTGGAAACTAATATAACCCTGAGACACACGCTTTGAAAAATAATATAGCCCTGAGACACACGTTTTGGAAACTAATTTAGCCCTGAAATACACGTTTTGGAAGCTAATATAGTCCGTAGACACACGTTTTGGAAACTAATATATTCCCGAGTCACACGTTTTGGACACTAATATATACCTGAGACACACGTTTCGTAAACTAATATATACCTGAGACACACGTTTTGGAAACATATATAGACCCGAGGCCGACAAAGTTTGTTCATGATTGTGATATATGTATAACTATAAATGTCTCTGTACTAATTATGTATCCAGCAAGTTACAATGTGAATACAGATTATGACACCTATCCTAACAATGTGGATACACATCCTGACTTACTTGCAGCGCAGGAAGAAGACCACCATCCACTGGTACATTGTCAGCATCAGGAGCAAGGACAGAGGCAGGCCGTAAATGAACCAAGTGCTAAAAGTGATTGGGCTTGTCAGTCCGACTTCCTCAAATACTCTGGACACATTTCAAAACGATAGTAAATAGAAGAATAACATAACCAATGAAAGGATAGAGATACATCAAATCCTTTGTTACTTCCAACAATTTTCTATCGTTTCAAGTAGACCAAAGCGCCTTATTGTAATTGTCTCTGAAGCATGTGAGACCTTTGAAAACATTTTGTTTGTGTTTAGTTTGTTCTGTTGTTGCGGATATATGGTAATGTGTAACTAGTACTAGGTGTCAAAGATAACGTGATATTTATTTTATATAAGAAGTATTCTGTTTCTATGTATCTTTAGTTCAGTTAGCCATTTAATTATAGCGCCTAGATTCTACATTATTTTAGTAAACAGAACAGTATACATTAAAATAGTATTAGTAGCTGAGAGATATGGCATGATATTTTATAGAAGGAGTAGCTGAGAGATATGGCATGATATTTTATAGAAGGAGTAGCTGTGAGATATGGCATGATATTTTATAGAAGGAGTAGCTGTGAGATATGGCATGATATTTTATAGAAGGAGTAGCTGTGAGATATGGCATGATATTTTATAGAAGGAGTAGCTGTGAGATATGATAATAAAAAAAGGAGTGTTTGACGACAATTGACGTGACAATTAAAGTGACGAAAAATCTGTGCGATTTTAACGTGACATTTTATTGGAGGTGTAGATTCTGGATAATGAATCGTCTGAATGATTTACCTTGTGATTGTGTTTTTTTAGGTTTAAAAAACTTAAACACTGACCGAGTAAACAAAAGAACAACAGCTAAGAGTGTAACAAATATTGCCCTATCAAAATGTGATAACTTTCTGCTTACTTTTGGGACGCTGCTAGCAGAACCAGGTTAGGCCCTGTGCCCGTGAGGCTAGCTACACCGCCTATATTGGCTGAGTAAGCAACGGAAAGGGTTAAAGCCTTGCTGAGTCGGACGAATTCTGCGTCTGCCTCCTGGTCAGTTTTATCCTGCGCCCTGGTCAAAACAAAGTCAAGAGATGTAAACTTTTAGAACACCTCAGACGTAGTAATCACATAGTAAAAAACAGCAGAGAAGGCAGTATAATTTTATTTCAAGACTTATAATAGGTTTTATCATCTGAAAGCTAACAGGAATATCGTTAACAGAGTGTGTGGATTTTGATCAGTATTCAAATAAATATGTGGGTTTTTTATAGTCTACTTTTTGTTTTACATTTGTAAAAATGTAAATGATTAACTGAACATACTTTGAGAAAACTCCTAAAAATGTATACACCAATGATTTCTTTTAGCCTGATAGACGAGAAATGTTTATTTGACATTTAACTTTCACAGTTCGTTTATATCAAATAAACGTGTTGTTTGCCCAGTATTCTTAACAGTTGTTGACCCGTAGCACTAAACTCCTGGTAGACAACTAAACCGCTGTTGGTGTATAATATTTTAAGTTATAAAAATTTGAAATAACTTAAATAAATATATTTTGTGAACAAAACTAAATATAACTTTTATTAGCATTGATTGAGATGAAATGAAATAAATGTAGTAGACTTAATTAATAATATAATCGATATTTGAACAAAATCGAACTCAATACAAAAGCATGTCTTTTCACCCTGACATGCTGTAGTCGTATAGCGTAGCAAAGACAGTTTACGCCAGGGCTGAGTATCTTGCATTATTCACACTCCATAACAACCAACCTATTGCTAACTTAGAAACATAGAAACACCCCCCCCCCACCCCCCCACACGCACACTCTCTCTCGCTCTCTTTCTATATATATAACACCCAAAAAATAAATAATTTTTTTTATTTCTTGAATAAACATTGGTAACCTTTTGACTTATATCTCTACCAGACATTAATAATATAGAGAAGAGAAAGATAATGCAATTGAGGTCTGCGTTTATATTTCTACTAGTTATTTCTCTTTGCAAGATAGTTCATTTTATACTGTGATGTATGAGACATTTTTCTATGTTAATTTATTTATGCTCAATAGTTCTTTTAGCTACAAGGGTTTTTATAATATAACTAGCGTAAATCATTTGTTGAATTAACTAGAATGTACTAGAATATATTAAGTTATTGTCCATTTCTTCTTTTGAAATAAGATTTTTTTTAATGTGCGTTAAATTAAAAAATAATTATATCATAGAGGAGGATGGTATTAATTGATCATCAATGGTTTCTAGATTGCTGTTATTACATAGAAGTTCTCACCTCTTTGTACCTCAAACAGCATTGTATACACATTTATAAATATTATATGAGCAAAACTAACAGAACTTTCGATAACGATTGTTTAAACAGCCGAGACCAATCATTTTAGAATACTGACCTGCAACGTCACAAGCTGAGGGTAGTTTAGACCAATAGCTCGTTGCTAGGTCACAGGTCTGTGCAACGTGGAAAAGAGCTATTGGTCTAAACTTCCCACCGGTATGACGTTGCAGGTCAGTGTTTAGGCCTTTAATAACGAATAGCCTCGATACAGTACACATTTTCAGTGCATTTCTATAAACTAGAAAGTCTTGCTCACTATGCTATATTTTCGCGTGTATTTGTCAGTGTCAGGGATTTAAAGAACTCAATAGTGTCCCTTTATATCTAGAATGGAAATTTCCGTTTTTTTTACTCCCCCCCCCCCCCCAAGTATAACGCGCATGTCATGACGTCACGTGCACTTTTTCTTTTCCCTCTTATTTCAAGTTCACAAGGAGGATGTTTCCGATATCCCCACCACGTGCTCTTTGGCGCTCAAATCTCAATAATCTTTGCGTTTGACTGAAACTTTCACTATTACAGGAAGACGTTCGACAAATCGTGTGTGGTGTCCAGACTTTTGAACGGACAATAGGATGGGTGAAAATGAATTCGCCAATAAGTACATTCTACTTTTTATTTGGTTTGATCACTGGACATCGTCATAGACCTACATCTCTTCCCCACCACAAAAAAAAAATCCCTTATAAGCCATAGTCGTTCTACTACCGAAGGAGGCCAATACAATACAAAATGTTGCATTGCTCACTAACCGGACGGAAGATCCATTCAGCTTGACATGTTGTGTTTTGTCGCCTGCCTTCATGTCTTTGAACTGGGCCAGCAGCGCCTGGACGATGGCTATCATCATGGCAGTGGTGGCTGTATTAGATATCCACATGGACAAGAACCACGTGACTAGACAGATGCCCAACAAGAGGCTAAATGTAAACAAATACAAAATATAAAATCATAAAACTATATCTCTCATTCATGTAGAAGTTATTTTCTTTATTCACTGTTAAACAAATAATTAATTACCAATAATGAATGGACGAATTATTAAATTCTTAAATTGATTCATGTTTTGTTCGGTACAATAAATATTTGTTAAAAGTTTTTAACTTGATCTGAGAATTAAGTTGACAGAAATAAAATAAAAACCCTACATATTTAGCCATATCTATGAATACTTAAGGATTAATTTTTCCCTTTTGGAAGAAACAAAATAATTAATTACCAGTAATTAATTATTCGCTAATTGTTTTTTTTTGTATTGACTAACTTATTGTCTACATAAATGAATAATTGTACATAGTTTCAACTTCATCCGATAATAGGTGTGGAAGATCAAAATTGTACAAAGTATTATCTCAACAAACAGACAGAGTGAGATGACATACGCCCTGTTAAATTGCAAAGAATTTACAGCTTAAGTGAATAAAAATATAAATAAGATTCTCGACAAAGTCATAAGAAACATGAAAATAGATGCGGAAAGACAATAAATTAAAGAGCCTTTTGTAAAAATGTAATGTTATTTTAAAGCAAACTATTGTAATAATAAAATGCTTTCTGAAATACAGATAGCATTACAAAATACCAAAAATCTATCATGCTAAGGTACTAAGATGCTAAGAGACTGACCACTTTGGTTCGGCTCCCACTAACTTGAGAACCAGCAAGGCGATCCTTTTATGGACGTTCCAGGTTTCCACAGCGGCAGCAGCCACCATGCCACCCACAAACAACATGGTCGTGTCCTTGGATGGTGGGATACACATTGTTAGGAACGTTGTGAGAAAGAGACATATTCAGATAGACAGACAGACAGAGAGACAGACAGACAGATTAGATTGATAGATAGATAGATAGATAGATATATAGATAGATAGATAGATAAAAAGATAGATAGATGGATAGATAGATAGATAGATAGATAGATAGATAGATAGACTGACATTAGATAGATAGATAGATAGATAGATAGATAATTTGTTTTATTGCCTTGTTGAAGTGTGTACAATAATCGATTGGTGGCTTTGTCAATGGTCCCGATAAATTAAAGATTTGATGTGAAATCAGTGGCCGAGTAATCACCGCACACATTTATTTATTGAACCGAAATCTTAAACATGAAAGTCCCAGAGGACACTTAAAAACAAATAAAAATTTAATTTTATTTGTATCAAATTTATATCATGCGTAAGACGGTGACCTGGTGATCGCTGAAAAAAACTAACAACGAAACAAATAACAAAAAAGACACGCAAGCTTATATGTATGGCCAAATCACAATGTACTCTGTACTCGCAAAGACTTTCCTGCAGGGAACACTACCAGAGCAAAAAAAAAGAGGCAGGCAGAGAAAGCAAAAGGAAGACAACATTGAAGATGGGACTTGCCTGTCATTGAAAGAGTTTCAAGTTACAGATGGCAAATGTTAGAGAAGAATGGAGAACGACAGTCGACAGATCATGTGTGGTGCTAAAACAGTGACACAGACTTACTTACAGAAGAAGGTGAATATGAAACTATTATTTGTCAATGGTTGCAGCTGCACTGGAATTCAGTTTTCAAATATAATATTACATACACATAGCTTCATTTGGTTTCTGTTACACTCATATACCTGGGCGGGAGAACTTAACATCCTATTTTTTAACCTGGGCCCTAGGGTAAAAAAGTTATGAATAGTTTGACGGTTTCCAGTGTTTATTTAATTTTTTCTAAAGGTTAATGTATGTTTGTGTGAATGGAAAATGTGTGTGTGTCTGGGGACGGGGGGAGAGTATACTTTATGTTTATACATAAACTAAAATATTTCTTTTACTTAGCCTGTATGATTTGTATATGTTCGTTAACGAAGATCAAGTACCTACATTAAAATAGACGCTTGAGACTTCCTTGGCTGTCAGAACGCCTAGAGCTGGAAGCAGTACGACCGGAGCCAATGACGTCACAGCAATGGGAAGAGCTTCAGTCGTCCAGTAGATGGCCATAACGGCTATTGTGTAGCCACACCTGGCTTGTCGCTGATACTGACATAAAGAGATAGAATGGGGTTACAATAAGAATGCAATCTGCGAAAAAGACAGGCATGATATTGGCATAATAAGGTTTTTTTCAGGTCAAGTTGAGAAACTTTAAGACCAAGCATGATGTTGGAGTGTTATTATTATAGAATACAAACGGCCTTGACTATCGATTTTGTATAGTTTTAGCCCAAAACAATGCTTTGTAAAATAATTTATATATATATATAAATAACCAGACTTTCAACTATTTCCTTTCAAGGACCAATAAATAGAAACAATCTAATAGCTGGAATTGTAATGAATAAAATTGACAGACTTTAAAAAGGTTAAATAATAAGTTCAAAACAATTTATTTTGTTTCATCGTATTACATTATTTGTTGAACTATATCTCCCTCTCTATATCTCTCTCTATATCTCCCTCTTTATATCTCTCTCTATATCTCCCTCTTTATATCTCTCTCTATATCTCCCTCTCTATATCTCTCTCTATATCTCCCTCTTTATATCTCTCTCTATATCTCCCTCTCTATATCTCTCTCTATATCTCCCTCTTTATATCTCTCTCTATATCTCCCTCTCTATATCTCCCTCTTTATATCTCTCTCTATATCTCCCTCTTTATATCTCTCTCTATATCTCCCTCTTTATATCTCTCTCTATATCTCCCTCTTTATATCTCTCTCTATATCTCCCTCTTTATATCTCTCTCTATATCTCCCTCTTTATATCTCTCTCTATATCTCCCTCTTTATATCTCTCTCTATATCTCCCTCTTTATATCTCTCTCTATATCTCCCTCTTTATATCTCTCTCTATATCTCCCTCTTTATATCTCTCTCTATATCTCCCTCTTTATATCTCTCTCTATATCTCCCTCTTTATATCTCTCTCTATATCTCCCTCTCTATATCTCCCTCTTTATATCTCTCTCTATATCTCCCTCTTTATATCTCTCTCTATATCTCCCTCTTTATATCTCTCTCTATATCTCCCTCTTTATATCTCTCTCTATATCTCCCTCTTTATATCTCTCTCTATATCTCCCTCTTTATATCTCTCTCTATATCTCCCTCTTTATATCTCTCTCTATATCTCCCTCTTTATATCTCTCTCTATATCTCCCTCTCTATATCTCCCTCTTTATATCTCTCTCTATATCTCCCTCTTTATATCTCTCTCTATATCTCCCTCTTTATATCTCTCTCTATATCTCCCTCTTTATATCTCTCTCTATATCTCCCTCTTTATATCTCTCTCTATATCTCGCTCTACAATACAATCTGAACTTATTGATTATTAATGTTTTACTGATTTATAATTGAGGAATTAGAGTTAAACTTATTAGTCAATAAATAATTCTAGTTAATTTAAGCATAAACATTAAAGAACAATTAACTAAATTTGTTAAACTATTTTTGAGTTGTGCTGCATTATTCCTTTTCTCTGTTTATTGAAAGAAATTCTAAAGAACAGAAACGCAATTCAACGTAATTGCACATTTATTGGGGGGAGTGTTGAAAGCGTCGAAGAATTTGTTTTGTTACAAGCCTACCTGTTCACTGACAAGCAGAAACACTGGCAGGAAAACAATGGGTGTCAGTATGATGACTGCCAGATACCACATGGACAATAAATGTTTTCCCAGAGATAGCTTTTCCAGAACTGGTGACGAATCGATAATTGGCATAGATTTTATGTTATCGGAGTTAGATGATCTGCAGGTGAGAAATTTTGCCTAATTTTATTCAAAATCATTCTAAATCTTTCGCACAAACAGAAATCTGGGTCAGTCTACAAAAAATTTACTCTAATAGCAATAAATCTTGGACATATTTAACACTTACTGGGGATTTGCGATCATTGTTTTGTTAGGAAAATGAAATAAATTTTTGTCAAGTTAAAGATCTGAGTTATTTCATCAATCAGATTGAATTATTTGTGTTTAAGTTTACAAGCCTAGTCTAGGTCCAGGCTAACATTATAAGATTGGGCTAAGTCCAATCAATCAAATCAATCTATCGATCTAGATTATCTATCTATCAATCTAGATGTCTATTTATCAATCAAGTCAATCTATCTATCTATATATCTATCTATCAATCTATCTATCAATCTATCTATCTATCTATCTATCTATCTATCTATCTATCTATCTATCTATCTATCTATCTATCTATCTATATTAACCGATCTATCTTTCTATAAAAAAATATGTTTGGGCAGGCGGGAGCATCGCTAGAAGAAGTGCATCTATCTTTCGCAAGATTATGTAGAGAAAAAAAATACTAATCAAAAGATTGTGAGACTCATTGTTCCGTTAAATGTTTCATTAGCATGTATAATCTAATAGAATAACACAGCTGGACTGATGAAACTGAGCTGGAACCCTGCAATATCAATTCATCTCAAAAAGAGCAGGCACAGTTTTATCTCGGAATCATGGTATGAATTACATATTTATGTAATAGTTTCACAAAAGTCTTATTTATGCTTCTGAAGAGTTATGCAAGGTAGGGTACTCAATAGCTAACCGCACCGAGTGGCACCAGATTATGTACCCAACAATTAAACTGTGAATTTAGTATGTTGCTTCTTTGATATAGTTTTGTTTTTGTTACCCTCTAGAGTTACATTTAGTATGTTGACCTATCTTTATTAGTGTATTCCTACCTGTTTACAATATAAATATTGTTGTCATCGCTGCTTGTGTTCGTCATTTGTACGTTCGTGTCCTGCATAAACCTCTTAGATTCACCCCCAAGAGTTAGCAAACATTTCTTGTCCTTCTCGTAGTCCTCCGCTGTGTTTCTGTAACTGACCAGTTCAAGGGGCAGCAGGTCATAATGTTGCTGCATGACGTTCAGGTCTACTTATAGCTCTAAATGTGGAATCAATCCCAAACCGTGTAAATGGCTAATAAACAGTCACATTGAGTTTTCACTTGTTCTTAATGAACATTTTTATGTCCGCGCAATACACATTTAGACCACACAAAAAAATGCCGAAGGCTGACAGACAGCGAAAAGAAAACTTAAACTCGATCACTGGTAGACAATGGTCAACTACTTGAACTATACACCCATGTGAAATACTACACTTGTCCTTTATATCCGTTCTCGAAGTCAAGTCTTTTAATTGACTTTAAATGGTGACTGTCTGAAAAAAAATCTGCTTTATATATTATGGTAAAAAAACTGAATAAAATTCCTAGTAAGTTATAATAAAAGTAAGGTCCCCTTTTATGCCTTGTGGTTTATGGGGCAGATGATATAAAGGTCATCTGTTTCTGTGGCTTACGGGTGTCATGTGGCCAGCACAACTACCAACCCCCTTTTGCCCCAATTGATGTCAGGTACACATTAAAGGTGGGTAGTTTCCGAGGCGTCCAAAGATCCCAAAATTAAAAATCCCAAACTTGACTAGGATTCGAACCTAGAACCCCCGGTTAGGAAGCCAAGCGTTTTACCGCTCAGCCGCCGCGCCTCCAGTAAGCTCTAATGGTCACAAGAAATTATCGTTGGGATCATCTCAACAATATCTAAGAGCTATTTAAGACTTGTAAACAGTCTACAGATGACAGTAAGAGATACACACATATAAATTAATATTAATAGATAACATTAAACATAGTTTTAATCAATGGAATAAAAACATCAAAGAACAAGATTACAAAGACAGTTAGTGTGGAAACACAAACTCAAAATCGGACCCCGAAGTGGCCCACCCATGCAGGCAGGAGCGGACTGGCTATATGGGCAAACAGGCAAATGCCCGGTGGGCCGGTTACCAAATGGGCCGGTCTGATCGCGACCAAAGAAAAAAATTTCAATGCATACAACTTTAAAAAAAGGGACAGCAGCAAGACACAAAGGCCCGAACACGTTTTCTGGTTGTATTATTAAAATTAATTTTGTTTGAAATTCAACAAGAATATCAAGAAAAATACACTATACATTGTAAGTATTATCATTTTCAAAACGTTAGACTGTACTTTCTGCTTTGATGTCTTCGAGGCTGTGTTTGGCCTAATCATTTTTCTGGTCGGCATGGACCTTTGATGGCGCTCCCATTTTTTGGCTCCTTCCCTTCCCCGTCTTCTGATGGTTCCATTGTCAGCAAAATCAGCTCTTTAACAATACTTAATAGTAATTAACTTGAACACATACACACAGCCGCGAAATTGCAAACCACCCAACTTTTTCACAGCTCAATATGGGTATAAAGTTCTACTTTCCGCTAATTGAAAAGAAATAGTAAGTTTCTTTTTTGTTTACATAGAGCTAAAAATGCTACACTTAAGACTTACAAAATAATATTATTTAATTAAAAAATAAATCTAGATCTAAATAAATTTTTATACTATTATAACTAATAGCAAAATTATGCTTAGTATGAAGTCATTGATGATGAAAATTTTTACAATTTATATAGCGCTGTCACATCCGAAATTTAATGAAAGGAGATTTAATTTATATTTTAATTAATGGGTCATGGTACATTTATATATAAACAAATTGCGTTTTTTGAGAATGTACTAGGACGAATCAAGAGCTTTTCACATCAAGTAAGTAGCCTTTAACCTTTAACTCTTTAACCGTTCTGCTTTCTCTCATCTTTTAATGGAATGGGTTGCCTGAGTCAGCATATTTTAAGTCACAGATCAACATGCATGACTAGATTGACACATGAAATGAGTAGGACGTAACTATCTATTTTTTAAAGAAACGTCTGTAATCTATAAGTAATACCAAAAAGCTTCAAACTCATTAGTCTGCTCATAGTTCCATGGTCTGCTATTGTATTGTTTATAGTTTCCAGACTACATACATGTATAAATAGAATACATTATGTAATCCTACGAATGCATCTATCCGATTTTTGATGCGTTATCAAACTTTATATATTTTGTAGAGAATTAGGCTTTCACCTATAATGTAACACATGGGCGTAGTCGAGAGGGGAGGGGTTCAAACCCTCACTTGCCTCAGACCTCATTGTCTGAAAGGGAAACTTTACTTACTGCCCCAGTGCAGCCAACTTAAACAAACTACAGTCACCAAATTTCATGAGCGTAGCCAAAAGGGGTTTTGTGGTTACCCTCCCCCCTCCAATACAAAAACTAAAGCATTTTGCCATTTTCTACCATTCGCTGAACTACAGTGAATAGCTAATTTTTTTTTTAATTCTTTTTAGCGGAAGAGTAGCAGGCTAATTGTACTGTACATACCTCAGAATATGCATTTTTTAAAGCTTAAAATAACCGAAATGATGCTTGGTTCGGGGACCCCACTGGGGGAGCTCACAGCGCTCCCCCGGACTTCCTAACTGTCCCTTGGCAGTGTGTACTGTCTTTCAACTAATTATAGAAAGAGAATTTCTAGGGTAGAAAAAACATTTGAAAGAATGAAAGATCAGAATGTAATGAAGATCAATTACATATACACACACTAATATATATATATATATATATATATATATATAAAAATTGTGGAGTGGGGTGAAAATCCCCTCACACCGAAAATATATGACATGCCATTTGTGGGCCGGTTTATATGGAAATACCCGGGCCGATTTAGATACCCAGTCCACCCCTGCATGCAGGTAAAAAGGCAGGTGTAAATAATTTCAGAGAGAATATCAGAATTAAAAAGAGAAAGAAGGTTGACAGATCTTGTGTAGTGCCCCAAAGGTTATGCAGACCAAGAGATAGGTGAAAGTGTATGAAAGGTGTGAGTTAAAGGGTCAATCTCTTATTTAAAATCTCAAAAAAAAAATTTCCGTTACAAGAAAAAGAAAAAATATGTTTTAGTTAAGTGGCTTATGCTCCATTGTGATTACTATAGTTTAGGCGATAATGTGAAAACTACTAATTAATTGTTATTTTAAATTATGTTCCGCTTATGTACATACTAAATAGATTTTTTTCTTTAAAAATATTTAAAACATTTTTGTAGAAAATGTAGTACTTAGTATGACTTTACTTAAGTTAGCAATACAATTTTAACACGAAATTTATTGACGAAAATCTAAAAACGTTTGCATAATTGTGATAAAATTATGGTAAATAGTCATCTCCCTTACTAAATAGCCTCCAGTATTAATTACTAATAATAGTGAAGAGTTGTAAAAAATGGTGTATTTTTATGAAAAAACTGCTGGCGTAATTGATTTTAAAAATTAGATTTTTCGCTTTCTGAACAGAAAAAAGAAGCCGACTTTTGAATGGTCTAAAATACTATGAGGTCGGATTTCCACTATCTTTTCTAGTTTACAAGATCTTAATGGGACGGACGGACGGACGGAAAGACAAACTACGCAAAACTAATAGCGTCTTTTCCCCTTTCGGGGGCCTCTAAAAATGTCTCACAAAACAGAAACAAATACAAAAATAGACTCTTTCATAAAGTAATTAATTTTAAAGTTATTCTGAAATCTTTGCTCTTGCATTGAAATAATAGAACACTTTACGTAGAGGTATATTGTTATAATTTCAATATTTACTCTATACAGGTCAAGGAGAAAAAAAAAGTCTATTGACAATTTTTTAATCGAAACAGGATCCTGGAGACAGGAACCAAATAGTTCACTGTCAACAACATTCTCATTTATTAAAAGCAAAACAAAACTTTATCAATTAAAAACAAACAAATAAATGTAATTATTATTAGGACTCTAAATAGAAATATTTTTTTATACAAGTCGGAGAGCGGTATATCTCCAGGCCTATAGGCATCATGCTCCAGAGGGAACACTGTGACCCTAGCAGCGGTAGATTACGACAAGACTAATAGCTTACTGTTTGCTTATACTGTTACATTATACTTGCTAATAGATAAGTGCATAGTTACGTCTCACTAATAGATAAGTGCATAGTTACGTCTCACTAATAGATAAGTGCATAGTTACGTCTCACTAATAGATAAGTGCATAGATACGTCTCACTAATAGATAAGTGCATAGATACGTCTCACTAATAGATAAGTGCATAGTTACGTCTCACTAATAGATAAGTGCATAGTTACATCGCTATTGAGACAATAAAAAAATGTATTAGAAAACACAACAGAGCTGAGAATTGTAACTCTTCTGAATAATATATTTATAAAAAAAAAATAAAGTGCAATAGTGTACCACGTGATCCTGTGTAACTAGTTCGATATTAACTTGAATATCGTTCGCAGATCTATTCACATAAATTTAATGTTACTTACCTACACATTAAAAAAAAACAAAAAACAATAGCATTAACTATCTTTCCAGTTTATAAGAGCGTTAAATGAGTGTTGCACCAACTAAATAACTCCGAGAAGCTTAAACAAAGGGAGACAAGTCAAATACTTAATGTATATTGTCAGTACCGGATCCCGAAAGCAGAAGCACTTTTTTTTCATTCAGTGACCTCCCCGTATTCACTGATTCATCTAGTTCTCCCGTGTCTCACATTTACTTACTCAAATTCTGCGACAAAGTACTAACTAGATAGATCCACTGTAAACCTTAGCAATACAACTTTGGTAGTGTAGGTAATGGAAGCGTCTTCGACTCAGTGTGTTTTCACTAACTCCTAACAACAAGGAAATGTCTGTGTAAAGGATGTCAAGGTTTTTGGTAACACTCTCCGATCTATACCGGATCAATAACTCGTGTACAAATGTCTGTCAACTCATTAGCCTTATGACAGATTATAAACGCGTATAATTTTGATACGTGACACTCGCTTTCAGGTGTGGGGAACAAGAACATTTAAATGAACCAGATATAAAGAGTCAGGAGCTGATGAAGAAGAGTTGTTTTGTGTCACGCGTGACTGATTGTTTATTACTAATGAGGTACTCGTGCGTGACAGAGGCGGCGTCTACATCACTAAACATGGGAAAGGGTTAGCAATGGAAGTCAGGAGGTGTGTATGTGTGTGTAGGAGATTGGGTAATATAAATAAGAAATCATTTTAGGGTGTGTAGTGAAAATGTGTAGTTTACAGACATATGTTTTGGTGAGGTCGAGTAGCATAAACTGCTTGTCTCAATGTCTTGAGTTTGAAACCCGACTCGAGCTAGGCTGTGTTTGCCGAGCGCTCAAATGCACGCACTGACACATCCACAAAAGAGATAGGACCTTAGCTCACCGAGGATGTAACAGCGTGACAAGTGAGCTTTACAAAAACAATTTTACACATGACTATAAAGAGATTTTTTTGTTATCACATAAACTCAAAAGCGGCTCCCGCCGAATCCGCACTTGAAAAAGGAATATTCAAATCATGGTCTTCTATGACTGTTTAAAGTGAAAAAAAAACAAATTAAAAGAATCGTTAGGCGTTGTTCTTCACTCAAAAAAAACTGAACAACCTTTTATCAAAAAAGAAAATTTTATACCTTTTGCAAAAAAAAACAAAAAAAAAAAAAACAACTTAATGTAATAAAATTTTTGAAGAGTAATTTCACAAAAATCATTTTAGAGTTTGTTTTTTTTTTAACTGAAAATACACTAAACAACGTATTTTCGATCATTAGATTTCTGAATAATATTATATTGATTTTGTTTTCGTAAAGAAGATATGAGATTTCCAATATCTTTTCTTGTTTTAACTAAATGTGTCAGACCGACAGACAGACAACACAAAACTAATAGCAGCTCATCATCGTACATGAGGCCGCATTAAAAAGAAAAAGAAAACAACAAATCAGAAATGGAGATTTGAACACGAGCCTCCATGATTGCAGATCGCCCAGATATTCCGTCTCAAAAAGATCCGCCAAAGATTTCGGACTATACTGCCCGGAGCATTTATAAGCTTGACTATTACATTATAAGGAATGCAAAAGAATTCGGACTATAATGCATGAAAAATGTATAAGATTGAAAATTAGACTATAGAGGATATACAAAAGCAATGATTTATTTATTATTCTTGTATTTATATATTTACTTATTATATGTAGTATGTATGTCAAGGACAAAAGAAAGAGCCGAAGGTGATTGTTTGATGACGTCAAACTAAAGGCGTAGTCTCAGATTCTAACGAGAAGCTACGAATGAGGGGATCGCTGTTGACAGAACATATCAACTTGCTTCCTGGCTGACGTAGTGAGCTTTTATGTAGGCAACGTACAGCCCACAAAGGTGACCATTTCTGTACCAATGAAGTCACTGTGTGCTCCTGTGAGCGTGTGTGTGTGTGTGCGTGTCGTGTGCACATGTTTGATTGTTCCCTAAGAAAAAACAAAAACATGTAAACTAAAAGTTCAGAGATATCAAAGTGAAGAAATGCGCGTGAGCAGCAACAACCACAAACTTTTTTTTAAAAAATCTGCTTCTTGTAATTAACGTACTCAGTTTGGGCTTATTGTTAAAGCGTGTCAGTACTGTAATCGCTTCTAGTCATTAGATCTAGGAATCATTCCCACGTCATTCCACCTTAGACACTCATTAAGTCATCCTTTCTAAAACATCATAAGACCTAAGTAATAACTTCTAAAACATCTTTTCCAAGTCATCATTTCCAAGGCATAACACCGAAGAGATAAAGTAAAACATTACATCAGACATTACTTGTATATTCTTAAACACCAAAGATCTCAATTATTTACGGAAAAAACCTTTAACAAATTATATTTTATAAAATTTAAAAGGGGACAACCGCAAAATAACTGCGAATATCTCAATACTTAATAAATAAGCTGCCTTTTTCTATATATTACACAATTAATGAATTACCTCTAATTGATTAATTCAACGATACTTCCCGTTGTATTGCTTCATGTATTTCTCATTGACTGTAAATACTTGTGCAAAATTTCAACTTGATCCGAGAATTGGAACTGGGAGGAAAAATATGTAGAAAAGGTAGTGAGAAAAAAAGTAAACATATACAGCCACATCTCTCAATATAGAGCATTTATTTCCCTTGTTCGATGCCAAACAAAATAATTAATTACCAATAAATAATTAACTCATTAGTTAATTTTTGGATTGATTCATGTTTTGTTAGGTACACCAAATAATTGTGTAATGTTAAATCGAGAATGGGTGTGGTAGGAATAACGTGTAAAAAAGCTGTAACAGATAGACAAACAGACGGACATAGAGTTGAGATAGGCTTTGTTAAAACAATGAATTATAGAAAGGGGAAAAGATCTGCCTTTGGCTACATTAAACTGTTTCACCAACTTGTGCATAAGAGCTAATGTTACCCACACTCTCTCAAAGTGACGCCGCTCTTTGATATCCCCTCTTGTCTGGACGGCTTGATTGCTCAGGCGTTTCAAACCACAGGCCTGCGGGCCAAGCACGGTCAGCACGGAAAAATCTTGCCAGTTCGTCATTAGCGAAAACTTTATAATGGTTAAAAGTGCAAAATGAAAGGATAAAAGTATGGAACAGTTTTGTGTCTTATTGTTCATCAATTTTACTTGATAAACTAATTGATAACATAGGTATAGAAAAAAAAAAGACACGCAAAATCAAGATATATCAAGTACAAAGAATTCTATATTTACAGCCATATATATATCTAATTAATATATAAGTTAATGATTTTATTAATTCATGTTTTGTTAGAAACAATGAATATGAATATTTATGCTCAGGCTTCAACTTTATTCGAGAATGGAAGTTGAAGAAATAACGTTTTCAAACTTTGTACCGGACAGACAGACAGAGTTGATGTAAAAAGCGATTACAAATGTTAAGTGAAAAAAAAAGGGAGTTTATACTTGAAAATGTAATGATCTGCATATTGACTGTGTCCAATGATTGCACAGTGAAATACTTAACAAACCAAACTGTTATTTGCCTCCGACCTGCTATGTCATAAAAAGAGGCTTAGAAAGTCACCTGCTTTTTTTTCTATGCGGCATTTTTTTCGAAGATATCAGCTAAATCTCTATTTGCAATTTCGAAAAGCCCAAAATCGTGTGTGGCTAACATTTGAGAGGCGGCTTCAAATTTAAATTTCATAACGCTGTTAGTTGCAAGCTAATTCTTTAGAGCTTTATAAAATGTTTGTGCAACTGGCATTCGATTTTCAACGGTGGTCCCATGCAACTTAAGAACTCTTTGCCCGGCCGATGAAAAGCAGCTCACATTGGAGTACTTCAATCTTGTGTTTAGACACAGTCTATTACAATCAAAATATTCTGCTGCCATTCTGTTGCCTTTTTTCCCCAGTCTGCACTTTATGCGTGCTACATCCCTTTGTCTATGCTAGTTATATCCCTTGCTTGGGGTGATTGGGCGATGTGACTGCAGCAAAGTGTAGAGAACTTATCTTAATCTAACAGTGAAAAAAGTGGTACCGTTGTTCTTGAATAATTTTGAATGTCTTTGTTGTTGACTTAAATGTTTCTGTGTGTGTTCATGTGGGGGTGATGTTAATATAAATGAAAATGTAAAATGGAGTAAATGAATGACAAATTTTGGACTCGATTATTTTATAAACATCGATCTCTTATAAAAACAAAAAGTTAAAAGGAGCTTAAACCGTTTATAAAAAGGGTACAGTTATCTCCCCCAGCTACGCACAAAGTAGCAAACCTTCACCTAAAGAAACATCCTTATCAAGAGATAGTATTTATTTACTTCTCTCCCTTGTTTTCGTGTTGACATTTTAAAACACGGACATTTTGTTCCGTCATTTCCCAGAGCCTGTGTTTTACTTCTTATTTTCCGACCTAATTTTGTTTTTATTCCCACCGATAGTGAAGATCTGCGTAGGCAGGCCGCACAAGTTTTACTGCGCTTGTGTTGTCAAAGTATCTTGTTCAACTCGAGCTGTCTCGAACTAAAGTAAGGTTAAATATTTTAAATAGAATAATGTAGAGTAAAGTAAATTTCCCCTGTCAGACCTTGTGATCTATAGGGCAGATGAAGGTTTAAGAGCAGGGTGTCATGTGGCCAGCACAACGACCAACCGCGTTTACTTTCCCCAACTAAAGTCGAGTGCCCATTAAAGTTGGGTGGACTCATGGGCGCCCTAAAAATACCTAAATTCAAAATTACAGCCTTTACCAAGATTCGAACCCAGGACTCCAGGTTAGGAAGCCATGCGCTTAACCACTCTGCCACCGCAGAATATTACGAAGATAAAAACTTGATTTCAGTTATGCATATAATCTCAATTAGGATACTCAACCATCTCTGCCGATCTTTCTAGCATGCAATTTCGTCGTTGCCTGTGACTCGGGAAACCAAAATAATAATAATAATGACTAATAGATGCTATGGAGTAAGCTTAAGTGTTTAGAGGAGCCCAAGTCGAGGAGCCCAAGCTCGGAGGACAAAAAGTTGACAACGGCTGCACAATTTGACAGATATGGATAAATATATAGGTCGCAGGTTGGTCCGCGTTGTCAGGTCAAATACCACACTCATCGGAAATCGAAGACAATGATTTATCTTTGTTTTGTTTCAAACGCATTATTAAAAAAGAAATAAATTCAATATGTCTCTTTACCATTAATATTAATTAAAAGAAGAACCACGAAGCGATCAATTGGACAAGGTGTTAAGTTTATGTGAGTTGCCTATCACAACGACAGTACATCTATCATTGTTCTAGCTAATACATTTTTTTTTACGGAGAATGAGGAATCAACGGATCTCTGTTCAAATCTTATCATTAAAAAAATAATAAATAAACACTGTGTTTAACATGTCTATGTTTTGTTTATGCTATCAAATATTCCTGAACATACCCGGATGTAACAACAACAAAGCTGGCTGAGAGGGTTACAAACAACAATGAGCTTTTACTATTTGCTTTTGTACAAGCTCTATATCAACATACCTCATACTGAGGGTGGGGGGGGGGGATCTCTTACACCTCAGAGTCTACGGGAGATAATCCATGCGTAGAATAGGTCGTTCAATAAAAATGTTTCACTTTAAAAGACTTTAAAACTTTCTATTTTTAAATGGCTCAGGGCCAGACCAATCGTTACAGAAGGCCTGAACACAGACCTGCAACGTCACAACCTGTGGGCAGTTTAGACGGATAGCGCGTTGCCACGTCACAGATCTGTTCGCTTGGAGGCAAGCACGTCGGCTCTTCATCACGGTCAAGTTCGGCTTTGAGCCATTTTTTTTTCTAGCGCGCAAACATTTTTTCATCTCTTCCCCTCACACAAGTGATTGGACCATAGCGCGCTAAGCATTCTTTTAGCATAAAACTTGCACCAAACAAAAACAAGTAATACAATATTTCCAGTCGTACACAATCTTCTGTTAGTGTTGATCTATGGGAAATTAATAGCATGATTGATTAAAAACAAGTGATGGAAATCTCACTCAATATAAGCTTTTAAAATATTTGTTTCGCTTTTTTTCCCGACTTTCGCTATCATAAATAGAAAGATACAAAAGCTTTGAACCTTACCGCTACAGCCTGAGTTCTAGGTGAACAGGACAGAAATGATCCACACAGGTAAGTGAGAAACAGATAATCGTACCACAACATGTAATCCAAAACATTTTACGTGAAGCAAGCGACATCGTCCTGCTGTATTTCTTTTTCTTTTTATGCAAACAGGATTTAAAAATACACACACACACAAGCACAAGCTCACGTTTTTATCTACAGCTAGAATCATACACACAATACACACACAAAGGCACACACACCGTGAACTGAACACAAATTAAACATCGTGTATGTAAAAGGTGAATGTTGAGTAGTAGGCCTACTTGTTATTCAATACAACTGCTTGTAGAGACAAACCGAGACCATTCGTTACAGAGGGCCTCAACACTGACCTGCATCGTCAAAGCCTATGGGCATTAGCTTGTTGCTACAGACCTATGGCGTGACAACGAGCTATGGCACTAAACTGCCTACAGGTTGTGACGTTGCAGGTCAGTGTTCAGGCCTTCTATAGGATTGGTCTCGGACAATATCCGTGAGGTGATGTACTTCAATTTATCTATATCAAACGATTTCAAAATATGCAAATAATGTGAATCAGAACTGATTCTAGAAATGAGGATACAAAACATTTACTTAACGGAAAAGGTAACTGGTACCGGCGGCTCGTAATAAACTACAATGAATATCTTATATGTTAGATATTAATAATAATACTCACGAAGCAGAAGCACCAGTCAGAATGAGAAAACAGAATTTGGCTGAGAATAATTCTGACATTTTATTTAACATTCGCTGATGATCAGCAAAGAGAAACGTAAGGTATTGGTTGCCAGCATCTAGAGTCTTCACAAAACATGAACAACTATTGGCTTTGGAATAGAGTGAAAGGCCAACAACGTAAAAATCTTACTAATATCTAAAAATAGCAGAAAAATAAGGCGATAAAAGTCTACCTACAGTGAGAACTAATTTAGTCATTTAGGCCCTGATCTCTTTACATCAAAAGATCCTAATTCTCCATAAAGAAAGATCCACAAATGCCAGTTATCCGAAATCTGGATATATTTCATAGATGAAATAAAGAAAGTATAGCCTTTATATAGAGCTACTTTCATGCTTATAGCATGCTCAGAGTGCTATGGTCCAATCTCATTTGTGGACCTGTGGGGGGATATAAATCTGGGAGAAGTCTTTTCCGTGCTGACTTTAGGCGCTCAGTAAACACAACTCTGTTCGAGTCGGGTGTCGAACCTCGAGCCCCGTTATAGGTAGCTAAGCCAAGTTCAAACGTACTTAGCCTCTCGACCACGCATATCACCAATTAGGAAACATTTTTCAGTATTCATTTCATTTAAAGAAGTGAGAGTCTTCTAATATGGACCAGCATAACATATGGAGCAACATAAAATATGGACCATCACAAAATATTGACCAGCACAGAATATGGGCTACTTACATTATGGACCAGTACAAAATATGGACTACTTACATTATGGACCAGTACAAAATATGGGCTACTTACTTCATGGACCAGCTCAAAATATGGACACATACAATATGGAATTAACAAAAAGTTTGACTATCACAAAAGATTAACCAGCACGATTAGAAGGAATTCAGTATCTAATGTTTCTTTCAGAAAACACAAAAAAGCGAAACTGCTTTGTAAATTTCATTTGTTTTGACCGCGACCTCAGACTGTTGAACAATATCCTTAACTTACAGTGGAAAACTGGTATTAAGAGCGTCCATTGCAATGAATAACCTCTGTGTAAGAAAATGTGTGGTTGTTTATTCATTATCCTTTACTATATCCTAGACGATGTGTAGTCAGAGAAGGCGATTTAATGTCTATAAATATGATATGTGTCTTTTAAGATTTGTAACATATCTCTAGACCAAGTGACGTCTTTCATGAGTATGTGGCGTCCGTCATGATGATTGAACGTCCACTAAGATAATGTGGCGTCCGGTCAAAATAAGTGTCGTCCGTCAAGACCATGGGTCATCCTTTATTATTCTTCGGCGTTCTTTGTGGCTATTTGGTGCCCATCTAGACAACATGGCGTCTGAAAAGACAATACTAGAGTACTTAAAAAAAATATTGACATTATTTGCTGTTTCATGTACATTAGGAATAGACGTTGCTTGGTATCATTGTTCAATTATCTTTCTATTTTTATATATAAATTTTTTGTATCATTCTTGCTTTTCGGCAGACTTCAAGTGTGGCGACAGAGAGGACTCAGCGTATCCACAAAACTGAAATTCTACAGTGCTGTAGTGCTTCCTTCACTCTTATAGGCATCAGAGTCCTGGATCTTATATTGCCGAGACATAAAAAACCTTAAGTCCTTCCACCCACACGGTATAAGAAAAATTCATAATTTGAATGGGTTTCACCACATTACAGATTCTGAAATCTTAAAGTTGTCAAATATGGACAGTATCCACGCCACAACAAAAAGGTCATAATTTCGATGGCTTCCTCATGCCGGACTATTGCCTCCCCAAACGACTTCTTTACGGGCAGCAGTGATCATAGATGCGCTCCCATTGGGGTCAATACAAGCGCAACAAAGACAACCTTAATTTTCCTCAAGGAGTATGACATTGACATTCACGTCTGGAAAGCAGTAGCTCTTGATCGCTCCTCATTGCGTGAAGCTGTGAGTGTAGCAGTCACGAGACAAGAAACAAGGAGAGTGCCCAGCATGAAAGAGTGCAGAACCAACAAAAAGCTGAGAGAATAAGCAGGCCTGTCTGCAATGGCCTCATCTTACCCATACCACGTATGAGGACGACTTTTATAAAACGACGATTATACGTTTGTTTAAACTCAATTAGAGCTAATTATTTGCTTTATATTTATTGATTAATGCGTCACTGTAAAATCTGCGCACTAATTTTTTTTATATTTTAAAATTGTATTGTTTTTAATATTTTATCATTCTGGTATCACTCAATGACTGGTGCAAGGCCAAGTGCGGACTGTGCAGCTCGCCATTCTCCTAGCGACGCTACTGTGTTATTGCTGTGTTTGTGTTAGTAATATCTCTCGTTCTTATATTCTTTTATTACTATGCACAGGAGCTGATATTGCAGATATTTCATACACAACAGAAGCAGAAAGAGGGTGAAAATGCAACGGCGACTGGTGATTGTATATGCCCAATCTGCGATCGCAGCTGTGTATCAAGGATTGGCCTCTTTAGTCACACAAGAAGTTGCAAAGGGAAAAGAGCGTCTCTCCAGACGTCACATGACACAAAGGAGACGAGTGTGGGGTCAAATAATCAACAGTTAGGCTATAGTGTAAAAAACAACAACACCAGAACTTCTTATTTAGTTACAGTTCTCAGCGTATGCATCCAAACAAATCGTAGTATTGCATCTAACAGCTGTACATATACACTACTATGCAGGTAGAGGCGCGGGTGGCTGAGTGGTTTCAGGATTCGAATCCTGGTGAAGACTGGAATTTTTAATTCCTGCATCTTTAGGGCGCCTCTTAGTCAACCCAGCTCTAATGTAGTACCTGACATTCGTTGGGGAAAGTAAAAGTGGTTGGTCGTTGTGCTGGCCACATGACACCCTCGTCACCCTTGGGGGGGGGGGGAGGCACAGAAACATTTGATCTTTGCTTTTACAATTTTTGCCCTTTAGACCTCATGGTTTGAAAGGGGAACATTTGCTTTTACTAACCACTATGCAGGTGCATCGTTAAGTTTCTTATATTGTTTCTAGAACTGAAGAGTCGATCAACCAAATCAAGACGGTGTTTCCATAAGGTTTATATATAGCGTCTTCCCTACCCTCTTCCAGTCCCATACACCCACCCCACTCCAAAATAATCTATAGCATTGGGGACTCCCCAAAATAATTTTCCCGATATGATAATAATTGAAATTTCAGTAACTTGTTTAGGGTGACTTTTAAAGCTCAAAGATATAGTTTTATACAGATTGAGTAACATAATAACTTTATTATCATTAAAGAATCGATAAAAATATATATATGACAAATAGGAGACTAAAAGGTAAGCTGTTCGACATTTTCTTAACACATTTACAGAGCTTTGAACTTTCTGTCTACTTCTTACACCATGACCTAATATCGCAAATTAAAAAAGTTAAGTACATTTTTTGTTTGCCTGTTATATACTATGAACCATGGATCGAAATTCTAGACATTAAATATTACTAAATATAATAAATAAATAAATAAATATTACTAAAAGAAGTTAATCACAATAATTTAAGTTTGCATATTGAGATAGCGGCCTACTAATGTATAACATTGCGAGTGTTAAATGAACTGTAACAGCTTGATTCGGTGAATTAAAAAAAAATGAGATAAATGTACACGCCACCGGCTGTTTTCTTTCTCTGTTGCCTTCGAAACATTAAAAAAAATATTTTTGGCCGTAGGACAATGGTACAAAATAGCCATAATAAGACAATGGAGGTAGGACAATGGTACAAAATAGCCATTATAAGACAATGGACGTAGGACAATGGTACAAAATAGCCATAAAAAGACAATGGAGGTAGCGTTGGGAAGTATGAAGTTGATATTCGCGCGGTAAATTTTGAACCAGGGGTAGACAGCCTATTGCGCATGCGCCAGAAGTGGCGCACTATCCACCGAGGAAATAAAATCCAGAAATGGCAAATCATCGCCTAAATAAATAGTATTAGTAAGTTAGTAAACACAAAAATACATCAGGAATTTACCTCACTATCAATTACAAAACCCAAATCGATCAACAATGTTATAGTATGCCTCCTGATCAATCAATCACCCCTAAGCAAGGTGATTTAAGTTATTTTTGGTATCGGATTTTTCCGTATACATGCATTCCGATTCTTGTCATTAGTCCCGGGCGTATCTACCACTAACGTTTGTAGCTTTGCCCAGTTCAGCATTTTTTTTATAAGAAGAATTAATGATTATTTTAATAAATTAGAACTTATTGGCTTTGAGTTACAGATATATTTGAGAAAGCGAAGTCATGTCCAGAAAATCCACAATTAAATATTAGTAGATGTTTCTTAAGTATCTCTTCTAATAGATCACGTCAATTACTCGTTGAGTTGATTAATCTATAACCTTGCTCAAAATGTTTTTAGGAAACATTTAAAAAATCAAGAGGTCTGTGAGTAGTCACTCAATAAACTGTTATATCAGCTGTGTTCTGTTCTATTTCGTAGAATGTTTCTGTTCATAATTGATTTTAAAAAAGTCCTTGTAATCAATTCAAATTTGCATTCAGGATCAATAAAGTCTAAAAGGAATTTTGTGGCACATTTGCCACTATTAATTCTACACCGAAAGTGTAAAAATATGGAAAGTGAAGCATGTTATAATACAAGTTGTGAATTGTGTGAATAAAACTGGGGTTAAACATGAGAAAATTTATATGCGTTGATTTTCTGGCTATTAGTAAAAACGAAAGTTGTGGTTAATAGAGAAACAAGTCATTCCTCTGTTGAATTATGTTCATGTATAGACAAAAACTTTGCTGGAATTAGACTTTTAGTAACAAATTATGAGCCGATAACAATTAGTGATTTTGGCGAGACCTCGGTCAAAACATCGAGTGACTTTTACTTTTTTGCCTTAATTGTTAACGTGAGGCAGCCCCCCCCCCACACCCCTCCATTCTGACGGTTCGCAGCCCACTAAAAGAGAATACCCTAGCAATCATAGTTTTCTACCTTTTCAGTGGCTCAAGTCTTTCGATGAGATCAAGAAATAGTTGTTGTTTTTTGTACTTATACTAGTTATTACAGACAACCCTTTAAATAAGAGAATGACGTCTTAAGCGTACCCGTCTGTAAGTTTAGTCTTGTAAACTAGATACACTCTGATAATTCATAGATTTTCCTGGCTGATTCAGGCAACCCGTTGCAAGCTTTAAATTAACAAACAGACCCTATATGACTTAGTGTAAGCCGGGTGATTTCCATTGAAATACATTTTGTTCTCCTCAATCAATATTAACTTTTATTTTGTTTTGTCTTGCATGACATCGTTTGCATGTCTATTTGTGGCTTTAGGTCCGGCAATGACGCAAGAAGCAATATATGATGTCGATGTTAATAGTTATAACAGAGGTAAGACTAGAGGCTTCTGAGACATTTGGCTCACATTTCAACCAAGTATTTATGTTCACGTGAAAGAAGAGAATGGTGATAATGGAAGTAGAAAAGATTTCCTTCTATGTTGTAAACTATTTTCTAAAAAAAAGTTTTATAATGAAAAACACAAGCTAATAGAAGGTGTTTTTTTTTAATTTATATATATTACATGTTAATTATATAAGTGTAATGATAAATGACAAATTATCATGAATCCTAAATATTGTTGAAATTATTAAAAGACTAAAGAAAGAATTAGAGTTTATTAAAATAATTTTTTACAAATGAAATAAGAACCTTCAACTAAAATGTTATTTAACTTTAGTTAGGCCAATATATATGCATCCAGTGTTTGGGACCCCTCAACTCAAGAACGCTTTAAGAAACTGGAACAAATACGAAATAGAGCAGTGAAATTTATAACAAACGAATATTCAAGTTTAATTAGATTAATACCATTAGTAAAATCCATAAATTTAGAGACTTTTTAGGACTGAAGAATAAAACTTAAGTAGCAATAAAACAAAAATTATTGAACCATTTACAATTAGAAAGAAAAAAAAGATACTCAGGATGAAGGATAAGCCCCTCTGACAGAGACGCCTGTGCTGGTCTTGTAGACACGCCTCATGTGACTGTCGTCATGTAAAAGCGTCAAAGAGATTGCCATTCATCCACGTTCTGGAGGACTTGCTCGGGGTTTACTTTCATAAGATCGTGAAATGTTTCATGCCTGGTGTGCCCCTAACCAGTTTGAAGTTTAAAATATAGTGTGTAGGCCCTAGTGGAGATTATTGATTGCAAGTTGTTTATAAGCTGTCAACGCACGTAAATAGTATAGCATAAAATTATCATTAAAACATTTTTGTAAAATGCTGGACACGTTTCGGATGTTCCTTGAGGGATCCAATGTGTTTTCAATTTCCACTGTTTCCGTTTCATTTATGTTATGTAGGTCACTTGAAGTTCTTTAACATTTAAACAAAGTTGAAGAAGTAAAAAAAAAAACACTTTAAAAAAATTCCCTCTTTATAAACATCTTTTCTAGCTGCTGTCTAGATCCTAATATCTCATGAATTTTAGACTTAAAAAAATGGAACATTATTTACCAGATCTCATTCCTTCCCCTCCCCTACCAAGATAGAAACCTGGCCAAGCAAATGTATAAATCTAATATAGCTTTTTTATATTCTAATTATAGGCCTTTAGATCAAGATTTAAAAGATTGTACCGAACATTTTCATAAACATTAATTAATTAAACTCTTTAATTAATAGTTCCTATATGCGGAAATACACGAAGAGACTGTCCAATTGTACTTTCTAGTCTTCTAGCAAAATCTATATTATTTGTTTGTATATTTTAAAAAAAACATTATAACGGTCAAACTAGAGTTTTCCTAGTTTTTCCATTGCACTTGCACCAACAATTTACCTCAACTGTGAAATTTCTAGGAAAATCGTTCTAGAAATACTCGAGAATCGTGTCCACATTTGCCTGGAAGTTTTCTCCCGCTAAGAATGTCCGGCCTGAGCAGAGGGTTTGTTAAATAAAACGTGTCAAGTAAAAAGTTTCAATAAGGTTATCTTTGAATGGTGTGATTTTTTTTTTCTTTTTTCCTACCTCTGAGATACCAAAATAAATCAATTTTTTTTTTTGTTTTCCCTAACCCTAAATTCTTCCTCTTCTCCAACCAAAAATAAAATGATGTTTTAATATTTTGACATTTTAATATTTTGATATTTTAATATTTTGATATTTTAATATTTTGATATTTGTATACTTTGATATTTTTATATTATGATATTTTTATATTTTAATATTTTGATATTGAAATATTTTGGTATTTTCATATCTTAAATCTTAATATTTAAATATTTTGATATTTTGATATTTTAATATTTTGATATTTTGATATTTTCATATTTTGATATTTTAATATTTTGATATTTTAATATTTCGAGATTATGATATTTTGGCACATCGGCACAATTTAGGCCATGTCGTTACTCAAAAATCACAGTGAACCAAGCGTAAACAAATATTAATCCATTGCATGTGTTACAGATGACATCGATGATATCGACCTACGATTTGTTAATCCTTCTGGCTGGTCTCCACACGTTAGAGCTAATGATCCTTGTATACAAGTAAAGGTAAGTAAATGTGAATAACAGAAACGTGTATTCAAGTGAGTCTAGTAGTGCGTGATCATTCCATGTCATTTGGTTTTCATGACTGATTCTTGAAAATCGTCTTAAGCTCTGATGGGACTAGGGAGAAAGAGCACTTATTGGAGATTTTTATTGACTGACTGTTCCGGCTAATGGTTAGCTCTGTAGTATAGGTATGATATGGATATTAAAACATCAATCGAAAAATGAGTTCCGCTATAGTCAAATTATTTAAAATTAACACCCAAAAAAAGTCTTTAATGCAATTCCTCGGAGACCTTCTGCAAGTAACTATGTATCCTACAAGTTCGATTACCAAGAAGCAAGAAAAAGGCATATACTAAACATAATCAGTTGTCTACCTTTGTACAACAAATAATGAACTTTTTTACAGCAGTATAATATATATGTATAATATATATATATATTACCAGGTTACGAGATTTTATTAGGAGAATATATGAAGGTAAGTGCTGCTCACTTACCTATATGCGGTTTTATTCTTCCCGACTGAAGAGGACTACACATCTAGTAAATCTCATTGAAAGTATATAAATACATTTGAAGATTATCAAGGCCTGGAGAAGTGCTACCAATGTCTATAAAATAATCATAAACTACATGGGTCTTAAACAGGCTCTAACAACAACAACTCTTACTATTAGGTAAAGGGGTGAAGGCGGATGCCTGGCGTCACAAAACGTGAGCAGATGGAGCGCGTCAAAAGTTAATGAACTCATTAATTTTTTTTAAATTGATTCTTGTTTTGTCAGGTAAAAGAAACAATTTAACAAAATTTCAGCTTGATCTGATATTTATCCAGACAGACAGATTGAGTTGATAAAGCTTGTTAAAAAGGATATCTATTCGCACTGATTTATTATTGTTGGTGTAATATACTAAATCCATAACCTTAGAAGCAAGGCTTTATTTCAATACAACACGACTGATACCCACAAGAACACAGTACAGACTGGTCACGATTCACAGACTACGATAATGCGAACACGATTATATAATACTAGCACGATTACAAGCACGGGTAACACACAAGTTTATTTAACGATCACTCCATTCACCCCTCCTTTATTTCTTTCTGGGTCTTAGATTATAACCATGCGTATGAAGGGAAGGATCCGGAGGTGTCTCTGGCGTTGATTTTTCTCCTTGCAAGTCGTAACTGTCATGTACGGGACTCGAGTCAATATTGGCCTCTGGCATTGGGTGGCTCCCCTGTGAGTCACTGCTGACTTCTGGCTGGTTGTACATCATTGGGGTGGGACTCTGTGTGAATTACTGATAGTTTCAGGCACATAGCGACTCCCTGGTGAGAGATCCAAAGAGTCACCGACCTCTTGAGGCAGAATACCGTTCTCTGGTTCGAAATAGTCGTTAGTGGAACTTTCCTTCGGCGCCAGGTGCCTAAGCGACACTATCTCTTCCCGGCCGTTTGGAAATCGTATATGGGCGTACTGTGGGTTGCAGCTAATACCTCTTGTACCTATGGGTCAGATTTTGAAGATCTTACAGGTGATTTTAGTAATACTTTCCCTGGGTTCTGTAGCCAAGTAGGCAAGGATGTTCCCGTTGGCGATCTTCTGTTGAATTTGAAGATCCGTTCGTGTGGAGTTTCATTAGTAGAAATACACAGTAATGATCGAATTGAATGAAGTGCCTGGGGCAACACAGATTCCCACTGTGATAGTTCCAACTTCTCTGAGTCCAATGCTAATAAAATAGCCTGCCACAATGTTTTATTCAGTTTCTATTTGCCCATTTCCTTTTGCATTGTAGGGCGTTGTCCTGCTAGTGGCTATGCCCTTAGAATGTAGATATTCTGTAGTTTCTATGGACATAAATGATGTGCCACGATCAGAGTGGATGTAACTGGGTGTTCCAAAGAGGAAAAATAACTGGTCGAAGCACTTTATCACTGTCTTAGATGTCATATGAGGACAGGGAAAAGCGAATGGAAACCGCGAATATTCGTCAATCATTGTTAATAAATACTTGTTCCGAGTAGCTGATGGCAAAGGACCTTTAAAGTCAACACTAATTCTTTCAAAAGGCTGTGTGGCCTTTATGAGCGTACCTGCAAATTCCTTAATGAATTGCGGTTTAATTCTATTGCAGGTTCTGCATTGTTGAATGGTCTGCCTGACCTCTTCAACAGAGAAGGGTACGTTCTTTGACCTGACATAATGTAGAAGTCTAGTGACACCTGGATGACACAGGTAGTCATGGTACGTCTTCAGGCTACTTTGTTTCGTCATGGTTGCACAGTGCCCTCTAGACAAGGTGTCTGCTGCTGTGTTGGCGTTCCCAGGTCTATACTGTATATCAAACTTGAAGCCTGCCAGTTCCAATTTCCACCTTTGTATCTTATAGTTTTTAATTTTCTTGTCATGAGTGTCTTTATATATGTATGAAATAGACCGCTGGTCCGTAATAAGGGTAAAATGATTGCCACACAAATAATGCTTCCATTTGCGTATAGCTTCAATTATTGCAGTTGCTTCTTTCTCTATGGCAGATTTATGCCTTTCACTAGGTGAAAGAGTTCTAGAGAAGAATGCAATAGGTCTTCCATCCTGATTTAAAGTGGCTGCTACTGCGATGTCAGAAGCGTCTGTTTCCACAATTAGAGGATGGTCATACTTTATGGTGAAAATTGCTGCTTTCTGCAATTCTTGTTTCAAGTCTTCCAACGCTGTTTTTACTTCTGTAGGTACAGGAAAAATTTGATTTTTCATTATAGGATACATTTTGTCGGAGAAATTGGGTATCCAGTGAGCATAATATGTTAAAAGTCCTACAATCCTTTTCTGAGACTTCAGATCTTTTGGAGGTGGCAAATCTCGCAGAGCTTGAAATCTATCAGGGTCCGGCTTCAAATGTCCTTTGGATATTTCATATCCAAGCAGCTTTACCTTCTTAGTAGCAAATACACTTTTACTTTCGTTGAAAGTTATTCCGTATTCCAGAGCTACCTTCTGAAAACGCAACAGATTTTTGTTATGAGAGTCTACATCTGTACTACATATTGTTACATTGTCGACATAGGCAAACGTGTCAGACAACTTTTCTTTTTCTATAATAGAGTCTATGGTTTTCTGGAAGCAAGCTACACCGTTAGTGACCCCAAAGGGTATTCTGCAAAACTGGTAGAGTTTATCGCAAGCTTCGAAAGCTGTGTATTTCTTTTCACTCTGTTGGATAGGTATTTTGTGATAAGCACTCTCCAGATCCAATGTGCTAAAGATTTCATACTTGGAAATTTTCTCCACCATTTCATCCACTCTGGGCATTGGGTAAGCGTCCAGGTAAGTAAATCTATTTATAGTTTGGCTATAATCAACGACCATTCGCTTTTTGTGCCGCTCATTGGTCGTGACAAGGACTTGAGCTCTCCAAGGTGATTTGAAAGGTTCAATGATACCGTTTCGTATCAATTTCTCAACTTCAGCTTTGATAAATTGTGTGTCTTGGAAGGAGTAACGACGAGATTTAGTACCAATAGGTCTGCAGCCAGGGGATAAATTTGCAAACAATTGTGGTGCCTCTACCTTAACAGCATAGAGCGAGCAAAAACATGAAATGCAGGTTGACCACCGTTGAATGGAATTATCAGTTCTTTGTGTAATGCGAGAAAATCCAACCCAAGCACTACATCAGTGCAAAGTTCATCTAGTAACGAAAGTTTGAATTGATTGTAAACTTCCCCTTTGTATTTTAGCGATGCAAACATGTGGCCTCTTGTGACGCTCGACAGTTGAGATGACGCCATAGAAATTTTGTGCTTTGAACGTGTCACTGACCAATCATACTCTCTTGGTATGTTTGAAGAAATGTAACTTTCCCCGCTACCTGTATCAATCAGGGCTTTTAGGATCACGCCATTTACAGAGATGTGTACTGTTGATTTAGTTAAACCAGGTACAGACGAAGTAGCAATTAGTGATGTTAGATGTGTAGAGTCCTTAATGCAACTACAATCTCTACAAGATTGTCTTTTAATCTCGTAGCTAGGAGATGTTTTAACTTTTGTTTTGGTTATAGGTGTATTGCGAGACCTGCAAACCTTCGAAAAATGTCAATTTTTCCCGCAAGAATGACACATGCAGTCTTTGGCAGGGCATTTCGCTCTGAGATGCCGACTACCTCCGCAAAAGAAACATTTAGTATTCACTGTTGCGATTGTTTCTGAGTCCACCATTTCTTCGGTTGAGATTGCCGATGACGAAAGAGATGACTCTACCAATTGAGAAGGAGCACTAAACGAACTGGATTCTTTTTGGGCCATGTCAAGTGTCTTGGCAATATCTAAAGCCATTTTCAAGTCAAGGGATCTTTTCTCAAGTAGCCTCTGTCTAATTACACTCGAACGCATGCCGCTAACGAGGGCATCGCGAATGGCGTCCTCTTCATTTTTGTCAGCACTAACAGCTCGGAACTGACAATCTCTGGCCAACACTCTCAGCTTGTGTACAAATTGATCAAGACTTTGATCGACTTCTTGTTTGCAAGCAAATGTCTGGCCAATGTTTCATTAGGGGCCTTCACAAATAAATTCTCAAGAATAGATTTTGCTTCTGAGTATTTAGAACAGGTAGAAATATACTGATATAAGGATGGAGACACAAAGTTGCACAGCAGGTCAAACTGTTCGCTTTCACTAGCCCCTACCTTCGTTGCGAATCTGTCAAAACAAGAAATCCAATGTTTCCATGTAACTGAAGCATTAGTAGAACTAGGATCAGCATCCAGTCTATTGGGACGCAAAAACTTGTCCATTTAAGAATGGTTTTATTGAAATAAATTGTAATATACTAAATCAATTCCTAACCTTAGACACAAGGCTTTATTTCAATACAACACGACTGATACACAATAACACAGTACAGACTGGTCACGATTCACAGACTACGATAATGCGAACACGATTACAAATACTAGCACGATTACAAGCACGGGTAACACACAAGTTCATCATTTAACGATCACTCCAGTTGGTCTAGATGTCCAGATCAATTACAAATTAAAATGACTGATTCAAATTAATTGAGATATTTACACTTTATATAAGTTTTTTCTTTTTTTTTTTAAGTTTTTTAAAATTTATATATATTTTTTAATACATTTAAACGTATAACTTAGAGTGATTAAACCGTATTGACAAAATTTATAACATACATTTTTTTCCAGACCGTACCCAGAAGTTTTGTTTCCATTGACGAAGGTGTCTTAAAGTGGCTAAAGGATACGAATCATCCAATGGTAAATGAGCTTATTAGTTCTATTTAATCTCTTAGTAAGTGCTCCTCTCTTTATTTCGTACATACACAAAGCATTTCGTCACTCCAAAATCTAATTTTCTAAGATATTCCGTGTATAGCACACACATTTTATGTTAAGGAAGAAGAATGATATTTTTACTCTTTGACTTAAAACCTATTTGAAAACACATGAATAACTAACGAGCAAAAATAAAGAGGATTCGATACAAAGATCAGCAGCTACGCCCCGACTCCACCAAACTCTAATAGATACTTGACATTAGTTAGACAAGGTAAAAGCGGCAGATCGGCGTGCTGGCCACATGAAACCCTCTGCAACATCTACAAAACAGATCGCAAGGAACTATGAAACGGTTAGGTCTATTTGCATACTGACCTGCTTTAAAAACTAATGAGGCTATTTGATTCACATAAATGTAATGAAACAAGAGTCTAGGTTTAATATCATTTTTAATTTTAAATCCTTAACATATTTATCAATTTTTCCTTAAACAAGATTCAAACGTCTGTTATTCCCACGAGTATGTTTCCCCTATTTTTTTTACATCAATGTAAATAAAACGCAGATTATTGTTATTTTGATTTTTCTCCCAGTTTGGTTATCTTGCCAGTATGCGTCGCATTTGGCTCGTGGACCTTTCAGAGATGATGATTTTTCAATTTCTCCAACTGAATGCACTTCCACGAAATACGTTCATAATCGGCTTTGTTCAAATTACCGATGGGTATCATTATGAACGTCAAGAGTTTTACACTACGAGGTAAGTCTGAAGTAAAACACTTTATTTAAATGACTGGGAAGCTTAACATCATCATTAAATGATCTTATGAATAAAGGGTTTAAGAGGCTTAGATCATGGCACAAACGACTACACACATAAAGTGGACGTAAAATTTACGGGCTTAAAAGTATATTATGAAACTATTTAAAATGTGGTCCGTTTCTGGTTATTAAAAAAAAGGGGAGGATATTTCCGGCCCAAAATAAATAATTTTAAGACTGGTAACAAATCAACGAGCGTATCCGGTGTTTACTGCTAGCATTAAATTAATCTTGGGAATGAGAGATTTCATTGTCATTCACTTACTATGCTCTTCTTTCACCAACTTGTATCTAAGCTAGGCTACTAGTTGAAACTTCTCGTGCTCAGATTGCTATAAAATATACAATTATATTATGTATCTGTGCTTTTATGGTACACATTCGAAATATGATATAAGTAATTTTATATGAAAAAAAAAAACATTACAAAGATAGTTTGTGTGGAAACACAAACTCCGATTCGGCCCCCAAAGCGGTCCACTCAAGAAGGAAAAAAGACAGCTTTCAATATTTTCAGCAAAAATATTAGAATCTATTAATTGAAAACTATCAACTAAAACAACTACATCTCCGCTAATTCAAAAAGATATACGGATATTGATATGTATCTACAGTTTTGCCGATATTATATTATTGTTATTCCGACAGGTGACATGAATCTCTAAATTATTATCTTTTCGAAAACTGTAGTGAGTGTGCATAATAAAAAAAAATGCCTATTAAATAATGTTTTAAGTTATATTCGACTACTATACATACATACTAAATACATACTTTCAACTTTAAAACAAAGGTAAACAGTTTATTTAAAATGTTATAGTAGCTTATATAACAGACCACACTTTTTTAAAAACATTTTTTAAAAAGAAAATTTTTAAAAAATTTGCACAAATGATTTAAAAATTATACAGGTAACTGACTACATGTTATTTTTTTTTTTTACTGTAGATAGTGAATAGTTTTTAAAAATGGTGCAACGGATAAAAAAGATTATTTATATTATTATTATATTTATTAAAATTATTAATAGAACAAAACAAAAGTAGCCGTTGCTTCAAAATTTCAAAAGTTCTAAAATATAATGATGTCGAATTTTCAATACCTTTTCTAGTTCCTGAGATCTAAACGGGACAGACGTACAGACAGACATACCACACAAAACTAATATCGGCTATTCCCCTTTTAGGGACATCCAAATGTCAAAAGCTATTTAGTAGCTTTAACCAAATTTTATTACGTCATTTCTTTAATTAAGCTTTCCTTGCTACAACAAGCTTAGGGATATGAATTGTGTCCAGATTGCCACATTCCCCAAAGGATCTGGCAATGCTCTGTTTCGGGAAATGCAGTATATGGTGAGTATTACATATGTTTGTTTTTTTTAATTTTCATTATACACACAATAGTTACTGTGTATTTACTGACAGGCTGGTTAGGCTCTCTTTCATTCCCGCCTACGAAATGGGCCCGGTTCCATTTGGCACCCTAGCGAGGCTTCTGTTTTGCTTAATAATTGTTTTATTTGTATTCTAAGATACGTTTCCATCACCTTACCTTACATCACCTTACAGTCCTCGTCTTATTGATACATATATAGAGAGTAATTTTTTCAATAAACAATTTAGTGACATTCTTCTGTAACAAAACTCTATGGACCTACATATTACTACATCTCATAGACATTACACTAACAAGGACTAATGTAATAAATTTACTACGGTGTGGTGATAAGTATGTAAACAAATATAATTTAATAAATAAATAAAATATTAAAGCATTATAAACAAGTTTTGGTTAAAGTATTTTGCAAAATAGAAAAAGGTGAAGTGTTATGTAACGAAATTTGACTAGGAACCAGCTTGCACTATTTAATTAGCTTTAAAACATTTATCTTAATTCAAAGCTGGCAACACTTCATAAAATGTTACATCAAAAGTTAATTCCACCCACTCAAACCTAACTTGTTCGTTTCTGATTCTCCCCACACACACAAACACGCACCTAAAAGCAAGAAAAACTGATTACTCGTCTCCATGGACATGTGGAATTGACTGTCATTAAACAGGATGCAGTGCCAACACAATATCACGGAATCAAGCATGTCAGACCTTCCGATCTGATGCGTAATGGACAAATTACTGATGTTGTATCATATTTGATTTAAAAAACTTGGCAAAAAGCAGCCCAAAAAAAAAGTTTGAATTTTCCGTAAGTAAAAATAAAAACATCATAGTATCAGAAAAAAGATGTTTCTTTTCTGTAATGTAGATAAATGATGTCTTCATCATTGATGTACTATACTATTTTGATGTATAATCAATGATGTGCCTTGATCGATGGATTACACAAAATAACATCTATAGTACTCAGTGAGTTACTGTCACTGATGTTTTTGTCTATCGATGTACAATCATTGATTTGCTATTAATGTACTATCAATGACAAAGAAGTAGGTATGATTGGTGCACTGATTTGGTTTAAATCGGTGATGCGTTTGTTTAAAAACTGAGACACTGGAGAAGATAGATCTTGATTGATTCCTGGTGAAAAAATATATAGATAAATGCTTGACGAAGGATTGGTAAACCGCTAGCGCTAGTCAGGATTTTATTGTCCTGGGCAGGAGCAATAATACATGTTTGTCTGCCGGTGTAATACATGTTTCTGTGCCAGTAAAATACATGTTTCTGTGCCAGTAAAATACATATTTCTGAGCCAGTAAAATACATGTTTCTGTGCCAGTAAAATGCATGTTTCTGTGCCAGTAAAATACATGTTTCTGTGCCAGTAAAATACATGTTTCTGTGCCAGTAAAATACATGTTTCTGTGCCAGTAAAATACATGTTTCTGTGCCAGTAAAATACATGTTTCTGTGCCAGTAAAATACATGTTTCTGTGCCAGTAAAATACATGTTTCTGTGCCGTAAAATACATAACTATGTGCTGGTAAAATGCAAGTTTATTAGCCTGTGTAATACATGTTTATGTACCTTATTAATACATGTTATTTAGCCGGTTATATAGGTTTATCTAGCGATGTACAGTGTACCAGTCCAGCAAATGAGAATGTCCATACAAATTGCAATAACATACAACGTTGAAAATTTTTTATCTGAACAAAGTTACCAAAACTAATAATCATCATTTCCTGTGAAATACATAATGACCCAATACCAGCTCGTTTTTGGCGCTGTATTTTCAATTCAACGAATATTTATAGATACATCAACACGTACATATGTATTATTGTAAGTCTTATATACTAGTGATTTATCTTCGTTTATGGATTTAAACACATTTCAAGTATATATGCAGGCTATATAAAGGCTTGTCTCAGATTCCGATGATTGCGGTATTTCACATGACCACTCAAACTCAGTTAAGAGCTACATATTTTGTCATATCTAATGCAGACAAACTCCCCACCTCAATAGAGAAGGTGGTGGGAGGGGAGGGGGTACATAAGTTTTCTTTTCGTCATCGCGTGTCAGCATAAATTCGTTTTGGGTTTTAAATGCGCGCCCCTCAACTCTCAGTTTCGTTCTTCAGCTGTCTTTTGAAGATTTCATCTGCTTCCAGCTGCTTTACACCCAGTGAGGGGATAATGGCGCTTGATTACATCTCGGTAGCGCTTCAAAGGTTAAGATAATAATCATTTGTTTAATTTACTCTTGTTGTGTTATTTTTTTTGACATTTCAAGAAGACTTTCGATGAGCATATTCCTGGAGAAACTGATTTTCCATCAAACTGAAGATCTTTAATCAGCTAGATATTTATCATATATTAGTATTATATGATTATAGACACAAACAGTGCTCATGAAGATACACACAAACAGTGCTCATGAAGATACACACAAACAGTGCTCATGAAGATACACACAAACAGTGCTCATGAAGATACACACAAACAGTGCTCATGAAGATACACACAAACAGTGCTCATGAAGATACACACAAACAGTGCTCATGAAGATACACACAAACAGTGCTCATGAAGATACACACAAACAGTGCTCATGAAGATACACACAAACAGTGCTCATGAAGATACACACAAACAGTGCTCATGAAGATACACACAAACAGTGCTCATGAAGATACACACAAACAGTGCTCATGAAGATACACACAAACAGTGCTCATGAAGATACACACAAACAGTGCTCATGAAGATACACACAAACAGTGCTCATGAAGATACACACAAACAGTGCTCATGAAGATACACACAAACAGTGCTCATGAAGATACACACAAACAGTGCTCATGAAGATACACACAAACAGTGCTCATGAAGATACACACAAACAGTGCTCATGAAGATACACACAAACAGTGCTCATGAAGATACACACAAACAGTGCTCATGAAGATACACACAAACAGTGCTCATGAAGATACACACAAACAGTGCTCATGAAGATACACACAAACAGTGCTCATGAAGATACACACAAACAGTGCTCATGAAGATACACACAAACAGTGCTCATGAAGATACACACAAACAGTGCTCATGAAGATACACACAAACAGTGCTCATGAAGATACACACAAACAGTGCTCATGAAGATACACACAAACAGTGCTAATGAAGATACACACAAACAGTGCTAATGAAGATACACACAAACAGTGCTAATGAAGATACACACAAACAGTGCTAATGAAGATACACACAAACAGTGCTCATGAAGATACACACAGACAGTGCTCATGAAGATACTCACACCAACAGACGAGAAGGTTACACTTGGACATCCTAAGGGGTTATTTATTTATTTTTTTTACTGCCGGGAATTTTTTTTTTATCTGTATCTTTACATGTACAAATGAATGGCGTCACCGTGAGAGAGGTTCCCTGGATCGATTCCATCGGCCTAATCAACTTCAGGTAATTATTAATCTATTTTGATTACAAAGAGAGTTTGTGTGTTCACCAAACTCAGAGGATGTCCTAAGGTCCTCTGTTCGGTAAGCAATTCAGATGAAAATGGAAGGTTCAATATTTTCAGTACGAATATAAGAAGTTTTTAAACTACAAACAAGCAAACAACGACAAGCCTCCCTCCTCCCATTCAAATTGAGGGCACTGCTATAAGCTTATCTTACTGGCTTCTGAGCGTAGAAGTAGGGGGAATATGAAATGACACCTAGATAAACCTGAAACCTTTTATTTCTAGATAAATCCTAAACCTTGTATATTGAAAATGACGTTGATCCGCACCTTTTTTTTTGTTCTTTGATTCACCCGTCACTATTAGCCTCTATGTGTGTCTTGTTGTTTAAAACACTAGGGAAGGGAACAGGGAACGAGAATGTACTTGGCAAGATGGGAAAAGAAACAAATAAAAATAACGGATTCAAGTCGCTAACCATTAGCATTGCATTGGTCCTCTACTCCCAGATGGGCTGATGGACTGTGCAGAGTGTAGACAATAATGAATGCTCAAGCGTCACAGTAAGCGGTTATTCCCAGATGATTAGTTAAGTTAGTCTTCATATATATATAGTTTGTCCATCCCGATACAATAATTACCTCTTTTGTCATCCACGGGGGCTGCGAGTTAGCCTTGCAGTTTTGTGTCTCCCCGTGCGGCTGCTGTAACTTAAATGAGCACTGAATGTTCAAATGGACAGATTATTCGAATTTAATGTTGATTTTCTTCTCCGGCGCTTTTCTTCTGTAACGGCTATTTACTTGTCCCTACCACGGGTGTTTACTTGTCTCTGTCACGGTTGTTTACTTGTCCCTACCACGGCTATTTACTTGTCTCTGTCACGGCTGTTTACTTGTCCCTACCACGGCTGTTTACTTGTCTCTGTCACGGCTGTTTACTTTTCCCTACCACGGCTGTTTACTTGTCCTCAGCTACTTTGGCGCTATTTTCCACAGCGTGACGCTGTAATACGTGCTTCCGTCTTGACGATGGCAGGGTCAGTGTTGACCGCTCTCATGGACTCTTTGAAACTCCGTGAAACGTTTTCTTTCTTCACCTTATGCTCGGATTCATTCCATGAGCTGGTCGTAAAAATCTTTTTGCAAATAATCAGAGCGATACAAATCTTAGAAGTTATTGAATTCATTCAGATTTAAACTCACCGCTTTCTTTGTCCACTAGTGTAAATGATAACATGATAATGGCTTCTGTAGTAGCCACTAAGCTCATGACTTGTTAAACACTCAGAGGAAGGCAGAAGAAGATTACCTCTCCTCAAGATGTAAATTTGGAGTATGTATTCCAATGCACTAACTTAAAACCACTGCATACGACGAATAAAATATAAGTAGGCCGAATACATTAGGACTTTAAATTACTTAAGCTTCCTACCTACTTTAATTAATGTGAAATGTTTTAACTCTTTATCTCCGTAATTATTTTCCAAGTTCTGACAGAATAGTTCTTTTTTTCACATTTTACATTCCACCCTGTTATTTTAAAACTTTAAAAGCATCTTTCTTTCTTATCAGGAAACGTTACTTTTGGTATAAAATTAGAGGAGAATGCATGCTCTTTTTATAAAATACAACATTAAAGTTTATAAAATCAAATATTAATTGAATGAATTTAATGGGGTTAAATCAACGATGGTACCGTTAATTTGGAGAGAAAGAATTAAATTTGTCTCTATTCTCTCATTTGCTCGACTATTCAAACATTATTTTTTTAAATGTTTTTCTAGACTACTAAATATGTTACATGTTTTCCAACAGAGAGAAACTACATAGCAACAGATGGTAACAGAAGGTCGGCTTTTAGAGCACTAGAAGCACTCATTAAATAAGTTCCTAAATACAAGTAGATCCAGATAGATTCCTAACGAAGCAGGACGTTTTGGACGCCGTTTTGGCGCGAAGGTCGTTTTGGCGCGAGCCGTTTTGGCACGAAATACATCATGTACGTTTATTGTATTATTTCTTTTAAAAGAATTATTCATATCTATGTTTTGCATGAGTGTTTGTGTTAAGACATATTTTCACGTACTAAATGTAAATATGTGTTTGTTTTTCACATCATTTTCTTTAATAAACATTTTGGCTTGTGTATGTGTGTTTATTAAGAGGCACACTTTATTTTCAAAAAAGGTTTTTAAGACATTACTTTAAAATTAAACACAAAAATCGCGTGAGAGAGGGGAGGGGTGGAGGAAAGAGTATATACAAGGAGTGAAATGTGAGCAGAAGAGATTGGGCGGGATAGGTGTCACATGTAATGACCGTTCCCAAGGAGATGATCGCCAGACGCATGACGTCAACGACCAGTGCTCGGTGCTGCTCGTCTTCATTTGTTTAACTCTACCTGTCGCAATACGAGATGTGTCACCCAAATCACCCCTACCCAATTTCTAAAAATATATCTTTTCACGTTAGAGTTTGTACTGACCACATTCAGTGTCTTGATCTTTACTATGTGTGGAGTTATTGTCGTCATTCAGCGTAATAGAGCTTTAGATGTTAACATGGTTTTTGTTATATTAAAGTGAGACACTTAGCTAGTTCGTATATTACAATAATGTCAAATTAAAAAAAATCTTTTGGAAAGAAATCCAAAAATGTCACCCTGTGCGATTAGCAGAACTCACATATAGCATGTCATTACCATTCAGGAATCTTACTTTTTATAGGCCTATATTCATGAAATAAGCAAAACCGTTATAATTAAAAAAAAAAAAATTCTCTGAACGATGTTAGAATTCATACTATACATACAATATTATGGTAGAGTGAAAATAAACATTGTTATAAAAGCTAGGTGCTTATTAAATTATCGTCAAATGATATCTCGCGCCAAAACGTCCCGTCGCCGAAACGGCTCGCGCCAAAACGACCCGTCGCCAAAACGGCGGGGCCAAAACGGCGGCGCCAAAACGTCACGTACCGATTCTTAAATAGTGCATGTTGTTTTTTTTTTACAAAAATGTATATATATATATATATATTTATTTATTTATACTAATTTTAAAAATAAATGTAAAAATTTTGTAGTTTTGGCACCAAAAGTTGTTTTTTTAAATCAAACTTTAGACAAGACTCTCATTATGAAGTAAATAAATACATTTTTTAAAAACATTTTGTCAAATGAAAACTGAGGAAACAAAGGTGAACATTTTGAATTTAAAAGTTTGATTTTATTTTATTCAAAGACAATTATTACAAATTAAATTTCTATTCACAAAGTTAAAATATTGGTCGTAATTGGATAAATTGGAGGCTTTCACGATAGATTTTAAACACAGAAATCTCTTTGTTTGCATTTCCAAGTCTTAGGTTTTTTTAGGCTACGCTGTTTATTACTATAGTAACAGAAGACAATTAGTCAAAAGAAAAACTGTAGATGTTATCACTGTTGTGGAATGCAATTAAAATTAATGCAACAAATTAACTGTGATAAGAAAAAGGCGGACAAAATTATCGTAAGCGTTTAAACATTTTTTTTAGATGATCCACACGTCTTATATCCTATACACCGGATACACCCAAAAAATCCAGCTATTTATTCGCCATAGATAAAAGTCTTCGTTATATAATCCTTTGTCTCTAATGTAGTTGTCTTGCAATCGCTGCATAGACCGAACGGCAATACATGCACGATGTGGTGTGTAGCGCTCAAATTACATTACAAAACTGAAGCTTTCTGTCTTTAATAAAAAAAAATAGTTGACATTTTTGTTTCCTGATGTTTTATACGTTTCATTTTCAAAATTATCTGACAGAAAATCATTTTGTTTTGATCTCTTAGAATGGTCACTTCTGTACGAAGTGGGAAAGAGGGATGAGCTCAAATTAATTATTTTCAGAAGAAATGAAAAATAGTAATTTTTTTTTTAAGTTGCCCTCGAATTTATCAATTAGTCTATTCAATTTTTTTTTTAAAATTCGGGTTTTGAATAGTTGATACATTTTTTTTTATATTTTTGCCTCTTCTACTTGCCCCTGGTATTGTTCCCTGCAGAGAAGTCTTTGAAAGCCCTGAAGATAGTGATATGTTTGTTTGTTTGTTTGTAAAATGTTTCGGATGTTCCTTCAGAGTTGAAGATAATTACTTCCTAGTCCAAAACTCCCGCAGGACGACGGGGGATGGGAGCGGGCAGGATTTGAACCCTGGACCATCGATAAATCTGAACGACAGTCCAGCGCGCAAACCGCACGACCAGGCAGCCATCCATATAGGACTGTACGGTCTTATCTACGTTTTCTAATAGTGTCCTTATGAGGCCCATTCGTCCAGTCTACAATTTCCAGTGTATGTACAATAACTGAGTATTTAAAATATCCTTCAATATTTGTATCTAAATAATCCAAGTATCAACAATATCTAAGTATCTACTTAAATTTACTATTTAAAATATCCAAGTATCTTCAATATTCTTGTGTATACAATCGAAGTATCAACAATAGCCAAGTATCTACTATATTTAAGTACTTAAAAATGTTTAAATATCCTAGTATCTTCCATATTTGTATCTAAATAATCCAAGTATCAACAATATCTGAGTGTCAACAATATTTGAGTATCATCAATACTTTAATGTGAACTTCAATATAGGATTATCATAAATAATTGGCTATTTGCAATAATTGACTATATACTACATCCGAAAATCTATATTATAGTAATTTTTTTGCACTAATAAAAATGATTAAAAATAAGATTAGTTGATAAAACCGAGGACGTTTTGGTGCCGAATTTATTTTGAGCTCGGGATATCAAACTACAAAGTTTTTGTTTTTTTTTAATTTGAGGTGTGAGTCTATGCCTGTGCATAATTTTTATTATAATATTGTCTATATGAGCATGTGAGCCTATTCCCTTAGCTAATGAAACTGTACATCCCCTAGGCGACATCGTTCAAACTATAATAATAATAATTTAATGATGAACAAGTAAGTCTTACTTTGTACTTGAATGTATCATGTGTCTTGCCTGAGATCGATTTGGAGTTACAAACTTGTGTTCATGTATACATGTCTGTTGTCATTAAACATCAATTTACAATTAAGTTAGTTTATATTTTATTGAATTTATAAATGCTGCTAATAGTGATGGGCAAAAGTTAACTAAAAAGTTGCTAATTTTAGTTTAACTAAAAAAAATTAGTCAAGGCCAAAGTTTAATTTAAAAAAAAGTTTAGTTAAAATCGTAGTTTAATTATTTTTTTTAGTTACAAACTAAAAAGTTTAATTACAAATTTTACAAACTTTTTTAACATACATACCAATAAATATTTAGATCTATGTAATTTGGAGAATATATATAATGGATAATAGAGAGGAGAATAAACTAGAGGGTGCACAGGTCACTAGAAAGCCTTTTGACCTTTACCCTATAATGGTCGCTATTCCCGCCAATTCAAGGTATTTGAAAGGCGAGAAAAATAAACGTGTTCATTATATTTCTAGCAAGTTTCGCTGCTTGATAAATCCTGATAATTCCTTGCTTCTATAGATCTACATTTTGCTGCTTTTTTATTAAACACCAGTGTGTTCCTGTATAGCTCTCGGCAAAGAATTTTGCTTTACTATAGATCTAAAAGAAATGTCGACTCTTTTTACTAGCTAGATCTAGAGTCTAGTGACGACGTCTAGTCTATTACTATTAGTCTATTACTACTATTAGATCTAGATATAGAGTCATAATAGTCTATATTTAATTATTTTAGTCTCTTAGTCTTAAGTAGAGTCTAACTCTTAGTAGTATTAGTCTTAGATCTAGATGTAAATTTAAAATTATAAGTCAATAATATAGATCTTTTAATTGAAATCTATATTACTTTACTTTATTAGACTAGACCTATTAGTTAAGAGATTCTACTATTCTAGAATTAGAGTCTAGATTAGATCTAGATAGGCTATATCTAGATTACTTATTATAGGAGCATACTAAGATGCATAGATGATAGATCTATAATGACTATAACACTAGTAATAGTCGTCACTATACTAGATCTAATACTACATTAACTAAATCTAGACTAGATCTACATTTACTTCTATTATAATTATATTTATATCTACTATCTATATCTAGATCTAATATTATCTATTAGCGTATATAGATCTAAATAGGTCTACCCATACCTAGTTATAATCATAATTATGATAATCTAAAATCTCTAGATCTAGAGTTACTAAGATATCTACTAGACTCTATCTAGTATTTCTTAGATTATTTTTAGATTAAAATATTAATTATTTGATCTAGGTCTAGTAGCTAGATCTAATTCTATATCCAAATTATATCTCTGATCATTTCGTTTGTAGAAGATATTAGATCCAGAATATCCTAGAATCTAGAGTTAGTCAGAGAGTCAACATGCAGTTTTATCATTACTTCTAAAGGTAACTTATATTTGAACTTGGACAATTACTTCTAATTTCTTTCTATAATAGCATCATTCTAGTGATTCTATTAAGATCTACATCTATCCCATAAAGACATTTAACACAAATAAATGTTTATTACATTTTGCTAAAGAGATTGGTTGTGCTTTATATTTTTCATGTTTGGCTGTTTCGTCCTTAAAAAAGGTCAAAATAGCTAGTAAAAGTTTAACTAAAGTTTCTTAGTTTAGTTTAACTAATTTTTTAAATTTGTAATTAACTAAAAGTTTAATTACTTTTTTTTAGTTCAAACTTAGTTTTAGTTTAACTAAAAAAAATTAGTTTAGTTCCCATCACTAGCTGCTAATAAAACAATTTTTTAAAAGGTACCATTATTCTGATTTTATGTGACCCAAAATTATAAGTATCTACTGATAAATATATATATACCATCTGCTACGTACATAGAATTATGTGGCTTAACATTAAATTGAATTTATAATGTAACATTAAAAGAATGTGGCTTGTGTTTTAAGTTGTATTTTTAATAATGGCTATCCGCTGCTATGAGCAAACAGTGGAAAATCTGAAAGTGTAACATCAGCATATACCCATTACTACTTAATAAGCTAATCAGCTATTTATTTTATTGATCAACAATAGCCATCGACAATTAATATTTGTGCACATTTTCATCTTGAACGGAGAATGGTAAGTGGGAGAAAAAACGAGGAAAAGAATCCTCACAGACAGACAGACAGACGGAGTGAGTTAATATAAGCTTTGTAAAAACTAAACAAGTTTTCATGGAGTAACCTGAGTTTCATATTATTTATTAAGCTATATATTTATTAAGTCCACTATCCCATGCCATGATGTTGAATGTCAAAATGAAGGGGGCCCCTAAAATGTCAAGCCACCCCGGGCCCCCAAATCCCTAACGACGCCACTGCCTGCATAACATATGTGACATTATTTTAATTAATAATTATAAGCCTATTACCTTAGCTAGAAAACTTATAAAACTTTTTATAGATTCCATATAGGACGTACCTGACCTTATATTGAATTCAAATATATCATTCTAATCATGTTGTAATCACGCTTATGTCTTTATATTGAGCTGACCATCAGGCGCTTAATTTTAATAAAATAGTCCTACACACTATCAAATTATACAATTTATGGCTTTGTTATGATTTTAGTATTTGTAGTTTATCAGGTGCTTTTTTTTTGGTCGAGACTCAAGTAATTGTAAAAGTTATATTCGATTATCTAGATTTTCCTTCTAACATTTCCTAGTCAATAATTATCATTTCTATAATCGATACCGAATAGCACAAATTTCATCCCAACTATCCCCGTCTGTTATAATCATTCGTGTAAGCCTCATTACATTCATTTCATTTGCTTTTATTATAAGTATTAGACGTTGAAGAGCATGACAAGTGTTGTTTTGAAAAGACGTTGCAATTTCTTTGTTGGCGTAAAGGTAGGATGAAAACTTTCTTTTTGAAATCGCTGTCAGGTTTAGGACTTATTTAGGTTGTTCAAAAGCGGAACAGAATTAAGGTCCCGAGGTTCAACCTGACAAGAACCTCATTCACACACAGTCGTACATAGAGTAACTAACTACGTGGATAAATTTAAATAACAAAATTATGACTTTAATTGTATGATACTGATAGATGTATATGTACAATGAGAATTATAGAATGATGAATAGATAATAGATATAAAATATAGATAGATATGTATTTAATAATTATACATAAGCACCTTGCTACTGCTACCAAATTGTCACCATGGTTTCATAGTAAACCAGACGGTGACAGATTGAGGTCACAATACTGTAAACATCGGCAATGATAGAGTTAGACCTCAACTGATCCCCAACTGGCACGAACTGTGCCAAACGACCACTGACACTCCACGCAGTCAATAATCGCCAATCTGACAAAAACACTCAAGATACTTCCGAGAAGTTAAGCGACAGCAACACTGGAAAAAAATCAAGTTCAGCAAATACAACTCCCACACTGGAACCCTATAAATGAAATAAACACAAAGCTCAACTTCTCTAAAACTAGAAATAGTGACAACTTCATACAACGTATAACAAGAGATATCACAACTAAATAACTCACCCTAAACAGGGGTCCAAAAATCCTACCGAAATGCGTCCATGGAACTAGTATTCGTTTACACAAATACTCATTTTACGGACCAACACACCCTCCGTTTCAACCAAATTCAGAGGATAAATTGCCTCATGATAAAGAATGACCAATAAATGTCACCGGACTTTGTGACGTAGCAAACAATTCAAAACAAAAATACAAGGCACTCTCGACCCGTACAATGGTTACGAGTAGAGGAAAAAACTTAACAGAGTTGGAACACTTGTCTAAACTACTACAATCGCCTTGAAGACCTAAATTCCAAATTAAAGTAATTTCCTCTTAGATTAAATTTTAAAAAGGTTAACTCTATCTCTCCGTAATTACTTTCTGTGTTCATAAAATTATTATTTTTTTTCTCATTTGTATTTCAGTAGCCTGTTAGGGGTTAACTTCAATAATTCTTTTCTTTTAATCAGAAAGTGTTATAATTGGTACAGATAAATGCATGCCCTTTTTATGTAACACAAATTAAAGTTTACAAACCCAAAAATTAAGTTATTTAATGGGGTCAAATCAACGATGGCATCGTCGATCGGGAAAGAAAGAGATAATATTCTAAGTAGAATATGTTAAAAACAGAAATTTAGAAACAAGGAAAAGAAAGATATGGAGAAATGTTGGGACTATAGCAAACGTATACTAGCAGGTTTTAAATATAAAGATACGTTTAACTCGAAGACCGTGGATTAAAAGATCAATTTTGGGGGCTGCAAACCAAAAACTGAAGAATAGCCGTCAATCTCCGTTTTAAGTCTGTTTTATTTTTTTTAAAGCTAGTAAACATTTATTTGTATTTACTTTTTCGATGCCCCGCTATCACAGACAGTACTAATGAAATAAGACTTCCTCCTTGTTAATAATATTTTATGCTACAAACTGATTAGCTTAAACGTCTCAGGCTGCATTGCTAAAAAAAGTTCACTCAAATTAACATATCTCATATATAAAGAAAAGTATAGGGAGTACTACATTTGCCACTGCGATTACTCCATATTAAAGGGTCCTGATGTTCCAGGTCCCTATCCTGGTGGAAGTCTTGGTCGCCAGAAGGTTTGTCGGTGTGCTAGCTGCCATAGGGCTTTCATTTGTACAGCTCACAGACTCTTTCAAAATGGATTCTTCCTGGACAAGTTCTAGTTGGTTTGATTTATTTGCGGTTTCTGTAACGATAGTTAAGTGAAGCATATATAATCAATCCTCTTCCTTGTTCCGGGCAAGATAACCCTAGAAAAGTGTTTTACAGTTACACAAAAAAATGCTCTATGACAGGCATGTCAAACTGGGTGTTCGGGGGCCGCATGCGGCCCGCGACCACCTTGCATGCGGCCCCCTTGGCTACCCAAAAATTAAAAAAATTATGTTAAACTATTACACTGGAAAACAAAAGATGACAAGCTACTTGAAATGAAAAATAATATTTGTAAAACTGAACAACGAGGGCGAGTCTGCAGTGATAGCAAGCTACATTTTGTCAGACTTCATTGTAAGCCATTGCAAATCATTTAAAATATGTGATTTATGAAGGAGTGTGTCCTTACAGCCGAAGTAATTTGTCCAGGAAAGGTAAAAGAATTCAAAGAAATAGCGTTAACTAGTGAACAATTAAAGAACAAAATAGCTGATTTTGAATTATTTTCATTGGCTCTCTATGAGTCAACTGATGTAAAGGGTGTAGCACAGTTGGTTATATTCATAAGGACATGTGACAGGAATTTTGTTATGCACGAGGAACTACTTGAGTTCTGTTCTCTGCATAACACCACAACAAGCGAGGATGTTTTTGAGAAATGACAGGAGGTGATAATGCAGTACAATTTATCTTTGGTAAAGCTATCTAGTCTAACAAGGTATGGCGCACCAACCATGAAATGAAATGGTTTGGATGCAGAGTTACTTGCAAAAATAAAATAGACTGATGATAATTTTAAATTTGCTCATTTTCAGTGCATCATTCACCAAGAAACTTTCTGTGCAAAGCAATTACACTTCCAACATGTCATAAGACCGTTTTCAGTAGCTTCTAAATTTTATTCGTGCCCGTATTCATCGCCACTTTTTAATGTTTCTGGATGACATTGGACATGAATTTGATTGTTTTCCCTACTACACAGAAGTCCGCTGGCTCTCATGACATATAATATTGAAGAGATTGTTTGCACTACGTGAGGAAATCGTATTGTTTCTGAACTTGAAAGTTGAACCTGTTGAACATTTCCAAACTGACGAATGTGTTCAGGATTTGGCATTAGCAGTTGATCTCACTGGTCACCTGCAAGACTTGAATTGGAAACTTCAAAGTAAAGACAAAATTGTCACAACTGCGTGTAATCATGTGAAATGCTTTCAAGGCAAAATGATGACTGTGGATAAACCAAATATGAAGTGAAAATCTTGTTCACTTCTCAACGTGTCAGGAACTAAAAAGATTAAATACGGTTGCGACATTTGGTGTATGTCTTAGAATCGTTAGTAGTTGCTTTCAATGACCATTTTCGTGACTTAGCTACATAAGAGCAAGAATTTTCGTGTTTTGTATCTCCATTCTCATTTGATTCTGAAAATGCTGCTGGAAATGTGCAACTAGAGCTGATAGTATAGCAGTTAGATTCTTAGTTGAAATCGAAGTATATTGAAATGGCTGTGCCAAAACTGTACAGTTATTTACCCTGAACGGTATGTTGAATTGCGGAAATTTGCAGCCAGAATTCTAGCTTTGTTCGCATGCACTGATCTCTGTGAGCAGTTCTTTTCCATAATAAAAGCTACAAAACACCTCACCTCACCGTTCGAGATTATCTGATCAAAATTTGTCATCTGTGATGAAAGCGTTAGTTGCAAACAAATTTCAACCTGACATTAATAAAATCGTATCCCACAAAAGATGTCAAGCATCAGGACAAAGAAAATAATGCGTAATCAAAGTATTTTTTTTTATTAGCCAATAGTACTACAAATTTAGCTAAGGGACAGGTATGCCATTAATTATTGTATTCTATTGTATTATTTACAAAAAAACTAGTAGGCTGTTTTGCAACTGATTTTTTTTTGCTGCGGCCCCTCAGGTCATAGTAAGTTTTCTATGTGGCCCATACACCTTAATGAGTTTGACATGCCTGCTCTATGAGATGAGCCACTGTTTTTAAACGAGATTAACCAAAGATCTTCTACTAGATGAATCGAAGTCATTCTACGAGATAAACCATCAACTTTTTGTGAGATGAACCTTGGATCTTCTACTAGATGAATCGTAGTAGCTCTACCACATAAACCGTGGCCATTCTTTGAGACGAACCATAATGCTTCTATGAGCCTTAGTAAAACAGTTGGGGTTTGGGGTTAAAATGAACCATAGTAGTTCTACAAAATGAACCATAGTAGTTCTACAAAATGAACCATAGTAGTTCTACAAAATGAACCATAGTAGTTCTACAAAATGAACCATAGTAGTTCTACAAAATGAACCATAGTAGTTCTACAAAATGAACCATAGTAGTTCTACAAAATGAACCATAGTAGTTCTACAAAATGAACCATAGTAGTTCTACAAAATGAACCATAGTAGTTCTACAAAATGAACCATAGTAGTTCTACAAAATGAACCATAGTAGTTCTACAAAATGAACCATAGTAGTTCTACAAAATGAACCATAGTAGTTCTACAAAATGAACCATAGTAGTTCTACAAAATGAACCATAGTAGTTCTACAAAATGAACCATAGTAGTTCTGCGTGATGAATCATAAAAGTCTACGAGATGATTTACGGCTGTTCTAACAGATCAACCATAGTCTTTCTAAGAGTTAAATCATATTCGTTCTACTATTTCAGTGGTTCCTAAACTTTTTTGTCTCGTAGACCCCTTGCCATGTTTTCTGGATTACGGTAGACACCCCTGCTTAACTTATATTGCATTTTAGCAAATTCACCAACTCACTTTTTAAAACTTATTTCTAACTGTAGTGAGTCGAAGAGTGAAAAAATAATTTAAAGCTATATTTAAATTTAGAGAGATCTTTTTTTATTAGTAAAATTCAAATTTAAATCAATTAAAATAACTATTAATATATATTACTAGAATCTCAAAACACAATGGAAATGCGTGGGAGGTTTTTTGCATGATCAGCATATGTTGATACGGGTATTATGTTTGATATAGAAATTCGTTGTTCTATGAAGTAGTTTTTCAAACATTAAATATTAATTAATTTATAAAGTTGCCTTAAGCATCATTGTATAAGTTTTCGCAATCAACAGTTTATCGTGTATTTCTTGATCTTTCAATTCTGGCTCAAATATCGGGTCCACGGAACTGTTTTCATTAACAGAAGGGGCTAAGTCGAGTAACTGGCGACTAAACCACTAAGTTTTGTCAGGAGGGATTCCTTAGCCCTCACTTGCAACCCACCTAGCAGAAGGAAAATTGAATTCAAACCTTGGCTGCCTTACAGCTAGACCTAAACACGGCTTCTTTTAGGCCATTTGCAGCACACAGCGCTACACCCCGTCAGAGCCTGCGGCGCGGGTAATCCCAAACTGTATATATGCCGTTTGAAAAGAATTACATAAGAATAAGAAGCTTATAATGTTATAACTCATACCAAGGATGTGCCCTTAAACTGTATTGTTGCTTATAGAAATTCGTTAAATAATATCAAAATAAAATAATTAGTTTTTATCTTTGAGAGTTCGAAAGGTTTTCAAACCTTTATCTTTTTTTGTCAGGGTGGCATCGTCTCAAATGATCCTCCAGCGGGAGTCCAGAGTTAGTCACCGAGGCAAATGCTTGTTTGACAAGAAAGGAATAAATCCCGATTTTCAATACATTTTAAATATTTTTTTTGTTAAGCATTAGTTAAATGTAGACACAATTAAGCTATTAAATCGGTATTGAAATTAAATGCAACAGTTTTCTTTTTCTTTCTCTATAGAGATTTTCTAGTTTTTCATTCCATGTATTGCTTTGTTAAGATGTTCAGGCCTCGGTAGCTCATCTTAGCATTTGATCTGGTGGAGAGGCCATTACCACTGTCTACTGTATTCTGTGTGGCAATGATATTGAGGTAGTGTTCAGTCCACGGCTTCAATTATGTGGTAGAGATTTTTGTTTTCGTCTTGTATAGTGAGTTTTCATGTTTTGTAACTTCCTGTAACATCTGTACCTGACACTATAGTGTAAAGTCCTTTTGCTTTGTTGTGATAATGCAGTGTCTTTACGGGTTGACGTTAGCTTGTGTTTGTCTAGGTGTAGATAATCATTTGCTTTCAGGTGCTTGAAGTGGAACGTGGACTGAGATGATATTAAATATATAATACGTTGTTAGCGACACACCAACAAAGTCAAGCTACCCTGCCTCATCATGGCACCCCGGTGCAAGCGATCTTGAGGGGGAACGAGAAGGCTAAAGGTCAGCAAAACAAAATATCCGTGGGGTGCCTAAGAGGGTGCGAGAGCATTTTCATTGCCCTGTGCGGGGTAGTAAAAGAGTTCTCACAACCTTTGTCAACATCCAAACGAACCAAGTGGCCGTTGCATATTTGGCGTGTCCCGCATGGTTAGCCTGGTAGAGTAAAGGATTATGACGGGGGTCCCTCTCGTCCGCGAGTCCTGTGTGTCGGTGTCACTGGAAGTGAACGTAAAATTAAACACGAGTTTAACCCCGAGTCTAACTCCCCGAACGGTGTATGCGAGGTTGACACCGTTCATTCAGACCGGTGAGAGGGATCTCTTGATCGCTTTTGCTGGCCTTAGGGTTTCAAGTGCGATGCACAACTCTACACGACAATTTCAAATGGTACGCGCAGACATGTAGTTTAATGAACATTATGCTTTTATGAACCATAGTCTTTATACAAAATGAACCTTAATCCATCTTCTAGTTGAAGATTTATAATTCTACGACGTTAATCATAATTGTTCTTTGGGATGAACCATAATTGTTCTTTGACATGAACCATAATCGTTCTACGAAGTGTTACATAGAGGTTCTAGGAAATTAATTACTATTAATTAAGAAGATGTACCGTAGTTCCTAGACGTAAAGTAACACATTTTTTAACGAGATAAACTATAATGGTTCTACAAAATAAACCATATACGTTCTGCGTGATGAATCATAAAAGTCTACAAAATGAACCATAGTGGTTCTACAAAATGTAGTTTAATGAACATTATGAATCAAGAAGAGTAATAATATCCAGCACTATCCCGCTAGCCCAAAAAATATGAATATAATCACTAAAATACGTTATGTCTTAAAATGCTATATGTTTTTTTAAGTCCTCTTTCTACTGAGTTGACTTCAGAAACGACTGCCAAAAACTTCCACATCCTCCACAGAGAATTTTTCTCCTACTCATGGCACGGTTAACAGTGCTTGAATATTAATCATAAACATGCCAAAATGAGCTGTAACACTTTCCAAAACGTGCAGATTTCTGTGGGTCACCAACATGGTTAACGTTTATTCGCTTAGTTCTTGGTCGCCTAGAAGTAGAAGTCTTCTGAAAGAGTAGTTTTACCATGCTTATCACTAGCAAATGGTCATAGTTACAGACCGCAATGTTAGCAATTTGCTATAAGTAATTAAAGATAAATGCATCAGAAAAAGGTTATATAATAAGAAAACAGAAATTTTTTTAATGAATATAGCACCCATGTTTTTTGTTCATTTCTTTGTTAGATGAAAATTCTTGTCTTTATCGCCATTCTACTAGGCTGCATACATTTGACACAGGGTATGTATTTACCTTTTCTAATTGTTAATTTTATTTTTTAAAAAAGTATTTAAAATTGTAATGTAATTTTACAGGCTTCTTAATTATTGTCTATGAAGTTAAAAAATACTTTAAACATTCCATATAAAATAAGTTAGCGAATGTTCAACAAGCAAGTACCACATATAGACAAAGTGCACAAGATAGTACGCTAATGTGGAGGCTTGCCTAAAAGTTAATATTCTTATATCGTAGTTTCTTTAGCAGCCGTATAGTTCCATAATTTAAAAGGTCTTAGAATAACATTCTAAATGGTTGTAATTTTTTTAGATCCACACGAGATAGATTGACAGAAGGACAATAAGACAGACTCACTACTTAAAAGTATAAGAGGTTTACTAAACGAATACAATGAATTGCGAACATATTCAAATGTTGGAATAAAATATGTGAAGCTCTGATTTTTAAATGAACTTTAGAGACATCTAGTACTACTGGACTTCATGTCTGGTCATTTGGTATGCACACTGGACTGTCGTTTGGTTGTCTCGATGGTACCACTGCCATCACTTCGACGTCCGGGAGTTTTGGATTAGGATGTAGATTATCTTCAACTCTGAAAGAACATCAGAAACATGTAAAACATTTTACAATTATTTTAACTCTAACAAAACTCGAAATGCTGGAACACTAAAACCTCTAGTTAGTCTAGTACTACGGCAACTATTAGGACTGCTAATCTATTAGATCTAGTAGTACTGCTAAAACCTCTAGTTAGTCTAGTACTACGGCAACTACTGGGACTGCTAATCTATTAGAACTAGTAGAAGTACTAAAATCTCTAGAATTGTTACTTTACTAGGATTACTAGAGCTAGAGGGAAAAGTAGGACTCATGGAGCTGGAAAGAAAAAACAGCTGGGACTATTAGGTATACTAGGATACCTGGAGTTCTGGACCACTTGACCAATTGGAATACTAGTACAGCCTGATTACTGAGACTACTAGAAATAGAAAGATTGCTGGACTTCTAGGACTATTGAGAATACTAGTGCAGATGTATTCTGAACTACTAGGGCTACTAGACTACACGAACTAATAGGACTGCTGAATATGACTACTCTGACCACTAGGATTAATAGAATTGCTGGATTACTAAAAGTACTAGGGATGCTATGACTGCTGGAGGAGTATCTAGACTACAAGGTAAACATTGAATACTTGGATTCTTGGAGCTAATTGACTACCTATGTGACTACTAGCACTGTAGAAATAATTGGACTATTTTATTATTAGGACTACTGCACTACTAGATTTTTTTTACGGGGGGGGGGGGGGAGTTTTTAGACTGCTGGACTACTATAATGGCTGATCTACTGGGACTACAGGACTACAAAAACTACTAGGATTGGTCAATAGGGCCCTGGGGGCGTTTTCGTGATTTGGGGGGCGCTGGAAGCCAAAGGGGCGGTAGTTGGGCTCTGGGCACAATAGGGGGAAAGAAGAAACTTAAGGTGCACTGAAACAAAACAAATTTAAAAAAATCTTCAAAATTAAAGCTGGCAAACTAAATATACATACATTATAGTGAGCTTGCTTCTAATTTAAGAAACAACGTTCTTCTATTTCTAAATTCTTACTCTGTTGCTGTAATCGGAGGGTATCTATTGTCCTTAGTTCTTGCGTGCATAAACATTCATGATTTGATAAACAAACTAGGTAATACGCCTTTTAGATTATAGTTTATTTTATCTACATATTTTAGTATATTGATATGTAATTGTTAATTGAAAAAAAAGTTAACCCTATCATTCAAATGGAATAAATTAGCCTTTTTTATAAACAAAAAAACATTGACAAAGTATTGTTACGAAAACTCACTGGTATGTATTGGAATATTGCTAAGAGTTTTCTTAATTGCCAATAGATAAAAAGTATTCCAATGTACTACTTTGACTGACGGCATTTTCTAATGAGGTTATGAAACCAAGTCGACTTCACAAACATATAGCAATATCCCCCCCCCCCCCAAAAAAAAAAAGAATATTCATCAACAATTATAAAAATGTACTATTCAAACAATATTATAAACAAAAACGGCAAAGCATGATATGTTTTAGTGGCCTCTTATAATCTCATCTTTCAACAGTTTTGTGAAACAAATGATGAGAGAAATGTTAGACTCTTGTTGCCAACTGAAGGTCGCTGGATTTCGAAAGAAGTTTGTTACTGATCGTTTTGTTAAGCTCTTAAATACAATTTTGAATTTTTGAATTTTTTTTTTGAGAACTCGGAAACTTCAACAGTTGTCGATGACTTAAAGAAGGCTAAGAAATGTTTTACATAGTAAGCATCTAACGCTAATGAATGAAACCAACCTCCGACTGCTAAAAAAGAAATGTACTTTCATTGATTATATCATTTACAAACTCACATAGCTTGTTAGTTAACAAATGAATTACTGCCCAAGGACACCGATATCTATGCAAATCACATAACAATGCTCTATGAAGAAATGACGATTCGCTTCTAGGATTTTAATAAGATAAGATACCTTTTATTGATCCAATCAAATGGAAATTCGGTTTGACTACAATTGACAACCTCAGCGTAACTACTGTACAATAACAATATAGATGCACATACGAACGACATTCACACACGAAAACCACATACAGACTCTTAACCAGCGCTTTATAAATAGACTTCTATTTACTTCTCGATGACGAGAGAATGTTAATTTCTAATATTGATTATCCAGGGTCTATTATGACTGAATGTTTTAATTTTCTTCTTTGGTACAATAATGTTTTCACAGAACTGGATGTACGAATTGACAGTTGTTGTAAGTTCATCTGTCTGGGCAGTTGTTTATAAACATGTCCCAATCTGTAAATAATAAATAAATAAATATAAATGACAATTATTAAACATCTGTTACTGATGTTCAAATTAAGTTGATTAAAACATTATGTCTTCACTAAAAAGAATGTTCAAATAGAATGCACAACAGAGATTAGGCTGCACTTGAATGTTTCAGTAAATTACAAAACTGTGGTGGAAAATGGAATTATGTTTTAGATTTTCCATCAACTTACATTGTTAACCTAGATTTAGTGGGTAACAAACTTAATGAATAAGTAAAGAAATAGACTGGATGTAGCCACTAGAGGAGACCTACGCCTTGCTTCGAGTAGTCTAAATCTTGAAATTTCTAATATTGTCCGACTGCAAGAAGCACACGGTTCCCATCTATATATATATAATTCTCTTCTTCCCTCAACAGTTTAAACAAGTAGTAAGTAGTAAAGGAAAGATCACTTTGTGGATAGTCCACGAGAAAACAAGAGGGGGGGGGGGGAGAACACGTTGTCACAAAATAGCAAGGCAGGACCATTGCAATATCACTCTTTTTTTTTTTTAATTTCTACCTCACGTTAACAAAAAATTGAGTGGGGAGTAATCTACTCTGTAGTAACTATCGAGGCGACAGAGCACGCTCAAGAGTTTAGACACAATGGAAAGATCACTCTTTTATTTTTGCAACTCGGACGGAGGGAGTTATCCTAGGTAATTTAAGAGTGAAAAAAAAAAGATAATTTTCGTCAGTATACTTCAGGAGATTGGTATGAGTTTTCAAAAGATTTTAATAATTTCCGGATATTTCCAGGACTTTTTCGTATATTTTGCAATTTCAGGAGATTTCCAGGACCTCCTGTTAAATCTGTTATAAGTTATAAAATGGTTTAATTTAGTAATTTATACACCTAAAATTAGCGCGGGTCCTATAAAAGAGCTTGTCCCACTGCGATCCCTTAGGTTGCAGTGGCCTAAGGTTGGCCCTGCAAAATAGCGGCGTATGCTACGCCGCCGGTCGACTAGTTAGCTTAATATCATTTTGTAGTGAATTCAGCAATAATAATGTTTATATTAAAAATAAACAAATTTACAATTAAACTTAAAAACAGTAGGCCCAAAAATTCAATATTTTAAATGGGGTCTATTCTTAGGATTTGAAAGAAAGTCATGACAATGAGATTATTTTTTGTGTATAATCACTGCAAATTATTACTCATAATTTTTGTATATTAATAATAATGGCAATGTCTTCGATTCCGAAGATTAATACTGAGTGCAATGTTTCACATAACTACGCAAACCCACTTTCGACCGGCATATTTTCTCCAATGTTATGCAGATAAAGACGTTATCTGCTTGCGGTCTATTTTAGTTTTCTTTCCGTCTTTTGCGCCTGTCTTCAATAATGGCTTTTCTTTGAGTCTCAAATATTTGTCCCACAGCTTTTGTGATAGCTCTTCAACTGTCTCTCTCAGATGTCATCTGCTGCCAGAGAATGCTGCCATGAACTTTCCTCTATGTCAGTGAGGGCGAAATAGTGCCTGATTGAATCTTTATAGCGCTTACGGGGGGCACCTCGGTAACGCCGTCCTCCTCTAAGCTCGCCAAAGAATATCGCCTTTGGCATGCTTCGTCTCCCATGCGGTATTAGTTTTATTGACAGCATAAAAAGTAATAAATAAATGATATTTTGTTCAAATTTGCCTTCTCACGCTTCTTTATAAGTGCTTTTTTTTATAGGAGGGCACTGATGGATTTTTAAAAGAAATAATACGAAAATGGGGCGGTAGGCTAAAAAAGGTTGAAGACCACTGGGCTACTGGGACTGCTTGGACTACTGAAACATTAAGTGAATCTAGAGCTGCTGGAATATCTGGACTACTAGGTTTATTTGGAATTTGGAATACTTAAATGCTTGGACTTTTAAAAAGAAATGCATAATATTTTGTTTTCATTTATTACTTGGTATATGAATCCTTTTTATTTAATAATTTATTTAATGATTTTGTTTCTTAAGGTGGCTGTCAGACACATTGCTATTTTCGTGCGTCGCGAACTGGCACGGTTTCTTTTCAACCAGACAATATTGACCCAAGTTTATGTGAATACCTGATTATCGGCTACAGTACTATCGCTCTTTATGGGAATCCGAGACTTGAGATTCGACAGCAAATTTATAAGTTGTAATGTGCTCATTTATTATTTTATTTTTTAGACTGGGAACAAAAGTCTTTTTTTGTGTGTAGATTTGACGATAACTACTACGTTTTAAAGACCGTACTCTAAGTTCTTTTTTTTTTCAGACTGCACACTAAACTTTATGTTAAATTTAGTACGAGAACTAACTTTTTGGGTTATTTTTTAGACTGGTACTAAGTTATATGGTTGTTGTTTTTTTGGTTTAGACTGGTACTATGCTCTAGATACTAAGTTGTTGTTTTCTTGCTTAGGTTGCAAAAGGTTACTAAGTTCGATGTCGTTTTTTTCCCCGAAAGGGGAAAAGACGCTATTAGTTTTGTATGGAATGTCTGTCCGTCCGTCCGTCCCGTTTAGATCTCATAAACTAAAAAAGATAGTAAAAATCTGACACTATAATAGTTTAGACCCTTCAAAGCTTTGATACAACGGCTATTTTTTATTTTCTTAAAGTGAAAAATCTAATTTTTTAAATCACTTAGGCAAGCAGTTTTTTCATAAAAATACACCACTTTTACAACTATTCATTATTAATAGTAACAAACACGGGAGGCTCTTTAGAAGTGGAGGTGACCATTTACCATATCTTTTAAATATTTATGCAAATACTTTTAGAGTTTTGGTGAACATTTTTTTATTACATTTGTATTGCTAAGTTATGTAAGTTCTGTCATATAGATAGTACATTTACACACACACACATTTTTTAAAGAGAAAAATTTTATTTAGTATGCATATACATTGGACATAATTTAAGACAACAATTAATAAGTAGGTTTTCATATTATCGCGTGAACTGAAATGCACCATTGTGGAAATAGTACACCTAACTATTTTTTTTTTTTTTACGGAAATGTTTTTTTCTTTAGGATTTAAATAAGAGTTTGACCCTTTACAAAACAATTAGATCAATTAGATATTTATTATAAGACATCAGTTAGGCCAGGTTCACATCTAACTTCACATTCACTTTCACCTTTCCTTTGGTCTGCTGGACCGCTGGGGTACCACACAAGATCGGTTAACCTTCTTTCTCCATTCTTCTCAAGCATTTGTCTTTGATAGAATTTCATTCTGATGTTCTTTCTGAAAATATTGAAACCTGCCTTTTACCTGCCTGGGTGGGCCATTTGGGGGGGGGGGGCGATTGTGAGATTGTGATTCTACACAAACTGTCTTTGTAACCTTGTTTTTAGTATGGCCAGTAAATTTTTTTTTTTTTTTTTAGTCTTGACATTAATTTTATTTTGTTTTGCTTAGACTATGATCGAAGTTTTTATCTGTCACGGGCAGCTGAAAAAGTCTCCAATTGTCAGGCATTCTGGGAGGAGTGTGTAATTAAATTAATTAATTATTAAAATTATTTAGTTTTGGTAACGTTGGTTCTAGAGGTGTCTATCTCCAACATTAGACCAGCGGGCGTTACAGTTTTGGAAGTAGAACACACAACAGGAAGAGTACAATAAAGAAAAGAATTACTTTACTTTTAAAAAAAAAAAGATATACAAGTTTGATGTACTAACAAGTAAAAGAGAAGAGGTAAGATTGGTGGGGAGGATAAAGATAAATACTGTACAATGAAAAAAATATGGCCGCCCTAACCATTTTTAGCCTTATTTATTTTAGAATGTCAATATATGCTACCCTGACAATTTTGAAAGGTTTAGCTTTATAAATAACAAAAATAAGAGTTACAGAGATACAGCCCCTGTAAGTGCCGCTTTGACGAAAACAGAGATTGAGCAGGAAGACATGATGAAATAAATGGCAAATCGCTTGTCAAGGTTGATAGACATGACGCTAGAATAGAGTAAATGGAGGCTTGTGTCCAGATGGTAGAGGTTGTCAAGGTTGATAGACATGACGCTAGAATAGAGTAAATGGAGGCTTGTGTCCAGATGGTAGAGGTAGTCAAGGTTGATAGACATGACGCTAGAATAGAGTAAATGGAGGCTTGTGTCCAGATGGGCAAAGTGGTGAGTAGCAAAAGTGGTCTGAGGTTTGTGCTAAGAGAAGGTGAGAGGTGGAGGAAAATAGTCTGGATAAATTTAGTTTGGATTGCCTTTGCTCACACTATTCTTTTTTTTTTTAAACTGACCACAAAGTTCTACATTTTTATTTAGTCATGACTCTAAGATCCATGTTGTTTCTTAGACTTGGCACTTAGTTCTATGTTCTTTTAGACTGGGTACACGGTTACTTTTTTTTTTTTGTTAAGACAGGACACTAAGATTTTTGTTCTTTTAGGCTTGCGTCTAAGTTATGTTTAATTTTAGACTGGTCACTTTTTTTTAGACTGGACATTAATTTCAATGTTGTTGTTTTTTTTTCAATTAAAAAAAAACTTAAATAGATTTATTGCAGGAATTATTTCGTATTTTTGTTTTGTCTTCTCTCGTATCAGCATCCAAAGAATACCATTGTACAAGGGAAGGAATGCCAACTTTAAAATACTGTTGGAAGTTACAGATATGTATGACTTTCTTATCACAGAATTTTTCGAATATTTAACTTCCGATTCTTTAATAAATAAATTTGCAACCAATGCCAAGCAATTTTTACTTGAGAAAGGATTCGATGGTTTAAGCATAAGACTGGCAGAAAACTTTGGTTCGACAGATTACAGGTTTACTTTTAGCTCCTTTGTAAATGTAAGTAATGCTTTAATTACACATGTTTAGCTGTAAATGATTTTTAAAAATTGCGTTCTATTGTGAATATCTTGTTTTATTTTTTTTTTGGTTTATTTCTAGACTTTATAATTGTATTATTCTACCATCAGCACACCGCCTACCCCGTTAATTTAGTTCCTTGGTTTTCTACTGTTTCTTATGGAAGCAAAGGCCCTTGTAACTGAGTCACAGCTTTACAGCAAAGATCTAATTATTGAAAGTTATTAGATTGTAGATATAGTAAAAAAAAAAGAACAGGAGGACATAAGGCTACGTTCTACAATGTAATCCTTCATTTGCTTTTACAGATTATGTCGTCAAACTTTCAGAATGGAGCAAAAAGACTGTTATTGTATGTATCTTTGTCAGGAACACAGTATCTTTTTACAGATGAATTAGATTTTGATTTTGGAGGAGTTGGTCGGTAAATGTTTTTTTTTTAATGTAATTAGTACTGTAATTTTTCAATTGACTGTAAAGACTTTTTGCAAGAGACATTTCAGCCAAAATATGTTTCAATAAGTCGGAATTCGATTCGGTGCTAATTTGGCATGCTTTTCGCATTTGAGGGTAATGTTTTTTCGCTGTTCATATTTTCTTGGTCGCTATCTCCCTCCACATAGTGCGGTCTAAGGGCTAGGTCTTCCTGTACGGTAACATCTACGTATCAAAGGTAGAGACGGTCAGTTTTTCTTGAGCCAGTCAAAATTTGTCCGTAAAGGATGACTTTCGGGAAACGATAGTTCTCCATTCGGCAGACATGACCAAGTCAGCGTGGACGCTGTTTTCTGAGGATTATACAAATGCTGCAAAGACCCGTTCAGGCAAGGATCTCAGTAATAGATTGTAGATATAGTGAAAAAATAGAATCTTTCATTTGCTTTTACAGATTATGTCGTCAAACTTTCAGAATGGAGCAAAAAGACTGTTTTTGTATGTATCTTTGTCAGGAACACAGTATCTTTTTAAAAATGAATTAGATTTTGATTTTGGAGGAGTTGGTCGGTAAATGTTTTTTCTTTCCATGTGAGTTTCAAGAACCAAAGGAGGCAGGGCAAGTGAAATTAATTTAATGCTCTCTCAGCCTTGCTGTCGCATACTTCATTAATGACTCACACTTTTCTACAGTAGCAAGCTAAAACCACATGCATTATAGTCAGTGAGTCTTGCAAAGGTCTTAAGTGTTGTTGTTTTTTTCATCTCCTCTTCTAGGGTCAGTTAATCTTGAATTGTGTAGACCGGGTCACAGAATCAATGGACGTCATCTAGCGTGTTTAAAAAAGATGTTTAAAAAGTTAAAAGAATAAAATGTAATCGTCTAGTATTGGATCTATTGGCCTAGCACCAAGTTAGAATCTTGTATCCCTTTATGTTTAGATCCAGTATTCTAGTCTACTGACTTTTTATGTCGCCATATAAAGAGTAAAGTAATTGCATTTACATTAGCGAGAAATCGTCCAAAAAAAAACAACTATTTACTTTTTTATAATGTTTAATGTTAAAAATGTGTAAAAGAAATAAAAGCAAAACATATATAGATGATGTTACAGTTCTCTAGCCCCTACCTTCTCGATACGTCTAGGTGTCTCGAGGTGTCTCTAGGTGTCTCGAGGTTCCGCTTTAATCAAAGAGCAAGACAACGAAACAACTCGATCCAAACAGATCAACTTGAATGAACTTTTCCGGCATAGCACACACTGCACTCTCTACTTTTTACAAGTAACTCACTTCCGGTGATTCGCTACTTTGTAAAAATAGATTAGACATACATACACACATTCACCCGTGACATCTCGCCCCTCCTAAAATTATAATATATTTTTACAAAGATATCGAAATGACATGATTATAAAACAAATATAAAACATTAAAACACAATACAACAAAAATGTTCATTCGATAGGCCACAAAGGCTCTGGGTATGCCACATAGGCGTTTATGTAGTCATAGAGAGTTAAACATAGTCACAATGATCTTGACGTACTCACACAGACTTTAATGTAATAGGCACACAGTCTTAGTTGAAGACATACAGTCTTAGTTGAAAACATACAGTCTTAGTTGAGGACACACAGTCTTAGGTGAAGACACACAGTCTTTAATCAAGCAACAAATGCTTGTAAGAAGCCACTTAGGTTTACATCTATGATAAACGTGACAGGTGACATGGTATCCTGAGGATGGGTGAAGTCATTCTTTATTAGAAAATAATAAAACCTTATTTCAAGGCTAAAAATGACGCACCCATTTTCAAGAAAGAGCGATTGAAAAATAAAATACTGTGTGAGATGGCCGTCAGGAATTATCAGCGACATAACCATAAGTAATCTAATCGTTCTCTAATGTCCACTACGTCCACCACACCTTGGCCTTTGATCATTACTTCATGCGCAGGGTAATATTATATATTGCATACTCACATCAAAAGAAGCGCTATAGGTAAGTACACACCAAGATTTGTAATAAATTATAAGATTTCTCATTAAGAATGTAAAGTGGAAGTGGAAACACTATGAACGCATTCATAACATATAAAAATATCAAAATGCATTCTACATAATCCTACTTATATATTAGATGAAATGAGGGCTTACAGTCAAAGCCTTAACAGCACAATTAAACAACGAATACGAAAACAATATTTAATGGGGGATGAAGTGACCGGGGGTGAAATGACCAAGGATAAAATGACCGGGGATAAAATAACCGGAGATGAAATGACCGGGGATGAAAAATCCAAGGATGAAAAGACTAAGGATGAAATGACCTGGGATGAAATGACCTGGGATGAAATGACCAGTGATGAAAAGACCAAGGATAAAAAGACCAAGGATGAAATTACCGAGGATGAAAACACCAAGGATGAAAAGACCAAGGATGATATGACCGGGGATGAAGTTACCGGGGATGAAAAGGTCAAGGATGAAAACACAAAGGATGAAATAATTGGTAATAAAATGACTGGGATGAAATGACCATGGACTAAAAGACCAAGGATGAAAAGACCAAGGATGAAAAGACCGGTAATGAAATGAACGCAAATGAAGTGACCGGTGATGAAAAGAAAAATGAATGAAATGACCGGGGATGAAATGACCGGGGATGAAATCACCAGTGATGAAAAGACCAAGGATGAAATGACTGGGGATGAAATCACCAAGAATGAAATGACCAAGGATGAAATGACCGGGGATGAATTGACCAAGGATGAAAAGACCACGGATTTAAAGACCAAGGATGAAATGACCGGGAATAAAGTGACCAGGGATGAAAAAAAACAAGGATGAAAGGATAAGGATGAAATGACTGTGGTAGAAGTAACCAAGGATAAAATGACCAGGGATGAAGTGAGTGAGAATGAAATGACCGGGGATGCAAAGACCAAGGATGAAATGATCGGGGATGAATTGACCAGTGATGAAATGACCGGTCACCCCATAACCTATAGGCTATATAATTCTCTTCGTGGCCCAACTATGACGTACACCACGATGAAAAAGTGATGGTAAGATAACTTTTTTATTTCTGCAAGTCGGACTAGAGTTACCCCCACGTACGTTTCGCAGTGAAAACAAAAAGAGTGGGGAACGTATGCTACGCCCCGGGTCGGCTCGTAGAATTAGAATACAAATCTTTGTCCCACTTATAGTTAACTTATTTGTACTTAAATAAAAAGCTTCCACTTAAGGTACAGCTAATTTCACATATCATTTTAGGGCAGTGGACAAGCTCGTTTTGGAGACAGAATTTTTTAGACCACCTGCTAGAACACATGGTCATCCAAGTCGATTATATGGCGATCCTGGTAAAACAAATATTTCAGTTGTGAGTCACAGACCATATCACATTTGTATTAATGCAGTTAACAAAAGGATTGCTTTTGTAAGAACAAAGTAGCGATTGCTTTAAATAAATGTAAATAACAAACTAGGCTTTTATAAGACTGAGTTTACAAAACTGGCGGATCCAGGGGGGGGGGGTGGAAGGGGCGATCGCCCCCACCCTACTCGGCCTAATTTCAGTATAGAATTCACACAATTTGCTTAAGAATTTATTACTTATGTTAATAATATATACTAATTATATTTCAACCTGTTTTAGATTATTTCGCCCCCGCCCCCCCCCCTCACGTATGTTGACCGATTTGGTGGGGTCTGGAGGGGGCGATGGCATCAGTTGAAATCACAGCTTGCTAACAGAACCAATTAAATACCTATAGGATTAAAACTTGTTATTGAATATTTTAACCGGGTCTTTATCTTATGTCGTTCCCGTGTGGGCAAATTGGGTGGGGGGAGGCAAATACCTCTACTGCCCTTCTCACCCAAACCCTTTGAGTGAGGGGTGGGGGAGGCGGTCCTACTTTTATGGGGAAATCATAGTTTGTGACAAAGTTAGTTGAATTAATATATAAACGTTATCTTATGTCGCTCTCCTTCTGGTGTTTTGGCCGATTCGGTGAGGTAAGGGGGAGATTGCATGTACTGCCCTCCCCACTCTAGCCCTCTGAGTGGAGGGGCGGTCCTATTTTTATGGAGAAATCATTGTTTGTGAACAAAATTAGTTGAATATCTATATAATATAAACTACATATTTATATGTAAACCCATTGTATATTATGTCCCACTACACTCTAATCTCAAATTTTATCATTAGTAAATATAGGTGGGAGGGGCGATACATGCAATCACCTTCCCGCCATCGGACAAATCAATACTTTTCTTTTTTAATTATAGTTAAGAAATTACAAAATTTTAAAAAATCTGTCACTAATATAATTTATCTCTGCTATACATTAAACTCTTTTATCGAATCGCCCCACCGCCTATTCTTTAATGCCAAATGCAATCATTAGCAGAGATTATAAAAAGGAGCGAGGATTAATCATTTTCACTGTACCGCCCCTCCCCTTTCCAGACAAAGTTTATGTAATTTCACATGAATTTATCATAATTCTTTTAAGAAAGACTTTGCTTTGGAAAAGTTAGAATTCAAACGAAAATTTTTCAGTATAAGAGTCACGATTAAGATGGGGGATGCACAGTGAGAAAACATTGATCTAGGTCAAGAATATCGATATTTTTAAAATTAATTGATTTTAATAGTTTAAAATGTCTAGAATACGAATTCCCTATCAGAATACTAAAAAAAAAATGCGCTTTATACATCAATTTTGTATTTTAAAAGTATATGTATAAGCAAAATTTTGATGTTTTGGTGAAAAATCAACATTTTGTAAGCTAAAATTGATAAGCTAATGTACGCTCTTATCCCTAACAGATGGTATCGATACAAAGGTCTACTTTTGTAGTTCCGTTATGTGCATGGTTTCTCATTCTATAAATAAATAGTACTACAATAAACTTTCAAAATATGTCAATACCTCTTTTTTTTCCCCTATATCCTCATATACACACCCACAAAGCCATATTTACGCATGCGCACTATCAAAGCTACTTTAGTAACTGTATATAGACGCATGCGCACTGAAAACGTTTCGTCGACAACAAAATTTGCACGCATGCGCACATGACGTGAACCGGTATTTCTGTAAACATTTGGAAGCTTCCATCACATCAACACTCGATTCATTATTGAAACTCAGAATGCCAACAAAAGGTTATATGTTTGAAAAGAAAAAACGTTACTGTAAGCCCAGAGGAAGACATGCTTCAAAGACAAATGCACAATTACAAAGGCAAGTCTAGATCTAGAGTTTTTTTAGTTTTTTTTACTAGACCAGCGTGTGCTTACACATAAAATAATGATAATGAAACCTTTGCTTCATCAATCTTTGAATTCGACAAAGTGTTTATCATATCAATGAATCACATCTAGATCTATAGACATTAAATAAATATCATGAAAGTGATTGCAAACATAGAGATCTATCCTTTTTTAGATCTAGTATAGATTAGGGGCATAGATCACATTAGAACTAGATATTCTAGATTGACTAGATCTAAATCTAGATTATCATGTAGTTGTAGGACTTCAACTTAGTCTTTTTTTTAAAGATCTAACGCATATATAGATCTACATGTAGCATGTCTCTTTACATTTTTTACTTTTGATGATTAATACAATATATGATTCCTAAAGTGCATTATAAAATTTAAACTAATCTTCATGTTGTACATAAATAGATGTGACGTGTACTTTCGTAATATTGAATTTTTTTTTATTTGTTTGCAGCTCTGTTTTGGATACAGCTGGATCTGAAGCAGCAACAACGCAACCTGCAAGTGAAGCTGAGCGAAAAATATCACTAACTGCAGTTACTAGCGCTGATAACACCAATAAGAGGAGGCCTGAAGATTTCATATACGTCATGATGAAGTCAATGGAATTGACCACAATGGTCTCCTTGTTGTGCTGTCCACATTGCTTCGACAAAAAATTAACATTGTGCATCACACAATCAAAAGGCATGGCTCATTTGATTAAAATCAAATGCCTAAATTGTGAAACATATTTGTGGTCCGACTGGACCTCAAAAAAAAAAGTAATAATGTTCATCTGGATATTAATGTCCGCGCTGTCGCTGCATTAAAAGAATCTAAATTTGATAGGTTTTGTGGACTTATGAGTATGCCCTGCATGCACAAATACCTATAACAATCTAGCTAACATAGTCAACACTGCTATAATTGAAGCTGGTGAAGAATGTATGATTAGGGCTTCTGCTGTTGTGCATGGAAGAAACATTTCACAACCTCTAACTACAGATGATAGAATAAGTTCAACAGGCTGTCCTGTTATTACAGTTTCTTTCGATGGGACTTGGCATAAAAGGGGCCACTCATCTCATTCAGGAATTGGCACAGTTATTGATTTTGATACTGGACTCGTCATCGATACCGAAGTCCTATCAAATTATTGCCGTGTTTGGGATTCAAACTCTGCAGAACTAAATTTTGATGCCTCTAAACATATGTGTCAAAAAAACTTCAGTGGCTCAGCAAATGCAATGGAGGCCGCAGCAGCATCCAAAATTTTTTCGCTCTCTGTGGCATCCAGAAAACTTGTTAATGGCACGATGCTGTGTGATGGCGATAGTAAATCGCATTCATCTGCCATTACCAACTCAGGATATGATGTAGAAATCTTAAAAGAGGACTGCATTAACCACATCTCAAAAAGAATGTTTAATGCTTTGAACAATTTAAAAATGTCTAACAAAAAAGAACTAAATTATAGGCTTACAAAGCCAAAAATTGAAAAAATTACAAATTACTATTCCAAAGCTCTGCGCCAAAATGCTCCTGACATTCAAAAAATAAAGCTGGCTGTTATGGGCTCATTTTTTCATATGATGAGCTCAGACCTAGATCATAACCACAGGTTGTGTCCTGATGGCACTACATCTTGGTGTCACTTTAAGAGATCAGAGGCACTAAAACAGCCATGCAAAAAACATAATCAAACCATCACATCAGAAATAGGAAAACTGTTATTTCCAATAATGAAAAGACTAACAGACACAGATCTGTTCAAAAGATGTTCAAGAATGGGAACACAAAATGCCAATGAATCTTTTCATTCCCTCATTTGGCAAAGATGCCCCAAAACAGAATTCGCAACATTAAAAACTGTAAAAGCTGCGACATACCTTGCTGTTTTAGCCTTCAATAACCTGTTAGCAACAAATCAGTTTTTGACATATTAGGCGTTCCCTGGACACTAAAGAACATTTCTTCTAGTGAGAAAAAGCGAAATGTCAAACTACAGCTTGTCAAAAAAAAAAAAGATCAATCGCATTAGTGTCCAGGAGAAAAAACTTGAAAAAACGAAGAATTGAGCCTGAGCACCGGGCAGAGGTTCTAGAAGGTCCAACCTATCAATCAGGCCATTTTAATGAATAGTTTTATTTTTTTTTTATTATCTATTATGTTATATTATGTAAATATTCCCTTTTTTCATTTTTATGGTTACAATAAATATTTTATATCATTTTAAAAACTTTAAATGCGTTTTTCTCAAAATGTATTTTTATGTGCATGTTGTTCACAAGAATCTCAAAATCTTTAGCTCTGTATAAGTTAGACTAATAATTTTTCACATGTAGTTTATCGATAGTATATCATAGGTAATAGGCTGCAAAAATTTTCAATATGTATAATAATTTTCATAAAAAAAGAAAAATAATGATGTGACCTCAGGTGAAAAATGGGGTCGAAAAAAAATAAAAATTTTAAAATTCATAAAAATTAAACCAGCAAATAATTTCAAAATAAAAAATTAGCCAGTTACCTATGGGATTCAAATATCTATCAGGTGCAAACAAGAAATTTAAAAAAATTTGAGTACTTTAGAATATTTTAAGATTTTTGTAAACATTGTTTATTTTCAAGATGGCCGCCATTCCCATAGCAACCCAAAAGGCTACACTCATAAAATGTGTATGATTACTCATGTCTCTATATGTTCTATCAAGTCATGCATAAAGCTTTTTTTAACTGTAAATTTAAAAAATGGAAATTTCATTGTGCATCCCCCTTTAGATGAGTTCTAAACCCAGATAATATTTTCCTAGTCGCCTTTTTCCAACCTTTACTCAATCTGATATTTTTCTAGTTAAATAAATTTGGGACTAGAACTGACAATTTATGGTTGAATTTTATTATTTATCGAATGATTTTTTTTTCGGCGGCGATCCTCAAAGCCTTGATCCGAATATGTGGGGGGTATCTTATCTTTTCAAGGAACAAATCGGTTTTATTTGCAATGTATTAAGGGCCTATATATTCATATTAGAATCTTTTTCAACATTATTCAAAAGGTCTTTTTTTAATAGGATGAATAATGAGCTTTAAGTCAGGAGAATGGGTTTCTTCAGTGAAGAATGCAGGAAAACGCTTTTGGCGTCGGGGCGAACCCCACTAATAAAGCTTACGCGCTCCCCTAGAACCCCAAGCATAAATATATATGCTGTACGCACGTTTATGCATAGGGTTAGGGTTAGGGTTAGGGTTAGGGTTGTAATGAAATGATAACGACTAGTATACCAACACCATGGCTTTATTCGACAAAATTAGACTACAGTAAACAGTGAATGAAACCAGCACGTCTCGCATAACACTGATGCAATCTATACACACACACACACACTGGACATAAAACACGCACTGGGCATGACCTTCTGACATGCTGGACGCACGCAGAAAATCAACTCAGTTACACTACATTCACCCCACCTAAAAGTTATAGGAACATTAACATGTAAATAATAGTGAAGGACAACGCTATAGGAGGCCTTAGTATCCCTCCAGAATACTTACAGAGTTACTCTATTGAAAAGCATTGTATAACTCTAAACAAACACGTTATACACTATAAAATTATCAGTCCCTAAGTGTCATATTATGCATACAAATGTTAGGTTAGACCAGTAGAGAAAGTAGTCTTGAATAATAATGTAATAAGTAATACAATACAAAAGTCTAACTACAAATGCTATACACTGTAAAATGATCAGTTCTAAGTGTATCATATTAAGCCTACAGATACTGAGTTAGAACTTGTGATATAGAAAAATAATTAAATAAATGTTAGACCTTATAATTAGGTCTGCTAGTTCTTGGTCTTAGGTTATATCTACCAGGACCAATACTGCCGTCGCTTTGAGTTGGTGACGTCGGCGTCTATTTAACTGGAGACTCAGCCCCTGTATTTACTTCTTGATGTCAATTTTCCCCCTGTTGTACATGTGTGTTAGGAGCAGCCATTGGTTCCATAGTCACATAGTCCGTAGGCACCTGCTTCTGTGTGATAGGGTTTGTCTCCGGCTCAAGGTCTTCATGTTCCATATGTTGATACACCTCTGATTCTCCCTCTCTTGGAGCGGGGGCCAAATGTCGTAGTGACACTGTTTCTTCTCTTACACCAGGAAGTCTTACAATGGCATACTGTGGGTTGCATGTGATTAAGTCCACAGCTATTGTACCATCGTCATATTTTGATGTACGGACTCCCTTTTTTAACAACACTTTCCCTGGTTGAGCTAACCATGTCGGGAGGGATTTGCCGAAGGTGGACCTGCGATAGAACTTGAATATTCTCTCGTGCGGTGTTTCATTTGTACGGTACAGAGAAGAGAACGAAGAGAGTGCAGGGCTTGGTTCAACACCTGCTTCCATTTGGAAACCGGGAGTCCTTGAGTTTTTAAGGCCAGAGTTATAGCTTTCCATAATGAGCCGTTTAGCCTTTCTACTTGAGAGTTTCCTCTTGGATTATAGGGGGTCGACCTGCTTGTGGCCACACCTCTCTCGTGTAAAAATTCCTGCACCTCTCTTGACATGAATGAGGTACCTCTATCAGAGTGTACATAGTCAGGCATTCCGAATAGTCCAAATAAATTATCTAGACGTCTGATTACAGTTGAAGCCGACATATCAGAACAGGCGTATGCAAACGGGAATCTTGAAAATTCGTCAACTATAGTTAGCAGGTATGTGTTCCGAGATGTAGAAGGGAGCGGTCCTTTGAAGTCCAAACTTAGTCTCTGGAAAGGCTGCATCGACGTAATTAAAGTTCCATTAGAATTACTGAAATATGTGGGTCTTACTTCGGCACTGATTGACAACCAGCCTGACATCTTCACAAGAGAAAGGTAAGTTTTTCGCTCGCACTAAATGCCATAGTCTTGTTACTCCCGGATGACACAGAGAGTCATGGAGCAGTTTCGATTCATTTCGACTCATAGATGACACACATCCGTTTCTAGAAAACGTATCAGCCGCTACATTGTCTTTGCTTTATTCGACAAAATTAGACCACAGTAAACAGTGAATGAAACCAGCACGTCTTACATAACACTGATGCAGTCTATACACACACACACACTGGACATGAAACACGCACTGGGCATGACCTTCTGACACGCTGGACGCACGCAGAAAATCAACTCAGTTACACTACAAGGGTTTACTGGGCGTTAGGGTTAGGGTTTTGGAAAATATCGCCGCCCCACTCCAAAGTTCTGGATCCGCTAGTGGTTTAAATTAGGGAGATTGTCGTTTCTATTCACAAAAAAAGTCCACTTCACAAAAGTTGAACATGAAAGAGCGATTCTTTCATAACATTTTAGCCATTTAACATGTCACTGAAATACATATATTTCTAGATGTTTCCACACCATCGTCATTGGCCTCTTTCAGTCGTGAAACGACTATAGTTCATCTCGAACACTTTTTCATATGGCTGTGGAATCCTATTTTGGAGAGACACTCCCGTCCGCATATATTTCATGTCAAGGTAGCTTTCGTTTTGGTGGTAGAGGAGCTGGCCATTTTCCGTGTGGCACGCTTTCCTTCAAGGGTCGAGGCCCATGTTCTCTCGCTGGCCATAGCTTTCTTGGTCACCGTCTCTCTCCAACAAGTGCGGTCTAAGGCTATGTTTCTACATAGTGATACTTAAATCTACTAACAGATTGGAAACTAATTATATGTCCCCCCTTCAGGTGCTTTGCAACTATGGATTATGGGAATTTGTTTTGGCTGAAACACTGTCGCCCTTGCATTAGTTACCCAACTCTCTATTCAGCTTAAAAGTAAAAAGTAAAGATACTCTTTCAGACCTTGTGGTCTATAGGGCAGACGATGTGAAGGTCACCAGTTTCTATGCAGCTTATGTATCCAAAATATCCGTAAAAGCCGATACAGATTCTGCATTTTGTAATCCATATTAAAAGTTAAAAGAATGATTATTAAAGACATTTCAGATAAATGAATAAATTATTGGGGCCGTACTTCAATAATTAAAAACGAGACCAATATAATGAATATTTTTAAAAGAAAATTGACACAGAAATCACAAAACAAATATGCAGAGCAGATTTAGTACCTGTCTCGGCTATCTCTCGCATTTGAATAATTCTCAAATCATTTATTTGTCACAAAAGTGGAGAATTTTGTATAATTAATAGAGACAATTTTTATTTCGTTAAGGCAGACCTATGATGTATTCAAGATTCTAGTTTTTTAAAAAGTACCTCATCGTATTGGATTTGAAAAACATATTGTAACTATTTTACTAAAAAAAAACAAACAAACAAAGTGAGTAAGAAAAAAATCATTGAAATTGTGCAAGTATCCAATTACTAAAGATACATTAAATAGAATTGTACACCATGTACCTTATATCGAATAAAGTACTATAATTATTTAACTGAGTTAATAATAAATAAATAAATAAATAAATAAGCATTTTTATTATTAAAAAAACATGGTCACGTCAAAACAGATAAAGTTATGTCTGGTCAGGAAATCACAGATTTTAGAGGTGAGGGACACAATTACAATGTGTTTATGCAAGGAATTAGGAATGGTCGTTAAATATTGAATTAATTTTTTTTTGTATACTGTTTTTCTCACAGTCTTAATTTTTAGAAGAAAAAAAATGAGAGTGCGCATTTTTTAAATTTGCACTTAGCAAGCCATACCACTCGAGGCTGCTCTGGATATTAGAAGACTTTACCTTAAGCTAGGAAGTATAAATCATTAATTTTTAAAAATCTCATTGAATTAGGTCATTGGTGTAAATAGTAGTGGGTCTATTATCTTTTTTTTTTTCGTTTAATTTTTTTAGAATTTCGTGATCAATTTAGCGATTTCAAGGGGATGTCCTAAAGAGAAACTAATATTTACAGTTTCTCCACTTAGCAGGTGTTTCCAAAAAACTTCTACTCATCCAGATGCACAATATCTTTATGTATACTCAAGTCGGTTCTCAGAAGTAAGTACAGAATTGTTTGTATATGTGTGTGATACACCTGACAGATCTAACTGACTGAAGCCTCCCAAAATAATTACAGCTGAGATTGAAACTAAGCTCTGTCGCTCATACAAATTCCTTATATCGATGTTTTATTACAATTTTACATTTAACATAAAACAAGAAATCTATTAAAATGCATCTTTTAAAAGACACTATCTATCTAGTGTTAAAAAAATAATTATAATTAAAATTTGCTCATTTTAAAAACGCTCATTGAGAAATGTACCCTTGAAAAAATCATGGAGTAAAACAAATTGCTTAGGTAAGTTATTTAATTGGTCCGTCAAGCGCAGTCCGACCATTAAAAGGGTCTTTGTGCAAGGCTAAATCTGAGGAACACTTGGAAAGACTGGAGACTTTTACGCAACTTTGAGGCCACAAGTATGGCTCGCACAGCTGTCCCGTTATTGTCACATAGCGGGGGCTCGGTCTCTAATACGCGAAAAATTGCACACTTCACTTCTTTCAGCAAGTCCGAACCTACAGATTGGGTTAAGGCATGCTTGTCAGAGATAAAAATATGAACCACGTTCCTGCAGTCTCTAAGCAGGCCTTAACGACAGCAGAATAGCCTGTGATAGGGCTGCGCCATATGGTACAATGTTTTCATGGCCTTATGAATGATGCTCATTACGGTCACTAAAACTACACTATGCTGGTGACGATAGCGAGTTGACCAAATACAGGCAGCACTCCAAGCAGATACCCACACTATTTCTTCATTCTGTGGCAAATGGCAGAGTCAGAGAAAAGGTGCCAAAAATACCTGGTCCTTGTTAAGTCTACGGATCGACAGTGTCAAGGCCGGATTGGAGCTCCAACTCCATGGGCTGCAACTGGACTGCGAAAATACGCCCTACATAGAAATTAGGCAATGCACTTGCTCATTCAGGACGTTGAAATAAGTGGATGCATTATGGACAATGCTGTTATATTATCATGAATCATACAAATCTTTTAAACCTGATGGTATTCCATCTAGATTGCTTGAAGAAGGCATTTGACAAAGTTCATCATCATAGCTTGCTTAAATAAATTAAAATGCTTTGTTCATTGCATCAATGAATTAAGGATTTCCTAATTGGGAGATAACAAATTTTAACAATAAATTGCTCAAAATTAATGTCAATAAAAGTAAACTCAAGTTTATCTTCAGGAACAATCCAAGGCCAACTACTGTTTCTAACTTACATAAGTTGGTACTGAACCATAATCTTCAAATACAAAAAAAAAATCTAATAAAATACTCTGAAAGACACAAAGATAAAGCCACATTCCTCATCCCATATGCTAGGACAAATTTGTACAAATGCTCCTTCTTCCCTAGTGCTATTAGAGCATGGAATGGGTTGCCTGAGCTAGCCAGGAAAACCAGTGACATAGCAGAATTTAGGTCATTGGTTAATATGCATGACTAAATGCATGACGCGTAGGGCGTAACCATCTTCTTTTTTGAAATAACGTTTGTATTATATAAGATAAGATAAGATGAAAAATAACCAGATTATTTGCAGACGATTGCATAGTATATAGAAATATAAAAAACACAAGATTTTAATTACAGAAATGAGAATCTAATTTCAAGCATATCTTTCAGACCAGAAATATACCAGTTATTAAGAGCAACAAAAAAAAACAAAAAAAACTAATAACAAGGTTACAAAAGACAGTTTGTGTGGAAACACAAACTCAAAATCGACCCCCGAAGAGGTCCACCCAGGCAGGCTTCAATATTTTCAGAAAGAACATCCAAATGAAATTATATCAAAGACAAATGAGAGATAAGAGTGGAGAAAGAAGGTTAACAGATCTTGTGTAGTGCCCCAACGGTCCCACAGATCAAAGGATGGGTGAAATTGAATGTAAAGTTAGATGTGAACCTGGCCTAACTAGCTCCCCCTTTAGACCTAAAACTAATAGAGTCTTTTCCCCTTTCGGGGGGCCGCTAAAAATTGTGTAGTCTTTTTTATGCAAAACCATTTACACAGTCTAAAAGCTATAAATATCTAGATGTTATAAAAGATTTAATGTTAACACAGCACCTCCATATTAATGGAATTTATTTCAAAATCTAACAAATCATTAGATCTAATTTTCCAACCTTTAGTTGCTGTCCTCTCAGATTCTTATCCTTCTGACTACACCAGATGGAATGTAAGCCATTATGTAGAGGGATACGCTTCTGACAAGACACAAGAATATTAGAAAAGAAAGTCTAATAAACAATAGAGCACTTCTATTTGTACCATTAGTACAAGTTACAATGACCATTTGATTATTTCATTTATCGTTAGATAGATTACTTTGGTATTTGTTATTATCCTCCCCGCCTTTGGTTTTTCCTTCCATTCCCATTTTCCTTTTTTATTACATGAAATAATTTTATCTTCTTAAACTAAAGTAATCCGTTTCTTTATTGTACGCTACCTGTGTGCTATATTTCAAGACCTTTTTTTTTTCTTAGCTGGCCATGATGTGTTGTTATAAACACCAAGGTCAAACGGCACCAAAATTAAATTATTTTCTTTATTTAAAAAAAAAGTAGTTTCCTCTATAACACCTTGTGATCTATGGGGCAGAAGATGCAAAGTTCATCTGTTTCTGTGGCCCACTGTTAACGAGGGTTTTATGATGCCAGCACAACAAACAACCGCATTTAATTTCTCCCACCTGGTGTCAGGCACCCATTAGAGCTCAGTGGACTCAGAGGCACCCAAAGATTGAAAATTGAAAAAAAATCAGTTTTTATTAGCATTCTAACAATCGACTTCCGGTTTGGAAGAGAAGTGCTTTCCTTTGTCATGCGCGTTTTTAATGTTTTCATTACTTTTAATAATTCAATGATTTTGATTACATACAACTCAAAAGGCGCATGACATAGAAATCTTTTCCCGGCGTCGCATGATAACATAAGTCAGGAAAGTTTTTTATTTATTTGCCTTTAAAGAATGTTCAAACACGTAAATCACTTTTCGTGGAGGCCGCAGCGCACCCATCTCTGCAATGCTGTGTCTCTGTGACTAACTCACATGTTTGAAAAGTCAGTGCCTCGTGATGGCCGTAATTGGTAGGATAATAATACTTAGGATTTGACCCACAGACAGCTCCTGTCATGCTTTATGTGGTCACATATTTATCTAAGTCAAGCTCAATAAGAGATACTTCAACTTAATGAAGGGTGTGGTTAATAGTACCTCCCAAAAGTCAGTATTGCAAAGATTAGGAATGGAACTGTGGATTTACATAACTAACGACGAGGCAATACAAATGTGAAGAGAAAGTAAAAGTCGAGGTAACAAAGAATGGAATGGGTCTTGCTATTTGTTTTTGCTGTAATGGTTGTGATTTTTGTGAAGCTAACGTTTTTATATTCTTTTTTTTAAATATTCTATAACATGAATAATAATCTATAAACATTTTTTTATTTCTAGTTCTGTCAATTCTTAGCAAAGGGAATTCAAGTACAAAGACTCAGTGACGGCGGTCCTTATGTAACTGGAAGAGTACTTGAAAATCATCCTATGCCATTTACAGGAGATTTTATATATTACTATGAAGATGATGTCAGTCTTAAAGCAAAAGTAACTATCGTAAATATACAGCGCACATTTGCTTTAAATTTATCTAAAACTGAACAAATAAAAATCATTGATTTCATGGGTGTAGCCACGATTTTTTTCGGCAAAAAAAAATTTATATGTATGTATGTGTGTGTGAGTACATAATCTTTATTACATTCTGACCCTTCATTCTTTCGGAAAACGTTTATTGTGCCCTAGAATAGGTTCTTCCTGAAGTTAGTGGGAAAATTATAGACCCCTCGCCATTGCCAGCAAGTGGGTCTAGGGAAGCCGCAGCAGCTCCCCTAGAGCGGGGCGAAGCCCCGCGGCCAAGCACAATTTCTGGTATTGAAAGTTAACAAAATGCATATTCTGAGGTGTCTACAGTGCATTTTCCTGTTATTAAAAAGTTTTATTTCAAAAACCTTATGTACTATTTTTACTGGCTTAGACCCTCCCGCGCCTTACGGCGCATTAGCCGTCAAGCTGCTTCCACAAAAATTTGTCACTGGTAATGTCTGGAGCCTCTACCCACCTGCTCTGAGGACCTCCATGATTGTGTGGAGCCAAGTTGTACTAGGATGTCATCGCAACTCTTATTATGCGTAATTCATTTTGTCGGAGAACATGTCCCGCAAACCTCATGCGACGCTCTGTCACAATCTTACTAAGGGGTCGACTCCCAGTTCGGCATAGGATTTCCTTGATTTAGACCCGATCTCTATAAATGACTCCAAAAATCTGTCTTAGCCATCTTTGTTGAGTCACATTTAGTGATTTTCAATTTCGGCAGATGACTATTTACTGTACTTTATTTATGGAGCCCCGCCACTGGTAGAAATGTGTAACCTCTCTTGAATACGCTCTAGGAATTAGGTGACTGTAGTTTGCTTTAGATTTTTTATCGAAAAGGGAAGATTTATCGTCAAAATTATCTGTTTGGGGTTTTAAACTAAACAATCTCTGGAGTTATTTTCTATTTTTAAATTCCAAACCCCATTTAGCTAGGTTCATAGAATTTGGTAACTGTAGTTTTCTTTAGAATAATAAAACTCAAAACCCCCTTGCCCTACGCACATAGATTTTAGAGTGTGTAATTTGCTTCTTTTTTATATTGAAATGGTATTTTTTTTAGCTTAAACTCTACTGAAGGGGAGTTTAAACTCAAAACCCCTTTGACTTCACTCATAGAATTTTGAGTGTATAATTTGTCTTGTTTTTAATATTAAAGAGGTATTTTTAGCTTCAAACCCCGCTGAAGGGGGGTTTAAACTCAAAACTGAGTCGAAACATTTTAGCTACGCTCGTGACATTTTGAGTGCGTAATTTGCTTTTTTTTTTATATTGAAGAGGTATTTTTTTAGCTTCAAACCCTACTGAAAAAGGGGGGGGGGGTTAAATTCAAAACCCTTTTGGCTACGCTCATAGAATTTTGAGTGTGTACTTTCCTTTTTTTATATTGAAGAGGGGGTTTATCGTAAATTTTGGAAAGGGGGAGGGAGGGTTAAATTAAAATCTTCCTTAACTGTACTCTAGGAATTTGGGGATTGTCGTTTGCATTTTTTTTGTTTTGTTTTATACAAGAGGGGTATTTAACTGCAAAACCCCCTGTTAGGGGGTTATAAACTCAAAACCCCCTAGTAGAGGTTTTAAACTCAAAACCCCCTGGTAGGAGGTTTTAAACTCAAAAACCATTGGCTGAGCTGGAGCTGGTGATGGTTTAGTATTAAAATCTCACCTAAAATAAACAAAATCAAAGAAAAAAATCAGTCACTAAATTCCGATCCCTCCCCCCCCCCCCCCCGTGGGGGTGATTTTATTGGGGGGGGGTTGAACCCCAAGCCCGCCCCCCTGGCTACGCCCATGATTGATTTACATGAAACTTTGACATTTTGTCCGGCGAAGCTGTCATCATTGACAGGAAAAGGTCTCTCTAATCTTTGTGGACGATAGGCAAGTAAGACTACTATGAGCTAAAACCTCTTCGGCCTTGAAACTATTTGGTCCTGTTGAGAAATGGGTTGGGAGAGAAGAAAAAGGGGATATCTGAGTGAATGTTCTCGTGATTGCTTTTTAAATGCATTTATTTTTTTAAAGCTGAATGACGAAAAATCGAACACGAGGGCTCAAGCCTTCTCAGGAGGACACTTTAACCACTGTACCAGAAAAGTGCTTATGAAAGTAGATTTTATAGTTGTTTTATTTGTTGTTAATAAGTTGGTTTATGTAAATATTTTGTCTACTTAGTCTCTTATCCTTTCCTGTATGTGCTTTTTTTTTCTATAAAGACCAGATTTGGGTAGTATAGTAATGTAAAAGACAAACTTTTGTCTTGATACGAGACAGTAGTGTGTCTCATGGATGACGGTCATTTGACTGTTAAGACCTGTCTTGTAAGCCATCGTTTTGTATTTGAGCTGAGACACTTCTAGTGTGTCTCTGGTACGGCGGTTCTTTGATTATTTTGAACTGAACCTGTCCTACTAGTTTGATGTATTAATATTTGACTCTCTTTTGTTGGCCTTAAGGTCTGTGAATGATCTTTTTCTTTTGGTTCCTAAATAAACTCTTTAGTAGTTGTAACTAAAATTTCATTACTCATATTACTTGCATGTCTCAGTAAGTTATATATCTAGAGGTTATAATTAATAGCATAGGTAGTATAATTTGGGACCGTGAAGTACCACTGGACTAACTTGCCAGTACAGCGTAAGTCACTGGTCTTATGATACATAATACAAGGTCACAATAGGGACAATAAGGGTAGAGACTAAGTAGACATAATATTTTACATAAACCAACTTATTAACAACAATTAAATAAAGTCTTTAGGACTTTAAACATTAAACAGCAAAAGATTTAGTAGAAAAATCATAAAAAAGGCTTTAAGATAAATCATTTTCAAGAACTCAGAATACTGTTTTTCATTTATCACCTTTGCAATGATATTAACAGCATTCGTGGCCAAAATAACTTTCAATGTTATTGTGATTTGACAGAGAGAACCATAACCTGAATATATCGGAAGTAACTTTATGGGTATCAAATGTTATAGATGTTTTGAAAACATCAATATAACATTATAAATTGTATCTACACACATTAATGCTTTTCCACTTACAATTATCATGACAGACAATAACAATCAACACACACACACACAAACAAATTGGCTCCTTTCTCATTATGATACTACGCTTTTCATTCTTCTTTTTCATTTATAAAATCATTCACACACGTGACACCATGTAAAAAACTGTATAGACATTTACAATGGATACAATCTACTTGTACAAGTCCACTATAACTAGTGCATTGTTTAAATCAATAGGTTGACTATGTGAAGCAAAAAGGTCTTGGAGGCATCATGCTTTGGGATTTTTGGAACGATGATATTATGGGAACTTGTAGACGTGGACCATATCCAATCTTACGAGCAGTCCGCAGTGAATGCCGGTAAATTGTAAGGTAGTAATTTATTCGTTTATGTGCAGTGTAGCGTTGCTGTTGTTTTTTTAAAGTCTATTTTTCTCTTTATTTTTTTAAAGTCTATTTGTCTCTTTATTTTTTTAAAGTCTATTTGTCTCTTTATTTTTTTAAAGTCTATTTGTCTCTTTATTTTTTTAAAGTCTATTTGTCTCTTTATTTTTTTAAAGTCTATTTGTCTCTATTTTTTTAAAGTCTATTTGTCTCTTTATTGTTTAAAGTCTATTTGTCTCTTTATTTTTTTAAATTCTATTTGTCTCTTTATTTTTTTAAAGTATTTGTCTCTTTATTTCTCTTCCTCCTGCTCACTCATTAGCTCTCTCTTTTTTTCTCTAAGCATTCTATAGTCATTGTAAAATGTTAATTTTATCAATAAATGACAGTTGAAAGAAAATGTATATGATCATGACAAATACAAACTACTAAGAACTTGATCTTTTTTATTTGTAGCATTTTGGTTTTAGGATTGCAAAAGTAAATTCAATTTATCGGTAAATAAATACTTAAATAGTTTTTTTGTCAGAAATATTTACATGTCATTCGCCATTGGAAAACAAAAAGGTCGAATTCCTTTTTACATTTTTAGAAAGCCAAAGATTTTTATTGAGCCCCGAAAGAGTTATTTCATCTTACTTTATGTTGTTTCTTTTTAAATGTCTGTAGGTAAAAACACTGTGTGGATTTGCGAGAAATTCGCTACAAAATGTTGATGGAATAAAGATTCTAAAAAGATGAACCTGATACAAAGCTATCAGAAATTGAACTTCAAAATTATAAATTGTTTTCGCATTTATTTCTATTAATATTTTTAGTTCACCTTGTGTTTTCATCGAAAAAACTTTCACACTATTTCTAATATCGGTCAATCAAATGTTGGCTTCAAATAGAATACAAATATCGACTAATTGATATTATTCTTTCAGGCTATATGCTAGTAACTTGACAGTAACACTATAATAGCTATCTACATGTCAATTAAATTTAATTGCATAAATGTAAAGTAATACACAAATGGCAGAATACTTAAGGTAAAATAAAAACTATAACAAGCTAAATACAAAAATACTTCAATAAGAAACTTATATTAATTAGTTTAGTATAGCAGAAACTCTAAAGCTTCAGTAAAATCCCAATATGATACGTTACATTTTGAATACTCACAACATGACAGCATGAAAGTCAATTGCTGATAAAGTACTACCACAGATATAAAGAAAACGACATTACAAAAAATAAGTAATGCGGGTAGGATAATATTACAACTTTACAACAATATAATATACAAATTACCAGGTTCAATCTTCAAAAGGACGAAATTCTGGTCTTCACCACATGTTTATATAACGACATAACCTCAAATGGAGCGCCACATAGGCTTATCCACATTAGTATAGATTGATTCAGACGGAATAATGCCACTTTTAACATAGGTAATTGTCACAGCCTAGCTCTCGTTGTAGGTGTGTTGACTTGAATTGAATAATTATTATTATTTGAATTATTTATATGAAATATTTATATATATGAAACATTTATATGAATATGTTGTAGATGCCTCTTGTAGGTACCATGATGTTCTTTGTCTTCTTAATTAAATACTTTCACTCGCGCACTAGATGTGCTAGTGCGTGAGAACACCAACATGCTGAATTCTCTGACTACAATATTTAGAATAAGTAATAGACCCACTGGTAGCAGACATGGTTTTTATTACATAAAATAATAAATCATAAAAGATGTTGGCAACTTCAGCCATCACAAATTACATCCAAGGACATAAGTCCTGAATACAAATCAATTATAATAACCTCCATACTTGTACATTGCTCTATTGTCAAAAATATCCATAACACTCCTCTCTCTACCAGAGTCTAAGATCAACTTTAATATCTTTACATTACTACACTGGACAAGATATCCATAATATACCTCTCTCTACGAGAGTCCCAAGATCAACTTTAATATCTTTTACATTACTACACTGGACAAGATATCCATAATATACCTCTCTCTACGAGAGTCTAAGATCAACTGACTTGTCCACCTCGTGGTCAGCTTCCGACCAGACAAAATCTCGTGCTCACGGAATAGTTCAGTAACTAAAAGTCATCAGATATTACAGGGGTTCTAAAACCTGTATATGACAGTAATACTGTTTAAAACAACAACAACAAATTAATATATAAACATATAAAAAATTGTAAGTGAGCAGTTTGGGGGAATCAATTTAATTTTCATATCCAACCAGTTAAGTAGGCCTAAAGATTGATTATTAGCATTATTAATTATTTAATTAACTGAAATAATGTTAATGAATAAAATATTTTTTTTAACTCCTAAAATAAATAAGTTTATTTATTTAAAAAAAGAGACCCACATATATTGTCACCCACTGATTTAAATTCACTATGAAACTTATTTAACTTCTAGATCTAGATCAAACAACTTGTTTGTCTATTTATTACTATTAGACATTGTCTATTTATTACTATTAGACATTGAACTAAATAAACTTTAAAAAAAAGATTATATTTGTATGGTAGTGAAAGTTAGTTTACAATAGTTAAAAAGAAGAAACACAAATTTACAGATTTTTCCTAGAAATCCTGAAAGTTTTTCGAATTACAAAAATATGAATGAGTTTTTTAAACTATTTTCTTTACTATCACTGCAAAAATTTAAAAATATAAATCAATCAACACCATAAGCTATTCTTTTTATTAAGCTTGGCTCTATCATTGATAAAACATTAAAATTAAGCATATATAAGTTAAAGCTGACATTGAATCTCCAGCCATCGACCCTTGCAAAGTAACAATAAAAGAAAGATGACCTAAATCACAATGTTTCGACACAATAAAGAAAGATCTAATTGATGTACATTTTAAATTGTATGGCAAGTAATCTATATCTAATTGTCAAAAATATCTAATCGACTAAAGAAGCTTTGTAAACAGAAGGAAAACCTATATAGAAAATTTAAAGAAACCAAGGCAGAAAGAGTTCACAAAAAGTATATAAAAATTAAACACCTCACCCAAAAAGTAAGCAGACAGCTGCTGAGTGAATACATAAACAATGTAATATCTAAAGATAACAACAAAAACCTATGGTCATACATTAAGTCTAAGAAAATGGAAACAACAGGCATAGCGCCATTAAAAGATGAACATAACATAATACATAATGACAATGAAACTAAAGCAAACATCCTAAACAAATACTTTGCATCAGCATTCTCAGCCCCAGGAGACAAAGACATATTTCTTAATTTGAACCAAGTAGACAACATAGAAGATTTAGTAGTACAAGAAAATGGAATTAAAAAACTATTATCCAACACCAAACTAAATAAAGCATCTGGACCTGATGGTATTCCAGCTAGATTACTCAAAGAACTAAGCAATGAGCTAGCCCCAGTGTTCAAAATACTCTTTCAGGCATCGCTTAACCAGGGCAGAGTACCAAAGGACTGGAAAGAAGCTAATGTCACCCCCCTATTTAAAAAAGGAGAAAAATCTGATCCAGGAAACTACAGACCAGTATCACTTACCAGCATCACATGTAAAATCCTAGAACACATAATATGTAGCAACATCATAAACCACTTAGACAAACATAATGTTATCACCCCATACCAACATGGCTTTAGGAAATATAGATCATGTGAAACACAACTAATAGGACTAATTGATGATTTTTCAAAAGGTTTAGATAAAAGTGAACAAATAGATGCTATTTTACTAGATTTTTCCAAGGCTTTTGACAAACTTCACCACCATAGTTTGCTTAAAAAATTAAAATATTTCGGCATTAATGGTCCACTGCATCAGTGGATTAAAGATTTTCTGATAGGGAGAGAACAAACTGTAATAATAAATGGCTCTAAATCAACACCAATAACAGTAAACTCAGGTGTACCTCAAGGAACAGTCTTGGGTCCACTACTATTTTTAATTTACATAAATGATTTACCAAATTGCATTAGTTCAGGAACAAAAGTCAGATTATTTGCAGATGATTGCATAATATATAGAACAATAAAAACAACACAAGACACAGATATTTTACAAAGAGAATTAGATGAATTACAGAAATGGGAATCAAATTGGAGCATGTCTTTCCACCCAGAAAAATGTCAGTTGTTAAGAGTAACAAAAAAACTAAAACAAATTAATTCCACTTATCTTATTCATGGCAAACCAGTAACACAGACTAAAAACGCAAAATACCTAGGTGTTATGATAAATGAAAAACTGTCATGGAATCCACATATTGATGAAACTACAAAAAAATCCAACAAAGCATTAGGGTTTATTAAAAGAAATTTCTATAAATCAAATAAGAACATAAAACTAAAATGTTATTTAACCTTGGTTAGGCCAATAATAGAATATGCATCCACCGTTTGGGACCCCTCAACTCAAGAAAACATTAAGAAACTGGAACAAACACAAAATAGAGCAGTGAGATTCATAACAAACGAATATTCAAATTTGACTAGAGTAACACCTTTAGTAAAATCACTAAATTTAGAAAGCCTTCAGGACAGAAGACTCAAAAGTAAAGTAGCAATTATACATAAAACACTGAACCATAATCTTCAAATACAAAAACAAAACTTAATAAAATACTCTGAAAGACACAAAAATAAAGGCACATTCCTTGTCCCCTATTCTAGGACAAATTTGTACAAATACTCCTTCTTCCCTAGTGCTATTAGAGCATGGAATGGGCTGCCTGAGCTAGCCAGAAAAACCAGTGACTTGGCAGAATTTAAGTCATTGGTTAATATGCATGACTAAATGCATGACGCGTAGGACGTAATCATCTTCTTTTTTGAAGTAACGTCTGTATTATATAAGATAAGATAAGATAATTGCTCAATAAAATACATTTATAAGGCATCGCAATTGCTTTACATCTAAAGAAAACAAATTATTACAATGTGGCAAAAATGTCCTGATTAAGAAGTGCACTCTTCTTGCGTGCTCGGAATAAGCAAATTCAGCAACTGATTTACGACAGTGCGTCAAACAAGGGCCTTAACTTCCACAAAAGTAAAAAATACACTAAACTAAAATTTAACTTCTAAATCTAGATCAAACAACTTTTTTGTTTACTTATTACTATTAAACATTGAACTAAATAAACGTTAAAAGAAGATTAAGTTTGTATGTTAGTGAAAAGTTAGTTTACAATCGTTAAAAATAAGAAACACAGCTTTACATTGAATTTTCCTAGATACTTAAATAGTTTTTTGGATTTAAAAAATATGAAGAATAAGTTTTTTAACGATGTAAGATATACTGTACCACAAATTAAAAATATAAATCAGTATACAACAACACCATAAGCTATTATTTCCATAAGGTTTGGCATCATAAAAATCATAAAAAAATCATTAACATTAAGCAAGAGATAAGCTGAGGCTAACATTAAATCTCCAACCATCGACCCTTGCAAAGTAACAACAATAAAAACAATAAAAGAAAAAGAACCTTTCAAGGACATAAGCATAGTGATTCTCATACAATTGAAGTCCTTTAGGTCAAGATACCATTGATGTACATTATGTGTATGGCAAGTAATCTATATTAATAAATTTTACCAATACACCAAGGGGCATAACATACCTACAGGTATAAAAATATTAGTATAGAAGCAGCTCTGAAAGCTCAATAAAATACATTTATAATGTATCGTAAATAATTTACATGTAAAAAAACTATTAGCATTAAAGCCAATAACTGGAAGATTACTACCAGGGCCGGACTGAAGGAATGGCAGGCGGGGCTACAGCCCCGGAGACTTCACAAAAAAGAGGACACCACAAAAGATATTAAAACATATACAAAATTTCGAAGGGTCAAAAATTTTTTTCTTTTTAACTTTTTTTCGCATTTGGTTGAAATGTAATTGCAAAAATGTTGTGATCAAGAAGTGTACGCTTCATGCTCGGAATAAGTCAATACAGCTCCGGACTTATGACAGTGCGTCTAACAAGGGCCTTAACTTCCACAAAAGTAAAAAAAATAAACATTTTTTAAAACTAAAATACATTATATTAAATTTTTTTTTGAAAGGAAAGTAAGATTAAATATACCACAGCCCAAATTTTTACTTGTATATATATTATATATTATAGCTTTTATATAGCGCTACTTTCATGCTCAGAGCGCGTTTGGTCCAATCTCATTTGTGGACCAGTGGGGGGGAGGGGGTATCTAGGAGTTGGTTTTCCTTGCTGCCTTTAGGCGCTCAGTAAACACAACTCTGCCCGAGTCGGGTGTCGAACCTCTTTCGAAAATTGTAAGGTAGCCAAGCCAAGCGAAGTTCAAGTGCACTTGGCCTCTCGACCACGCTAGTCATTCATAAGTGGATCTACATAAAAGCTTTCGAAAATTGTAAGGGCCTCTACAAAAATTCTGTCCCGGGGCATTCACATACCTGTATCCGGCACTGAGTACTACCATTGAAGGGTGAAAAGCACTTAAACAAATACAAGTAACGCTGACACCAAAAAAAAAAAAAAATACAAGCAACAAAATTATTTGACATAACATTAATTCTATGTTCAATATGCAAAACTAAGAAATTTTGTTACATATCACATACTATAATAGAACAACACAAGGTTAGATGGAGCCACGTACACACATACAGACCTAAATAAAACAATACTAGAAATACTAGAAATTATAAATATCTTCTATATATATAATTATCTTCATGGCTCAACAGTTTGGACATGATAGAAGAAGTAAAGGGAATATCATTCTTTTATTTCTGCAAGTCAGACGGATTAGAGTTACCTTACGAAAAAAAGAGGGGGGTGAACAAGTAGTATTCACCCGTCAGAAAATAACAAGGCCGGACTTAACCGTTATGATCAAGAAGTCGTGGAAAAATCTTTTTTTTTATTTCTACCCCACGTAGTTTTAGCGGTCTGCAAAAGAAAAGAGGTGGGGAGAGTGTCGGTGGGTTTCCAGCTCGTTTATTTAGGGGTAGACATAAGTTCCTTGACTCCCAGGTTTCCCACCTCGACAGTATAAACCAAAATAAATAGCAATGGCCTTTAGTACTATGGCTTACTGAACATTGAATACATGTCATTCAACTGAACAACGATTGTTCAACATGAACAATATTAATGATAACGCTCAGTTAACTTACATGAGTTAACAACAAGAGTGTATGTTCAACAATTTAATTAATTAATGAATATTAGCTTCATGACATAAATGTTAAATATAAATATCAATAGTATTTCAAAGCAAACACAAGCTATACATATTATTACAATGAGATAAAATGCACCTTATAAACAATGCACAGCTCTAATTGACCTCACGATGGCCACAAGCCAATGATAAGGATGGTAGCCAAGTCACGCATCCCACCGAGCAAGCTTGACCCTTACAGGGTCCTAAGCCTGCGTACCTAAAAAAGAAACGCCATTCACAGGTTCATATGACCAACGAATTTAGAGCTACACCACGAAGAATAAAGTAACATAAACTAACTTACTCAATACTAGGGAAGAAAAAAACATAGAAAACTCCAAGAAAAGATACGCCATCAGCACAACCACAACAGAGGCAAAGAAGCAATTAGATCAACAAAGCGCGACCTTAGGAACTAGAGCGCACAAACCATTATGGTGCACAAAAGAGAAACCTCACACAAGACGCAACTCTAGATACACAGAAAGGGAGGAGAACAAGTAATCTACTCTGTATTCACCCGTCACTAAATAGCAGGGCCGGATTTAACCATTGTGGGGCCCTAAGGTAAACGGAATTCGCGTGGCACAGTTTGAATAGGTATACGGATTATAAGTGAAAATTAAGACATTGTATTAGAAAATAAATTCGTCTTTGCATTTTAATCACTCTTTACTACGTACAGAATTACTTTACGAGCCTTGGGTGTAGCAAAGTCATACAGTACATCATAAAAAATCTATGTCCTAGATAGATCACGCTCAATAGCAGGAATTACCACATTTTTCAATCTATCTACGAGTATTGTTGAACTCAAGTAATTCTTCATTTCTTTGAGGTGCGAGAAGCTTCTTTCACCAGATTCCAAAAAAAAAGGGATAATGCCGTTTTTTTTATCATGCTTAGGATTGGTGTTTTCCATATTGACTGGCACCCCTTAATGACAATTCTGTCTATATTTCAGGAGATTTTTTTGAGTTTTCAAAAATTTTAATAATTTCCGGAGATTTCCAGCACTTTTTCGTGTATTTTGCAATTTCAGGAGATTTCCAGGAGCTCCTGGTAAATCAGGCGGTCCAGGAAAATCTGTTATAAGTTATAAAATGGTTTAATTTAATAATTTACACCTTAAATTAGCGCGGGTCTTATGAAAGTGTGGGGCCCACTTCGGTCGCATGTATGTGGCCCATGGCCGGCCCTGCAAAATAGCTGCGTATCTTACGCCATGGGTTGACTATACATAGATATATAATTCTCTTCATGGCTTAACAGTTTTGACAAAAAGAAGTAAAGGAAAAATCCCTCTTTTATATATGTTGGACTAGAGTTACCCCACGTAACTTTAGCGGCGAAAACAAAGTGGGGGAACAAATAGTATTCACCCATCAATAAGTAGCAGGGCCGGACGTAATCATTGTGACAAAGAAGACATGGAAAGATCACTCTTTTATTTCTGCAAGTCCGACTAGAAATACCCCACGTAACTTTAGCGGCGAAAAAAAGAGGGAGGGGAGAACAAGTAATCTCTGAATGCACCCGTCACTAAATAGCAAGGCCGGACTCAACCGTTGTGGGCCTCTATGCGAAACGGATTTGGCGAGGCCAAGCTTTGGGTAGGGATACGGATAATAAGTGAAAATTAAGGATTTGTATTAGAAAATAAATTCGCCTTTGCATTTTAATCATTCTTTACTACCTACAGTATTACTTTACGAGCCTTGTGTGTAGCTAAGCCATACGGTATATCATAAACATTATATTTCTTACATAGATCACGCTCAATAGTAAGAATTACCAAATATTTCAATCTATCTTTGAGAATTGTTGACCTCAAGTAATTATTCATTAGTTTCTTTCACCAGATTCAACAATTACGGGTATTGCCGTTTTTTTTTTATCGCAACTAGGATTGGCGTTTATCATTTTGAATGACACCCTAAAATGACAATTTTTTGTCTATGTATTTTAGGATTTTTAAAATATTTTTTTTAATTTTTAAAAGATTTTAATAATTTCCGGAGATATCCATGACTTTTTCGTATATTTTGTGGGTCGACTAGTACTTTATATTGGTTATACTGGTAATACAAAATTTGTAGTAGAATATATACAGTATTATAATAATAATATTAATTATTATAAAAATCACCTTGGACTTGCTGCATGCTTCCTCAAAACTTGCTATGTCTATGCCAGTTTGGTCTAGGAACCCTAAAGTTTCCCCTTTCAGACCTTGCGATCTATGGAGCAGATGGTGTAAAGGTCATCTTTTTCTGCGGCCCACGGTTAACGAGGCTGTCATAAGGCCAGCACATCGACCAACCGCCTAATTAAGGCTTAGTGGGCACAGAGGCGTCCTAAAGATTCCAAAGTAAAAACCCAAGTCTTCACCAGGATTTGAACCTGAGACCCATCTTATGCCTGATAAACACTTAGCTAAATAATAGACAGTTGGATAAAAAAAAATGACTATATACTGATATATATACTGATATACTATATACTGATATATATATATATATATATATATATATAGTAGTATGTATGTATGTATGTGTGTGTGTGTGTGCAGAAAGAGATTAGATTAGATCAAATATACATACATATATAGAGGATGGATGGTGTCCGGTTCTTTTCTTGGCTCATCAGGGGCTACTTAAGAACGATTAGTTAATACTAAATAAACTCCACAAAGAAACTCCAGCTATCCAGGATAATAATAATAACTTTAACATAAAAAAAATACATAGCAACAGCAATACTCTTAGAAAACATTTAAGTACACAAACACCAGTCCAGGAAACAACTGTAGGACCTTACTGGGCTGCAAGAGTTTTCACATTCATACCTGGGAGATATATAAACAAAGGGATATAACTCTTGCATACCAAAATAACAACAAAAAATAACAGATTCCTGCCCCTGACAAACCCCCTCTCACGACATAAGTGTTATTTCATCATGTATATATATAAATGTATTCAAATAAACTAAAAGCACAACAGAAAATTAGTAGTGCATTTGTTACCTATATATCAAATGGGTATGGACATTTAATATAGATAGCCCATATCACTCCAAAGGAAACAGTTATGCCCAGCTAGAGCATTCATTTATTAAGGATGACACTATGTACATCAAATTAGAAGAAAAAAAAAATGTGGCAAGAGCAGCAAAATTACTGTTTGACGTAGGTCTACTGGCTTCAAAATTTACTTTTTATTTGTAAAAACTACAGTTAGATGAAAATAAATTACTCATTATATGCCTATAACAATAGACTAGAAGGAAACAATCTCTTCCAGTGTAAGTCGGGCGTTTGCTTCTACGAATTCTCATTGTATTGGATAAACATGTTTAATAATTACAACTAATACAATCATGTAAAATTGCTGGAGTTAATCTTGACAGTGCATGGGCGTAGCCAGGATTTTTTTTGGGGGGTGGGGGAGGGGGTTTGGGGAGTGGATTTTTTCTCCCCCCCTCCCCCTCGAAAAAAATTATACGTATTTATGTGTGTGTGTGTACATAATCTTTATTACATTCTGACCCTTCATTCTTTCGGAAGAATTTTAATGTGCCCTAGAATAGGTTCTTCCATCAGTTAGTGGAAAAATTGTAGATTCCCCGCCAATACAAGCAAAGGGGTCTGGTGGAGGGCTAGGGGCTCCACCAGCGAGTAGGCGAAGCCCCGCCGCCAAGCACTATTTCTGATATTAAAAACCAACAAAATGCATATTCTGAGGTATCTACAGTGCATTTTCCTGCTATTAAAAAGTTCTATTGCAAAAACCTAATGTGCTATTCTTACTGACAGACCCTCCCGCGTCGTTTGGCGCATTTGCCATCAAGCTGTTTCCATAAAATTGTAGACTCCCCGCCATTACTAGCAAGTGGGTCTGGGGGAGCGCTAGGAGCTGTTTCCATAAAAATCTGTCACTGGTAATGTCTGAAGCCTCTTCCCACCTACCATGAGGACCTCCATGAATAAGTGGCGTCAAGTTGTACTAGGATATCATTTCTACTCTTCTTATGCGTAATTCATTTTGTCGCAGAACATGTCCCGCAAACCTCATGCGTCGCTCTCTCACAATCTTATTAAGGGGTCGACTCCAAGTTCGGCATGGAATTTTCTTGATTTAGACCCGATCTCAATAACTGACTCCTAAAATCTGTCTTAGCCTCTCTTGAATACGCTCTTGGAATTAAGTGACTAGTTTGCTTTAGATTTTATATCGAAAAGAGAAGTTTTATCGTCTAAATCATCTGTTGGGGGTTTTCCACCTCAAAATGCTCTGTAGGGGGATCTTAAACTCAAAACCATCTGGAGGGGGTTTAAACTTTTAAAAAAAGCCATCTGTAGGAGAGGGGTTTAAACTCAAAACCCCCGATTGGATTGGCTACGCTCAAATAATTTTAGTATGTAATTTGCTTTTTTTTTTTATATTGAAGAGGTATTTTTAGCATCAAACCCCTCTGAATGGTGGTTTAAACTCAAAACCCCTTTGACTACACTCATAACATTTTGAGTGTATAATTTGCTTTGTTTTTATTATTAAAGAGGTATTTTTTACCTTCAAATCCTGCTGAAGTGGGGTTTAAACTCAAAACTGAGTCAAAACCTATTTAGCTACGCACATAACATTTTGAGTGCGTAGTTAGCTTTTTTTTATATTGAAGAGAGGGTTTATCGTAAATTTTTGATGGGGTTTTAAAATCAAAATCTTCCTTAACTGTGCTCTTGGAATTAGGGGATTTTCGTTTGCATTTTTTTTTGTTTTGTTTTATAGAAGAGGGGGAGTTAACTGCAAAAACCCCAGGTAGGGGGTTTAAAACTCAAAACCCCTCTGGTAGGGGATTAAACTCGAACCCCCCTGGTAGGGGTTTTTAAACTCGAACTCCCCTGGTAGGGGGTTTTAAACTCAAAACCCCTTTGGATGTGCTGGGGCAAGTGATGGTTTAGTATTAAAATCTCACCTAAAATAAACAAAATCAAAGCAAAAAATCAGTCACTAAATTTCCATTTCGGGGGGGGGGGGGTGAATCCCAAACCCCCCCCCCCCCCCCTGGCTAAGCCCATGTGACAGTGTATCAGCTAGGAAATAGTTGCAGCCTTCAATGTGACAATATCGAAGACAATGGTCTGTTGTCGCACTGAATTGTGACTAAAGTTCCACAGAGGTATCTGTCTAGGCGTTGGACATTCACTCTGAATGATCATTTCAACGAGGGCATAATGCCGCTCTCTTGGTAACATAGTTCTTCTGAGGTAATTTACCGGATAAAGGATGCCATCCACTTGCTGCTAAAAGGTATTCTCCTCAATGCAAAGTAGCACTCTTACTTTGTTTAGCATTTTGTTCTTGAAATGGGTTAACAACTTAAACAATATTATTAACAATATCAACTGATAATCAATTAGTTTCTTGTTAGGTACTTAGACATTTTCAAAATCTTCTTTTTTTATATCTTCAGTCTCACTGATGACATCGGCAATTAACGATGGTCATATTCTTTGTTTTGATGAATAGTGTCAGACACTCCAAAAGACTACTCGTGTTTCCAACTCAAAGAGTCCTTCCCCCCCCCCCCCCCCCATGTATGGACAGTTGTAACTTTTTTATTATACGTTCTCGTTCTAGCTTTCTCTTCTACAAATTCTTTATTTGTTTCCTTTCCTCTGCTACTTTTGCCATTATTTCCCAATCCAGTTTTTTGTTGATTTTAAACAAACTCTCTTAACCCCTTGCTCTCAATCCCTATTTTCTGGGCCTACTTTATTATTACTTATTTCATCAAACGATAACTGCAAATAATAGGGAATTTATAAGTTTGAATCACGTATAGAGTTTGTCAAGTTAAATAGTAGAAATGGTTTAAATAAAATATTGTATGTACATATTATGTATGTACAAGTTAATTCTTACTAAACAAAGGAATATAACTCTTTTATACCAAAATAGCAACCAAGAAATAACAGTTACTCTCGCCATTCCTGCCCCTGACAGATAGATAATTATATAAATAAAAAGATACATAGATAGACCTGTTTTTTTAGCTTAAAATAAAACATAAAACATAAAAGCATGTACAATTTACCATACAGCCCATATAATTGCTATTTACTGCCCCGACAGCTTCTGGTGCCATTATCAACTACTTTGCACAATGTTTCACTGCTTGTGCTACCAAGCTCATGGTTGTTAATGCTATTCGCTAGTAAAGTGTCCTTGTTTGGTAATGAAAAGCTACCACAGACATAACTAATGTCATCGGTGATAGCAGGGTTCACTGGGGAAGAGAACAAAAAATTCCTATTAAATAAAATACTTGTTGAATCTATTATTTAAACATTATTTCAAAGAAACAATAATTACGTTCTAAGCATACCTATGCCTCAATCTAGTCTTAATCAGAGACTATAAAAATAATATGTTCCATGGACGTAGTCGGGGAGAGGGTTTGAGGTTCAACACCCCCCCCCCCGAAATGAAATCCCCCCCCGCAGAGGGGGGGGGATCGGAATTTAGTGACTGATTTTTGCTTTGCTTTTGTTTATTTTAGGTGAGATTTTAATACTAACCATCACTTGCCCCAGCACAGCTAAAGGGGTTTTGAGTTTAAAACTCCCTACCAGGGGTTTTGAGTTAAAAAAACCCTACCATGGGTTTTGAGTTTAAAACCCCTACCAGGGAATTTTGCAGTTATATCCAGCTATCCAATAAAATAAAAGCGAAAAAAAATGCAAACGACAATGCCCAAATTCCAAGAGCACAATTAAGGAAAATTTTGATATTAAAACCCCCTCCAAAATTTACAATAAACCCCCTCTTCAATATAAAAAAAGCAAATAATACACTCAAAATTCTATGAGCATAGCCAAAGGGGTTTTGAGTTTAACTCCTCCCCCTCTTTAGTAGGGTTTGAAGCTAAAAAATACTTCAATGTAAAAAAAATAAATAAATTACGCAATCAAAATGATATGAGCTTAGCTAAATGGGTTTTGACTTTAAAAGTTTAAAAGCCCTTTCAGTGGGGTTTGAAGTTAAGAAATACCTCTTTAATATTAAAAACAAAGCCAATTATACATTCAAAATTCTATGAGTGTAGTCAAAGCGGTTTTGAATTTAAATTCCCCTCCAGTGGAGTTTGAAGCTAAAAAAATACTTCTTCTATATAAAAAAGCAAATTACAAACTAAAATTATTTGAGCGTAGTCGAGCCAATTGGGGGTTTTGAATTTAAGTCCCTCTCCTACAGATGGCTTTTTTAAAGTTTAAAACCCCTCCAGATGGTTTGGAGTTTAAAATCCCCTTACAGAGCGTTTTGAGGTGGAAAACCTCTATCTTCAATATTATTCTAAATTCTAAAGCAAACTACAGTTACCAAATTCTATGACCTTAGCTAAATGGGGTTTTGAAAAAAAAAAGAAAGAAAAAAACTCCAGAGAATTTTTAGTTTAAAACCCTAAACAGGTGATTTTGACGATAAAACTTCCCTTTTCGATATAAAATCTTAAGCAAACTACAGTCACCTAATTCCAGAGTGTATTCAAGATAGATTACACATTCTACCAGTGGCGGGGCTCCATTAATAAAGTGCAGTGAATAGTCATCTGCCGAAATTGAAAAACAAAATGTGGTTCAACAAAGATGGCTAAGACAGAATTTAGGAGTCAGTTATAGAGATCGGGTCTAAATCAAGGAAATCCTATGCCGAACTGGGGGTCGGCCGTTTAGTAAGATTGTGACAGAGCGTTGCATGAGGTTTGCGGGACATATTCTCCGACAAAATGAATTATTATTATAGCTTTTATATAGCGCTACTTTCATGCTTATAGCATGCTCAGAGCGCTTTTGGTCCAATCTCATTTGTGGACCGGTGGGGGGGGGGGGGGGGGGGGAGGGGGTATCTAGGAGTTGGTTTTCCGTGCTGCCTTTGGGCGCTCAGTAAGTGTCGGGTGTCGAACCTCGAGCCCCCTTCTAGGTAGCCAAGCCAAGCCAAGTTCAAGCGCACTTGGCCTCTCGACCACGCTTAATAAAAGTTGCGATGACATCCTAGTACAACTTGGCGATACACATTCATGGAGGTCCCCAGCGCTCCCCCAGACCCCCTAGCTGGCAATGGCCAGATTTTTTGTTAGAAAATAAATTCATCTTTGCATTTTACTCCTACTTTACTAAGTGCAAAATCAAAAGATCATATTGACTTTACGAGCCATCTACAATAGAAGGTAGATTTCCAACATAAAGCCGATAAACATTCAAATCTGCCTTTTAGATTTACTATCGACTTCAAAAATATCGCTTTTGATTTTTTTAAGAGATCGAGATAGATTTAGATCTATATTTAAATGACATTGACTATTACAGTAAATTAAGTATTGGAACGTACTGCTTTGGTTAAAGTTTACTCTATTATTTTTATTAAATGAAAGCTGACAATGCCGTTTTTTTAAATCGCGAGTAGGATTGGTGTTTTCCATATTGAATGACACACCAAAATTACAAATTTGTCTATTTTTCATAACATTTTTCGAGTTTTCAGGATATTTTAATAATTTCAGATTTTCATTACTTTTTTCGTATACTTTGCAATATCAGGAGATTTCCCGGAGCTCCTGGAAAATCAGAAGACCGCGGAAACCCAGTTATAAGTTAAAATGGTTTAATTTAAAAATTTACAATTAGAGTTAGCTCGGGGCCTATGAAAGGGCGGGGCCCACTTCGGCCGCATAGGTTGCATTGCCCTAAGACTGGCCCTGGGTCTAAGTCAGTAAGAATAGCACATTAGGTTTTTGAAATAAAACTTATTAATAGCAGGAAAATGCACTGTAGAAACCTCAGGATATGCATTTTGTTGGCTTTCAATACCAGAAATAGTGTTTGGCGGAGGCCCCGCGCTGAGGGAGCTTTCAGCGCTTCCCCAGACCCCCTAGCTGGCAATGGCTGTGAGTCTACAATTTTTCCACTAATTCGAGGAAGAACCTTTTCTAGGGCACAGTAAACGTCTACCGAAAGAGTGGAGGGTCCGAATGTAATAAAGATTAAGTACACACACACACACATACATGTATATAAAAAAAATTTCGCCGGTGGGGGGGGCGGGCGTAAAAAAAATTCCCAACGAACCCGCCCCCCCCCCCCCCCGAAAAAATACTGAGTGATTCAGGCAACTCTTTCCATGCTCTAAGAAAACTAGGGAAGTGCTGTAGAATTCGTCCTAGCATCATCCAATCTGTTCTTGAATTTCTTTGTAGGAGTTCAGTGACAGTTGGCTTAACCAAATTCCTCCACTTTTCCCTGTCCATTATTTTACATTGTTCAGCCAGCTTTTCTTCGGAAGACCTTTTATTTTTGTCTTTCTGTGTGTTTTATGTCTTTATTTTGTAAATTATAGTTCAGTGTTTTATGTCTTATTCTACTTTACTTTTTATTATACTGTCCTGGGGTGTCTTTAAATCTAGTGATTTTATTAGCGGCCTCGCGAAAGCGGAATAGTCTCTTTTACTTAAGTGTGGTCTGTCTGTCCGTCCGTCCGTCCCTCCGTTTTGTTTAGATCCTAAAAACTAGAAAAGATATTGAAAATCCGATATCATGCTATTTTAGATCTTTTTAAGTTGTAATGCTACATATTTTTTCTTTCTTTTCAGAAAGCCATAAGTTTAATTTTTTTAAATAACTATTAAAGCAGTTTTCATAAAAATACACAATTTTACATTTATTCAACAACTATTTGTAGAGGGAGGTAATTTCTTAGCATATTTTAAACACATAATGCATACCATTTCTTTTTGTTTTGTTTTTTAAAATTGTATTACTCAATTCAGTATTTTCTGTCCTACTAGCTACATACATTTTGAACAAAATGTTTACTTTTGTTTTCAAAGAGAAAGAATCTATTTAGTAAACATCTGAGATAAAAATAAGTTAACAACAAATAATAATCAGTGTCTCATTTTATCCACGTACAGTCCTACTATACCCCACTGCTCTACGTTAAGTTAATGTAAAAAGTATAGTTCTCTATTCAGATCATACGGTCTCAAGGGCAGATGATGTAAAATTCATCAATTTCTGTTGCCAAATGCTAACGAGGGTGTCATGTGGCTGGCAAAACGACTAACCGCCTTTCCTTTTCTCCAACTAATGTCAGGAACCCATTAGAGCTGGGTGGACTTAGAGGCATCCTAAAGATCCTGACGTTAAAAATCCCAGTCCTCATCAATATTCAAACCCTGGACTCTCCGGTTCAGATCCAAGGGCTTTATTACTCAGTTACCCCACATTGAACTATTTCTTCAGAACTAACAGTTCATTTAATACAATAAATATTAATAATGTAATAATAATAACTTTATTGTGATATCGTGTCGTTAGTCGAACTAACAATACAAACAGTATCAGCACTACTTTTGACAACAGCACGTGTCTCCTTTTTGTATCGACGATTCGACGGAGATGGCGTTGTAGTTGTTGAGATACTATGTAGCTCTTAGTTTCTGATATTCTTGCAAAAAAATGTTCAAACCCTGCATTTTTACCGCCTTGTGCGGACCGATTCGGCGTTACATTTAATTTTGTGTTTCAGGACAAACTTTCTTCGTAATATTATGAATCAAGAAATAACGAGCCAATACAATGTCTGGATGAATCAAATGGATTTATAATCAACTGTCCATGTAGTAAAGAAAAGGAAACTAGTTTCACACCTAGGGGGTAAATAGTGTGTTTGTAGACCTTCTAAGAACATCTATGACGTGGGATATAAACTGATGTCACAAAGATATATATGTAAAGGTGAGTAACTAAGGGAGTAAGAACAATTGCAAACATTAATGCGTATGTCAGTTTCCAAAAACTATTTTACTATTTACTAATGAGTATTGAATTAAAATTAAGATTTTAATGCAGTATATCCCAACATATGCATTAAACGATTTTGTCACACAAATTATCTTCCTAAAATATTTATATTATAACTTATATATTGTCGTCTTTAAAAATATATACGGTAGCTTACTGTCAGGGGGAGGTATGGTGAGAATGAATATGTTACTTTGATATTTTGGTATGATAGTTATATCCCCTTCTTTATGTACTCAAAGGTTATGAATGTGAATAGTCTTGCACGTGTTATGAACTGAATGATTAAGTTATCGTTGAATGTGCGAAAGAGTTTGTTAGTGAGGTTTTGTCCCCGGTCCAGGAAGGTTGGATAGTTGCTTCCTGGACTGGTGTTTATGTATAAAAATTTATTAAAGTATCATTTATATTTCCGTTTTAGTTGAAGTATATTTAGTAATAATTGTTCTTAATTGTAAGTAGTCCCTAACGAGCCAAGCCAAGCAATAAAAAGGAGCTAAAGCAAGCAAAGAATAGAACCCTGTCACCTACCATATTCTATTCTTGACTCTGTCATGTGATGGTCATTAGATAACGCTTGCTCTCCAGTGATAGCTCTGGGTTCAAGGTAGTCATGAATGGAGAAATTTAGTGAAGCGTAATCATGAACAGAATCCATCTCTATTTCTTCGTGATTAATTTGAGGTAAGCTACGCTGAACAGCTTCAGGCATTTCACGATTCACTACCACACTCCGTTGCCTTTGCCTTTGTCTTCTTAGACATATAATTAGCACCACAACAATCAATAGCACCACAGCGCCAAGGACAGAACTTAGACTTATTATAATGATACGTTGGTTATCCTGATGGTTTGTGCTATTTGAGCTTCTTTCTCCTGGCTCTGGGATGTCATTTTTAGTTTTGTCTTCTTGCTCTGGGGTGGTACATATGGGGCAGACAAATAACTTCAAAAGTTCTTTCTTCCAGACGTGAAACGTGAACGTTTCGGGCCTCAATAGCAACAGTCTGACATGTCCCAGTGGGCATGTGTAACCATTGGCGACTAACGCTGTAAGTAAACAGCTTTTTTCGCTAGAAGTAGAGCAAAACTTTTTTTGATGACTGTCTTCCAAACGATTACAATAAACGTGCTGGTTATCAAACTTACAAAAGTAGTCATTCGAATACTTGTAAAGAGTAGCTTTATCCCTCACAGGTTCGGCTTTAGTACTGTTCTTGTGATATATAGTACAACCGATATTTTCCACTTTGCAAAGACAATCATGAGCTCTATAAAAAAAAATCAAAACAATAACTTTGTAAAATTTCGTCTATTTATTTATTCTTAGTATTGTACACGTAATGTTTCACTTTGCACCTCAGCTTTTGCAACTTCATCCTTTTTTTTTTATAAGAAAGTAATAGAAAAACAAGAAAAGCATTAGAAATACACTTTTTAATAGACAATATCGCCATTATAAAAATTAAAATATAATAAAATATTAATTCAAAAAATGTGTGATCCAAGCGGGTATCGAACACGTGATTTTGACACCTTCAGCTGCTTGAACGAACAATGTGACCGATTCGGCCTGTGATCTAAACATACTTTATTGTTGTTTTTTTCATTATATGCCCATTTAGATCTAGAACTAGACCTCTGATTTAGAACTCTAGTCTAGTTGTAATCTATATTAGATTTAAGTAACATTAGAAGAAAAGTTTAGATAATTTTTGAATAAGCTTAAAGCAACATTAAGTGTATTAAATAAGTCACATTAATGCTGACTACGCTAAGATTTTTTTAATTGAATTGTCTCAATCAAATTTAGAATAAGATCTAGAAGACGATGTGAAAAATTACAATCAATACCAATTTATTAAACTTTTGAATAAATTATGCCGCACGTTCGGAAAACCACGAACGCCATAGTCCTTTTAAAACCAATGTTGGCATTAGATCTCAGTCTAATTCTCTATCCAAAATTTTGTATGTATTTTTTACTTCGGAAAATTACAACGGTCAAACTAGAGATTTTCCCGTGTGGACCTCGGGTTAGTAATTCTTCTCTCAGCGATATATACATTGTAATGATCTTTGATGTCAAATGCAAAATACACAATGTCTTGATGTAACGGTGAGATTGTGCTGACCAGACAATGCGTTTCCGGTGTTATAGTTTAGAGTAGATTTCTATTTTAAACAATTACTGAACACTCAGATCATCATGCCGGAGATTTAAATCCAACTTTTAATTCAAACAATGAAGATTCTTAAATAATAAATACAAAGCTTTAATTCTGGAATTAGGAATCACTTGAATAAAATATACAATAAAATTAAACAAGTTAACTATCTTCATTCAGGCTATAGCTACAACTGAACTAGATTTTTTTCTACAACTGCTTTTTCTTTACCTTTTCCAAACGTTTTACTCCTTAACCTCTCTTTCTCTCTCTCTCTCTCTGCATTTGCAAAATAAGCCACGCCTTTTACCCCGCTAAATCTTTGCTTCCTTTTATGGTCATCGAATCCTTACATTTTTAAGAAAGCATGCCTGCTGCAGGAGCTCGTCAACAATCAATCTAGACATTGCCATGGAGATGGTTGCAGAGAACTAAACATAAACTCAGCTTTGTGACATACATCCACTGTTACATTTATAGGTAAATCGTTAGAGCCGTTTTTGAGATCCGTGTCCAGGTTTCACCCTCTCCCACGCTTAAGGAAATTGTGACTTGAATAGTGATTTTGTAATAATTAAAGAAGAAGAAAAACTGATAAAAGAAAATAAAAAGAACACAAATCAGTAAACGGTTGGAAGAAATAGTCAACCATTTTTAAAATGGAGGAGCATAAATTAGACTTAAAGGCATTAAAATGGCCAAAGGGCCAAAGTTAGATTTAAGTTTAATGCCGGAACACACAAAAAATACAAATAGACAATACCATCAGGACGACAGAAGACAAACGGAATAGAAATACAGGACAACACAAAAAGTACGGAAATAGAAGCAAACATGCTACAAAAAGAACAGACGGACGCAAACGTACAAAACCTGTTTTTAGAAACTTCTACAACAGTAAAACGGCGACAGGATTTCTAGATAGTTATTTACGTTAGACGAACTTAGGGTTGCCCTAAACACGACACAAAACGAAATATCCCCAGGTCCCGGCGGACTGATGTTAAAATTCTATAACACGTTTTCTCCCATATAAGGCCCTTACTAGTAAAACTTCACAAATACATTTTAAAAACATGACAGATACCAAAAGGCTTTAACCTCGCATACATTACTTCAGTACCGGTACCTAAAAAATCTGAAAACAACACCAAACATAGTGACTTCAGACCTCCCTATAAAAAAATTGACAAAATGATTTTGCTTAGAATAAAGTCCTTTTGTTAGGACAAGACCAATGCTGTAACAATCCCGACAGAACCATCGACAGACTGAATCACTTTTTATTATTGAAAAGACAAAAACTTGAAAACAGACCTCGTGTCCAGGGTCAAGGAAAAGACCATGGACAGAATCGACCATGACTACCTAATTAAGATATTAGACAATAATAATAGAGACAAGTCCAACAAAATACATAAACATGGTCTACACCAGTGGTTCCCAAACTTTTTTTTCTCGTAGACCCCTTGCTATGATTTCTGGTTTTCGGAAGACACCCTGCATAACTTTCAAATTTTTGCAAATTCAACATTGTTTAAAAATAATTTCTATTTGTACAAAAAGTAAGGAACATTCCCCTCTCAGACCTTGTGGTCTATAGTGCAGATGATGTAAAGATCATCTGTTTCTGTGGACTACGATTAGCGAGGGTGTCATGTGGCCAGCACAACGACAAGCCGCCTTTACTTTTCCCCAACTAATGTCAGATACCGATTAGAGCTAGGTCGCCTTAGAGGCGCCCAAAAAATCCCGAAATTAAAAATCCAAGTCTTCAACAGGATTCAAACTTGGGACCCCTGGTTCAGAAGCTAAGCACTTTACTGCTCAGCCAAAACGCCTTCTAATTTCTATCTGTAGTGAATTGAAAAGTGAAAAAAGTAATTTAAAGCTACATATTAGAGATTTTAGAGATCTCTCTTTTTTATTGATAAAATTCAAAAATTCAAAACCAATTAAAATAGCAATATGTACTGCTGGAATCTCCAAACACACTGGCCTTAAGTATCATTATAGAGATTTTCGCAAAGAGTTTCACGTGTATTTCTTGTGTTTCACGTGCTGCGAAGATGTTATCACTATCGAGAGAAAGAGTGAAGGCGAGTAACTGTCGCCTAAACCAGTAAGCTTCGAGCAGGAAGGGCTCATTAGTCTTGGCTGGCTAGCCACCTAGCAAAAGTAAAACTGAATTCAAAACTCTCCAACCTTGCAACTCAAACATGGTCAATCCTGAGGAAAAATAAGGAGCTGCGACTCTTGTGCAGTTTGCAGCACACATCACTACATCCTGTCAGAACCTGTGACGCTGCTGAGCCCAAACTTATATATGGCGTTTGCAAAGAATTACATATGAAGCTTTTAATTTTATAACTCATACCACCGAAGCAACCTTGAACTGTATTGTTGCTTAAAGAAATTCTTTTAATAATATCAGATGTGGAGTTTTCCTCAATTTGCTATAAATAAGTAAATTTCCCCTTTCAGACATTGTGATGATGTTATGGTCATCTATTTCTTTGGCCAACGGTTAACGAGCAGGGTGTCATGTGGGCAGAACAACGACCAACCGCCTTTACTTTTACTAACATAATTCAGGTACCCATTAGAGTTGGGTGGACTCAAAATTCGCCGAGATTCAAACCCAGGACCGCAATTACAGAAGCCAAGCTCTTAACCACTACCACCACGCCCCTATTTTGCTATAAGTGAACAGATAATGTAAGACTCACAAACCACCATCTTCTCTACATGATGTCGAATAGAGATTTTGTGGGTCTATTCTGAACTTTATCTTTGAATGTTCAAAAGTTTTTCAAATCTATATATTTTTATCTGGGTGATATTGTCGCAGATGACCCTCAAGCGTAATAAGTTTTATATCGTCATAGAAAAGGCAATCGGTAACCGCTTGGTTGACAAGGAAAGAATGAACAATTTTAAATAATCAACGTTAGACAGTCTACATTTCTTTTTGTTAAACATTATTTACATGTAGACAAAATTAAGTTATTTTAATAAGTATTGAAATTAAATACAACAATTTTTCGTTTGAATAGCAGGATAAATATTCAAATGATTAACTTAGGTACAAATTCTATCTAGTGTGAAGAATTACATTAATGGAATGTAAAAATTAAAGTCACGACCTGCTTATATGAAATCTATTATCATAGACCCCCTCGGACATTTCATAGACCCCCAATTTGTTTTTTCACTTTCGTAGACCCCTTGGAAGTCTTCGTAGACCCCCAGGGGTCTATATAGACCACTTTGGGAATCACTGGTCTACACGGATGCAACACGCCAGTTAACTATAACAAACCATTTAGTGCTACACTGCTATGATCCCAGTCCAAGATTGCTTAGGCAAGTGTGTCCCCTCTACCTTTGTTTATACAGACTTTGCCTGGAACACCGATTAGAAAACATTAAACTAAATTACAAAATTATAGGTACACACATGTCGGGATCCTAGTCTCATAATGAAAATGAAGACATATGCAGACGATACCACCGTTTCCCCTCCTCAGATAAACTCGTATGAGAATAAAGTTTAGGCAAAATAACGCATTGTGGAATGGAGAGCTGATCAAAACTTCATATCCAGAAATTATCGATGATGGGTTAGATAAATGGGCTATCCTCCCATCCAGACGACCCCTTTTTACTGTGGACAGAGACAGGAATTAAAATTTGTGGCATAGTGTGTGGACCAGTTACCCATAGCAAAAATCTCCCATCATTTGTGATTGACAATATATATGAAAGAGCCATTATCATTAACGACCTTTTTATACCAAACATTTTTATTGAACTAATACTAATACGGTAGAGCTTCCCTCTTCTTTCAAACACAACACCAAATCATTAGAAAATCTATTTTTATAAACACACTAGCCAAATTAAAACACAGGACAATCGAGAAGGAGGAGTTTAATCTACAAGATGTAATAACAAATTTACATTTTTTTTACAAGCGCTTAGGTTAAAACGTATCATTAGATTAGTTACATCCCCTAAAATTTTCCTTTAACCATCTAGTATTTTGGCCTAAGACTCAACAGAATTTTCCCCACTTAAAACAAAACGCCCCACTATTTCGGAATACACACCCATACTTTTTTAAAGATCATTAGCCAGACACCTACACAACAGTCTAATTAATACTTAGGGACAAACCTAAAAGTGATTAGTTTATTATTGCTGTGTAGGTGTCTGTCTAATGATCTATACAAAAAAGTATGGGAGTTTATTCCGAAATAGATAAAACACACACAGACACATTCATGCACTTACACAAAAGATCAGACCGAGATCACGGGGCTCTACCTGTGGGCTAATATTTAAAGCAACATGATCAGAAAAGGGGCCTTTCGGTGTTAAAGGGAAACTCCAATGGTTTTGACAATTTAAATAAAAAATGGTAAAATGTTTAGTATTACAACTTTTTACGCAGAATTTAAATATGTCAATAACTCAAATTTGAAAAACCATCGGTGTTTCCCTTTAATTGTAAAATCTGTTAGAAAGAAACGTGGGACCAGTAGAAACATGTTTACAGAATGTTTTAAAAAAAAAATAAAAACACAAAATATAGTTCAAGCTAAAAGTATGAATGATGTAATTATTGACCTGGGCATACTAACCGTTGGTGTATCTAAAGCTAAAAACAGAAATCTTTAAGATATGAGTGTGCAGTCGTGGTTAGAATAGAGTCATAATTTGGAACATATATAAAGCACGTACAAGGAATAAGAAAATTAATGGCAATACACACACACACATTAGTAACTTCTTTATAAAAAAAAAAATTTACAAAATAATTACATTAATTAAACCAATGTAACTTAAAAGAAGAATGAAAGATTGAAAGAAAGATTAAATGAAAGATTGAAAGAAAGATTAAATGAAAGATTGAAAGAAAGATTAAATGAAAGATTGAAAGAAAGATTAAATGAAAGATTGAAAGAAAGATTAAATGAAAGATTGAAAGAAAGATTAAATGAAAGATTGAAAGAAAGATTAAATGAAAGATTGAAAGAAAGATTAAATGAAAGATTGAAAGAAAGATTAAATGAAAGATTGAAAGAAAGATTAAATGAAAGATTGAAAGAAAGATTAAATGAAAGATTGAAAGAAAGATTGAAAGAAAGATTGAAAGAAAGATTGAAAGAAAGATTAAATGAAAGATTGAAAGAAAGATTGAAAGAAAGATTAAATGAAAGATTGAATGAATGTATAGAATTAGTACAGAACGAAAAAGTATACTAACATTATAACCAATTGAAGGGAACTGACTCTAGTTCCTTTTCTTTGAGAACAATAATATAGTTGTGCCCCTTGGAATAAACCTAATGAAATGCATACACTCACGTGGGAAGCACCTTATGAAAAGACCGAACCGACCAAGACATTTGCAAAGAATTACGAAGCAGAAAAGGAAGATTTTCCCCGATTATGAACAAATAAATTACAAATTAAATTTTAAAAAAAGTACGACACAGTTCTAAGTTAGTACTAAGTTAATAATAATGGAATTAGTGAAGTCGACCTTGGAAATGTGTATACCAATTATGTTATTTTCTGTTATAATTTTTTTTCTCAATACGTCTTATATAAATGCTTATGAAAAAGTATTTTCTTGTAACTCTAGTGTTCTACTTATTTTATGGCATTGATCATAAGCTTGGAGGCTTATAAAAGTACAGACTTCAAAAATTGTAATATAGTGCCAACAAATGATAACTAACTACCAGAGGTACAATCACGTTTTCTAGTAAGTCCATAAAAGTACACTACACTGGTCCGATACAGGGGTTCATGATATTAACGTTTCTCCAGGGGCGTTGGTTAGGGAATACACATGAAGGGGAACGGAAACGGATAATTTTATTTTAATTATTTCCTTTTCAATATTTCCATAACTAGGATTTACCTCTTTAAAACAATATGGCTCTTACATACTTACTGAACTATGATGGTGTCATTGACGAGAAACACAATACCATTCACTTCGAGCACTACATCTACTGCACTTGTGGAGACTATTAACCACACACAAAACACAATTGAGTCATTCATTTTTGTGTTACACATTCTCCCTGGTGGAACAAAAAGAAAAAAGAATAAAATACATTATACTTTAAATATTATGTCTCATTATGGTCAGACTGTCTTGTATGTTAAAAGTTTGCCGTTTCTGTAGCAATTGAGGTTTCAAACCTAAAGATAATTTTACATGCAGCGAGGGTGGCGAAGCCCCAATGGTATTGGACAAAATCCATCAGGACGTCTAATGCCCGATACATGACGACATGGGCGTAGCCAGAATTTTTTTCGGGATTAGGGGTGTACGTAAAAAATCTTTATTTCTTTCTGACCCTTCATTCTTTCGGAAAACATATTGTACTCTATCATAAGTTCCCACTGGAGCTAATAGAAAGACTGTAAAAACCTCGGACCTTGCCATCTAGGGGTCTGGGAGAGCGCTGTGTACTCTCCCAGTAGGTTTCGGGGCGAAGACCCACAGCCAAGCACTATTTACAGTCTTTAAAACGAAAAAAAAATGCATATTCTGAGTGTCACAGCCCAATAGCTTGCTGACAGTGTCACTCAATTTTATCAATGCATTAATTTTTATTTATTAATATCGTCATTATTATTTTTACCGTACTAAAATTTATTGTACTACGAAACCACACCTTTTCCTCTTCTCGCTAGATTGGCGACCACGTTGTCATATTCCTTTGCTTATCGCCCCTGTTATGTCATCCACATTTGCTACTCACCAGTTTGCCCACCATTATTCTATTCTAGTGTCCAGTCCTTGTTGACTTAATCACTAGCGCAATCTGAGCTCCTTTCATCTTGCGAATCAGCCAGACTGCCCCCCCCCCTGTTTTTTTTTGTCTAGACCCTGACGCACGACACACTTGACCTCTGGGCAGGCGTTCTTAATACCCTATTGGCAAAGATGTGGGAAGCGCTTATTTTGACTTTACCTATCTTGACCGTATGAGACATTGTCAATCTTGAACCATCACATGCTTTCTGTCCAATCCTTATTTCAGGCCAAGCGGCATATAAGTATCAAACCTCTTCAATCTCGAGCGTAGAGGGGTGTTCATTTTAGATTCCATTCATTGTGCACCCTGATTACTATTCTATTCACTTGGACCTTCTGGTAAGATTATGTTTATTACTGGACCTTAGCAATTTGGAATTATTTTGTTTCATCTGTGTTTAATGTGTGCATTATGTGTATTTTTCACTGTCAGTAAGAAACATAATTACTTTAGGTGTACATATTTATTTGTTGCATTAACTTTGTCCACCATGTGTTGGCGTTATCATTGCTCCATTGCTTAATTGACTATTGACGCTTGCTAATGTTATATGTGTACGTCTTATTTTATTTCTATTATCTCGGATGATCGCCTTGGTCATCTTTCTAATGCGCTGGCACTGAGCTTAGAAGAGATTAGTAAATTATCTCCATTTGTTCCTTTTGCTTGCGCCCTATATTTTCTATATTTCATTGTTCATGGCCGACGGCCGTATGTAAACAATGGCGTCATGGCCGCTGACCACTGTCCACTGTTCTTGTTTCTGCTCCTTCCCTTTTTATTATTATGATCATTCCCCTTGTATTGATCTGATCTCATTGACTTGCATTGTTTGTAAGTGTTAATTGCACTTAAATGATTGACGGCTTATGCACGAGGAAAACACAGTGTTCCCTTTTATACAATGAATATACTTAGCTCGGTTTTTTAATTTCAGCCTGATTGCGACTATAGACACCACTTGCTTCCTGTTTTATGCGGAATTCATGCCTGCTCACCGATTCCTCCCGGCTACTTTATATGAACTCCCATTAGCCTCTTGACTCGACACAACGACCTCCGAAACTCCCGTTCCTGCTGTTCCCGTTGAACCTTCCCTCCACTCCGTGACTGGAGGAAGATGTCTTACATCAGCGAACACTGGGTACGAAGTTCTACATCTGAAAATACTCAGCACTCGCAGACTGCGTAATCGTCGTTGATTTCGCCCCAACCCCGCTGTGCCACTTGGAGGACACACGACAGCGGCCGTGAAATTCCTAATCCAACCGCCGTATTTCAGCTGGAGCTTGCACCTCCTAAACTGATGCTCATACTAGCAGACTAACACTGTCTATAGCACCAAGGCAGAGGGATAAGCTTCTGAGACAACGACCCAATCTAGGAACCTAAGCAATAAGTCATACAAACAATAGGGCATTTACATATTTATACAGTCAGCTGTCAATATGATGATTTTATGATCACATTTATCTTTAATGACTTTGTATGTTACTTTAGGATGTATGATTATAATCCTCACTTTTGTAACCCCTCTCCCTTTTATCTTTAATTACACTAAACATTTTCATCTTGTTGACTAAAGGGATTCTTTTCTCAATTGTATTCTACCTGTGTGTTCTGTTTCCGATCTGTAACGCACGCTGGTCTATGATGGCGTTAGAAACCCCTGGAACTGAAGGACCAAAGCTAATTTTTTAAAATAATTAATTTTATCTTAATGAAACACACCTCTCATTGGGCCTTTCCCAGCGGTGCGTGACACTGAGATATCTACAGTGCATTATCCTGCTACTAAGACATTTTATTTCAAAAACTAAATTCGCTATTCATTGCACTTTATTAAAGGAGACAAATGCCTGGTACAAATGTGTAACCCCCCTCTTGGCTAGGCTCATGAAATTTGGTGACTTTAGTTTGCTTTAGATTTTGTATCGAAAAAAGGAAGTTTTATTGTCAAAATCATTTGTTGGGGGTTTTAAACTAAAAAAATAATAGACACTGGAGGTTTTTGTTTCAAACAAACTCAAAACCCCCTTAACAACGGTCATAGAATTAGATGATAGTAGTTTGTTTTAGAATAATATAGAAGACGGTTTTTTTTAACCACAAAGCTATCTGTAGGGGGGTGGTTAAACTCAGAATCATCTGGAGTGGGTTTTAAACTTAAACCCCTCAGGAGAGGGGGGTTAAACTCTTGACTATGCTCATAGAATTTTGTACGTGTAGTTTGCGTTTATTTAAATTGGAGAGGTGGTTTTTATCTTTAAACCCAGCTGAAGAGGGTTTTAAACTCAAAACGCTCTAGAGGGGGTTTTAACAGCCCTCTGGAGGGGTTTTTTAAAACCCAAAACACTTCTTGTCTACCGTCCTAGTATCTGGTGACTCTGTTGTCTCTGCTTTAGTCTTAGAGTGAAGAGGGTTTTATCATTTTAAAAAATTGGCTGCGCCGGGGCAAATGATGATTTTACATTAAAATCACACCTAAAATAAACAAAATCACAGCAACAATCAGTCACAAATTTCCACTCCGCCCCCCCCCCCCCCTCAAAAAAAAATTGGAGGGGAATTTCATTTCGGAGGTGGGGGTGGGAGGCCACGCCCATCCATGGGAAGCCTTTCAATGCAGAAAAAAAACGAAACTAATTGATACATCCAATGCGGTAAACTAGACCAAGTTTTTAAAGAGTTGTCACCTACCGGCTGGACATTATTAGAATCTGCGAGATCCGGTGGACATCATGTGGAACATGGCGCCACACACTTCCATGTAGTACTACAAAGCAGTGGACACCACTTGGAGACTTCATACATTACAAATTATAGATCTAGGACAGCTTACCGCCCATTGGGCTGCATGGCGAGGGAGAATCTAAGTCCTTTAAGCCATATTATCTGATATTGTTGTATCCCTTAGTAGTCATAAATTAATTAAAGAAGTATGTTTGTGTATTTTTGTTTATAAAAGTATCACTTATATGTCACGTGATAAACCTGGTCCTTTCTTGTCTTAGTTCTAATTCTTGTGACATTTTTCTGTGGAGAAATTGCAACAACAAGTGTATAAACAAAATTGTTACCAATCTAAGTTATTTATGCTATATATCATAGTCAAAGTACAGACCTTCATCAACAGATGCCTGAGAAATATCCTAAAAATACACTGGTACGACTAAGTAGAAAACACCAAACTGTGGGAGATGAGTGGGCAGAAAAATATAGAGGTGCAGATCTTAGAGAGGAAGTGGAGATGTATTGGTCACACCCTTAGAGAAGATACCAACAACAGAGCTAGACAGGCCTTAGAGTGGAACCCACAGGGAACAAGACGTAGAGGAAGACCAAAAAGAACATGGCGACAAGTATACAAGAGGAATCCGAGGGGACCGGAAAGAGCTGGGAAGCCATCAAAAAACTAGCAAGAGACAGTGGAGAGTGGCGTGTTTTTATTGAGGCCCTATGTTCCATGAGGAACTCAAAGGAATGACGATCATGATGATACTCATATCGAAAGCGATGCACTTTCTGATATTTAAAAAGAAATATGCACTCCAGGTTCAGAAGTCAAAGGCTGAACCACTCAGCCACCTCGCCCCCTCCCAAAAGCTGCATGATGCGTACTAATTTAAGTTTGTATAATGGAGACATGCTCTGTATTTTTATGATCACTGGATGTGTAGTGCTTGATTAGTGAGAACATGTCAATGACAGCTTGGATTATGTCTTTTGTAAATAATCATCAGTTGCAGACTAAATAGCAAACAAGAAAGTATCTGGCAGCAGATGACCACTGAAAGAGACAGTTGGACATTCTCTGTTGATGTAATTTCATAAGGTACATGCTATCATGGTGAGATTTTAGAGATTGCATGAGACTGCGATCAATGGACTTAACGCTTCTAGTGGTGCCACGTTTCTCCCTCCAAAGCTACGGTCTGCGGGCTTTTTCAGTGCACGGACCAAAGGTTTGGAACTCAATCCTCATTGACCTCAGACGGACAACATGCTACACTACATTCAAGAATATTAAGACCTATCTGTTAATAGCTTTTTTAGATGAGTTTGTCATTTTAGCTCTCGTGTTTATGTTTGTAATTTTATCTCAGCGCTTTGAGCCTACATTTTGTTTGTTATAGCGCTCTATAAATTAAATTCATTGGCCTCCTTCAGTCGTAGAAAGACTATGGTTCATCTCAGAGCACACTTCCTCATGTGGCTGTGGAGCCCTATTTTGGAGAGACACTCCGGTCCACAGAGAGCGCAGGTTAAGGTGGCTTTTGCTTCGGTGGTAGAGAAGCTGGCCATTTTTCGGATTGTGCGTTTTTCTTCCTGAGCTGAGACCCATGTACTTTCACTGTACATAGCTTTCTTGGTCACTGTCTCTCCCAATTATCAGTATTGATGTTCACTGATTTGAGGTCACGTTTTATTACATCTGTGTAACGGAGGTGCGGGCGACCAGTTTTTCTTGTGCCAGTCGCGAGTTGACCATAGAGGATGACTTTCGGGATGCGCTTGTCCTCCATCCGGCGAACATGTCCAAGCCAGCGCAAACGGCGTTGTCTGAGGGCTGTAAAGATGCTGGGAATACCTGATCGCGCATGGATCTCAGTATTGCACACTTTTTCTTTCCATGTGACATTCAAGCAAATGTCGAGGCAGCCTTCCCTATGCGTTTTTGCATCTTCTCTTCTAGAGACAGGTCATCTGTAATTGTGGATTCCAGATAGCAGAATTGGTTTACGGCGTCCAGCTTGTTATCGTCTATGAGGATGGAGGGTGGTGCTGTAGCAGGTTGTCCCATAACATTTGTTTTCTTCGTGCTTATAAACAAGCCATATTCTTTACAGGCCTGAGAGAAGTGAGACATAAGAGACTGAAGTTCCTCTTGCGTGTGTGCCACTACCGCTGCGTCATCCGCGAATAGCATATCTCTTACGAGGGTGGCTCTGATATTAGTTTTGGCCCTCAGTCTGGCAATTTTTAGGAGTTTGCCATCAAATCTGGAATGGAGATAGATGCCTTCAGTGGATTCGTCAAACGCGTTGTGGATTAGCAGTGAAAGTAATATTCCAAAGAGGGTTGGGGCCAGGACACATCCTTGTTTAACACCGCTGTTTATACTGAAACTTTCAGAGCTGGCACCATTGAATTTCACTGTACCCATCATATATTGGTGGAAAGATGTGATTACATTTAGTAGCTTGGGTGGACAGCCTATTATCTGTAAAATTTTAAAGAGGCCATCTCTGCTAACAAGATCGAAGGCCTTTGTCAGATCAATAAACGCAATGTACAAAGGCATCCTTTGTTCTCTGTACTTTTCCTGGAGTTGGCGGATGGAGAAAATCATGTCAATCGTGGATCTCCCTGAGCGAAATCCATCAGCGAGTTTTTGTAGCCTGGGATGTATCACTAGAGCAAAGACTTTGCCTACAATACTTAGGAGGGAGATTTCCCTTTAATTGTTGCAGTCGCTTCTGTCACCTTTGATCTTATACAGTGTAATGATTTTAGCATCCCGCAGGTCTTGTGGCGCAGCACCTTCTCGCCAACATTTGCAAAGCAGTTCGTGTAGAGGTTGGATTAGAGTAGTTTTGCATTGTTTTAGAAGATCTGGTGGGGGGGGGGGGATACCATCGCATCCGGGTGCTTTGCGGGCAGCAATGTTGTCTAAGGCTTTGTTGAGCTCTGAAAGGGTGGGTGTTTCGTCTAGCTCGTTCATTGTGGGTAATTGTATGATAGTCTTAAGGGCTGAGTCAGAGACTGAGCTTGTTGTGGCGTAGAGCTCAGAGTAATGTTCAACCCATCTGTGCATTTGTTGGCACTTGTCTGTGATAATTTCCCCAGTGGTTGATTTCAGAGGTGCTGTCTTGTTTTGGGAGGGTCCGAGAGCCTCTTTGATTCCTTCGTACATCCCTTTTATGTTGCCTACTTGGGCTGCGAGCTGAATACTCTCACTGAGCTCTACCCAGTATTCATTGGCACAGATCCTTGCTGTCCTCTGTGCATTGGCTCTAGCTTCTTTCAGGTTTAGCAGGTTGCGTTGGGTAGGTTTTGCCTTGTAAGTAGTGAGTGCATCTCTCTTTGCTCTGATGACAGGTGCTAAAATAACTGCTTTAGAGTCGAACCAATCATTTTGTTTTGTAATTTTTCTTCCAAAGATTTCCAGGGAAGTCTTTTGTATGGTGGACTTGAGGTGTTCCCATTTTTCTGTTGCTGTATTTTCAGAGATATTTTTATACTCGCGTTCAATAGATTCCGCAAACTATATCTGGAGATCAGGGTGACACATCTTGCTTACATCCGATTGGGGTCTTCCAATCTGCTTGGTATGGTGAATTTTTTGGGGGAGAAAATTGATCTTACAACATACCAAGGAGTGATCTGTGTCGCAGTCTGCACTGTGGTAGGACCTGGTAAGCTTGACAAATTTTAAACACTTTTGTCTTACCATGATTAGGTCTAGTTGGTGCCAGTGTTTCGAGCGAGGGTGCCGCCAAGATACTCTGTGCTGCGGTTTAGTCTTGAAATAGGTATTAGTGACGCAGAGGTAGTGTAGTGAGCAACCCTCGAGGAGCCTTTGTCCATTTTCATTTACTTTTCCGACACCAAAACTCCCAATACAGTTGTTCCATGCAAAGTTGTCAGATCCAACGCGTGCATTGAGGTCGCCGACGATGATAATCTGTTCTGTAGTTGGGATCTCGCGAAGAGCAGACGAAAGGTTGTCATAAAACATATCTTTGGCCTCTGGTGTGGAGCTCAGAGTAGGAGCGTAGGCACATATCAAAGTCACATGTCCAATAGATGTGTTAAGGCGTAGTGATAGGAGTCTTTCTGAACCGTTGCACTTCAGCTCTACTGTGTTCAGCACTGTGTTCTTATCTGCAAAACCAACGCCATGTTCCCTTACTTCACTTTCGGCTTTGCCTTGCCACAAGAAGGAGTAGTCTTTTTCTTTGATTGAACCAGAGTCAGCTAAACGAGTTTCCTGAAGGGCGGCAATGTCTACTTTGAGCCTGGACAGTTCATCGTTTATTATTGCAGATTTTCTGACATCTTCTATGTCTGGTAGGTTTTCATTAAGTCCAGTTTTAAATTATTGTTATAATATTTATTAATAATATTGAGGTTAGGTAAGTTACAAAACTCGCAGCAGTTAAAAGTAGTTCTCAAAAGCTAACATATGTAAACATAGTAACAGATAAGAAAGACAAAAGAGAAAGCTTGACTATCATTTCATAGGATCGTAGTTCATGAAAGATTGGAAAGAAATTCATCAAAATGTTTTCTTTTCTGTAATTTCGTAGCAATATCTGGATGTTTGGTAATAAGATCAAACTTTAAAACAAAATGTATTGTATTAATTAAATTGCAGGCATGTTAGAAAATAAAAATTAATGAATATTATTAAATAATAATTAATGTATACATACCATTTAGTTTCACATTTCTAATATTGTTTTGGCTTTTATCTTTTTGACATAATCCAGTTAGTGCTACGAAGAATGTTGCAAAGCTCGAAGATTGTTTAATGAAGACACAACTATTGTCCTCGACAGCCTTCCACTCACTGACGTATGTTGTCATGTGACTCGAAAAGGTAACAACGCTGGTGCAGTCTGATTTGCATGTCGTGGCACAGTGTCCAAACCGTAAACTAGATCTAGAATCTAGTAGATCTCAAAATGTTTGCGTGAGACGTTCTATCTGGCACAGTGTCCAAACCATCAAATAGATTTAGAATCTAGTAGATCTCAAACTGTTTGCGCGAGAATTGCGATCTGATTTAAATGTCGTGGCTCAGTTTCCAAACCATAAACTGTTTGTAGTAGATCTCAAACTGTTTGTATAAGGCGTTCAGTCTGATGTGCAGGTCGTGACACAGTGCAACTATTACATTTTTTGTTATAAATTACTTTCTTTCTAATTTGAAGACGTTCTTCTTATATATGTATGTTGTTTTTTTGTTGCTCTGCGTTTCTTATGTACCTAAATATGTATGTACCTAAGTATGTATACCTATTTATGTATGTATGTGTGTAAGTATGTATGTACCTAAGTATGTATACCTATTTATGTATGTATGTGTGTAAGTATGTATGTACCTAAGTATGTATACCTATTTATGTATGTATGTGTGTAAGTATGCATGTACCTAAGTATGTATACCTATTTATGTATGTATGTGTGTAAGTATGTATGTACCTAAGTATGTATACCTATTTATGTATGTATGTGTGTAAGTATGTATGTACCTAAGTATGTATACCTATTTATGTATGTATGTGTGTAAGTATGTATGTACCTAAGTATGTATACCTATTTATGTATGTATGTGTGTAAGTATGTATGTACCTAAGTATGTATACCTATTTATGTATGTATGTGTGTAAGTATGTATGTACCTAAGTATGTATACCTATTTATGTATGTATGTGTGTAAGTATGTATGTACCTAAGTATGTATACCTATTTATGTATGAATGTGTGTAAGTATGTATGTACCTAAGTATGTATACCTATTTATGTATGTATGTGTGTAAGTATGTATACCTATTTATGTATGTATGTGTGTAAGTATGTATGTACCTAAGTATGTATACCTATTTATGTATGTATGTGTGTAAGTATGCATGTACCTAAGTATGTATACCTATTTATGTATGTATGTGTGTAAGTATGTATGTACCTAAGTATGTATACCTATTTATGTATGTATGTGTGTAAGTATGTATACCTATTTATGTATGTATGTGTGTAAGTATGTATACCTATTTATGTATGTATGTGTGTAAGTATGTATGTACCTAAGTATGTATACCTATTTATGTATGTATGTGTGTAAGTATGTATGTACCTAAGTATGTATACCTATTTATGTATGTATGTGTGTAAGTATGTATGTACCTAAGTATGTATACCTATTTATGTATGTATGTGTGTAAGTATGTATGTACCTAAGTATGTATACATATTTATGTATGTATGTGTGTAAGTATGCATGTACCTAAGTATGTATACCTATTTATGTATGTATGTGTGTAAGTATGTATGTACCTAAGTATGTATACCTATTTATGTATGTATGTGTGTAAGTATGTATGTACCTAAGTATGTATACCTATTTATGTATGTATGTGTGTAAGTATGTATGTACCTAAGTATGTATACCTATTTATGTATGTATGTGTGTAAGTATGTATGTACCTAAGTATGTATACCTATTTATGTATGTATGTGTGTAAGTATGTATACCTATTTATGTATGTATGTGTGTAAGTATGTATGTACCTAAGTATGTATACCTATTTATGTATGTATGTGTGTAAGTATGCATGTACCTAAGTATGTATACCTATTTATGTATGTATGTGTGTAAGTATGTATGTACCTAAGTATGTATACCTATTTATGTATGTATGTGTGTAAGTATGTATGTACCTAAGTATGTATACCTATTTATGTATGTATGTGTGTAAGTATGTATGTACCTAAGTATGTATACCTATTTATGTATGTATGTGTGTAAGTATGTATGTACCTAAGTATGTATACCTATTTATGTATGTATGTGTGTAAGTATGTATGTACCTAAGTATGTATACCTATTTATGTATGTATGTGTGTAAGTATGTATACCTATTTATGTATGTATGTGTGTAAGTATGTATGTACCTAAGTATGTATACCTATTTATGTATGTATGTGTGTAAGTATGCATGTACCTAAGTATGTATACCTATTTATGTATGTATGTGTGTAATATGCATGTACCTAAGTATGTATACCTATTTATGTATGTATGTGTGTAAGTATGCATGTACCTAAGTATGTATACCTATTTATGTATGTATGTGTGTAAGTATGTATGTACCTAAGTATGTATACCTATTTATGTATGTATGTGTGTAAGTATGTATGTACCTAAGTATGTATACCTATTTATGTATGTATGTGTGTAAGTATGTATGTACCTAAGTATGTATACCTATTTATGTATGTATGTGTGTAAGTATGTATGTACCTAAGTATGTATACCTATTTATGTATGTATGTGTGTAAGTATGTATGTACCTAAGTATGTATACCTATTTATGTATGTATGTGTGTAAGTATGTATGTACCTAAGTATGTATACCTATTTATGTATGTATGTGTGTAAGTATGTATGTACCTAAGTATGTATACCTATTTATGTATGTATGTGTGTAAGTATGTATGTACCTAAGTATGTATACCTATTTATGTATGAATGTGTGTAAGTATGTATGTACCTAAGTATGTATACCTATTTATGTATGTATGTGTGTAAGTATGTATACCTATTTATGTATGTATGTGTGTAAGTATGTATGTACCTAAGTATGTATACCTATTTATGTATGTATGTGTGTAAGTATGCATGTACCTAAGTATGTATACCTATTTATGTATGTATGTGTGTAAGTATGTATGTACCTAAGTATGTATACCTATTTATGTATGTATGTGTGTAAGTATGTATACCTATTTATGTATGTATGTGTGTAAGTATGTATACCTATTTATGTATGTATGTGTGTAAGTATGTATGTACCTAAGTATGTATACCTATTTATGTATGTATGTGTGTAAGTATGTATGTACCTAAGTATGTATGTACCTAAGTATGTATACCTATTTATGTATGTATGTGTGTAAGTATGTATGTACCTAAGTATGTATACCTATTTATGTATGTATGTGTGTAAGTATGTATGTACCTAAGTATGTATACCTATTTATGTATGTATGTGTGTAAGTATGTATGTACCTAAGTATGTATACCTATTTATGTATGTATGTGTGTAAGTATGTATGTACCTAAGTATGTATACCTATTTATGTATGAATGTGTGTAAGTATGTATGTACCTAAGTATGTATACCTATTTATGTATGTATGTGTGTAAGTATGTATACCTATTTATGTATGTATGTGTGTAAGTATGTATGTACCTAAGTATGTATACCTATTTATGTATGTATGTGTGTAAGTATGCATGTACCTAAGTATGTATACCTATTTATGTATGTATGTGTGTAAGTATGTATGTACCTAAGTATGTATACCTATTTATGTATGTATGTGTGTAAGTATGTATACCTATTTATGTATGTATGTGTGTAAGTATGTATACCTATTTATGTATGTATGTGTGTAAGTATGTATGTACCTAAGTATGTATACCTATTTATGTATGTATGTGTGTAAGTATGTATGTACCTAAGTATGTATACCTATTTATGTATGTATGTGTGTAAGTATGTATGTACCTAAGTATGTATACCTATTTATGTATGTATGTGTGTAAGTATGTATGTACCTAAGTATGTATACCTATTTATGTATGTATGTGTGTAAGTATGTATACCTATTTATGTATGTATGTGTGTAAGTATGTATGTACCTAAGTATGTATACCTATTTATGTATGTATGTGTGTAAGTATGTATGTACCTAAGTATGTATACCTATTTATGTATGTATGTGTGTAAGTATGTATGTACCTAAGTATGTATACCTATTTATGTATGTATGTGTGTAAGTATGTATGTACCTAAGTATGTGTACCTATTTATGTATGTATGTGTGTAAGTATGTATGTACCTAAGTATGTATACCTATTTATGTATGTATGTGTGTAAGTATGTATGTACCTAAGTATGTATACCTATTTATGTATGTATGTGTGTAAGTATGTATGTACCTAAGTATGTATACCTATTTATGTATGTATGTGTGTAAGTATGTATGTACCTAAGTATGTATACCTATTTATGTATGTATGTGTGTAAGTATGTATGTACCTAAGTATGTATACCTATTTATGTATGTATGTGTGTAAGTATGTATGTACCTAAGTATGTATACCTATTTATGTATGTATGTGTGTAAGTATGTATGTACCTAAGTATGTATACCTATTTATGTATGTATGTGTGTAAGTATGTATGTACCTAAGTATGTATACCTATTTATGTATGAATGTGTGTAAGTATGTATGTACCTAAGTATGTATACCTATTTATGTATGTATGTGTGTAAGTATGTATACCTATTTATGTATGTATGTGTGTAAGTATGTATGTACCTAAGTATGTATACCTATTTATGTATGTATGTGTGTAAGTATGCATGTACCTAAGTATGTATACCTATTTATGTATGTATGTGTGTAAGTATGTATGTACCTAAGTATGTATACCTATTTATGTATGTATGTGTGTAAGTATGTATACCTATTTATGTATGTATGTGTGTAAGTATGTATACCTATTTATGTATGTATGTGTGTAAGTATGTATGTACCTAAGTATGTATACCTATTTATGTATGTATGTGTGTAAGTATGTATGTACCTAAGTATGTATGTACCTAAGTATGTATACCTATTTATGTATGTATGTGTGTAAGTATGTATGTACCTAAGTATGTATACCTATTTATGTATGTATGTGTGTAAGTATGTATGTACCTAAGTATGTATACCTATTTATGTATGTATGTGTGTAAGTATGTATGTACCTAAGTATGTATACCTATTTATGTATGTATGTGTGTAAGTATGTATGTACCTAAGTATGTATACCTATTTATGTATGAATGTGTGTAAGTATGTATGTACCTAAGTATGTATACCTATTTATGTATGTATGTGTGTAAGTATGTATACCTATTTATGTATGTATGTGTGTAAGTATGTATGTACCTAAGTATGTATACCTATTTATGTATGTATGTGTGTAAGTATGCATGTACCTAAGTATGTATACCTATTTATGTATGTATGTGTGTAAGTATGTATGTACCTAAGTATGTATACCTATTTATGTATGTATGTGTGTAAGTATGTATACCTATTTATGTATGTATGTGTGTAAGTATGTATACCTATTTATGTATGTATGTGTGTAAGTATGTATGTACCTAAGTATGTATACCTATTTATGTATGTATGTGTGTAAGTATGTATGTACCTAAGTATGTATACCTATTTATGTATGTATGTGTGTAAGTATGTATGTACCTAAGTATGTATACCTATTTATGTATGTATGTGTGTAAGTATGTATGTACCTAAGTATGTATACCTATTTATGTATGTATGTGTGTAAGTATGTATACCTATTTATGTATGTATGTGTGTAAGTATGTATGTACCTAAGTATGTATACCTATTTATGTATGTATGTGTGTAAGTATGCATGTACCTAAGTATGTATACCTATTTATGTATGTATGTGTGTAATATGCATGTACCTAAGTATGTATACCTATTTATGTATGTATGTGTGTAAGTATGTATGTACCTAAGTATGTATACCTATTTATGTATGTATGTGTGTAAGTATGTATGTACCTAAGTATGTATACCTATTTATGTATGTATGTGTGTAAGTATGTATGTACCTAAGTATGTATACCTATTTATGTATGTATGTGTGTAAGTATGTATGTACCTAAGTATGTATACCTATTTATGTATGTATGTGTGTAAGTATGTATACCTATTTATGTATGTATGTGTGTAAGTATGTATGTACCTAAGTATGTATACCTATTTATGTATGTATGTGTGTAAGTATGCATGTACCTAAGTATGTATACCTATTTATGTATGTATGTGTGTAAGTATGTATGTACCTAAGTATGTATACCTATTTATGTATGTATGTGTGTAAGTATGTATACCTATTTATGTATGTATGTGTGTAAGTATGTATACCTATTTATGTATGTATGTGTGTAAGTATGTATGTACCTAAGTATGTATACCTATTTATGTATGTATGTGTGTAAGTATGTATGTACCTAAGTATGTATGTACCTAAGTATGTATACCTATTTATGTATGTATGTGTGTAAGTATGTATGTACCTAAGTATGTATACCTATTTATGTATGTATGTGTGTAAGTATGTATGTACCTAAGTATGTATACCTATTTATGTATGTATGTGTGTAAGTATGTATGTACCTAAGTATGTATACCTATTTATGTATGTATGTGTGTAAGTATGTATGTACCTAAGTATGTATACCTATTTATGTATGAATGTGTGTAAGTATGTATGTACCTAAGTATGTATACCTATTTATGTATGTATGTGTGTAAGTATGTATACCTATTTATGTATGTATGTGTGTAAGTATGTATGTACCTAAGTATGTATACCTATTTATGTATGTATGTGTGTAAGTATGCATGTACCTAAGTATGTATACCTATTTATGTATGTATGTGTGTAAGTATGTATGTACCTAAGTATGTATACCTATTTATGTATGTATGTGTGTAAGTATGTATACCTATTTATGTATGTATGTGTGTAAGTATGTATACCTATTTATGTACGTATGTGTGTAAGTATGTATGTACCTAAGTATGTATACCTATTTATGTATGTATGTGTGTAAGTATGTATGTACCTAAGTATGTATACCTATTTATGTATGTATGTGTGTAAGTATGTATGTACCTAAGTATGTATACCTATTTATGTATGTATGTGTGTAAGTATGTATGTACCTAAGTATGTATACCTATTTATGTATGTATGTGTGTAAGTATGTATACCTATTTATGTATGTATGTGTGTAAGTATGTATGTACCTAAGTATGTATACCTATTTATGTATGTATGTGTGTAAGTATGTATGTACCTAAGTATGTATACCTATTTATGTATGTATGTGTGTAAGTATGTATGTACCTAAGTATGTATACCTATTTATGTATGTATGTGTGTAAGTATGTATGTACCTAAGTATGTGTACCTATTTATGTATGTATGTGTGTAAGTATGTATGTACCTAAGTATGTATACCTATTTATGTATGTATGTGTGTAAGTATGTATGTACCTAAGTATGTATACCTATTTATGTATGTATGTGTGTAAGTATGTATGTACCTAAGTATGTATACCTATTTATGTATGTATGTGTGTAAGTATGTATGTACCTAAGTATGTATACCTATTTATGTATGAATGTGTGTAAGTATGTATGTACCTAAGTATGTATACCTATTTATGTATGTATGTGTGTAAGTATGTATACCTATTTATGTATGTATGTGTGTAAGTATGTATGTACCTAAGTATGTATACCTATTTATGTATGTATGTGTGTAAGTATGCATGTACCTAAGTATGTATACCTATTTATGTATGTATGTGTGTAAGTATGTATGTACCTAAGTATGTATACCTATTTATGTATGTATGTGTGTAAGTATGTATACCTATTTATGTATGTATGTGTGTAAGTATGTATACCTATTTATGTATGTATGTGTGTAAGTATGTATGTACCTATGTATACCTATTTATGTATGTATGTGTGTAAGTATGTATGTACCTAAGTATGTATACCTATTTATGTATGTATGTGTGTAAGTATGTATGTACCTAAGTATGTATACCTATTTATGTATGTATGTGTGTAAGTATGTATGTACCTAAGTATGTATACCTATTTATGTATGTATGTGTGTAAGTATGTATACCTATTTATGTATGTATGTGTGTAAGTATGTATGTACCTAAGTATGTATACCTATTTATGTATGTATGTGTGTAAGTATGCATGTACCTAAGTATGTATACCTATTTATGTATGTATGTGTGTAATATGCATGTACCTAAGTATGTATACCTATTTATGTATGTATGTGTGTAAGTATGCATGTACCTAAGTATGTATACCTATTTATGTATGTATGTGTGTAAGTATGTATGTACCTAAGTATGTATACCTATTTATGTATGTATGTGTGTAAGTATGTATGTACCTAAGTATGTATACCTATTTATGTATGTATGTGTGTAAGTATGTATGTACCTAAGTATGTATACCTATTTATGTATGTATGTGTGTAAGTATGTATGTACCTAAGTATGTATACCTATTTATGTATGTATGTGTGTAAGTATGTATGTACCTAAGTATGTATACCTATTTATGTATGTATGTGTGTAAGTATGTATCTACCTAAGTATGTATACCTTTTTATGTATGTATGTGTGTAAGTATGTATGTACCTAAGTATGTATACCTATTTATGTATGTATGTGTGTAAGTATGTATGTACCTAAGTATGTATACCTATTTATGTATGAATGTGTGTAAGTATGTATGTACCTAAGTATGTATACCTATTTATGTATGTATGTGTGTAAGTATGTATGTACCTAAGTATGTATACCTATTTATGTATGTATGTGTGTAAGTATGTATGTACCTAAGTATGTATACCTATTTATGTATGTATGTGTGTAAGTATGCATGTACCTAAGTATGTATACCTATTTATGTATGTATGTGTGTAAGTATGTATGTACCTAAGTATGTATACCTATTTATGTATGTATGTGTGTAAGTATGTATGTACCTAAGTATGTATACCTATTTATGTATGTATGTGTGTAAGTATGTATGTACCTAAGTATGTATACCTATTTATGTATGTATGTGTGTAAGTATGTATGTACCTAAGTATGTATACCTATTTATGTATGTATGTGTGTAAGTATGTATACTTATTTATGTATGTATGTGTGTAAGTATGTATGTACCTAAGTATGTATACCTATTTATGTATGTATGTGTGTAAGTATGTATGTACCTAAGTATGTATACCTATTTATGTATGTATGTGTGTAAGTATGTATGTACCTAAGTATGTATACCTATTTATGTATGTATGTGTGTAAGTATGTATGTACCTAAGTATGTATACCTATTTATGTATGTATGTGTGTAAGTATGTATGTACCTAAGTATGTATACCTATTTATGTATGTATGTGTGTAAGTATGTATGTACCTAAGTATGTATACCTATTTATGTATGTATGTGTGTAAGTATGTATGTACCTAAGTATGTATACCTATTTATGTATGTATGTGTGTAAGTATGTATGTACCTAAGTATGTATACCTATTTATGTATGTATGTGTGTAAGTATGTATGTACCTAAGTATGTATACCTATTTATGTATGTATGTGTGTAAGTATGTATGTACCTAAGTATGTATACCTATTTATGTATGTATGTGTGTAAGTATGTATGTACCTAAGTATGTATACCTATTTATGTATGTATGTGTGTAAGTATGTATGTACCTAAGTATGTATACCTATTTATGTATGTATGTGTGTAAGTATGTATGTACCTAAGTATGTATACCTATTTATGTATGTATGTGTGTAAGTATGTATGTACCTAAGTATGTATACCTATTTATGTATGTATGTGTGTAAGTATGTATGTACCTAAGTATGTATACCTATTTATGTATGTATGTGTGTAAGTATGTATGTACCTAAGTATGTATACCTATTTATGTATGTATGTGTGTAAGTATGTATGTACCTAAGTATGTATACCTATTTATGTATGTATGTGTGTAAGTATGTATGTACCTAAGTATGTATACCTATTTATGTATGTATGTGTGTAAGTATGTATGTACCTAAGTATGTATACCTATTTATGTATGTATGTGTGTAAGTATGCATGTACCTAAGTATGTATACCTATTTATGTATGTATGTGTGTAAGTATGTATGTACCTAAGTATGTATACCTATTTATGTATGTATGTGTGTAAGTATGTATGTACCTAAGTATGTATACTTATTTATGTATGTATGTGTGTAAGTATGTATGTACCTAAGTATGTATACCTATTTATGTATGTATGTGTGTAAGTATGTATGTACCTAAGTATGTATACCTATTTATGTATGTATGTGTGTAAGTATGTATGTACCTAAGTATGTATACCTATTTATGTATGTATGTGTGTAAGTATGTATACCTATTTATGTATGTATGTGTGTAAGTATGTATGTACCTAAGTATGTATACCTATTTATGTATGTATGTGTGTAAGTATGCATGTACCTAAGTATGTATACCTATTTATGTATGTATGTGTGTAATATGCATGTACCTAAGTATGTATACCTATTTATGTATGTATGTGTGTAAGTATGCATGTACCTAAGTATGTATACCTATTTATGTATGTATGTGTGTAAGTATGCATGTACCTAAGTATGTATACCTATTTATGTATGTATGTGTGTAAGTATGTATGTACCTAAGTATGTATACCTATTTATGTATGTATGTGTGTAAGTATGTATGTACCTAAGTATGTATACCTATTTATGTATGTATGTGTGTAAGTATGCATGTATGTAAGTATGTATACCTATTTATGTATGTATGTGTGTAAGTATGCATGTATGTAAGTATGTATACCTATTTATGTATGTATGTGTGTAAGTATGCATGTATGTAAGTATGTATACCTATTTATGTATGTATGTGTGTAAGTATGCATGTATGTAAGTATGTATACCTATTTATGTATGTATGTGTGTAAGTATGCATGTATGTAAGTATGTATACCTATTTATGTATGTATGTGTGTAAGTATGCATGTATGTAAGTATGTATACCTATTTATGTATGTATGTGTGTAAGTATGCATGTATGTAAGTATGTATTATATAAGAAAAGATCTCTCTCTCTCTCTCTCTCTTACTCATTCACTCACTTTATATTTCCTTAAGGATGATCAATTACATTTACTTTCATCCCTCAATCTAGGCCAGCAGTGCCACACATGCACCGTTTTAGACAACGCAAACATTTTTGGACCAATCAGTTGGAGGATTTCTTGTTACGGTGAACATTAAAGAAAGGAACTGGTGACACCCCACCCCTCTATAGAAAAAAACAACTGGCGTCACCTCTGTACCAGACACCTGTAACTTGTTCAACAAAAATACAACTGCAGTTCTATAAGATTGTCATTGCGATATTTAAGTGCACTGTAAATGTTTGTTTCACAAAATGAAAAAAAAAAAAAGCTGAACAAGTAAACAAACTATTTACAGTACACGTTGGTAAGTTTATTTATGCGACCGTTGCCGTCCTGCAAAGTTAGCATGTTCATAATTGCTTCTTTAACAGCCTGAAAGAAATCAAAATGTTTCATAAAGTCCGCAGTGTCCACCGTAGCAACGTCTTCAAACTAAGATTTTAATACCGTCGTTATGTAGTTGTCAAATTTGTCAATATGATACAGGGGCGTCGCTGACAGCAATTAGACTTCTCGATTCTTCACGTTCCAGTATTTGCATAGTTTTAGGATGTAGACAAAACAGATTGAACTGATGATGATTCCGGTCAAAGACTTAATTAATGGGATATGTAGCTGTATAACATTTTTATAGCTCAAAGTAGGTCAGTTAATAAAATACTTTTAATTATTTAATTTAATAATAATAATAAAAAGAATTAAAATACATTTTTAAAATCTAAAACAAAAAAGGTTTAAAACATCTTTGCTACTCTATGAATGTTTATATGTTGTATACGAGCTACTGGATTAAAGCTGAAGCGATTGCTGGTAAACGATCTCAAGAAAGTAAACATCTATAGTCCCCCAACGGCGCATTAGGACCTAGGTCTAAGTAATGCTTTTAATATTTTATTCAATAGGATAAACACAAATAATCTCCCAGTTTAGGGTTAGTGTTATAGACAAAATTTGTTGGCCTTAAGACAATTTCTGCTCATCTCGTAACCCGTTCAGAAACCGCTTTAGAAGCAAACATGTTAAGAATTACTTCCCTTAGAGCACGTGAAATCTGGCAGTTAGTCTTTGGGTCGCCTTGTCCCCTTATCAAAACGCGACATTCATAAAGAATGTGGTCTACTGTCTCATCATCCCCTGCGCAGTGGCGGCACTGTGTGTCGTTGTGTTCTCGAAACCGTCCGAAGTAAACACCTTTGGACACGTAACAGGGCTAGGAAGGCCTTCTCCGCACAATCAAGTTGCCACCACAAATCCTTTTGGTCTGCTCTACTCATCTGCCTATATAGCTCTCGGCCTTTATCGGAAGCGTCCCAGTCATTCTACCAAAGTGCCAACAATCGGTTGTCGGCTAAGGATCGTATACTCTTATATAAGTAGGACATACATACACACACACATACACACATACATACCAGGCGAAGGTGTTCATGTGTCTCGCCAGTAAATTCTGTCATACTAATTACTACATTTATACCAAAAAATGTTTAATATTATTTTTATAAAGAGAAAAATCTATTTAGTATGCATAACAGTTTCACAGAGTTTAAAGCAACAATTAATAAGTAGTTTTTTTATATAATCGCGTGAACTGCATAGTGGCATGATAACCATAGAACACTCAATCAAAAGGATTTTTTTTCTTGAGGATTTGAAAAAGAGATTGACCCTCTATAAGATAATTACATCAATTAGATATTCATTATACCAGTTAGGCCAGGGTCACATCTAACTTCACACTCCTAACCCTTTTTTTTTTCTTCATTTTTCTGTCATTTGTCTTTGATAGAATTTCATTCTGATGTTCTTTTTGAAAATATTGAAACCTGCTTTTTTACCTGCTTGGGTGGACATCATAGGGGGCCAATTTGGAGTTTGTGTCTCACACAAACTGTCTTAGTAATCTTGTTTTTAGTATGGCCAGTAAATTCTGTTTTTTTTTTAGTCTAGACAATAATTTTTAAAAGCTTATATCAAATCCAGAGGCGTAGTGAGAGGAGGCATCATGTACCATGTGTCACTTTTTTTTGGGCGCCAAATTATCCGAAACCAAAAAGATTTTCAGACGCACTATCTATATCTTAATTGTATTTTGAAAAGAAAAGTAGACACTTTGGGGGCCAATTTTCAGTTTGTGTTTCCACACAAACTGTCTTTGTAACTTTGTTAGAAATTAATTAATATCAAAATCGCTAAATTAAACTACACTTTTCCAAACTAAATATAAAAGAACTGAGCTATATGTATGAATAGGTTCAATAAAATAAATGAATCTTCATAGACAAGTACATTTATAGAAGTAGAGTGTACTGTTGAAATGAAAGTTAGATAAACGAATTTTTTCCCTTAAAGGGGTTTATTATGAATAGAGTATGGATGTACAGATGGTATACTACTAGGCATAATTATTAGCACTGAAACATATCACGTTTTGTTGGTAATCCGAGCACATGCTGAAAAGATCTTTGTTCGAAGAACAGAGACCCTACTTTGGAATGGGATAATTTGTCAAGCACTACTACAGGTGGTACTGCAAACGATTTGTGTCCGAAAATTTATTTTTACAGTGTCATTTTACTTTATACCGAATTAGCCGAAAATGTTTCAATGATGTTGTACAGAAATGTTTATTCGAATACATATTTAAAACTTCAACTATTTAATGTACATGTACTGAGTACATTTACAATAGAATGACTTAAGAGAATGATGAGTGTCAATTTCCAAATTTTTCATGCGGCCCGACAGTAGATTTTTTTATAACTTAAGGTCCATCCATAAAAAAAGGTCGCCAACCCTCTCTTAGAGCATCTTTCCTCCTGTAATTATAGAGCCCTATTCCCCCCTCAAACATCACAAGCTAAAGTAGCACGCGCCTGTCTTTCAAACCAATCATTCTGCGTTGTTTTTTTTCAAATTGGACTCTCGTTTATTTCTGAAAATATTTCTACTTTGAGATAGCTTGTATTTCAGTACACGTTTTGAAAAATTGTGGCTATCAGGGCCGGCCTTAGGTTAATGCAATCTATGCGGCCGCAGTGGGCCCCGTACTTTCATAGGACTCGCGCTAATTCTAGGTGTAAATTATTAAATAAAAGCATTATATCTTATATATATATATATATATATAATAACATGGTTTCCGCGACCTTCTGATTTTCCAGGACCCCTTGAAATCTCCTGAAATTTGCAAAATATCCGGAAAAGTCCTGGAAATCTGAAATTATTAAAATCTCCTGACAATTCATAAAAATCTCCGGAAAAATAGACAAAATTGTCATTTTGGGGTGCCAATCTTACGCGCGATAAAAAAAAAGGTCAGCTTTTATTTAATAAAAATGCATTGCAAAGACGAATGTATTTTCTAATGCAAAATCTTAAATTTGACATTATGCTTATTCCAGAATGGGCCTCGCGCAATTAGTTTTGCATATGGCCCGCAATTGTTAGGGCCGGCACTGTCTACTACTTACTATTTAATTCATTTCACTTGCACTGCTTCCAGGGGATCTTGAAAATCACATGGTCCGAGAGACTGTGCAACACTGCATTAACGGGTCTTTCAAGCATATTTACAATCCTTAGACAACACCGCCTGCGCTGACGTGTTCACCTGATAGAGTTTGATCGTATTCCGAAAGTCATCCTTTACGGACAACTCGCGATTGGTTTCGAGAAAAGCTGGTTGTCCCATTTCCTATATGTGGATGTAATCAAAGGGGACCTTAAAGCAGTGAATATTGATACTGACTTTTGGGAAGACAGGAGGCGGTTAAGCGAGTGGCTTCTGATCCAGAGATTCCGGGTTCGAATCCTGTTGAAGACTGGGATTTTTAATTTCGGGATCTTTATGTACCTCTGAGTCCACCAGCTCTAATGAGTACCTGACATTGGTTAAGGAACTTTTTTTTTTACTTTATTGGGAAGACAGAGCACAAGACCACACTAGATGTACAGAGAAGGTGAATATATGGACAGCCAAAGAGCATTGGCGTCTGCCCTGAGAGAAAAGCGTGCCAAAAAAAAGATCTACCACCAACGGGACTGCCACATTATCATGCGTTACATGTGAACGGTAATGTCTCTCGAGAACAGGGCTCCACAGTCACATGACAAAGTGTTCTACGAAACGAACCCTAGTCGTTCTAGGACTGAAGAAGGCCAACTGTTTTATGTCTTATAAGTTCACGTGCTTCTTATAAAAAAAATATGCTTGCACCAAAATACTTTGCATTCAGACTAGATCACAGCAGCAGAAAGAAAACCAGACAGCTTGAGACTTGATAATAGGTGACCTGCTCTTTGACAAGGTCGTCGCCATATTGGCTAATTCTGAGCTGTTTGAAGTTACCGCTGTGTTAAGAGATCTTCCACGATGACGATGTAGGCCTACATGACGCGTGTCTCTTTGTTAAAGTGAATTGATATCTCAGTCAAGACATTCTGTATTAGCGTTCATGGGTCACTAGGATGGTTTTGTACCTATTAGAACTCTTACTACATTAACTGTGCGTAATTTCCCACAATACCTTGGTACCATAGGATATTCAATGTATCTCTAGTTTAGAACTAGGTGTTCCTTTTATGAATAAAAAGCTAATATCAACTCACTTTGTCTTGTACAATTTATTTAAAAGTTATTTCTCCATTCTCTGATTAAGTTGAAACTTTGCACAATTATTCCTTGTTCCTAACGAAATACGAATCAATCAAAATTAAACCAAAAAGAGAGAGAAAGAGATAAAAAGAGATAGAGAGAATGAGAAAGAGCGAGACGAAGAGAAAGAGGAAAAAGAGAGACAAAGAGAAAGAGGAAAAAGAAAAAAAGTGAGAGGGAAAGAGAAAGAGACAGAGAAAGAAACGGAGAGAGAGGGAGAAAGAGAGGTCATAGAATGTTTGAAAGAAGGAGAAAGGGAGAACGAGGAGAACTCTACATGGAGATTGGCTTTAAGTTTAAAGGTTAAAGGTAGTGTGTTGGTGATGATTATTGAAAAAGTACGAGACAAAAAGAGTTAAAACAGTGACAGAATGTTAGCGAAGGAAAAAAAGAATATGAGAAGAGTCAAAGTGGGAGTTTGTGTATGTGTGACATCGGAATAGAGGGAGTCAAAGTGGGAGTTTGTGTATGTGTGACATCGGAATAGAGGGAGGAAGACGTTATATATGGAGAGAGGGAGTCAAAGACGTTAAGTTTGCAATGTGTAGGAAGAGAGTGAGTGAGAATGCTAGAGAATTAAATAAGAGTGAGAGAGAGAGAAAGTGAAAGAGGAAGAGAATGTTATATGTATGTGTTATATAAGAAAGATAAGTTTGGAGACGTATAGAGAACAATAAAGACCGACGTTTTATTTCCATAAAGTGACTCGACAATCCCGAACACAATGGAAGTATATTTGTAAGAACACAAACACTCCATGAGCTTTGGTTGCCTAATGTATTCTCTGTTTGTTTTTGTACTTGAGTCTTGGTATCTTGTTCTTCTTGCAAGCAATAAATCGAATGACATCTAGTACCTGCTTTCCCAGGGCCATTAATGTCATTAAAACATTCACTGTCAACTCACACTTACAGTCACTCTTCTCTCTTTGGGTTGAAGACTTTTCAGTTGCAGGTTTGTTGGTAAGAGTTTATACAAGTCGTCTCTTGTGTTTCCCACTAACCCTTCTCTCCGGTCACGTGAGTTAGCAGGAATAAGAGAATGTTCAGGGGGGATATACGTAAAAAGGAAGAATGGGGATTAGAAAATGATTTTGTTTCCACTTATTATTATTATTATTATTATTATTATTATTTTAAAACTAATTCAAATTCTCTGAAGCTGTTAAGATAGAGATTCATTAAAAGGTAAACAAAATTCATTGTTGTCCTAGTGTTTCTGAGACAGTTCACAATGTCCAGGTCTACAAACAGTAATGAGAGGAACTTCCTCAATCTTAACCATTTTGAGGCTAAAGACGATGTCTATGACGTCAATTGTTACCAACATTTCGGCCTGAATGAACCCCCCAACCAAAAATGTTATATTATGTATGTATCACTCACATATATTTGTTTTAATCATTGTATAAACTACAGGGTATGAAAGGAACAATTGGTACTTATAAAAGTTTTTTTGATTTTTTATACATTTTCTTTAAAATTTTAGCAAGTTTTAGCCCTTTCACCTTCACCCACTCCTAAGTCTGTTGGATCATTGGGGCACCACACATGAACTATAGATCGTCTGTCTTCATTTCTTTGCAAGGATAAGAATATATTCCATTGAAAGACCGGTCCATTATTTGACCTTGTCATCTCATAGCTTCCATTGTAAACTTGTCCTTATTTCTCCTGTTACTGTTCTTTGCAGAAAGGTCTTTGCGAGCTGCGATTGACATCCCCGTACTCATTTTTCTTTTCCTTCTCTCTTTTTCTTTCTCTCTCTCTTTCTCTTTCTCCTCTCTTTCCCCATCTCTCTCATACTTTCTCTGTTTCAATGGTTAACGAGCAGGGTGTCATGTGACCAGCACAACGACCAACCACCTTTACTTTTCCCAAATAAAAGTCAGATACCCCCATTAGGATAGGATGAAATTCAAAATCCCAGTCTTCACCAAGATTCGAACCCAGGACCCCCAGGTTCGGAAGCCAAGTGCTCAAACCTTAAAGGCACCACGCCCTTACTGAATTCATGAACTTGTATGCAAAAGAGAACATTTTCGAAACAGGTGATAAAGATCTGTAGGTGGCGGAATGTGGGCCAAACAATGAGATCAACGAGGTCCTAAGATTATAAATTGAGGATTGACTGGACAGAGGCTACACTGGTAAGGGGAAAGTGGAATGACTCTATGGCCTGTCGTAATAGAGCTACATTTAGAAGTGTGTCATTTAATGCTCAAGTCTGCCAAAGAAGACTTCCTTTACTATACGCTTGTTTCATACGTTTACAGACATTTGTTTATAAATGAAGATTAGTATGTCCTAGTTTAGTGGTTCCCAAAACTTTTCCTTAACGGAACACTTCCCACATTCTGGGTATATAGCGGAACACTTCCCACATTCTGGGTATATAGCGGAACACTTCCCACATTCTGGGTATATAGCGGAACACTTCCCACATTCTGGGTATATAGCGGAACGCTTCCCACATTCTGGGTATATAGCGGAACACTTCCCACATTCTGGGTATATAGCGGAACACTTCCCACATTCTGGGTATATAGCGGAACACTTCCCACATTCTGGGTATATAGCGGAACACTTCCCACATTCTGGGTATATAGAGGAACACTTCCCACATTCTGGGTATATAGCGGAACACTTCCCACATTCTGGGTATATAGCGGAACACTTCCCACATTCTGGGTATATAGCGGAACACTTCCCACATTCTGGGTATATAGAGGAACACTTCCCACATTCTGGGTATATAGCGGAACACTTCCCACATTCTGGGTATATAGCGGAACACTTCCCACATTCTGGGTATATAGCGGAACACTTCCCACATTCTGGGTATATAGCGGAACACTTCCCACATTCTGGGTATATAGCGGAACACTTTTCTCTTTTTTTTTTTTTTTTTTTTTTTGTTTTTTTTTTGCTAGATATATTTTAGTGGTAGTCTATTAGTTATTATTCCAGTAGTTCGTGAAACACTTATTCAGGTCTCGTGGAACACTAGAGTTCCGTGGAACACAGTCTGGGAAACACTTATAGTTCTTAGCGCACGGAGCAGCACAAACAACACAGCATTGTAACCAACCTTTCCAAATGACACCGAGTGCATCGACTTTAAATTCCAGAAAACTTAATTATTCTATTAATATCTTTGGCAATTTAGGTCTGGATTTTGTCTCTTTCCGTTTTCATTTTCACCCTTCTTTCTGCTAATGTTGTGTATGGCATCTGCAACCTAGGACCCTTCCTTTATGTTTGCTCTCCATGTGGATCTATCCAGTGCCACATTTTCTCAGCTGCTAGTGTCGATTTTGAAGAGTTTTTTAGTAAGGGAGAAGACTATTCACCATTTTTTAACAAATTTATGCAAATGGTTTTAGATTTTTGGTGAAAAATTATTTTTTTTTTACATCTGTATTGCTAAGTTATGTAAGTTCTGTCATATTAAATACTACATTTACAAAAAAAAAGAGAAAAAATATATTTATAATGCAAATTAGTTAAACATAGTTTAAAACAACAATTAATAAGTAGTTGTTCATATTATCGCCTGAACTGCCGTCACTTCCAGCACGCTAGAAACTAAAAAAATATTTTTTTCTTAAGGCTTTGAATAAGAGATTGACACTTTTCAAAACAAGTAGATCAATTACATACTCATTATAAGACATCAGTTAGGCCAGGTTCACATCTAACTTCACATTCACTTTCACCTATCCCTTGGTCTGATGTACCTTTGGGGCACCACAAACCTTCTTTCTTCATTCTTCTCTGTCATTTCCTTTTGATAGAATTTCATTATGATATTCTTCTGAAAATATTGAAACCTGCATTTTTTCCTGCTTGGTTGTACCACTTCTAGGCCGATTTTGAGTTTGTGTTTCAACACAAATTGTCTTTGTAACCTTTCTTTTTTTTTTTTTCCAAATTCAGAGGGGTGAGGGTGCACAGACAGAAAGAAACATGGAGACAGGTAAGAGAAAAGTCCGGCAGGTAAGGTAGGATATATATATATATATATATATATATATACGATATGCAATGCAATGTTCAACCGAGAGGACAAAAACGGACTATTTATGTAGGTCTACCCGTCCTAGTAGGTAAATGACCTGACATTCTTCCTAGTGCCTAATTTATAGACAGATAAACAACAGATAAAGAAAGATTAAGACCATTAGTTTAGCATGTCAAAGTCACCGCGCTTTTGATTTGAGGGTGACATACTATTGCTATACTTGAAGCCCTGTTTCATTGTTATCTTTCGTTTAGATGCCACAATACCAAAGTATAAGGTATTTCAATTTACTTATCTGACCTAACAGTAAACATTTCAGCGCGTTTTAGCTCAAATGTAAAAATGATATCTTCAACTTTCAACTCAAATACGTTTAAGTGGCATTGCCATTATAAATTAAAGCTACTAGGTATAGAACGTAAATTATAAATTTCAATCTAAATTGTATCATAAGTTATTTATTTCAATTCATTATGTTCTTCGGCGTAAATTATTTATATATGATTCGGCTCCATTGTATTGTATTTCAACTCAGATTGGCTCTCTGGAATAAATCATATAGTTCATTGCTAGAAAGTAGTCGAAGACTGGACAGGATTCGAGTTCGGGACTATCGTGATTACAACCAATGTATCTACTGGTGACCTACTACACGACCAGGAAGCCAGTTGAAAAGCTATGCCCTAAACTAATAGGAAGAGGGAGGGGGGGTGTAGGAATTGTGTGACGTAAATAAACAACACTGGAATTAAGATCGAAATGCCGAAAAAAACACAACAAATTATGACCAACTGCCAACAGGGCTTTAAAAGGGGCATCAGTATTGGAGGTGAGAAGCTAACAAGTGTTAGCAGCTTCCAATACCTCGGAACTATTGTCTCAGATCAGGGAACGAAACCTGAACTATTGGCCCGAATAGCACAGTCACAGCGGCCGTTTTTAAACTTAAAATAATATGGAAGGCCTAGCCCTCGGCACCAAAATCAGACTGGTCATGGCCACATTTGTATATGCTTGTGAGTTTGGACGCTGACTTCAGAGCTAGAGAGGAGGATCCTAGCAATGGAATTGAGATGCAACAGAAGGATCCTAGGTATCACATTCAAAGACCGCATCACAAAGCAAGAGATTAGAGACAAGGTTACTGCAGCGATCGGACAACATGATGACCTGCTACCTATTGTAAAAAAACGCAGGCTTAAAATCTATGGCCATATTACAAGTTATTTGGGGCTCGCAAAGACCTTTCTTCATGGAACAGTACCAGGAAAAAGACGAAGAGGCAGACAGAGAAAGCGAAGGGAGGACAACATAAAAAGAATGGACATTGAAAGAGGTTCTAAACAAGGCAAAAGACAGTGAGGAATGGAGAAAGACGGTCGACGAGTCATACTTGGTGCCCCAACAGATAAGGGATAGGTAAAGGTTAAGGTAAGGAATGAAGATCAAACCCACAAGACAGAGAAGAAAAATATACTAACTGGCAACTCAGTCGTCAAGCAAACACACAAGAAACTTGAAACCGGCGAGAATACCTGGCACATGTGATAAATAATTTGAGATATACGTTAGCCCAGTGGCGTCACTAGAGTGGTTGTCACCCGTGCAGTTAGCTAATGATGTCACCGCCATTCATTAGCTTCACATTCAAATCTCCCCAATAACTACTATTACAATGAATACAGAGTTAACATTAACTGTTAACTTAAGAAGACTTTAAAGAGCTTCTGACGGAAACAGTACAACGTACATTAAAATGTACAAGAACATTAAAAATATTTTGTTTTGATAAATGTAAGGATGTGCAAGAGCAAGCAACAGCCCTTCATGGGCTGTAGTGTCACTGGGATGGAGTTAAAGCATTTTTCCCCTTTTCAGGATATCTGACTTGTAAATTTATAAATTTAATCTCATTTGCGATTTTGTTTTAGTAGACAGTATACTCATCCTTAATCTTCGAAATCAAAGATTGCTATTGTTTATGATTGGGAATACTCTGACCTGTTGTAGGTCTCAAATTAATAGTGTTTAATTAGCTCCAAATTTAAAACGATTTTTTTGCACATGATGAAACAGACGCTTGGTAAGAAACAGTTGAGGTCTTAATGAAATGGCTTATAGATATCCTTTGTAGTTTTATTGATACTCCATGTGAGTTGTAAAAATCAAGCTGGTAAAACAAATTCCCTTGCAGTCTCTTCAGTCGTAGAGCTTCTATAGATCATCGCTTAGAGTAGTTTCCCATGGGACTGTAGAGCCTGGACAGACAATCTCGTCCACAGAGAGTTCAGGGTCAGGTGGCATTCACTTTGGTGGTAGAGGAACCAGCCATTTCTCGTTTGAATCTCTTTTCTACCAGAGCTGAGGCCAATGTTTTTCGCTGTCCATAGCTTTTTTTTTATAACCATCTCTCTTCACTTAGTGAGGTCTAGGACTATATCTGTCATGTAGTTGCGATCGATGTCCACTACTTTGAGGTCCCGTTAGATTACATCTACATATTGGAGGTGGGTCGACCAGTTTTTCATCGAGCCGGTTCCGAGTTGTCAATAAAGGGAGGACATGACCAAGCCAACGAAAATTGCGCTGTCTGGGGATTATAAAGATGCTGGGAAGACCAATTTAAACGTGTGTCTTAGTCTTTCTTGCCAAGTGATTTTCAGGATCCTCCAGATTCAACGCAACAGAAATGAATTTACTTTCACTAGTGTTTTTACAATGACCCCATTCAAGTTACAACTTCACGTTCAGGAACATTTTGTTTATCTTCTTTTAAGTCGATCTAAAGAGAGAAAGGAGAAAGAAAAAAGAAATATGCCTCTTATCAGCTTGCCCTAAAACAGATGCATATATATAGACGAACAGTAGCAAAATCTGCAGTTCCAGAATCGACTCGAATAGTCACACCTGATTCAGCCCCGTTCCAAGACTAAACCGAAACCAGTGACTCACCTTGGTGAATCCATTGTCCTCCAAGACAGAAGGAGCCATATATATGTTTATAAATGCGTATACGTTTATATATGCTTATATATGTTTTTATGTTCATGCATGTTTATATATGCTTATAAATGTTTTTTATACTGTATGTACATATTCTATATACTTAACAGAACAAACAAGCAAGAAATCTTTTTTTTTTGTTATTTTAATGCTTAAATAAATATTTACAAAATGAAATGTTGAAATAAAGTTATTCAAACTAAAAAGAAACGTATTATGTACACTGAATTATAAAATGCTAAAAAGAACTATGAAATGGAAAGAAAAGGCCAAACTGCATCCTTAAAATTTAAATTTGGAAACGTAGTTTTGACAATAAATGTTAAACCCGAACATTAGATAGTGGTTGACATTAGATTCTCTATTCTTTAAAGCTATCCCTCTCGACTGTTAATTGCCAGTTAATTACCAACCTAAGTTAGTCAAAAAAAAATGGATGACTGTGAGCTCTAGAAGTGTAACTTTACTTCGGTTTATATAATATTGTACATTTTGCGTTAACAAATATACTATACAGCAGACTTTTCTTTTTCAAGGGAGTGTCAATAATCATTTTAGTATTGTTGTAACCCTGCCTTGCATCAATGCTTTTGGTGCGTACGAGCGTACATTTGAACAAGGACATGAAGAGGCTAGGACACAAGAAAGAACAGAGAGTGTATCCAGTGGTTGGGGAAAGTCTGAAGTGTTGGGGGAACTAAGGAGCCATCTTTCATGCTTTCTAAAAGACTGTAATAGGGACCTGGAGCGAAGCAAGGAAGACTGTCGTTGGTCCGTATTCGGTTTGGTGGAGGAAGGATTGGTAGAATTAGGAACAAGACTCTTCGGTGTGGAAGGCTGTTATGTGTTTGTCCTGGCGAATAAACACACGTATTTATTTACTGTAGAACCTCCTTGAGTTGCCTTCCTTAGATTTACAACAGTATGTAGAAAGTCTTTTTAACCGTAGACTGGACCACCTGCAGTCGAACGTGATATAAAGATAAATCACACTATATTTTAGTCGAAATAACATAATTCAATAGGGCCGTCACTTACAAGGCTCTCAACTATTGACTAAAATAATGAATAGTACACAGTTATCTATTAAATCCAAAGAAAACTTAGTGCAAGCAATGAAGGTAAACTTTGGACAATTATATCCCTAAACAATCACATTATACATTTTGTTGATTTTTTATTTTAGAAAAAAATGTTGAAAATCTTGAGAATAAGTTTATACAATAATATATAAAAAAAAAGTAAATACTCAAGAAATATAATGATAATAATACCCAAAAAAATCCATTTATAGACGAAAAATATTTACAATTATATATACAAAATGTGTATTTTTAAAACAATTTAATTTACATAAAATATCCTTTCCTTTTTTATCGTGATTTGTCCTGACTTTACTGGGAAAGAAAGATGTCGGTTATACACGAATACTTAATTTAGAGAGTCAGAGTTATAGAGCGAGACCGCTCCAGGGCGGTGGTTTAAAGTCTAACTACAATTATGATCTTACTCGGCTCATATCACGCAACTTTGAATTGGGATCTAAGCGCAAATTTCTCACCGCGATTTCTATTTTTATGAATACGAGTTGTCTTGGAAGGGAAGCGCTTTTAAAGGTCAAGCAGGTCATTTACTGAAGGTAGCTTTGCTCACTCTTAATCCCAATGAGGCACCCACCTCTCACCTGTGGCTCTCAGTGGATTAAGCGTGCGCAGCGTCACACGCCAAATACGGTTTTGACTGGGCGGCTAAACTAGGTAGAGGGTATCTGACGTGTTCGTGAAACTCAGTAAATGTTGTGGTTCTTATGCAACCTAGCATGAAGTCTGGACTTGGTGCCCTGTAAGAAGTGTCACTCTGCTTACACTAAGGCAGTCAACATCAGAGCGCTGTTGTGCGCTTAAGACACATAGACACAAGACGCATAATAAATATATAGACCAAACTCGTTCCCGGACGTCTTGACACACTCTTACTACCGGACTATCTCCAAAACCGTTGCTTTGACAGTTCAAAACTTAACCATCGCATTTCCGATGGTTTTAATCGCGCATACACTCAGCGCTGCTTTTCTGCCTGAATGGCGCTCAGAATACGGTAACTCGTTTGGCGGGTGGGGTTCCGCTTCGGATCCGCTGATGGAGTTCACAAGTCACAGACCGCAAGCTGCAACGGCATTAAGTCAAAACCTTTAAAAAAAATAAAAATAAGTAAACTACCCCCTTATAGATCTTGCTTTCTATGTTAAGGTCAACCGTTTCTATGGTAACGGTTAATCAGCAGGGTGTCATGTGGTCAGCACAACTACAAACCGCCTTTACTGGGTGAACTCAGGGACGCCCTAAAAATCCCGAAAGTGAAAATCAAAGTATTCACTGAGATTTGAATCCAGGACCCCAGGTTCGGAAGACAAGTGCTTTACCACTCTGCCACCGCGCCCCTCATAACGTAGCTTTCAAAAGAAAAAAAAATGGGCTTCAATGTTATCTGCACATAGCCCACTGCCCAGCCATCTTATTTCAACTAATAGTATCATATTCTCAACCGATACTGAAATGTCAACGACATATATTGCTTCCAATGTTTGTTTCTATGGCCGACTGTTAACGCGGGTATCATCTGGCCAGTATAATGACCAACCGCCTCTACAGAATTAAAGCCACATACCCATTGGAGTAGGGTGGACTCAGGGGCGTCTTAAAAATTCCTCGATTCAAAATTCTAGCCTTCAACGAGATTTGAACCCGAGATCGCTCGGGTCGGAAATCAAGCGCTATACCGCTCGGCCCCCACGCCCCTAATTCATAGAGTATATTTAAGTTCAACGTAAGGAAATGTCGCTTTAAAAATAAACACAAATGTATGCAAATAGTCAATGGCAAAAAAAAAAACATAAAAGGGCCAAGGAGAATGACCATGGAATGATGGAATGACCATGGAATGATGGAATGACCATGGAATGATGGAATGACCATGGAATGATGGAATGACCATGGAATGATGGAATGACAATGACCATGGAATGATGGAATGACCATGGAATGATGGAATGACCATGGAATGATGGAATGACCATGGAATGATGGAATGACCATGGAATGATGGAATGACAATGACCATGGAATGATGGAATGACCATGGAATGATGGAATGACAATGACCATGGAATGATGGAATGACCATGGAATGATGGAATGACAATGACCATGGAATGATGGAATGACCATGGAATGATGGAATGACAATGACCATGGAATGATGGAATGACCATGGAATGATGGAATGACAATGACCATGGAATGATGGAATGACCATGGAATGATGGAATGACAATGACCATGGAATGATGGAATGACCATGGTAAAAAGACCACGGTGTAAAAACAAGAAACATTGGCATTAATGTCTTCTACAAAAAGGATGTCGAGTGATTGAAAGGCTGGCCTGAAGATGTTTCACTCGAGTTCAATTGAGTTTTTTAATATTCTCTCATTCTTAATTTTAGGACTTTCGCTTTTATAAAACTAACTGTAATTTTCAGCTCGCTTAAGTAGTGCAAGTAAGTCGCTCGGTAAACCTAGTCCCAGAAACAGATGTAAAAGGGAAGAACTAACGTTTTCTTTTTAGAATATCTGTTTCCTAGGAGGACAGGTAACAATGTTGTCGGTTAGCCAACACACCGATCAACCTCCTTTACTTTCCGCCACTATTATCACGTACCATAAGAGCTAGGTGAACTCTGACATCCTAAAAAAATATTAAAAAACATCATCACCAATTTTGAACTCGTTCAACTCAGATTAAAATCCAAGCCCTTCACCCCTCGGCCACCGCGAACCTTTCACGTACTAGAATATAGTTTTATGTTTATTTTAAGTTTTTTTTTGTTTTTTTTTCTTATGAATGAGGAAGAACAAACTATTGTCAAACTTTCTCAATTCAATCATCTTGGCCCATTTTTTTTCTTTCTCCCCCAAAAAATGGAAAGTGTGCAACCACTCTAAAGAAACAAGCCGCGAGACAATTACTTGTCTAAATAGGTCGCCATTATGGCGTCCTCAGCGGCGTTTAGAAAATAAAATCCCTATTAAAAACTAGGAACGAATTTTTACTTAATAGCTGCAGTCGCAACCTCTTATTGAGCCTGTAGCCTACAGTCATTATTAGTCAAGTTATATATATTATATAGTCAAATATATATATTATGTTAGGATCAAATTGTTTCACATAATAATTAGGATCAGAATTTGTAAATGAATTTCAAAAAGAATTATGGGTAATGATTCAGAAGGGTAAAAGAATTGGTCTTTAGATTGTACTGGTCGACATTGTTGTATAAGAGTTTAGTGAAATAAGAAATATTGAGGTATCAAGTAGCATCTAGTGTGATTTTTTATATTTGTAGAGTTAATTGTAAATTATATAAAATACTACTAAAGAGCTTCATAATATTTAAGGATTATTTTATTTATTATGGATAAAATATAGGCTAAATATATTATGAAGGGTTTTGCGGCGAATTTTTTTTTTTTTTTATAGTTCTACGAGCAAACGAATGTATGAATATGTTTAAAATCAAACAGCCAGACCAGTAATTATTGCCGTGACATTTATGGGGTGTCAGAATCAGTTTGAATTTAATCTACGCTTGCAATTAATCTGATTAATTCAAATCCATGAACAGCATCTGACCCTAATTATAGTATGATACCTATTTTGTTCCTAACATATTGGACTATGTATTTACATATTTCTTTATTTTTTTTTACAAAGAACAAAAAAAATTTGTACAAAACATAATTCAAAGTAGGCATTCGTTATTCTTTAGAGTGGTTGCACATGCCAAAATTTTACTAATGCTTAATTAATACTTCCATCTTGGAATGCAATCTTTTAATCCCTGAAAAGAAACAAAAATAGGTTTGTGTTTTTATAAAAATGTATATCTAAGATGTTCAATTATATTATGCACTACGTGTAATATAGATGTATAAAATAAATATAATTGCTTTTGATTCAAACGAAAACTGATATTTAAAAACTAGGAGAAAGTGTTTAAAAGATGAAGCCTTTAAGAAACATAAGAGAGCATAGAAGAATAAGTTTATCAAGTTTCAGTAATGCTTGAGAAAAATTTATAAAAGTTTGTTTTCTTGTAGAGAATTATGTTTATTTAGATTATACGGTTGAGCAACAGTGACAATTATGGTAAAAATTACGTTATAGGTGTCATTATACTCAGAGTATTGTAGGTATTAATTATTAATTAATCCAAAAAAAGTTAAATCATTTACTTTTAATGATTTTGTATGTATATGAAAAGTATTGTTGGGACGATGGGAAAATAATGAAACGCTCAGTGTCTCAGGCCGATGGTTAACAACGAAAGAGTGCGACCATAACAGTGACAGTCGCCTTCCTTTCATAAACCAATGTAGATGGCTGCCTCATCATTTGGTAGGCAGAGTTCGAACCCTGCCCACCGCCATCCCCCCACCGCTCTGTGAGAGGCTTTTGCTAGGGTGTAATTATCTTCAATTATGACGAAACTTCCGAAACAGACTGCAACGGGATTGAAGACCGGAAGCCAGACAACTTACCACACGCCTACAGTAATTTGGTGCATCGATATTTGATATATTAGCCTAAGACTCAACTTTAGACAACTTCTGTTAAAAAAAATGTTAAGTTCTATAATACATACCCTTGACCTTTCAGAACATGTCAAAAAGATCGTCAATATTGTCTCTAGCCAGAAGATCTCTGGGAGACCACAACTTGATTAGTCTACCTCTCTGGTTGGTTATGGTTTGACCAGAGAATAGGTCACATGCGTTTGTGATTATGACAAATTGTGTTTGCCATCTTATATGCTGATCGTAAAAGGCATACTGAAATGAAATGATATGTGTAAATAAAATGTGTGTATTTTTATCAACTCTCTGAGGTCTGTCTGTCTGGTAAAAAGGGTGTACATGTTATTTCTTCCACACCCATTCTCGGATCAAGTTGATACTTTAAACGATTATTTATTGCACCTACCAAAACATGAATCATTTTAAAATATTGCAATCAATTAATTATTGGTAATTAACAAATTTTGTTTCATATTGAATAAGGGAACTAACTTGCGCATTATAGATAGATATAGTCAGTGGCGTCACTATGGGAGTGCGGCGGGTGCGGTCCGCACCGGGTGACACCCGTTAGGGAGGGGACACACGAGTAAAATAAATGCACTTTGGGAACAACTGACAATTTTAAAAAAATAAACGACAGTGGCTAAATATTGAAACATGCTATTCACAAGAAATAAATAGATCTATCTACTTTTTTTTTTTATTTTGACTGAACATATTTTATTTTTTAAATGAAATTCTCTCAAAATGTTATATCATATTAAATATCACAAGGAAAACGTGAAGCCTTACTTTCAGACGTTTACTCGCTACGTGTATGTATAGGAACACTGTTTTGATTTTTAAAAAAGGATTTTAATTGAGTCTATAGACTTTGTAGCTAGCACCGTAATATCATGATGCCAACCAATAGTCTTTAATAAATGACGACATACTTAAGGCATAAAATATTATTGAAATCTCACATGCAATTAATGTAATGTTTTAGAATTGGAAAGTAAATATGTGGCCTTTTAGATTTCTGAAAATGGTGATGTAGTATTTTTCAGTAAAATAAGCTCTAGCCAAGATGAAGGAAAGATTCCAATGTGTCAGTCGAATGATATGCTTGAATATTGTAGAGGATATTCTTTTTGGTTTTGCCATTTTCGCATGATTTACGGTGAAAATTGTCCAGAGGAAAAAAAAAAGATCGCCAGTTGTCAAAAGAATGGTTCTGTTGCTTCCTAATTGAGACGATTTAGTCTTTTAATAGCAAAAACTATTCTTTTGTTGTCGACTATTTTCAACTAATTGTATTGAAATGAAATAGAAATGTGTGACTTTCTTTAAAGTGTGTGGTTGTAATTAAGTTCGACATTGGAATAAAAGACGTATGAAGATTTTATCTGTATTAGAAAATTGGAAAACCAGGACATCCGGCTACAAATACAATAGACAAGGAAGGCGTTGACATGATTGATGTAAAGAAGAAAAATTATGAAAGGAGATATTGCGCAGACTGTTTCTATAAAAGCAGAAAATTTGACATTTTGTGACTATATTGACAACGAGTCTTTAGTGAATAAAGAATTTTCTTCAGATGGTGGAAATGTTATGTAATTCAACTCAGAGATAAAGGTACAACAGCATGTTAAAAAGTTTATAAATGTTTTGGCACACGACGTAATTGAGCACCTTTGTTTTTGTTTGATAACACACCTGATATAGCACACCTGACATAGCACACCCGACATAGCACACCTGACATAGCACACCTGACATAGCACACCCGACATAGCACACCTGACATAGCACACTCGACATAGCACACACTGATCAGTAGTTAAATATTCTAAGGGAGACAAACAAACGGCTGATGCTATGAACTACATTTCTTTCATTAAATGTCTAGAAAAGGCCGAGCTTTGATTTATATTTGGAGTTCAGGGGGGTATGAAAAGAACCAACAGAAAACTATTTAATAGATGTGTATAAAATTATAAAATTCCCTTTAAACTATGTGTTCGACATTCAGAAAATGCTTTTTGCCCAGCATTTTTTGGTAAAATTGAAATACTTCTTTCGTTCTGACATTGCTAGTGATATCTTTTATTTTAACAATCCTACCTATATTATTTATGGGGGAAGATGTACTAGATGGCGAAGGATACACAAGACTATGCCTATCTTTAAACTATAGACAAATGGTTACTAATTAAACCTTTTCTTTAACAAAAGCATAACCCATGAGTGCAAAGTGTTATAAAATAAGGCTCCCCCTTTAAATAAACAAAAGCCACTGTGGGATACAGAAGAAATAAAATTTAAAGACAAGAAGAAAATATCAGGGGCAGCAACCACAAGATGCTGGACTCACTATTTAAGAAGAGAAAAACGAGTTATTTTAACTGAGATTCACCTCCTACTGGAAGCAATCATTGATGTAGCAGGTACATTTGGAGAGGGCATTGATGTAGCAGGTACATTTGGAGCAAGCATTGATGTAGCAGGTACATTTGGAGCAAGCATTGATGTAGCAGGTACATTTGGAGCAAGCATTGATGTAGCAGGTACATTTGGAGCAAGCATTGATGTAGCAGGTACATTTGGAGCAAGCATTGATGTAGCAGGTACATTTGGAGCAAGCATTGATGTAGCAGGTACATTTGGAGCAAGCATTGATGTAGCAGGTACATTTGGAGCAAGCATTGATGTAGCAGGTACAATTGAAACGACTTTTACTTAAGTCTTCTTACTTATTATAGACCTTATTTTACTCAAACTATTTTTTTAACAGTGCAATGACGCTCGCAATGTTTAAATAAAGACAATGTTATTATGCTGTTCCTTCTAAGAGGACTTTGATTTTTTAAGAAGATAAATTCGTTAATATCTCTAATTTGTAGATACGTTAAGGCAAATACTTACCGAAAATTCTAGATTCATTTCATTGTCATAGTCATTGTCATAGTGGTCGATATAGAAATGAACGTTCTCTCTTGGTCTCCGTCCTCTGTAAAATAAGATGCGACGCTGATGTAATACACTTCAAGGCATGTAGCCAGCGCCAATAAATAAAATGTACTCAATAATATGAACATGGGCGTAGACATGATTTTTAGGGGGGAGGCTGTTTTAAAGGGGGATTGTTTTCCTTCTCTCTCTCTCTCTCCCCTTCCCCCTCACACACACACATATATATATATATATATATATATATATATATATATATATATATATATATATATATATATATATGTGTGTGTCAAATTAATTTTCATTGCATCGTCCCCTTTCATTTTCGACCACCTTCTGTACCTTGCAATTGGTTCTTTCTGAAGTTATTAGAAAGAAAGTAGACACTCCTCACCGGGGCAATGCAAACGTTTTCGATATTTAAAACAACAAAAAATCCCACATAGTCTGGGGTGTCTACAGTGTAATATCATGCTACTCTTCCATTAAAAGTTGTAAATCAAATATCTCATCTGCTATTCATTGCACTCTTCTACTGGAGCCCAAAGTATGTTTTAAACAAAATAAACAAGTAGATTTGATTTTGGACCTTACATATTTGTGTCCTAGACCTAAGGGAAGAGATAAAAAGATTAAATTTTCGAAATTTTTCATCCACTGCAAGTGGGAGAACTAGTAAATCAATCAGGAGAGTCGAAGTCTTCTGTAGAATTAAAAATAGCTTACGGCCAATACCGGTAGTTTATAACACAGATCAAGAATCCAAAGCGTAAAATAGTTATGAAATGTTTGTAAATAAAAATTATTTTCTGTTCAAAATACAATTTAGAGATAGATAGTGCGTCTGTAAATCTTTTTGGTTTTGGATAATTTGGCGCCCAAAAAAAAGTGGCACATGGTACATGATGCCCCCCTCTCACTACGCCTCTGGATTTGATATAAGCTTTTAAAAATTATTGTCTAGACTAAAAAAAAAACAACAGAATTTACTGGCCATACTAAAAACAACATTACTAAGACAGTTTGTGTGAGACACAAACTCCAAATTGGCCCCCGATGTGGTCCACCCAGGCAGGTAAAAAGGCAGGTTACAATATTTTCAGAAAGAACATCAGAATGAAATTCTATCAAAGACAAATGACAAAGAATGGTGAAAGAATATTGACATGTCAAGTTAAATGTGATACTGGTCTAACTGATGTCTTATAATGAATATCTAATTGATCTAATTATTTTGTAAAGGGGCAATCTCTTATTCAAATCCTCAAGAAAAACAATATTTCGAAAAAAAAAATTCCTTTAGTTAAGTGTACTTTTCTTTTTTTAAAAAAGTAAACATTTTGTGTGTGTGTGTAAATGTAGTAGTTAGTATGACAGAATGTAAATGTAAATGTAAAATGAAATATATTTTATGACCAAAAATCTAAATCCATTCGCATAAATGTGTTAAAAATATGGTATATAGTCATCTCCCCTACTAAAGAGCTTTTCGTGTTTGTTACTATTAATAGTGAAAAGTTGTAAAAGTGGTGTGTTTTTTATGAAAAAAAAAAGCTTGCATAAGTGATTTAAAAAATATAGTTTTTTCACTTTCAGAAAAAAAAAAAAAAAAGTAGCCGTTGCATCAGAACTTTGAATGTTCTAAAATATTATAAGTTGGATTTTTACTATCTTTTAAAGTTTACGAGATCTAAACAGGACGGAGGGACGGATGGACGAACGGTCGGGCGGACAGACATCCCACACAAAAGTAATATCGTCTTTTCCCCTTTCGTGGGCTGCTAAAAGGGGGATTTGAAAACAATCCGAATGTCTTGATGCATTTGACCGTAATCGGTTTTTTAAAGCATTTCCAATAAAAAAAAAAAGAGGGGGGGAGTATGACCTGTATTCGAACATGGTGGCTCAAGCCACTTTAAGCTGACATACTAACCACACCACATTGCTTGTGAGATGCTTATGACTATAGAAGATCATTTAGTTATGTATTGTTTGTTTCAGACTTACTTTAAAGCAGCGAATTATAAAGGGACTATTTCAGTTATACCAGCTCTTCAGTCAAGTACAATTCTTTCCCTTGTTTGAGGTACCAAACAAAATAATTAATTACCATTAGGTAATTATATAGCAGACAGACAGACAAAATGAGTTGATATAAGCTTTCTCTACACCGAACAGTTGTGTGTTTTTCTTTTCACTGAACACTGTTCACATTCATCCAACACCCTTCAATAATTACTCAAAAACATTTCTTTTAAATTGTATAAGAGGAAGCTAGTCTAGATTCATTTTTGCACTATAAATACTTTTAGTGTGTTGTTTTTTTCACATAATACTTGACTTGACTTGACTAGATCATGCTATTAGTTTCTGTAGTAGAAAAAGTATTTTAAAGAATAGTTGCAGTGACTAATTTAAATAAATCAATGGCCTCCCATAGCGGAAGTGAACTTGGTCGCCCCCCAAATGAAATAAAAAAAAACGAACATTAGGCAATTATTAAAAGCTAACAATAACATTGAGGATAGGTTTCGCCATTTCTATTTTTAAAAAAATGTTGTCCAGTGCGAGGCCCACAACGATTGGAGGACCTATTCGGCTGCCTAGTTTGCCTATGCCGGCCCAGACCTCAGTCAGTCACATCATCTCAAGAATGAGACAATGCTTGGGCATATAGCAGTATCCCAATCCATACGTTGCTGCTGTATCCGACAGAATGAGAACTTCTATAACTGGCACCTAACTTTAGTTCGGGGAGGAGGGGGAGTAAATGCGGTTGTTCATTGTGCTGGGCCGCATGACACTCTGCCCTGTTAACTGTCGGCCAAAGAAACATATGACATCAACATCACCTGCTCTGTAGGAACAAGGTCATATACTTATTTTTCAATACCCTGGACACCTAATTAGACTGACTGCATCTTAGAGCTGACTACACACACAACAGAAGATGTTCACTTGTTTAAAGGTGATTTTAATATCATTACATTTAGTAAAACAAATGCTGTCAAATTTTTAACAATATTTGAGCAAAGCCTCTTTGTATTTCGACTTAAGTCTCTATCTTTGTCGTCTTGGTCTTAGTCTTTCTTAAGGCGTTGAGCCTATTCATTCATAAATGCTGTTATCATAAGGTTGGTCAATCTCTAGTGGTGGCGAGAGAACATTCATAATTTTACTACATTTTTTTTGCACGGGATTCCAGCAATAGTTGTTTTTTACATGACTATTTTCTGCTCCTTCTTCAATTCTTTCGCATTTTGATTCCAATCCACGCATTGCTACACTGTTCAAGATGATAATTGTAATTTATGAAGGACTTCGTAGCGACAAGTCCACCAAACCAATCAGAACTCGTATGTGACTGGAACAAGTCATAAGTCATCTATTGGACTTGGAACATTGTTGTTTGTCCTTTTATAGATTCTTCCGAATATATTCAACACTAACGACGATCTCTAAAGGAAATAAAGGTTTCTTGTTTATCGTTTGCATGTATAAGGAAATAACGTCTACTAGAAGCACTATATACGGAAGTACGATAGTTACAATGCTTTAGATTAGTATTAGACTGTAAAGTGTATAAAATGTGTTTTTTTATTTAATCACTATGCTCAAAGTATTGCTTTTAAAGAGAATATAAAATCTTAAAACAATTTACTGGTATTCATGCGGTCCTTTCGGTTGCCCTGCCGGCATAATTGGGTACCGGGCCACCGCCCAGACCCCTGACATGAACAATGCCAAAACGTCGATTTTTCCTCCAAACATGAAAAAAAAAAATTACAAAAAAAAAAAAAAATGAAAATCAAGAGATTTTCAAATTGTAAGAGCTTACTCTCGTGTTGGGGTTTAAAAGAAATGAAAAGGTTCTGGTCATTCTTAATTTTTTCCAAATGTGACATAATTTTTTTGGTAAATCGTTTTGAAGTTATGGTTTTTATCACTCACCTATGCAGGCTCAAAGAAGCGTAGTCGTTCATAAATTTTTCTTGCCCGACAAAGCCCATCACTCCAACATAGTCGGGTATAGAATGCCTGTAAAGTGTGAACACGTCAAAATCTTCCAGATTCACACAACAAAGCATTGGTTTGTGGTAGAAATCTTCAAGCTGTAAACATTCACAAGTGATACAAGTAGAGAGCAGGATAACAATATGTAAATTAGTTGCGAATTTATCTTCTAAATAATTGTTGTTTTGTTTTGTGTATGTGTGTGTGTTTTTCTTGATGAATATTTAATTGCAGCTTTATAGTGGCCAAAAAAAAAAGGAAGGGGGACTAATATAAAACTAGCAAAACAGGCCTTTGTGTCTTGTCACCACCGGGAATTTCTTACGATTCCTATTCTGTAACCACCATAATACCGTGTAAGGGTCACCACTCCAGGCATGGGTTTAATTCTGATGACGGCCTCTTTGTGGTACGGCGTGGCGGACTTATGGAATGGGTCAGCTGGCCTCTTTTTCATCCCCACCTCGGCGATGCAGTGAAGTATGAGAGCTACATAGTTTATAGAGACGTGAATTAAACATCTCATTTAAAGACATACTGTATTGAAAAGCTACCTGGTCTGAAAACTGCTACGAAGTTCATCTCAGATATAGGACTAGGTATTCTAGCAGCGGTTCTCAACCTTTCTAGTTCCGCGACCCCTAATATTATTTCATACTCAGTGGCGTATCTAGGGATATGGGGATTGATCCCTTTGGGGGCCCATTGCATTTAGACATTCGACATCATGGCATGAGATAATGTACTTAATAAATATATAAGCCTGCGTTCTAATTTGTACAGATTATCAGTAAAATTAATAAGAAATAATCATTTAGAATCTTTTAATGAATAATACCGATGTTTATTGGCGAAATAATGCACAAGTGACAAATCTCAATTGATATCGCTTCACGTAGTGCTTTCTGTGCAGCTAAGGCATCTATATCATCATCTACATCGATACTGTCTATTATTTGTGACTCCATTGACATTAAAGTCATGCTAAGCCTTTTTTTTTGCGTCATTGTGCTCCTTGGATAGTTTTTCATTAACTTGAGCTTTGAGAATGATCTCTCACATGACTTCATGGAATTGGCCTGAGTTAGCAGTATTGCAAGGTTTGAGCACACTTCATTACCATATGAAGCCAGCTTCCTCAATTGTGGCACTGGTTTGTTCATAAAAAATGCTCGTGCATCAATGACTTGGAACAAGAGATTTTCCTGTAAATAACATAGTTTTTCATAAGCATGTTATCATCCATAGACTCCAAGAGGTGTCTTGGTTCAAGAAGAAACCCAAAGGTGTCCACATGGTTTTATAGCCTTTGGAATCTGTCCTTCATCTCCATATGAAGTATATCCATTACTTCTGTCGCACCCGTTTGAATTGCAGTCTTTTCTTTCTTCTGGTTGTTTTAATTACAGGAAATCCATAGCATTCACTACCTTCTTTTGCTTTTTTGATGGATTGGGTAATCAGTTTCGTCAATTTTTCGTCATTTTGCAGAAAACATAAAATGGTTTTAATTTCTTCAGTAGCTTTCCGTATGTGCAGTCTAGACGTTTGTAGTTTCTTCTGAACTATATTAATTGGGCGCAAGAGATTTGACCAGAATTTCGGATAAGTAAAAAATTCATATGTTTCCACTGCATGAAGAAGATTATGTGCATTGCTTCTAGAGTCCATTCTTTAAGTCAAAACAGGCTCCAGCTTCGTTCAGTTTGGCCCATCACTGGGTTGAATTGGAAAAAAAAGTTGAACGATTCATGTACAGTTTCAAAAAAAGGTGACAGTTGTTGGATCTATCTCAGCAGAATAAAGAGCTGCCAGGTTGAGAGAGTGATTATGATTGTGATTTGCGATTTGTGATTTTGGGCACATCGGCACAATTTAGGCCATGTCGTGCCTGCAGTCCCTCAAGGGCCACTCTCCCTCCACACAGCAAAGGCCAAATTATGATTATCAAGGTTCAGAAATGGCTGGTTTATTATAGGTTTGTCGTGCGCGCGTGAAGTTTTCTTTGCATTTAATATTGGTGTTTTAGCGTATAGGAAGTAGTTTCTTTAAAGTGCGTTTTGTTGTCTAGAATATTGTGTGTGCGTGTGTTTACGTCATCTTTAGTTCCCGCAAGAGAGAGAGAGAGCTTCTTTTGTGAGCTAGGTAGCTGGTTTTTTGGTTCCCCCTTGTAAACGGTGTTAGGCTTTGGGCTATGGGAAAGTGTGTCGTCTTTCCGCCCTTGGAGTTGTGTAGTAACTATCGGTGTTGAGGTGTAGGGAGTTGAGGTTCTGTTGGGCGCCGAGATGGAGTGTGAGCGTGAAGGTGTGTTACGGAAACTTGTTGGTGTGATACTAGACTAATTATTAATCAAATGCTAACTTCAATGATATTGATGTATATGTAAATATGTTTGAAAATTACAATTAAGTATAATTAAATATTGTTCCTGTTGACAACTGTTGTTATTCACTAAATGTTCAGTTGAATAACTGTAATTCAATGTTTTTACATGCTATTCCCTTTAGGTTCTTGTATTACTCTGTTCAAGCTGAGTCCAGTCCTATGTCTTTAAGAGTTTTCAGAACAAGTTCTTCATAATGGTGTCCATCAGGTTACAAAGTCACCAACGAATGACTCTTTTAGTTCGAAAGTATCAACATTCAAGTAACGACCTATTAGAGAGACTTGTTCTTGGTGAGAAACATCTGGGGCTGGAATCAAGCAATAGAGAAAAGTAACAAACTTGCTTGACTTTCCGAACAATTGATTCTCTAACTTTATAGCCCATCAAGTTTATGAACTCATTTTGAATCTATGGTGACAAATAATGTGTCTTCCCATATTTGATTCTACGTAACTTTTATTACGTAACTTTATTAAATTCGGCAACAAATTTTTAAGGTGCTAGGAAGTTCCCAAGGTTTGGGTGAATACAGTTTTTCGTTGTTACCACTTAAGCTTGGGTTTGATTTTGTTAAGTACTTAATAGCGGCTGATACACGCTTCAGAATATCTCTCCAATACTGCCGATTTTTCAGAATGTAGGCATGAATCATATGTGACAGTTCATCTGGTTCTGCCTTAAGCATTTCTTCTTCTGAATTCCTCTTCAAAAGAGCGTGCCTGCGGTGAAATCCTTCTTCATGTTCTTTCAGTCTCTCAGGTTTCTTCCATTTGGTGAAACCAACTCCTGGTTTGCTCAATGCACAAGATGTCTTTTCTGATGCCTCAGAAAACAGTACTTAAGCGAAACAAAACAGACCTAGTGTGGAAAGAAGAGGAGCCAAGATCGGTTGTACATTTCTCCTGTTGGAAGCTTTCTAGTGAACCATGATGTCAAACTTCGTGATGTATTTTGAGTAAACTCTACTGGAAACAAATACCGTTCATCTTTGTATTGGACACATAAGCTCTACCCTTTAACACAATCTTTGCTCGAAGTTCCTCAGATTTAATTCCAGGCTGGATCTATCCGAAGTCTTTGTACTTAATTACAATTTCTGGAACAAGTGATTTTGGAAGACCATCACTTTACTCATCATCTGTATTCTGTATCACTTACTTCAGATGTTTTCTCTGACCTTAGTAAAAATGTATTTCCATGGAGTCTCTTCAGCACTACTACCTTCATCAAGAGATATTTTCAGTTCTTCGACTGGTGTATCTTTGTATGAATCATCTGAAGTGATACTTTTCTTCGACATGTTCATGGTCTCATTTATTTTCATTGCTTTTGACAGGTTTCTTCTTAAATGATAAGCACGATGACACATATGTCTCCCCCTCCTCTCCCCCCCCCCCACCCTAGCTACTCCACTGTTCATACAAGGCGGCGACCCCAACCGTAAACTTTTATTCGTTTACAGATAAATAAATCTGAGCTCATAATTTAATAAAATGTGATATTATTATAACTTGCATTGCTTTACTTTTCTATTGTTATTTACAAATATACATTTTGCACACTTAAGTGACAATTTGACAAATATGGCGAAGAATGATAACAGTCTTTAATACAGTTAACTAAGTTATTACGGAAATAATGTTTCGACAATATTTACAAACACGCCAAGGTGCGAAGGTTGAGCAGGAATTCAGTGGCACTAAGAATGTTATCTTATGCATCAAGTCTGTTTATGAATTGGGACTTCATAACTAACAAGCTAGAAAACCTTGTTTTGCAAAGATTTGGAAATGAAAGAAGGAGCAACATTATCTCATACAAAACACGCTATGGACTAGTTTGAATACCAAGTACGGCTCTAAGAGTTTAAATCTGCTTGTTAAAGCACGTTAGTATGAAAAAATTAAAGGAAAAAAAAATATTTTTTTTTTTGGAGGAATAAGACATTGACCCTTTACAAAACAATTAGATCAATTAGATATTCATTATAAGTCATCAGTTAGGCCAGGTTCACATCTAACTTCACATTCACTTTCACTTATCTTTGGTCTGCTGGACCGCTGGGGCGCCAAACAAGATCTGTTAACCTATTTTCTCCATTATTATCTGTCATTTGTCTTTGATAGAATTTTTTTTCTGATAATATTAAAACCTGCCTTTTTACCTGCCTGGGTGGACCACTTCGGAGGCCGATTTTCAACTTGTGTTTCCACACAAACTGTCTTTGTAACCTTGTTTTATTTAGAGAACTGTTAAGTGAATGACCAGATATCTCTTTTTTTCTGAAAGTTTGCTTCTGCCATTTCTTAACTTGATTGTTGACAGTAATTAACGTCATAAGAAATGTGAATTGATAAATAAACAAATGACTATATTACTGTAAACAAAAATAATCAAATCACAACATACCCACAAGTAATCACCAAATTCGGTAACATTGTGATTGTCTATATCATCTGTCAAATACAATAATTGTGCATTAATTACATTTCGTTAATATTTTTACATATAAACAAAGTAAATTTATGAAAATAAATTTACTTTTGTGATCAAAATAGAAATGTGTATGATATTCTTAGCATAAATTTAACCAGTTCTCTTTTTGAAAGGCTATTATTAAGTCTGCATAATAAGTTGAAACAAATCAGAGTTTTGTTTTAAGTTTGCTTTTTTTACCACCTTGTATACAAGTCTTTCTTACCACCTTGTATACAAGTCTTTCTTACCACCTTGTATACAAGTCTTTCTTACCACCTTGTATACAAGTCTTTCTTACCACCTTGTATACAAGTCTTTCTTACCACCTTATCACAAAGTCCCCATTGACCTCCAGGAAGGATTTCTCCTAACGCGTAGCGTGTTACACCAAGGCCTGTCTGAAGGTATCATTCTCCATTATTACGTTCCTTCGCTAACACCTTGGATTCTCTTTAGGTTCCTGTCTTCTGTAACCTCCACAATGCCGTGTTAGGGTCACCTTTCCAGACACAAGTTTAATTCTGATGATAATCCCGATGTGGTACGCGTGGTGGACATACGTAATGGGTCAACTTACTTCTTATTCATCTCACCTCAAAGAGAGAAAGAAAGTACAAAAAGCTTCAAGGGAGGCCAGGTTCACTATACGTTGTTCGCCTATCTGCAGGCACTAAAACAAGTGTCCAGCACGTTTAGACCACAGTGAGCTAGCTTCGTCTTACTTTGGCTTTTCTAACACTGACTACATCTAATACATTTAATTTATGCATTTAAGGTATATAATGTTTACCTTTAATACATCAAATCTATAAATTCAATAAATTTAATATATACAATTAAGACATCTCACTTACACTTTTATTTCATCATAATAATACTTCTGTTACATTAAATTTACACTTTGGGTGCTTTAGTGTATACTTCTAATACATCTAATTTATACTTTAAATAAATCTAATAATATTCGTATTTTAAATTTAATTTACACTTTTCATAGGCCTACATATAACTTACAGATTTAACGCATAGAAGTTATACTTCTAATTTATGCTTATATAATTGAAATTATTATGATTCAAATACTCTTAAGAATAATTGTAATCAAAAGCATGGGAGTCTGAAATGGACCTAACCCTAACCCTTAACATGTACTACTTCTTTTAAATAACAGAAGAATTAATTGTCATAGCTTAAAAATGTAATCATTTTGTCACTTTGTAATGGTGACCAGTGACAAATGAAACAAATTTGTGTTACCAACACGATTAAAGAAAGTAGTTAAAGGGAAATAATTCAGTAAAACATTAAATATAGCAGTCTAGAGTCTGGAATATGAAATTATCTTCACCTAACTTTTGGACTCGTGTTGGTCATATTGCGTCTTTCTTAGGCTTAAGTAGAGATAAAGGAGTTGGAATTTTTTTTTTTAAAGAAAATAGTTTCCCTTTCAGACGTAGCGATCTATCTATCTATCTATCTATCTATCTATCTATCTATATATATATATATATAATATATAAATATATATGTGTTATGTGCGGCTCCTTCTGTCAGAAGACAATGGAAGCGCCCAGATGAGCCACTGGCTTTGGTATACATATATTAAGGTCATCTGTTTCTTTGACCAACGGTTAAGAAGCAGGGTGTCATGTGGCCATCACAACGACCAACCGCCTTTTCTTCTCTCCCCAACTAAAGTCAGAGTTGGGTGGACTCAGAGGCGCCCTAAAAATCCCAGTCCTCGCCGAGATTCGAATCCAGGACCTCAGGTTCATAATCTAGTCTTTAACTACTCAGCTATTCAGCACACTGAATTTTATGTTGGGTCTAGCTCAAATGCATTCATTTCTTCCAATGCTGACACCTACAAATTACTTTACTTGGAGAATCTACTATGCTTAGTTGATCAGAATGATCTGCGAAATCTTTATTTGATGATTATAAGGCCGCGTACACAGAATTATATAAAAAAATATTATTTAAAAAAAAAAGAAAGATAACTTTTTAATTGTTAGCTTTAAGTATAAAAAATAAAGGTGTACACGTACAAATTGAACGACTGTGAAATTAAAGGACATTCAACGTGCTCATATTTTTCCAAAGCTGTTAAAGTGATAATGTGGGTTCCAGATTTAACAAAAAAATGTTAATGCGACACTTCTCAGCGAAAAAGATTGCCCTCACTGTGGTGATTATGTTTTGTATATAATATTGTAAACGGTACGTCATAGAACCTTCGTTGTAAGACTGAAAGAATTCTATGTTTATTTATTAATTTTACCGTTATTTCATTGGTTCATTGGTTGGGACAGAGTGACAGCGCTTGAAGTTTTGTTATTGTTGACAGGGGACCGGAGTTTTGTGATAGCATGGTAGGAGCCATTATAAGGCAGTTCTGATAGTTAATGTATATTTAGGAATTCAGCTTTTGTTGGCGTTATCTACAGTTATAATTTATTCCTATTTCTTTATTAAATATTTCTTATATCTAATGCATCCCTGGTGTTCTTGAAGTATTGCATACGTAATGTATCCATGTCAAAATCATAGGCTAGGAGTTCACAACAATCACAACACTCACTTTGTTTAACACATTGTGTTGGAATAATTAAAGACCCATTTTTACTTCCCGACAACGGTGACCTTTATTTATTTTATCGCATTTTAACTAGCAATTTTTCTTTGTCTTAAGATTTTACATTTAAATAAGACATTATATTCAATGTCAATTTACCAAGTCTGAAAATCCTTCTGTCATTCAAATGATCACCCTGCTCCTGAAAGTAATCCATTTTATTTTTGTAGGCCTTCTCAGGAAAACACCTGGAAAAAAATAATAAATTTTACTATACATAGATAAATAGTTGAAATTGAAAAAAGTATCTAGTTTGACATGTTCCGGAAGCTACTTTAGAAATGAAGACGACTACGTCTTAGCCCAAACCTCATGCAAGACGGCAGGGAATAGCAGGGGCAATGTTCGAACTGGGACTGTCGTGATGCCAGACCAAGACTTATGCCACATTACCAGGCAGCTAAAATACGAAATAATTTTGCCTTGCTTAAGTCTATTAGACTTTACATGCTAAGTCTTTTAAACCATACAAGATTTTGTTAAATATTAATACTACTTTTTATTTCTCGATAATATGAGCACCACCATTTAGGGCAGCGTTTCTCAACCGTATTTAATTAGCGACCCCTTCTTACAATTCCTCACTACTCCACGATCCTCCCCCCAACAGTAAATTATTCTCATTCATGAGTATAAGTAACTGCTTTCGCCAAAGTAGGTGTAGAAAGCTCCCGGGTACGCTATTCTGCCTCAACGTGGCACTCGGGTGGAAACGATCATGAGGAAGTGATTAGGCTAAATGAATAGCAAAACAAAACTCCTGTAGGAGTGTCCAAGGGAATGCGAGAGATTTCCCATTGCACGGTGCGGAGTTGAAAGAGAGCTCCCACATCCCTGCCATTCCTCAAGGGACCGTTACACCAATGGCGAGTCCTGCACGGCGAGCTTAGTACAACATAGGAAAATGGCGGAGGTTCCCGGTGTACTCGGCCTTCGGCCATGCATTCTAGTCCATGCGCCCCGAGTGCCAGATATATCGGAAATAGCAATGCTTTACATAGGCATTGACTTGGATCTCTTCCAGAGTTGTTCAGGCAGGCTTACAAGGCTAGAGCTTGAAGAGACTTCGGATCAACTCTTTAGACAATCACACAGAGTAGAATGCTCGACAACTGATGTTAAAGCGAAAACTGTTGTGTCCTTTAAAAAAGAAAAAGAAAGGACCTTGATATTAACTCTGACTCTTGACCTTACAGACGAACGTCTAAAGCTTTAAAAAACAAGACCAGGCGTGACGGTATGTTATGCATTGATGTGCATTAATTTAATAGGGTTTGTTGCTGAAGATAAAAATTATATATGTGTCAGACGCGAATAGCCCAATTATTCTGTAAAAGAAATTACAAATACAAGAAAAGTAATAATTTTTCCCGACATTGAAAAAAGGTGCCGGTACCCCGTACCGATGCGTACCGTCACAAAAATATATGTATTTCTCAATCTTCTTTCATTTAACTTTTTTTTGCGGAGTTATTTCTACATAACCCATTAACTGCCAAATTTTTTTCTGAGAATTGTTTACTTTATTTCGGTCTCCCTAGTAAGAAAAACACGTATTTTGAATTTCAGCATAAATATTTTTCTCAAAATTTGCAATTTTAGCCCGATCCCCAAATAGGGATCATGGCACATACCGTCTATACTTGATGCCAACTTTTAAAGCATTCCAGATGTAATCCCACATTGCATCTACGGCATTCTTTCCCTGCATTTTTCTTACACACTGCGCATTTCCTCTGTTTCCCCATTTCAGTGCGGTCGATGCAGTGATATCCAGATGTTCTGACATCTACAGGAACACGCTTCATTGAAGACTTAGCGAAAGATTTCCTTCCAGCTTTTTTCGGATCGGATATTGATGAAGACAGAGCAAGATAAGCTCTGCAAATCATTCTTCTAAAATCCAACATGGGAATTTGACCATTTGCGATACAATATAGAGCGTGGGCGTTCATCAATGATATGTCAATGGCATTTGTAAGCAAAGGAAAGTACCATTTTTTCCCTCTTATCCTGATTCTATATTTTTGGACGTTCCAGTCCATCTTGTCTACTCCTCCCATATGCGTGTTATATTCTGTGATCAGTCTTGGTTGGGGGACAAGAACATCCTTCTTCTCAGTTCTACTCCATCGTTTTACCTGTGAGACAGGTTCGATGGGTTCATGATTCGACAGCAGCTTCACACAGCTGTTGTCGTTCCATGTGACAGCCAAAATTTCATTCTGCATATCAAATCTGTAATCATATGTCCCTCTATCTATTTTCTTCATCTCTTTGTCTGTTGCAATTGGACATTTGTTCATTCTGTTGAATCGAGCTGTTCCTGTTGCTCGGACACCAACATCTTGCAGATGTTTCATAAGAGCGAATCCGGTGAAGAAATTGTCAAAGTAAACCTTGTGAGCTTCTGGTGTTTCCAAAATCGAAATCATCTTCAGGACAACAGCTGATTCAAGTCCCGTCACGGCTGGATCATCTCCGTCTCTTGCTTTGCCTTCATACACTTGCATTTGATAGCAATAGCCAGTTTCTGAGCAGCAAATCGCCCATTGTTTGAATCCAAACCTTACGGGCTTACCGCGTATGAACTGCTTCAGATAATGGTGGCCGTAGTATCGAACCATTTGTTCATCAATGCTCACATTTTCCGAGAACACGCCATATTGCAGAAACTTCTCGTTCAGAATCTTGAAGAGCTTATCACGTTCCTGTGGTGCAATACTTTCTAACTCAGAGTTGTCGCTGACATGGATATACCGCTTGATTTCCAGATACCTGTTCCGACTCACGCATTGTCTCACGCATTGGACATCCATGTCCTCATCTTCACACCAGTATAATTGTTCTTGAGGAAGAGAATGATATCCAGTGAAGAGAAGAATTCCAATAAATTTCCTGATGCACTCGTTTGAAAGTTGGATATCGTGAACGTTTTTCTGCGTGGCGTGGCATATATAACGGTCTGATTGACAATATTGGAGACAATTATGTCATCAAATATCTTCTCGAATTAGTCAACCGGGCTTTTCCCCTGTAGTTCGCAAATGAGGGCACTCCTTCTTCTCTGCACATCATCAGCATTTGGATACACTTTGGAGTAACTGGGTTGTCTCTTCTTCCAATTTGAAGTCAAAGTCATTCTCTTTTTAGAAGGTGGTGAACCTGAATCTGTCATAGCTGTACTCGTTGACGGCGCAGACTGGTCCACTCCTATTGCAGATTCATTGTTTCCAGTCGCATGTTGAATTTCAACAAATCCGGGAACATCTGATGGTTCCTCATCATCAATTATATTGTCATCAAAGTCTTCATTGTCTGACATTTCATCGACCAGTTCTGGAGGAAGTTCAACAATATCTATAGGACCATTATTGTCGTCCTCATTTTCAGAATCGAAGAAGTCATCGGCATTGAGAATATCCTCGATTTCCTTTAGAGAAAGAACCATTTGTTGGCGAGCCATATACTGCAAAAGACAATATAAAAATGTGGTGAGATTCTACTCGATATCAGTCGTGAGCCCCAGATGGGGCTCGAAGTATTTGTGTCCACTGTTCCCAAGTAAATTACATTGACAACGCAAAAAGTCTACTATAGTATTCTATACTAACCAGGAATGAAGAAAAATTCGCCCTGCTGGAAATTAGCCACGGCGGAAAACGTTTTTTCTGCTGTCAAAAATCACGTTTCTCCTTCATGACAAAAAACGGGGACCTGAGCGCGCAAAAGGGCTTGTGTGCGCAAGTCAGGGCATGCACGTGATCGCTGTAGGTTTCCCATCACTGGCAACATTCTGTTGGATGATGCAACAACCCTGTTTCTATGTCTTGGTCACATATGGCGTTAGTAGGTGGGTTAAAGTACCTGATCCCCTCCCCAAATGGGGATCATGGCAGTTAATGGGTTAATATATTAATACCGGATCGATTCATATAGGGCCTAAGTAGGCCTATACAAGCAGGATCTCGAGCATTGGATAAATTTACTTTTTAAATACAAAGTTTTATGGAAGAGGCAATATATAAGTTGTTTGAAGTTTGTAACTTCTTAAATTCAGTTTACAAATATCGAAGCCTACATTTTTACACTCATTTCTAAACAATTAGAAGAGATGGACTGACTCATAATGTACCTTGTGTACATTTGCAAAAACACAAACTCTCTTTGTAATCGTATCAGTTAGGCTTTCAAAACTATTCAAACTATTAAAAAAATACTTAGTGATTATTTTTACTGTATAATTCTATTTATTATTCCTTTTTAGAATAAGGATAAAAAAACAAAAATGTGCCACGTGACTTTGTGTCTAACAGAACAAATTGAAACTTACGTCTATTTATGCGGTTATTTTTAGTGACCTAGTAATATAAAATATATTGAACTAACACGTACATACATCATAAAGAAGCCATCCAATTTTTCGTTTATGAACATAGCATTATTTAGGATTAATATTTTAGAAAGGCTGCTTGGAGAAATCAGGTATACCCATTAGGAGAATAACCCTTTTCTCAAGAAAAATTTAAGAAACTAGAACAGACACAAAATAGACAGTGACATTCATAAGAAACTAATATTCAAAATTGATTAGAGTAACACATTTTTAACTAATCATTGAAAGTTTAAAATCACTACAATTTTTTTCAACAATTATTTTGTGTATGAAATAGTGTATTGGAAAATGCCGGGTACTTGAAATAAGCTAGTCCTAAAAAACAACACAGATCTTGGGTAAAATACTCATCAAATAAAGTACTGTAAATGTGTAGTTTAACGCGCTAGTTTCAGGTCTTTTCTTTTTATATCTTCTATCGGGTTTGATCCCAACTACCCGTATTTTTGTGCAGAATTTTTTTCTCTATCAGGCACACTTAAAATTACAGCATAATAATGTCAGTTTAATTTCAAGAGAGAACTGAAAAATGCAAAGATATATAAAGGGAAAAAAGCGACTTCCGGCCCAATACTTTTAAATCAAAGAAACGAAACGGACTAGTTCAACAACAAACTCTAGTGGTAAAAATATTTATGCTGCGACAATTAAAATGTGTGAAATCAATTCTGATTCAGTTGTCTGCAACATCTAACATTAAAAATAGTCAATACTAATGAAGAAAAAAGACTTTTTATAAAGTCGTAAATGTTACATTGACCCCAAAAGATCCATATTTTCGATGATCTTAAGCGACCCCTGACAAATTGTCAATCGACACCCAAGGAGGTCGCGACCCAAAGGTTGTGAACCCCTGATCTAGAGTATCGATTGTAGTTACCACTTTTTTTTCAACACTATTTTCATATATATCTGCACACTGTACGACTTTTCATGTTTCCTATAAGGCTATGGGAAGACAGTAGCAAAGAATGGACGGGTCTGTAATTAAAAGAAATTTTATTTAGAGCAAACAACAGAAATGAAGAAAGACGGTCGTGGGATCATGTTGTGTCCCGACGGTTCAGAAGACTAGGTGATGGGTGAAGGTTATTTATTTATCATATGCACTTGTCACTTGTTGTAAGCGTCAAGATTACTACAGAAATTTCCAAAGGATTTCTGTTTAAATTTTGGCTACTTGTAGCTTCTAGTTTGTAACACAAATAAGGAATTAATGTAAAGGGAATAAACATTTGCTTCTATTTACACAATCAGACGTTTTGGATTGTAGGGTTATTAACAGGTGGGGGGGGGTGGACAAGCTGATGCAAGGGTCACTTCAATTCATAAATCTCCTTTTGGTAAATTTATTATTAATTAATTAATTTATTTATTTTTATTTATTAATTATTAAGTGTAAGTAAGCCGATTATTTCTTGTGTGTTCAATCTTGTCATGGTTTCTACCTAGAGATTAACGTGATGCAAATATTTTATTGAATAAAAATGAATTCCGTTCTCCCCACATCTACACTGGGATCGCAGGCAAACAATTGGATACTGAGTCATTGTAAAAATGATATGTACGTTGAGGCAACTGAACCCCAGAGACAATAGTAACGCCACCTATATCTTCAAATTTAGCTGCATGGAGACTAACTAAATAGTCTTATAGTTTAAATTTAAACGTGTTGTGCTCATCAAGATCAACACATTACTGACAGCAATTAAATCTGTTAAAAGAAGACTGAGCGGAAAGATAGAGAGCTACATAGATGAGGATATATACGCTTCTTTGCATTTCAAAAAAAAAATAATTATTTATTCATGTGTGGCTGTGTTCTTTTTTAATACAAGAACATTTGTTTTATTTTTTTTCTTGTGTTTCGTGTAAACATCTTTCAATAAATCAATCAATTAAATTTAAATTTCAAGAAAATTTTAAATGATCGAAAATAAAATCGTGTTATGACAATAAGTACCAGACATAGTTGTTAACTGCATATTTTGTCACCACCAATGAAGACAAAAACAATTTCTGCCAAGAAGTAATTCAGATTCTCTTTTTCTTGTATAAATGTAGAAAATATTCTATTTAAAACTCTTGATAAAGATATTTTATTAAAAAGCAAAGGAGAGAAATCATAGTTGAAAATGATGAATATCTAGTCTAGATCATACCAATTTACGTTCTGCGCTTAGTATTAATATTATTTAAATTTATAACCTTAGTATTTATAACCTATATATGTTGTTATCTTAAGCTGTAAACAAAATAAGTTGATCTAGATCAGTGGTTCCCAAACTTTTTGGTCTCGTAGACCCCTTGCTATGTTTTCTGGTTTTCGGTAGACCCCTTTAACTTAAGCTAAGCTTAACTTATACCGGTACTGCATTTTTGCAAATTCACCACTCCATTTTTAAATGTAATTTCTAACTGTAGTGAGTCGAAGTAATTTAAAGCTACTTTGTAAGTTAGCGAGAGCTCTATCTTTTTTATTCATAAAATTCAAATTTATAACCAATTTAAATAACAATTAATACGTATTACTGAAACCAACAAACACACTGGAAATGTGTTGTTTTTTTTGCACGTTCATCATCCATTGCGAGGGATTTTATGCTTTATATAAGAATTTTTTGTTTTATGAAGTAGTTCTTCAAACAATAAAAATTAATTAATTGGTCTGTATTTATATTTCTTCATCTTTCACGTCTGGCTCAAACATTGGGTCCGCGAAACTGTTTTCTTAAACAGGAGAAGGGGCGAAGTAGCTGGCGTCTAAACCAGTAAGCTTTGGGAAGGAGGGACTCATTAGCCTAAGTTGCAACCCACCTATCAGGGGGAAAACAGAATTCAAAGCTCTGCTGCCTTTGCAGATATACCCAAACATGGGAACTGTTTCGTGGGTCAATCCCGAAGAAAAATAAGGAGCAGATGATCCCTAGGAAGTATGCAGCACACAGCGCTACACCCTGTCAGAGCCTGCGAGGGCGCTGATCCCAAACTGTATATGTTGTTTGCAAAGAATTACATAAGAAGCTTTTGTTATAACTCATACCGCCGATGTGCCTACTGTATTGTTGCTTAAAGAAATGTGTTTAAAATAATATCAGATGTACATTTGTGTAAAATAATTTTTAAAACTACTTTAACAGCTGGTAAAATCAATGATTTATCTATGGTGTTTTCCGTATATGGCTATAAGTAAAGAGATCTTTTAGGACCCGCACACACCATCATCCTCTCTATATGCCGTTGAAGAGAGATTTTGTGGACTGTACTTTTATCTTTGGGATTTCTAAAGTTTTTCAAATCTTTATCTTTTTATCAGGGTGGCATTGTCTCAATTGATCCTCCAGCATGATTAATTATATCATTATAAAAAGGCACTTAGGCAATCGCTTGTTTGACAATGAAGAAATGAATTCCAATTTTAATAAACCAACGCTGTATATAAGCTACATTTATTTTTGTTACATGTAGAAAAAATTAAGCTATTTAAATAAGTATTGAAATTAAATATAACAATTTTTCGTTTCAATAGCAGGATAAATATTGAAAGGATTAACTAAGGTACAAATCATATATTAGTGTATGAAATAATTACATTGATGAAATGTGAAAATAATAAAAGTCCCGACCTGCTGAAATGAAATCGATTTTCGTAGACCCCCATGAACATCTCATAGACCCCCAATTTATTTTTTCACTTTCGTAGACCCCTTGGAAGTCCTCGTAGACCCCTGGGGGTCTATATAGACCACTTTGGGAATCACTGATCTAGATTCTATACTCAGAGGATTTTTACTTTCAGATCCCTCAGTATTTGGTCTACTACTAAAAATACTAGGTCTAGATATAATAGTACATCTAGGTCTGCACTTAAATCTAGACTAGATTATGTCACCGATCCTTCTAGATTCTGTAATTCCTTGACACTTCTGGCACCAATAAATGTCACCACGTTATTATGGATGGTCGTGGGTGACGTTTGGGTTCATATTGTAATATAACATGCCAGGCATTGGTCAGGATGGACACTTGCACGTTTCTACGTTAATACATCTCTGGTCAATGAGGAAATAGCTCTTGACATTGCGGACACAAATAATGCGTTGAATATATACAATAATAATAATACCTCCACATATGAAATATGATACAATCCACCAATATACAGTAATAATTCTTTATAGAATATGCTTGATAATGATACTAACTTATTGAATATTATAAATCTCATGTACTTATATTAAATCTATAGGAACTTTTATAATAACTCTCTTTAAGTGACTACATTCAATTACCGTTCCTTAATGACTGTTGTCACTGACTGTCTCTTACTGACTGCTATCAAGTAACTTAGCTCAAGGTTAAAGTGTTCATCTTAAGAAACCATGAATTATAAGTTCCACTTATAAAATCAAAATAGGAATCTACTGTATGACACCAACTTTGATGTAGTGACAGATTACAATTAATGTTAGCAAAGATTCTAATCTAGATCTGCTATCTAGTCAATCTGCTATCTAGTCAATCTGCTATCTAGTCAATCTGCTATCTAGTCAATCTGCTATCTAGTCAATCTGCTATCTAGTCAATCTGCTATCTAGTCAATCTGCTATCTAGTCAATCTAGGTGGAAGTTAGAACAAAAGAATGCATAGAGCAACAAAATTGTTTAGATTAAGCCTTTGCTTAGCTTTAGGCGAACAAAAAATGAACTCCAGACTAAATCTTGATTTATATATTCTTGTCGATGGAAAAGTAACTTATTAATTGAATAAGTCTATCATCATCATCAAACTCCATCTGAGTGAGGGATTGAGAGGCTCAAATCCTTTCTTGCAAAAGCCCTGGACAGAAATGTCGCCATGCAGGGCAAGAAATTTTGGTTTCACAGACCTGTCGAGGCGGAGATCAGCAAGTCTGGGGCAATCACACAGAATATGAGGCACGGTTTCCTCTACTTCCCCGCAGGGGGGCACCGTGAATCGAAATTTGGCCATAGCCGCGAGAAATATGAGCCAACTGGACAGTGGCCTGTCCTGCACTGTGCTATAATAGCTTGCTCAGGCCTGGACAGCCTCCACCATAGGGAAGTGCGGTCAGGGCGCCTCATGCGCTCAAACGCACTCAAACCACTTTTCCAATTCTGTTTTGAATTATAGCCAGGGCATGATAAAAACTTACAGCCTGTTCAGTTGGTGAAATTTTCCCCTCTCTAGTGGGCCAAGGAGTCTGCAATAGTGTTGCCAGTCACACCTATGTGACTCGGTACCCACTGCATTATTACAGGGGTGCCATAGCGTTGCTTTATGTTATAAGAGGCCATGATGACAATGTCGATATTGGGGGGGGGGGGGGGCAAGGTCCAGGGCTTTGAAAAGCCTGTAGTACAGGTTTTGAGTCAGTGACCACAACAATCTGTGTTGGCCTCAAATATGATTATATCCCTCGCTGAGTCAATGACGTTTAAGGCTTCACAGACTGCCATGGCCTCCGCATCAAAACTGCAAACACTACCACATGGTCCATAGATTTTGACTGAGAGCCAAGAAAGTCGATGTAGGCTCCATAATAAGCATAAAGACTTAAGGCTAGACTTAATTTATAAAAATGTTGAATAATTTAGATCTACATTTAGATCTATTTAACACTGCTCCAGTGAAGTCTAGTTTCATTATGATTATTCGGATTCGAAGACACTGTCACTATTAAAAGATCTATTATTTAACGATTGCTTGATAGTTTTAATATTCAGGTCTATTAGACTATTTAGATCTAATGATATCTTACCTTCCAAATGTTTTATATCTGTATAGAATTGAAATATTCTTATAGAATGTTTATTTACTATTTTAAGATTTGCTTTTAGTGTTATTAAAAACACAAGATGGCGCTTGCCATTTCACGGCATGAATTACGTCACATCCTGTATTTACATTGCTAAACTGCGCATGAATTGTTTTTATTTTATATGTTAGTATGTAAAGTGGTTCTCAAACTTTTACTTATGACGCCTTCCGAGACAAAAAAAAAAAAAGAATATAAGTGCCTCTCAGCCAGCTGAATGTCTAGAAGAAACCTATAGGTTCCTAAAGGTGGAATTCGCCAATACTTTAGCTGCCTTCAGAGCTTTAGAAATTGATTATAGTAAGCTTTGCAGTATATTACTTCTAAAAGAAAGTACAATCGTTTTAACTAAGGTTTGAAAAAAGAAGGTTTCGTAAGAACCAATACTGAGATGTGAGAGACATTTGACATTTATTAAAATGTACATTTGTATTGGGCCTAATCGCTATAAGATCATTTCCGTGTTTAACATGACGTCTTCTAGAGAGCATGTTTTCTGACCTAAGAACAGTGGCACTTGGCTTTGGGAGAAATTAGACCGTTCTGACAAAAGAAAGAAGGGTAGACTCTAGAATCGAAATGGCCTCTCACCAGAAAATTATCACAAATTTTACATAGATGATTAAAAGAACATACTGTTGGAGAAACGCTGATATAGATCTTTACCGATTTATTTTTGTCAGATACCGCTGTAATCAGCAAGGGAAAAAATACGTTACTTTAAACTACTATAACGGCTAGTCGATCTAGTTATTTGGCTATCTTGTGAAGGCAACAAAATGTAGATTTACATCTAGTCCTTACTCCAGGTCATGACCTATAGAAAACAAAAATCAGGAAAGCAAAACATGAGGTCTTTTTTTTTTGTATGGTACTTACTGGTAGCGCCATAGTCAGCATTCAGTTATAAAAGTAATATTTCATCGACTTTCTAATCACACATTTTGGATTTGGATGACTGCCTCAGACCCAACGGTGAAAACCCTATTAAAGACTCTATCCACCACCTTCTGTGGCTAGCACAATCACTTCGGTAATTCCTAGTTCTTATATAAATTCCTAATAGGCGAAATAAACCCAGGGAGTTAATAAAATTAATACCCAACATTATGTGGATTCATGTCGGAAGAGACTTTATACTAAGTCAGCTAGCTAGCACAACATTTGGGTTATTCCAGTTCAAGCAGGTGCAATAAACCCAGAATTATAATACATTAATATCCAAAGTTGATCCATGAACTATATAAATAAAGTGCACTTAGGACATTCGCTAAAAATTAATTTGATCTTCGTAGCAACAATCCAAAATGGATATAATTATAAATATGTTTTTATACCAACAATTCAATAGCACATGATTTCCATGTAGGGTTTTAGGCTTATTTATAACAGTAGAAGCGCAAAATAAGCAAGCAAAATATTTTTAAAAAACTAAATGAAAAAGTTTATATAAGGAGAAGAACTGCATTTTTATAGCAACGTATATCAATACTGTAAGATTTATTTCATTTAATCCTATAACACAAATTTATTTATTTTTACTTATTTTATTTTATATTTCATAATTTGTTAAGAAAAACTAATATTTATGCAAATTTTTAAGTTGGTCCGAGGATGGTAAGTGAGAGAAGTAATGTGAACAAACATTGTACCAAGACAGACAAACAGGCAGATTGACAGACTGAGTGGACATAAGCATTGTATAAGTACCAATTATTAAGAGTAACAAAACAAAAACAAAAAAAAACGTATCTTATTCATAGTAAACCAATTACACAGACTAAAAATTCCTAATATCTACGTGTTATATTAAATGAAAACTTTATTATGACAAATTTGTACAGGGGCTCCTTCTTCCTTAGTGCTACTAGAGCGAGGAATGGGTTGCCTGAATCAGCCACGAAAACCCACCACTGCCTCTGCGCATGTATACAATGTAACTGTAACACGGCCTGTTAGCATTAGATCAAAACACCATTCAGCCCCAGAGATAATATCGGTAAAATCCAAAACATTCCGTTTTGCGTAATCTGCGGTATTGGGCCTCTTTCCAGGAATAAAATTAGTTTTGCTTTTATTTTATGAAAAGCGAACTCACAATAGCTGTTGATGGTTTTGCTGCTTTTAAAAATGAATAATAACAATAATAATAGTTTCAACATTATTAGCGGTAAGGCTTTATACATATTTTTTTAAATTTTATTTATTGAATAAAAACTTCAAGGTTTAACCATTGAGTTAGTTGTTCGATATTAATCCAGATCTTATGTTCTTTTTAAAACAAATATATGTGAAGCAACGAGCTTTTGTTTACATTTAGATCTAGATCTACATTGTTTGATAATACTTTGATGTGACGTTTTAGTGAAACTGTGGAATAATAGGATATTTCGTTTTCTTTTGTGTTATGTTATTTTTATGCGGAATGCCCAACTTATAAGACAAATTTACTCATGAATAACAATGAAATGATTATCATATTTTTTTTTTTCACTTCCTGGTATCAGGTCAATTCATATTTTATAAAGGCCAGGGCTTCCAGACATCCAAATTCGTCCCTGATACAGCTTATAACTAGTGAATAGAGTTATTAGGAATATGAAAGTAACGATAACTTTTGTTTTATTTTTAAAAAATGACCTTAAATAAATAGAAATATGTGTCATAGTCCAAATAATTAACAAAAAAAAATGTTCTGAAATGAATGCCAGTTTCGGTTTTGTTATTTATTAAATAGGCCATTTTGAAAGCAATCTGAAAGGAGATGGAATAGCACAAATGTCAAATGATAGCTACCTCTTGTGAAGTATGTATTTAATATGTGCTACAGACTTTAAAAAAAAGAAATATAAGTAGCGAACATATAAATGACCTCTAAAATATTTCAGGAAGATGTGGAGGTGAATATCCAGATCATAGACATATATTATATTTAGACTGGAAACCGGAAATAAATTCTTATCCGCGACTGATCGATTCACAGACCTATCTATATATAGATTTTTAGGTGCGTAAACTATTTTTTCAAGCTCTAGGGGAAGTCGCCCCCCCCCCAATCTGTTAATTATGATCTAGGTTCACAGTCAGCAATAAACAAACAACAACCATTAGTGTCATGGCGGAAAATGATACTTTATTATATTGAACTCGTGCACCTTTGCGCACCATATCAACATCCCCTTTTCTTAAAAATAAAAAATAAAAAAAAAACATTTTGGGGAGTATCATACAAAAGAATAATACAAAACCACAACATAAACAACTAAACATAACATACATATATACGCTTCAATGAATATGAAACATATCACATTTAAAAATCAACATTCAATAATTCATTAAGAACATAGTCATTGAATCTTGTCGGTTTCTTCAACTGATCCCTTGGTCGCAAGGAATGATGGGTTGATGAGTGGCGAATGTGTTGATCATGAATTCTCTTGTCCTGTACGTTGTCAACAGTATCGGGAAATGTATCTTCTGTTTCGGGTTGATATGCACTCTGTTTCTTTGGTACACTGCACCTTTGTCACCTCGAATAATGTAAGCTCTCTGATTGACTTGAGACTGGATTCTTCCACGTCTCCATGTAGGGTCATTAGGAGATTGGAAATAGACCATCTGTCCAGTTCTCAACTGACTTAAATTTCTTGACTTCTTATCATAAGATGTTTTTGCACTCATCTGAGGTTTTTCTTTCCTCACAATGTTCTCTTGACATGTAGAAATCTTAATGTTACTCCTTTTGTTTGGTATCATTGTTCGAGTCATCCGACCAAAAAACATCTGAGCTGGGCTTAGATTTGTGTCTTGCCTTGGAGTATTTCTAAATTCCAGAAGAGCTTCATAAGCATCTGACTTTGATTCTCTAGATTTCTTTATTATGTTCTTCAAAATTTTAACTGCTGACTCAGCCTTTCCATTGGATTGATGGTGTCTTGGAGAGGATTTCAAATGAGTCACTCCCCATTCCATCGTAAATTTGGAAAAATATTCCGATGTGAACTGAGGTTCGCTATCAGTTATACAGACCTTGGGCACCCCATATCTTGCAAATAAAACTTTCAGCTTCTTTATAATTGAGTGTGTTGTTGTCAACTGCAGGTTTTCTACCTCTATGAAATTTGAATAATAGTCCACTGTAGCTAGATATTTTTGGTCACACATTTGGAATAAATCAATTCCAATCTATTCGCACGGATTAGAACCTATTTCGTGCTGTATTAATTCTTCTCTCTGATTTGCTGGTTTGTTTTTCTGACATATATAACATGAGTTGGCTATTTCCTTTATTCGAGCTGATAATCCAGGCCATAAAACTGTTTCTTTTGCTCTTCTTTTCATTGAGTCTACTCCCAGATGTGCTGCATGGAGTTTTTCTTCTATTTCCTTGCGAAGTGATATTGGTATGATTATTTGTTCTCCTTTCAGCAAGAGTCCGTCTTCGTATGTTAACATGTCTCTTAGTGAAAAATATTGTTTGAGTTCAGGTAAACTATTATGTTTGTTTGGCCATCCATTTAGGATATACTGAATAAGTGTTTGCATTGTTCTATCTTTCTCTGTCTCGATTCTGACTTTCTCCAGCCCTGCATCTGGTATTGCCAGTCCCACTGTATTGACACAAACATCAGGGATATCACTCTTTTCCTCTGATGGGTCTCTACTCAAAGTATCAGCTATGAACAAATTTTTTGCCTTTGACATATTGAAACTGGATATCGTAACGAAAAAGACGCATCATTAGACTTTGTAGCCTTATCGGAGCAGAACTGAGTGGTTTTTGAAGGATGTTTTCCAGTGGTTTATGGTCATTCTGAACTATAACTGTCCTGCCATACGTATACTGGTCAAAACGTACCAAACCAACAACCACTGCCAACAATTCTTTTTCAATCTGTGCCCATCTTTTCTGAGTAGCAGTTAATGATCTAGAAGCATATGCTATTGGACTGCCATCTTGTAGTAACGCTGCTGCCAACCCATTATCTGCTTGTAATGTAAGCTCTTTGTTAGGGTCAAAATATATCAATGTGCCATGAGTCGATATTTTCTGTTTTATCTTGTTGAAAGCTCGTGTGCATTGATCAGGCCAAACAAATGGTGTGTTCTTTCTGATCAACTCTGTTATGGGCTGTAAATCTGTCGACAAATCTGGAACAAATCTTGCAAGATATTGAACCATGCCACAGAATCTTCGGACTGATGAAATATCTTTTGGAGCATTCAAACTCTAAATCGCAGATACTTTGTTCGGGTCTAGTTTTATTCCTGCTTCTGTAATAATATGACCCAAAAAATTAATCTCAGCTGTTCTAAAAACAGACTTTTCGTGGTTCAGTTCAATCTTCTTTTCTTGACATCTCTTCATCAGCTCTCTTAGGTTAATATCATGATCTCTGAGTGCTTCTTCTTTCGTTCTTCCTCTTCCTACCACTATAATATCATCAACATAATTTGAAACAGCCTTTCAGTCCTTCTAGTGCTAGATTTAATCTTCTCTGAAAAATTTCTGAACTCACTTGCAGACCAAATGGTAATCGTTTCTATTTGTATCTACCAAAAGGGGTTATCATTGCTGTCAAATTAGATGACGCTGTGTCTAGTCTGACATGCCAGAAAGCTTCTTGCACATCCAATTAGCTTAGCATTTTGGCATCGTTCAAATCTGCCAATATGTCATCTAAAGTAGCAAGATTATAGAATTCCCTTAGTAAAACTTTATTCAGGGCTTGTGGATCTAAGCAGATCCTATTTTTCCATTAGCTTTTTCCACAATTGCCATCTGACTCACCCACTCTGTAGGCTCTATCACTGGTTGTATGATTCCTCTCTGCACTTGGGTCTTTAACTCCTCCTTAACTCTTTCTTGTAAAGCAATAGGGATCTTTCTACACTGCAGAACTCTTTCTTGTAAAGCAATAGGGATCTTTCTACACTGCAGAACCTTGGGCTTAATGCTGCTATCAATCTTTAAAGACACTTCTCCTAAGTCACCCAAATCACCAGTAAACTTTGGACTACAGTCTTCTTCTTGGTTATTCACTACTAATGCTATGAATCTATATATATTGACTTTGATTAACTTCATTCTTGTTAAAGTTTCATGACCTAGAAGGCATGCTAGATTATTTGGTACAACTATATATTCCACCTCAAATGTTTCGTTAGTTTTCTCATTTCTAGTCATTAGAGTGGCTTTTCCTATGAGTCTCATTTCAGTCTTATTCCACATTAGTAATCTTTGCGTTGCCTTTTCTATCTGATTCTTATTTACGTATTTTTCCTGGATGGTATTTACATCAGCTCCACTATCCATTTGAAACCTTACACGGTGACCATTTACTGTCATCCTTTTCATTTTGTGGTTCTCCAAAGACATCACCCATTCATTTTTTACCATCATGACATCATCTCTTGTGTCCCACTGCAGCTGTCTTTCATCGTTAGACATATCATCTGACACCTGCTGAATTTTCTTTTTGCACATCACAGCAAAATGATGTCTCCCCTGGCAAGCTAGGCACATTTTACCCCATGCAGGGCACTTTTCTTTAATGTATTCGTGAATCCTTCCACAATACCTGCATTAACCTTTCTGAATGTTTGTTCTTGAGGTTGTTGATACTTTCTAAATGATTGGAGGGTCGGATTTTATTTGTCTCAACTGTTTGTTGGCGGTCTCGTATCCTCTGCAAATATCTCTGCACCTTTCCAATGTGAGACTACTATCTTGTAGCAATTTCATTTTGAGGCATTCATGTCTAATACCAAGAACTACTCCATCTCTAAAGAAGCCATCTTCCAGGCGTTCAAAACTACACGTTTTGCTAGTCATCTCAAATTTGTTATGTACTTTTCAATGTTATCGCCTTCTTGCTGTTCACGAGTATTGAAAACATAGCGCTCATAAGTTTCATTCGCTTTTCCAATGCAAAAACTTTCAAATTTGTTCACTATTTCTTCCATTTTTCTTTCTTTTACCTTCTCATTTTCAAGACCTTCATATATGTCCATCGCTTTTGTTCCTATAACTGTTAGAAAAGTGGCCACTCTGACCTCCTCTGATTCTTCGGACAATTTAGTGGCTAACTCATAGTTTCGCCAGCTCCGGTGAAACTTTTGCCAATTAGCGGCCATGTTACCTTCTACCTCGAGCGGCTCGGGTACAGGAAGGAAATTTCTAGCTGCCATTGCAAGGCGTAGCCTTGAATTGTTGCCTATTTATTATTGCAAACAATAAATCTTTATATACTGATTAATGATTACCTTTGATCATTAATACACCGCTGCCACCATGTTAATTATGATCTAGGTTCACAGTCAGCAATAAACAAACAACAACCATTAGTGTCATGGCGGAGAATGATACTTTATTATATTGAACGCGTGCACCTTTGCGCACCATATCTATTTTGTCTTAGAAAAGTAATGATCCTTAGTTTTCAAAGTTTAGAAATAATGCAAAATCATTTTCTCGGACATTTTCTCGGATATCCACGCAAATATATGAAACAAAGCCATTTCCTGTTTGTTTCCATTGAGATCATGTTTCAAAAATCCTAGATGGAAATAATTCATGTTGATTTAAATCATCTTATGTACATATAAATAGATTAATTACCTAGATCTTTCTAGATTATGTATCTAAAAATTGCAAAATAATAACTATGAGACGAGAGTATTTTTTATGTTCAATTACTAGATCTAGATCTAAAAATTAAATTATATGTTACATAGGTTAGGATTGAAAAAACAAACAGCTATACAAAACAACGCCTCGATCCAACTTTCTAAAAAAAATTCACATTTTTTGTAGAGTTAAAAAGTATCCTTGTTCAGTCTAGATATAGTATATGTAAGTCTATGATCCAGACGATCAGCCAACTTTTTATTCACTGGAGCGCAATGGGAATTCTCACAAGGTCTTTGCCAGGACCCTTTTAGCGCTCCCGAAAGGGGAAAAGACGCTATTAGTTTTGTGTGAAATGTCTGTCCGTCCGTCCCGTTTAGATCTCGTAAACTAGAAAAGATAGTGAAAATCTGACATTACAATATTTTAGATCATTCAAAGTTCTGATGCAACGGCTACTTTTTTTTTCTGAAAGCGAAAAATCTAATTTTTTTATTCACTTATGCATGCAGTTTTTTTTAACTCTTTCTCTCCGTATTTATTTACCACATTCTGATGGAACCAACGTTGGTATCGTCAGTTAGGAGAGAAAGAGTTAAAGAGAAAAAGCCATTTAGTATGCATTACACGTCAGACCTAATTTAAAACGAATAGTAATTTAATAAAAGCATTTTCATTAACTAATACCTACATTACCCGCATTTCATGACATTTGTTGTTTTTTTTTTTTTTTTGAGGTTTCGAATAAGAGATTGAGCCTTTTCAAAACAATTTCATCAATTATAAGACCAGTTAGGCTAGGGCAGGGGTCGGCAACCTGCGCCTCGCGAGCCACATGTGGCTCTTTGGGTGTGAAGCTGCGGCTCTTTAGTTCTATACGCAAATATGATTTATGTTATCAAAACATTTTTTTAAATAGTTCTAAATCTGTTGTCAGTCGGTCAGAAGCTTTCTAATGACGCCATCGTCGGATGTTTCTAGGTAGCTTTTAAGTCGCTTTCGACACTAGATAAATTGGCGACTTTACTACGTGCTTTGGCTGTGACGTAAAGTTTGTTGTTTCAAGTAAACGAGTTAGAAGTGAATTATCTTCTCAAACTTAGAAGCAATCTACAAGTAATGCTAATCTGGCTAGCTTTGCGTTACCACACGAAATTGCACAAAAAGGCAAACAATTTACAGATGGTGAGTATGTCAAAGACTGCTTCCTACAAGCATCTGAAGAACTGTTCCGTGATTTCAAAATCAAACCAAAAATCTTGATAAAAAAAACCTTGTCACTATCTACGAAAACACTGCAAGGTAGAATATTTAAAATGTCTTCAAATGTAACATATTTACAGGTGGAAGATATTCAATTTTCTTTTGTCCTATAACTTGCTAATCTTCCTACATAAAGACACGGCACAAGTTGTCCATTTCGTTAGGTAAATGTCTTCCCAAGGTCCAAAAGAAGAACTTCAAGGGTTGCAACCGCTCTCGGAACAAACTAGAGGGAAAGATATAGTGCATGCCGTGTAAAATTACATTGGAAAAAATTAGATCGATTTAAATAAAATCGTTTCAACAGCAATTGAAGGAGCCAGAAATATGACAGGAAAAAAATAAAAGGGCAACAACGATTTTTCGAAGCAAAATAAATGATGAAATTCTTACGTTTCACTGAATAATACACCCAAGAAGCGCTTTGTGCCCAAAACGATTCGGACCGAAATAGTTGCGGTAATGAATTTGGTAATCAAGATTGTTAACAGAATCTTGTCAAAAGCAATCTACAATCACCAGTTTAAAGAATTGTTTTAACGAAATGGACACTCAGTATTCCGAGCTACTTCTTCCCAATAAAGTGCGATGGCTTTCCAAAGGTAGAAACATTTTGCTTTGTGCTTAAATGAAATAAATACATTCCTAAATGATAAAGGCATTATTCTCCTTGTATTAGAGCACGTATAATATTTGCAAACATTTTATTTTATGGTTGATATAACAGAGAAATTAAATGAACTAAATCTAAAGCTGCAAGGAAAGGGAAACCCATTCTATGTTTTGGCAGAATAGTTGGTTTGTTTTGAAGAAAAATTAATTCTTCTTACAGAATTTATTCAGAGCTGTAAGTTACTTCCTTTGAATGTCCAAAGCAGTATCGCGATAAAATCAGAGCAGCTTTTGACACGAAGTACTTCAGCACATTTGTAAAACCAAGGATGAATTTCTTGATATATTTGAGCAGTTTAAAACCAACAAAACCTTTAGCATTCCTAGTGAATCCTCTCAAAATAAATAGTTAAGAAATCCACATTGATCCATTTGGAATTGATACTGAATCTCTAAAAATGCAATTGGTCGATTTAGAAAGTAAAGCTTTATGAGGTGGAATATTTACAGAGTTGAAAAGCAAGTTTCTAAGAGTTGGAATTCTAGAAATTTATGTATGTAACGCAACAAAAATGGACAGCTTTAAAAGAAATGCCACGAGTTGATTCGGCGCATAGAATAATCTTCCAGATTGCTACCAAGAGGGAAGAAGTTGGCATTTGGAGTGCTATCTTCAGATCGACATATTTGTGCGAGAAAGAGTTTTTTTTTTTTCATGAATATAATTAAAAGCAAAGTAAGAAGCCTATTAACAATTGAAACTTTAGAGTCGTGTTTGAAACTAAAAACAACAAGTTATGAGCCAAATGTATCAAACTTTCTAAAACCATGCGAAGCCAACGGTCCCATTAAATTTGTTTGCTCAATTGTTTGTTATTGAATTTCAACTTAGTGTTGCAAGCAAATGTTTAACTGCATTAGTTGTTACCGAAATAAAAAAAATAATTATCTAATAATGCTTTATATATATTATTAAATTTGTTGTGAAAAAAACACTACTTATATATAATAAACATTTTTTTTTCATAAAAAAAATGTTCGAGCACTATTTATTGTTGCAAGAAAAACTTTGTGGCTCTTTAAAAATTTAAAATTTTGTAAATTGTAATTTTTGGCTCTTTCGACTCAAAAGGTTGCCGACCCCTGCTATAGACCACAAGGCCTGAAAGGAGAAATAGTGAGGCCAGGTTCACATCTAACTTTGCATTCACTTGCACCTATCCTTTGATCTGCTGGACCGTTGGTGCACTACACAAGATCTGTCAACCTTCTTTCTCCATTCTTATCTCTCACTTGTCTATGATATAATTTCATTCGGATGTTCTTCCTGAAAATATTGAAGCCTGCCTGTGTGGACCACTTCGGGGGCCTATTTTGAGTTTGTGTTTTCACACAAACTGTCATTGTAACCTTGTTTTTTTTGTCTAATGGGGCTAAGAATGCAGTTGCAAAGTATTTATTTGGAATGTTAGCTGTAATTTCTTTATTATAATGTGCTAAGTTATCTTTTCCATTTAATGGTGCTAATCTGATTGTTCCCATTTTATGAAATTTCATGTATGATATAGGTTTTTATTGTTATCTTTAGGTATTACATTTGCTTATGTATTCAGCTGTCTTCTTAAATTTTGAGTCTTGAAATGAAAATAGATCTACATTTATCTATTTAATGCTATTAGGATTAGTGTTTTTTTTAAATTTAATCAGCGTCTAAGGGGATCCTCCAATGGATCACCACACAACTTTTGAAATCAATATATAAGATCTAGGGTTAGTTTAAACTTTCTATTTACATCCATTAAGAAAAAGACTCTATAGACTGAGTCTAGACTATAACCTTTTTAATGAGTTGTTTGTGGTTTTTGTTTTATTGAGAGCCGCGTCTACAAGAAAGTGGAAATGATGTAAGACATAAAACAAAAAGTAGACTTGCAAAAAATTGCCTTAAAGTACTTCATTTGTGTGTGGACATTTGTGTGTGTGGACATTTGTGTGTGTGGACATTTGTGTGTGGACATTTGTGTGTGGACATTTGTGTGTGTGGACATTTGTGTGTGTGGACATTTGTGTGTGGACATTTGTGTGTGGACATTTGTGTGTGTGGACGTTTGTGTGTGTGGACATTTGTGTATGGACATTTATGTGTGTGGACGTTTGTGTGTGAACGTTTGTGTGTGGACATTTGTGTGTGTGGACATTTGTGTGTGTGGACATTTGTGTGTGTGGACATTTGTGTGTGTGGACATTTGTGTGTGTGGACATTTGTGTGTGTGGACAGTTGTGTGTGTGGACATTTGTGTGTGAACATTTTTGAGTGTGGACATTTGTGTGTGGACATTTGTGTGTGCGGACATTTGTGCGTGGACATTTGTCTTTGTGGACATTTGTGTGTGGACATTTATGTGTGTGGACGTTTGTGTGTGTGAACATTTGTGTGTGGACATTTGTGTGTGGACATTTATGTGTGTGAACGTTTGTGTGTAGACATTTGTGTGTGTGGACATTTGTGTGTGTGTGGAATTTGTGTGTGGACATTTGTGTGTGTGGGCATTTGTGTGTGAACATTTGTTTGTGTGGACATTTGTGTGTGGACATTTGTGTGTGGACATTTGTATGTGTGGACATTTGTATATGTGGACGTTTGTGTGTGAACATTTGTGTGTGGACGTTTGTGTGTGGACATTTGTGTGTGGACATTTGTATGTGTGGACGTTTGTGTGTGGACATTTGTGTGTGTAGACATTTGTGTGTGTGGACATTTGTGTGTGGACGTTTGTGTGTGGACATTTGTGTGGACGTTTGTGTGTGTGGATATTTGTGTGTGTGGACATTTGTGTGTGGACATTTGTGTGTGGACATTTGTGTGTGTGGACGTTTGTGTGTGGGCATTTGTGTGTGGACGTTTGTGTGTGGACGTTTGTGTCTGGACATTTGTGTGTGGACATGTGTGTGTGGACATTTTTGTGTGTGGACATTTGTGTGTGGACATTTGTGTCCACAACTGTGGCCTTTTGTGGAAATATCGAAAATAAAATACAAAGGTTTCATAGAAAGTTTGCATTTATTTTTTTTAAATTGTATAAGTGGTCAGGTTGGGAATCTGTCAATACCTATTCTTACCAGGCGCTTAGGCGACCAAAGAAACCTCTTACCCATGACTCAGTCAGTCAGTTGGTTACTTGCAAATATAATAGTAGATTTATTTGTCTGATTGTAAATGTATTCAGTTATTTGATTTAACAAAATGACGATGAAGGAGCATAAGAGGATAATACGTACTAACGTTTAGATAGATATATATACCTCCTCCTTCGTTGCTGAGCATGAGCACATTTCTCATTTCCTATCAACACTAAGATGACTTTTAAGTTCAATTTTTGCTTTAAAAAGCTGGCCGCATAGATGGCATAGGTAGTTTTTGTCAGTTGCAGAGAGGCCTGCTTCTTTTCATAGCTTTCTGTTGGCTCTGCGTTCTTTCATTCACTCTCTTTGCTTCGTATTTCGTGACTGCAACACTAACGGCTTAACGTCACGAGGAACGATTAACAGCCGTGAATGTCAACATCACACTCATTGAAAGAGCTCTTAAGCGTGTCTATGTCAGTGCTTGTATTAACACACCTGGCAGCGCTTTCCTACACAGCTCCACGTAAAGAAGTCGTTTGGGAAGGCGTTTGTCTGGCTTGTGGACTACATGTCCCTCCCATCGAAATTGGTAAATTTTTGCTGTCGCATGGATGCTGCGTCCATTCTTAGTAATTATTTATTTTAAAGATTTTACTATAGCAGTTACCCTAATAGATTGTCCTTTTTTTTTTGGTATTAATTGTGTATATTTTTTATATTCCATATTTAGATATTATAAATCGAATACAATCTAATGATATAGATGTACACCCTGCAGGAAATAACGGTGAGTCAGTTTCCTTACACACACACACAATTGGTACACTCAGTGCACTCAGGTATATATATACTGCTTTACTGGTGTCACTTTAGATCTATAATAAACATTAAAAATGTTCCCTTCACATTTTTTTTTAAATTTTGCCACGAAATCAAATTAGAGTGTGCAAATGGATTTACCCAACTTGTTATAAGTTTTTCGTTTTCTAACAGAGATACAATTAGGTCACTTTTGTCTATTGTTAGGGCCCTCCGGTAGTGGTAGGGACATTAACCATTCACTACGGTGTCCGCTATGATCTAAGGTACATTTATACCAAGTTTTATCAAGATTGGTCTAACGGTTTTGATTTCTATGTGGGACATACATACATACATACACCCATACATACACCTTAATTTCTGCTTTATATATTACAAGATATCTATCAATCTTGTTTTCGATAGTATTACTAAACATGCCAAATTTTGTTATTAATATAACCTCTTTGTTTAGACATTGATTGCATTGTAGTGTACATGTCAATGACTGTACGCTGTGGAAATGACTTCCAATCCACTATTTAAAAAGAGTGGTCACCTATAACAAGGGGGATGGGGAACTAATATATATTGTTATAACTCTGCAATGCGCATCGCCATCCAGGCTAGTGCAGAAGGTGCGCACTTCTAGAAACCAGACTAGGAAGAATGTTGACTCTAGGGAAGAAGAGAACAATTTTCGCCCGAGTCTAGAACCGATATGGAGATGTTGTGTTCAGATGTCCTATGTGTTTGTCATGTCTCCATGTAAATAAACACCTATGTCTCGTTGAGTCATCTCCCTTAAGTTATTACAATATATATATATATACTAGACATATGTTACCCGCGACCCGCGAGTCTTTATTTGCGCTTTACTGTCGATATAGTCACAATTAATCGAAATAATAATGTAATAAGTAAGGCGAATGTGTCAATGTAAAAATAGTGTGAATGAAGCTATCAAATCAAAATAGCTAATAGGCTTAAATCCATTTGTTCAAATTAAAACATTTGCTTGTAGGCCTACATATATTTGATTAAAATTTGAGATGAATAGACTTAATTTTGTATGTTCATGTGTCAAAGTGGAAAGTAGATCTTGAGGTAGACATAGATCTAAATCTACACTATTCTAGAATTGGCTTTTATAGAGTTCATTCTGTGATGCGCATGCGTGACCTTTTTTCATGAATGAATATAGGCCTATCTCAACACGGCTACGCAACTTTAGCGAACAGCGAACGAATGTATTAAAAATGCTTTAGAAAAACAAATTTGAATGTTAAATTGATTAAAATATCAAATGAATGGACAATAATTAGTATGTTTATGTGTTAAAGCACAAAACTATCTTTGCGAAAATAAGAGTTTTAGACCTAGACCTAGGAACAGACTCAGTAGAGAGATGTGTTAATGTGTAACCAATTGGTAATGTCTAATGAAAGAATGTTCGCCAGGAAATCTGTAGTCACAGATATCAGGAACTTATTTATGTAAAAAATGCTTTTGAAACACAAAATTGAAGGTTATTTTTATTATATAATGAAATCAATGGATCTTCTTTTGTATTTTCATGTGTCAAAGTAAAAAACTATCTGCGCAAAGTGTATTTCTTAGAATTAGATCTAGGTCTAAATCCTTTCGATCTTTTCTCATGTCAACATTGTTAACCATGGCCTAGATCCATAAAATACTATAGCTGTAATAGAGTAGGACAACTTTATTTTTTTTGAGGGTCTTAAGTTTGTTTTAGGGCTACAATACATACACTACGGTCTAAGTTAGTACCCAAGGAACATTCCTGCCTAGTTTTATCAAGATTGGTCAAGCGGTTTTGATGTCTATAAGTAACATACATACATACATAAATACATACACCTCACATTCTACTTTATAATATATATATATAAATCGAAAAAAAAAAGGCGAACTTGTTCTGGTATATTGTGACTTCGAATTGTTGCATTATTTTCTTTACTACGGAATAATCAGTTTCATACGAATAAAGCTTATTTGTTAAGATCTGTGAAGAAGATATAACCTCGTGTGATAGATTGATCTCATTAAGAAATGAATACGATCTGTCAGGAATGGATAAGTTCTTTTTGAAATGGTTATGGTCTCTATGTTGTATTGTTAATTTAATGTTTTTTGATGCTTTTTATTCCATTCTTTTTTCTCTTGACAGATAATTCTGATATTATCGATCGAAGATCGAAAAATCGATCGGGTAGTGATGATCTAACCAGTATGAATATAAAGCTAAAGGTCAGCTGGCATTGTTGTAGCATATATTTAATATATATATATATCCCATAATGAATACAACGTTCTTTTTATAACAACATTATTTATTTATAGATACGATTAGTTTTACTCGTCACTATTTTAAAAAAATGTTTAAGATATTATATTTAATCACAAACTTTGTTTCATTTAAGATGTTCATACTTAAAGTTAATCACAATATTCTGCACTTGATGCAGTCTACATGTACATCATATCAATGAAATTCATTAATTGAGAAAAAAGAATTTAAAACGACATGAAAAAATGTGGTGGCGATATAATGGACCAAAAGAAAAACGTCAGAAAATGAATAGAAGAGATTGTGAAAGTAGCAAAAGAGACAATCTTAATGACGACATTTTCATAGACTTATTTTGCCTAATCAATAGCAATTACTAATATAGAGAAAAAATACAATCGTAATGACGACATTTCAAAGACTATTTTTGCCTAATCAATAGCAGTTACTAATATATACTTTTGTGTTGCAAGCAAAAGAGCTTTAAAAAATGGATTTCCATTTTCCACAGTTCTAAAATGTGCTCAGAAATTATTATGCAATTTGATAAAATAATTCTGGATGTAAGCCTGTCGTAAGGTATGAGCTCTGAAGTTTTGTCTCGATGGTCTTTGGCTCAAAAATCCCCGCCGCTATCCCCTTCCGCATTGCTGGAGGTTTGGAATAGGATGTCACAATTTTCAATTATGAAGGAGTGCGTACCGTAGTTTATAATTAGAAAAGATGTTTCTTTTTCTTATTCAGAACACATGATACTCCGAAAAGCTTGCTACTTATGAGATATTCTACATTCTTTTTTAGTACTACGTAAATCATTCGGTCTCGATTTCAATATTCAAAGTAAATACAATGCAATCAAAATATATAAATTTATTTTTTTCTAAATTAATACAAGCGTGGAAATTCGAAATTAAACGTTTGGAATGGACATTAGGTTTTACTCTCCCTTTTGTTTGAACAGATTTTACTATTAGCCTGCAAACTTTTCCTGGTGATGGGTAGAAACTGGAAGTTGGCCGAGAATTTTTAAAAGATATTTTAACAATTAACATAGCAAATTGACATTTTATGCATATCTTTGGGATATATAAGAACAAAAATACTAGTGAAAAGTCCAGTTTGACCTTTATAATTTTTCAAAATATATTTTGAAAAAAACAACGTAAAATTAAATTTGACCAACATCTTTTTTATCACGGCTTCTGTAGGAATTCCATCACTTGACTTAAATGTTTCCCTGTATTAAGTAACGAGATTTTGTCATGAAACAAATTAAGACATTGACATATAACTAAGCAAGGCATTTGGTTATGTAATAAATCAAAACTTCTTTTTCATGTTGCAAAACAAGACATTTTTCATACACAAATTAGTTCCCTGGATGAAACGCGTTGCCCTAATATTTAAATCGAAAGTTTTTTGTTCCAAAACTTGTAATCAATATTATTAATGCTGTCATTATTAATGTTTTGTTTGTCTAGAGTCCAGAACGTAGTAGCCTCGAACTGGTGGACGAGCTTTTTTTCCTTCAAAGTAGTAATTTGAAAGAGTCTAAGGTGAGGGTTTATTATTTTTTTCTTATTTATTATAAGGGGGAAAAGCCGCTATTAGGTTTGTGCAAAATGTCCATCTGTCCGTCTGTCACACTCAGATCTCGAAAACTAGAAGAGATATGAAAAATATTATTTCATCATCAAATCCGGCTTGAAAAGTTTAGGTGCAACGGCTACTTTTGGTTTTCTAAAAGCAAACCGTTTAATTTAAAAAAATTAATTATGGAAGCGATTTTTTCATAAAAATACACGTAAATATAAGGGAGGTAATGTTACAATATGCTAACAAAGATGAACAATTTTTGTGTATTTTCAGCATCACTAAGTCAAATATATTTATAAAATGTTCAGAAAATGTTTACAACAAATATAAATAATACTTAAAGATGTTTTTTTTCTGGTTAAATAGCTGCTAAAATTAAAAGAAAACATTTCTGTTTGTTTATAAAGGCTAATAATGTACTTTCTATGTAAATATCATGCACATTTTTTTTAATGGACTTTTTAAGCAGCGAATTCCGTGCAGTAGCGTAACCTCGCAACATGACCCATATCAAACTAATTCCTTAAACTTTTTAAAAAAATCATATTTTATTTATTTTTTGTTTAGTGCCCCCATCCTAATAAAAGAAGCTTATTTTTGTGCGTTGTGTCTGTTGGTCGGTCTGTCCGTCACGATTAGATTAATAGATAATACTAGAGGCTATTGTAAATCTGATTAAACCTTTATTTTTTTCATTCAGAAATATTGCAATAGTTTAAAGTATCTTGAATAGATTGTTCCGGATGTTTTGTGAAAAACAAATCAATGCCAATGAATATTTGTTTGCTCTTCTAAGTTATAGTAGATTTTATTTCCATGCTTAAACGTTGCAAGAAACACATGATCTTTAATATATTGTTCCGGTTTTTTAATGTAAATAGCATATAAATGCTAAATAAAAATATCTATACTGAGTTATATTTCATTAACTATAAAGTTGTTCCGGATATTGTTTTATAAAAAAAAATTATGTCAAATGATTGATTGAAATCGCATAATTGACTAATATTACACTTATATTCTTTGACACTACGTCACTATAGTTTATTCATCAATATCAATTGTTCCGAATTTTTAATTTAAAACAAATTTATGTCAAATAATTATATTTTTTTCAAAAATATCGACAATAGGTTATCAGGATTTTAAAAAAAGAAAGTAATTTACTAGAAACGATTATTGAAAATCAATTTTTAGACTAATTTTACAGTTAATTTTCTTGCCGAAACATAATAAAAGCTGTTTAATCGGTAAAGGTTGTTCCGGATTTTGTTTTGAAAAAGAAATCGACCTACATTACCTTAATTTTCTTACAAATCGTCGCCAAAGATGATCCGAATTTTATATGAAAAATCTAATAACGCTAATAAATGTTTGAAATCCCTCTTCTAATAAATAAAACAAATAATTTTCTCATTTACGAAAATTAAATTAAAAAAAAAAAAAAGTTTAACTCTATTTACACTACATTTAACTTTCTATCTAAAACGTTAGAAAATCTAATTATCGTTAATATTATGCTCTGATTGTTAAGGAAAACAACTTCCTAACACCAAAGTATGGTTTGATAAGATCTCCATAAGGGTATGGTACATCTAATCTTCATAACACACCATCCCAGAGATTTAATTAACGCATTTAGATTAATCTGGAATTCTTATTTTTTCTCACTATAAATATATAAACATCCGGAACAATCTATAATAGAAACTTAAAACTAATGCGATGTTTCGGATGGGAAATTAATTTAAATCAGATTTTCAATAGCTTTTAGTCCTTTTTTTTCTTGCTATTAACACAACGGAGAGACAAACTGACAGACAAAACAAAAAAAAAGCGTCTTTAATTCTTTTATATATATATATATATATTAAGACTAACTAGCCCATCAAATGAAATGCTAAAAGAACAAACTTGGTGCACCAATGTCTATGATCCCTCGAGAAGCTGCTCGTATAGATGACATTTTTTAGTCTAACTAGGACCTGTGACGTAATGGAATTTTTTTCCTTTGACGTCATATGGAGTTAATTCTTTAAATGAAATGCTAAAAGAACTCACTCGGTGCACCAATGTCTATGAACACTCGACAAGCTGCTCGTATAGATGACATTTTTAGTCTAACTAGGCCGTGTGACGTATTGGATTTTTTTTTCCTTTGACGTCATATGGAGTTATTCTTTAAATGAAATGCTAAAAGAAATCACTCGGTGCACCAATGTCTATGAACCCTCAACAAGCTGCTCGTATAGATGATATGTTTTAGTCTAACTAGGCCGTGTGACGTAGTGGATTTTATTCCTTTGACGTCATATGGAATAAATTCCTTAAATGCTAAAACAACTCGGTATAGTAATGTTTATTAAACCTCGTAATGTGACTCGCATTTTAAAAATACATAATAGTTAGATTTAGATCTAATCTAGATTTTTTACACTAGTTCTAGATTTTTTTTACACTAAAGCTAGATTTTTTACTCTAGATCTAGATTTTTTTTTCTTCCACTAGAGCTAGATTTTTAAAACTAGATTTCGATTTAAGTTCTAATTAAAATCATTATAGAATCTAGATCTAGAATTTTTTGGTCTAGTTTAGAATGTTTGTTGTTTTACATGTTTTGGATGTTCCTTCAGAGTTGTAGTCCAAACCTCCCGTAGGACGACGGGGGATGGGAGCGGGCAGGGTTTGAACCTGGGACCATCGTTGAATCCAAACGACAGTCCAGCGCGCATGCCGCACTACCAGACAGCCATGATTTAGACTAGGTCAAGATCTATAATTTTAATTTCTAGGCTTAAAGTGTAGATTTTTTTTCTAAAGTCTAGATTGTCAATATGTCAATATTGCAATGTTATAAAATACTAAAACTAATGTACTATTTTAATATTTCATATTGAAATTAGTCTATTAATTGATTATCTAGTGTTTTTTTAAATATAAAACTTATCTAAATTACATCTACATTATCCCATATATATATATTAGATCTAGAGCTTGTAGATATAGATATTGAGTGTGCTAAATTAGTAGTTTAATTTAGGTAGATCTACATCCTCATTCTAGTTCCATTTAGGCCTAAATGAAAATGCTCAATACCAAAAGATTATCTAAAATCGCTCTTCTGACATATTGTACATATCCGGTAGTTGTCATTCCGTAATGTGTAGCTATATTATCAATAGTAGGCTATTAGTTTGTAACCAGTTTGTCATTAGATTAAGAGCAATGCCTGGTCGTGAGGTTAGCGCGCAGAACTGATTATCTCTACGGTCTTGGTCGGTTTCATACCCTGCTCGATGCCATCCTCAGTCGACCAGCGAATATTCGGATCCGACAGTGATCCGTCTCCCACGGGGGCCGCCTCTGAGTTTGTGTGGCAACACAAACTCTCTTTGTAATCTTGTTTTGTTTAACTTTTTTCTGAGTCATACAGTAAATGCTCTATCCCCTAGGTCAGTATTTTCCAAACTGTGTTCCACGAAATCCTAGTTTCCCGCGAAGCCTAAATAAGTGTTCCACTAACTACTGGAATAATTAAAAAGTATGCCACCATGTGAATAAATCTCTCAGAAAAAGAAAGCAAAGTGTTCTGCTAAATTCTCAGAATGTGCGAAGTGTTCCCTTATGTGTATAGTTTTGAAAAACACTACCCTAAGTAAATTATTCAGTAAAGAAAACATCTCATAGTTGTAAATGTTTTTGTTGTCACATAGGATAATAATAATAAGACTTGTCTTCGAGTCCTAAAATTAATGAGAATGCAGTATTTCCGGTGGCTACGCAGCCCCAGCTGCGGCCTACATATTTTTCCACATTTCCACAGCAAGCATAACTGTGACAAGAGGGACAATAAGGGTGGCTACCTTTATTTTTTGTATTAGAGCTAGTCCCCTTTATTACTTGATTTAAGTCCCTGTTAACTGTTTACAATTGCCACTCTCTCTTGAGTCTTTCAACTGGCCAGTGTAGTTTGAACTGAATCTCTATAATGTTTAACTAATACTTGTGTTGTTGTACTATTGCTGTGTTACTTAAGAGGAGTGTGCCACTGTTGTGGGAAGAGTATTTCGATAGTGAGCTAAGTAGACTTTATTTATTTGTTAGTACTAAGTTGGTTTATGTAAATGGTATAGGTCTACTTAGTCTCTAATCCTCTCCTGTATTTTTTTTAAAGACATCTTTTGTTTAGATACGAGACAGTAGTGTGTCTCATAAATGACGTCATTTCATTGTTAATGCATGTATGATATTAATGTAAACCATCGTTTTGGATTTTCGGCATAAGACATTATTGTTCCTCTATGATGATGGTTCTTTAATTATATTGACCGGAAACTGTCTTGTTACTTTGCTTTGTGTCATTATGTCATTTTCTTTTGTGAACCTTTATTGCCATTTATATTTTTCATGATCTTTTTCTTTTGTTTGTAAATAAACTCCTTTTTTTTTTTTGTTGCAACTGAAATCTCAGAATTATTAATTGTTTGTCTCGGTAGTTTTATACATCTAGAGGCTATAGTCATTATCCTAGATAATATAATTGGGACCACAAAGTACCACTGGACTAACTTGCCAGTAGAGTAAAGGTCACTGCTCTTATGACCTATCCTAATTCTAGGTCACAATAACCATTGTCCGCCGGTGGTCGATTTAGATTTTCTTTTTGGCGCCTACATCTATCCTCGACAACGAATTTTCTAATGGTCTCAAATGTCTATCCCGCGGCCTTTGTAAGTGACCTTAAGCTGTCTCGTTCTGAAACCACATGTTATTTAAAGCAAGTTGGCGCCTAAGTTGGTTTATAAAGCTTTTTCATTGGGCATCTCAGTTACGTCGACCACCTTTCAGCGCACCAAAAAGACTGCTTTTGGTATAAGTTCGTCCCCCATACGTGCCCTGCACAGAGTAACTGTCGGACCATAAAAAGTCCCTCTATACTGTCCATACCGGCGTTCGCAAGGACATCGCTGTTAGTCGCGCGGTCTTGCCATTAGTATAAGATAACGCAAAAGAAAAAATGCAAATTGCATTTCCATTGACTACAACTTTCGTCCAAAAAATACGTACAGCAGTTCGAGAATTCAACCATATAGTGATAAAATGTAGCACTACATGTTAAATTATAGCTGGATCACATGTTTTAAACTTTATATGTCTTCATTCCAAAGAGTGACCTTAACATTCGTTTCATAAATTAGTTTGGGATGACAAAAGAAATATAATACCCATTGAAAAGCGTGTACGCACAAGAATTGAGTTGTTTATTGTTTGATGTCTATAAAAATTTTTTTACCGTCGGCTACCATAATAAAAAAAAATACAGACTAGCTGTCTTGTTTAATAAAGCAAAATCAGAAATGTCTCTTTTGAGCGATAGGACACTAGAAATAAAGAACTGATTCTATTATAGGGCATTTAAATTTTTATGACAGATTAACCAGGTCCTTCGGAACTTTGTTGCCTCTTATTTACAAAAATATGTTACTTTGAAATGAAAAAGAAAAGAAAATGAATATTTTTTTATTTCTAGCATTAATCTTTTTCCCAAAAAATCTAAAATATAAAGTTGCTTGTTTAAAAAATCCTTCTACCATTTTCCACCCACCAATTGCTTATTTGTTCTTTGAACAAAAATCAATCAGAGATGCATTTAATTTTTATTACTCATGAAATTAGTGATGACATTTGATAAATATATATAAACAAAATAAATACTACTTTGAATAATCTTTCTTTCAGTTCCCCGAAATATTCAAAGCGGATGTTGTGGTTCTAGTCAATTTGGAAGACTGGCTGATATTTCAATCCTTGAAACCCAGTGGAATTCAGGAAAAAGTTTATTTCATTGGCTTTGTGGGTGAGTGCAAAGAGTACCGGTATCTGGATAAACAGTTTTACGAAAGGTAAGCTCCCCTAGTCTTTTAAATAAAAATTCTGAACAAAATGTAATCGGGTTTGATCTATTCTATGTTACTCTGAGACTATCGTTAAACTCCAACACTCGGGCTGACAGTAATTAACTAAATAATAGGCAAGTAAACGAACAATGTTTTAAGTTTTCAATGATGGCTTTGTTATATAATACACCCACCTCACATTTTGTTTACAAAGGTCTATACTAACTCTGTCTGTGTGGTAAAAATTTTGAACATGCAACATCTTCCACACCCATTCCTGGATCAAGTTGAAGCTTTGCATAATTATGAATTGTAACTAACATGAGTTCTTATACGGAGCCAATCAATTAGTCAATGAATTACTGGTGATAATTTTTATTGTTTGATACCAAAAAGTGAAATTAATCCTTCAGTATTAAGAGATGGCAAATATACATGTTACTTCTTTCTCATATAAGATTCAAACTAAGACACAATTATTTATTGCTTCTACTAAACAGGAATCAATATAAAAAATAAAACAATAAGTCAATTGATTATTTTTAACTAATTTTTTTGTTTCATATTAAAAAAGGGCAATAAAGTAAACTTCATTCAGTTCTTCCAATTAGATAAACTTTGTTGTTGGTTTTTTATTGTTTTTTTGTTTGTTTGTTTTTTTAGTATATTTTTATATTTTTCTGTTGCACAAACTATAAAACATTTTTTATTTTAAATCTAAACAAACACGTAGGGAATAGTAGACGCACACAATCTCAACAACCATACATATAGGTCTACGCTAAAGCAACAAGACTGAGGACAGGGCCTGCCTTAGGCATAAGCAAACTAGACAGCCGTCTACGCTCCCCGATAGTTGGTAGCGTAACACAGTGCTTGAAACAAGGTTTTAAGAGAAGACATTCTTCTTCTTCTTCAACTGTCAGGTAGAGTTGAGCCCTCGGCTCTTGGAACTCTAGGCCAGCAAAACTGAACAAGAGCTCCCTCTCACCGGCCTGAATGAGAACAGTGTACACTGTTCTGTCTGACGGGTGGGTCAGACTCGCGGCAAGAGACCCCATACACTAAAACCCCCGCCACTTTCCTTTTCTATACCAGGCTAACTGTGCGGGCCACGCCATTTATGTAACGGCCCCTTGAGGAACAGCGTCTGGATTGTGACAAGGTTGTGGGAGCTTTTTTACAACTCCGCACTACGCAATGAGGATGCTCTCGCACCCTATTAGACACCCCCACGGGAGTCTTGTTTTGCTGCCCTTCAGCCTAATCGTTTCCTCTTACGATCGTTTCCACCCGGGCGCCAATATCAGGCAGGGTAGCATGCCCGGGAAGAGAAGACATAAACCTGTGTCCAATGTTATTGTTGGAGTATACTAGCCTGACTAGGTTTAAATAAATTGTGTAATCTTATTGTTTCGCTGTTTATTATAAAGCTTATATTAAATCACTTTGCATGTCTGGTAAAAGGTTGTACACGTTAATTTTCCAACACCCAATCTCAGATATGGCTGAAATTTTGCACAATTATTTCTTTTACCTGACTATTCAAGATCAATAAAAAAAAATATCCAATTAGTTAATTAACTATTGGTAATTAATCATTTATAAGTATCTTGAACGAGGAAAAGAAATCGTACTTAACCTAACCCTAACCCTAACCTTTCCTACATAGATCACGCTCCATAGCAAGAATTACCAAATGTTTCAATCTATCTTTGAGAATTGTTGACCTCAAGTAATTATTCATTAGTTTGAGGCGCGAGAAGCTTCGTTCACTAGATTCCACAATTACGGGTATTGCATAATGTCGTTTATTTTATCGCGCGTAGGATTGGCTTTTTCCATATTGAATGACATCCGAAAATGACAATGTTTGTCTATATATTTCAGGAGATTTGTATGAGTTTTCAAAAGTTTGTAATAATTTCCAAATATTTCCAGGACTTTTTCCTATATTTTGCAATTTCAGGGGGCTGTGCAAAATCTGATATAAGTTATAAAACGTTTACATTTAATAATTTATACACCTAGAATTAGCGCGGGTCCTATGAAAGAGCGGGCCACACTGCGGACGCATAGGTTGCGGTGGCCAAAGGCGGCCCTCCGAAATAGCGGCGTAATGCTACGCCACCGGTCGTCTATCTCATTTTATTATAAAGCCGTATCATTCTAATAACAACCACCGGATTGAAATGGTACATAACAGTGATGCTCAAAGTACGGCCCGCGGGCTAGAACCGGCCCACGACGTGGCTTCATCCGGCCCGCCGAAACGTCGGCACAAAAGTAGAAAATCCTTCCCCTTCAAAAAAGTTCGGGCCTTCACGTTTTCTCTGATGGATTGGTACCTTAAACTTTAACGATTGTGTGTTTATGAGTTTATGAAATGGGACTCTGAATGTAGAATCTACCAGGAAAAGTAAATGGATCTTTTTTGTGTAACATGATAATAAGCCAACATATTTGTTTTGTAAGTCTCCAGTCTGGCTGTTTCAAAAACATCAACAGCATCTCCAAGCGGCATTATAAAACAAATAGGAAGGCCTTATTATTTTTGAGCCGCGTATAAAAGATTGGTCAAACTACACCTAGAGATTGGATGATCAATGGGAATATTAACCAAAAAGTGACAAGAAAATAAGTTGGTGGTAAAGGTAGCTACAATGTCGCTCACATTTTAAGTAGAGAAATGAGCCCATTTTTAGAGGCGTAAAAAAGGATAGACTTTAAATATCCCATTAATGTAAGTACTAGATCCAATAGTTTCAAATAGTTTCAGGGGAATTTGGATTTCTTTTTTTTTTTTACCTTTTTATTGATGTGGCCCGCGACACGCGTTTTGAAAGTTAAAATGGCCCGCAGGTCGAATTCGGATGAGCATCACTGGTATATAACGTTTACAATTAGAAAATTTCAGATAAGTGAATCAGACACCTTCACTACTTAGACACCTTCATATAAGATCAGTATGAAGTCCTGTGCCATCGTTGAAATAAGATATTTTTTTATAAACATGTGCTTTTAACAGAACAAAACAATGGTATATAGTTTTAAAAATGCGTTTTTTATGCGTATGCAACAGATGTGAAACCTATAATACATACGGAGGTGCTATAGAAGATAGTCCGTCTGTGTTAATATACAAATGCTATATTTTCTCTTTGTATATGTCCCATTATGGACACTGATGCTAATCTATGTGGCTATATTTCTGCATTTATGAAATAATGTAAGTTAAACATTAATTTATCAGAGGCAGCAAATTTCGTATTTATTTTATGAATAAATGTTAGAAGGTTTGCCTGAAATAGTTTTTTTATTTCTGTCTTTAAAACAAAAAAAACACATAGATATTAAGTCTTAGCATTTCCTGAATGTATGAATGTAGGAGAGTTCCGCCTTCTTGCCTACTTAGTCTTATATTGTCTCATGTTCATATCTGAATGATTCAAAGATTTGCGTCCTATAAGAAACTGCGAGAACGCAATGCTGTTCAAATTGTTACCCATGATGGGAGCAGGGACAACGCAACTACAGAGCTTTTACGTTTAACGGTACGTTGACTTTTGACAACAACCCATTCTACTTACATACTAGACACTAAATCCAGTCAAGCCTTCGCTCTGTGTCTCTTTACATCAGCAGCTCCATTTGTTGTCTGTATCTGATGTTGTAAAGAGAGTTAACTTTTCTTGTCTCAAATATATTGCTAGATATTCATATACGTGACTGTCTTTAAGTCATGCGCAATAATAACTTGGAAAGCCATGACTGACAAACCATTTCTTGTCGAAATGTGTTGCAAAAGTTCTAATTAGCAGTTTGACGCGACTAAATTTTAAAATCGTATTATAATATAAATCTCGACTCAAAAGCACAATCTTAAATAGCTTTATTTTGATACTAGTATAACCGGTTTATTTTATCTTATTTTACATAATAAGGTTTAACTGGATTTAGCTGGATGCTAGTAGAACATTATACAGAATTGTTTGAAATAATGTATAACGTTTCATATATATACTGTGATCAAATTTGGTCTAGTTATTAAATGTCTGCGTACTCTAGCAAGACATACATTTTTTTTTCAAAAACTTCAAGCAATTAAGATTGATAAATGTTACTTTAGTTTGTATCTGAATAAATGCCTGAGTACTTGACACCATAATGTCTACCTATAGCTACTTTTTACAATTCACGCCGATGAAGTTTCTTGGATCGAAGTTAAAAACAGGGCAACCTTCATACAACCAGCTGCCTTCTACAATAGGGATATTCATGGCCTGAAAGTTTTTGCTGGACAACCCCATGCAATGAAATTATATTCCTTCAGTCAATGAATCTCTTACATAAGAAGGAACCGTGTCAGATTGAAGGCATTCCCAAAATTGCTTTGACTCCACCAAACGGACAAAGGCGGTGACTGTCTCGACTCTTCTGTGTAAGAAATAAGGTTATGAACATTGGAATAGTTGCATCTTTTTAATTATAGTTTATGTGTTGTTGTTTTTTTTAATCAATTCGTTTGTTTCGCATTTTCATTTCGTAACTAGCTTTCAGCAACATTTCTTCTCTACTGGATTTTAGCGTCATGTCTTTCACTTAGACTCAAAACTTCTATTTACCAATGCTGATTGCTAGTTTCTTGTTTCTTATCAAAAAAACAGTTTCAAAGAATCGATGCTCAGTTGGAAGTATCAACAAAAATTATTATTGCATCTAATAGAGATGAAGTGCTGACTGACTGCACCGTTACCAATGAACGTGGAAGACTATTACAGCTGATTCAGCCAAGGAAGATTTTGGCTCGAGGTCCCAACGTCAACATTGGAGCCTATTTTCAGTGAAGCACTGGACACTCTAAACTGTGGATCTGCTTGTTACTGTGACATGAAACAAACAATTTGTGTCCATGTTTTGGACTGTTCACATTATCACTCTGAGAAATGATAAAGGACCAATAAAAAATTGTATTAAATGATCTTACGTTTTCTGAGCTTTATTAGAAAGTAATGAAGATTTGACGGGATATGGGAATGCCAAGGGATAAGATGAATGAACAAAGAATTAGACGATTTGTTAGAAGTTGCTCATTGCAATGCTTAGGGATAAGGTGAAGACGGTAAATGGAAAAAAAAAAATTGGTCAATTTGCATTGGCTCATGGGAATGTCTATTGATAAGGTGAAAGAAGATGAATAAAGAAAACTTGAAAATTGGGAATTCACCAAAGAGAGTTGAAAAAACTGAAACGAAACAAAATAATGAATCGAAACATAGGCTAATTATATGATACATCAAAGTTGTTTTTTTTAAAGTATCTTCTATGCTACAAATACAAGTGAAATTGGATATTTACTAAACTGACCAAAGCAACACAATTACTTTACTGGAAAAAGTGAATGGGATAGTGTATTCTCTAAACAAAAATATTTGTCTGAGAAAATTCTCTTTTTACTGATTGACCTAGTTCCCAAAGTGGCCTCGATCTGATTATAGAATCCTTGACCTTTGAGACCTTATCAATTGATTCGATTAAATATCACATCGACACAAAGAAGAAATGAAAAAAAAAATATGGTGATGAATAAGAAATGTCTGATATAAAATTATAGGGGATCATGTGTACATAGCATTGCCTTAATTTGTAAAATATCTGTAATAAAATCTTATTTCAGATACAAACTAAATTTTTTTTTTTTTTAAATACATAATGAAACTCTGTACACAGCACGAAACAACCAAAAACACTTTTTATTGATAAAGAAATAAACTAATTTTTTTTTCTTTTCTTTTTCCCCACTATCCATGTGTCAACGAGCTGCCGTACATGGAGGGCTGCGTCACCTGCGTCACCAATCAGATCGTCTAGGAAGCCGAACCCAGACTTTTTTTTTTTTTTTTTGCAAATCCCCACGAGCTGAGGAGAATGAACTTAATCTAAATTATACCTGAAGTATGTTGTCTTGTATCGACTTTATACAACTTTAACATTTTTTAAATACATTTTAGAAAAAAAATTTGACAGTCGTAGATTACGAAATTATTTATTATTATTATTATTATTATTATTTTATTATTATTTTAAAAAATGCTACACTTCTGAACACCATAAAAGAAATATAAGAAAAAAAATTTAGAATTTTTTTTAAACGAACAACTTTTTCCTCTCTTAGAATTATATTATATTTTTCTTTAGCCTCCTTAGCTCGTGGTAGGTTTGCCATTATGTAATTTGCAATAATTAATAATAAAAAAAAAAAAAGAAAAAAAAAGCATTATAAAAAATTTATATACAAAAAAAAAAATTTTAATTTAATGAAAAGAAAAAAAAACAAACAGAAAAAAAATGAAGAGAAAAAAACAAACAGAAAAAAAATGAAGAGAAAAAAACAAACAGAAAAAAGACACAAAAAAAAAAAAGACAAAAGCGACAACTTCATTTAAAATGTTTTGAACTAAAATATTGATCACATTAAATTTAGCATGTTTTTTATATATAAATATATCCATGACCCTTTATTTAAATTATTCAACTTGATGATCATAAAACTTCACTAAATGATTGAAATATTTCTCACTATTGCAGGCCATTTGTACCTGTTTTCTTTAGTTTTCATATGTTATTTATTTTATATAGATAGAGATAGATAAATAGATATTCACACTGGATTTAGTTTAGCACAAATACCAAGTTTTATACGTGAATTGTTTGAGTAAAGGTAGGCTGGTTGCCAGGTCGCAAAGGACGTACATTGTAATAAATATATTCTACTGTCTTTCAGGACGTTTGGGCTAGGAAGTCATTTCTGAAGTATGTCTGAGACTTGCAAAAAAAGTTCCCCCTTCAGACCTTGCCATATATATATATATGTAAAGAACATCCGTTTCTTCCCTTACAATAGCATCTCTCTATTCCCTTATACCACCTACTGGATGATGATCTGTGTTTCTATGTAGTCCTTATCTATGACTTGAGCCATAACATATGAAGTGCATCCTTGTCAAAATGTGCCTCTTAATGTTTACATTCGGCATAATTTTCTGTTCGTTTTTGGTTTTAATATTTGATTGTGGACTATTTACATTTGTATAGACCACAATATACTATTGTTATCATTCTTCATATGTTTAGACTTTCTGTTCATCGTCTGCAATTTTTAAACTTTTGCTGTGGTATAATGTCACGCACTCGTTTCCTTTCAATACCATTAGTGCTTGCTGTTCAGAATGATAACCTAGTACAAGTCTATCATTTATGTATTTAGTAAAATTGTGTTATAAGAAAAAGGAAAAGAAATGGTCTGCAATAGCCTTTGTAGAAAATGTTACCATAGTTATTTCCACAGTAACTAATTCTAGCTTGAAATTTAGTATGGTGACAATTTTGGAATGTTAGGTCTCTGTCGGAACTCACGGGCCTCAACGTGGCGACAGAGTGAAACCGAAGGTCTAGATTGGTTAACATGAGCAGTGCAGACCTTTGGGCTAACCGTGAGACGTGATTTAGTACAATCTTTATTTATCCTTCATCCATCCCAGTGGCGCCACAGCCAATGGAGGCTCTGGCCTGCTTCAACACATCCTCCCCTTAAGATCTCTCTTGAGCTTTACACCTCCATACCTAAGCAGTTGTTATAGATCTGTCTCTGTATCGTCGCAAAATATGTCATTTTGTATATTTTAATTATCTGGATGATGTGGAGGTCTCCTGAATGTTCTGAGTTGTGCAATGATATATAAATTTATATATATATATATATATATATATATATATATATATATATATATTATATATAAATATGTATATGTATATATGTATATATATAAGTAGGATCTTGAATGTTACATGGAAAGAAAAAGTGTGCAATACTGAGATCCTTGCGCGATCAGGTATTCCCAGCATCTTTACAGCTCTCAGACAACGCCGTTTGCGCTGGCTTGGACATGTTCGCCGGATGGAGGACAAGCGCATCCCGAAAGTCATCCTCTATGGACAACTCGCGACTGGCACAAGAAAAACTGGTCGCCCCCACCTCCGTTACATAGATGTAATAAAACATGATCTCAATTCAGTGAACATCAATACTGACAATTGGGAAGACATAGCTCTAGACCGCAACAGGTGGAGAGAGACAGTGACCAAGAAAGCTATGGACAGTGAAAGAACATGGGCCTCAGCCCAGGAAGAAAAACGCACAATCCGAAAAACGGCCAGCTCCTCTACCACCGAAGCAAAAGCCACCTTAACCTGCGCTATCTGTGGACGGGAGTGTCTCTCCAAAATAGGGCTCCACAGCCACATGAGGAAGTGTGCTCTGAGATGAACCATAGTCGTCCTACGACTGAAGGAGGTCAACGACTGATAAATAAGCTTTAACAGAAGGCCAAGTTGTTGGCTTAAGTATCATGTATGATATATTCTTAACGTTATTGCTACACAGTAAAGTTAAAAAAAAAAAGAAAAGATAAATTGAGAATAAAGAGAGATCGTGTACGGTGCCCCAACGGTCGAACAGACTATAGGACAGCCACTTCAAATCCAGTCCATTCCATAAATGTAATAATTTAATTAAGGAATTTTCAAACCTATGGTGTAAATGTATTTTATGAAAATTGTATTCTGTATCGGTTATCTTTCTTATGTTTACATGTGCTTGTAACTCGTTCGTGAGAATGTGTTCACGAAATGTGTGTTGTGTAGTCATTCAGTGTATTAAAGCCATACTATACAGACATGGTTCTCGACTCTATTATCTTTATGTTCATAACAATTTAATACACTGAATCCAAAACTGTGAAGTTGTAAGAATTTCGAAATGGATAGGATATTTCTGCCAGAGAAGTTTGACATCGAGCCCACAGCACCTCAGCAGCAGAGCATTGGCAGCACTGGTATGAAACTTTTAAAAATTTAACATCAGCAGTATCAGTAGATGATCTTGATACTAAGAAACTACTGATAAACTATATCTCTCCTGCTGTATATCAAATGATACTTGATAAAGAGACATTTGATGAAGCAATCCAGACTCTAAATGGCATCTACATTCAACCAAAGAATGAGTTGTTTGCTAGACACAGGTTAGCTACTTGCAAACAAGAGAAAAATCAAACTATAGACGCCTACATGCAGAAATTAAGTATTCTATCCAAAGATTGCAACTTCAGGGCGGTGACTGCTGAACAACACAGAGAAGAGGCTATTAGAGATTCGTCTATCAATGGACTAGTGTCCAACAGCATTCGAAAACGTCTACTTGAAAAGACTGTTTTGAGTTTAAAGGACGCCTTCGAAGAGGCTCGCTTACTAGAACATGCTTATCAGCACTCATTACAGTATGAATCATCACAGCCAGAAACGAATTGCGCGGCAACTACTCCCACCAATTCTTCGGCCTCACCCTTGCCAAATGTAACGATTCCTCGAAATGCATTAGCTAGCAAGTGCTACTTTTGCGGCAGGGTTAAACATCCCCGCTCTCAATGCCCCTACAAGGGAAGCCACATGCAACCAGTGCTCCAAAAGGGGCGATTTTCAGAAAGTTTGCAAATCTAGGGCTTCAACAGTTTCGGCTATCGCTATGAATCTATACAAGTCTACAATACCTATTTGCATCAAAAATGTGCCCTAGTAGACACTGTGAGCTTTGAAAGCTATATTTCGACGCACATCGCTAAGAAGCACAAATGGCAGACATGTTCCTCAGGCAACAGTATCTTTATGGCTTCCACCCATCTATCTCGAATCACTCAAGGACATATCTACGCTAACATACGTCTCAAAAATGAACAATACGAGGGAGTTAGACTTTCTCTACTAGACAATTTATGCTCTGACGTAATTCTTGGACTTGACTTTATAAGTTTGCACCAAAACTTGTTTATTCCTTTCGATGGTCAGAAACCATCGTTGTGCCCGAATACTCTCCAGCCAGCGAAGATAGAAGCTCCTAGCCTATTTAGTAATCTGTCACCAAACTGTACACCAGTGGCTACAAGGTCTCGCAGATGCTCAATTCCAGATAAAAGTTTATAGAGAAAGAAATTCAACAACTAATAAATGATGAAATTATTGAACCATCTAAATCTCCCTGGCGTGCACAAGTCCTAGTCACAACAAATGACAGACATAAGAAAAGAATGGTTATAGAATACAGCCAAACCATAAACCGATTCACTCAACTAGACGCCAACCCTATGCCCAGAACTGATGAACTAGCAGGAAAGATTTCTCAGTACTCTATATATTGCACTTTAGACTTGAAAAGTGCATACCATCTGATTCCTATATAAGAAGAGGAAAGGCCGTTCACAGCCTTCGAAGCATTTGGGAAACTGTATCAATTCCGTCGGATTCCGTTTGGCGTTACGAATGGAGTCGCCTGTTTTCAGCGTACGATTGACAAAATCATCGAAGACGAACGACTTACTGATACTTTTGCTTATGTGGACAATGTGACCATCTGTGGTATGGACTCTGAATCACACGACCGAAACCTACAGCGATTTCTTGATAGTGCTCAAAAGTATGGAATCACTTTTAATGAAGCAAAAGTGAAATTAGCACTGCTAAAGTGAGACTGTTAGGATACGAGATTTCCAGAGGACTACTTAAGCCGAATCCTGAGAGATTTCGCGCTCTAAGGGAATTACTCGTACCCGTGAACATGCGTGAACAGAAACGAGTAGTGGGTCTTCTGGCTTACTACTCACAGTGGATACCTAACTTTTCAACAAAAATTAGCCTGTTAACAAGAAATCAACAATTTCCTGTCTCCGAAGAAGTCAAAAGAACATTTGAAAGTTTGAAAAATAAGCTTGAAAAAGCCGCCGTATATACTATTGATCCGAATCGCCCTTTAACCGTTGAGACGGATGCTTCTAATATAGCCATTGCAGCTACCCTCAACCAAGATGGCCGGCCCGTTGCTTTCTTCTCTCGCTCATTAACAAAAAGTGAAAGAAAACATTCTTCAGTTGAGAAAGAAGCAAATGCCATTGTTGAGTCGTTGAGGAAATGGAAACATTTCTTAGTTGGTAAAGCGTTCACACTTGTTACGGATCAGCGATCTGTCTCTTTCATGTATAACAGGTCAAACAAGGGAAAAATTAAAAATGAAAAAATCCAGAGGTGGAAATTAGAACTCTCGTGTTTCCACTATGACGTCATCTATCACCCTGGCAGTCAGAACACTGTAGCTGATACATTTACCAGAAACTATCTATCTGCTATAACTCGCAATGACCTTAAAAAGCTGCATACTAGTCTTTGCCACCCGGGCGTTACTCGAGTATTACACTACGTAAGGACTAAAAATCTTCCATTTTCCTGTGATGACCCGATATGTCTTCCTCTACGGTCGTTAAATGTCTCAATGAACTATTCGCCCTATTCGGATTTCCAGCGTACGTCCACACTGACAGGGGAACTTCGTTTATGTCTACAGAGGTGCAGCATTTCCTCCACGAGAGAACAGTAGAACGACCCCTTACAGCCCGAGAGGGAACGGACAAATAGAGAAACTTAACGGGACTTTATGGAAAGCCATCATCTTGGCTCTACATTCTAAGGAATTGGACATAGCCAAATGGGAACTAGTACTAAATGATGCTCTGCAATCCATCCGGTCTTACTATGCACTGCAACTAACAGGACACCACATGAACGACTTCTTGGGTTCAACCGAAGAAGTGGTTCCGGAACATTCTTGCTAACATGGTTGACCAGTCCTGGTCCTGTCCTGCTGAAGAAGAACGTTAGATCATCTAAATACGATCCCATAACAGAGGAATTTGATTTGGTAACATGCAACCCTCAGTACGCTGTTATCCGAACACCAAACGGCCGAGAGGAAACTGTCTCATTACGAGTGTTAGCCCCTAGGGAGGAAAAAAAAGTTATAGAAAATGAGAATCAGAGTAGAACAGAGCTTGATATTGGCTGCCCCTTCCAAAGCTCACCTCCCAGGAATCAACCGACTGGTCCTATCATGCCTGAAGAAACCACCAGCACCATCGAAGACATAGCCAGACCATCCGAAACTCAAGCAGATAAAACCACACATACATACAATCTTAGAGTAAGGAGAACTAGGCCCAACTACAAAGTGTAAAAGCTCATCAGAACTATTATTTTGTTTATTCTACTACTTTCATTCGGCTTTGTCGACTTTAATGTGATATTTGATCTATCATGATATATTTTAATAAGCTATTTGATTTACCATGTTACATAATTTCATGCTATTCTACATTGTTTGTTTACTTGAATCTCTATTACTATTCTACACTTACTTATTCTTTTATTGTTTATAATACTAGTTAGCATAATTTGAACCGGAGGTGAATGTTATGAAAATTGTATTCTGTATCGGTTATCGTTTTATGTTTACATGTGCTTGTAACTCGTCCGTGAGAATGTGTTCACGAAATGTGTGTTGTGTAGTCATTCAGTGTAATAAAGCCATACTATACAGACATGGTTTTCGACTCTCTCATCTTTATGTTCATAACATGTATATTTTGGTTTTCTATTGTCATTATTTTTGTTTGGTGAAATGCAAAAATTGTAAACAAATTTCATTATGGATAGTAAAGATTATTATTACTACCTTATGTAATGTAAATTTTATTTCATATTCTACGTACATATATCAATATCTATATATATATAGAGATAGATATATATCTATACTGTTGCTTTAGTCTGTAATGGAAAAAAAAGGTTGAGGGTTTATGAGAAGGATTCCTTATTTGGTACTGTAACCTACAGCTAGCCTGTAATGAGCCATTTGATGTGGTTGTACAGCTATTTCTTCGGCCAATTATCTTCCAGAAAGTTTGGCGATGACGTATTAAATTTGTTTTTGTTTTTCAATAGGCTACTGTGCATAGACATAGTGCGGCCGTAGGAAAACCCGTGTCACCATGTAAAAAAAAAGGTAGTATTTTTTTTTTAAATTAATTTATGAAAACTTGTGGTTTAGCCTTTCCGCAAAAGGCGGGTTTGTGAAAGTGTAGGGTCCACTGTAGCTCTTATAGCACACTTTGTTCTTACATAAGGTCCAATTGGCTTCAATTTGCAAAGTGATAGAGGTGACAACATTAGTAGTGCAAGAGCGTTTTCTTTTTTATTTGCTTCTGTTAGTGAAGAACAATTACACTACAGCAGGGGTGTATGCCAAAAGTGACTACAATTGGTGCACTATGCCATCAAGTTAAAAAAAACAAGAAAAGGCATCTATTTTCACTTACTAAAAGAAATATTTCGAAGACGTCTAAAAGCATAATAGACAGAAATTGAAATTTGATGAACTGTTCCTAACTCCCAAATACTTTTTAAACTCTTAAAGTTTGGCAATCGTTACAGTGTGAACATCTTTCTGCAAGTTATGCCTGTCATTTCAGACCAACAAACAGATCAGTGGCGTAGCTAGGAATTCGACATCATTAGGGGGCCCGGGGCTTGACCTTTTTAGAAGGGCCGCTGCATTTTGATATTTGACATCATGACATGAGATAATGGGGTAATATTTAATAGTTAATGTAAAAAATAAAATTCGAACACTCATTTGCGGGACCCCCTCAAGCAGGGGCCTGGGAGATTTTCAAATTCTCTCCCCATCCCCCACCTCCAACCATATCTACGTCCTTGATACAGATGCAAGCAATCATTTTAATACATGAGCAAGACTAAACTGAGGTCGTAAGTGTCAGCTTCCAATCGGAAGAAATGTCTGTGGCATACAATCCAATCTTAATATTACAGATCAGGTGAAAAGTCGAATGTCTCCATAATTGTGTCATTTTTAACAGGGAGTAAAAATGAATATGGCGCATCTGAAAAAGTGAAAAAAATTGGCGCACGGACTCAAAATGTTGACCACCCCTGCAATGTAAGGCGGCCAATAGTAGACCAACAGTAGCCTACCTACGTGGTTCTATGTTCTGTAGCAAAAATAATGCCCACAGCTTAGAGGTAGACATACTGTATTGTTGTTGTTACAGCGTAAGAGACGGATTAGCCCGTTAGCGTAATGCGGTACGGTATATATAGTCTTTCTTTACAGCTAAGGGCCCCGCACATGACGCTCGCCCACGGCCCCGCGCACTGCTAAGGCCGCTCCTGCCCAAACTGCTCATCTACTATACCGCATTTCTAAAAATCGGTAAACACCTTTAATTTTGTTGTTAGTGTTGTTAGTTCACGTTAGATAACTCTGTCACACGTATTGCTATCGTCCTATTTTTTACGGTTATCGTTCTTTGACTGTCTACGCCTTTTGCAGTCCTGTATAGTTCTCTAATTTCTGAGCTTAGGGCTTAGGTTAACCTATTTATTTAATATCTGAGTTTAATTCTTTTTATTGAACATTGTCACAAAATTTCTGGAGACTCTTCGGTTTTAGTTTGTTAAAAATATAAATGGCTTCATGGTCGTCTGCTGTGCGCTTAGGGCTGCAGTGGCCATGAGTGCGAATCCTGCTCGCTTTCAGCCCCTGCCATGCGGCTTTGAACAAAATTTGATAATTTTAGTTTCTGAATAAAGGTGTGAAAACGTATTTTAAAATAGATATACATATATAATTGTATTATTATTTTTTTGTTGTTGTTGTTGGCTGGGGGGGGGGGTGAGTCTAACTAGGGTCTCTTCCCTCATCTTTCACTTAGTTTATTCCAATACCCTTTACTCATTATTTGATTCATTGTACGGACGTTGTAAGTTGACAATGCCTTAATAATAACCAAACGGTGGTCCAATATTTTTGTTATCATATTTCAATACATACACTTTGATTGTTTCCTGGAAAAATAAAAATAACCCTTCTTTTATATCTAATGTTTCTTTATTTGAAATTGTAATTGTAAACTTAGAAAAAGGTAGTATGGTAAATTTAGACACTACCATTGAAGTCTTAACTTTAGACTATACCAATAAGGTCTCAACTTTAGACACTACCATTGAAGTCTAAACTTTAGGCATTACCATTGAGGTCTCAACTTTAGGCATTACCATTGAGGTCTCAACTTTAGGCATTACCATTGAGGTCTCAACTTTAGGCATTACCATTGAGGTCTCAACTTTAGGCATTACCATTGAGGTCTCAACTTTAGAACACTACCATTAAGTCTCAACTTTAGAAATCTATTGTACACACTACCATTGAAATCTCAACACTACCATGGAAGTCTCAATTTTAGAACACTGCAGTGGCCCATAAAGAAATCAAGCCCCCTATACCAGGCCCACAAAAGGATGGCAAATCTCTAGCTACGCCACTGCTACTATTGAAGTCTCAACTTTAGACACTACCATTTAAGTTTCCACATTTGACACTGTATCATTATAGTCTCAACTCTAGACACTGTCATTAAAATCTCAGTTTTCGCTAAGACGACTACGTATGGTCATTTAAAAAAAAAACACATAAAGAAAGTCGCATTACTTTACAATCGTACATTGCTATCTTGAAATGTTGTCGGGAATGAAATCAGAAACTAACATAAAAATGTAAGCAAGATGAAAGTTTAGAACACCCGCGTGTCACTTGAACTATTGTCAAGAACAAAACTGTGAATGCCTTGACCTCCTTCTTTCTGGATTCTACATTTTATTTTCTTCACGTAAGGAAGTAGTTCTCTGAAAAACGCCTGGAAGATTTTATTACTAATAAATATTTATTGCATCTTACAAGTAATACACATTTTTTGTTTGTTTGTTAAAAAACACATCGTGATTAAAAGTAAACAAATTAAAATAATGACCGGGAAAAAAAAGAACAAATAATAGCTTGTCTGTTTATTTTTTTTATTTTATATCAAACCAAGTGGGAAAAGATGGAAACATACAAATGTTGTTTTTGCAGTACCTCTATTCAACTCTTAACTTCGTGAAAACAGAAACCTTCTGGTTGGGACAAACCTTGACAGGCAAAACCTGAATGTAGATCTCTAAAACGTCTCTAACGATTTGCCTAGATATTTTACAGTTGATTGTATCTCGTTGTGCAGGGAACTCGTTGGCCACACTAGGAACACTGGAGAGTTCGATGGTTGTTTTGCTAGCGAACGAGAAACTATTTATCTTCAAAGGTTATTTTAGCATGAAGATCCTACTTATTGAAGAGTTTGAATAAATTAGCGTTCAGTAACATTTTGAGAACCTTCTTCTAAATCTAGATCTTAAGGGCTATCATTGGAATATCATAAAGTCTCGTACATTCGATTAACCAGGATTCTTTCTCGGGGAGGGGGAATGAGGCGGGGAAAAATTGTTTTATTTTTCCTAAACATTCATGAGTTTTAAAGAGAAATCCCATCGCTCGTCTACAGGTGCTCTTGTGTTCAAATAAAATCCACTCTGGAATGTTTTTTTCTTGTTTCTCTGTTCAAGAATCTTTGGCTCGACTCTTTATTGGACACTCTTAGAGGACAATGGATAAGAATGAATTCATTAGCGTCTTAAAGTATCATATGAAAAATATATGACTTTAAAAATGTTCTCTTTTAGGCGGGGGGGGGGGGGGGGAAATAGCGTTTTATTAGTCTTAATATGTTGAGATCAACTGTCTCCAAACCAAGCCAACGGGTAATGAATAAGACTTTATACTTCAGAATATCAACTTGAGCTGAGATGTGTTCATTGGTGTAGCATCCATGGCGCGAGGGGGTTCATGGCTACATGACCAAAAGGTGCCCACAATGGCACTTGAAATCTATCAAATTCTTATATAATTTACTTAGTGTTATTACATATCTAACATAGATATTGAAAAAAAAAATTAAACAAAGGAATGTAAACTCGATGATTAACATTGACCCTGATTTCAGACAAACGGCGCGGGAGGACCTAAGTCTAAGTAAGCGTCGTAGAAGTGACTCCGTTACTTCTAAAAGGTAGTACCGACAAAAGAATGCCTTTTTAAAAATGTAGTATGTATACTTCATAGTTAGATATGTTTTGTTTTTTTACTCAATGAAGGGGAGAGGACCCACCGTCAAAGTCTTGAACAAGGGGCTATATGTACCTGGCTACGCCACGTGTCAATAAAAAAACCCATTAGACTAGGACGAAGTGGAGCAACCTAAAACATAAAAGACGTGCTTATCTTATCTTATCTTATATACCTAATACAGAAGTTACTTCAAAAAAGAAGATGGTTACGTCCTACGCGTCATGCATTTAGTCATGCATGTTTAACCAATGACTTAAATTCTGCTAAGTCATCGGTTTTCCTGTCTGGCTCAGGCAACCCATTCCATGCTCTAATAGCAATAGGGAAGAAGGAGTATTTGTACAAATTTGTCCTAGCATAGGGGACGAGGAGTGTGCCTTTCAGAGTAATTTATTAAATTTTGTTTTTGTTTTGGAAGATTATGGTTCAGTGTTTTATGTATAATTGCTACTTTACTTTTGAGTCTTCTTTCCTGAAGGCTTTCTAAATTTAGTGATTTTACTAATGGTGTTACTCTAGTCAAAAGTGAATATTCATTTGTTATGAATCTCACTACTCTATTTTGTGTTTGTTCCAGTTTCTTTATGTTTTCTTGAGTTGAGGGGTCCCACACGGTGGATGCATATTCTATTATTGGCCCAACCAAGGTTACATAACATTTTAGTTTTATGTTCTTATTTGATGTATAGAAATTTCTTTTAATTAACCAGAATGCTTTTTTTTTTTTTTTTTTATAGTTTCATCCATATGTGGATTCCATGACAGTTTTTCATTTATTATAACATCTCTAGGTATAACATAAAAGACGAGGTATACAAAGACAATTACTTACGAGACACTTGCAGACGAGATGTACGGCTGTGCCTGCGTTTGGTCAAATATGAATGTTGCTACTAGGTTTGCGTGGTCGCATGAATAGCTGCACTCATCCTTAATATTTGCACTCGAAGACAATGATATAAAAGTGGGACTGATTAGTTACGCTCTTGGCCTCCGAACCTGGGATCCTGGGATTGAATCTCGGTGTAGACTGGGATTTTAAATCTCGGGATTTTCAGGTCGCCCTCTGAGCCCACCCAACTCTAATGAGTACCTGACATTAATTGGGGAAAGTAAAGGCGGTTGTCAGTTAACAGTTAGCTATACTTCGTTGCAATTCATCTCTTCACTTCGTTGCAACTCATCTCTTCTCAACTTGCATCGAGCCGTATTCCACAGAACAGACCAACGACACACTTCCCAGTGTCGCTCCAGGTCTCCCAAAGCTGAACCAAGTCGTACTCAAGTCTACCGAATCAGAGCCGCACACGTCTTACATCGACTGTATCGACTGTAACGGCTCAAGTCCACTGTAGCTCGCTGTATAGACTTTAACGACAGTAGTCCACTCCAGTTAACTCTACCCTAGTTAACTTGCATCGAGTCATACACATTTCTCTTTCACTAGAGCCGCACACGTCTTACATCGTCTGTATCGACTGTAACGGCTCACTCACGAATGACTTTCACATTAACTCTCTGGCTTATATAGAGTCCCTAATTACTCCTCCAAAGTTGCACAAACACTGCTAGTATCATCTGGAACAACACGTGAGGAAACGTTACATCCTGTCTTTGTATATGCATGTAGATATAAAAAAAAACACTCGCTGCAGTGTCATCTTGCCGGGGTCACAAGTTGTGACCTCTATCTGTCACTGGACATTGCTAGTACCTTCTGGAATAACACGTAAGGACACATCACATCCTTGTCTTTGTTTATACGCGTAGATTCCAGAGACCACTGGCTGCTGTGTCATCTCGCTGCGGTCACACGTTGACCTCTACTTGTCACTGTTCATCTGTAACAATACATATATATATATATATAGATAGATAGATAGCTAGATAGATAGATAGATAGATAGATAGATGGATAGATAGATAGGTAGATAGATAGATAGAGAGATAGATAGATAGATAGATAATTGATAGATAGATAGATAGATAGATAGAGAGAAAGAGAGATAGATAGATAGATAGATAATTGATAGATAGATAGATAGATAGATAGATAGATAGATAGATAGATAGATAGATGGATAGATAGATAGGTAGATAGAGAGATAGATAGATAGAGAGAAAGAGAGATAGATAGATAGATAGATAATAGATAGATAGATAGATAGATAGATAGATAGATAGATAGATAGATAGATAGATAGATAGATAGATAGATAGATAGATAGATAGATAGATAGATAGATAGATAGATAGATAGATAGATATTATTTGGCACCATCCCTAAAAGTAAAGCCAGTCATTCTATTTGCAGGTCACGTGTCAATTTTCAAAGACCTTTTCCTCCAATGTCAATGTTGACATTTGATTTTCATTCTCATTGTACTTTGTTATACTTATTTAATTGAATATCGAATGACATTATTATCGTAGATATAATTGTGTATCGTGTTCTACTTTAATTTTAAAACGTGACATTGTATTCTGAACTAGATTTTTAGACTCTCCAATAAAGATTAACCATTTAATTTTTTTAACGGGAAAACTAATAACATAAATTTATTTATATGTTGTTTTTTTAAAAGTTTTACTTTTTAAACTTAGCGAAAAATTTTACTTCAAAACCAGGAGAAACGAATAATTGATTTTTTTTTAGTATCTCTCTTACTTAATGTTCAAATAGAGTAAACCAAACTTTCAGATTTTAGTTTTCGTTGGAAAATAAAGAGAATGAAAATCGCCAGTATGGGGACCGAACCCATGGCATTCAAGCTATTAGCACAGTGCTCTAACCACTTATCTAACTGGTGTGAGATGATAGTAGGATTGAAAACGAAAAGGAGAGTTCAAACCATATTTATAGTCTAGGGTTCAAACTTTTTTTTAGTCTAGGGTTCAAACCATATTTATAGTCTAGGGTTCAAACTATATTTATAGTCTAGGGTTCAAATATATTTATAGTCTGGGGTTCAAACTATATTTATAGTCTGGGGTTCAAACCATATTTATAGTCTAGGGTTCAAACTATATTTATAGTCTAGGGTTCAAACTAATACTAACACTAAACAGACTATTTATCATTTTAAAAAAAGACAAGCTGTAATCATTCAGTATAACATTGTGAAAAGGTTTTGGAAATTCCCAAAAGAAAACGCTGAATGAATGTTTAAGACTCTAGTTGAACGGATTCATTTGACTTCATGGCGTAGTGGGAAGGGGGACGCGAGCATGCAAGACATTTTTTTTTTCTTGGCTTGGTGTACAGAGCCTACACCAACCATCAAAAGCAATCTATTGTTAGGTAATATACTTTTGAAGGTCTGAGATTTGATTGCTTAAATACTATTTTATTGTAAGACTCCATTATTTTAAACTGTTGAAACAATACTAGATCTTATCTTCTTATCTAATGTATGCATGTTAATCAAGACCTAACCTCTGCTAAGTCGTTCTTTTTGTTGGTTTTCCTGGCTGATTCAGGCAACCCATTCCATTCACTAAGGACATTAATGAAGAAGGAGCACTCGTACGCATTTGTTCTAGCATAAGGAAAAAGAAATGCGTCTCTTTGTGGCCTTGTTTGTAGTTCATTTAGGTTTTTCTATTTGTAAATTATGGTTCAGTGTTTTATGTATTATTGCTACTTATATACTTTTTATTCTTCTGTCCTGAAGTATTTATAGGTTTAGTGATTTTACTAAAGGTGTTACTCCAATAAAATTAGAATATTCGTTTGTTATAATCTCACTGCTCTATTTTGTATTTGTTCTTGTTTCTTTATGCTATCTTAAGATCTCCTTTAGAACAGAATCTACATCTTACGTTACTTTTAAACTACAGACATTCCTTCAAAATGGAGATAATTGCATATACACAACAGTGTGCTAAACTAGCCGTACGTGTTAATTAGAGACGTAATCTTTACTAAATCATTGGTTTTCCTGGCTGATTCAGGCAACCCGTTTCATGCTTTGATGGCGCTAGTACGAAAGATGACTTGCACGAATTCGTCCCGGCATATGAAATAAGGCAGAAACGCGGTGGCTGAATGGTAAAGCGCTTAGCTTCCTTACCGGGGTCCCGGGTGAAGACTTGGATTTTTCTTTAGGGAGCCTCTGAGTCTACACAACTGTTATGGGTACCGGGCATTAGTTGGGGAAAAGTAAATGCGGTTTTTCGTTGTGCTGACACATAGTAACCGTGGGCCACAGAAACAGAAGACCTGCCCCATGAATCCCAGGGGGTCTGTAAAGGGGAACGTATGTAGTTGTGTAGATCTAAGTTTGTGTAACATTATAATGATCAACTCTAATGCCAGGCTTTTGTGTAATGAGTAGATTAATCCAATGCAGTATTATGTAATGCACAGATTGTTTATTTGACCTTATGGTTGATGTAAAGACTATTTTATAGAGATAAAAAAGAAAGCTCAATGTATATTTATTAATCTTAGTAATTGCTTTCGATTTTTTTATATTTCATAACAAGGAATGTTAGAAGTCGAACGAGTAATCATTAAATATCAGGTGACCGAGCCTCGCTCGGATGAATAATTTGTTAAGGAAGAATTACCCGAAGTCATTTGGGGATATTGTTGTAATTACGAAAATGAACGATCAGGTAAAGACAATCAATCCGAAGAGCTGCTTTTTCTTTCTGTCAATTCTCGTAATTGTACATGGCGATTAGAACAGAAAGTCCCCCCAGCAGTAGGCCTATAGAAAACCACAGCTCACGTCTTAACGTTTTACATTGCTTCTTTCGCGTAAAACTTTTGGGCTATTATAGGCTTGGAAGAAAGTCTTTGCAGTGTAACTTCTTAAATGGTTACTTTCTGAAATTTAATATAGCAATTAATATATTCATTATGGCTCTGAGAAATGGACACTTTACAGAAAACAACTAAGACTTCTTGAGTGCTTTCACCAAATATGCTTGCGCTCCATCATGGACATACGGTGGCAGGACCGCACTACAAACAGCTATGTCCTTGCCAAGGCCGGTATAGTCAGAATATAGGGACTTCTTATGGTCCGACAGTAGCACTGCCTAGGGCACGTATCCCGTATGGGAGACGAACGTATGCCAAAGGCAGTCTTTTTTTTTGGTGAGCTAAAAGGTGGTCGACGTAACAGAGACGCCCCACGGAACCGCTTCAAAAACCTGCTTAGGCGTCAACTTTCCTTGGCTGACATAGAAGAGAGCACCTGGTTGTATGTGGCCTCCGAACGAGACAGCTGGGGGTCACGATACACATTTGAGACCAAAAGAAAATCTGCTGCCGAGGACAAACGCCTACGGTGAAAAGAAAATCTAAATCAACCAGCTGCGGACAATGGTTATGCTTGCCCTGGAGTGGCGAAATATGTAGGTCACAGCTGGGGATGCGCAGCCATGGGAAATACTGCATTCCTCACTAATCTTCGGTCTCGAAGACAAGCCTTATTATTATGGCTTTACTAAGAATCATCAAGTGATGAGAAATCTCTACGTTATAGTGTAAAACGTGCACCTAGTAACAAAGTAAAATCGCGCATTTTTTTTTCCTAAGAGACTTAAAAACATCGCGTTAGTATTCTAAAGAAGCGTTATTGTGAGGCATCTCTGTTACTCCGAAAACCTTTTTCAGCTTAATACAAAAAAAAAAAGATTGCCAAAAATATATTCGTCCCCCATACCGAATAAGAGCCCTGCAAGGGTGACTGTCGGATTATAAGAAGTTCATACCATTTTGCAAGAATAACGCAGTTTATATTGCGGTCTTTGGTGAAGTCGTTCAAGAAGTCTTAGTTGCTTTCTATAAAGTACTCATGTCTCAGATCCACATAGAGGGGTTGAGAGAATCACTGGTTGACACTGATTTTTGTAGACAGGTATAGCGATTTATTTCGCCACACTCTCGCTTGGAGGCGTCAACTATCCCTGATCACATATCAACTTCTCTTTAAAGCAATGCGTCATTTGATACTATACTTCCCAGATAATGTGAAGTTATCTACCACTTTAAGAGATGTCTATGCGCGGTGATCTTTGGGCTGAATAGGTTTTATTGGGTGACTTCTGGAACATGACTTCTGTTTAACCGAGGTTTATAGGTTAACCAAAAAAGCAGCAGCGTGATGAAAATTCGTTGACTGCGAGCTGGATATCATCAGGGCCAGCCTTAGGCCTATTCTGCTGCAGTGGACCCCGAAGGTTCAAAAGACCCGCGCTAATTCTAGGTGTAAAGTATTAAATTAAACCATTATAATTTATAATAGGGTTCCCGTGGTCTCCTTGTTTTCAAAGAGCTCCTGGAAATCTCCTGAAACTCATAAAAATGTCCTTAAAAAGACAAAATTGTCATTTTGGGGTGTCAATCAATATGGTAAACGCCAGTCCTACGCGTGATATAAAAAAAGGCATCGTCAGCTTTCATTGAATAAAAATGTAATGCAAATACGAATTTATTTTCTAATACAAAATCTTTATTTTCATTTATTATCCTTATCCCTACCCTTACTGATCCATTTTACATAGGGCATCGCAAATGTTATGACCGGCCCTGGTTGTGCAAGTAAGGCATAGATAAGCTGTGTTATGACCATTTCCTATGTTTTGGTATTGGACAGTAGACTTCGAAGCTTAAACACATTGCAATAATTCATAATAAAGTAAAAGCTACCTACGGGTGTACCCAATTAAAGTTTAAACAATTTATAAAGCCTACATACATACATAAAGCTATTTAATTTCATAATTTTTCTTCCATAATTTCATAATGGATCAATGTACAATAAGATGGTGCGCAAATGTTAAATTACGCCAATTGAATCATTAAAACTTTTTCTTGTTTGCGAAAAAATGTCTTAGTGTACTGCTGTGAGCCTAGTGACGTAAGCGGTGTCAAGTTTTTTTCCCATTGATGTCATATAGAAAATTTCATTAATAAAACATTCTTGCCAGCGTTGATGTTTAGATAATGAGCCATTTTCAAACCAATATAACGGTCGACTTCGAGTTTTCCCGATGTGGCCAATGAGTTGAGAATTTTTTTTTCATTATTATGCACATACCGTAAAATTTTAAAGAAAATCGTTAGAGCCGTTTTCGAAATAAAATTTATATATATATATATATATATATATATAAATATATATAAATATATATACAAGAATTGCCTGCTTAAGAGTATAGGATTAAGCCTTGACATGTTGTCAAGGGAAGACAACTCGGCGAATACCAAGATCTATATTCCATTATATTTTAGTAGGTTGCATGACTTCATATCATACGACATTATCCATAATAATAAATATATGAACTAAAAAAAAAGATCACCAAATTACGGCCATAACTATAAGTATTATGGGTTAAATCAATAGAGAGGTAGTAGTGGATTAAATGCACTCAATACGAGCTATATGTATAATATTGTGACCATTATCGTTGTTATTTGTTTACCAATTAGGACATTGCGTAGACAGGCCGTCGTGGTACGTTACCATCATATCACATGTACAACTTTGTAAATAAACTACAAAGGCCCAAATGAGTATTTTATATATAGAGCTCTTCGTCGCATTATGAGACCCAAATGTGACATAATTAGATTCCGGTCCAAACTTTTGGCCAAAATGTAAGCCCCACATATGGAGATCCCCACCCCATCATTTATAATTCCGTAGGCTAAAATTTTAAGTAAGTTGACGCCCTTTGCAGGATTTTTAGGAGGTCCCTACCCTTTATTAAAAATTTTATGAAAAGGCGCTCCATTAATGCTAGTATAATAGTACATTTAACCATATTTTTTTTCTTTCTTTTATATTTAGCATTCATATAATTACGTTTTTTTTAGTTTCTTGAATTCCCGTGAACCTGCGCGGTCCGTACTATCGTAAATTAATATGATCAAAATTTCCTATGTATTTTACTTTTCAGAAATATGAAGTTTTTAATTTTGTTTTATTTCTATGGATAAACAAAATTAATGCAACGAGCATCAAGTAATTATCGTTTATTTCCTCTTTAATATTTAGATTTGTAATTTTTTTTTAGATTTATAACTTTGATTAAGGATTTTCTATTGCATTTTAGATTGTTGAAACTAAAAGTCTTTGTGCCTATACAATGAAGACATTTTTTTTTTAAATATTGAAAAAATAATGTTTCTCAGTTCAACATTAGCCATACAAATGTCCAGTATCAATGCACACTCCCTACACCCAACAGAATTTATTAAATATTTCAATACCATTAGCTTTCCGAGTATCTTAGCTTCCCTGAGGGGAGTATCATAGCCTCCCTGAGGGAAGTATCATAGCCTCCCTGAGGGAAGTATCTTGTTCTCAGAACACCTTTGATGTTCACTTGTTTAAAGTAGACATCTTTTCTTAATGCATTAACAGAGTTTTCACTAGCATAGATATTGTGGGCATACAGTCTGGCACAGTGGTTCCTTCAGTGGTAGACATGTGACAAAACATTTTGGTACAGTGGTTCCCTTACTGCTTGACGATGTGACAAAACATTCTGGTACAGTGGTTTTATCGTTTGACAATGTGACAAAACATTCTGGTACAGTGGTTCCCTCACTGCTTGATAATGAGACAAATGTTTTATTGTTTAATTGGCTAGTTAATGCAGTAGTTTTCAAACTGCGGTACGCGTCCCACTGGAGGTACTTCAAGCCATGCCAAGTGGTAGGCTTCTCGTGTTGTTTTTATTTGACACGAATCCTTAACCCTAACCCTAACCCTAACCTGACTATTGCTATTACTTTTCTGCTTACCTTCGTTTCAGTCATACATACGACTTGAGCTACGTAACAAGCATAAAGACCTAAACAAGAAGCTGGTACCTCTTCGGTGATTTCTGTGTCTCAACAATGAAGCTTTTCCATAGGGTATTCTATTTCACATAGTATAGTGTGTATTTCACTTTACATTTCTATGACACACTACTTATTAATTGTTGTTTTAAATTATATTTTACTATAATGAATACTAAACAGAAATTTATTTTTCTCTTTAAAAAAATTTAAATAATTAGTTTAAAATGTTAATAAATAGTATGACAAAAAGTACTTAATTTAGTCATTCAAATTTCGTAAAAGCATTTTTTTTTTAAATATTAAACTGTTTATATCAATGGGTTAAAAACGTGCCGAGCTAGTGTATCTTTCTGACCGTATAGTCTCAAATGATTTTACTATTAGTATTGAGTACTTCTATACGTGGTGTATGTATCTTTATGAAAATAACTAGTTTGTAATATTTAGTTTAAATGTTAAACTTTTCGCTTTTAGAAAAGAAAAATAGCGTAGCATCAGACACACCACTAAAAACTTATTGCGACTATTCTCCTTTTGTGGGTCACTAAAAATGCATTATCACACAACAGTAAGAGTAAGTAACCTTATACACATGATATTGTATTATGCAAAAGAAGAAAGTTAATCTGTTTAAATTCCTTTGTGCCCAATTCTCACGTCGTATAATCGGGCATTAGACTTTTTATTCGTATGGCATATAGACAACTGTCGTTTTTTTTTCGCATCTAATTAATTAGTTTAATTAGTTCGCTATCACATTAATGTTTTCATAATTGTGACTTACTCAAAACCATTTTTCCTACAACGGAACACCGGCGAATATAAACGATTTATTGCAAGTACTTTTCTCTACTTGTGCACACAGAGTGGTACTAGTTGGAAAAGTTTGGGAACCACTGATTTATAGTCTTCTGTCTAGATCCTACAGTTGATTGAATTGGATAATAGAAAAAATGCAGAAATACGACATGGTACAATTCAAATTTGCAAAGTTTCAGAACCACTGGTGTAATAGGATCTTAGATCAACATTGTTTTTTAGGGTATTCTCTCCCTTTTACAAGAAGAAAATACTATTGTTGTCTCCCTTCTTTAGACGCTGTACTTTTGAAGAGAAAGAAAAACAATATCAAGTCTCCCTCGAAGCTGACCATGGCTGTGCAAGAAGGCTATCTTGGCCTTTTCTTTACGCCCTCAGTAAACCTGGCCATATCTCTCGTCTCCATTTCCGTGGCCTTACTCGGTGTCTTTAACAACATCCTCATCATCATCATCTTCTACCATGTGTATGGAGTCAAAAGGTTCCAGGTAAACAGACACAGTAACGCCATTACGTGTGTATCAAGTACTCATTATTTATTGCTCCATCCAAATAAATGGACAAATGAATTTATAAACAGAAAGACAATCAAATTAAGAAATAGATTAGGTTAAACATATATTTATATATATATATATATATATATATATATATATATATATATATATATATATATATATTATATATATATATTTGTAGATAGATAGATAGATAGATGATAGACAGACAGACAGACAGACAGATAGATAGACTGACAGATAGATAGATAGATAGATAGATAGATAGATAGATAGATAGATAGATAGATAGATAGATAGATAGATAGATAGATAGATAGATAGGTAGGTAGGTAAATAGATAGATAGATAGATAGATAGATAGATAGATAGATAGATAGATAGATAAACAGGTAGGTAGATAGACAGACAGACAGACAGACAGATAGACTGACAGATAGATAGATAGGTAGATAGATAGATATAGATAGATAGATAGATAGATAGATAGATAGTATTCTGTCAAATCAAATCCATTCTTAAAGTTAATAATATGATCACGTGTTTTTTAAGAAAAAAAAACCATTCATTATCTGCGTTTTAACCAATACAAATTGTGTTGATCAATTATTCACTTACTTTAGTAATGTCTACCCGCCATCCGCCCGCTAACACTTAGTAATAGGGCGATAAGTTTGACCGTTGTGTCCCATTATGCTAATGACCATTGGCTACTCGTGTCTCTCTCTCATTGAACTTGACCTGTCTCTTCTGATGGTCACCAGAGTATCCTGTGGATCAACTTGTCTGGCTGCCAGATAGCTCAGTGTTTCGCGATGGTCTTTGACACACTTGGTAACCACGTGACGTTCTTCGGCGATGGTCAGTGGATGTGTGGGTGAGTCTAGAGTTTATCTGTTTAGAAAAACAAACAAAAAATTAACTTTTTTTAAACAAAGACACAAAAAAAAACAACTAGCGCACTTTACAGGAGACTAAAGGATTAGAAAATGTCACACTAACCCTTCCAGGACATACACGGCTCAAATGGCCCTTCCAGGACGCTCACGGCTTAAATGGCCCTTCCAGGACGCACACGGCTCAAATGGCCCTTTCAGGACGCACACGGCTTAAATGGCCCTTCCAGGAGGCACACGGCTCAAATGGCCCTTCCAGGAGGCACACGGCTCAAGAGAGGAATCTAAACTCGTATTGTCCAAAAGTAAACTAGTATATCTGGCAGTTGGCCATGGAGGTGGAATATCTTCCTTCAATTGTGAAGAATCTGTGGGGGGTTTCCATAGGACAGGATATGTATATCATCCATGCCGACAGAATTCAAACCTTAAACTAATGGAATGGTCTTGGACGCACATCGAGGATGTTGTATATGGCGCTCATTAGGCCTGTGAGTAACTGCAAAGTGTGTCAGCAGGAGTTACAGAGCAGGGTTTAACCCTTTATGTCTACTTCTACGGGAATCCACTCCTTAGTTTTGGGTCACAATTTATACTTTTTAATCTACCCGGACACAAACTGTATATATAGCTCCGTGATCGAAGATGAGCACATTTCTCATTTCCTTGTGGACTAGAAGATGACTGTAAAGTCCAATCCTCGCTTCAAAAAGCCGGCCGTATAAGTGGCATGGGTAGATTTGGTCAGTTGCAGATATTCCTGCTTCTCTCAGCTTTATGTTGGTTCGGTGCCCTTTCACCTTGGCCAATCTTTTTGTTTGCTTCAAATCTCGAGACTCCGAGACTCACAGCTTCACGCCATGAGGAGCGATCAACAAGCCTAGTGCTTCCCAGCTGTGAAAGTCAATATTGCATTCCTAGAAGGAATCTTGCGAGTGTCTTTATAGCACTTGTATTGACCTTCCTGGGAGCGCTTTCCTGCATACAACACCCCGTACAGAAGTCGTTTGGGAAGTCGATTGTCTGGTATCGAAGTTGGGACCTTTTCACTGTCGCATTGATACTGTTCATGTTGGACAGCTCTAAGATTTCTGTGTCTGGTATGTGGTCGGATCAACGCACCTTATGGATATTCCTTAGACAGCGTAGGTGGAAGGAGTTTATTTTTCCGATGTGGTGGGAATATAGGGTCCAGGACTTTGATGCTTATAAGAGTGACGGTAGAACTACAGCACTGTAGACTTTACCAATGTGGTGGGAATATAGGGTCCAGGACTTTGATGCTTATAAGAGTGACGGTAGAACTACAGCTCTGTAGACTTTCTGTTGCCACACTTGTCCTTGAAGTCTGCCAAAAGCAGTAGTAGCACGCGCAATACATAAACAGTATTGGCCTACTAAGTGCACTCCTTTCGCAGATAAACTGCTAGTTAGTGGGAACAACTGATGTGATACAGACCTGCATCCTAATCATTCAAGCATTGGCTGATTCCTCAAAGAAAGGCTGCTGACAATCAATCCCCCGTGAAATATGTATGCCTTGATAAAAATCGCATTACCTCCCTTAAGTTCTAAAAAAAAAACATTCGTTCGCCATGAATGGCTCTTTTGTTAAAAGCCAGGGCATAAGCAAATTGTATTTGCATTCATGGGATTGGACTCTGTGGGTCATGTTCATATGTGGAAATAGTATCAAAACAAACCTGTAGTGCTAGGTATACCTCTTGTTTGGTTACTTGTGTGTGTTGATTTACTTGAGATGAGTCGAAGAGGTTTGAGTATACTTGTACAGCGAATGACAATACAGTTGATTGCTATAAGCGAGTTACTAGACAGCAAGCATACAGTACAGCTGATTGCTATAAGCGAGTTACAAGATAGCAAGCATACAGTACGGTTGATTGCTATTGGCGAGTTACCAGCCAGCAGGCATACAGTACAGTTGATTGCTGTAGGCGAGTTACAAGATAGCAAGCATACAGTACGGTTGATTGCTATTGGCGAGTTACCAGCCAGCAGGCATACAGTACAGTTGATTGCTGTAGGCGAGTTACAAGATAGCAAGCATACAGTACGGTTGATTGCTATTGGCGAGTTACCAGCCAGCAGGCATACAGTACAGTTGATTGCTGTAGGCGAGTTACAAGATAGCAAGCATACAGTACAGTTGATTACTGAAAAAAAAAAAATGATTAACAAATGAGCACTAAAGCATCCCAAACTGTTTACACACAACAATTGATGGATTCGATTCTTTGTATAGGAATGTTAACGCCATGATCTAACAACTAGCTTACTATGCATCTAGACCCTACTGAAATTATGCTATTTTGTCACGTTTACAGTCCGTTTATTTTAGTGCACTAAACTACTTGTATAGCGTAACATAAGATACAAAAAAAAATTTGTATTATATAGAGTACCTATCCACTAGGTGGGAAACAAAAACAACAAAGTTTATTGCATTGTAAATAGCCAAATATTGTGTCAGCGGATACGTTACGATAAGATCCAAAGTAAAACTAGATTCATCTCCCTTGATAGAGCAAGACACTTATTACCCATCTGCATGGATCAAGTCTTCCTGGGATCTTATCTTGTTCTGCTGACCGAGAGAATGGCCATAGTCCACTTGTCCATGTTTCACTCGTAAGTTAGATTTGGCTTCGTTTTGTTTTTAACTTCCACTTCTTTGAGACCACCTGGTCATTACTGGACTGTCACTACTGGCCCTAATCTAGGAGACTGTCACTACTGGACTGTCACTACTGGCCCTAATCTAGGAGACTGTCACTACTGGCCCTAATCTAGGAGACTGTCACTACTGGACTGTCACTACTAGCCCTAATCTAGGAGACTGTCACTACTGGCCCTAATCTAGGAGACTGTCACTACTGGACTGTCACTACTGGCCCTAATCTAGGAGACTGTCACTACTGGACTGTCACTACTGGCCCTAATCTAGGAGACTGTCACTACTGGACTGTCACTACTGGCCCTAATCTAGGAGACTGTCACTACTGGCCCTAATCTAGGAGACTGTCACTACTGGACTGTCACTACTGGCCCTAATCTAGGAGACTGTCACTACTGGCCCTAATCTAGGAGACTGTCACTACTGGCCCTAATCTAGGAGACTGTCACTACTGGCCCTAATCTAGGAGACTGTCACTACTGGACTGTCACTACTGGCCCTAATCTAGGAGACTGTCACTACTGGCCCTAATCTAGGAGACTGTCACTACTGGCCCTAATCTAGGAGACTGTCACTACTGGCCCTAATCTAGGAGACTGTCACTACTGGACTGTCACTACTGGCCCTAATCTAGGAGACTGTCACTACTGGACTGTCACTACTGGCCCTAATCTAGGAGACTGTCATTACTGGCCCTAATCTAGGAGACTGTCACTACTGGACTGTCACTACTGGCCCTAATCTAGGAGACTGTCACTACTGGCCCTAATCTAGGAGACTGTCACTACTGGACTGTCACTACTGGCCCTAATCTAGGAGACTGTCACTACTGGCCCTAATCTAGGAGACTGTCACTACTGGCCCTAATCTAGGAGACTGTCACTACTGGCCCTAATCTAGGAGACTGTCACTACTGGACTGTCACTACTGGCCCTAATCTAGGAGACTGTCACTACTGGCCCTAATCTAGGAGACTGTCACTACTGGACTGTCACTACTGGCCCTAATCTAGGAGACTGTCACTACTGGCCCTAATCTAGGAGACTGTCACTACTGGACTGTCACTACTGGCCCTAATCTAGGAGACTGTCACTACTGGCCCTAATCTAGGAGACTGTCACTACTGGCCCTAATCTAGGAGACTGTCACTACTGGCCCTAATCTAGGAGACTGTCACTACTGGACTGTCACTACTGGCCCTAATCTAGGAGACTGTCACTACTGGACTGTCACTACTGGCCCTAATCTAGGAAACTGTCACTACTGGCCCTAATCTAAAAGACTGTCACTACTGGACTGTCACTACTGGCCCTAATCTAGGAGACTGTCACTACTGGCCCTAATCTAGGAGACTGTCACTACTGGACTGTCACTACTGGCCCTAATCTAGGAGACTGTCACTACTGGCCCTAATCTAGGAGACTGTCACTACTGGCCCTAATCTAGGAGACTGTCACTACTGGCCCTAATCTAGGAGACTGTCACTACTGGACTGTCACTACTGGCCCTAATCTAGGAGACTGTCACTACTGGCCCTAATCTAGGAGACTGTCACTACTGGACTGTCACTACTGGCCCTAATCTAGGAGACTGTCACTACTGGACTGTCACTACTGGCCCTAATCTAGGAGACTGTCACTACTGGCCCTAATCTAGGAGACTGTCACTACTGGACTGTCACTACTGGCCCTAATCTAGGAGACTGTCACTACTGGCCCTTATCTAGGAGACTGTCACTACTGGACTGTCACTACTGGCCCTAATCTAGGAGACTGTCACTACTGGCCCTAATCTAGGAGACTGTCACTACTGGACTGTCACTACTGGCCCTAATCTAGGAGACTGTCACTACTGGACTGTCACTACTGGCCCTAATCTAGGAGACTGTCACTACTGGACTGTCTCTACTGGCCCTAATCTAGGAGACTGTCACTACTGGCCCTAATCTAGGAGACTGTCACTACTGGCCCTAATCTAGGAGACTGTCACTACTGGCCCTAATCTAGGAGACTGTCACTACTGGCCCTAATCTAGGAAACTGTCACTACTGGACTGTCACTACTAGCCCTAATCTAGGAGACTGTCACTACTGGCCCTAACCTAGGAGACTGTCACTACTGGCCCTAACCTAGGAGACTGTCACTACTGGCCCTAACCTAGGAGACTGTCACTACTGGCCCTAATCTAGGAGACTGTCACTACTGGCCCTAACCTAGGAGACTGTCACTACTGGCCCTAACCTAGGAGACTGTCACTACTGGCCCTAACCTAGGAGACTGTCACTACTGGCCCTAACCTAGGAGACTGTCACTACTGGCCCTAATCTAGGAGACTGTCACTACTGGCCCTAATCTAGGAGACTGTCACTACTGGCCCTAATCTTGGAGACTGTCACTACTGGCCCTAATCTAGGAGACTGTCACTACTGGCCCTAACCTAGGAGACTGACACTACTGGCCCTAATCTAGGAGACTGTCACTACTGGCCCTAACCTAGGAGACTGTCACTACTGGCCCTAATCTAGGAGACTGTCACTACTGGACTGTCACTACTGGCCCTAATCTAGGAGACTGTCACTACTGGACTGTCACTACTGGCCCTAACCTAGGAGACTGTCACTACTGGCCCTAATCTAGGAGACTGTCACTACTGGACTGTCACTACTGGCCCTAATCTAGGAGACTGTCACTACTGGACTGTCACTACTGGCCCTAATCTAGGAGACTGTCACTACTGGCCCTAATCTAGGAGACTGTCACTACTGGCCCTAATCTAGGAGACTGTCACTACTGGACTGTCACTACTGGCCCTAATCTAGGAGACTGTCACTACTGGCCCTAATCTAGGAGACTGTCACTACTGGACTGTCACTACTGGCCCTAATCTAGGAGACTGTCACTACTGGACTGTCACTACTGGCCCTAATCTAGGAGACTGTCACTACTGGCCCTAATCTAGGAGACTGTCACTACTGGCCCTTACCTAGGAGACTGACACTACTGGCCCTAATCTAGGAGACTGTCACTACTGGCCCTAACCTAGGAGACTGTCACTACTGGCCCTAATCTAGGAGACTGTCACTACTGGACTGTCACTACTGGCCCTAATCTAGGAGACTGTCACTACTTGACTGTCACTACTGGCCCTAATCTAGGAGACTGTCACTACTGGCCCTAATCTAGGAGACTGTCACTACTGGACTGTCACTACTGGCCCTAATCTAGGAGACTGTCACTACTGGCCCTAATCTAGGAGACTGTCACTACTGGCCCTAATCTAGGAGACTGTCACTACTGGCCCTAATCTAGGAGACTGTCACTACTGGACTGTCACTACTGGCCCTAATCTAGGAGACTGTCACTACTGGCCCTAATCTAGGAGACTGTCACTACTGGACTGTCACTACTGGCCCTAATCTAGGAGACTGTCACTACTGGCCCTAATCTAGGAGACTGTCACTACTGGACTGTCACTACTGGCCCTAATCTAGGAGACTGTCACTACTGGACTGTCACTACTGGCCCTAATCTAGGAGACTGTCACTACTGGCCCTAATCTAGGAGACTGTCACTACTGGCCCTAATCTAGGAGACTGTCACTACTGGCCCTAATCTAGGAGACTGTCACTACTGGCCCTAATCTAGGAGACTGTCACTACTGGCCCTAATCTAGGAGACTGTCACTACTGGACTGTCACTACTGGCCCTAATCTAGGAGACTGTCACTACTGGCCCTAATCTAAGAGACTGTCGTTTTGGACGGGGCGATCTTGGGTAGACCCTCCTCCCTCCCTCTTTCTTTCTCCTCATTGCGTTGAACAGAGGAACAAAGCTGCTTAGAACCGAATCCGAAATGTGATTCCAGCCAAATGTTCCGTATTAAAGTACGTAATTAAAAATTTGTGATCTAATTTCAAGACAGGAATAGATTATTTTTATAACTTGCATTTAGTTGAAGCATCGCAGATGTGAAATGTCTGGGAACCAAAATGCAAGCACTTGATACACTCTAAACGGACTAGTAAAAAAAAGTTCCCCTTTCAGACCTTGTGGTCTATAGGGTAGAAGATGTAAAGGATGCGGACGCGTCATACATTTTTATCTTTCACTTTATCGTAGTGATATTGTTATTAGTATTATGTCTTGAATTATTGTATTTCTGCCATTTCTCAAGGCTAAGTTCCTTCATTCAAGTAACATTTTATCGTAACTTTAAGGCTGTATTTTCTCGCTAGTTGTTTATGTACTCTTATATTGTTGACAAAGCTGGACACGCTGATAGAAGAATTCAAGCCTTTGAGAGTAAACGCCACAGAAAACTGCTGGATATCAGATACCAGGGAAAGAAGACACATGAATGTGTACTTTTACAAGTCAATATTCTGGCTAGCACATAGGAGGAACTCCTCAATACTGTTAAGAGACGAAAGCTCGGCTGGTTTGGTCATAGTGTAAGATTCACTGTCTAAAGTCATTCTACAAGGTACAGTGGATGGAGCACGAAGAAAGGGTCGTCCAAAGACAAGCTGACTAGATAACGTAAAGGAATAGACCGGCCTGTCTCTTGATATTCTGCTAAGAACAGCTGCTGACAGGGAAAAGTGGAGGGGATTTGGTGACAGCACCCCTACGATGAAAGTCAAGGAACAGATGAGATTTTATAGCAGGGGCGTAGTTAGGAATTTTCCATCGTATGGGGGCCTGGTTGGGCTTAACCCACTTGGAGGCTTCTGCAATCTCCGTAATTTTTTATTCTTAATGTAAAAAACACTTAATTGGTGGCCCCCCTCATGTGGGGGCCCGGGGGGTATTTCGAATTCTCCCGCCTCCTCCCCCCACCCTAGATACGAAACTGTTTTATAGTGTAACCTTTATGAACTTAAGAATTAATTTACTGCAGACACTCAAGACTCGAATGATCCTATAACTAGATCGAGGAAGTTAAAATTCTATATTTCCTATTAAACTTACTGAATCATTCATATGGGTATTTCTAATTTTGTATATCAACGCCCACACGTTTTGACACCAGTAATGCAATTATAAGCCCACACTCCCGTCTGTGGTAATTATCTTCTATCCCGATGGTCTGTGATTATTTTTAGCTGTTTGTGTCTGTCTCTTACAGGCTGATCCCAAAATTGTACACAATCTTGCTGCTGTACGGCTGGTCTTTCGGGCTGAGTTTTCTGTTCCTGGTTCACAATGACATCTTGAAATACAAGCCTCGTGAGTAGAAATAGATTTGCATGTGATTTCAGTCAAAGGGGTGGAGGGAACTGGAAGCAAATATTGGTAGCCAATAGTTTCGTGTTGGTTGAGAAGTGGTTTGAACTGGTTCGGGGAGGGGAGGCAGGGGGGCAGAGAGTAACATGGAGGGTATTGAGCTTGAGGACTAGAGACAGATTGGGTTGAGTGTTATTCGCCTTTGATTCTAAAAGAATGAAATTGATTTTCTATCAAACACTTTTATTTCTCGGTGTATGTTACATAAATATTTGGTATCTGAACTTCTTTTTATTCAGTTCCTGCTATTAGCCTACACCACACTCTCTTAATGAGTGAAAGGTGGGCATGAAAAGTAGGTCAAAAGATGGAGGCAGGCAGCAAAGTTGATAGAGTATCGCATGGATTTGATCGCCAGTCTAACCATTTTTAGCGGCCCCAGAAAGGGGAAAAGACGCTATTAGTTTTGTGTGGAATGCCTGTTCTTCCGTCCGTCCGTCCCGTTTAGCACTCGTAAACTAGAAAAGAAAGTTAAAATCCGACATCATAATATTTTAGACTATTCAAAGTTCTGATGTAACGGCTACTTTTTTCTTTTCTAAAAGCGAAAAAACTAATTTTTTAAATCACTTATGCAAGCAGTTTTTTTTTTTCATAAAAATACACACTTATACAACTATTCACTTTTAATAGTAACAAACATTATGTGCTCCTTAGTAAGGCAGACGGCTGCGTACCATATTTTTAACAAACATATTTATGCAAATGGTTTTATATTTGTGTCAAAAATATTTCTTTACATTTGTATTGTTAAGTTATGTAAATTATCTCATACTAACTACAACATTTAAAAAAAAATGATTACTTTTTTTATAGAGAAAAAATCTACTTTGTATGCATATAAGTTGGACATAATTTAAAACAACAATTAATAAGTAGTTTTTCATATTACCGTGTGAATTGTAGCGGTGCATTGCGGATTTAGGATACAAAACTAAAGCACATTTTTAAATTATTTTTTACGGAAATGTTTTTTTCTTGAGGATTTGAATAAGAGATTGACCCTGTACAAAACAATTAAATCAATTAGATATTCATTATAAGACATCAGTTAGGCCAGGTTCGCATTTAACTTCACATTCACTTTCACCAATACTTTAGTCTGCTGGACCGCTGGGGCACCACACTAGATCTGTCCACCTTCTTTTTTCCATTCTTCTCTGTCATTTGTCTTTGATAGAATTTAATTCTGATGTTCTCTCTGAAAATATAGAAACCTGCATTTTTACCTGCCTAGGTGGACCACTTCGGGGGCCGATTTGGAGTTCGTGTTTCACTGTCTGTGTTTTATAATGCTCCGATCTAATCTTATCCGAGCAGAACTGATCTTATCTTATCAAGTCGCTGGATACTGCAACAGTCACTGGTTACTGCAATAGTCACTGGTTACTGATACAGTCACTGGTTACTGATACAGTCACTGGTTACTGCAACAGTTACTGGTTACTGCAATAGTCACTGGTTACTGATACAGTCACTGGTTACTGCAACATTCACTGAGACTAATTTTCGCCTGTGGCCAATAAATAATCAACTCTATATTTCGTTATTCTGAATGGCTCTCCCCGTTTAGTAAATGTGTGTGCGCCAATTTCTTGGTTGTTAGCAGATATAAGGAATATTTCAACTATCTGTGACCAACAATTTTCGATTTATCTTGTTATAGATCTGTACCTAAAACTGATAAATTAGATTCATTGTAGAGGCCCAGGTAAGTTCTCTCTTGGTCGTCTCTGTTTGTCTTCGGCAGTAGCTTTCTTCTGAATCTCAAATAATGTCATGCGACATTTTTATTTTAATTCTCCTGCTGACGTTTTGAGAAGCCTCTTCTTGCCTTGTGTTTATTTCTCTGCCTGTACCTCTTGTAGGGGTGTTTTGTTCTGTCTCTTGATCTGTTTTACCTTGGGGACACCTCACATGATCTATCGACCGCTTCTCTCCATTTCTCTCTTTCGTTTGCAAATATTAAGAGTCTCATTGACAGGCCACTGTGCTCTCTGATGTACATTTTTACCTTACTGTAGCTTTTACTCTATTTATATATTTCATTGCTCTGTAAAAATGCAAATTTGTTCAACTTGATTTCATGCGTTATTTAGAGTGGTAAATTGCAATGCTTCTGAAATCAAGTGATAAGGCATCCTGGTAATATATAATGCTTAATTGCCCCAAATATCAAGATATTACATGGAAAAATATTGGAACAGATAACAACCTCATATCACTGTTTAATTATGTTGATCCTGGTGCTGGGCTTAATCCAGGAGGTAGGGTTGTCTACTAAAATTTGAGTTGAGATCGGGCAAAGTACTTATAAATATATACATATTTACAACGTATTTTATTGAATTGTATATATCTACTACTACAGTCATCAATGGAACTTATTTTTAATTACATAGTTGTGTAACCTTTAGCATGTGAACAATAAAAGTGGCAGTAACCCTTGAGGGATTATCAAATACTAGGTACAAATGTAAGCTACCTTGTTCACATTAATCGTTCCTTAGACACTGTTACATTCAACGTAATGGTTAATGAATCATTGTCTAAATATAGATTCTGGTTTAGATGAATGAAATACAAGCAAAAGGAAAAAAAGATAACCTTTTTTTTAAAAGACGAAGCTTATTTAAAGGAAAGAACTGCTGATTACTGACATTCATCTGAAAATGGCAGGGTTTAGATCCCTTTCTGCCATATAAAAAAATAACTAATTAGTATTGATTGATTAACTAAATGATTAAGTTTTGAATAAAGTTTTGGATTAAATTCGTGTGTTTTTCTCGACATTGAATAATTTTGTAAAATTTCTTCTTGATCCAAGACTGGGAAGTGGGAGAAAGAAAAAGGGTCACACACACACACACACACGCGCACGCACACACACACACACACACACACAATTAGAGGGATTAAATCCATATATACATCCACATCTTTCATTCAGTAGCAGTAGTTCTCTGAGGGTTTCATAAAGCTTCCGGATCCGAGGGCTCAGCTAATTACGAGGAACTTTTTCATATTTCTATTCTAAAATCACCGCAAAACCGTGAACCAGAATTTTCTACTGAAAAGACCAATTCTTATTTTTAATTTCCTTAGCTATTTTTAGTTCTATTGGAATTTTACTGTTCTTTCTCGAAATGTAAAACAATAATTACTATGTATACAATTAAACAACACTTATTATTACGAGATAGGTACCTATCTTTTTTTTTTTAAATTTACATTTTATACCACAAATGGAGCCAATCTCTTTTAAGTCTAGATGGAGATTGTAGAATACGACTTAAATGACGACTACTTTATTTCTATTTATCTTGATTCTACCCCACTAATGTAACATTACATTCAAATAAGCCAATCAATTATGCAAAACATTAAGAAATATTTTTTGGTTAAATTTAAGACCTAAGTTTGCAGACCTGGTGAAACGGTTATTATGTATGTTTACTCAAGTCGTATGTTCGTACAATATTGACGTTCATTTTATGGCGATGTAAAAAAAAAAAGGTGCCATTAAAGCTAAAATTAAATACTTCAAAGAAAGCTTAAAAAGAGTTTAAATTGACCTACCGACATGTAAAGGAGACCTCTAACCTCTATACCTTAAATGGGACGACGCTATCGGATAGCAGTAATCAATAAAAGGCTTCTCTGGGCAAAAAAAGAATTAAGTTCGACTAAAAGCTGATAGTTTCATTGTGTACAGACCTTTACCTTTACCTATCCCTTAGTCTGTTGGACCGTAGGGGCACCAAGCACGATTTGTCGATCGTCTTCCTCCATTCCTCCCTCTCTTTTGCCTTGTTTAAAGCCTCTATCAATGGTAGGCCTGTCCATTCTTTTATGTTGTCCTCCCATCGCTTTCTCTGCCTCTTCTTCTTTTTCCTGCTACTGTTCCCTGAAGGAAGGTCTTTGAGAGTCCCGTGGATCTTGTAATATGGCCATTTAGTTTAAGCTTGCGTTTCTTAACAATAGTTAGCAGGTCATCATGGGCTCCGATCGCTGCTGTAACCCTGTCTCTTATCTCTTGGTTTGTGATGCGGTCTTGGAAAGTGATGCCTAGGATCCTTCTGTAACATCTCAATCCCATTGCTAAGATCCTCCTCTCTAGCTCTGCAGTCAGCGTCCAAGACTCGCAAGCATATAAGACTGTGGCCATGACAAGGGAGCGCATCAGTCTGATTCTGGTGCCGTGGACCAAGCCCTTGTCTTTCCAAATCAGTTTCAGTGTTGTACAGTGTACAGACCTATCTAATAATAAATGTAGACATAGAATTAAACCATTGTTCCTTTGAACTAATTTTGTTGATTCAACCATTAAAACGATGTTTTGGTAATTAATCACAATTATTATATACTTTTGTAGATATCCATCTTCAATAATAATAAACATGATGCACATTTGCATGTATCATATAGACTATATATTCTAATAGACATGCTTAGCATATATATATATATATATATATATATATATATAGATAGATAGATAGATAGATAGATAGATACATAGATAGATACATAGATAATACATACATACATACAGACAGACAGATAAACTGACAGACAGTTTACATTGTTACATCGATACTCCCCATAAACAAACAGATTAATTGTATTTTTTTATACTCCTTATCGGTCAAATGGTGTGTGCATCTAACTCACAACTGCTACAAAAAACAAACCAAAAAAACATAAACACGTTTCCTACCTCGCCCCAGCTCTAGACTATCAATTTATTGACTATTTAAGCTGAGTAGTAATATAAGTTTCTGGTGAGAGAAAAAAAAACTGAACCTCTACAGCAGCAGAATAGTCATTAGTGAACTACTTTGTAAGCTCAAAGCTCCACACCACACCTGATATAATCCCGCGCATGCGTGACCTGGTTTCTTATAAACAACACGATTAAGTGGAGAAAGCGTGACTCGCCCTGGAGATGCCCCAACCTGACATCTCACCTGTTGCTTGGGACTCGCCTCGGGGACACTACGCTTGGCCTCTTCCGCCTGGTCATATGTGGCGCGTCTTGTAGACCCCATGCTTTGGGATCTCGTGATCTTATTATAGCTTTCATTATAGCTTTTATTTCATGCTTATAGCATGCTCAGAGCGCTTTGGTCCAATCTCATTTGTGGACCAGTGGGGAGGGGGTATCTAGGAGTTTTGATTTCCGTGCTGCCTTTAGGCGCTCAGTAAACACAACTCTGCCCGATTCGGGTGTCGAACCTCGAGCCCCCTTCTAGGTAGAAGAGACATGCGCACTTAGCCTCTCGACCAAACTTCCCACTTCCCACTTCTTTTCCGGAAATGTGTTGTCAGAAGAGGAAAGGTTGGGTGAAACTGAAGTGTGTTTTCGTCTGCGATAGAAGAAAAGAGCTCGCCTACCTATGTTTCTTTAACTTATTTTTGTATTCGAAGTTTGTTGTTCTAAGAACTAAGCGTCCCAGTTTCCGGTAAAGGTGTTGGTGACACAGTTTCCGGTACCCGAGTCCTAAGCCGCTTAAAATGAAGTAATAACGATTTTTACTTCTAGGAACTAGAAGTCAGTCTGGTGTAACTTACATTATATATAAGATTGATGCGATTAGAAAGTAATTCAACAGAATATATAGAACTACATTTTTATGCACATGATCAATATCAAACTGAAGTAAAATTGTATAGGCCAAATAGAGCTGGTCAAGACGCAGAGTCAGTCTTTGTAGGTGGAGTGCAGCCTACAGGGAGTGACCACATTTATCAGTAAGCATGATCTCCACCCAGAGTCCCATCCACAATAAAGGTCAACAAAACGACCAAATACAAACCCACTGACCTGAACAATTCTAACTAGTGTGTCGGATTGCTAAGTATTAAATATTTACTACCTTTACTATTTTAACTGTGAATAGATCTTGTTTTTAATGATTTAACTGTATGGAATTGAGCTCTTGTAAAGGAGAGTAATTCTTAAAGGATTACGGGCACGACATGGCCTAAATTGTGCCAATGTCCCGAAAACTCGAACTCAAACTCGGATTGCACACAAAAAGACAATGTTCAATGATAAACCAAACAACAAACCTATATGGTATTGCATGAGTTTTGTAAAAGTTAAGTCATTAAAATTTAATTATTTGATGGATTTAAAATATAGTGCAATTTCATTCAATCTGAATGACTTTTGAGTCTTTTTTTTTTCTAACAAAGAGGAGGATTGAATGTTTGATCTCACGAGCAAACCCACGTGGACTGACCACACTTCCAATAGTTATTTTTCAATAGCTGTGTTGTTGGGTTTTTTTAACAAATCACTGCAGTGCGATTAGTGACAACTTAAAAGCCTGCTTCCCTCATCCTACAGCCCCTCCCCGTTCTACCTCCCAAAAACAGGCTGACAAACTGACCGGGTTTCGGCCGACGTCGCTGAGCAGATTTGGTCATGAAAATCTCGCTTCCATTTTCTTGTCCTCCTAATTACGTCTTTTCCCTCTGGTCACGTGACCGTCTAGTCGTGCGCGCAGCTTCTGGCTTAGAGATTATCAGCAATTTGGGTCAAGGTAACATTTTTCATACGGAAGCAAAAAAAAAAAAAATTTAAAAAAAATGTTATAATTAGTGAAAATGTGCTAGTCGCAAGATTTCACCAAACCTTGGAAGGAGGTTAGCATGACCATGTTGTAGTCTTTCTCCCATTGCTTTTACCAACTTACCAGGACCATGTTTTAGAGTATTTTCTACTATTGCTTTAACCAACTTATCATAACCAAGTCTTAGAATCATTCAACTATTGCTTTAACCAACTTATTATAACCAAGTTTTAGAGTCTTTTAACTATTGCTTTAACCAACTTATCATAACCAAGTTTTAGGGTCTTTCAACTATTGCTTTAACCAACTTATCATAAACAAGTTTTAGAGTCTTTCAACTATTGCTTTAACCAACTTATCATAAACAAGTTTTAGAGTCTTTCTACTATTGCATTAACCAACTTATCATTACTAAATTTTAGAGCCTTCCTCCTATTGCCTTAAGCTACTTATCATTGCCATGTTTTGAAGTCTTTCTTGTATGTCTTAAACCCACTAATCATGAAACTTTTAGAGTAATTCTCTTAGTGCAAGAGGAAGTTGTAGAGTCTTTCTATTATTGTTTAAGATAAGCTTTTATGATCATGTTTTAGAGACTTTCTCCCATTGCTTTAACCAAGTTATCATGGCTTGACAATGTTTTCAATGTTATATTATTTCAAATGGTTTCTTAAAAGTTATTTAATCATTTTTCACTTCTAGGCTGTTCTCTGAGTCTTAGTTTGTTACGTTCAGTCTACAAGTCATGCATTCTTAGCTCGCTACTGTACGACAGTGAGTCGTGGACTACCTACACAAAGCAAGAGAGAAAACTAAACTCATTCCACTTGCGCTGCCTTCGAAGGAGCTTGAAAATAACATGGAAAGAAGTAGTGTGCAATACTCAGATCCTCGCGCGAACTGGCCTTCCCAGCATCTTTACAGTCCTCAGGACAACGTTCAATGCCGCCTTGAGATTATGGCGAATGTATCTCCGCTGAAATAGCGCAGAGAGAGAGCTATCATATTATCTCACGAGAAGTATAGACGGCTGGAGGAGAGTTGCCCACTCAGACTTCTGGTCGACAACTGGAATGGTAAGAGATGTCTCAAAAACTGGCCCTGCTTCATGCATGGGCTGGTTAAAGAGATGAATCTATAGGTGGAATGGACTGCTTAATCCCCTTCCGGCTCTTTTCCCCCTAACAAGGCTTTCAGCATGCCGACGATACGGAAGCGTGGTCGAGAGGCCAAATGCGCTTGAACTTGGCTTGGTTTGGCTACCTAGAAGGGGGGCACAAGGTTCGACACCCGACTCGGGCAGAATTGTGTTTACTGAGCGCCTAAAGGCAGCACGGATAAACCAACTCCTAGATACCCCCTCCCCCCATCCCCACTGGTCCACAAATGAGATTGGACCAAAAAGCGCTCTGAGCATGCTATAAGCATGAAAGTAGCGCTAAATAAAAAGCTATAATAATAATACTTGACCGAGAGATGACCAGGCAACGTTCCACAACCCGGCTAGACAATGCAGCCAGTGAAACCATCGCATCCTATCCAGCAGGAGTGACTACTATCTACTCAGACGGATTGATGCAGATGCTCTCAGGATCTATGAGGCGCGATGGCTGTGCGGTAAACACGCTTTGCTTCCGAACCGGGTTCCGGGGTTCGAATCCTGGTGAAGACTGGTATTTTCCATTTCAGGCTCTTCGTGTGCCTAAGTCCATCCAGTTTAAAATGGGTCCCTGACAGTAGTTGGTGAAAAAGTAAAGGCAGTTGGTCGTTATGCTGGCCACATGACACCCTCGTTAACCGTAGGCAACAGAAATAGATTACCTATAGTCTACAAGGTCTGAAAGGGGAACTTTACTTCTTGGGATGGTTAAGGATTAGGCATGGAGTGGTGGCATGATTTCTTGGTTTTCCCGAAATAGACGAGCTGATGGGCCCTTCCCAAGGAAAATGCAGTCTGGTGGCGGAGCTGGAAGCGATGCACAAATCGTTGGAACATGTAGAAGAGAGTATCTGTAATGGAACTGCGCCAGCTGAGGACGTGGTCATATTCACGGATTCATTCTCAACCCTAGAGGCCCTCGGGGCAGAATTTAGGGCTTGGAAAGATGAGTTCCTAAGTCCTTATCTATTATGTGTATACAGTTTTATACAGTGGGTTCCCGCCAATCATGGTCTGGTCAGCCACGAGCGCGCCGACATTTTAGCGAAGACCGCGGTTTAATCGTCGTCACTCGTTAGTGATGCATTGCGTGAGTATGAGAGTATAAGGTCTATAGCCGCCAATCGTTTGTGGTCACTTTGGTATGATGACTAGGACGCTTTGGATAAGGACCGTTAGCCTTAGACCAGACCGAAAGAATGCGTGGAGGCAACTAAAGCGTGAGGAACAGGCATTCCTAGCCCAGTTCCGTGTCGGTCACTGCCCAGTTGGTGTTTACTTTGGACAGTTTCAAGAGCGCTACGACACACGGTGCCGCCACTGCATAGAGGACGATGAGACAATAAACCACATTTCTTTGGAATATCTCGTTTTGAATGAAGTACGATTGGGACATGGGTATGAGAGAGAACTGCTGGACTGTCGTTCAGATTTATCGATGGTCCCGGGTTAAAACCCTGCCCGCTCCCATCCTCCGTCGTCCTGTGGGAGGTTTGGACTAGGAAGTAATTATCTTCAACTCTGAAGGAACATCCGAAACATGTAAAACATTTTACAAACATTTTACAAGAACGATTGGGACAAGGATATGAGAGAGAACTGCTCCATGTTTGGCAACGGGTCTAAAGGAGTTGTCTCAGCATGATTTCTTACTAAAGGGGTTTCTGATACGATAATGAGGCAGGTCTGCAGCTGTACAGGCAGCAAGAATGTTCATAGTGCTGTAAAGGGCCTGGAATGTTTCTGTTGGCTCAGTTTCCATTAGCCCTTTACCTTTAGTAGTTTAGTTGATCTAACAACAGGGGGGTATAGTGTTTTCTAATCAACTTCCACTTATTATTATTAATATTATGTTAGGAACGAACGAGTATTTATTTTCTGGCGCTGCCAGGGTCGAGTTTCGCTAAGGAGAAACAAAATTCATTGTAGTCCCTTTAACAGTGTCCTCTGAGAAATTTTCTGGTGATGTGGCAGATCTGCAGCAGTACCGCCCTCTGACAGGCAACGAGAATGTTCCTAGGAATGCTAAAGGCCTTGAAGGTAACTGTGAGGTCAGTTGTTATTATCTCCTCGGTTGATATAACAATGGGTTATATTGTAATTTTAGATAACTTCCATAAACGCTTAATCTCCAAGCCTAGGTTCCTATATTTCCTTTGTTTTTCCCATTCAGTTTTTCTTATATTATGAGATAGTGGTATGGAGATGTCAATGATAGGAGCGGTTTTTCTTTCTTTCTTCTTCTTCTTCTTATTAATCCTTTGGTCTGCTGCCCGTAACAATCAAGTCTGGTATTTATATGGCCCAAGGCCTCAAAAGGCTGGGCTGTACGGCTCTATTCTATGATATTAATCCGCTTTTTTTTCCCATGTTCTGTTTCTTATCCCTGAAGCGAGTGAAATCCGAGAGTCTTTTCATCGGATCTAGAGCTATCCAGGAAGGAATTGGGCCAAGCATTCTATTATCTTGGTCATAGCGGCTAAAAACTAGAACTTCACATTGAGAAGTAGACGAACTTTTAGAAGATAATATTAGCATAGAGAACAACACGTAAAGTACTAAAAAATGCAATATTTTAAAATCTTTTTCTAATCTTATTACTTATAGAGGAAAAGCTTGCTGTTTAAATAGTCGTCACATCCATAATAATAGGAAAGGAAATAAGTGAAACGCAAATGTGGAACAATGGTAAGGACTGGAATAAAAGTCTTAGAAGAAACAGATAAATATTCGAAAGTTTGGGTAGGGATACGGATAATAAGTGAAAATTAAGAGTTTGTATTAGAAAATAAATTCTTTTTGCATTTTATTCATTCTTTACTACGCACAGAATTACTTTACACGCCTTGCGTGTAGCGAAGTCATAGAGTATATCATAAGAATTCTGTGTCCGACATTGATCACGCTCAATAGCAAGAATTGCTTAATGCCGTTTTTTTATCGCGCGTAGGATTCACGTTTTCAATTTTGAATGGCACCGCTAAAATGTCAATTTTTGTCTATATATTTCAGGAAATTTGTATGTTTTCAAAAGATTGTAGTAATTTTCGGAGAATTCCAAGACTTTTTCGTATATTTTGCAATTTCAAGAGATTTCCTGGAACTCATGGTAAATCAGGAGGCCGCCGGAAATCTGTTGTAAGGGTTATAAAATGATTTAATTTAATAATTTATACACCTAGAATTAGCGCGAGTCCTAAGAATGTTCCGAGCCCATTGCGGTCGCATAGGATGCTAAGGCCCGCCTGCAAAATAGCGGCGTATGCTACGCCGTGGGTCGACTAGTCTTATATACTATTTTATCAAATATGACTTCACTAATCCCTGCAGTCTTGACAGGTCTGGGAAACCAAAAATTCTCGACTTGTATGGTGACAAGTATGCACTACGCAAAACATCAGGGTTTCTGTCCAGGGCTTTTGTAAGAGTTTGATGATGATAATGATCCCTTTAGCATACATTAAAAGTAATGGCGTGACTCGGGGGCACGTGGTATATACGCCATATGTAATGAGTGAGTTAGCTTGATCAACTGAGTTTACTTCGGATACCATTTCTACTTTTATACTTTATATGGAGATTTTTGTTTCATTTATTTATTGTTTAATGAATGTCTAAATTGAAAGTGTTGAGATTTGGTAGATGATGAATGTCTAAATTGAATGTGTTGAGATTTGGGAGATGATGAATGTCTAAATTAAATGTGTTGAGATTTGGTAGAGGAATGTCTAAATTGAATGTGTTGAGATTTGGTAGATTAATGTCTAAATTGAATGTGTTGAGATTTGGTAGAGGAATGTCTAAATTGAATATGATGAGATTTGGGAGCTGATGAATGTCTAAATTGAATGTGTTGAGATTTGGTAGATGAATGTCTAAATTGAATGTGTTGAGATTTGGGAGATGATGAATGTCTAAATTAAATGTGTTGAGATTTGGTAGAGGAATGTCTAAATTGAATGTGTTGAGATTTGGTAGATTAATGTCTAAATTGAATGTGTTGAGATTTGGTAGAGGAATGTCTAAATTGAATATGATGAGATTTGGGAGCTGATGAATGTCTAAATTGAATGTGTTGAGATTTGGTAGATGAATGTCTAAATTGAATGTGTTGAGATTTGGTAGATTAATGTCTAAATTGAATGTGTTGAGATTTGGTAGAGGAATGTCTAAATTGAATATGATGAGATTTGGGAGCTGATGAATGTCTAAATTTAATGTGTTGAGATTTGGTAGATGAATGTCTAAATTGAATGTGTTGAGATTTGGTAGAGGAATGTCTAAATTGAATGTGTTGAGATTTGGTAGAGGAATTTCTAAATTGAATGTGATGAGATTTGGGAGATGATGAATGTCTAAATTGAATGTGTTGAGATTTGGTAGATGAATGTCTAAATTGAATGTGTTGAGATTTGGTAGAGGAACGTCTAAATTGAATGTGTTGAGATTTGGTAGATGATGAATGTCTAAATTGAATATGATGAGATTTGGGAGATGATGAATGTCTAAATTGAATGTGTTGAGATTTGGTAGATGAATGTCTAAATTGAATGTGTTGAGATTTGGTAGAGGAATGTCTAAATTGAATGTGTTGAGATTTGGTAGAGGAATGTCTAAATTGAATGTGATGAGATTTGGGAGATGATGAATGTCTAAATTGAATGTGTTGAGATTTGGTAGATGAATGTCTAAATTGAATGTGTTGAGATTTGGTAGAGGAACGTCTAAATTGAATGTGTTGAGATTTGGTAGATTAATGTCTAAATTGAATGTGTTGAGATTTGGTAGATGATGAATGTCTAAATTGAATGTGTTGAGATTTGGTAGATATATGTCTAAATTGAATGTGTTGAGATTTGGTAGATGATGAATGTCTAAATTGAATGTGTTGAGATTTGGTAGATATATGTCTAAATTGAATGTATTGAGATTTGGTAGATAAATGTCTAAATTGAATGTGTTGGGATTTGGTAGATGAATGTCTAAATTAAATGTGTTGAGATTTGGTAGATGAATGTCTAAATTGAATGTGTTGAGATGTGGTAGATGATGAATGTCTAAATTGAATGTGTTGAGATGTCGTAGATGATGAATGTCTAGCCTTTAATTGAAGTCGTTGAACTGAGGTGTGTCGCCCGAAAAGATTATTAGCTCTTTATAGAAATTTTAATTCACCGAATCTCAATGGATCTAGGTCTATTTAGACGTACTTTTTAACTACTGCCAATTGAACCATAAGATATATGCAATCATACATATATATATATATATATATATATATCATGGGCGTAGCCAGGGGGGGAGTTCTTGGAGTTCAAGCCCCCTCCCCCGAAATGAAATCCAACCGAAGGGGGGGGGGGTGAAGACGGACTTTGGTGACTGATTTTTTGCTTTGATTTTGTTTATTTTAAGTGAGATTTTAATACTATACCATCACTTGCCCCAGCGCAGCCAAGGGGGTTTTGAGTTTAAAACCCCTACTAGGGGGTTTCGCTGTTAAACTCCCCTCTTCTATAAAACAAAACAAACAAAAAAATAATGCAAACGACAATCCCCTAATTCCAAGAACATAACTAAGGAAGATTTTGATTTTAAAACCCCCTCCGAAATTTACTATGAATTCCCCTCTTCAATATAAAAAAGCACACACAGAAAATGCTTTGAGCGTAGCCCAAGGGGTTTTGAGTTTAAACCCCCTTTAGCGGGGTTTAAAGCTAAAAATACCTCTTCAATATAAAAAAAACAAATTACACACTAAAAATTCTATGAGTGTAGCGAAAAGGGAGTTTTAAGTTTAACCCCCCCCCCCCCCTTCAGTGTGGTTCGAAGGTAAAAAAAAAACCTCTTCAATTAAAAAAAAAGCAAATTACACACTAAAAATCTTTGAGACTAACCAAAGGGGTTTTAAGTTTAAACCCCCTTTCAGCGGGCTTTGAATCGAAAAAGTACCTCTTCTATAAAAAAAAAAAATAAGCAAATTACACACTCAAATTCCTATGAACGTAGCCAAAGAGGGTTTTGAGTTGAAACCCCCCTTCATCGGGGTTTGATACTAAAAAAATACATCTTCAATATAAAAAAATGTGTAAATTACACACAAAATTTCTTTGAGCTTAGCAAAGCCGAAGGGGAGTTTTGAGTTTAAACCCCCTTTTCTTGATGGCTTTTTTTTTAGTCTAAAACCGCTCCAGATGTTTTTGAGTTTAAAATCCCCCTACAGAGAGTTTTGAGGTTGAAAACCCCCTTTTCAATATTATTCTAAAGCAAACTACATTCACCAAATTCTATGAGCGTAGCTCAATGAGGTTTTGAATTTGTTAAAAAAAAAACCTCCAGAGGTTTTTTAGTTTAAAACCCCACAACAGATGATTTTGTCGATAAAACTTCCCTTTTCGATATAAAATCTAAAGCAAGCTACTGTCACCTAATTCCAAGAGCGTAGCCAAGAGAGGTTACAAAATTTCTGCCAGTGGCTGGACTCCATTAATTAAGTGCAGTGGATAGTCATCTGCCGAAATTGAAAAAGACTAAATGTGGCTCAGCAAAGATAGCTAAGACGGTCTTTAGGAGTCAGTTATAGGGATCGGGTCTCAATCAAGGAAATGCTTTGCCGAACTGAGAGTCGACCCCTTGGTAAGGTTGTGACAGAGCGTGACATGAGGTTTGCGGGACATGTATTCCGACAAAAAGAATTACGCATAATAAGAGTTGCAATGAGATGGAGGCCATTACGAGGAAATCGCAAACAGGAACATCCTAGTACAACTTCACGCCACACTTTCATAGAGGTCCTCAGAGCAGGTGGGAAGAGGCTTCAGACATTGCCAGCGACAAATTTTTTGAAAACAGCTTGCCGCCCAATGAGCCGAATGGCGCGGGAGGATCTAAGTCAGTAAGACCCCTCAAGAAAACATTAAGAAACTGGAACAGACACAAAATAGAGCAGTGAGATTCATAACAAACGAATATTCACATTTGACTAGAGTAACACCTTTAATAAAATCACTAAATTTAGAAAGCCTTCAGGAAAGAAGTCTCAAAAGTAAAGTAGCAATTATACATAAAACACTGAACCATAATCTTCAAATACAAAATTTAATAAAATACTCAGAAAGACAAAAACATAAAGGCACATTCCTCGTCCCATATGCTAGGACAAATTTGTACAAATGCTCCTTCTTCCCTAGTGCTATTAGAGCATGGAATGGGTTGCCTGAGCTAGCCAGGAAAACCAGTGACTTGGCAGAATTTAAGTCATTGGTTAATATGCATGACTAAATGCATGACGCGTAGGACGTAATCATCTTCTTTTTTTGAAGTAACGTCTGTAATATATAAGATAAGAATAGCACAGGTTTTGAATTTAACTTTTAATAGCAGAATAATGCACTGTAGATACCTCAGAATATTCATTTTTTAGGCTTTCAATATCGAAAATAGTGCTTGGCGGCGGGGCTCCCCCAGACCCAATTGCTGGTGAGGACGGGAAGTCTACAAATTTTTCACTAACTCCTGGAAGAACTTATTCCAGGGTATAATAAACGTATTCCGAAAGAATGAAGAGTCAGAATGTAATAAAGATTAATTATACATACACACACACATACAAATATATATATATATATATATAGCGGGGGGGGGAGAGAAAATCCCCCCAAACCCACCCACCCACCCCCCCGAAAAAAAATCCTGGCTACGCCCATGAAATATATATATTTTTATCTTCTTATCTTATATAATACTGACGTTACTTCAAAAAGAAGATAATTACGTCCTACGCGTCATGCATTTAGTCATGCATATTAACCAATATGTAAAATAGATATAATTCGTATAAGTAATATATCGATACATATAAAACACAGTCATCCAAAAAGACGAATACATTTTTTACCGTCATGAAAAGATACAACCGGAACAATTACTCGGTTATTTTTTAACTGCTGTCCCTAACAATCCCCTTTCTCCAACGGTTGCCGTTAGCAACTCAAAAAGAAACACGAAAAAAAATGCTGAAAATCACATCTCTTGGTGTAAAAAGATTAGGATCCACCTTCCAATTAGAACCCGAGTAGTCCACCGTCCTACCTTCTCAGTAATAACAAGTACTCTAGCCGCATCTATCATTACAGGAATGCTCTCATAACGCTTGGCTTGTAATCAGGTTCTTTCTTGTCTGACTTCCGCTTTCATCTTGAGACGCTCAGAAAGTCATGTGACTTTTACGGTTTTCGGTTTCTTAGGAAATCTCCGAGATCTAGTTCAAGCTTTTAAAGAAGAAAAAAAACGTTTAGCGGAGTCAATGTTTCAATGTAATTGAAAGTGATCATTTTAGAATTAAGATGTTACAGATTGTATTTGTGGATATCTCCGGAAGTCGCTTTCATCACAGGCGGTATGTGGGTTTAAAGTTATTGACAAGTGGATAGAATTCGGAAATCCCTCCAAGGACCCGAGGTGCTTTCCGGCCCTGCTAAATGTCCGCTCGGAGTGCACAATGAAGCATCAGAGACAGGATTTTATTGGCCAATGACACGTGCGTCTGAAATTTTTTTCGCCAGCCCTATGGTCGAAGAAGGCTAGACGGAGGCTACTACTACACATTTATTTGACCATCTCTCAGGATTCTATTTGTTTCTAAAGAAGCTTCCATGTCTCGACTACTGTTTGTGAAGTAAAATCACATGTAAATTTCTACAACCTTTCATAAATAAAAACATATGTGCAAAATATTAAAATGAAAGCTAATCACTTTAAATCACTTTTACATATCTCTGGAGGTCACTCACGCAGGCCGCGGGATACACATTTGAGACCAGAAGAAAATCTGATGCCGAGGACAAACGCAGACGACGAAAAGAAAATCTAAATCGACCACCATCGGACAATGGTTATGCTTGTCCTGGATGTGGCAAAATATGTAGGTCACAGCTGGGGCTGCACAGTTACGGGAAATACTGTATTCCTCACTAATCTTCGGACTCGAAGACAAGCCTTATTATTATTATTATATACCTCCTTTTCATATGAAACAAAAATTAATTAATTACCAACTAATTGATTAATTTGTTTTTGTTTGTTGTTGTTTTTGGTTGATTAATGTGTTGTCAACAATATTGAATAATTGTGCGAAATCTCAACTTGATCCGTGAATGGGAAATGGGGGGGGGGGGTGTACAAGAATTTACCAAGACAGACAGACAGATTAGTTAATTTAATTAATTTTAGATATATTTGGTATTTCTGTATGCACCATGGGTGCAAAAAGTATCATTGGCTGAATTGAACCCGGCGCCTTAATAACCTCTCTCTCTGCCCTCCAGCTAACTGGGGTTAGTGTACCGACTTCACTCACTAGATGATATTTAAACTAAAGGGGACAAGAACGTCAATTTAATTAGTGATAACCTCTTGAAGGTTAATGTGTGTGTGTGTGTGAGTGTTAGAAAGTCAGGTCACGTGATGTTACACGTGACGCCCTACCTCCTCCTTTTTCTTGCGCTTACATTTTTCTCTTGTAATTGAAATTTTTCCTGCTTTTCAAAAGTAACGAGCTTAGGAGAGAGAGAGAGAGAGGAAATGCCTTTTTTGTAGAATTTTATGACTCACATTAAGGCTCTTTTGATTCAGTAAGACTCTATTGTTTCAGTAACACTTTGTTGTTATTACTTATGTGATAAAATCTAGTCCAAAAAAAAAACAGGAAAAATATTTAAAAAAATACTTGAAAAAGAAAAAGCTTATATTAAGCATAATTGTATCAATTATTTTGGCTCAGTCATGTAATTAAATTTGTAACAAATCTAGACAAACAATAAAAAAGCATTTATAAAGATTTTTAAAAAGGTGGAGAGGGGGGGGACTAACGGAATTCGAACTTATTGCTCAAGACTTATCAGGCTTCTTCAGCCAACACGTTAACCGTTCTGCTAGTGGAGAGTCTATAAACACGGAAGATTGTCTAGTTATCTATTGTTTCTATAGCCTCGTCTTTTTTTTCATGTTGTGTTCACTAAGACTCAGCAGACGACCTCTAAAAGGAAACTATTTCAGCTTATCCCTAGTTATTAAACAAACTTATTCTTCGTTCTTATTGTTTTAAATAACAAAGCTTATTTAAACGCTGTCTGTCTGTACAAAGTGTGTACACGTTATTTCTCCCACACCCATTCTTAGATCAAGCTGAAACTTCGCACAATTATTCATTGACATAGACAAGACATGAATGATGAATCTATAAAAAAAAAAAAAAGTAACCAATTAGACATTTAATTACTGCTAATTCTTTATTTTGTTTAATAGCGGCAATGGAAACTAATGCTCCAGTATTCATGTATATGGCTACATTTATTGGGTTCAGTCCTCTTAAATAATGGTTAACAAAACATGAATAAATAAAACAAAAGTTTTTTAAATAATTTAACGGACAGACCAGTTATTGCGTGACTAATAAGCTAGTAACTTTGTTTTTCAAAACTATATATAAATTGCCAAATTTTAGTAAAATCGTTAGAGCTGTTCTCAAGATCCGTGTCAATCCATTTTTCTCGTCTGAAGAGTGTGCAAGGTAATGAGAGGAAGTGCCATTGTCTTTTAGTATCTTAAATAATAAGAGTGTATTGAAGAAAACATTTTTACAAAGAGAATCGAAATTCATTTCTAGAGATATACTTGTGTGTATATATATATATATATATATATATATATATATATCTTCCTTGTTCTTAGAAGTAATTTCTATGGAACAATAAATCACTGTTTCATTGTGATAACAATTCCATGGCCATTTCTATTTCTCGTATCTAATTGAAGCTGGTGAGAGCCGCTTTATTGGAACGATGAAGTAGCAATACTCTATCCCTCAACACGATAAGATAAAGAATACGACCAATGCCTGGCCGTATTATTTGCGCTCTGGACTGTCATTCGATTATCTTGATTGTCCCAGGTTAAATTCCTGCCCACAGCCAGGGCCAGTTTGGGCTAGGATGTAATTATCTTCAAATCGTAAAAAAACACCCGAAACATGTCAAACAAATGATGACAGCACCAAAAGAGGTCGAGACGAGAAATGTCTCTGTAAAAGACTTACATTTCGATGTAGCTTTATGCCTTTATTAAGAACATGAATTAAAGACGGTGAAACGCTTTTTTAACATTTGGAACTATCTGGTCCATGGGCTCGTTTCTTTAACCCCTATAATATGATTAAAACAAACTTTTTTTTTGTCGTCATTTGACCTTGAGTAGAGTCACGTGATTTGTCCAGGCTTGGCCTACTTCTTAGATTGTGTCACAGAGTTCTTGGTCACTCACAGCCAGGGGACCCTGACGTCTGGCATTCCAATGGCGCTCACGCGGTTAACAAAAAAAAATATAAAAAAAAACAACCTCGCAATCCGTTCCATTAATGTTCCCAGCATGCTACTGTTCGACAAATTATCACATGACCTGACACGTGACTTCTGAATGATGGGTAACGAAAACGACTTAAGTTTATTGTACTAAAAAAAAATAGTTTGTTCCTCCTACGTTCTACTAATTGAAGACTAAAACATGACAGTTTTTAATTTATTTTTGTCTTGAAATTCATTTCTGGTCATTTACCTTTAAATAGTAAACAAATATTAATATAATAACATAATTCTAATTGTATCTGATCCTTTGTCTCTTTCTAGAACTAATCGAGTTGTTTCTAATTGTCATTATTTTTTTACTAAGTGCGACTCTTGCTAGGGCTTCTAAGGGCAACAGATAAGATAAACACTCCTGATTTTAAGAGGATACACCTTCCGCACTTTCTGATCTTTGACCAACGATTAACGAGGGTGTGATGTGGCCAGCACAATGACCAACCGCCCTCACTTCACCAACGGATAACCGATACCTGTACAGTTGCATGGACTCAAGAAAAATCCCAGGGCCCTTTGGTTTGGAAGCTAAGCACTTAGTCACTCATCCACCGCGCCCTCCTCCCCCCCCCCCTTTTTTTAATCTTTATTCCCACCCCCGGCTCCATCTTACAAAAAATATCTAGAATTATCACGTTTCTATTAAAACTACAAACACATTTTCTTATTGGTTATATATTATGTGGTGACACATTCTAGCTTAGTTCTCCTTCTGTTTTGTTTCAATTGAGCTGGTGCTAAATACCATGGTGTGAACTATTCATAGTAATTGTACACTTAATTAGACCTACATCCAGACCTATCGAACTAGATCTGCATCCAGACCTATTGAACTAGATCTGCATCCAGACCTATCGAACTAGATCTCCATCCAGACCTATCGAACTAGATCTCCATTCAGACCTATCGAACTAGATCTGCATCCAGACCTATCGAACTAGATCTCCATTCAGACCTATCGAACTAGATCTCCATTCAGACCTATCTAACTAGATCTCCATCTAGATCTCCATCCAGACCTATCGAACTAGATCTACACACAGACTTATCGAACTAGATCTACATCCAGACCTATTGCATGAAAGTGAACTCTTTTATAAAACAGAAAAAAAAGTTTCCCGAACTAGTGTCGGGTACACATTAGATCTGGATGAACTCAGAGGAGCCCAAGATCCCGGAATTAAATATCCCAGTCTAAAAGGGGATTAGAACCCGTGACCTCGGTTCGGCAGCCAAGACTTTGCTTTTACCGCTTAGCCACCCAGCCTCCAAGAAATAGCAAATTTACATTTTTTCTCCACTTTTTAGATGCCAGTTCTGTTGTCTCGTTGATGTCAATGTAACATTGAAAAAGAGCGGGCGTTTCAATTCATTGTCACATAGAATTATTCAATAATTAGGGGGATGTTAAAATGTGACCTGTTTATTGGATGTTCAAAAAAAAAAGGGATGTTCTGACCATAATAAATAATATAAAGCCTGAAAACTAATCAACGGACGTCGCCGGTGTGTAGTGCTAGTTGTATACACATATATTTTGTTTGAAATGTCTTCAAATAGAGTGACATAAACAAAAAACATCTGCTATCATCAGTCGTTACTTTATCAAACTGAACTTTAAAAAAAAACACATCCCATTGAAAAAATCTGGTCTCTCCTTTTGTTTATAATAAAATCTCGGGTTTTTCCTCCCCAGAAAAAGCACAACGTTAGCCCACTCTAGAGATTAGTGTGTGTGATCGGAAATTACAAACACACAGATACTAAAGACTGATACCAAATACACAGATACTATCTTACTTATTCAGTGCTCAGACTAATTTGGTTTTGGATTTAGAGAGTAGTCGACCTGTTTCTCATTCACGTTTTGAGTGTTTCTTTTTGTCCATTGTCAGCAGACGGCATTTCAAAAGTGTGTTTGAAGTCTCCGTCACTAGATGTCGCTGTGACTTTCTATTCATGTTTCGTATTGTCACGTGTTTTATCGTTGCCCGCGCCCGCCATGTCCATCTTTCGCTTTACACATTTTAATATAATTAAACCAGGACGAGCCAAAAATTAACAAGAGAAATGTATAGAATTTTTTGAAAAATTATTTAATGGGAAGAACTATACATTTATACTTAATGGTTTTATTGATGGAAACCCGAATCTTATTTGAAAAATGAAAGTTGAAGCAATTGCTTCAATGCCTTTGTCTCGGCGTATTTTTTTTTTATTCTAGAGCTGCATCGCATTCAAGTGGGAGCACACATTCTTCTTCTTCTTCTAGCCAGTTTTGGCTGATCTGTGAGTTCCTTTGCAGACTGTGGCAAGGAAAAAGTGCTGTTATAGTGTTCTTTTCAGTTGTTCAGCACTGCCATACTTGGTGTTGGTGATGTTGGGCTGAAATGGTAGTAGTGTCTGCCTAAGGTGGATAAGGAAGGGGCATTCAAAGGATGGCTGCCTGGTCGTGCGGTTTGCGCGCTGGACTGTCGTTCGGATTTATCGACGGTCGAGGGTTCAAACCCTGCCCGCGCCCATCCCCGTCGTCCTGCGGGAGGTTTGGACTAGGAAGTAAACTATCTTCAACTCTGAAGGAACATCTGAAATATGTAAAACAAACATTTTTACAAACAAAGAGGTTGTGGGAGAACACATAAGTCTCTCTTTATGACTTTCCAGTAGAAACAACAGCTTTTTTTTTACTTTGAAATTGTATCCTTTTCTTTCCCAGCCTTGCAGTGTTTGACTCCATTCCTAAACCAGCTCCCACAGGAGTCTGCAACCATCTCCTTGTTTTCTATGACCACCCTGGCTATTCTGATCTCTCTGGTCAGTGTCATGCTGAGCGTGCCCCAGACTGCCAGCAAGGTGGAGAAGCTCAGGCAAGAGATCGAAGGGAAAGGCGTGACTGTCACACTTTTTATTGGTGAGTATGTCATAACTTGGTGAGTACGTCATAACTTGGTGAGTACATCGTAGCATTGATGAATACATCATAACCTTGATGAATACATAATAACTTGGGTCCACTACTATTTTTAATTTACATAAATGATTTACCAAATTGCATTAGTTCAGGAACAAAAGTCAGATTATTTGCAGACGATTGCATAATATATAGAACAATAAAAACAAAACAAGACACAGATATTTTACAAAGAGAATTAGATGAATTACAGAAATGGGAATCAAATTGGAGCATGTCTTTCCACCCAGAAAAATGTCAGTTGTTAAGAGTAACAAAAAAACTAAAACAAATTAATTCCACTTATCTTATTCATGGCAAACCAGTAACACAGACTAAAAACTCAAAATACCTAGGTGTTATAATAAATGAAAAACTGTCATGGAATCCACATATTGATGAAACTATAAAAAAATCCAACAAAGCATTAGGGTTTATTAAAAGAAATTTCTATAAATCAAATAAGAACATAAAACTAAAATGTTATTTAACCTTGGTTAGGCCAATAATAGAACATGCATCCACCGTTTGGGACCCCTCAACTCAAAAAAAACATTAAGAAACTGGAACAAACACAAAATAGAGTAGTGAGATTCATAACAAACGAATATTCACATTTGACTAGGGTAACACCATTAGTAAAATCACTAAATTTAGAAAGCCTTCAGGACAGAAGACTCAAAAGTAAAGTAGCAATTATACATAAAACACTGAACCATAATCTTCAAATACAAAAACAAAATTTAATAAAATACTCTGAAAGACACAAAAATAAAGGCACATTCCTCGTCCCATATGCTAGGACAAATTTGTACAAATACTCCTTCTTCCAGGTGCTATTAGAGCATGGAATGGGTTGTCTGAGCTAGCCAGAAAAACCAGTGACTTGGCAGAATTTAAGTCATTGGTTAATATGCATGACTAACTGCATGACGCGTAGGACGTAATCATCTTCTTTTTTGAAGTAACGTCTGCATTATATAAGATAAGAAGATAAGATAACTTTGATGAATAAATCATAACATCGATAAATAAATTATAACATTGATGAATACATCCTAACATTTCGTGAGTACGTCATATCATAGGTGAGTAAATCATAACATTGTTGACTACATCATAAACATGGATTCCAAGCTGTTCATAGACGTGGGGGGGGGGGGGGGGGGGGAGACAATACGGAAACGCTTTCATTATTTGAAAAAACAAAATTCTTCTAAATGGCATGCGTTTGAAATAACCTCTGACTCAGGAAGCCATTGTTAGAATGACTTTGATATAAAGCTTTGTGTAACTTCTATGACTGACGTGTACTTGGGAGAGGAGAAAACGTCTAACCAAGGGCTTGGGGGTGGGGCGGGGGGGGGGGTTCAGCCGTGTAAGCTGACTCCTCTAGAAGGGTGAGGGTACTCTGATTTCCAAACCCGCAACCTTGCGATGCTATTGTGTGATAGTCAAAATTGATAAGAAAATAATGAGTGGAGCTCGTAAGACGTTGGGACATTCAAGTCTGGTATGCCTTCCCACAGCTGCAGTAAATGAGCTGTTGCGATTCATAGCATTCCATCGGATGGCATCAGCAAAGTTGAGAAACTGTCCATGTAGCATCACCAATGCAAGAGCCAGGAGAGGACACTTAGATGTGGACTAGAGGATCTAGTTGTTGGTCTGATCATTCCAGACAGAAGGAGACGTATACACTCTCAGAATCTTGTGTGTCATCAAATGTGAACCATCTGCTCTGGTTAATGCTTTGCCCTGTGTCTTTCCTTTTCCTCTATATCTTCTAAGATTTTGTTTTATTTCGCGTTTCTTTTCTTGAGACTCTTTTTTCGGTTATTAATAAAATTTCAATCTCGCGAGTTCTATTGATGGGGATAATGATTGAATAATTGCGCATCATTCGGATTGTAATAGAATGGTCAAGAGTTGAACTGTTTTTCAACAACATTCATATCTGTATTATCTTCTTATCTTATAAGTTCAGACATTCGTTCAAATATTTATAAAAAAAGGAAGATAATTTCGCTGTCCGGGTATCCTTTCTTTTAGGGCACCGCCACTTCATTTGTAATGGGACGAAGACTATGTTTGATAGAAAGTAATAAATCTATTGTTGCTCGGTCACCTTTCGCACGTTTCGCATTTAATAAACCAGTTCACAAGTTCTCTTCATTTTTCTTCATTTTCTTCTGTCCTTGGCACCTCCTCCCGTCAGAAGCCCATCAATTACTTCATGTTCTGCTGTCCTTGCTTTCTGTTCCATTGATTCTGTTTTCTTTTCTATTTGTTTCGTTCGACTTTTTTATTATTTTATCATGCGGACATTTCTTCGAAGGTTCTAAACATTATGAGACATGACACTCTCTTATCTTATATCATACAGACGTTACTTCAAAAAAGAAGATGATAACATCCTACGCGTCATGCATTCAGTCATGCATATTAACCAATGACTTAAATTCTGCCAAGTCACTGGTTTTCCTGGCTAGCTCAGGCAACCCATTCCACGCTCTATTATCCGAGTTGACTTGGTGGTCAAATAAGACCCAATCTATCATCGAGTCATTCCACATTTAAGATAGTAAAAGTAAAGTAAATTATAATAATAAATGTATAAATAATATCAATGTATTCCTACTTTTACCTATATAGTAAAGTTCCTCTTTCAGACCTTGCGATCTATAGGGCTGATGATATTTCTGTGGCCCACGGTTAACGAGGGTGTCATTAAAGTTGGTTGGACTCTGAGGCGCCCAAAGATCCTGAAATTAAAAATGCTAGTCTTGACCAGGATTCGAATCCGTGACCTCGGTTTCGAACCCAAGCGCTTTACCGCTTAAGCCTACGTCCTATGTCCTCCTTTTTTTTTTAAGGTCGCGTACCTTGTCATGCAGGTATAGGTCTAAAAATGTACTGCTTCTACTCTGTTGTTTATTGTAATGGCTTATTATCGAACAGTCAATTTCAATTGTTTATTGCATTCTTCTTCAGTGGAAAAAAAAAAATATATATATATATATATATTGTCCATTAATTCTACTCCCAAGATTCAATCGGAAGAAATAGTCTCTCCGTCTGATAAATAGGACATGGTATATATTTTTACAGTTCTAAAGCCAATGATTTAGAATTTTGTTATCAATTCAAGAGTAATCCCAGTTTTTAAAGTTTATTTACTCTTGTGATCTTTTTGTTTTTCTTTTCTAAGAATTGTCTTTCTTTCTGTCTTCCTTAAAGCGTGCATTCGTCTTTTAACTCAAACATTGAAGATGTTTTCTTTATTGTTTGGTTGTCTATATAGGTCATCCTAATGTGAACAATGGATTTATGTAGAAATGCGTCTTTGACGACGTCATTGAGGCTTTGTGAAGATTTTGTTTGTTTGTTGAATTCTTGCTCTATTTTACATTAGATGTAATAGAGAAATAATACCTGGGCAATAGTGAAATAAAACCCAGATAAATAAAACCCAGTATTTTGAGCCAATAAGTTGTAATGATAGCATCGAAATGTAGGTTCAAAGACAAAATAGAATGGCTCATGACTAGAGCGTAGTGGAATCTTAATAGTGCAATTTGAATAGTTACTTGATTTTTTTAAAAACTTTATTAGTCCTCAAAATACTCTTTGATTCGATCTATATAATACTTTCCGTTGTTCTGAAATTCTGTAGCGTTTGTAACTAATTTAATAGCAATACATTTTTAATCCACCGGTTAATAGGACCAGCTTTTTTTTCGGCTGAATATTAAAGTACCAAACAAATCCTATAATACAGTCGAATATGGTTAATCGGACTTGTCGGTTATTAGGACCAAAACGATCGCGTCCTAATGTTGTCCGATTAACCGAATTCAACAGTAGTATTAATTTCATTTATATAAATCGCCAGGTCTTAGATAATCAGATGTCCTAAGAGAATTGAATTTGTTGGCCCCATATGAAATAGAAAAATAAAAAATAAACAGCGAAACAATTAATTTATGCAATTCATTGAAAACCTAGTGTACTACAACAAATACGTTTAATTATTTCTTCTATCAAAAAAAATTGAAACGCAGCATTACACGCATACCAATCTGTCTAGTTTGACTATGCCTAAGGCGGCCCTGATAGCGCTTTTGCGATTACGCAAACAAAGTATGCTCAAAGCGCTAGGAGTTCGTATCAAATAACAAACAATGATCTAAAAAGGGAATTTACTGAGAGTAGAAGTCCAATACTTCTTTAGTTGGTGTAAAATTATTGACTTTGATGTACGTACTTGTCAACGCTTTGACGAAAGAAAAAAATAGTTGAGGACCACTGACCTCGCTATGGCCCAGACGACTTGGTTCTAATTGTTTCACAAGACGGTCATCACATGTCCATCGTCCAGCGGAAGTCAGACAACTCAAGCCTTTCTAAGTGAAAAGCGAGTAATGAACAATCAAGGGACGATAATCCTTGCCGATTCATTTTTGTTAACAAAAAGTTCACTGAGTGCTTTGTAAATATCTTGAAAGACAAAAAAAAAAAACAAAAAAAAACTTGAATTAAGGAAAAAAAAATTCCATGAGCTCACTTCACAAATCTAATCTGTGCAGTGGACTGTACTTATAATGATAGAAATAAAATAAGAAAGAATTTTGTCTAATCAGACACAAAAGATAAGGCATATATTTAAAGTTTGTTCCCATTTCACTGGTATCAATGTCCAGGACAATGTGCACTTGCAACTGTAACAATGTGACCAATGTAAAGGTCAACTGTTTTAATGGCCGACTGTTAGTAAGTGTGTCATGTGGCTAGCACGATGACCAACCGCCTGTACTTAAAAAAAGAGAACACAAGATTACAAAGAGAGTTTGTGTTGTCACACGAAATCAGAGGCGGCTCCCGTCGGAGTCGGATCTCTGTCGGATCCACATATTCGCAAGGAATATTCAAGACGTGATTTTGTTTTGATTGTTAAAAGTAATAATGTTTCAAAGATTCATTTGGCGTTGTAAAAAATGTTTTTTTTTATGTAAAATGTAAAATCTCCCGCTGGACGACGGAGGAAGGCATCGAGCAGGGTATGAAACCGAGACCGTCGAGGATAATCAGTCCTGTGCGCCAACCGCACGACCAGGCCATGCTCTTAACCTAATAACAAATTGGTTACAAACTAATAGCCTATTATTGATAAAGAGATATATTATACATTACGAAATGACAACTACCGGATATGTACGATATGTCAGAAAAGAGATTTTAGATAATCATTTGGTATTGAGTATTTTCATTAAATGGAACTAGAATGAAGATGTAGATCTACCAAAATTAATCTTCTAATTTAGCACTCTCAATATCTATATCTAATAGATCTAGATCTAAAATATAAATTTGGGATGATGTAGATGTAATTTAGATTTTAGATAAGATTTATGTAAAAAAACAACAATTAGATAATCTTTTAATTGACTGGATGCAATATTATTAAAAATAGAAAATTAGTTTTAGTCTTTTATAACATTGGAATATATTGATCTAGACATTTAGAAATAAAAATCTACACTTTAAGTCTAGAAATTGAAATTATAGATCTTGATCTAGTCTAAATCATGGCTGCCTACTCGTGTGGTTTGCGCGCTGGACTGTCGTTTGGATTTATCGATAGTCCCAGGTTCAAACCCTGCCCGCTCCCATCCCTCGTCGTCCTGCTGGAGTTTTGGACTACAACTCTGAAGGAACATCCGAAACATGTAAAACAACAAACATTCTAAACTAGACCAAGAAATTCTAAATCTAGAATCTATAATGATTTTAATTAGAATATAAATCTAAATATAGTTTAAAACTCTAGATCTAGTGTAAAAAAATCTAGATCTAGTGTACAAACATCTAGCTCTAGTGTAAAAGAAATCTAGATCTAGTCTAAAAAAAAATCTAGATTAGATCTAAATCTAGCTTATGTTTTTAAAAAATATGAGTCATATTACCAGGTTTATTAAACATTACTATACCGAGTTATTTTAGCATTTCATTTGCAGAATTTAATCCATATGACGTCAAAGGAAAAAAATCCACTTCTTCACGCCGGCCTAGTTAGACTAAAAATGTCAACTATACGAGCAGCTTCTCGAGAGTTCATAGACATTGGTGCACCGAGGTTTTTTTAGCCTTACATTTAAAAAATTCATTTATATGACGTCAAAGGAAAAAAAAATCCACTAAGTCACACGGCCAAGTAAGACTAAAAATTTCTTCTTTACGAGCAGCTTCTCGAGGGTTCATAGATATTGGAGCAGCGAGCGATTTCTTTTAGCATTTCATTTAATGGGTTAGTTAGATTAAATATGTATGTATATGTTTTATATATATATATATATATATATATATATGGATTAAAGACGCAGTTTTTTGTTTTGTCTGTCAGTCTGTCTGTCCGTCATGTTAATATCGAGAAAAAAAGACTAAAAGCTATTGAAAATCTGATTAAAGTTTAATTTCCCTTCCGAAACATCGCATTAGTTTTAAGTTTCTGTAATAGATTGTTCCAGATATATATATATATATATATATATATATATATATATATATATATATATAGGGAGAGAAAATAAGAATTCCAGATTAATCAAATACCGTTAATTAAATTTGTGGGATGGTCTCTTATGAAAATTAGATGCACCATAGCCTTATGGAGAGATTTTCAAACCATACTTTGGTGTTAGGAAGTTGTTTTCTTTAAAAATCGGAACATAATATTAACGATAATTAGATTTTCTAACGTTTTAGCTAGAAAGTTAAATGTAGTGTATAAGAGAAGTGCGATTTTACATAAATAGAGTTTTTATTAAAAAATCCGGAACAACCAATTTTCGTAAATAGGAAAATTATTTGTTTTATTTATTGGAAGAGGGATTTTAAACAGTTATTGGCATTATTAGATTGTGCATACGATTTTAAGAAAATTAAGGTAATATAGGTCGATTTATTTTTTCCAAAAAAAAATCCGGAACATTCTTAACCGATTAAACAACTTAAGTTATGTTTCGGCAAGAAAATTAACTGTAAAATAAGTCCAAAAAGTGATTTTCAATAATCGTTTTTAGTAAATTACTTTCTTATTTTAAAATCCTGAACAACCTATTGTCGATATTTAAAAAAAAAAAGTCATTTGACATAATTTTTTTAAGTTAAAAATTCGGAACAATTGAAATTGATAAATAAACTATAGTGACATAGTGTCAAAGAATATAAGTGTAATATTAGTCAATTATGCGATTTCAAACAATCATTTGACATAATTTATAGTTTATAAAACAATATCCAGAACCACTTTTTAGTTAATGAAATATAAGTCAGTATAGAGATTTTTATTTAAAACCGGAACAATATATTAAAGATCATGTGTTTTTGCAACGTTTAAGCATGGAAATAAAATTTTATATAAGTTAGAAGAGCAAACAAGTATTCGTTGGCATTGATTTGTTTTTCTCAAAACATCCGGAACAATCTATTGTAGATATTAAAACTATTGCAATATTTCTGAAGGAACATTAAAAATGAAATCAGATTTTCAATACCCTTAAGTGTTATTTTTAAAAAATCTAACCGTGACGGACAGACCGACTAACAGACAAAACGCACAAAAAAAGGTTCTTTTATTCTAATGGGGGCTCTAAACAATAAATAAAACAATTTTTATATTTTAGAAAAGTTTAAGGAATTGGTCGTGTTTACACTACGCCGCGACGCTACGCCACTGCAAGAAAGTAGCTGCATAAAAAAGTCCATTTTAAAAAATGTGCGTGATATTTACATACAAAGTGCATTATTAGCCTTTATAAACAAACATAATTGTTTTCTTTTAATTTTATCAGCTATTTGACCAGAAAAAACACCTTTAACTATTAGTTATATTTGTTGTAAACATTTCGTGTACATTTTATAAATATATTTGACTTGTTGAGACTGAAAATACACAATAGTCGTTCCTCTTTGTTAGCATATTGTAACATTGCCTCCCTTACATTTACGTAATTGTTTTAGAATTGGTGTATTTTTATGAAAAAATCGCTTGCATAATTAATTTTATAAATGAAACGGTTTGCTTTTAGAAAACCAAAAGTAGCCGTTGCACCTAAACTTTTCAAGCCGCATTTAATGGTGAAATAATATTTTTCATATCTCTTCTAGTTTTCGAGATCTGAGTGTGACAGACGGACTGACGGACAGACGGACATTTTGCACAAACCAAATAGCGGCTTTTTCCCCTTACGGGGGCCGCTAAAAAAACAAACATACTTTAGTATTACATTTAGCTTGCATGATCTCGAAATTTAACATATGTGATGTATGCTACTTTTAGGGTATTGACTCTAATTGAAACATATGTGACGTATGCTACTTTTAGGGTATTGACTCTAATTGAAACATATGTGATGTATGCTACTTTTAGGGTATTGACTCTAATTGAAACATATGTGATGTATGCTACTTTTAGGGTATTGACTCTAATTGAAACATATGTGACGTATGCTACTTTTAGGGTATTGACTCTAATTGAAACATATGTGATGTATGCTACTTTTAGGGTATTGACTCTAATTGAAACATATGTGATGTATGCTACTTTTAGGGTATTGACTCGAATTGAAACATATGTGATGTATGCTACTTTTAGGGTATTGACTCGAATTGAAACATATGTGATGTATGCTACTTTTAGGGTATTGACTCGAATTCGTCATAATTCGGTTCGAATTGGGACAGAGTTATTCTTATGAATGAACTGGGTGTTAATTCACCAATCTATTTGTGAAATGAATGAATTCAAGCTTTAAACCTAATTCCCTACTTCCAAATCTATCTCCTGTTTCCAATTCGTCTAAAGTTATGTTCTTAATTTATAAGCTAGTAGGCTACGTCTTTCTTCCACATTGAATTTATCTCTTGAAATGTAATTAGTTTTTTTTAAATTAGATTCATGGCAAACATTCTCAAACATTTAAGTCATTAGATCTTTTTTCATTATATCCTAACATTTCATTAGTTCATATGACAGATCTGAGAAAATGCTAAGTCCAAGGACCTTGCTGAATGTTAAATGTTTCTCCTTTCACCCCTACCATTATTCTTACTGTAGAAAACTCTTTTGTTGTTCAGTTACCAAACTCAGTAAAAATGCGGCTTGGCTTGGTTTTCCTTGGTGTAATAGAACACATCAGAGTTTTGAAATGGACTATTTGTAAGCCAGTGGCGTAGCTATTAATTTGCCATTATTTGGTGACCCGGGGGGAATGATTAACCTTGCCTTTTGCTCAAGTGGGTGCCCTTGGAGATTTTCAAATTCTCACCCTAGCTACGCCCCTGTTGTAAGCCCATGATAGCGAATAGTATTTACAAGCTTTACTGTTACACCGAGTTCTGGTTTTACATTAAAGGCAGTCTTACAGAAGATGTCTCTAAGTACAATGGAAAATATCATTGTTGTGACACTGGAATGGATGATTCAGAGGCCTAAGTATGGAAAGATGTGTTGAAGCAGGTCAGAGCTGTTGTGACACTGGGATGGAAAGTTACGATGATGAAACATGGATCTGCTCTTTCCTTGCATCCTGATCCTCGAGATTCGGTTTACGTTCTTGAAGCAATGAATTACAGAAAGATAGAAAAAGAATAGAACGCTATCAGGAGAAATGTGTTGGCGACATAAGCGAACCTAAAGAAGGCGTACGAAAATAAGGAAGATTGGGAGAAATCAATGAAATAATCAGAGTCAAGGGTTCTTAAAAGAATCTTGTTGAGTCTCTGTTGATCTGTTTTAACAAAGATTAAATCAGCTCTGTTTGTTTTCTGTCTGTATGTGTCAAATTTTAAATAATTCTCCCACACTCATTCTCGGATCTATAAGAAACTTTACACAATTATTTATAATACCTAACAAAAATTAATGCAGTAAAAAAAAAAACAATCAGTCAATTCTCCATCTGATAATTATTTTAAAAAAAAAAAATCCTATTGTGTTGATTGATAAGACTATAAATGTACAGTTGTTCCCTTTATATTAAGCTTTGTTTTATTGAAAAGTATTTTTATTTACAAAGCTAACTCTGTCTGTCTAGTAAAGAGTTTGCACGCGTATATTCTCTCAAACCCAGTGTCGAATCCAGCTGAAATTTTCCACAATTACTCCTTGTACGGGACAAAACAAGAATCAATGAACAAAATTAACAAATTAGTTAATTAACTATTGGTAATTAATTATTTTCTTTGGTATCTAACTAGGGAAAGAAATTGTACTTGACAGATGTGGTGGTATAAGTTGAATTAGTCCCCTTTGTAGGTCGCTGCTTTAAAGTAAGTTTGTAACAAACAATAGATGACTAAACAATTTTTATTTAAATATGCACCTCTCTAGCAGAGTGGTTAGAATAACGGCTTAAGGAGGCGTGAGGCATGAGTTCGAATTCAAGTCGTTCCCCATTTTTTTTATATAAATGCTTTTAAAAAAAACTATTATGGGGCAATTCACCCACATATCCCTTTCTCCCCCCCCCCCCCCCCCCCCATTTTCCCAGATAAAGTCATAGGATCAGAGCGTATTGAGAAAGCTAAAAGCAAGATATTGCGCTAATCAAAAACAATTGGTAAAAGTATTTCTAATCGCACAAAGTAATTGTTTTTGGTCTAGTTCTATTACAAATTTAATAACAAGATTGATCCAAACTAATTGATACAATTACACTTAATGTAAGTATGTTTTTTGTTTTCTAAAATAGGTATTGTTATGTTTATTTTGTTTATACTTCGCTTGTTTACATTACTATTTAGTTCTTATCTAGTGCATGCTGTGCGTTGCATCTGTAAATGTATTGGCATAATTATTTTTTTTTTGCAATTATTATTATTGTATTTCTAGTTTCGCTACTTTAAATAATTGTGTATTTTTATCTCTTACAGTATCTCTTACCAGGAGACGTTAACCTCTTGTCACTTGCATGTCAAGTAAACCACTAGTTCTTTCCGCCCCCATACTCTCACCTAGAAACTAAACTGAGTACTGTGGAGAAAGGGAAATGATCTTTGCGTTTTCCCTGGAAGGGGTTTATAGTTGTCGACATAATATCGTCTGTTTCAAGTGAAACTTGTTTGTTATTTAGAGTCAGTTTTGTCGTTGTTGTTAGTTTTTAATTTCTAATTTAGGAAGTCTCCTAGCAAGGTTCATTGCTAGGAGACTTTGTCCAATCTAGGAAACGGGAGAGGAGGACGGTAGGGGAACTAGGTTAATCCCGCACCTACATAAAATGTACACAAAATGAAGACACTTTTTAAACTGATATTTCAGTCTCATTGTTTTGTAGCAGTTTCATATTTAGCGGTTCTGTGTTTTTTCTCGCCTGTGTAGCCTTCAGCTACAATCATCCCTGGGTTTTAAAACCGAGATCAAGGCGTCCAGGAGAAAGCCTAGTTTGTATTAGTTCAAAAATAAATTTTCGTGCAAAGAAAATGAACCCGTCATTGAAGAGATTAGATTAAATATTCAACATGTAACTTTAAGATTTGTTCTTTTTTTTTTTTTTAATTCTTAGTGTAAAGTAAACTTTCCCTTTCAGACCTTGCGATCTATATTTATAATAGCCCACGGTTTTACGCTGGTGTCATGTCATGTGGCCAGCACAACGATCAACCGCCCTTACTTTTTCCCGACTAATGTCAGGTACCTATTAGAGCTGGGTGGACTCAGATCCCGAAATTAAAAATCCCAATCTTCATCAGGATTCAAACCCAGGACCCCCCAGTACAAATGCCAACGCTTTACCGCTCAGCCACAGCGTCTCCCTATTCTTAGTGACTGTTGACATTAAAACAAGAAAAAATCTATATATATATAATTCTCTTCTTCCCTCAAAAGTTTGGACTAGAAGAAGAAGTAAAGGAAAGATCACTCTCTTATTTCTGCGGATAGTCACCCCAAGAAAAAACAAGAGCAGTAATCACACCACGGATAGCTGCCTGCGCGCTGAACTGTCGTTTAAATTTAACAAACCCTGCCCGCTCCCATCCCCTTTTGTCCTGCAGCAGGTTTGGACTAGGAAGTAAACTATCTTCAACTCTGAAGGAACATCCGAAACATGTAAAATATTTTATTGACAAACATTTTACAAACACTAAATAGCAGCGCCGGACTTAACCATTGTGACCAAGAACTCATAGAAAGAGATTAAGTAATCTACTATGTATATATAGCAAGGCCGGACTTAACCATTGTTGGACACTATGCGAAACGGATTTCGTGGGGCCCAGTTTGGGTGGGGATACGGATAATAAGTGAAATTTAAGAATTTGTATTAGAAAATAAATTCGTCCATGATTTTTATTCATTCTTTACTAGGTGCAGAATTACTTTACGAGTTTTGCGTGTCATACTGAATATCATAATAATTCAGTTTCCTAGATAGATCACGCTCAATAGCAAGAATTATCAAATGTTTCAATCTATCTTTGAGAATTGTTTACCTCATGTACTTCTTCATTAGTTTGAGGCGCGAGAAGCTTCTTTCACAAGATTACACAATTACGGCTGATGCATAATGGCGCGCGTAAGATTGGTGTTTTCCATATTGAAAAACACCCCAAAATGACAATTTTTGTGAATATATTTCCGTATATTTTAAGGACTTTTTCGTATATTTGCGATTTCGGGAGATTTTTAGGAGCTCCTGGTAAATCGCCAGGAAGGCTCGGGAAATCTGTTTTAAGTTAAAAAATGGTTTAATTTAATAATTTATATACCTAGAATTAGCGCGGGTGCTATGAGAGTGTGGATCCTTTGAAGAAAAAAACATACTTATTGGACAAAATGGCATGTAACGTTGTTGGTAAGATAAGCTAGACTGAAACATAAAACGTTCATACAATATGACAATTGAATAATTCCCTCTGCAATCTTATAAAATACGCACAGACGTTACTTAAAAAAAAACATGAACATGATTACGTCCTAGGCGTCATGCATCTAGACATCCATGTTAACCAATGACTTAAATTCTGCCAAGGCATTGGTTTTCCTGGCTGGCTCAGGCAACCCATTCCATGCTCTAATAGCACTAGGGAAGAAGGAGTATTTGTACAAATTTGTCCTAGCATATGGAACATACGGTGCGACTTTGTCTTTCTGAGCATTTTATTAGGTTTGGGTTTTGTATTTAAAATTATGGTTAAGCGTTTTATGTATAATTACTACTTTACTTTTGAGTCTTCTATCCTTAGGCCTTTGTTCGCCGGGTGATTTTACTAAAATCACAAACTAACGTTCTTGTATTAAGGGAAGAATGGAAAAAACGGAGGGAGCTAAATGTGTATATACAGTATATACCTGAGATGTTAAAATATGTGTTTGTAAATACATCGCCTAGTTTTCAATAGTTTGCGAAACACAGTACACTCAATTGTAAAAATGTTTTAGTCGCGTCTCAACCACTCCACCATCCTCCCATCTCACCATTCCTCCATCGGAATCATCCCTTCCACACCACATGCTCTCCCTTTCATGTTCCCTCCATTCCATCATCCCTCCATTCTTACATCCCACCATCTTGTCATGGCGCGGTGGCTGAGCGTTAAAGCGCTTGGTTCGAGGTTCGAATCCCGGTAAAGACTGCGGTTTTTAATTTGGGATCTTTTGCGCCTCTGAGTCCATCCAGTTCTAATGGGTACTTGACATGAACTCCCCCTCCCCCCGGCTATGCCCATGATCCCATCAGTCCTTCCGCCTTCTCTCTTATCCTGACGTTCTCCTAACTCTCCATCTCCAACACAATGTATCCAATGAATAGGTTCAGAGAGGATTATTTAGTCTATTTTTATGGGGACATCTCCTTATCATAAATCTGTAGGATTTTTTGTTTCGCTTCTGTCTTAAAATTGTGCCGCTACTTCTGTCCTTAGACATTAGAAACTTGTTGTTTTTTTTGTTGTTTTTTCAACCTTTCCGAGTTTCTAATTGTTCAGGCTCTAAGCAAGACGTTTGAACTTCTCCAGTGCTTCTCAAATCTTTTTTCTTTTTTGACGTTCTTCATTTTGACCTCCGTGTCCTCATTCTGTCCTCAAGTTGGCCATCGGATGTCCTGTTTGTCCGAAATTACCTTTAATCTAGTGTAAATATTTCCTATGCTTTGTACTCGCCAACAACAAACAACAAACAAACTAAAAAAACAAAACAGGAAGTTCATTATTTTAATGGACTTGCAGTGAAAAGAATGTTTCTAAAAATGTCATTATTTATAACACCTTGTTAATATGACGAAAGTGCGATCAGGTTAGACTTGATCCCGATGCTATGAGCAAATAGAAAATAAGGGACTCCAATTTGCTGGTTTTGACTCTTATCATTCCAGGTCTTTCTATTCATTAGCTTGTCAACATTTCAAAACATTTTGTTTTATTCTTCATTTATTTTATTACATTTTATTTATAATTTTATAATTTTTTTTTTTGGCAAAAGATTTTTTTTTTACCCTTAGACAGTGAATGACTGTTCGATGTCAGATTTATAAAGTATTGAAGCTGTTCAGTTTGGGCAAAGAATTTTGTATCACAAAAAGAAAACTTACACAACGTTTTTTAATGACCTTCGGGAGGATCGTAAAATAATATGGCGGACATCTCAGCATCGCTTCTAATTGTTGATCTAGATTTTAGTGGAAACGATATAGATTTTTGTTGAATCGATCTAGATTTTAGTTTATATCCACTCGGCTGCCCAAGTTGTCATTGCCGAAAGTGGTAATAGGTAAAAGGACCTCACTACCTACCTATATCATGCTTTCAGCGTCTCACATCGCTAGCTTGAAATATAGTTTTAGTAGTAAGGAAATTTCTATGTCTATTACTAGCAGTATGAATAAAATCTTGACGTTAATTTATTGTAAATATCATATTTATCCAAATCATGCGAGACATTGACGCGTACATCATGTGACTCTCACTGCTTGTTTGATTTGCTAATGTCTTTTCGTCGCCAGATCACCAAAAAGCTTGCTATTTATAGTTTAAATCCAACGTGCTCGTGAAGTATGTATTCTCCCCAACACACACACACACAATGAAACAACTTCAAAGGCTCACGGGGTACAAAATAATGCAAATAAAATATTTCTTGTATAGTTCTATATTTCTAATGTGTATTTCAATGACATTGCTTTCTTTACGACCAACACGAATGTCTTTTTTTTTTGTGTGCATTTTTTTGTTAAATAATTCTAACATATTGTGAAAGCTATTTAATCTTTTTTTCTTTAAAAGTCCTTAAAAAAAAAACACCGTTAGCAAAATTAGGGTTAAAATTGCAATAAGCTGCTTCTGAAAACTTAAACTCAACCAAAGTGCTGTAAAAGTTTTGGGGCAAATGACCTGTAATTGTGACCTTCTGACATTCACAGGTCGCGATGACACTGCAGGCACGTGAAGGTTTTTGTTTTTAAATTTCTTTTGTCAGCGTGTCCTTCTGTGTGTCTGTTTGTGTGTCTGCCTGGGTGATTCTCCAATATCTTATCACGTGCTGATGCCAATGAGATCTTCTTTGGCCTCGGGCGCTTGTACAGCATTGTCTTTCATTTAGGTGGCTTTCACAGCGGTGGTTCAAATGTCTGAGCAAAGGTTCTCAAACTCAGGTATAACCATAACGATGCTTATAGAATCGATCCGTGTAAAGTTTCTCAAACTCGGTTACTTGAACCCCTGACGATATTTATCCGTGTACTCTTCACAATTAAAATCTCCTAATATCGGACAGAGCTTGTGTAGAAGTTCATATTAGCTATTTAGTGAATATCATTCCGGAAGTTGAGAGCAAGCATAAAGTAAGCGTCCTGGATTGCAGAAAAATGATGCAGCTTCTGGGAATAACAGATGCTCCACCTGTGACTGCAGATGCTTTTAAAGGATTGACCTCCTTAGTCACAAGAGAAGTTGAAAAAGGAAAAGATGCATCTCTCTTGGCGAAAAAGACAACAGAGAGTATTAAGGAGAAAGAGAACAGTTTTCTATCGCCGACTTTAAATATGGAAGACGATCAACCGAAAATACTTTCTCCAAGTAGAGTCAGAGACCCATTAGAGTTAGGTTAACTATGGGACGTCTTAAATATGTCAAAGGTCAAGAATCTGAGGAGTCGAACTCTGTTTGGAAGCCAGTTTATTATTACTCGGCCACCACGATTGCTTTTCTTAAGGGGTCTTTTTCTTCTTGAAACTGTCAGGTAGAGTTGAGCCTTCGGCTCTTGGAACTCTAGGCCAGCAAAAGTGAACAAGAGCTCCATTTCACCGGCCTGAGACAGCGTGCCTGAGACCGCGTGCACCGGAACCCCTGATATTTTCCTTTTCTATACCAGGCTAACCGTGCAGGACACGCCATTTATGTAACGGCCCCTTGAGGAACGGCGCCTGGATTGTGACAAGGTTGTGGGAGCTTTTTTACAACTCCACACAGTGCAATGAGGATGCTCTCGCACCCCCCTTAGGCACCCCCACGGGAGTTTTGTTTTGCTACCCTTTAGCCTAATCGTTTTCTCCTACGTTCGTTTCTCGTTTCCACCCGGGCGCCACTATGAGGCAGGGTAGCATGCCCGGGTTCTCAAGAAGTAAAGGGAAATAGAAATAAACTAACTTGAGGAGGAAGTTAAGTAGAGAACAAAAAAAAGAGTGACATTAATGTGAGTAGAGAGAGTGTGTCATCCTCTAGTCGTGGCAGTGAAAAGTTAACTTTTTGTTTCTGAACACGAAAGATAAATGTTTGGTAGTAAACGTGTTAAATACGACAACGTCAAGTCTTGAAATACGGTGGAACTATTACTTAGCTAAATGAAGTAGCTACATTTTTATTAATTAGAAGTAATATATTAAGCAACTTGAAAACATCAAGAATAAAAATACAACAGATTTTCAGAATAATTCTCTTGAAGACCCCAGATTCTCCAAAGCAGTGCCGTTCAGACTAAAGTAGATTGGATACGTTTTGCCTGAAATAGTTTCAGAACTATTGGTATGAGATCTAAGCCTCCAAAACTTACAACCATCCCTACCTTCACCCTGAGGCAACACTTATTGATGACGTTATGAATTTAATATTAAAAATATGCTTCCAGACCAGACATCTCCCCTGGAGGACAAAAGAGTTACCTCTTATTAAGTTCATTATTTCCCTTGACATTTTCAACACTTCCAGATCCAATGCCGTTTCTATGACATCTACAGTACCGCGTGAGGAATTAGTCGCTGTGGTTGTCTTCTCCATCGTTGACTTGCTGGATATAAGCATAAATGAGTCCTTTAGTATACTGGAGTGTGTGTGAGCGCGTGTGTGTGTGTGCATGATGGAGTGGAAAAGGAGGAGGAAAGTATTTGTTCTTTAATATTTCATTCGTTTTTACAAAACTTATATTAACTCACTCTGTCTGTCTGTCTGGTAAAAATTTTGTACACGTTATTTCTCCCACACTCATTCTTGGATCGAGTTGAAACTTTACGCAATTATTCATTGGCATAGGCAAAATCAATTTTTTAAAAAGTAGACAATAATTTACTGGTAATTCATTTTTTTTATACCAACAAGGGAAACTAATCTTTCAGTATTCACATATATGACTAAATTTGTTGGGTTTAGTTCCCTTAATTAATTGTTAACGCTATTTCTCCCTCATGTATTCTCCGATCAAGTTGATACTTTAAACAATTATATATTGGATCTAACAAAACATGAGTCATTTTTTAACTCAATTAATTATTGGTGATCAATCATATGGTTTGATATCTAATAAGGGGAATAACTTATGCATTATTGATAGATATAGTTTTAAGATAGGATTTCTTCCCCTTTACATAATCTTTTGGTTGTTGTTGTTTTTTTTAAGGATTTTAAAATATTTTTTCTTGTTTTAAATTCGGCACCACTTAGCAATAAAGACTTAGAAAATAATGAGCCCTAGAACATCACATATTAACTAGTAAAGCAAAAGAGTTCTGCTCCTGTAAAATAAGTAGCCAAGAGAAAGCAACAACCAGCTAAGGTTACATAGAGTCGTTTGACACATGACTTCCATGCTTTTATTTGAAGACACTGAAGAAATACAGTGTATAATGGATTTTCTTTGAGTTTAATACCTTCAAACTCAGTTCAATGAAACAAAAAAAACAACAGCGAAATGAATAAAACATAAAATATAAATCACTTGTACAAATAGAACAATATCTTGACTGACATAAAATATTGTCATTGAATAAATAAAGCACTGTGAATATACCGACGATCAATTACTATCCATCACAGAATATCAAAGACTGAACAATGACCATTATATAGTATCATACAAAGACTTTCCTGGGTAGTTGACATCGCTATTAATCCTTTCCTGCAGCTTCTTATCTCTCTATCTTGGCTTTCTAAATATTCCTAAATTACTTTGTAATTACTGATAGATAGATAGATAGATAGATAGATAGATAGATAGATAGATAGATAGATAGATAGATAGATAGATAGATAGATAGATACATACATACATACATACATACATACATACATACATACATACATACATACATACATACATACATACATACATACATACATACATACATACATACATACATACATACATACATACATACATACATACATACATACATATATACATACATACATACAACATACATACATGTATGCATAGATACATAGACAGACTAGATTCTAACTCTAGATCTAAACTAGTTTTATAAACTAGACTAGACATATAAGCTTTATATTGAAAACGTTAAACAATCTACCTAATCAACTAGATATAGAATTATAGAGGATCTAGATCTACTTGGGTACTTTGACAACATTTTTACATTTAAATAATTCAAACAAAAATCCTAGAGTTCCGTAGAGCTTGTTAACTGTTCATTTACCTTGTAACCGTAAGAAATAGCAGCTTGAAATTTGAAACAGTCATACCTCATTACATGATTGTTAAATTCAGTGCTTTAGGTTGCAGGTAAAGTAAACTTTTGGTGGAACAAAACAATGCAGAGAATTACAACATTAGGTTTCGCGATAAAACAAAATGGGAATCATCAATTCTAAAGTTAGTTGTGTGATCGAATGCGCGTAAGGGAGATGATATTTTTTGTTGAATCTATTTGTTTAGTGCAGCCTTTTATTCTTATGCATGCTCAGGGCGCTGTACTACAATATCTTAAGCGAAAACGTATCTGGGAGGTTACTGTGCTGATTTAGGTGATCTCTAAATGTAGCTCTGATTTCAAGATGCTCGACTGATTTTAAAACAGTTAAAAGAGTTTTATTACTGATGAAGTACTGTCCTGTTTGCTTTCAAGTGAAAAATTACGCTAAATGTTGTTTTTTTAATGCTATTTATTTAAACGATGAAAACAAGACTATGGCTTCAATATTCTTCCTCCATGGACCAATTCTACGGGGCCGCATCTGAGTTTGTGTGATAACACAAATTCTCTTTGTAATCTTGTATAATGATATGTTTAATGATTAAACACAATTAATAGTTATACATTTACCATGCTTATACAAATTTTATATGTTTTCACACACTCATTACGATGTGGGTTTGTTAATATAGTACGCATTGTGTTACTCCTCACATTTTAATATACACATTTTATGTTTATAGACTAACTATGATCATATCCATTTTATGGACTACACTCATTTATTATTATGCAAATTCATTTTTATATTATACATTGCAATGCTCTACATATTTTATGATTATACCCTTACCATTATTTAATACATTGTAAGATTATATATAAATTTTACGATTCTAAATATTCTACATCTTCTCATGTAAAATGTCTCGTTACTCATGTTTGTTTTACTGTTCAGGTTCGTTAGTACTGCTTCTCTCGGCACCACGACATATTTTGTCCCTGTTGTACTGGATGGACTCTATGGACATTTTGACTTTCCAGGTAAGGGATTGCTTTACATATGAGTCAGAATCTCATGGCAGTAAGAGACTAATGTCCTTCATAACTAAGGGGTTGAGTTTAAATCCACAGATGAGGTTATGAATTTTTATTTAGAGATTTAGCTCGAGCTGACTTTGCTCAGCATCTAAAGACAAAACAGATACCTTCTCCCAGATAACCCCTATCTCACATGTCCGTTAAAAAAAAAAGGACTAGACTCTAGAGGGTATAGAGCATGAGAAAATAGAATAATGCCTTGTTATAGAGAAACAACTCAGTGCAGCATTTGAAAAGAATGTCAGATTGTGAAAGGCATAAAAAGAAAGTTTTTAAAAAAGTTAATGTACACATTTTGTTGTCGAGCCAGACAAGTTTCGAAATCAATTATTGCGCTCTGGCTGAGAGACATAAATTCCCTTGCTAGGCAACGAGGCTCGAGTTTGAGACCCGACTTGAGCTGAGACGTGTTTGCTGAGATCCAGCACGAATAGCCTCTTCTATATACCCCCTTACCCCATCCCCAGCAGTTCACAAAAGAGATTGGACCCTATCGCACTAAGCATACAAAAGGAACTAAAAAATATATTTTTAAACACCTCGGTAATAGTGAGAGAACTGTGTTTGATTTTCGGGGTGCAATTTTGAGGTAGACCCCAGACGAATCGTCAGAGAAGGCCTGAACACTGACCTGCAAAGTCGCAGCCTGTGAGCAGTGGAGACCAATAGCTTGTTGCCATGTCACAGCTTCATATAAAACAAAATAGTTATTTATGTCATATTAGTTAGTCAATTGGTTAATTTTTGGATTGATTTATGTGATGTCATCGACTATAAATTATTGTGTAAAGTTTTAACTTGATCTGAGAATGGGAAGTGGGAGAAATGACTTCTAAAATATTTTGATCTGAAAGATATACAGACACACAGACAGACGGAGTCTATTGCTATAAGCTTGATAATATAAAAAAAAGTTTAAAGGTGGCATAGGATTTCGTAGTCTGAATAATGCGATATACAGACAGGAAACAGTTATAAGTTGCCGCTAGGCATACAAGGCATTGTACATTTTCTATTGTAACAGTTCCCAATATCCAGAAATGTTATATGTGAACAGTCATTTTGATGAGAAGCATGAGTAGGACAAGCCTGTCTGTCTTGAGACACAATGGAGTCGCCTCGTATCTCCATCAGCTGTTTCTCTACTAGTAACTTTTCTTGGCACAAAGAATCAAGATTCACCCATGCATCATCACACGTCGATCGAATAGCCAGCCTGATTCATAAGAAATAGTAGATACTAGTCGACTGGCGGCCTTAAGCTGCACTTTATTGGACCCGCGCTAATTCTAGGTGTATAAATTATTAAATTAAACCATTTTATAACTTATAACAGATTTCTCGCGGTCTCTTGTCGATTTACCAGCGCTCCTGGAAATCTCCTAAAATTACAAAATATACGAAAAAGTCCTGGAAATATCCGGATATTATTAAAATCTTTTGAAAACTCATACAAATCTCCTGAAATATATTGACAAAAATTGTCATTTTGGGGTGTCATTTAATATGGAAAACGTCAATCCGACGCGCGATAAATAAAAAAAGGAAATTATGGCGTAATTGTGGATTCTGGTGAAAGAAGCTTCTCACGCCTCAAACTAATGAAGAATTACAATTCTCGTAGATAGATTGAAACATTTGGTGATTCTTGCTATTGAGCGTGATCTATGTAGGAGAAAGAATTTTTATGATATGCTGTTTGACTTCGTTACACGCAAGTTATACGTAAAGTAATTCTGTGCGTAGTAGAGAATAAATACAAATATGCTTTCTAATACAAACTCTTTATTTTCACTTATTATCCGTATCCCTATCCAAACTGGGTCCCGCGAATTTCATTTAGCATTGGGCCCGACAATGGTTAAGTCCGGCCCTGCTACTTAGTGACGGGTGAATACAGAGTATATTACTTCTTCTCCTCCCCCCTCCACCTCTTTTTCTTTCGAAGCTTAAACTACGTGGGGTAGAAATAAAAAAGAGTGATCTTTCCATGACTTCTTTGTCACTACGCTTAAGTCCGGCCCTGCTATTTTGTGATGGATGAATTTTTGTTCTCCCCTCCCCCTTTTTTTTCGTAGGGTAACTCTAGTCCGACTTGCAGAACTAAAAAAGTGATCTTTTCTTTACTTCTTGTACGAACTCTTGAGCCATGAAGAGAATTATATATATATATATATATATATATATATTGTTATGACTCTACATTGCGCAATTTGGCGCGACATTGTGTACCAGAGGACAAGACAGAGAACAGAGGAAGGAAGATGGCCGATGATTAGCGATGTAAACAAGAAGGCCTGAGATGTGATTCTAAGTTTGGCTCTAGGTGTAGTTTATAATGGATTATTAAACGTTCTGTTTTATATCAATTTCGTTGAGGTTTAATGGCTAAGTTATAGCTGTTGTCAGATAGTGGGATCCTCAACGAAAGGGGAGAAGAAGGTCTAGATCTATGTATAGGACATTGAACGATTCCATTGTCGGGTAAATCAACATAAGTTTTGGTTTGAGTGGATCAACGTTTGACTACTGGATGGCGTCTAAGAAAACACGTTAGTCAACTGTCATTACAGGAACTTAGTCAACTGTCATTACAGGAACTTAGTCAACTGTCATTACAGGCACTTAGTCAACTGTCATTACAGGAACTTAGTCAACTGTCATTACAGGAACTTAGTCAACTGTCATTACAGGAACTTAGTCAACTGTCATTACAGGAACTTAGTCAACTGTCATTACAGGAACTTAGTCAACTGTCATTACAGGAACTTAGTCAACTGTCATTACAGGAACTTAGTCAACTGTCATTACAGGAACTTAGTCAACTGTCATTACAGGAACTTAGACAGGAACTCAGAGGTAGAGAGCTGAAGGTGAGCGTCAACAAGGAGGCACTTATAGAAACGTATTAGGTAAAGCATCATAGATGAAGAGCAGGATTCGGACACCTATTGGTTTGAAAAAGAACCGGATATGAGGGATCATTTTCAATCGATGCAAGAACAAATGAAGGAAGACCTGAAATCAGTAAAGGATGAACTTAAAGACGAATTAGGTAATAAACTGAGCTCAATAGCATCCTTTGTGTCTGAATTGAAAAAATGACATAGACAGTTTCAAACAACAATTAAGAAATGAGTTCTCGCTGAGTTAAGGTCCCAAATGGTGGGAGATGTTGATTCTAAAATTCAACAATTACGAAATGAAATGAAGGCGGAGCTGCAGAAGAAACAAGATGCGGGGGCCACTGTGACTGAAATGACGGGGAAGATTAAACCACCGGTGTTTGACGGATCTGTGTCTTGGTCGGCGTATCGATTACAATTCGAGGCGGCGGCGCAAATCAACAGATGGGTTACCAAGGCAGAGAAGGCAACTGGTCTCATGTTGGCACTCCGAGGCAAGGCAGCCGAATTGTTACAGACTATGACGGATCGGACAGACTACGATGCCATGGTCAAAACAATGGAACTACGATACGGCAATGAACACCTGCAGGAAGTTTTCAGGATGCAATTAAAGAATCGACAACAGAAAAACGGAGAGACATTACAGGAATTAGCAGCAGACGTAGAACGTCTCGCCCGTCTTGCTTACCCATCAGCAACACAGGAACTTTTGGATGTTCTGGTCACAGATGCTTTCATAGATGCAGTGCGAGATTCGGAACTTATGAAGGCCATCCGAATAAGCGGAAAACGGAAAATCAACGAAGCCCTCAGCTATGCCCTGTCCTACGAGGCGGCCGAAGTTTCAGCGAGGAACATAAACTATTGTCGGACGTTAAATGTGTCGGAAAAGGAGGATCTGCCGTGGCTGATTCGAGGAATGGTGGGAAAGGCTTTAAATGAACGGGAACATTATCAGACCTCAAGGCGTAGTAGAAAGACTCTTCGTCGCTGGAATTGTAACACTCCAAGTCATTTACGGAGGAATTGTAACATGTTGTTCCAAGGCCAAGGCTGTGCATCAGAACGTCAACCGCTATGATTCTACGGGCTTAGGGAGCAAGAACTGGCAACCCAGAAAATCAAAACTCCGAGAATAAAGACTCCTTTCAGAGTGTTAGAGCAAAGCAGAACCTTGAGAGTGCAGGGAAGGATTGGCGCTGGTTCTTATAGGTTCCTCTTGGACACAGGGGCTACGCGGTCGATAGTTGGAGCCAGTCTGATTGGTGATCAGGAAATAATACGAGTGAATGGCTACACTCTTAAAACGGCAGGTGGCGAACTGTTACCTATATTAGGACAGATACGGCTTAATTTTGAAATAGGAAGTCAACCATTTAGTCATGATTTTCTGATCGCCAATGTTGTCGACGATTGCATCCTTGGTCTGGATTTTATGCAGGAATTCGGTTTATCTCTAACCATTGGAAGTGGAACTGTACAATATGGACACATAGAGTTCCCATTGCTTGATGATGGTGTGGAAGGCATTCAGGTGAAACGAAACGAACATACGACCAGACCAAAATGGTCTAATCTGTCAGTAAACAGGTCTCATAAAAAGGACAAACTGAAGTGGAACAAACTGGAAGGCCAGCTACATCCTAGAAGAGCGGAGATTGAAACATAAACCAATCATTGTTGTGGCTATACGGGTAGTTACAAGGAAAGTGTTGGTGGTGGCAGCGCCGTCGATGATCATAATGACAAATCAAATGCGTCTAGCTTTCAAGATAAAGAAAGTGGCAATCTTTTCAACGATAAGCGCAGACCCGAAAAGAAAACGCTAGATGAAGAAACTAGAGGAGTGACCTATAGGCAGAGTGAAACTATTGCTTTCCATGTCCTTGATATGAGTGCTTCAATGGGCATGACCAAATCAGACAACGTTGGATCTGTGTCCAATACTCCTGTTTGGCTACCAGTACTAACTGCAGACAGAAATTTAATAAGAACTGTACGGGTGGCACCTCGAATGAACAACGCAAATACCAGAAAAACCATCAACAGGTCTAGACTTGACAAACGTGTGTACGTCTGCCTTCACAAAGCAGAGTAAAAGATGAATCAATTTCAGCGGAAACTGGACACTGATAATGTGGTTAATGGACATGTGTAGAAAGGCCTACCTTCTGGAGATGGCTGAAAATGACACTGTGTTTATGACCCGGCCTCCAGTGGGACTATAACTTTCTTGCCAGACCTTCATCTGCACTGACAATTCTTCAGCGCTGTCGAAAATCTGGTCATGTTCGGGACGAACATAATTAAGGAGGGGGCAGTGTTATGACTCTACATTGCGCACTGTCATTTGGCGCGACATTGTGTACCAGAGGACACGCTAGAGAACAGAGGAAGGAAGATGGCCGATGATTAGCGATGCTCCAATACTCTTTATAGATCCCTCTTACAGCTTTTATTACTTTCTTATGCATTCTTCAATATTGACATTAAGAAAATTGATGCAGCAGATTAGGAAAGAGCATTCTTTGGGTGGACTGAGGGTTCAACAAAGCTCATATCCACATCTATTGTACATGTAAACATACTTTCAAGACATTTAGGAACATGAAAACAGACGAATGATAATTTTGTTTTTTACTAATAGTTCAATAACCCTGAGAGAATACGTTTTTATCCAAAGTATCGTCTTTTTTTTGGGGGGGGGGGGGGCCTTACGCCTCTTTTTGGGGGCTTCATGGCTCTTTATGGTTATTCCGGCCGCCAACTGTTTTGTTTGAAAGCCTTCCGCTGATTGTAATATGGTCATTAGTATTACCGAGGTAAACGTAAAAGCCTCAATATATTATGTATTATATCTCTAGTCGAGGGTAGTGTGAATACACTCGAAACGCCCGTTTCTTTGTCACATTATAGATATCTCTAATGCGTTTTGTTAAAACTCACATAAAAAATGTAATAGATCAAAATGAAATTCAATCCTTAGAGTCTTGTGAGTCAACTTCACCTTGTACTTAGTCTGAGTTTTGGCACTGCATATATATAATATAAAAATACGAAACCATAACGCATTTCCTGCAATTTTAACAGTAGATCAAGTTCTAGCTGTTATGGTGTGTCAGTATCTCCCTTCTGCGTTGGCTTTTTCATGCACAGAGCTGTCTTCTAGTTTTCTAATCCAGTGGTAAATAATTAATGGCTGTCTGATACTTGCCAAGGATTACTTTGAAAATGCTCTTTCAGTCCCGCGGCGCCATCTCGAGCTGAGGGTGTTGCTCTACTTCGCTAGTTCCTGACATGTTTGAAACCAGACAAGCTAGTTTATATTACACCGCCACCCTGCCTGGCGTCAGCACTGCCATTCCATTTTACTCCCTTCCCAAGAGAATTGATCATAATGCGAAACGTTGAAAGCATAACAAAAAAGGTCATCCTATTTTATAACAGTCGTTCCTCAAAGTATTTCTGCTGGGGAGGGGGGGGGGGGGTGAGGCGCTAGGTAAATTTCCGAGACGAATGTCATGGCCCGCGACCAAGCTGCTGTGGCTTCGTTTTGTACTGTGGGAAGATGGTTATAAAGGCCCGATAGCTACAAATCACGTGCCGAATGGAGTTCAAGGGTCGAAGGTTAAACGTCACAGTTTAGAAAAAAATGCAACAAGTATCGTTTCGATTTGGCAGATCAAGGGAGAGTATTACTAGTGTGGCGAGTAATTATAAATAAATATTATATTAATATATTATATTATATTTCAAATTACATGTCATCGCAAACACATTTTATGTCATCGACCTCACATTTCATCTCATCCACCTCACATTTCATCTCATCCACCTCACATTTCATCTCATCCACCTCACATTTCATCTCATCCACCTCACATTTCATCTCATCCACCTCACATTTCATCTCATCCACCTCACATTTCATCTCATCCACCTCACATTTCATCTCATCCACCTCACATTTCATCTCATCCACCTCACGTACCAAATCACTTCCCTATATCAGTTGCCGTACGTTCCCCAGGCTGTATCAATACTAATGTGGGGACGTTACTTCCCCAGGTCTACAGCAAGATAAGTGCCATGATACTCAGGCTGAACGTACTGCTCCCTTTCATCGGCCTGATGATACGCCAAGAATTCAGGGCCGGCGTCTGCGCTTTGATCACCTTCAGATCGCTGGACCCCACCAGAAAGAAGATAGCCGGCCAGGTAACGTGCACGGATGACCCGGTGGTAACCGGGAAGAGGGAGAGCAGGGTGCAGGGTAGCATCGGCAGCCAGGGGTCAACCCCGCAGAGAGTGAACAATACTGACCCGGTACCGGTTAAGCAGGGCTCCAGCCTTGAACCGCTTCCCTCAGTCAGGAGGTTTACAAGCTATAGCAGCCGGATATCTCAGAAACGCAGTATAAAATCGATTCAAACTGAGACATTTATAAATTAGGTGGAACACCTGTTTCCTGTTATCGAAGAAGCGTTGCATTAGCTGATTTCGGAAATGCTTTCCAATTTTATCTTGTTTTATTTATAGCAAAGGGCACTCTTATGAAGCACCAGCGTTCATAAATACATCAAAAATTAAACCGAATGGATAAAACGGGGTTACAATTTACATGTGGACCTTAGACTTAATGGTTAGGGTAACTTTTTAATATTTATTTTGACCCATTCCTCTGGTTTTTATGAAAAATTTAGAACATCTTTAAACATCACCCTTCTATAATATAAATGTGACATCCATATAACTTCTTTTGTTTGTATACGGTTGTACTTTATAACCATTCTCAACAACGAGTTTTATATATATATATATATATTGTTACGAATCTCGCTATCCAGGCTCTCTGCAAACTGCACCATATATCACCAACGTACAGAACTTCACAAGTCAGGGCTCCAAAGAAACGTAACACTTTAATAGTTGAATAAATAACAGCCAATACTGTGCAATTGGCAACACGTACACTGTACAAATATCTCTCCGATAACACCGTACCGCCGTATCAACTCTTGCACTGGCCTCTCCGTCTCGTTCCGGGCTTGCACTGGGTTCAACAGTTCAGTACTGACTTTACACACTAGGCTCGTTGTGTCGGACTCGATCACAGACCAAGATCAAGACGCCAATCGTCTCAACTGTACTTGACAGTACTCCGCACTGAACCGTCGCAATGCTCCGTACAGAACCACACCGCTGAACTGTGCTGTAGTCGACCGGACTGTAATGAACAGGGCTCTGAACCGTCTTGACTGCGACACCTCCGCTCTTATATAGGGTCCCTACTGGCCTTCTCGAACCGGACAGAACGCCGCTCGACGTTTCTAGCTTCGTCACATGACTACATCCCTCGTGACGCTCCTGAGCTCTGTTCACGACGGCGATCCTTCCGAACCGTCATGTTGACACTCGACTCGGCTGACCGTCGTCGCTTGTCACGGTTGACCGCTCGTCTAGCGCTGGCCTGGGGCGATTTGCGTCGGCTGACTACACACACACCACTACCCCTCTCTGTGCCACCACCAGGTTTATAACTCTATATATATTATACATGTATTTTATACATTATATTATTTTTATGAATAATACGGTTCTATCTTCTATAGTGTATTTCTATTTATTTACTATAAATTCAAAGTGTAAAAGTAGTTTGTAACTCATCGTCTGATTTTATTGTTTTGCATGTTTCGGATATTCCTTAAGAATTTAATATTATTACACCCTAACTCCAAACCACCGGCAGAACGGCGGCTGAGTACCTATGTGTGTGTGTGTGAGGGGGGGGGGGGGTTCTTGTGGGCAGGCCTCTTAACAAGTAACCATCGAGACAATAATTAAAAGTGCATACCACTCGGCCGCCTTCCAGAACTCTTTCATGATAAATGTGACAGAATTAAGAAGGCTATAAATGCACTAGTACCTTGATACATATTCGAGTCATCAGGGCACAGATAAGAGAAAAATAGGGTATTTTTGCCAAAGAGATACAACAAAGGGAGAAAACACATTGGTAGTCTTCGAGGAAGGACGTTTTGACGCAGACGTTTTTTTGTTTGTTTGTTTGTTTGTTTTTGCAGCGGTACGTTTTGGCGCGAAACATTTTAGTCACATGATATATGTTCATTTTATTAGGTGTAGCCGGATATGACCCGCGGATCTGCTGACCTTAGTTTGGGCATTGCTAATATCCTGGATTGAATTTAGATCTATGTCAAACATGGAGAATGTTCCCTTCACAATTTTTTTTTATGTGTCACGAAACTAAAAGTAGAGTGTGATAATGGGTTTACCCGTTCAGCAGACATATTCATATCAAATATAAAATACTGTCAAAAACGGGGTTACTCGTTTTGGAAAAAGTTTCTTTTTTTAATAGCCATACGATTAGGTATTTTTGGTCTATTTTTTAGGGCCCTCTGGTTGTGGAACGAACATTAAACATACACTACGATCTCCGCCATTATCTAAGGAACATTTATGCCAAGTTTTATCAAAATCAATCAAACGGTTTTGATTTTTTTTCGGGATATGCGATCATGTAATAAAATATTCTAAAGCTTTTATTTCTAGAAAAGGAGGGGGAATATATTAGATTTAGTAGAGTACAGTATAGTGGAAAAAAATAAAAATAGTTTATTATAAAAAAAAATTAGTGTTTTATAGATAATAGTTAAAACTTCTCGCGCGAAAAGATTATGCCAAAACCCGTTATTCTTTATCTCTTTTCTTGAGGGAAACAGAAAGAGAGAGAGAGAAAGATATTCAGAGAGAGAGAGAATGAGGTGTTATAATCTTGGTCTCACATATAGTTAAATATTAACTGACACAGATAGCAGTGGTGAATTGTTTCTAATAACCATCTCATGATACGTAGAGAAAAAGCGTTTGTTATTGATTGTTACCCTTGATGCACAATAAACAAAACACATGTGAGGATTGTACGTAGACATGTTTTGTTTTCTTTATTTCGTTCCTAGCGCTAGTTATACATTTAGCTAAACCATACTGGTCCTGTTGAGTTTCTGTAGAAAGAAGTTTTGAAGGATCCTTTTCCGATTTGAAACTGCTTTATCTTCCTAGAATAAATAGATCAGTTGCAGAACTCCGTGTGTTTTTATCCTTTGACCCCATAAGTCAATCTTAATACAAAGTGAAGAGATCTTAAACAGGATGTCATTCAATTTTCTAAACAGAAGCATAATACAAAATTAGAAGGTAGTAAAATACACCTAAAGTAGAATTAAAACAAGCAAAATATAATAGAAACTTTTAAACAAAAAAAAAATTATCGAAGGAGAATAACTTCATATTTACAGCCATATCTCTCAAAACTGTAAGATTTATTTCCCTTTTTCGATGTAAAGAAATTAATTTATTATTATTGTATAATTAACAAATTTGTAAATTTATAAATTAATTCATGTTTTGTTAGAAATACTGCAGTACGGCAATGGACCGAGAAACTGACCGTACAGCGTACACAGCGCACCGCGCCTCGGTTCTGGTCCCACTTGCTCTAATCATGGAGAATCATCTTCATATTCCCACTGTTACTTATAAGAACCGCCACTCCAGTTGAAGGGACACTGATGTCGACCCATTCGTAGAGCGGAGTGGCGGACTTTCTGGACTGGGTCGCCGGGCTATTTGTTCCATCCCACCCCAAGTGAGATTTTAAAAAAAAAGAAGCTCCCCCAAGGTGGTCCGAAAGAGGCCTTGTTCGCTTCCCGTTCTTAACCTATATAGTTCCACGACTAGACGTTTCCACGGAGACGCCACGCTGAGGCGACGGGGGCTGAATCCTCAGGTTTAAAACTACCAGGAGATGCTACAATTTACAGTACTTAAATGTAAACCTGATATTAGTCGTGTACATTCAAGTTGGACAGTTGATTAGATTTTCTCAGGACATTATCGTTAACCTTTAACCTGTGTAACAGCTGCGGTGGACGTGATCATTAGAGTGACGCGTGTTCAACTCGTCGATATCAATAGATATCAAAATGTCACATAGCAAAGCTGACCCAAAAGTAACGCAGACTTTGACATTGGCTCTTTTTACAAAGCTTTTATCAAGTCACTCTATCTGTCTGTCTGGTAAAAATTTTAAACACGTTATTTCTCCACACCCATTCTCGGATCAAGATGAAGCTTAGCACAATTATTCATTGGCGTAGAGAATACACGAATCATTAAAAAAAAAATTAACCAATAAGTCAATTAGTTATTTGTAATTTTGTTTTATATCGAATAAGGGGAATAACTTTTACACTATTGAGAGATATAGTTGTAGGCTAAGTGTGGAGCTCTTCCCTTAGATAAGCCTTGTTTGTTTTTTTGTTTTTTGTCTTTTCTTTCCTTTGGGTTTTCCAAATTTGTATCGCTAAGGTCATTTCCAGTCCAACTAATGGCAAAACATTGTGCTAGAAAGTAGAGGACAGAACAAACAAAAAAATAACCATGGCTTGCTGATCATCTGAACATGTAGTTTTTTCATTTCTGAAATAACTTTATATTCATTTAGTTTTTACATGGATGAAACTGAATGCAGACTTTGGAACAACCTTAAAACACGCAAAGCTGCAACTTATCATAATATACAAGATGACATAAAAATCTTAAGGATTCTTAAGAATCCCTGAGTCAAGGGATCATTTTAGGTCCCTTTGACTCACAACGTTTTCAAACCTCCCTCCAACCCAACCCTCCCACCCAACCCTCCAGCATACCAACAAAGTCATTCCAAAGTATCCAAACCTTATATATTAAAAACAACGTACATTTTAGGATTACAGGATTGATTCGAAATTCTTTCACTAGTTTCTCGTATAAACATATCTCATCGGGTGGATTTATTTCGGCTCTACTAATTACAAACAAAACTCAATTATTTTAATTTACATATCGCTTTTTAATTATCTTTTATTTTGTGGTTGTTTCTCTTTTTTGAGTCTCGTCTAGTTTCTTTGGAAACTGATTAAAAAGTTTATCTTTTACTTTTTATTTGTTTTGATAATTTATAAGACTTAAAAAAGAACACCATAGTTTTCGTGAAGTACCTACATTAAAAAACAAAAATACCACTGACAGATTTGTACACCCATGTATGTAACTATAGAGAAATCTCAGTAACTGAGGAACGGATTCGCATGCCATTTCGTACATATGTTCGTCTTACCGTTAAGGTGCTTGCTAAGAAAACGTTTTAACAGCTTTGTAGCCTAAACGTCGCAATTTGCGAAATTGCGAGATGATGCCATTTGGGAATGACAATGCACTGAAATCAAGTACCACAACTGAAAGCTGTAAGGGGAAAAGGACAAATTAATCCAAATGAAACTATTTCAGCTAGTACAATATGTTACTATGCTGATGAATGTATGTGCAACTAGTGTTATTTTTTTTTAGACATATAATGTGCAACGAATTATTATTAGCCCTTGGTATCAACTTCCCTTCTACTACTAAGTAAGAATAAGAGAAGTTAATACAAAAGGCTAAAACTATTTCATTACACACCCACCGTAATACTGTATGGAAGAGAACCAAACATCATGTAATCTATACGTTTATATAGTGAAGGCAAACGTTGATTAGTCTCGTTTTGAAAGATATCGGAAATCGTATTAGCTTCATAGGTAGACAGACATTGCCTGCCTTAATGTTATACACATTATAAGCTGTCCTGTCACCCAGTGTTACACATTATAAGCTGTCCTGTCACCCAGTGTTACACATTATAAGCTGTCCTGTCACCCAGTGCTATACACATTATAAGCTGTCCTGTCACCCACTGTTATACACATTATACGCTGTCCTGTCACCCAGTGTTATACATTATAAGCTGTTCTGTCACCCAGCGTATATACACATTATAAGCTGTCCTGTCACCCAGTGTTATACACATTATGTCTGTCACCCAGTGTTATACACATTATACGCTGTCCTGTCACCCAGTGTTATACACATTATGTCTGTCACCCAGTGTTATACACATTATACGCTGTCCTGTCACCCAGTGCTATATACATTATAAGCTGTCCTGTCACCCAGTGTTATGTACATTATAAGCTGTCCTGTCACCCAGTGTTATATAGATTGTATGATGACGTCTCTCATAGTTGTACACGGGATAGAAATACCTGACTCAATGATATATGCATTATAAGACGGTACAAGCAATATTTACAAAGTGAACATCTACTTTTTTTATCGCAGTGTTACTTCTCTCTACACATGTAAATACTTGTAATGATAATTTCAGTATGTGTACATCGGTACATGTGGGCATGTGTGAACTTAAATGTACGTGTTTGAAAGTATAAATTTTCGATTGTGTAAATGTGTGAACGTTGGACTGCGTAATGTGTGATTGTGTGCATGTGTGATTGTGTGAGTGTGTGCATGTGAAATTGTGTGTTTGTGTAAATCAGCCCTTGAATTTATGTTTACTTGTTCTCTTTACAAGAAATCCTTGTCTAAGTCAGCAACAAAGAAGTCGTGCCTCAAATTCATAAGTTCTGTGATGACAAAGATCCGTGTGTCTTACGTTCATCCGCTGATTTCAATAATTCATTATATATTTCTTATTCTTCACCTCTCATGTCCCATATTACTCTCTTTTTTTCCTTCAGGAAAACTATATTTCAACTGTCCAGAAGATGGTCATCAATGAACGCAAGAAGATTGCCGATAAGAGAAAAAATACGATACATAGCCTTTCAAAAACAATGTCCAATAGCTCTTTGCCAGAGGTGCGTCCCAAAGGGATGAGTCTAATAGACCTGAAGCCCCGAAAGGAAATCTCTTTGCTGACGGACGAAGATGTGTCAAAACTGAGCACCACCTCGTCTATAGTCTGATGTATTGAAGAGATGGATGTGTGGTCTCGCTAGCTGGACCCTTGAGTTCATCGGCAGCTAGGATTTACAGCAAGGATTTACAGCTAGGATTTACAGCTAGAATGTACAGCCGATGTAGTCTTCCTCTGTTCTGATAATTTGATGATCTTACAATGTTTTAATTTAACTGCAATAGCTTCCAATGCGTTGCTCGGTCTCATGGTCTTCCAACACATTGCTTGAAGAGGTCTTCCTTTCTGTTAATTACTTTGAGGATCTTCAATTATGTGGGTTTAATTATAGCATCTTTCAATACGCTGTTCGATTGAATGTTTATTCACAGCAAGGGATTTTTTAAAGATTATCTTCTAAAATTTAATGCGATGATCGAAAGGCTATTTAGATTTTTTTCCAAGACATGATCAAAGATGTACTTAATCGAACTTAATGAATCAAACTTTTTTTCTTCTTCTTCTTCTTCATCGTTCTCATTGATTATGTTGGAGTGTTCAGATGACTAGACCAAGACATGAGATGAACTGCGCAGTGGTTTCCAAATCAGGGAGCTCTCCATATAGTTTTCTTTCTAGTGGGGTGATTTGGGGCCAATGTCTTATACGGGCCTCTTGGTAAAGAGAGCAGTTTTGGAGGACGTCGTCGGCATTCTCTGGTGATACTCCACATGGGCAGATTTCACTGGTTCCAATTTTGAGCTTCCGGTACATGTGTTGTCGCATTCTGTTGTGTCTGGTCCTGAGTCGAAAGATTAGACGTTGGTCTTGTCGGGATAGCTTACAGTAAGCGTCATCTTTCTTGTGATTAGGATGAGAGCTCGTCCATTTTTCATTTATTTTATTTAACCTTTTTATTATAGTGGTGCTAGATAGTATTGCGGGAGCACGGCGGCTAATTGGTTAAGCGCTTGTCTTCCGAACCTGGGGTCCTGGGTTCGAACCTCGGTGAAGACTAGGCTTTTGAATTTCGGCATTTTCATGGCGCCCCTGAGTCCACCCCCAAATCTAATGGGTATCTGATTTAAGTTGGGGAAAGTAAAGGCCGTTGGTCGTTGTGCTGGCCACAGGACACACTGCTCGTTAACCGTTGGCCAAAGAAACAGATGACCTATGAATCACAACGTCTGAAAGGGGAACTTTACTTTTAGATAGTATTGCGCTCAGTAAAAACATTATAGCGTTTGAAAATAAGGACATTTGTACTTGAGTACATCTCTTCGTAAAACATTGTTAAGGATTACAATCGAAAAATCCATCATTTGGTTTCTCATATTAAAAAAAAGTATGTGTATCTTCTGTTTTGTAATCAATGGAATATATTGATCAGTAGCCTGCTAACTTGTGCGGATGGTAAAGTTAATTACATCATTGATTTGTGTGTCCACATCTTTGGTTATGTTTATACGTCTGCATATTGAAGTAGCCACCCATGAGTAGGAATCTGATTTTGATACTGCTGATTGCGCCTGAGAGATGTGAACTACTTTCAAAGTTTAGAAGTTGCAAAATTTAGTTGGTTTGTTTCTCCGCCCGGGGAAGACCTTGTTCTCGAGACGTTGCGCGTGAAAGATGTTTATTGAGCTGAAGATTAATTGCATCCGGTTTTAGGATGTCTCTGACTGAGCTAAGAGCTGGTATTATTTGAAGGGAGGTCATTTAGGGCGTACGTGGGTAGGGTCATCTAGACCAATATTAAAAGACTGATAATTTGAAATTGGTGAAAATGGGATTTGAATGCATTTTTTAAAGAAAACAATAGTAATATTAGACCCAAAAAAAACTATTTATTTTTACAAGGCCTTGGGTGTGTTAGAATTGATAATAATTTATAAGACTGAGGAGTGATTCAAAAGGCTGAGTAGTTGATTCATGGGACTAAGGAGTGATTCATGGGGGAAAGGAGTGATTCATATTATTGAGGAGCGATTCATGGGGCTGAGGAAATGGTTAATAGAACTGGAGAGTGATTCATGGGGCTGAGATGTGATTCATGGGGCCAAGGATTAATTGTGCCGATGAGCCAAACTCTAAAAATCTAATCTAAATCTCATTCATTGAAACAATCATAATGACTATGAGGATACATTAATGTTTATATAGTCAATCAACTTTTGGGTTCACTGAAAGTTGGAACATTGTAAATGGTTTTTACTTAGATCGTATCAAAGGCAATACTCTCTTCCCTACAGCATAAGCTATATAATGTGTGGAGCTAGTCCGAAAACAAAGCCAGACAAACAGTCGACTTAATTAATGTAATTAACTTAATTGACATGATTGTCTTCATTTTCTAATGACTCAAAATATTTATTTTTTTCCCTATTATTGTCATTTTCATTTCCACACCAAATAATATTATTGTGTGTATTTTTTTTTAATTGGAATGATGCATGCTTCTTCTCTCCTTTAGTATTTGGTTGAAAATTAAATTTAGAAAAATATTTATTATAGTCCAAATGTTATTGAATATTTTGAATTCACAATTAAAATGTTTTAGTATAATGGATGTTATGACGTGTAAGCTTGTTGTTAATGCTTATACAATTGTTTTGGTGTTTTGTTATAGGTATGTGTACTATAGTTGTAGATCAAGTCAAACAATACCCTGTGCACATTTTCAAGTGGTATAAACAGCTACACTGACCACTGAGGGCTGGCAGGGACAGGAAACTCAAAAGATTCATAAATGTTTCAGCATTGATGGTTCCGAAATTAATGAGGCTTGCGAGTTCGGAGACCAAGCACCTCCACGGATATCAATACACTTTCAGCCAATCCTACCGTAGTATAAACACCGTTAGAGGAAAACAAAATAGTGCCTATATCCACTTGAGGAAAAAACATGGTAGGTTTGGAAGGGAAGTAACTGAGGCTTTTATTTTATCACGAGAACGTGTAATATACTCGGCACTGTGAGGACCCAATTGGAAGGTGCATTCCGTTTCCATTGTGGGTCTTCTTCATGTTTAGCACGACGCCAACCGGCCGCCAACTATGTAGCCAGGGAAACATACTCCTAAAGACAACGCGTCGGACCGGGACTAATCGTTATAGAAGGTCTGAACACTGACAGGTCTGTACGGCGTGGCAGCAAACTCAAAGTTGAGGGCCATACAGTGGTAGTCATATTTTGATATTAGGAGTGTAATTCCCAACTCATGGTTTCTAAAGGTCCGTAAAACAAACTCAACGCAAAGCTGACCGATGACATTGTATCATACAAAGGATCAAAGCCTGCTTAGAGTATGGATATATTCATATAGTACTTTATATATGATGTCTGTAAAAAATAAAGAAATATTGAAATCTCAATAATCTTACGAAGAACATGTATAATAATAGAAGAACAAAAGTACTTCTAAAATATGACAATATATTAACAAAAGTACTTCTAAAACATAACAATACATTAACAAAAGCACTTCTAAAACATGACAATACATTACAAAAGTACTTCTAAAACATAACAATACATAAACAAAAGTACTTCTAAAACATGACAATACATAAACAAAAGTACTTTTAAAACATGACAATACATTAACAAAAGTACTTCTGAAACATGACAATATATTAACAAAAGTACTTCTAAAACATAACAATACATTAACAAAAGTACTTCTAAAACATGACAATACATTACAAAAGTACTTCTAAAACATAACAATACATAAACAAAAGTACTTCTAAAACATGACAATACATAAACAAAAGTACTTTTAAAACATGACAATACATTAACAAAAGTACTTCTAAAACATGACAATATATTAACAAAAGTACTTCTAAAACATAACAATACATTAACAAAAGTACTTCTAAAACATGACAATACATTACAAAAGTACTTCTAAAACATAACAATACATAAACAAAAGTACTTCTAAAACATGACAATACATAAACAAAAGTACTTTTAAAACATGACAATACATTAACAAAAGTACTTCTAAAACACGACGATACATTAACAAAAGTACTTCTAAAAACATGACGATACATTAACAAAAGTACTTCTAAAACGTGACAATAGATAAACAAAAGTACTTCCAAAACATGACAATACATTAACAAAAGTACTTCTAAAACATGACAATAGATTAACAAAAGTACTTCTAAAACATGACGATACATTAACAAAAGTACTTCTAAAACGTGACAATACATTAACAAAAGTACTTCTAAAACATGACGATACATTAACAAAAGTACTTCTAAAACATGACAATACATTAACAAAAGTACTTCTAAAACATAACAATAGAAAAGGAAATAACTTTTGAAAAGTGTAAAATAACAAATTGTTATAGATGAATGATAGTCAGCGTAAATACCAGTCGGTCATTGAACTAGCCCCACAATACCAACATAAACTAAAGGCCTAGCATCATAAAGTCCACCATAGTTCACAGTGAGCACAGCGCATTGGCAAGGAAAAAAATCAGCTCACCTTGAAGAGCATGAAGTCACTGAAGCAGAACAAAAAAAATTGATCAAAGATAGAAAAATATAAGAGGTGGTAATGTCAATACTTATGCAACCAGCTGATCACGTGATTTCACTGACACGTGACTTAATGCAAGGTTTAAAACAGGACATTTCGTCATCAGTAAGATGTCGGCCAGTGACCCAATCGGAATCTCGTCTGATACATATGATCAGTCACTTGGAAGAGAGGGTTGAGTTGTTTCTTAAATCAAGGGAAACAACGACAACAACAAGAAAGAAAGCTAAAAATCGGCGTAAAAAATAAAGAATGGGGCACGAAGAAAACACTTTGTTGGGGGAACTATTTGATTCAGTTGACACTATCAAGAAACAAAAAAAAATTCATATTGTATTTTTAGGTTAATGTGTACACTAGTTTATGTTAGACCTGAGGGTGTGTTTGGGTCGGGGGGGGGGGGGGGGTTAGGTAGAGGTAGAAAAGAAAAACGAATAATTTAGAACAAATGTAAGAATGTAGAACTTATGTAACAATAAGGAACAAATGTAAGAATGTAGAACTTATGTAACAATGAGGAACAAATGTAAGAATGTAGAACTTATGTAACAATGAAGAACAAATGTAAGAATGTAGAACTTATGTAACAATGAGGAACAAATGTAAGAATGTAGAACAAATGAAACAATGTAGAACAAACGTAACAATGTAACACAACTGTAACCATGTAGAAAATTTTTTTTAAAGTTGCATTATTCGAGAGACAATCATGGTAAATATAGCTCACTTAAGTCCGTAATAGATATGATAGTCATAAGATCAGCTTCTTGTTACATAAGACGTCTTGAAGCGGACCTTTTTATTTAAGTTACGCAAAGGTCTTAACCTATGATCACAGACCTATATATATTATATCTAGACTGGACATGAAGATCTTTTAACACTACAAAAAAATGTGAAAAACGTTTTAAAAAGATGAAAGAAGTAGGCGTGGTCTTGTAAAGTAATTAGAAAACGTAAAGGTTTTTTTCAACCCTAAGCTATGTAACATATAACCTCAGCTCTGGAAGAAAAGCGTGCCATATACAAAGCGGCTGGCTCTTGTGTCATTAAGGCGAAAGCCACATTAACCTGCGATATATGTGATTGGGAGTGTCACTCCAAACTAGGGCTCCACAGTGACATGAAAAAGTGTTCGAGATGAACCTCCTTACGACCCTTAGGGAGGCCAACAAACTTACAACGTCTTGTCATGCTTGAAATATTTCCATTTTTGAAACACCGTCATATTAGTTGGATAATGTTCAAACATAGTAGAGCTAAAATAAGAATACATTTGACTTTGTCCCTTGATAAATACCTTGAATCACCTCTCGCCCCTTTCCGGTTGTCAAGACGTCGCCGCCCCCCCCCCTCCCTTTTATGCCCTGTGTTAGGACGTCGCGTCCCCCTTGGCAGGACATCTGCTTTGATAAACGCGGTTTAATTGTTCCTCAACCTTAGCTAAAGCGACAGTGCAATCTTATGTAGAGCTTTATCATTTTCGCTATACAAATGATAAATGGTTAAGTATAAATAACAAAAACTTGCATATTTCATTATAAAAAGAAAAGAGTTCTCTTTTAGAAGATCAGCAGCAGCAGTAGTCGACCGTTTAATCATTTTGAGAACGGTCGATGGTGACATCGCATTTTATCATTTGAGATCGAAAAGCCAGCGACAGGCATCACAGCATGAAATACAACGCTTCTCTATGTGTATTCTATGGGTACTCTAAAAATAATGTTTAAACCCTTTTTTTTTTCTTTAACTTGAAAAGAAGAGCAGCGAGACATGATTCTCATTGCAACAGAACACAACAAAAAAAAACGATGTATAAAGACACCAGATTCTGTAGTCCACTAGTTAGTGAGAACAAAGTCAGTCCCGGGCATTTAAGCATGGCAGTAGACAAATAAAACATGAGTTACTGAACTTGGATGAAATGTTAATTTCTTACCAAGCTTAAGTCAACTCACTTTCTGTCCGTAAGTTTGACTGTCTGGACATAATTGTGTACAATTTCTTTCTCCAACAGCCAATTTCGGATCAATCTGAAATTTTGCAAAATTATTTCTTTTACCTGACAAAACAAGAGTCAAAATAAAATTTATCAATTAGTAAATAACTATTAGTAATAAATTACTTTGTTTGGTAGCTCAAACAATGGGAAGAAATAGTACTTGACTGAAGTGATGGTATATGCTGAATTAGTCCCCTTTATATTAGACTGCCGCCTCAGCGCCAACAAGAAAAAGAAACAATAGATAACTAGACTAGATTTCTATGTTCATAGACTCAATGCTAGCAGAGTGGTTACCGAGTTCGCTTCAGAATCCTGATCAGGTTTTAGCCCACAAGTTCGAATTCAGGTCGTTTCCTTTTTATTAAAAAAAAATGCATTTAAAAAGCAATCACCCAGATATTCCGTTCTTTCTCCCCCTTTTCAACTGGTCCAGACAAGTGATAGAATCATAGTGTATTGAGAACGCTAAAAGCATAAATTGCGTTTAACTAAAACAGTTAGTATACGAATATTTCTAATCGCACGTTATTGTAAGTCTAGATTTATTACAAATTTAATGACATGATTGATCCAAACTAATTCATAGCCTACACAATACACATTAACACAAGCTTTGTTTTTTTTTCGTTTGTTTGTTTGTTTGTTTTTTCTTGGTATTTTTGTTTGCTCGTATTTTGCTTGTTTTAAACAAATTTTTAAAACCATAAAAGTACACCCGTTGGAGAAGACATTATTAACGCAACAAAAGTAAGTGAATGACGTCGGCGCTTTTCTCGATCCAGAACTATCTCGTCCAAGTCAAAGTGATTTCTGTCCAAACAATGGTGTCTGAAAGTTGGTGAACGTCAGCTCAGAGCTTTAAGATCCTTAAGCCCACGGTGCTCAACATGTGCTCAACATGTCATCGTATCCTGGACAACGCTCGCTCAGACATCAGGGCTATTTTGTTTCTCTGTTAAAAGGGTTGCCGGGTATGACCGGGGATGGGGGGGGGGGGAGGGAGGGGGGATTCGCGATTTAAGTCATGAATATCAAAGATCCCCTTTCACATTAATTAACAATGACACACGCCCCAGAAATAGCTTTAAAAAATATTGTTATCAGCCAACAATTAAATAAACTTTAGAACTAAGTCAGGAATAAACTAAAATTAGATCATGATGAAATAAGGTTATATTCAATGAGATTTTAAACGGGTCTTGCTCAGCAACACATGTTATGTAGGCCCAGAAAACAGAGTGCTGAGATAGCTACATATTAAATTACCAAACAAATGTTTACAGTAATCAAAGCTTTCAGCTAGCCTTGAGCTTTTTTTAGGATTTTTTTTTTACCTTGACTTAGTTTTCCTTTTTTTTTTTTTTTTTTTTGAAATGTCCAATAACTTTCTGTCGTCTATGACGTTATTGGTTTTTATTTTAATTGATGAAAGTAAACATAATGTGTAACGTAAATTGAAATCTTAATTATTGGTGCCCACCTTTCCCTCCCCAGTCTAAAACGCTGCTATTTTTTTGTGATTGGCATCACTCTGAAAGAATGTGATGCACTGGCGGATCCCGGGAAGGGCGGTAGGGGAAATCGCCACCCCTCCACACACACACACACTGGTTCGGAGGGCAAAATTTTGTAATCACACAATCTGTACACCAGTTCTTTACTAATGGTAATAAAATATAATAATTATTTATATTTTAACTAATTTTTAGATTAACCACAACGTTGGTAGTTGGGGAGGGGGGGGGGATTGCATAAAAAGCGCCCGCCGCCCGGTCGGTTCAATTATTTTCTTTTTGTAGAAATCACTGTTTATTGACAGAATTAGTTACATATCTATATGATAAAAGCTACTTATTGATACAATTTTTACATTGTGATTCTGATAAGGTGGCCGATTTAGCTTGATAGGTCGCTTCAAATGAAGCTGAGGGGTCGATTTTTTTTTGGTGGGGATTGTGAACTTTTAGTCTTAAGGTTTGTTATTATTGAACATCAGAAATTATAATATAATTTTACTTAAATGTGTGTAGGCCTAAGTATAGTAAATTCCCTTTCAGACCAATGGGGCAGAAGATTTAATGGTCATCTGTTTCTGTGGCCCACTGTTAACGAGGTTGTCATGTGGCCAGCTTAACGATTAACCTTTACTTTTCCCAAACTAAAGTTTAGAGCTGGTTTGACTCAGAGACGCCCTAAAGATCCCGAAGTTAAAAAAATCGCCACCCTTCACCGGAATTCAAACCCGTGACCACCGGTTCGGAAGCCAAGAGCTTTACCATGTGATGTAGATGTAAGGAAAGGTAAACTAAAAGAAAGTGAAAAAAAAACAATTAAAAAGTGAAGAGATGTCGGATTAAACAGGCAAAGCACGTGTCACACAGAAAGACATCTGTTGCCAACTTAGGCAAATAAATTACCATGTGCTACAAACAAAAGATTTTAAGAAATTTGACTCGACAATGCTGAAAATCATTAAACATCACATATTTTTTTTAAATACCCTAAAATACCCTTATGGGCAGATGATGTTAAGGTCATCTGCTTCTGTTGCCTACAGTTAACGACGAGGGTTATATGTGGCCAGCACAACGCCTTTACATTTCCCTGATTAATGTCAGGGTGGACTCATAGGCGCATAAAGATCCCGAAATTAAAAATCCCAGTCATCAACAAGATTCGAACCCAGGAACCTCGTTTCGGAAGCTAAGAGATTTACCACTCAGCCACAGCGCCTCCCATGTATATATCACATATAGGATGACAAAAAAAATTGATTTAATAAAATGAAACATCCCTCAAATCATATACAGGTCCGGATTTTGCAACAGAACAAATATGAAAACACTAAAACTTCTGATGCTTGCAAAAGAAAACAAATTGCAACACGACCAGTACAAGAACCCTTGTAGGACCCTCCCCAGAGAGAGAGAGAGGAGGAAAGAACGACACGTTTTAAGTAAAAAAAAATTTTAATTGAACTTGCAATGAATATGATGCACAGACTATGCTTAGCGGGCCTTATTCAGCCCGTGACACGGTACTATTTAGCTTTTAGAAAATATTTCATTGGATAAGATGTTATTTTAACTTTTGCATTTCCCCCAGCTTAGTCAGAGTAAGGGTCACTGTTAACTTCCCAGCTAAGGGTCAAGGGAAGTGTGTTGCTAAACTTTTTCTTGAATTTTTAGCTGCAGAAATCCTGCCACGTCCAGGGTACTATTTATCTTTTTTGTGTTATCGATTGCCTTCATATAGCGCATCGTGCTTAGAGCATGCTCAGTGCGCTATGGTCCAATCTCTTTTGTGGACCAGTGGAGGGGAGGGGGTATTAGGGAGCAGGTTTCCGTGTTGCCTTCCGGCGCTCAACAAACACAGCTCTGCTCCAGCTGGGATACGATCTTGAGGCCTCTCCCCCCTGTTAAGTGGTCAAGTCGTAGCCAAGCGGTTTTTGCTTCTCGGCCACACACCAGAAAACTTAGTATGAAGAGATGGCCCATTGGCTTGGATGAAATTTAATTCTTGTAGTAATACAAATAATTGGATATGTAAATCAAAAAGGTCATGGTCTACAAGAAGTAACAGTTTTTAATGAAATCAAAATGAGACATGATCATAGACTTGTAGCAGATGAGTTGAAATTATCAGTCAAATAGAAAGAAAGAGAGAAAGAAAGAGAGAGAAGAGAAAAAGAATAAGAAAGAAAGAGAAAGAGAGATACAAAAGAGAACGAAAGAGATTGAAAAGAGAGAGAAAAAAGAGAGAAACAGAGAGAGAGAGAAAGAGAAAGAAATAGAGAAAAGTAAAAAGGGAAAAGAGAAAAGAAAGAGAGGAGAAAATGATAAAAAGAAAGTGAAAAAGATATTTAAATTCTTACTTTGAGCTAAAGACTGTAATTTTCCTATGCCAGTGAAAAAAAAAATTTTCATAACTCCAGTTTTAAGACTAGCGCTGACATTTATTTCTATTTATACTTTTTTGTGTGTTACTTAAGACTTCCCCTGTTTGCCCTTGCTGCTAAAGGTCAGAAGTGAAGGTCACAAAAGTCACAATAGCCTTGTGCCTTATGTATTGTATTGGTATTTCAGCACTGCTTGAAATGACAGATTCAAATAAAAATGACTGATTGTTTTCAATGAAAGAACAAATGATTATTCAAAGGTAAACTAATAAACTAGCTTTAGATACTGGATGATTGTACGAGGCTCACTGGGAAGAATCCTTGCTTTTAACAAGCATTACAAGAACTAAATAGACTGACAAGACATAGACCACCTTCAGCTTCGTAAAGGAGGAAAAAATATTTTTATAAAATATGGTTTTTTAGCCGCCCCCGAAAGGGGAAAAGATGCTATTAGTTTTTTGTGGAATGTACATCCGTCCGTCTGTCCGTTCGTCCCATTTAGATATCGTAAACTTGAAAAGATAGTGAAAATCCGACAAATAATATTTTAGACCATTCAATGTTATGATGCAACGGCTACTTTTTCTTTTCTGAAAGCGAAAAATCAAATCATTAATGCAAGCAGTTTTTTTTTTTCATAAAAATTCACCACTTTTACAACTATTCGCTATTAATAGTAGCAAACACGGGAGTATGCATATAAGTTATATAGTGTGAAAGAACAATTAATAATTAGTTTTTCATATTATCGTGTGAACTGCATCGCCGCACCAATCTGAACTAAAGACATTTTTTTTTACGGAAATGTTTATTTTTCTTGAAAATAAGAGATTGTCCTTTTACAAAACAATTAGAGTAATTGTATATTCATTATAAGACATTAGTTAGGCCAGGTTCGCATCTAACTTCACATTCACTTTCACCTATCCTTTGGTCCGTAGACCGCTGAGGCAACACACAAGATCCTTCAACATTCTTTCTTCATTCTTCTTTGTCATTTGTCTTTGATAGATTTTCATTCTGATGTACTTTCTGAAAATATTTAAACCTGCCTTTTTACCTGCCTGGGTGGACCACTTCAAGGCCGATTTTGAGTTTGTGTCTTCACACAAACTATCTTTTATTTCTTTTATTCTGCGTTGTTAATGATCATTAAAAATACAAATTTAACTCAGTAAAATTTTTACTTAGATAGATAAGATCAATAGACAGACACATGAAAAGAAAGTTTGATAGACAATAATACAGACAGAGAGAAAGACAAATAGATAAACAAAATGTCAGTCAGACAAACAATCAGAAGAGAGAGAGAGAGAGAGAGAGATCAATTTCCCAGAAATAAATGTCTTGCTAAGCATGAGAGTGACGTCATTTCAATTCCAATTGTTTTGTTTGGTCTCTCAGGCTGCACGCTACTTCAGCTTTATTCATTTGAGTTCTCTTGAAATCGTGTGACGTGTAGAATGTAAACAAAGGTCACGTGTAGTATTAGGTTAGTCACGTGACACACTCAGAGAAAGATTTAACTACAGCGTACAAGAGATATATGTCTTGAAATAGTGTGATAACACTTTGGTATCTAGTCCCTTCATGGTTGTTATTAGTTTATTATTTATTTTTTTAATTGTTACTGTTATTGTTGTTGTTTTGTTACTGTTGTTGTTGTTGTTTTGTTACTGTTGTTGTTGTTTTGTTACTGTTGTTGTTCTTCTTGTTGTTCATTATTTAGGTGAATGAAGAAACTTATTTAATTCGTTCCTAATGTATCAATAATAGACAAGATTTCCATTTTATTGGAGGCAAATAAATAAATAATCTTTTTGATGTATCCGGTGTACACAATACAAAAGTATTGAAAAGCGAATTATTGTATGAAGCTATAGAAAAATGTTATGCACTTAAGCACTTGAGATTTTTTGTTCGTAGCACAAATTACTTCTTAAATTACTTGTTAAATTACTTCTTAAATTACTTCCTAAATTACTTCTTAAATTACTTCCTAAATTAGTTAAATTACTTGTTAAATTACTTGTTAAATTACTTGTTAAATTACTTCTTAAATTAATTCTTAAATTAATTCTTAAATTACTTCTTAAATTACTACTTAAATTACTTCTTAAATTACTTCTTAAATTAGTTGTTAAATTACTTCTTAAATTACTTCTTAAATTACTTCCTAAAATACTTCTTAAATTAGTTTTTAAATTACTTCTAACACTACTTCTTAAATTAGTTCTTAAATTAGTTCTTAAATTACTTCTTAAATTAGTTGCTAAATTACTTCTTAAATTACTTCTTAATTTACTTCTTAAATTACTTCTTAAATTACTTCTTAAATTACTTCTTAAATTACTTCTTGAACTAATTTTTAAATTACTTCTTAAACTACTTCTTAAATTACTTCTTAAATTACTTCTTAAATTACTTCTTAAATTACTTCTTAAATTACTTCTTAAATTAGTTGTTAAATTAGTTGTTAAATTACTTCTTAAATTACTTCTTAAATTACTTCTTAAATTAGTTCTTAAATTACTTCTTAGATTAGTTGTTAAATTACTTCTTAAATTACTTCTTTAATTATTTCTTAAATTACTTCTTAAATTAGTTCTTAAATTACTTCTTAAATTACTTCTTAAATTAGTTCTTAAATTACTTCTTGGATTAGTTGTTAAATTACTTCTTAAATTACTTCTTAAATTACTTCTTAAATTACTTCTTAAATTACTTCTTAAATTACTTCTTAAATTACTTCTTAAATTACTTCTTAAATTAGTTGTTAAATTAGTTGTTAAATTACTTCTTAAATTACTTCTTAATTACTTCTTAAATTACTTCTTAAATTACTTCTTAAATTATTTCTTAAATTACTTCTTAAATTACTTCTTAAATTACTTCTTAAATTAGTTGTTAAATTACTTCTTAAATTAGTTCTTAAATTACTTCTTAAATAAGTTGCTAAATTACTTCTTAAATTACTTCTTAAATTACTTCTTAAATTACTTCTTGAATTACTTCTTAAATTAGTTGTTAAATTACTTCTTAAATTACTTCTTAAATTGCTTCTTAAATTACTTCTTAAATTACTTCTTAAATTATTTCCTAAATTACTTGTTAAATTACTTGTTAAATTACTTGTTAAATTACTTCTTAAACTACTTCTTAAATTAGTTCTTAAATTATTTCTTAAATTACTTCTTAAATTACTTCTTAAATTGGTTGTTATATTACTTCTTAGATTACTTCTTAAATTACTTCTTAAACTACTTCTTAAATTACTTCTTAAATTACTTCTTAAATTACTTGTTAATTACTTCTTAAATTACTTCTTAAATTACTTCTTAAATTACTTCTTAAATTATTTCTTAAATTACTTCTTAAATTACTTCTTAAATTACTTCTTAAATTACTTCTTAAATTACTTCTTAAATTACTTCTTAAATTACTTCTTAAATTAGTTGTTAAATTAGTTGTTAAATTACTTCTTAAATTACTTCTTAAATTACTTCTTAAATTACTTCCTAAATTACTTCCTAAATTACTTCCTAAATTACTTCTTAAATTACTTCCTAAATTAGTTAAATTACTTGCTAAATTACTTGTTAAATTACTTGTAAATTACTTGTTAAATTACTTGTTAAATTAATTCTTAAATTACTTCTTAAATTACTTCTTAAATTACTTCTTAAATTAGTTGTTAAATTACTTCTTAAATTACTTCTTAAATTAGTTCTTCAATTACTTCTTAAATTAGTTGCTAAATTACTTCTTAAATTACTTCTTAAATTACTTCTTAAATTACTTCTTAAATTACTTCTTAAATTACTTCTTGAATTACTTCTTAAATTAGTTGTTAAATTACTTCTTAAATTACTTCTTGAATTACTTCTTAAATTAGTTGTTAAATTACTTCTTAAATTACTTCTTAAATTGCTTCTTAAATTACTTCTTAAATTACTTCTTAAATTATTTCCTAAATTACTTGTTAAATTACTTGTTAAATTACTTCTTAAACTACTTCTTAAATTAGTTCTTAAATTAGTTCTTAAATTAGTTCTTAAATTACTTCTTAAATTACTTGTTAAATTAGTTGTTATATTACTTCTTAAATTACTTCTTAAATTACTTCTTAAATTACTTCTTAAATTACTTCCTAAATTACTTCTTAAATTACTTCCTAAATTAGTTAAATTACTTGTTAAATTACTTGTTAAATTACTTGTTAAATTAATTCTTAAATTACTTCTTAAATTACTTCTTAAATTACTTCTTAAATTAGTTGTTAAATTACTTCTTAAATTACTTCTTAAATTAGTTCTTAAATTACTTCTTAAATTAGTTGCTAAATTACTTCTTAAATTACTTCTTAAATTACTTCTTAAATTACTTCTTAAATTACTTCTTAAATTACTTCTTAAATTACTTCTTGAATTACTTCTTAAATTACTTCTTAAATTACTTCTTAAATTGCTTCTTAAATTACTTCTTAAATTACTTCTTAAATTATTTCCTAAATTACTTGTTAAATTACTTGTTAAATTACTTGTCAAATTGCTTCTTAAAATTACTTCTTAAATTACTTCTTAAATTACTTGTTAATTACTTCTTAAATTAGTTCTTAAATTACTTCTTAAATTAGTTGTTAAATTGCTTCTTAAATTACATCTTAAATTTTATTTGGCAACAATGATAGTTCAGTATGGCGCCCTTGACATTGTTCTTGATAAAGTTTCTTTCCAAATCTTTCTCAATCTTCTTCTCTTCCTAACAATACCTTTGTCTTTAGGTCCCGCCATACTCCATAACGCTCTTTTTTTTACAAACCTCTATTTAACTCGTAACTTCGTAGAAAGTAAAAGCTGATGGGTGTGTGGGCTCAAAAACCTGGATCTCGAAAACGGCTCTAACGATTTTCCTAGAGATGTGTTATTTGCTGTATCTCACTTGGAAAAGAATTCTTAGCTCGTTGGCCGCACTGGGACAACTCTAGTTTGACCGTTATAATTATTAAAGTATACAAATAAATAAATTTAAATTTGGCTAGAGGACTAGAAAATCTGTATTCGTCTCCGGGTAAGAGCTTACTTAACTAATAGTCAAGAACACTTTGCGACTTCTGTTGTTACCCTATCCTTTAATGAAATAACAATGAATCTTTAGGTAAATTTTTGCGCATCGTCTTCTAAGTCTAGGCCTATAGGCCCATCATTAGAATATTATAAAGCGTATTAGATTTCTACCAGATTATTTCTCCTCGTGGGGGAGGTAAGGTGGAGTAGAACTATATATATATATACATATATATATATTTAAATCAAACAATAGTTAGTTAATAAGAGTAAAATAATCGCTCTATAAGTGGTATAAAGGAGGTATGAGATTTAAAACAAAAAGATGGTTATATTGTCCTTGTTTCTTTCTTACTGAATGGAAGCTGTAAAATCAAAGTGTAATTAAAGAACAGGTTACTGTGATTCACTTTTGCTGTACAAATCCCCAATTCTTTGAAAAAGTCAAATTAAAGTCAAATTGATTAAATTAAAATTCTGAAATAGCTGTCACTTTCTCAAGTAGCCTTTTTGTTGCCTGCTCCTTCCTCTCTGTCTTTGTCTCTCTCTCTCTCTAATGTCTCTCTTAGTCTCTCTCTCTCTCTCTCTGTCACTGTCTATGTCTGTGTATGTCTCTCTCTTTCTCTGTGTCACTGTCTCTGTCTGTGTCCCCCCCCCCTCTCTCTCTCTTTCTCCGTGTCACTGTCTCTGTCTGTGTCCCTCTCTATCTCTCTCTCTCTCTCTTTCTCCGTGTCACTGTCTCTGTTTGTGTCTCTCTCTATCTCTCTCTCTCTCTTTCTCCGTGTCACTGTCTCTGTCTGTGCCCCCCCCCCTATCACTGTCTCTCTTAGAAATTTAGATAATCGGAAAACATCGTCGTGATTCCCTATAAGCTCTATTTATGGCCAATCTAATGCATTCTCTTTTAGTTTGGCTTTATACATAAAATATGAGGAGGAAGAATCCAATTATCTATTTCATCTTTCTTGATTGACTGGGTTGAAGGAGAACGGAAATTACATAATTTTTTGTGTTTTTTAACTAGTCTAATTTGTGATGAATAAAGTTCCTACCTTGTTTGGAACCAAACATAAATATAGGTCAGGGATTTTGAATTTTTATTGTTGACAGCTTTTTAAACATCTTAAAATTCCTTAGAGTTTAAAACTCGGTTGATTCTATTTCAATAGCTAGCATTAGCAGTGTTTCCCAATGACGCAATTCTCTTGGCGACCTAGTAAAAACCAATTAATCGTAAGACTTTCTTGCATGCTGTTGTTTAGGGTTGTCTTATAAATAAACTCATGAGGGGATTTAAGATTATCAAGCACAATAAGGTAATTAAAATAAACGAAATAATTACGAAATGATACAAGACGTATTTCTTTAGAAAGATCAATTGTTATCTTGGCTTTTTTATAGCGCGTCTTTCGTTGTTTTAACGAAGGGATTGTGTGGTCGAAACAATGATGTAACAATATTTGAAGCCTGTGCACTACAGAACAATGTCTGACTATTCAATCATCATCGTAATGTCAGAGATACTAGTTTAAATTATAAACTCAAACAAATATATATATATATAAACAAATTTATATATATAATGTTTGTAAAATGTTTTACATGTTTCGGATGTTCCTTCAGAGTTTAAAATAGTTTACTTCCTAGTCCAAACCTCCCACAAGACGACGGGGGATAGGAGCGGCAGGGTTTTGAACCTGGGAACATCGATAAATCCAACGACAGTTCATATATATATATATATATATATATATATATATATATATATATATATATATATATATGTATGTATGTATATATATATCCTTCTGTCTCGGAAGGCAATGAATGCTCCCAGAAAGTCAATGGTTTTGGTTTCGTCTTGAGACGGGCAAACCTAAATACTTTTAAAATAAATACGGGATACACCTCTGGGGCCTTGACAAAGACAGGAGCAGAAGAAGAAAAGAAAACTTAAATAGACCCACCAGCGGACAACAATTTTGTCTGCATCGTTGGTGGCAAAATATACAGGTCGCAACTGGATTTGCTTAGTCATATGCAAGACTTCATTCATCCTCGGAATCAAAGACCTTCCTTTATATTAAAGTACGATGTATTGCAGTTTCTATTGTATGCAGTTAGGGTTAGAGTTCGCGACTATAAGTAGTTTCATTGAAAGTAAGCTCACAACCTGTTCAACAGAAACACCTCCACTTAACTTTTACCCTAATCAAGGGTACTGCTCAGAGGAGTAGCTAGGGTGGGGGAGGGAGGGGGGAGAATTTGAAAATCCCCCGGGCCTTCACTTGAAAGGGCCCCCAAAAGAGTGTGTTTTTTTAATTAAATATTAAATATTCCGCAAAATGCAAGGGGCCCCAAATGATGGCAAATTCCTAGCTACGCCATTGGTATTGCTTCGCTGTGGTATGTTACTACTTCATTTGAGCTTCTTCCTTTTTATACATAAAAACCATGACACAAAATAAGTTTTTTAACTTTAGACTCCCGCTCTTCTTTCTATACGGAGAAAAAAATTAGGAAATATTAATAGGATTAAAGTATCACCAAAATAGTGCATGTCACAAACAGCAAACTTTTTTTTTTGTCTAGAAACCTAGGACTTCAACTAGTTGTGTCCCTTGTTTAGATGAGTTTTCTCTCCCTTCCTTTATCCCTCGTCTGAGTGGGTGGTTGGACATGTTGGGTTTCACCATTACCGTGGAGGTGAATAAGAACGAACTACTTGGAACAAACAAGTTCATTGGCATGTACTTTCTGGAGAATTCTTAACCAATCAACATCTTCCTACTTCAAATTTTATAGGAAATTTCAATCAAGCAAAATAGAGAAAATCCTTTTTAAAAAAAAAAAAGCTTATCTAAGGGAAAAAGCTCCTCACTTACCACTATTTCTCCCTATAATGTAGAAGTTATCTCCCTTATACGATATCAAACAAAAAATAATTAAAAACCAATAAGTCATTGAGTAATTGGTTAGTTTTTAAATTCATTCATGTTTTGTTAGATGCATTACTAACATTGTGCAAAGTTTCATCTTCATCCGAGATTGGGTGTGGCAGAAATAACGTTGTATCAACCTTTACCAGACAAACAGAAAAGTGACTAGATATACGCTTTGTAAGAAATACATTAACGTTTCCTGTTGTTATGTGCTAGAGATGGTGTTACCCAACTTCTGCCCTTTATGTTTACTCAGAGCTCTTAAAGAGCTAGCTATTCGAAGTATCCCCCCCCCCCCCCCGCCATAAAAGGAAATTTCAACAGTTGGTTAAAGAGAATAACTTTCTGTCCGGCAAATTTTTTTTCAAAAATATTTTGTTTATTTTCTCAAAGCATAACATCATGTATAAAAAAGTAAAACATCTCTGTTCGGAAGTCAAGTGCTCTACCACTCAGCCACCGCGCCCCTAACGTCACGTATGAATGTTCATCTAATATTTGTTTGGGAGTGAGGGGGGGGGGAAGTGTTGTGGCTGGTGAACTTAAAGTAATCATTCGTATTCTAGGCTAAACATCACCCCCGCAAATGCAAAATATTTCTATGAAATTTATAACTTGATCTGATTTTCGCTACGTCTAATACTTAAGATTTTGTAACTAAAGGTTATTCACAGTTATCTCCTCTTTGTAATCGCTCTGAAGATCCACTCCAGACGCTATTTCGCACTCCCTGGCATAGAAGAAAGTAGCTGGCAGCAGATAGCTTCTGAAAGAGTCAGTTGGAGAGATATCATAAATGCCGCTGGACACACATTTGAGGCCCAAAGAAAAGCACTTGTTGAAGTCAGGTGCAGAAGACCAAAAGAAAACTTAAATGGACCCCCTGCGGACAATGGCTTTGCATCAGATGTGGGAAAATATGTAGGTGAAATCTGGGTTTGCATAGTTATGTGAAACACTGTACTCAACATTAGTCTTTGGAATCGAAGTCATTGCCACTTCTATCAATACATTTTAATTTTCAATTCGATTCTGAGGTGCTGAGAAAAAAGAAAACTTCACAAAAAATCATTATATGAGTTTTAAATGTCCATGCTTACTTGTCCTTATTCTGTACACCGGATACACCAAAAAGCTATTTATGGGTTTACCCTCGTTGTATTCATATATCTAATTGATGAAAAAAAATGCCGAGTCCATTCTCTAAAGATACTTCCAAGTTCACGCGTACTCTCTAATCTAATCAAACAAGCCCAACACGTACGTCCCGTTCTAAACAAGGGACACAATCATGCTTTTAATGTTCGTTTAATTGTGTTTGTAAGAATTTCAGACATAAAATACAATTTGCAAAAGGGGAGACAACATCATCCTACGCATAGTCTTGAGGTAATCTAGTAAATTCTAGTTGTCAGTGGAATAAAGATATTCTACTGAATCAATCAGCTGTTTTCTATTTTAGCTAGACTACTCAGAACAGTGCTATCATTGAACAGTGTAGCTCAAGTAGTGGATCAGTTTATATCCATATGTATAGATTACGTAAATTTATTTTATAAAGCTTATGTTGATTCACTCCGTCTTTTTGCTTGTGTGAGTGAATGAGGTGCCACTATCACACAAAGAGCTATACATTTTTTTTTTGGATATAATACAAATTGTTGATTCAGTTTCACAACCTTTTACTAGTATTGCGTAATTTTTTTTATAAAGCTTATGTTGAATCAATCCGTCCTCTTTGCCTGTGTGAGTGAATTCTTTTACGCTATTGTATTTCTACCAATCATTCTCGGATCAAGTTAAAATTGTACACAATCATTCATTGTCGATGACAACATTCGAATAAATGAAAAAAAAAACTATTATTTTATCTAATAATGGTAATTAATTATTTCAAATATAAAAAATGGGAGATAAAACTTGCATTATTGAGAGATATGGCAGTGATTGAATGGATCTTACCCTTAACTCAATATAAGATTTGTTTTTAAACATGAATTTTTAGCGGTCCCTGAAAGGGGAATAGCCGCTATTAAATTTATGTGGTCTGTCCGCCCGTACGTCCGTCCTGTTTAGATCTCAAAGACTAGAAAAGATATTAAAAATCGATATCATGATATTTTAGATCTTTTAAAGTTCTGGTGCAAGGGCTACATTTTCTTTCTAAAAGCAAAAAGTTTAATTTTTAAAATTAACTATGGAAGCAGTTGTTTTTATTAATTTTTTTTTTCATATAAAATTGCATCATTTTTACAACTATTCGATATTAATGGTAAAAATAAGAGAAATTTTGAAGTAACTGGACAGTCACATGGTAGATTTATGCAAATTGTTTTGATATTTATTATAACTATATCAAGTATTTTCTGTCATATTAAATATCTACTTTTAAACAAAATGTTTAATTATGTTTTAAAAAAGAAAGAATCTATGCATATAAATGGAATATTTCGAACCGCGCCCGTCTATTATTTTTATATTGAATGATATAGAGTAAAAGCTCATAGCTGTATACTCATAATAGTCTCTGATATTCTTGCATAAGCCTACCACTTCGGAGGCCGATTGGACAGAGTGTGCCATTACGAAAAATTGCGTCCAATATGCCTCGTAGGATTTCAACAGTACGTTTCCGGAGACAACGGCATTGCATTAAGTCTCCTCGCAGACGGCGGGCTTTCGGGCGCTGAGGTTAACGGTCCCCGGGCAACCTCTAAAGGTTCCTTCCAAACCTTCCAGGTATGTGTGGCAGTGCGACGAGGGTAAAAGCTAGCCAAGAGCTAGAGCTTTAGGTGGGTAGCAATGTCTCAACTGGTGAGACCTCTAAGTCTAACATGCAACCCAGAACTCCCCAAGTTTGGGGAACTATCAAAAACATTAGTACAAAATTATCTTCAAAACCTGATCCAAGTCTTGTGTCCGCACCAACTTGCAGGTCGGAGTGCATGCAGGGTAAAAATATGTCATAGATCTGTATTTTTACATTGAAGTCAGAATACTACGATAATTTATATTCCTAGCTAGAAATAAGTCTGCTTAGTGCGACATTAAATGTTGTTTCTTTAAGATCTATACTCTGTATGGCTGTCTAGTGAAATACAAAGTAAAAGGTTGATCACTTTAACATTTTGTTTTCTTTGCCTATTCACTATTAAAAACTTGAAATGATCTGTCACTATTACTTTAAGAGCTATACATTATTTTTGGATCCAATACAAATTGTTGATTCTGTTTCACAACCTTTTACTAGTACTTAATTATTAACAGATTAAGTTTTATAGATGCCAAACAGATGGGCTAGACGTGGGACAGTTGGAGAGACTTGCCCAGAACCGAGATGATGGTTAATGGTCAATGTCCCAGACGGGACCGCAGACAGAGATGATGAATTTTTATTAAACTGCATTTAAATGTCCGGATATCTTGACATAAAAGTTAGTCGATTTTTTATATCTTATGCTTTAAATAGCCGTCGCCCAAAAACTGTCTAAAACATTTCAGAACATTTTAAATCAAAATATTTTTTCTTATTATCCACATACCAACACATAATTAAAAACATATTCTAATATAAATATTTACTATTTCTATTTGCGGGTTTAACTATCCTTAAATAAGCTGTCCAGTATCGTCACAATGGTCCTGAGTTCAATTTCTGCATGCTTTTATTCCTGTTGTGATTGATGTGAACTTCTAGCCTATGACTTTGACATGGATACATTACGTATGCAATACTTCAAGAACACCAGGGATGCATTAGAAATGAGAAATATTTAATAAAGAAATAGGAATAAATTATAACTGTAGATAACGCCAACAAAGCTGAATTCCTAAATATACATTAACTATCAGAACTGCCTTATAATGGCTCCTACTATGCTAACACAACACTCCGGTCCCCCGTCAACAATAACAAAACTTCAAGCGCTGTCACTCTGTCTCAACCAATGAACCAATGAAATAACGGTAAACTCAATAAATAAACATAGAATTCTTTAAATCATTAACTACACATCATCCGTTTAAAACTACTCAAAACTGGTCATTAAGTACTCATGTCTAATACAAATAGGAGACTTGCTTCACTACATTGTGACTTTGTATAAAAGGAAATACATCTCAACTGATGTCACTCATCACGGCCATTCGTGTACCTTCTTATCTGGTCAACATTGGCAGTAAGCTGAGAACTATCTGTCAAACTGTGCACATAGAATAGAGTCAGGTGGGTTGTCGACATATAATAAAATAAGAATAGGAATAAGATAAAATGTCCTGAGGATTTGGGGGGGGGGGGGGGTAAACACTAGGTATGGAGCTATAATTAGTCATACATCCTACGAATGTAGGCATTATAACGCCATGAATGGAGTCAATTGTTCTGAGGGTGTTATGGTGGAAAGCTGCCCCACTAAAAGACTTGTACTGTCAGACGTCACCTTGTTTCACTATTCCCTTGTTACACATAGTCTCATAAGCCGAGGTTTTAAAGCGTTCTTCCTACACCAAGAAGATTAAAGGTAGTGGTGTAAAGATATGTTGACAACGCTCTGCAATTTGGTCAAACGTGGTGGAGTCACATTACTGGGGGTGGAGAGGAACTGCACTGTTGCAGTGGCTGTTTTCAAACTTGTTGCACATCGTCTGAATCAAGTCTGAATCAAGAGTGACTCGAAGGCGATATGAGAAAATACTACCAGTTGTCAAGGAAAACAATGTCTCTTTACACAGCAAACTTGTGACTGGTACAGACAGTTTCGCATTGTCTCGTACTAACACGCAGTTGTTTCCTTCTGGTCGCTAGATCAAAGGTCACTAAGTAAAATATTCTGCCTAATACTTCGACACTGGTATGTTCACGTTGTTGTTGTTTTTTTTTTTCCCAGTCAAAGGAACTGAAAGTAGTCTCCACACACACAAACAGTCAGCTACAGTATGGCTGTAACTCTGTATTTGACCTTGACCTTGAGAAAATTTAGTCCAAACTATACTAGTAGCTCTGCACATGTGTAGCTTCAAAATACATGCACATTCTAACAGCAGGTCAGCCTTGAATTTCGCCACCACTGTCAATCAAAAAAAAAATTCATCACTACGCTGGAGCGTGCACTGCCCTCAGAACCTAATAGTAAAACGTTTCTCTCTATGGTCTCTAGTAAACGAACAAGTTCCCATTCCGTCCTCTTTGCTGTTGACAACGGTAGAAGCTTGAGGATGTCATTGCTTCCTTCAGTTCTTGGCGTCTGGCGTCATCGTCGTTTCTTCCTTTCCCACGTCCATAGCCAGCTCGATCAAATTCTCTTGGTCGCCATGGACCTCCCCATCTATCTCGGTTACCATAATATCTGTTGACTGGCGGGCTGCCATAATATCTGTTGACTGGTGGGCTGCCATAATATCTGTTGACTGGCGGGCTGCCATAATATCTGTTGACTGGTGGGCTGCCATAATATTTGTTGACTGGTGGGCTGCCATAATATCTGTAACAAGGTATACGTCCTTTATAGCCTTGGTATCTTTGAGGCTGGAATTCTCCTTGGTCCTCTGGGTACTGCCGCCTTCCTCCATTGCCATTTTCTCTGTACCATAGATACCATCCACTCGTCCTACAGCTATTTCGATCAGCAGAATCTCTACTGCCCTGCACATTAGAACCCCCTGGACCAGTTACGTTTGCTGTTTCTTTTCGTTTCTCTTCTTCGACGACGTCAAATTCCGTTTTTTCCGCCTTCTGTAACACTTGTGGGGTATTTTCTTGGGTTGCTTTTAACTATGGCCGTCTGGTGCACAAATAAATCTTCCTTATTTCCGTCCCTGCCAACATGATCCTCACTTTCTTGTTCCGGTTTGACTTTTTGTTGTCTGCCTTCAACTTGTTGTCTGCCTTCAACTTGTTGTCTGCCTTCAACTTGTTGTCTGCCTTCAACTTGTTGTCTCGTTTCTAAAGGAATTGTTGGACTACGGTGTTCTACGTGTTTAGGGTCGTAGTCTTGTCTCCTTTGTTGCCCTTGCAATTCAGTCGTCACTGATTGGTCGATGTCATCAGCTTCTTGTGTTGGCTCCCAGTTAAAAAATTGTTTCCATCTGTCGATCTGAGCCTCGCTGGGACACTCTATATTTGGTACATTCCCTATCACCACTTCGAATAGACCATTCTCAACAACTATAGCTTCAAACTTTTTATTGAAATACGGAGAGTTAATGTGTACTATAGCTGTTGGGTAGCTCTTTATTTGCCCTCCGAAACCTTGTACTCTGCATTGTCTTTTAGTGTACTGGTGAGGTTTAGCTAAGAGTACACATTTGGTGGCCCCAGTATCGCGTAGGGCGTGGGTATGATAGCCATTAGCTATAGCTGGACATACGAACGGTGAAAGGCTATCCGCCAAGACTCCAACATGGGCTACAACATCGTTCTTTTAGTATTCTGTTCTCCGGGCATCTCGACAATACTTCGCTATGTGCCCCATTCTCCCACAGTTGTAGCATCTCACTTCACTTCTCTGGGCTGGTGACTGATTTAGTCTATAATCATTTCGTTCTCTTTGTATATCTCTGTTTTGTGGGGAACTATGTTGTTGTGCTGTTTCTTCCTTTGTAAATCGTGCTGTTGTAGAGACTGCTGAGGCGGCAAATTCGATTTCTTCACTGTTTTCAACCTTTTCTAGTATTTCGCCCGGATGTGCCGCTACATAAGTTGACACAGTTCCATGACGGTATCCTCACTTCTCGCTTTTCTTTCCTGTAGGAAGGCAAACAGATTCTTCCCAGCTGTTGATATGATTCTGTGTACGATGATAAACTGCTTCAGACTCTCGAAGGATTCTTCAATTCCAGACGCTTGAACCCATTTCTCGAACGTTATTGTCACCTCAGAAACAAATTGCTTCATGTCGCCGTCTATGGTTTTAGTTCATGGAACTTCTGGCGGCATTCGTCCTGGCTGTAGTGATAGACATCAAGTAATGTTTTCTGGAGGCTGGCATAGTTGGCTACCTCGTCCTCGCTGTAGTGATAGACATTAAGCAATGTTTTCTGGAGGATGGCATAGTTGGCTACCTCGTCCTCGCTGTAGTGATAGACATCAAGTAATGTTTTCTGGAGGATGGCATAGTTGGCTACCTCGTCCTCGCTGTAGTGATAGACATCAAGTAATGTTTTCTGGAGGATGGCATTGTTGGCTACCTCGTCCTCGCTGTAGTGATAGACATCCAGCAATGTTTTCTGGAGGGTGGCATAGTTGGCTACCTCGTCCTCGCTGTAGTGATAGACATCAAGTAATGTTTTCTGGAGGGTGGCATAGTTGGCTACCTCGTCCTCGCTGTAGTGATAGACATCAAGTAATGTTTTCTGGAGGGTGGCATAGTTGGCTACCTCGTCCTCGCTGTAGTGATAGACATCAAGTAATGTTTTCTGGAGGGTGGCATAGTTGGCTACCTCGTCCTCGCTGTAGTGATAGACATCAAGTAATGTTTTCTGGAGGGTGGCATAGTTGGCTACCTCGTCCTCGCTGTAGTGATAGACATCAAGTAATGTTTTCTGGAGGATGGCATAGTTGGCTACCTCGTCCTCGCTGTAGTGATAGACATCAAGTAATGTTTTCTGGAGGGTGGCATAGTTGGCTACCTCGTCCTCGCTGTAGTGATAGACATCAAGTAATGTTTTCTGGAGGATGGCATAGTTGGCTACCTCGTCCTCGCTGTAGTGATAGACATCAAGTAATGTTTTCTGGAGGCTGGCATAGTTGGCTACCTCGTCCTCGCTGTAGTGATAGACATCAAGTAATGTTTTCTGGAGGCTGGCATAGTTGGCTACCTCGTCCTCGCTGTAGTGATAGACATCAAGTAATGTTTTCTGGAGGGTGGCATAGTTGGCTACCTCGTCCTCGCTGTAGTGATAGACATCAAGTAATGTTTTCTGGAGGGTGGCATAGTTGGCTACCTCGTCCTCGCTGTAGTGATAGACATCAAGTAATGTTTTCTGGAGGATGGCATAGTTGGCTACCTCGTCCTCGCTGTAGTGATAGACATCAAGTAATGTTTTCTGGAGGATGGCATTGTTGGCTACCTCGTCCTCGCTGTAGTGATAGACATCCAGCAATGTTTTCTGGAGGATGGCATAGTTGGCTACCTCGTCCTCGCTGTAGTGATAGACATCAAGTAATGTTTTCTGGAGGATGGCATAGTTGGCTACCTCGTCCTCGCTGTAGTGATAGACATCAAGTAATGTTTTCTGGAGGCTGGCATAGTTGGCTACCTCGTCCTCGCTGTAGTGATAGACATTAAGCAATGTTTTCTGGAGGGTGGCATAGTTGGCTACCTCGTCCTCGCTGTAGTGATAGACATCAAGTAATGTTTTCTGGAGGCTGGCATAGTTGGCTACCTCGTCCTCGCTGTAGTGATAGACATCAAGTAATGTTTTCTGGAGGCTGGCATAGTTGGCTACCTCGTCCTCGCTGTAGTGATAGACATCAAGTAATGTTTTCTGGAGGATGGCATAGTTGGCTACCTCGTCCTCGCTATAGTGATAGACATCAAGTAATGTTTTCTGGAGGGTGGCATAGTTGGCTACCTCGTCCTCGCTGTAGTGATAGACATCAAGTAATGTTTTCTGGAGGATGGCATAGTTGGCTACCTCGTCCTCGCTGTAGTGATAGACATCAAGCAATGTTTTCTGGAGGATGGCATAGTTGGCTACCTCGTCCTCGCTGTAGTGATAGACATCAAGTAATGTTTTCTGGAGGCTGGCATAGTTGGCTACCTCGTCCTCGCTGTAGTGATAGACATCAAGTAATGTTTTCTGGAGGCTGGCATAGTTGGCTACCTCGTCCTCGCTGTAGTGATAGACATCAAGTAATGTTTTCTGGAGGGTGGCATAGTTGGCTACCTCGTCCTCGCTGTAGTGATAGACATCAAGTAATGTTTTCTGGAGGGTGGCATAGTTGGCTACCTCGTCCTCGCTGTAGTGATAGACATCAAGTAATGTTTTCTGGAGGATGGCATAGTTGGCTACCTCGTCCTCGCTGTAGTGATAGACATCAAGTAATGTTTTCTGGAGGATGGCATTGTTGGCTACCTCGTCCTCGCTGTAGTGATAGACATCCAGCAATGTTTTCTGGAGGATGGCATAGTTGGCTACCTCGTCCTCGCTGTAGTGATAGACATCAAGTAATGTTTTCTGGAGGATGGCATAGTTGGCTACCTCGTCCTCGCTGTAGTGATAGACATCAAGTAATGTTTTCTGGAGGCTGGCATAGTTGGATACCTCGTCCTCGCTGTAGTGATAGACATCAAGTAATGTTTTCTGGAGGATGGCATAGTTGGCTACCTCGTCCTCGCTGTAGTGATAGACATCAAGCAATGTTTTCTGGAGGATGGCATAGTTGGCTACCTCGTCCTCGCTGTAGTGATAGACATCAAGTAATGTTTTCTGGAGGATGGCATAGTTCGCTACCTCGTCCTCGCTGTAGTGATAGACATCAAGTAATGTTTTCTGGAGGCTGGCATAGTTGGCTACCTCGTCCTCGCTGTAGTGATAGACATCAAGTAATGTTTTCTGGAGGCTGGCATAGTTCGCTACCTCGTCATCGCTTAGGACTTGTAGTGCGTCGAGGGCCTTTCCTCCGACCTAACTGAGAAGTTGTATGGCCCATTCGTGTTGCGGTTCCTTTTCAAGTTTCATCCACATTTCGAATCTGTTGATAAATGCATCCATCTTGTCCGTGTCTTCCACGAATTTTTGCCTCTTTGTTTGGGGCGTGTTTCTTTTCCTCGTGTCTCTATTTTCTTGCCCCACAACATCCTTTGCTTTACTCTCTTTTTAATGGCAGCGATTTTGGCCTTTACTTGGTCCTCTTCTAGCTTCCATTTAAATCTCATCTCTTCTTCCTGCATTGCCATCTTCCGTTCTTCTACTTTCGCCCTTTGTTTCCTTTCTTCCTCTTCTACTTTCACCTTTTGTTTCCTTTCTTCCTCTTCTACTTTCGCCTTTCTTCCTCTTCTACTTTCGCCTTTCTTCCTCTTCTACTTTCGCCTTTTGTTTCCTTTCTTCCTCTTCTACTTTCGCCTTTCTTCCTCTTCTACTTTCGCCTTTTGTTTCCTTTCTTCCTCTTCTACTTTCGCCTTTCTTCCTCTTCTACTTTCGCCTTTCTTCCTCTTCTACTTTCGCCTTTTGTTTCCTTTCTTCCTCTTCTACTTTCGCCTTTCTTCCTCTTCTACTTTCGCCTTTCTTCCTCTTCTACTTTCGCCTTTTGTTTCCTTTCTTCCTCTTCTACTTTCGCCTTTCTTCCTCTTCTACTTTCGCATTTCTTCCTCTTCTACTTTCGCCCTTTGTTTCCTTTCTTCCTCTTCTACTTTCGCCCTTTGTTTCCTTTCTTTCTCTTCTACTTTCGCCCTTTGTTTCCTTTCTTCCTCTTCTACTTTCGCCCTTTGTTTCCTTTCTTCCTCTTCTACTTTCGCCCATTGTTTCCTTTCTTCCTCTTCTACTTTCGCCCTTTGTTTCCTTTCTTCCTCTTCTACTTTCGCCCTTTGTTTCCTTTCTTCCTCTTCTACTTTCGCCCTTTGTTTCCTTTCTTCCATTCTAGCATCTCTCTCCTCATTCTGTCTTATGATTTTAGCATCCCACTCGTCCAATTCTTCTCTCTGGTAGCCAAGACTCTTCCCCGTTTCGTAAAGTTTTAGTAGGTCACCGTATGCTTTTTCGGCCATTTTATGGACATAGGTTTGTTCTTATACTTTAGGACAAGAGTTTTAGTCCCTGAGTTAATTAATTTACTCCAAGAAAGTAGAGCTTACTGATAACCAAAAGATAATAGATACAAATCTCCTAGTTAATGTCAAAGGTTTGACACGTTAGTGGTACTATAAGGATGAAATAGTTCACATGTCAACTTGTTGACACACTTGTTGCACCACCATTGTTGTGATTGTTGTGAACTTCTAGCCTATGACCTTGACATGGATACATTACGTATGCAATACTTCAAGAACACCAGGGATGCATTAGAAATGAGAAATATTTAATAAAGAAATAGGAATAAATTATAACTGTATATAACGCCAACAAAGCTTAATTCCTAAATATACATTAACTATCAGAATCAGAACTGCCTTACAATGGCTCCTACTATGCTAACACAACACTCCGGTCCCCTGTCAACATTAACAAAACTTCAAGCGCTGTCACTCTGTCTCAACCAATGAACCAATGAAATAATAGTAAAATTAATAAATAAACATAGAATTCTTTCAGTCTTACAACTAAGGTTCTATGACGTACCATTTACAATATTGTATACAAAACATAATCACCACAATTCCTCTATGGAAGGAACGTCTGGAACGTATAAACCAAGAAATATTTTTGTAAAAATCAATTCCGACTTTCAAAAGCTGATGGTACTTTATAATTTCTCATTCAATGTATTTCTTGTAATGCTCCCATATTACAGGGTGTGTTTACAGTGCGCTTCTTACAGTAGAGCTGCTCTATTGACAGTCCGTTTAGTCACTATTTTAAAAAAAGTAACTAGACATTTAAAATTTATTTAAAATTTAAAAACAAACAAGGTTACAAAACAGTTTGTGTGGAAACACAAACTCAAACTCGGCCCCCGAAGTGGTCCACCTAGAGTCTTCACCAGGATTCGAACACCGGACTTACAGTTCCAAGTGCTTTACCCCTCAGCCACAGCCAAAGCATCTCCATATATTTATTTAGCGTACACGTTACACTTATATTTTTTAAAATAATCATTATTAATCTTATCCATACATTGAACATCTTATACATGTAATAATGAGAGACTATAAAAGGTTTATTCTTGTAACAAAATTAGATAAATTGGCAACACACAAAAAAATTATTCATGACCTACTTTAAGCTACAATGGTGTACAAATGACAAGACTTTCCCCTCGTAAATAAAAATTAATATATTCAATGTCATTTGTCATACAAACTAGGCAAAGATCTATCTAGATCTAGACCTAGTTTTAGATCTAAATCTAGATTCAAGATATAAGTCTAGGTCTAGATTTAGATCTAAGTCTAGATCTAGAAATAGATCTAAGCCTAGAGCTAGAGTTAGTTCTAAGTTTAAGTCTATATATAGGTCTAACTAGATCTATATAGATTTAGAACAAGATATAAAATCTTGATATAGAATCTACTATATCTAGAGTAGAACTCGTATAAATTTACACGTTTAATGTTTAATGCGTGTACTAGACCTAGCTCAATGTTATGATCATGAATAGTAGGCTTTTTGTTACCGGGTAATGGTGTACTGTGCTGTCAGATTCATTTCTTAATATGATACTGTGGTTTACATAATAAATAAATCTGCACTCATAAGCTGTCAGAAGATAAGTTATTGCATAATAATTAAAATTCTGTTCAAATTATCAATACATTTATAATATATAAATTATAAATATAGCTAGATCTGGGCTCTATTTAGACTGTCAATGTAGGCCCTGTAATGAGGATATGTCAAAACTGCGCACTATTAAAGTAGTTCATTATTTTAAACTTGTAACTTAAACGAAGTTCGTATCAAAATTGTTTTTAAAAAACAACTTTTGAATCAGTATTCTAGTCTTCTACTTCTTCTTCTTCTTCTAGCCAGCTTTATTGCTGCTGAGCTGTCAGCTCTTTTGCAGACTGTGCCAAGGAAAAAATAGTGTGGTGTTTTCTTCAGTGGTTCAGCACTGCCGTACAGGGTGTTGGTTATGTTGGGCTGGAGTGGTAGTAGGGTCTGCCTAAGGTGGATTAGAGAGGGGCATTCGAAAAGGAGTATTCTATTCAATGAGTTAGTTAATAAATGGAAAATATATTTTATAATGACACTTTTACCATTGTGACTTTAGATGCATTTTGTTTGTACCAATGCGCGAATCTATGAATGAAGATTGAGTTATTAATGAAGACATCCACGACCTTTTAAAAAAGTTACCTCCCCTGAAGTTTTTCATTGAAAAGTGGTAGTAATTTTTTTAAATCTGCTTGCATAGATAATTTTTAAAATTAGATGGTTCACTTTCAGAAAAGAAAAAAAGTAGCCGTTGCATCAAAACTTTGAATGATCTAAAATATCATGATGTCCGATTTTCATTTCCTCTTGTAGTTTCTGAGATGTAAATCGGACGGACGGACAGACCACACATAACTAATAGCTTCTTTTCCCCTTTCGGGAGACGCTAAAAACACGATATAGAAGGATTTATTCCTAATATTGACTCCATTAAGATCCTTGTGACCTTTGAACTTTTAAAAAGGGATGTAATTCTATGGTCATTTGAGTCTATTCATTCCCCAACGTTCATTCAATTTTTTTTTTGTTCGAATCAACAACAAAAATGACGTCATCGCTTTTACCGTAACCTCAAAATAGCGTTGTCATAATTGACGTCTTTCCTTCAACCTCTTTCTCCTGAGCAACTATTTTTGAACGTTACATAAACTGTATTTCAAAAATAAAACTAAAACACTTCGCTATGAATGGGAACAAGGGGGCGTGTCTTTATTCTCTGGTGTGTGTGTTTGTTTGTGCAATACGCTTTTATGTGTTTGTGTGTGTTTGCGTGTGTTGATATAAAATTTATGGACACCTTGAACTTTCGAAGTGTAAAGCCATTTTATAAATAAGTAAAATATTTTTAAAATCTAAAAAAAAAGCGTATGTAAGAGAAAGAACCTCTAAAATCACTCACGTATCTAAATACTGTAATATTATCTCCCTTTTTCTATATAAAACAAAATTAAATAATAATCCCTATTGATTGATTGGTTAATTTTTGTATCGATTCCTGTATTTTCATCGACTATCAAAATTTTGTGTAAAAATTTCTACTTTATCCGAGAATGGAAAGAAGAAAAAAAAACGTGCACAACAAAATAAGGTAAATAACTCCACATATTCATACATATATCTCAGTAAGTAGCATTTATTTTCCCTTTTCTCTATCCAACAAAATAATTAATTACCAATAATTAATTAACTTATTCCTTTTTTGATTGATTCGTGTTTTGTTAGGTACAACAAATAAGTTTGTAAAGTTTAAACTTGATTCAACAATAAGTGTGGGAGAAATATATAACGTGTATAAAAATTGTCCCAGACAGACAGACAGATAGAGTGAATTGATATAAGCTAAGTTTTAAAAAATGGTTGCATAGCAGTTGTAAGGAAATAATGGAACCTTCCATTATGGAGTTAAGTTAAATGCGTTATTACAGAAGCTATACAAAGCCCTACATTGTTATAGTAAACACGAGTAAAGCGAACACGGCTATAGTGGATTCATTTGCTTCCAACACCAAGATGTTACATGGTGCGTCTATACCCTAGATTTGAACATGTTCTGATGAAGCCAATGCGGTCAAATACGTTTGAAAAGTGTATTTTTTGTTGTTTCCATGTTAACATAATTTAAACGGATATCAACTGCTATGCTCTTAAGGGACAGAATGTTGATTATCTTTATTTACCACTTAGCTCCTACGGCCTCTGAAGATCTATATAACAAAAGATGATAATTAAAAAGGCGAATGTTTCCCAGTAAGAAGGTTGTAGAGGATTGAAGAGAACTTTATGGCCTCGCTGCCCACCCTCCCCATCCCAATACCCAATTACCGATTTAGTAAGTCAAAATCAATACCGTACGAGCGTGACACCTTGACAGTCTAGTATATCAGTAGGCACGCCCTTGTCTGATCAATCCTTGGGTGGGGCGAGGATCAAAGGGACGTAACACTAGACTCACGAAAACAACAACATGAGTTATCCTTTTTTTTAATGACCTTGTCAACAGTCAACATGGAGGTCATGCAGCAGGAGTCCTCAAGAATTTTACAAGGGGATCTAAAGAATCTTTAAAAAAACAAAAAAGACAAAAAAAAAAAAGACACGCATAAGCGTAACATATTTAGGTGAACTATCTCAGCGAAATAGTCTGAGCAAAGTCGGAAAAAAATTAAAAGACATTCGCCATCCGCTCTATCATAGCTACGTCAAGTCGTCGCGAAGCGGGCGTCTTCCTCAAATCTTATGAGAGAACTTAATCAGAGGCGATGTTTCGAAGACCTTTGGTACAGCTTTTGTCCCCAATGATTTCAAAGTTTTCTGGGAGTAGGAAGGACATCAGTTGTGACTTACTGTTTGGGGTTGGTGCTTTCATTACTGCTGAACCTTTGTCATTGGTTTTATGTAATCCTTCTTTTGAAATTTTCATTCCACAGAAAATAATTTCATCTTTGAAGAAAACACATTTTCCAGCTTTGCCTAAAGACCATATTCCGTCAGTCTGCCAAGTACACTTAAATTTTCAAAATGCTCTGTATCATTTTGTCATGATCATGTCGTATTGATTGTATTCTACTTCTGGAAGACCAGGATTATGTCCCATTGTCCTAGACTATTCTATAGATCTTGTTTCAGATCGTTGGGGACGATGGGACCCTGAAAATGAGTTGATTGTGTTCATCTATAGACCTTAGGGTGTAATAGTGGCGGAGAGAGGTTTTGAAGCTTAAGATATGCTTGTCTTTTTTTGAGAATTTCGCTAGAATAACTTCTATTTCAGGTAGAGAATAGTGTTCGACTTTTAACACCGATTCAATGGTTACCTTGAACTCCCCACATATAGGGACATTGCTTGATGGTTTCATTATTGATAGTATAAGGTACAAGTATTGCGTTGTGGAATTTTATTTCAGCATCTTCTTGTTGATGTTGGCGTTGGCATGAATGTCTCTGATGGGCCTATTCCTTTCAAGATTTAGAGTTTTGAGGATATTTTAAATGTTTGATGCCATTCACGTCCAGTAAACATTTCGTTGACAATTTGAAAACTCCTATGTGACGAGTAGATACAGCTTAAATAGAAAGCTTAATACTATAGTGGTATTATTTATTTGAATTTAGATGTACCACAATTCGCTACTGTATGAGTATAGTGAACAAATATATAAGTGTGTCTTTAATCGACGTACACCTCAACAATATAAATTTCACCGGGGTTTATTTTGTATGTCTTATCTTTTCTCATATAATACAGACGTTACTTCAAAAAAAGAAGATGATTACGTCCTACGCGTCATGCATTCAGTCATGCATATTAACAAATGACTTAAATTCTGCCAACTGTCTGGTTTTCCTGGCTAGCTGTGGCAATCTATTCCATGCTCTAATAGCACTAGGGAAGAAGGAGTATTTGTACAAATTTGTCCTAGCATATGGGATGAGGAATGTGCCTTTATCTTTGTGTCTTTCTGAGTACTTTAATAATTTTGTTTTTGTATTTGAAGGTTATGGTTCAGTGTTTTATGTATAAATGCTATTTTACTTTTCAGTCTTCTGTCCTGAAGGCTTTCTAAATTTAGTGATTTTACCAAAAGTGTTACTCTAGTAAATGTAAGTTGTTGACATTGGGTTCATATTATAAACTTCTATTGTAGACGTTGTCAGGATGAATACTTCATACGTCTTCTGGACATTGATTTACTGTCTTAATGGTAAAACGTGTGTGACAGTTGCATGTGGAGATGAATATTTTTCCTTCCATGTATATTTGTTCTTTATATGGGCGGATGGCGTGGGTCTGTCTTATGTTTTGGAGACGGAAGCGGCACAATGTATTTGTTCCGTTCTATTACATTTCATTCGATAGGAATCTTTTTTAGGGATTATTTATTTTTGTTCTTTTGGTCCTAATAAGATTTAGAGGATATTTTAAATGTCAATGTCACTGAGAGATCTTATCCATTCACGTCCAGTAAGCAGCCGAACATTCCGGGCTCACATTGGTCTCACCAGCCACATGAGGAGGCACCAGTAAGCAGCTGAACATTCCGGGCTCACATAGGTCTCACCAGCCACATGAGGAGGCACCAGTAAGCAGCCTTACATTCCGGTCTCACATAGGTCTCACCAGCCACATGAGGAGGCACCAGTAAGCAGCCGAACATTCCGGGCTCACATAGGTCTCACCAGCCACATGAGGAGGCACCAGTAAGCAGCCTAACATTCCGGGCTCACATAGGTCTCACCAGCCACATGAGGAGGCACAAAACCCCAGTGCAAAGCCCTAAGCCCCCTGGATGACAATGTGGTCATGATAGAACCACGATGGACGAGCTATACATCCATTCACCTCCTAGTCTAGGAGGACTGCAGCCTTCACTTAAAATGTACAGAGGACGTTTCTTGATTTCGTGATCATTGTATACATTCAGTTTAAAGAAAGGATTTCTTCTCCTGTATACGTCTTAGAGCGGATCTTTGTGTCTTTAAGATATGGTCTACTTTTAAAGATGACCTGAAGTCTTCTTTGATCACTAGTATTCACTAGTGATAGTGCCGAGCCTGTAGCTAGGTTCTTGTGTTATGTCTGTTAATATTAATTTGATGGCACATTGTTTTTGTGTTTGTAGACTATATAAAGTGTTCTTCTTCAATTTCTTCTAAAATATATTGTTTTAGAGACTTTTGTTTTTAAAATTCGTCTATTTAACTTGCACCTTCCTGAAAATGTATGTGAAAAAAAACCTGGAAACGGATCTCGAAAATGATTCTAATGATTTTTTTAGAGATTAGACAGTTGTATATCTTACGAAAAAGAATCACTAGCTCGTTCGCCACACTGGGAAAACTCTAATTTGTCCTTTATAAGTTTTACTAGAGAACTAGAAAATATCTTCAACGGGGTATAAGATTTCGGGTATTTCAGCATTCATTCAAGAGTTTAGTAAGTTAATGTAGACTAAAAGCCTATTATTGCAATATTATGTATATGGTCTAGTATATTTATACCTTCGCTTAACCAAAATTTTTTCTCGGGGTGGAGTTGAATGTGGCGGGATAAAAAAAAAACATTCATTTTTTTTGTTAAATCTAACATCATAGCTGTTCAAGGAGAAATAATCGCTCTATAAGTTATATAAAGAATGAATTTTTGTAAAGTATGTGAATGGTTTTCTTGTTTGTCAATACAACATGCCCCCCCCCCCCCTGCAAATCCAAACGCCTTGGAACGTTTTCAAAAAAGTTTTTTTTTTAATCTTGATAATTGCGAAAAACAAAGAAGGCAGACCTATAGTTTCCTCAATATTTTATGAGAAATGGAGACTCAGACGCTTATCATCGCCCAGCTGACTTATAAAGATATGTAGACTTTCCTAGCTATAGCTAACACATACATTCATTAACTGTTGACTAGTACATTGAATTGTGTAAGTCTGTATGTTTATCTGTATATTTGAATTAGTCAAGCGTAAATGACATTATCTGTCTGGAATGACTAATTTACTTAAGACCATTAGTAACCCTGGCAACTATGGAGTGGGCTTCCTTCACACATGGAAAACTTTTTTTTTCCTACAAAAGAAATGTGATTTAGACCAGCGAGTTTCTAGACCGTTGTAATTTTTTTTTTTTTTTTTTTTTTTGGGGGGGAGGACTTCGTTATATGAAAGCCTAACGTCTAGACTTCCAATAATGTAATCCTCTAGTTCGCCATACACAAAATCCGCCCCCAATTTTATTTTTTTATTAGGCTTTTTATTTCTTCGTTTTTATTGTATTTTTTTAAATTTTGCAATTTTTTTAAAATCAAAATATTTATTTCTGAGGTGTCACATCTTCGCCACTATTACCCTAAGATAGACTTGTAGGAAATTGTGTGAACCATGACTTCTTTAATCAAAGGTTTAGATTTACTGTCTCGAACTATGTCTGCAAATATATCGCATTCCATATGAATTGAAAGATCTCTAAATGAATAGCTCTATAAATAAATTTGGTTTATGAATGAAATATATAGATCTGTAAATGAAAGTATCCATAAAAAAAAAGGTCTGTAATTTGCAAGAATAGATTATAATAGAGATGATTAAGTCTATAAATGAAATAAATATGTCTATACTAGGTATTATCCTTCTTTCCTATCTAAATGACTGTTCCGTAATATGAACAGCAGTTAAACTATTTATGACTGTTTTAATTGCGTCGTTTCTGGTAAGTCAATAAGTAGACTAGATATGAATATATACTTGAATAAGTTACTATTTCACTTCAAGTTTATCTGTAATTTGTTTTTTTTTCTCTCTCTCAACAATATTCAGATTCATGACACACAATGTTTCGTCTCTTGACCCACAGCTATTCAATCTTGCTTGGTACGCTGCTTTTCAAGAGACGGTTAATGATAGTGTCTGTGTGTGAGAGAGAGACAGTGACAGACAGAAAGAGATAGAGACCAAGATAGAGAGACAGAGACAGTGAGAGAGAGAGAGACAGAGAGAGAGACAGACAGAAAAAGAAACAGTGAGAGAAACAGAGACAGAACCAGAAAGAAAAAGCGAGAGACAGAGACAGACAGAGAGAGAGAGAGAGAAAGAGAAACATATAGTAAATAAAATTACAAACAGAGGCTGTGTTGCCACACAAACTCAGAGGCGGCCCCATGGGAGACGGATCCCTGGTCGACTGAGGATGGCATCGAGCAGGGTATGAAACCGAGACCATAGAGATAATCAGTCCTGCGCGCTAACCGCACGACCAAGCATTGCTCTTAATCTCATGACAAACTGGTTACAAACTAATAGCCTACTATTGATAATATACCTACACGTTACGGAATGACAACTACCGGATATGATAAAATATGTCAGAAGAGCGATGTTAGATAATCTTTTGGTATTGATCATTTTCATTTAGGCCTAAATGGAACTAGAATGAGGATGTAAATCTACCTAAATTAAACTACTAATTTAGCACTCTCAATATCTATATCTACTAGATCTTGATCTAAAATATATATTTGGGATAATGTAGATGTAATTTAGATAATATTTATATAAAAAAAACACTAGATAATAAATTAATAGACTAATTGCAATCTGAAATATTAAAATAGTAGATTAGTTTTAGTATTTTATAACATTGCAATATTGACATATTGACAATCTAGACTTTAGAAAAAAATCTACACTTTAAGCCTAGTAATTAAAATTATAGATCTTGATCTAGTCTAAATCATGGCTGTCTGGTAGTGCGGCTTGCGCGCTGGACTGTCGTCTGGATTCATCGATGGTCCCAGGTTCAAACCCTGCCCGCTCCCATCCCCGTCGTCCTACGGGAGGTTTGGACTACAACTCTGAAGGAACATCCGAAACATATAAAACAACAAACATTCCAAACTAGACCAAGAAATTCTAAATCTAGATTCTATAATGATTTTAATTAGAACTTAAAATCTAAATCCAGTTTTAAAAATCTAGCTGTAGTGTAAAAAAAAAAATCTTGTTTTTGAAATAAAACTTTTTAATAGCAAGAAAATGCAGTGTAGATACCTCAGAATATACATTTTGTTGGTTTTCAATATCAGAAATAGTGCTTGGCGGCGGGGCGAAGCCCCGCGCTGGGGGAGCTACTAGCGCTTCCCCAGACCTCCTTTATAATAATGGCGGGGAATCTACAATTTTTCCACTAACTCCAGGAAGAACCTATTCTAGTGCACAATAAACGTCTTCCGAAAGACGAAGGGTTAGAATGTAATAAAGATTATGTACACACACACACACACACATAAATACATATTTTTAAAAAATTCGCCGGGGGGGAGACAAAAAATCTCCCCCGAAAAAAATCCCGCCTACGCCCATGTGAGTATGTAACTATGTGTATATTTATCTACGTGTTTTCTTGAATGGTTGTATATATAGGCCACCAACCATCTTGTTCCAGGCGTCTCGGTTCTGGGCGAGTCTTTCCAACTGTCCCTACATCATAAACCTTCCAGCTGGAGGTCCATCTTTTCCTGGATCCATGACTTCTGTTAATTTGCTGTTTGGTGTTTCTGTACCTAGTGGTTGTATTTAATATATGCAGCTCTACGGGTGAAATAATTGGAATATTTTTATTTTGCCGGAAACATTTTGCCTTTTTATCTGTTCCTAAAACATATAAGACATTTTTTTCCTCCATCCTTCAATCCAAGGGCCTGCAACACCTTATATAAACAGTTCTTGGGCAAATCAGTTGTAGCCTACTCGTCTTCCGGCATTATTACGCCACACACACACACACACACTATTATGAAATGAAACACACCTTCTCTCACGAAACAACACACGTTTCGGAGCTTGTATCTGTTACAAACTGTTTTTGTTATTAAAATGATAGGGCTAATTTGGTAGGTATGTTAGACATCAAATTGCACGAGATGGTGAGACTGGCCAACAGGTCCAGGTGAATGACAGTAGGGGAAGATGCCTGATATTGAAGTTGGTTGGTGACTGGACTCTGAGAGAACGAAAGTGCGTATATTTTTCAGAGTCGGAAACTATACTTTAAATTCGTATAGAAGAGGTTTTTTTTAGTAGGAAAGCCTTTTCCTATCGTGGATGGTCCCATGTTGGACGTTGTATTTTCTATTAGTTGCTCTGATGATCTACTCAAGTACTACTTGTTAATAAGTTGAATAATTAATAAAGTGTTTCATCAGCTATAAAGTTCTGAGTTATGTCTCTTTGGAGAGTGTGTTATTACCCTATTAGTAAAGATGAAGATGCCCTCTCGTCAAGAGACTGAACTAGGGCTTCCTAGTGATCCAACCCTCCAGACAGCGACCTTCAAAAACAGCCAGGGAAGCCCATATATACAGACGGTTTGCAAGTATCTTCTAATTTAGTGTTTCCCAAACTATCGACATGTATACACCTTCTATTAGTTTCGAGTTATTTTAATAACCAATTAATCTGTCTTCGTTTTGATGATAAACAAATAGAAATGTTTTCCTAATAATAATAATAATGTTGTTAATAATGTTCTAGATTCCGAGGGTAAAGGATGAGTGCAATCTTTCACATGACTATGAATGATAAATGTCAATTAAAGCGGTATATAAATAGCATACATTTCAATAAATTTTAATGACGAAATTGTGCTGAGATGACAGATCATCATAATTTCTTTCTCAGGTTGTTAATTTTAATCGAAGACATGGTTCCACGTCCGTCAGTCTGTTCCTTTTTTTTCTATTTTGTATTAGCTTATATCAACTCTGTCTGTTTTGTAAAAAAGTGTATATACGTTATTTCTCCCACATACAATCTCGTATCAACCTTTTAAACAAGGTTACAATGACAGTTAGTGTGGAGACACAAACTCAAAATCGGCCCCCGAAGTGGTCCACCTAGGCTGGTAAAAAGGCAGGTTTCAATATTTTCAGAAAGAATATCAGAAATTCTATCAAAGACAATTGACAGAGAAGAATGGAGAAAGAAGGTTGACGGATCTTGTGTGGTGCCCAAGCGGTTCACAGACCAAAGGATAGGTGAATGTGAAGTTAGATGTGAATCCGGCCTAACTAATGTCTTATAATGAATATATAATTGCTCTGATTGTTTTGTAAACGGCCAATCTCTTATACCTCAAGAAAAAAAAATATCAGTAAAAAATATATAACGAAAATATTTTAGTTTCGAGTTCCATTGTTATTTTATTATGCAGTGCATTTGGAATGGTATAGGCTATATGAAAAATATGAAAAAAGAAATACTTATTAATTGCTGTTTTAAATTATGTCCAGCTTATATGCATACTAAATAGATTTTTTGTCTTTAAAAAAAAAGTTAACATTTTTTTGTGTGTAAATATAGTAGTTAGTAGGACAGAACTTACTTATCTTAAGCAATACAAATGTTAAACAAAAAAAAAAATTATTGACAAAAATTCTTGCACCGTTTACGTCTGTCAGCTGGAAACATGGAGCCTCCTGTGTTTGTTACTATTAATGGTGAATAGTTGTAAAAGTGGTGTATTTTTATGAAAAAACTGCTTGCATAAGTGATTTAAAAAATTAGATTTTTCGCTTTCAGAAAAGAAAAAAGTAGCCGTTGCATCAGAACTTTGAATGGTCTAAAATATTGTGATGTCGGATTTTCACTATCTTTTCTAGTTTACGAGATCTAAACGAGACAGACGGACAGACATTTCACACAAAACTAATAGCGTCTTTTCCTCTTTTGGGGGCCGCTAATACGGATTCAAGTGTTGTTTTAAAAATGTTTCAAAAATAACGAACGACTTTTATAGCGCGCAGTTTTAACAAATTCTCATTACAGGGGACTAAACTTGACAGTCTAAATGAGACTAAATAGAGCCCAGATCTAGATATATTTATAATAAATTAATAATGTGAACAAAATGTTAATTATTAAGGCAATAACTTATCTTCTGACAGCTTAGGGTGCATATTTATTTATTATGTAAACAATACTATCCCATTAAGAATTGAATCGGATACGAACAGCATAGTACACCATTAGTAAAGACATTACCCGGTAAGAACTAAGCAATGATCTAGCACCACTGTTCAAGATACTTTTTCAGGCATCTCTTAACCAGGGCAGAGTACTAAGAGACTGGAAAGAAGCTAATGTCACCCCCCATTTATAAAAGGAGAAAAATCTGATCCAGGAAACTACAGACCAGTATCCCTTACCAGCATCACATGTAAAATCCTAGAACACATAATATGTAGCAACATCATAAATCACTTAGACAAACATAATGTCCTTACTCCATACCATCATGGCTTTAGGAAATATAGATCTTGTGAAACACAACCAATAGGACTAATTGATGATTTTTCAAAAGGTTTAGATAACAGTGAGCAAATAGATGCTATCTTACTAGATTTTTCCAAGACTTATGACAAAGTTCACCACCATAGTTTGCTTAAAAAACTAAAATATTTTGGCATTAATGGTCCATTGCATCAGTGGATTAAAGATTTTCTGATAGGAAGCTGTAGAAGAAACTGTAATAATAAATGGCTCTAAATCAATACCAATAACAGTAAACTCATGTGTACCACAAGGTACAGTCTTAGGTCCACTTCTATTTTTAATTTCCATAAATGATTTACCAAATGCATTACTTCAAGAACAAAAGTCAGATTATTTGCAGACGATTGCATAATATATAGAACAATAAAAACAACACAAGACACAAATATTTTACAAAGAGAATTAGATAAATTACAGAAATGGGAATCAAAGTGGAGCATGTCTTTCCACCCAGAAAAATGTCAGCTATTAAGAGTAACAAAAAAACTAAAACAAATTAATTCCACTTATGTTATTCATGGTAAACCAGTAACACAGACTAAAAACGCAAAATACCTAGGTGTTATAAATAAATGAAAAACTGTCATGGAATCCACATATTGATGAAGCTATCAAAAAATCAAACAAAGCATTAGGATTTATTAAAAGAAATTTCTATAAATCAAATAAGAACATAAAACTAAAATGTCATTTAACCTTGGCTAGGCCAATAATGGAATATCCATTCTCTGTTTGGGATCCCTCAACTCAAGAAAACATTAAGAAACTGAAATAGACACAAAATAGAGCAGTGAGTTTAATAACAAACGAATATTCGCATTTGACTAGAGTAACACCTAAAGTAAAATCACTAAATTTAGAAAGCCTTCAGGACAGAAGACTAAAAAGTAAAGAAGCAATTATACATTATACACTGAACCATAATCTTCAAATACAAAAACAAAATTTAATAAAATACTCTGAAAGACACAAAGATAAAGGTACATTCCTCGTCCCATATGCTAGGACAAATTTGTACAAATACTCCTTCTTCCCTAGTGCTATTAGAGCATGGAATGGATTGCCTGAGCTAGCCAGGCAAACCAGTGATTTGGCAGAATTTAAGTCATTGGTTAGTATGCATGACTGAATGTATGACGCCTAGGACGTAATCATCTTCTTTTTTTTTGAAGTAACGTCTGTAGTATATAAGATAAGATAAGAAGATTTCTAGCTAGCTCACTACCTAACTATAATAGGTTAAGAATTTTTTTTTTCGTGTTGCCAATTTATCTAATTTTGTAAGAAGAATAAATCTTTTTTAGTTTCTCTTTATTGCATGTAATACGTTATTAATTTTGAATGTATGGATAAGGTTAATAATTATTATTTTAAAAAAATATAAGTGTACGCTAAATGAATATATGGAGATGCTGTGGCTAAGTGGTAAAGCACTTGGAACCAGAAATCCCGTGTTTGAATCCTGGTGAAGACTCTAGGTAGACCACTTCGGGGGCCGATTTTGAGTTTATGTTTCCACACAAACTGTCGTAGTAACCTTGTTTCTTTTTAATATTGTTTGAATAGTAGATTTTTATAATTGTTCATGAATATTCTTAAATTATTTTTGGATATTGCTATATGTTCGTGAAGCCGACTTGGTTTCATAACCTCATCTGAAAATGCAATCATTCAAAGTAGAACATTGGAATACTTTTCATCTAGTGGCAACTCGCTAAAACTCTGTAAAATACTCCTTTAGCACTTCTTTTAACCTTACTGAAATACTGATCTAGAAGTCAACCTCCTATCAGTAAGAGCCATATCAGTGCGCTATATCTTGATTAGGTTGTCAGCTTTTTATTGTTGATAACACCGCTCCTGACTCGGCAGTCGCCTTGAGACACTTCGATGAGATGAAATCGTTGAGATTGTGAGGTCAAGTCTGTGGCAATCAGTGCGAGCAGTAGTAGATCGATCAAATCTCGACCATGACCTGTATCGCTTTGTGTTACTGAGAAACATTGTAACTGAAATAACAAGTTTAACTAAAAAATAATTAAGCGAAAGATAAAAAGGGTGAGAACTTTAATGCCATGTAATTTAAAGATGAACAGAAACAAATGAACAGGGAACAACAACATTTTAACATATATTGGAAATACCCGATTATATTACGTAGAAACTGCTGATTGGTGAACTTTTTGTGTCACAAAGTTTGAGAATATCTTAAAAAGGTAAATATAAAGAAAATATATTATCAATTATGGTTTGTATTTAGGGTTAAGACACATGATTATTCGATTACATTTCACACCACCATTTAATTACACATCACTTTTTTTTTCAATACGTTTAAACACCATCTTATGACTGCATGTTAACCTCTCAATGCACACCAACATACCAATAAGATATGAATCATCATTTCACTACACATTATCATCTGATTAGACATCATTTCATTATACATCTTCATTTTAACACAAATCATCATTTTCTTACACATCATCATTCGATTACACGACCATTTCATTACTCATCACCATTTCATTATACTTCACCATTTTAATTTTTTCACATCATCATATAATGCGTTAGTTTAAACATCAACATTTCATTGCCACTTTAGTTTAGAACATTTCATTCTCAATAAAATGCACATCACCATTTCAATGCACATTACCATCTTATTGCACATCACCATTTCAATGCACATTACCATTTTATTGCACATCACCATTTCAAAATACATCCCCATTTCCATGAGCACTTTGTTCTACACCCTGATTTCATTACCAATTGCCCTCTCATTAAGTGAAACACAACAAAACTAGCTCAAGCGTTATACTTAATGATCGATGTCAAACGATATTCAAATTGAGAAACAAATACATCACGTGACCAGTGTCGTGACACTTCCGGGAGACATCGCATTATTGATTGATTATATTTAGTGAAAGACAAAGAAGTGAAAAAAAGACACAAATATGAAGACATAGACCTAGTTTTGAGACAATCAATGCGCTCTGATCAAAGCCCACTCGAGGCTGGACAAGACATAGTTTACGGTCAATCAATAGCCTTAGATAAAAAAAAAAAAGAAATACTAAAAACAAAATTGGATAGATACACTTCTCTACTCGTACATTGCTATTCGGACGATTCGAACAAAAAAAAAATTCGTTTCACATATTTGAAAAAGAAACACTTGGTCATAGAATTGTAATTCTAGGAGTTTGCTTTGATATCCAGGAGTTTGCTTTGATATCCAGGAGTTTGCTTTGATATCCAGGAGTTTGGACAGCAACAAAAAAAAAAAACTTTGATATTTTTTCAGTTTTCATTTTTTGTCCTCAGAAAATAGAACAAATTGCATTCATGTCATGTTTTATAGCATTGCTCTATTTCATGTTTTGTATCATTGCTGCAATATTGGTTCTAATCGGGGTTTTGGCACACGTATTCGGGTAAGACCATCCACAAGTATGTGTGCCTTTAAGATCCCATAGATTTTTATACAAGGTGGGAAAACTATAAACAGCTAGCAATTTGGTGTATCCGGTGTGCATGAACGAGAAAGTGTTTAAGATCTAAGTGTAATTTACACATTTCGCTAACTTCTCTTCTTAGCACCTTAAAATGTCTAACTTTTTTCGCTTGCAGCACAATATTCTTATCTTCTTATCTTATCATTTAGACGTTCCATCTTAACAGAAAATAATTACGTCCTAAAGGTATCTATGTGTCAAGCAAGTAATGCATGTTAATTAGAGATTTAATGTCTGGTAAGTCATTGGTTTCCCTGGCTGATAAAAGACCACAGTGCTCTAGTGTACTTTATTTAGGTGACAGCAGTGACCTTTTAAATTAACGTTCTTCACATTGTTTACTATCAAAGATTTATCGTGAAAATACCCAATAGGCTACATATCTTCAATATATCTAGAATATCTTATGTAGCCCTTGTTGATTAAGAACATTCTTACTGTAAACTTTACATGTCGAAAAGGTTTTGAAAAAATAATATAAAGTAATATGAAAGAGTTGTGAGCAAAGAGATTTGGGGGAAAAGACTGTTCAAATCAGTCAGATTGACAATGAACCTCATTACACCAAAACGAACAGTCAAGTGACAACCATTGATTTAAAAAAAACGGAGAAATACGATCACGTGATATCCATGTTTGATTTGAATAAGGTCGTAAGTTGTAAAGAATATATAATGGCATGTGGCTCAGGGGTGTTCGTTTACGATCGGTGAATGAGGTACACAATTTGATTAACTTATGTTAAGTAAGACATTCATACAGACTAAAGCTTTATTAGAGTTTAATAATACGTCTTATAAGAAGCAAAAAAGACATTGTTGCTGTCTATGTACGGGTTGGAAAAGTAATGTACCCATTTCAGACCTTGTGACTTATAGGGCAGATGATGTAAATGTCATCTATTTTTGTGGCCTACGATTAACGAGGATGTCACGTGGCTAGCACAGCGACCAACTGCCTTTACCTTTTTTCCCAACTAATGTCAGGTACCCATTAGAGTTGGGTATACTCAGGGCGCCCAACGATCCCTAATTCTAAATTAAAAATTCCAGTCTTCACCTGCATTCGATACTAGGACCCCCGGTTCAGAAGCCGAGCGTCTTACCGCTCAGCCACCGCGCCTCCACATTTACGATGTAGAAGGTATAAAAACCTATATTGCACAAGTTTAAAATAAATATTATGCCCAAGTATGTAACAATAATAATTGTGTAGTTGTTCTATGCTTTTCATATATTATATAAGACATATATATCTCATAAAAATAGGTAAAGCTAATTATCGTTATCCGCCATATCTAAAAATCTACAATATGGTATTTTAAAGCAATACCTTATATATATATATATATATATTATAAATACACAAAATAATATTATATGAATATAATTAAGTCTATAAATATTTGTAGTCTAAATAACATTGTTTTCCTTTATTATATAGTGCTTTCCTCGGTAGTGTTAAAATGTCATTGTGGTGGTTCGTTCATCCCAATGTCCTCTATCCAAGGCAAAAAGTGTGACTAAGCATTAGTAATTAATTCCGTTGGAAAAGAATTCTTGTCTACCAGCAAATGTTCAATCTCTTCTGGACAAACCAGCACAAAGGTTTCCAGGTTTTCATTCTGGTCAGTGGCGGTGTCCACGCCGTTATGGATGGCCATGAACCGGACCAATCGTTTCGGGTTGGAAATTTCGTTGGAGTTAATGTCGTCTGAGCTCCGCGCGGAGAGACTCCTGGACGAGTCCGGCTCCGGAGTGGAGCTAAGGCTGGACTCGTGTGAGCTGTCCCCATTCGCCGTGGACAGAACCACTCCTACCAACTTTTTCCGTACTTTGTCTCTAAGCAGGTGGCCGTCGCCGTCTTCGCTGTCGTTGAGATTACCACAGTTGGCAGCCAGATTGTTATAATTGGAAAGAAATCCTGCTTTCGTGTTCTGGCCGGAGGTTTCCTGGACAGAAAGTAGATTTTTGGAAGTGTCGGGGTCGTTGTTCTTAAGTTTCCTTGTCTCGCTCTGGTTTAAGCTCGACTCTTTATGAAAGCCTTTAAAATTACGTTTATCGAAGACTAGCATTAGACGAGTCAGCGATTTACTGCCAGATTTGTCAACGTTGTTTGGGGGGTAGTCGTTGGGGAGGCTGTTTTTTTGGGCGCCCTCTTGATCGTTTTTAACTCCGCCGCTTTCTTTTGATAAGGTTAAGATTAGATCATGGAGATGTTGCTTTTTTAGGGTGACCGTGCTGTGGACGTCCACAGAGCCAACCTCCGTGAGGGTCACAGTCCCGTTGTCAGCCTCGTCGTCGCTGTATGCCCCCAAGCTGCCAGCCGGGGAGCCTCGATCCGTGGGGTTGTATCTGGCGGCGTGGATGTTGTGGGGCATGCTGGGGCTAGGGGTGATGTAGGTGCTCAGAGGGAGCTGGGTGGCCTGGTCGGAGCTTCTCTCTGCGGGGCACTCCTCTGTCATTTTGCCTCCGGTGTTGATGGAGACGTTGGAATTGACGGACTGCCAGCAATTAAAACATTTGACACGTCTCCGGTAGTAAGGGTTCATAGTGAAGTAAATCTGGAAATAGGAAGGGAAGAGGAAGGAGAAAATTTAGCTTAAAGAAAAAAGTAAAAAAAAAAAGTAAGTAAAATATAAGAAGGACGTAAAGGTAAGGAAGCAATTAGTACACAGTAAGTGAATAGAAAGTACAAAGTAAGTGAATAGAAAGTACAAAGTAAGTGAATAGAAAGTACAAAGTAAGTGAATAGAAAGTACAAAGTAAGTGAATAGAAAGTACAAAGTAAGTGAATAGAAAGTACAAAGTAAGTGAATAGAAAGTACAAAGTAAGTGAATAGAAAGTACAAAGTAAGTGAATAGAAAGTACAAAGTAAGTGAATAGAAAGTACACAGTAAGTGAATAGAAAGTACAAAGTAAGTGAATAGAAAGTACAAAGTAAGTGAATAGAAAGTACAAAGTAAGTGAATAGAAAGTACAAAGTAAGTGAATAGAAAGTACAAAGTAAGTGAATAGAAAGTACAAAGTAAGTGAATAGAAAGTACAAAGTAAGTGAATAGAAAGTACAAAGTAAGTGAATAGAAAGTACAAAGTAAGTGAATAGAAAGTACAAAGTAAGTGAATAGAAAGTACAAAGTAAGTGAATAGAAAGTACAAAGTAAACAAAACGTATATAAATCATAATAAAACAAGAAAAAAATACTCTAAAAAAGAAAAACAAAGAGTAATTGTATCAATTAGTTTCGATCAGTTCGGTGTAAATAATATGTATGAATGGACTAGACATATTTAATCTTTGCGATTAGAAATATTTTTACCTACTAGTTATTATTAGCTTTTAGCTTTCTCAAAGCGCTATGATCCTATCACTTGTCTAGACTAGTTGTGAAAGGGGTGAGGTAGATGGGGGTGTTTTATAAATGCTTACATTATCTTTTTTTTTTATGGTATTTAAAAGAAAAAAGTTCACTCGAGTCATTAAGGGGACTAATTCAACTTATACCACCACATCTGTCAAGTACGATTTCTTTCCCTTGTTCAAGTTGCAGAACAAAATAAATAAATGTCATTAGTTTATTAACTAATTAATTAATATTGTTATTCACATTTGTTTCCAGGTTAAAAAAAAATAATTTTGGAAAATCCAAGATTTGGTGTGGGAGAAACAACGTAAATAGATAAACATTTTACTAGACAGACAGAGAGACAGACAGAGAGACAGACAGAGTGAATTAATATTAGCTTTGTAAATATTTTTGTTCAGCCGTCGCTCAGTAATGCTATATGTTGATATAATACGTCTGCAGAAGTAACGCATTTTGGCACGTAACGAGAATCCGTCTACGTAAGTTGAGGACCTTAAAGATGTCTTCAAGGTCAGTTGTCATCATCCCTTCCAATAATATATTATAATTATATTTTTTTCATTATAAATCTCATCATTATTATTTTAATGAGGCAGTTGATTGACACTCAAGACAAAGTAATCGTCTCAATGGAACAGTTTTACCGCAGGAAAAATTTTTAAAAACTCTTTATATTACATAATGTGAAAGCCAGTGAAGGGTATGGTGTAAAGTTAAGGTGTAGGGTATGGTGACCGGGTGCTCTGGATAACGAAACGGGTTTGACTCTTAGAACTTATAAATAACACTACTATGGCCTCCTTCAGTCGCGAAGCGACTATCAACCATCTCATGGAAACAGTGCTCGATTTAGGAAAAAACCAGTGCCGGGAATGAAAAATTTTTGTGCAGAGCCGGGATAAATACCATCCCCGCCGGGGATGGTAAAAGTTAAAGCAGAGCCGGGAATGGAGCCTCACAGTGCCGGGTCTTTCCCGTTTTCGCAACAATCTGATCCCATCTACTAATCCTGCTACTCCCACTACTACTATTATTATTACTAACACTTCAACTACTAGTGCTACTACAATATAACATGACACAACATGCGAAAACAAATTATTTACAACACTTAAAAACAAATGATATGATATACAACAGGTTCTAATGTTGAAATTTATTTTAATTTTAATTTGTTTGTTTCATTTTTTCAAATATCTTGGTTGAATTTACAGTTTTTAGTAGCTTGTGTTGTTGTTGGTAGTACTGCAGAAGATGATGTTGTTGTTGATGCAGTAGTTGATGTTGTAGATGAAATTGTTGTAGATGTTGTTTCTGATGGCGTTTGTTGTTCATCTTATTGATGATGTTGTTGTTGATGACGTTGTTATTGTTTTTGTCTTTGTTGTTGTATATTTGAAATTGGTCTAATCAATTCTAAACAATTTTTTGCTAAAAATCCAAACTATTTAAACAAATTATGGCTCTGTTCCATAACTACTTCGTTTGTTGGTTTGCCAGAAGGTAGGTCGCTAGCAGAATGCCTTCCGTCTTTCAACCACTTTGTGGCATACAACCTGGCATCAAAATGTTGAAGCAAGTGATTGATAGTTTCAACATCTAATGAATTCCGAAGAGATGTGTGAGTTAAATTCATCGCGCTGAATCCTCGCTCACAATTAGCAGTAGATATTGGCAGAACATCTAATCTCTTGTACAATTCATTAAGTTCTGCATCAGCATCATGACCATCTTTTGTCATGCGAAATTGGTGCACTATTGCTGAAGTATGACCTGCTTCAATTTTCAAAAATTTTTGAAGTTCCATAATTTCACGATCTCCATACAACATTGACTCTTCTGTGTTTTTTGGCCAATTAGCCTTACCTAAAACTTCAGCATGTTTCAACACAAGTGTGCTGTTGTCAAAACGGGAGGAGATGTTGTCAACCAAACTTTGAAAAAACTTTTTCTTAAAATTGTGAAACTTTGTTTGTTCCGCTTCCGTTGGTGGCATAAGTTTGATTTTTTTGAAAGTACCTGTGCAAGAAAATTCCTTTAAACAATCCTGACCACTGACACCATCATATTCTTTGAAGGCTGACAATGTTTTTATAGCATTGGAAATCTCAGCATTTACTGTTCTAACTGAGGATGAATTTTTTTTGTAAAAATAGTGATAAACTTTTAACAACTTCAAGGGCTTCTTTGATTATTGTTAGTTCGTAAACAAAAATCCATTTCTTCAGTTTTTGACTTATTCCACTGCATTTAGTTCTATCTCGAACATTTCTGCTCATATCTAAACTGAAGTGTTTCAAAATGTTTCCCTAAAGCTGGATAGTTTTGCCAGATTGATTGAGCACTACGCAAAGAGGATGCCACCCAACGAATATCAAATGTACGACCAATTTTTAGTAACTCTGTGTGTACTTCTTTTGGCACAATTTCTAATTGATTTCTATTCTTTGATGATCGTGAAAAATGAGAATATAATGATTCAGCAAATATCTGAAAGTGTGAGAGTTCTGTTGATGTTTTCAAGACATCGTGAATAGCTAATTCCAATTTGTGAGCCATGCAGTGAAAAATAACAAAATCTGTATTCATTTTCTTTTTCAATAATGCCAAAGCACCTTTCATTTCACCTTGTAAATTACTTGCGCCATCAGTGCAAATTCCAATAAGCCGCCTTTTCAGTATACATCTGTAAATCCAAACTTATGTAGAACTTCAAGCAATGAATTTGCAATATCTTCAATATTCCCGGCATCCCCGGCGGTAAATCGAGCACTGCATGGAAATGAGATTAATGCCTGGACATCTGGGCTGGTCCTAACAATTGCGGGCCTTATGCGAAACTGATTGCACAGGTCCTTGTCTGGGGGGGAATAAGGATAATAAGTGAAAATTAAGATTTTGTATTAGAAACAAAAAATTCGACTTTGAATTGTATTCATTCTTTACTAAGTACTAAATTGCAACTTTACTTGACGAACCTTGCAAACTGTGGCATATTTATATGCCAGTGACGATAAAAGTAAAAAACGTATTGGAACTTCCGATTAAGGTGAAAATTCGCCCGGCTGTTACATTTTATTACATGAAATCTGACGGTGAATTATGGGTATTGGAATCAATGGGATGAACTATGTCAACTTAAAGGCGTACCTGACATACGTTCACGAGGTAAAAGTGGCTGTTGGTCATTGTGCTAGCCACACCCTCGTTAACAAATAGCTATAAAATAAAGCTAAACTTTATTTCATCTGCCACTGTAGATCGAAATGTCTGGCAGGGGTTACGTTTTAAAGCGTACCTAATCTTAAAAAACACTTACATATAAAAGAAGATGAAACAAAGAAACATTTTAATCTTTTGTTTTTGTGTAGCTTCTAAGTCGAGATTAAAATCGTGTCTTGTTTCCAGTTCTTTGTGCAGACGATGTTTAAATGGTTCAATAATACCGAGAAACATGAGCAGACATAACTTGATGATTGTGAGGGGGGGGGGGGGGGGGGGAAGGGGGGGGGGTTGTCTGATGAGCAAGGTTCTAATTAAGAACCTAGTCTTACAACATACATCAGTCGGACATCGATACGTCGCATTATTTACAATGTGGGGGGTTTCAAATGTCTTCTTCCTGTCACGTGTAGATTTATGTTTTGTTTAAAGCCAAGTGTTCTCCAACGTTTCATTGTTGAAAAATGGGATCAACACCCTCATGGCCACCGGAGTTTAGGGAATACAAAAAAGGTTGTATTATCAAGTATCTTATATTTTTGTGTAAGTTGCATTATAAAGTATCTTGTATTTTTATTTAAGTTGTATTATCAAATATCTTATATTTGTGTTTAAGTTGTATAATCAAGTATCTTTTATTTGTGTGTAAGTTGTATAATTAAGTATCTTATATTTTTGTGTAAGTTGTATATCAATATCGTTGTATTATATTTTGTAGGTTCTATAATCAAGTATCGTTGTATTTTCCAGTGTTTTGTTTCGTACTATGTCTACAACCAAGTCGTATTGTCTTTCACAATTTAAAAGTCCACCAAAGAAATGTGATACCATAGACTTATTTATCTATATCTAGACTGGACATGGAGATTTTGTAACACTACAAAAATGTCATGAAAATTTTGTAGAAAGTTGTCTAGGAGTTGTTTTGTAAAGTAGTAAAAAGAGGTAGGCTTTTTTTTTTCAACCCTAACCTATGTAACATATAATTTAATTTTAGATCTAGATCTAGTAATTAACCATCAAAAATAAGAGTACTCTCGTCTCAAAATTATTATTTTGCAATGTTTAGATACATAATCTAGAAAAATCTAGGTAATCAATCTATTTAAATGTACATAAGATGATTTAAGTTATTGGTTAATATGCATGACTAAATGCATGACGCGTAGGAGTAATCATCTTCTTTTTTGAAGTAACGTCTGTATTATATAATATAAGATAAGATAAGATAAATCAACATGAATTATTTCCGTCTAGGATTTTTGAAACATTATCTCAATGGAAACAAAAGGGAAATGGCTTTGTTTCATATATTTGCGTGAATATCCGAGAAATGATTTTGCATTATTTCTAAACTTTGAAAACTAAAGATCATTACTTTTCTAAGACAGAAAAGATTGATTGGGGGAACTCCCCTAAGAGCCTGAATAAAGAGTTTACGTACATAAAAATCTATATATGTATAGGTCTGTGAATCGATCAGTCGTGGATAAGAATTTATTTCTGGTTTCCAGTCTAGATATAATATATAAGTCTATGTGTGATACTTTACGAGATGTAGAAAGTAATAACAAGTGTAGAGTCACGCGAAAGTCTTCAAGTTCTCGTGAGACTCCAAACAGAAAACTCCTCACTCTTTAATCTTTTATAAACACACAAACATAAACTAACTCTACTAACTGCTTACGTGTGGAAGGACGTTTAGTTCGAGAATAGGGACATTAATTGTCAAGTTTTTATTTGCTAGCTCATCTGTTTTGTGTGTGTTTGTTTTGTTTTTTTGTTATGTAGCATGGCTATCCAGTAACGTTTTCAAGCCAGAATTGTAACTGTTCATCACTTTTGTAATGCTGTGTTGTAACTGTCCATCACTTTTGTAATGCTGTGTTGTAACTGTCCATCACTGTTGTAATGCTGTGTTGTAACTGTTCAACACTTTTTAATGCTGTGTTGTAACTGTTCATCACTTTTGTAATGCTGTGTTGTAACTGTTCATCACTTTTGTAATGCTGTGTTGTAACACGTCTATCTTGGAGTAGACAATGTCTAAAGTTTGCAGTTTGCAGGAAGCGACAAAGCATGTAAGAAAATCTGACAACCCCCCCCCCCCCCCGGTCCGGGCTATGTAGGTGTTGATGTACATTATTATTATCTTTTTATTATCTTAGCTTTTATATACGTTCATGGTTATAGCATGTTCAAAGCGCGTTTGTGGACTGGTGGGGGGGGGGGGGGGGGGGGGGGTATCTAGGAGTTGGTTTTCCGTGCTGCCTTTAGTCGGGTGTCAAACCTCGAGCCCCCTTCTAGTTAGCCGAGACAAGCCAAGTTCAAGCGCACTTAGCCTCTCGACCACGCTTACCACGCCATCATGTTGACATCGATGTTTAATATACAATAATCTTAAACTAAGCAATAATCGGCCTACTAGTTTAAAAGCTTTGTTTTCTAGAAATTAAATTTCTAAACAGCGGCTTATTTCATCACCTTTAATCATTTCAATCCATCCCTTGATCCATTAACAAACATAATCATTAGTTGACTTCATTAAAAAAAAAAAAAAACAACACACGTGCCGCATGCGTAAATAAAAGGATTACTTCCCTTTGGGCATCTTATTCTTGTATTTCCGGTCTTACTCTAGCAAACACCCACACATATTCAACTAAAATAAACCCAGAACAACACACACAGACTTTCCGTTTGTCTGTCCTTAGAGTGACTTACCACAGGGTTAATGACGTGACTTATCTTGGCCAACACAGTGGGGATGGCAGACTGGACAGGGTGGACGTCGAAGGCGGGAATGTAGGCGAAGCAGATGCTCAAGACGGAATAAGGCAACCAGATGATGAGAAAACACACACACATGATGACCGCCATCTGTTGGTTGGATAAGAGTTCAAACAGTCAGAGCAACAACAGCCAATGGGGAGATCAGTTGGATGGATTTGATGAACGCATGCGCAAGGGAGTTAAAATACGTAGGCAATAGAGTGTAAAATGCATCGGCTAGTAATAGATTATCACCATACAAGATAGCAGACGTCGCAAAGCCAGGAGAGTAACTAATGTAATTGTATGAAGTTACTAGTCGACCCACGGCGTAGCATACGCCGTTATTTTGCAAGGCCGGCCTTAGTAATTCTGTACGTAGTAAAGAATGAATAAAATGCAAAGACGAATGTATTTTCTAATATTAACTCTTAATTTTCACTTATAATCCGTATCCCTACCAAAGCTGGGCCCCGCGAATTCCGTTTCGCATGGGGCTTCACAATGGTTAAGTCCGGTCCTGCTATTTAGTGAAGGGTAAATAGAGAGTAGATTACTTGTTCTCCTACCCTCTCCCTCTTTTTTTCGCCGCTATAACTACTTGGGGTAGAAACAAAAAAGAGTGATCTCTCCATGACTTCTTGGTCACAACGGTTAAGTTGCTATTTTGTGACGGGTGAATATTACTTGTCCCCCCCCCCCCCTTTCTCTTTTTTTTCGTATGGTAACTGTTGATGGAATATTGTATGTCAAGAAGAGTTGTGCCCATGCACAGGGGAAACTACTCTAGTAATCAAGATGGTTGATTAAACTTGTTTGTGTTTACCTGAGATTGTTCTTATGTCAAGTGTATTTATATTTGAGTGTCCATCGTAACATGGTGGCAGCGGTTTACACATCTAATAAAGGTAAACGATAACCTAGAATAACCTGAGGAAAATATAAGAAATCAGTAGCTAAAATGGCAACTGCTAACAGATATTTCCCAGTACCGCAACCGCTATTGCAAATAGGCAATATGGCGGCCCATTGGAAAAGATTCAAAAGAGACTGGGGTAACTATGAAAAGGCCACGAAACTCACAACAGAGACAGAAGATATACGTGTAGCAACACTAATCCATAATTGGAAGTGAGGCAGCAGACGTGTTTGATTCATTTGGAAAAGGGCAGGAGAAAAAAATAATTGATATTTTAAAGAGTTTTGAAGAGTTCTACGTTGGGAGAACGAACGAAACATATGAGAGATATACGAGAAGACAAGAAGAGGACGAGAACATTGACTCGTACATAACTGCCCTGAAGAAACTGGCAAGCAGCTGCAATTTTGATAAACTAGAAGAGAGTCTGATTAGGGACCGAATTATCTTAGGGGTTAGAAGTGAACACTTGAAGATGAAACTGTTGCAAGACGATAAACTAACCTTACAGTAATACATAGATGTGTGTAGGAGATAGAGGAAAGATCACAAGGTCAAATGAAGGATGTCAGAGAAGGACGAAACGAACTTTTGGACCCAGCAACTGATGGAAAGAATCTCAACATCTAAGGCCCAAAATACAGAAAGGAATATCAACAGAGGGACAAGGGGCCAAGACAAAGGAAAACATGTAAATTTTGTAAGGGCGACCACGAATACATAAAGGAAAAATGTCCGGCCTGGGGAAAATCATGTTGCCTCAGTCTGCAAAAAGAAAATATACAGCATTACTCAAGCAAAGACCCAGAGCAACATAGATTTAGACACAGAAGAAGATGACGTTACACTCCAAACTGAATGGGTGATGGCAATGAATGGCCCCAAAAAGCATAGGATGACTGAGGTCATGATGATCAACAACCAAAGAGTCAGATTCCAAGTGGACAGTGCCGCCGACGTCAATACCATAAACGAAAAATATGTGTGCCCAGACCAGATAGTACCGACCTCCCAGAGGTTAACTATGTGGAACAAGACGGTAATGGAGCCAAAAGGAAAAGCTACGTTAGTAACCACCAATCTAAAGACCAATGAGAAATTCAATGTATGTGGTAGTGCCAAATGATCTAACATGCCTGCTAGGATTATCAACAAGGAGGAAGATGGAACTCATTCACATAAATGAAGACCGATTTATTGCCAAAGTCGAAGCCACAGGAAAGAAACATCAAAACATTGACGCACTTGGTGACTTGGGCGTAGCTACATTGAAAATAGACAAAACGGTGAAGCCCAAAGTCCTACCATGTAGAAGAATTCCGATAGCAGTAAAAGAGAAAGTCAGAGCCGAATTAAACTCATTAGTTCAACGAGGAATTCTGGAAAGAATAACTGAGCCCACAGAGTGGGTTAGTCAAATGGCATTGGTAGAGAAATCAGATGGCAGTATTAGAATCTGCATTGATCCTCAACCCTTTAACAAGGCACTACTGAGGGAGCATTACATTTGGCATATCAAACTAGATCCAGACTCATCAGGTCTCACTGCAATGGCGACCCCATTCGGTAGATACAAATGGAATAGACTTCGTTTTGGTCTCAAAGTAAGCTCGGAAGTTTTTCAAAGACATTTGAATGATGCGTTGGAGGGACTTACAGGATGTTTTAACGTGGTGGATGATATCATGGTAATAGGCAAAGGGGACACAGTTGAAGAGGCTCGCAAAAATCACGAGGAAAACCTATCAAAATTACTCAATAGGCTAAAGGAAAAGAACATCAGACTAAATGAAAAGAAATCAGCATTCCGAAAGTCAGAAATTGTGTTCTTGGGACACATTATTTCCCAGCCAGGAATAAAACCAGACCCAAACAAAGTGAGAGCCATAACAAATCTAAAAACCCCTGAAGACGTTACATCGGTTCGGAAATTTTGTGGAATGATACAATATCTATCAAGATTCATCCCAGGTCTTTCAGCAGACCTACAACCAATAACAGAACTGACTAAGAAACACACGCTATTTGTGTGGTCTAATGACTGTGAGAAAGCATTTAATAGTGTCAAACAGAAGATATCTAATCATGGAACCCAAAGTTATTTCGACCCGGAGAAAAAAGTAACGATACAGGCGGACAGCAGTCAATATGGCCTAGGAGCTGTACTACTACAAGATGACAAACCCATAGCATACACATCAAGATCACTCACAGAGCCTCAGAAAAAGTGGGCTCAAATTGAAAAGGAACTCTTGGTTGTAGTAGTAGCTCTAGAAAAATTTGACCAGTTCACGTACGACAGAACAATAATAATACAGAATGATCTTAAGCCATTGGAACATATACTCAATAAACCCCTCAGTTGTGCACCTAAAAGGCTTCAAAGTTTAATGATGCGTTTGTACCGATACGATGTTTAGTACCAGTATACCAAAGGAAACAGATTACAGATTGCCGACACACTAAGCAGAGACCTTTTGCCAGAGCAAGAAGAGTTTCCTGACACCTCTATCAACACTGTAGGACTGGCCCTCCCAGATTTAATGTTAGATAAAGTGAAAGATGCAGTCAAAATAGACAATGAGATGCAGATGTTGAAACAGTACATACTGAACGGTTGGCCAGACAAGCATCATATTGTACAAGAACTTAAACAATATTGGTCACTTGCAGATGTACTGACCTATGAGGATGGCCTTCTAATGAAAGGAGAGAGAATAATTATCCCAAGAGCATTAAGAAAAGAAGTTGAGACCAAACTACATGCAGCACATTTAGGGTATGATGCCATGATGAGAAGAGCACGGGACGCAGTTTTCTGGCCGGGAATAGCGGCAAGAAAAAAAGAAATAGCTAATGCATGCCAACCTTGTCAGCAAAGTAAGCCTGCAAACCAGAAAGAAAGCCTGATACAGCATTGTGAGGGTTCAAATGCCTGGGATAAAGTTGGAATAGATTTGTTTCAAATCTTTGACCAACAATACCTTGCCATAGTTGACTACTATTCAAATTTTATCGAAGTAGAACATCTGCACACGACAACAAGTCAAGTTGTTATAAGAAAACTAAAAAATTTGTTTGCCAGATACGGTGTCCCCAAAGTTTGTATCAGTGACTTTGGACCTCAGTTTTCATCTGCCGATTTCACCGCATTTATGAAAGCATGGGGTGTCCATCATTTAAAATCCTCACCAGACATCATCAGTCAAACGGCAAGGCAGAGGCAGCAGTGAAATATTAAAGAATCTGATGAAAAAATTCAAAGAAAGCAAATCAGATGCCTATGAAGCCCTATTAGAGTTTAGAAATACACCCAGGCAAGATACCAACCTCAGTCCGGCTCAGATGCTCTTTGGAAGGGCAACAAGAACGCTATTGCCTAGATGAGAGCATCCGGCAAGAGTGTCACAACAAGAAGCCACAGCCAAAAGAGAGAAGCGACAACAAAGCGTCAGAAGACACTATGACAAAACAGCACGTGACATGAAGCTTATAAACGTCGGACAGAAGGTCTTCTACCAATCACCCAATGATCCGACCTGGAGACAAGGAAAAGTATGTCGGAAAGTCAATGAACGTGCTTACGTTACAGAAGGTGACAATGGGTTTAATTACCAACGAAACAGAAGACACCTAAGACCAGACACCTCTATCAACTTAGATTTTTCTCCAGACAGAGAAAGTAATAATATTGACATTTTCCCAGACGCAGAGAACGAGTGTAGTAACAGTCCACCCAACGCCCAAAACACTCACCAGTACTCTCTGCGTCCTAGGGCTACTCTCCAGAAACCGTCGAGATATGGAGACTATGTTTAAGAACTGTACATATTTACTGTTGTAAATAGTTTTGTTTATTTGAGAATATTTTTTAAATTTGAAACATATTTACTGTTGTAAATAGTGTTGTCGATTGGATTGTAATATTTGTATCTTTGTTTGGGAGGAGGGGGGATGTTGTTGGAATATTGTATGTCAAGAAGATTTGTGCCCATGCACAGGGGAAACTACTCTAATAATCAAGATGGCTGATTAAACTTGTTTGTGATTACCTGAGATTGTTATGTCAACTGTATTTATATTTGAGTGTCCATCGTAACAGTAACTCTAGGCCGACATGCAGAAAAAAAAGAGTGGTTTTTCCTTTACTTCTTGTCCAAACCCTTAAGCCATGGAGAGAATTATATATAGAGAGAGAGATGATTGATTCAAAATAATTCAAGCCATTTCAGTTAACACAAGCGAGGTTTTTAAAAAGTATATTTTATATTTAACTTATTATTTTTTTTACTTTGGCTCATTTTTCCTTTGTCGGCTGGGATTATTTCTACCTCATTGTCTGCTGCTTGTCTTCTCATCACTTGTCTCCCCTTAGAGCTAAGTCTTCCCAGTAACATTCTGATTATAAACTGTTTTTTTAGCGGCCCCCGAAAGACGCAATTAGTTTTATGAGAAATGTCTGTCCGTCTGTCCGTCTGTCTGTCCGTCCCGTTTAGATCTCGTAAACTAGAAAAGATATTGAAAATTCGACATCACAATATTTTAGACCATTCAAGGTTCTGATGCAACGGCTACTTTTTTTTCTGAAAGCGAAAAAATCTAATTTTTAAAATTAGTTATGCAAGCAGTTTTTCAAAGAGAAAAAGCTTATTAGTATGCATTATAAGTTAGACCTAAGTTTAAATGAATAGTAATCATCAGATAGTGATTTCCGTGAACATTGTTTTATTTCGGAGATGTTATATTTTTATTTGAGCATTCGAATAAGAGATTGATCCTTTTCAAAACAAGTACATCTATTATAAGACTTCAGGCCAGGAGAAGCGCGGTAGCTGAGCGGTAAAGCGCTTGGCTTCCGAACCGGTGGCCCCGGGTTCGAATCCTGGTGAAGACTGGGATTTTCAACTTCGGAATCCTTAGGCGCCTCTGAGTCCACCCAGCTCCAATGGGTACCTGATATTAGTTGGGGAAAAGTAAAGGCGGTTGATCGTTGTGCTGGCTACATGACACCCTCGTTAACCGTAGGCCACAAAAACAGATGAACTTTACATCATCTGCCCTATAGACCACACAAGGTCTGAAAGGGGAACTAGTTAGGCCAGGTTCACATCTAGCTTTGCATTCACTTGCACCTATCATTTGATCTGCTGTACCGTTGGGGCACTACACAAGATCTGTCAACCTTCTTTTTCCATTCTTATCTCTCATTTGTCTTTGATATAATTTCATTTGGATGTTCTTTCTGAAAATATTGAAGCCTGCCTGGGTGGACCACTTCGGGGGCCGATTTTGAGTTTGTGTTTCCACACAAACTGTCTTTTGTAATCTTGTTTTTTTGTTGTTTTTTTTTTGCTTTTCGTCCATCGACTATTTTTATTGTAAGAATCGGTCGCTCTAGAACGTCTTTACTAGACATTTAGATGTAACGTAAACCCTGATCTCGTTGAGTTAGGGGATATCATTTCTGGCTCGTTAGCAATCATTCTATCTGCCGTGAGTCCTCCTCTGTCCGTTGGAAGTCAGCCAAGGATCAGAATAGTCATTCCTACTATTTCCTAGATGTCTTTAGTTCATTGTATCTTCTAGAGCTTTTTCTTTGTATGAATGGAACTATTAGTTACTGTGTTAGACGTAGCAAGGTTTTTGTCATTAAATAAAAAATCATGACGTGAGTAATGCTCTAACTATGGTCCTCGGGAACTAACCGGCACTTTATGCTCTGCTATCAAAGCCATCGAAATTCTTCCCACAATACATATTGAAGCCTCGGACGTTCTATTTCATAGCACTCAATGATCTTTTGGTCGGTTGTACGGCCCGTGTCACATATGTAGGAATTGTATATTTGGGTTTCACTCTTTTTTTCCGTCATTGTTTTCCCCTGTCCAATGGAATATGAGCTATTCTGTTTCTGTTTATTTCACTCTTCCTTCACCGTGAAGCTTCAATAACATGTTGTTTGTTTTTTGGTATCAGAAAATGTTTTATTTGGTATAGAATTAAAGGGAATTGCATGCTCTTTCTACACAACGCAAATTAATGTTCGTATAACCAAAAATGAATTTAATTTAATGGGGTGAAATCGACGTCGGTTTTAGTCAATTAAGAGAGAAAGAGTTAAAAAGGCTGGGCGCCACTCTCCTAGGAGCTCTGTATGTAGCCTGACAAACAACCAAGCCACCATTACTTTTCAGGTACTCATGAAAGATGAGTGCCAGGGCGGGTCCTACAAACTGCGGGGCCCTATGCGAAACGGATTGCGCGGGGCCTAATTTGGGTTGTGATAAGGATAATAAGGAAAAATTAACATTTTTGTATTAGAAAATAAATTCGTCTTTGCATTTTATTTAAGTACAAAATCACTGTCAAATTAAATTTACAAGCCATCTACAGTAGATAGTAGTTTTCCAACAAAATGCCGATAAACATTCAGATCTGCCTTTTAGATTTAAAATCGACTAGCAAAATATCGCTTTTGTTGGGTTTTTTTCTAAGAGGTCGACATAGATTTAGATCTATATTTGTATGCCAGTAAATTAAGTATTTAAACTTATTGTTTTGGTTAAAATTCGGCCTATTATTAAATGAAAGCTGACAATGCCGTTTTTTTTTTAAATCGCGAGTAGGATTGGCGTCTTCCATATTGAATGACACCCCGAAATGAAAATTATGTCTGTTTTAAGGAGATTTGCATCAGTTTTTAGAAGATTTTAATAATTTCAGGAGATTTTCATGACTTTTTCGTATATTTTTTTAGGAGAATTCCTGGAACCTTTAAATAATGAGTTAAAATGGTTTAATTTAATTATTTACACATAGAATTCGCATCGCGCGGGGCTTATGTAAGTGCGGGGCTCACTGCGGCTGCATAGGTGGCAGTGGCCAAAGACCGGCCCTGATGAGTGCACTTTAAGATTTGAACCAAGGACACTCTGGCGCTTTTTGTTAGCCGCTACGTTTATCATCAATCAAAGTTTTGAAATGTATCAATTAAAAAACAATTGTCATGATTCTAGAGTCTATTTTGTAAATTCCATTGAACATATCGTACCATTTGTCTCAAGCTTTGTATCACATTGAACACTTCATTTAAAACAAAAAAAATTATGTCACCATATGGTGGCCTGGTTTTGAAAAATAATAATAAGTTTTATCAGCTTAATAAATTGCCAAATGTGGTCTTTTCTACAAACTAAGAATTATAAGCTGGTCGTAATAGAAACGACTGCAATGCTTGAACGTTAGATGCCACCCTGATCAATAACTTAAGTGAATGAGCTTCATTCCCCCTCCTTGACCACTTGTTATTTTAAGCCTCCTTCAGCCCCCCCCCCCCCCCCACATTACTTGTAGGCATTGCCATCCTTGATGACTTGCATCCTCCTTTTCTGTCACTGTTGACACGACACTATTGTTTCGATCTTCGAACTATCAAGTTTTTTGTGACATGTTCAAAATACCAGGTTAGAGGAACCACATACCATGACTACATGACCAGACTACTTACCCTGACATACCATGACTACATCACCAGACTACATAGCCTGTCATACCATAACTAGATACCCTGTCATACCACGACTACATGGCCAGACTACATACCCTGACATACCATGATTAAATACCCTGTCATACCACGACTGCATGCCCTGTCATACCATGAATCAGACTAACTACCCAGTCATACCCTGCCTACATGACCAGACTACATACCCAGTCATACCCTGCCTACATGACCAGACTACATACCCAGTCATACCCTGCCTACATGACCAGACTACATACCCAATCATACCCTGCCTACATGACCAGACTACATACCCAGTCATACCCTGCCTACATGACCAGACTACATACCCAGTCATACCCTGCCTACATGACCAGACTACATACCCAGTCATACCCTGCCTACATGACCAGACTACCTACCCAGTCATACCCTGCCTACATGACCAGACTACATACCCAGTCATACCCTGCCTACATGACCAGACTACATACCCAGTCATACCCTGCCTACATGACCAGACTACATACCCAGTCATACCCTGCCTACATGACCAGACTACATACCCTGACTAAGCGGTTCTGACTCTTGGCCCTTCTCTTCCTCTCAGCAAAGTACCGCTCCACACGAGAAGCGCTTAAGCTCATGTGATACACCACACAGCCGTAGCAGACCAGCATGATGAACAGCGGCACGGCTAGGACACCTGTGAACACGGCTGTGACGTAGCTGAAACAAATCAGAAATTGTGTAGAAACGTGACATATCAAACAGCTGCTGTGAATTTGTTGCACTGAGTGTGAAGTTAGTGTACTTATGATCATTACTACTTGGTCTTTGTTGAGATGTGTACTTTTGGTCATTACTAAGGGTCTTTGTAGAGATCAGGGACTCAAACTCTTTGTCTTCTGTTGAGTCAGAATCGACCAAATAATATCTAACTATGCCAAGCACTTCAATGTGAACAGTAATGCCTTTTTTTTTGTAAGAGTACACGTACCTTATCCTGTTTTAATTTCAGGTGAAACAAATGTAAATGTTTGTTAGAGTTAGAGAGTATAGAATGTAGAAGTTATTTTCCTTTTTCGATAATAAACATAATAATAAATAACAAATATGTAATTGACTGATTAGATAATATTTCAATTAGTTCATGTTTTCTTAGGTAAAATAATAAATTTGTTTAAAGTATAAACTTGTTCCGAGAATGGGTGTGGGAGAAATAAAGTGTACAATTAGTAAAGGCGAGAAAATCCGACATATTTAGCCATATCTGTGAATATATAATTAATAACCAACAATTAATTGACTAATTGATCCATTTCTTTTTGTTTTATGTATTGTCTACGTAAATGAATAATTGTGCAAAGTTTGGACTTGATCAGAGATTGGGTGTGAGAGATAGAACGTGTTCAAACTATTTACCAGACAGACAGACAGACAAAGTTGATGTAAGCTTTCTAATCAAATGTAAAATGTCAACTGATGACAAATGCAATGAGACGTGTTGAAAAGTTCACCTTCTGTCAGGATTCTTCCACGACACAGTGCACGAGGTGCCGAATGGCTCAGGGGCGTATACACCCCACCCAAACAGTGGTGCTGCAGTCCAAATCAAGGCGTAAATGAGTACTCCTATTAAGACCACGCCCGTGTAACGAGGCTGTTTCACTAAGGCTGAAACAGAGTAAAACAAGCAAAAATATAAGCCATACATTTTTAAACATATATATTTATATATATAAGAAAAAGCCCCTGAATAATCACTGTCATTTGTCTCAATACTGCAAGGTTTTTTATCTCCCCTTTCTATCTAATAGATTTCAGTGACCATTAATCGATCAAATAATTTGTTAATTTGTCTTTTATTACCTTATGTATTGTCTTCGACTATGAATGCTTTGCACAATTTTAGCTTGATCAGAACATGGGAGATGGGAGAAATAAAGCCAAAGTTTTACAAAAAATTCCACCAGATAGACACAGAGTGAGTTGATATTAACTTTGTAAACAAAAGCCACAATGGTTAGAGTTCAACACTTTACGGAGGTCAGTGCTGGAGAAAGGTCATTGATAGTATTGATCGTATAGAGAAAAAGATTAAGACTCCATGTCTGAAAATATATTAGCTCTTTCTTTTTACGGTGTTATGGAGTCTGTGTCTCTATGGTGAAGGTGGAAAGAGGTTAGCAATAGGTTGTGAATGATGCAACTTAGGTTGGTCTTAGTTAGGGGAGACGACTCCAGAACGTGACAGCGATAGGTTGTGTTATTGCAGTGACTTTGATTTTGCAAACAAAAATATTATTACTAAAGTGTACTACATTTTTTCATTTATCACAAGTTGTTGTTTTTTTATATTATAAATAAAGTTCACAAGGAAGTTTTTCAAGTCTTATTAGTTCAGATCTATTACGCCTACAACGGTTTAGTTGTCTACCAGCAGTTTGGGGTTAGAATTAAATGACCTGTAGCAACATAAAGGCACTACTATATACAACAGACAAAACCGCAGGGTCCGGCATGGTATAAGCTCAGAGAAGAAAAGATTAGAGACACCCTAATGGCTTTACTTACACGGATAGGTCAAGTAGACGAAGCTAGGTCGGGGTGTGTTGAAAGAAACAAATGAAGCCAACAAAGGTTTGGCACTCTCGTGTGAGCGAAAACTAACGGTACCAAATATTTTATGACCTAGCAGAAAAAACTTTTAAAAAAAAACAACTTTGGTATAATATATACCGCTTATTACTGACATTTAACTCGAGACGACGAATTTTAAAGTTTTAAACTTTCTTTCTGTGGTATAAAACAAAACTAATGAAATACTACCATGTAACGATGCAGACAATTGCAGTACTCTATTCTGCGTTATCTTTAACCCCATTCCGGTTAAGCTGTATTTTGGTCGTGTTTTCGAGATAGTATTGTACAATGTCAGTATGGCATGCAGTCTCAGTTTTGTGTATTGTACAATGTCAGTATGGCATGCAGTCTCAGTTTTGTGTATTGTACAATGTCAATATGGCATGCAGTCTCAGTTTTGTGTATTGTACAATGTCAATATGGCATGCAGTCTCAGTTTTGTGTATTGTACAATGTCAATATGGCATGCAGTCTCAGTTTTGTGTATTGTACAATGTCAGTATGGCATGCAGTCTCAGTTTTGTGTATTGTACAATGTCAATATGGCATGCAGTCTCAGTTGTGTGTATTGTACAATGTCAGTATGGCATGCAGTCTCAGTTTTGTGTATTGTACAATGTCAATATGGCATGCAGTCTCAGTTTTGTGTATTGTACAATGTCAATATGGCATGCAGTCTCAGTTTTGTGTATTGTACAATGTCAATATGGCATGCAGTCTCAGTTTTGTGTATTGTACAATGTCAGTATGGCATGCAGTCTCAGTTTTGTGTATTGTACAATGTCAATATGGCATGCAGTCTCAGTTGTGTGTATTGTACAATGTCAATATAGCATGCAGTCTCAAGTTTTGTGTATTGTACAATGTCAGTATGCCATGCAGTCTCAGTTTTGTGTATTGTACAATGTCAGTATGCCATGCAGTCTCAGTTTTGTGTATTGTACAATGTCAGTATGCCATGCAGTCTCAGTTTTGTGTATTGTACAATGTCAATATGGAATGCAGTCTCAAGTTTTGTGTATTGTACAATGTCAGTATGCCATGCAGTCTCAGTTTTGTGTATTGTACAATGTCAGTATGCCATGCAGTCTCAGTTTTGTGTATTGTACAATGTCAGTATGCCATGCAGTCTCAGTTTTGTGTATTGTACAATGTCAGTATGCCATGCAGTCTCAGTTTTGTGTATTGTACAATGCCAATATGACATGCAGTCTCAGTTTTGTGTATTGTACAATGTCAGTATGGCATGCAGTCTCAGTTTTGTGTATTGTACAATGTCAATATGGCATGCAGTCTCAGTTTTGTGTATTGTACAATGTCAATATAGCATGCAAACTCAGTTGTGTGTATTGTACAATGTCAATATGGCATGCAGTCTCAGTTGTGTGTATTGTACAATGTCAATATGGCATGCAGTCTCAGTTGTGTGTATTGTACAATGTCAATATGGCATGCAGTCTCAGTTTTGTGTATTGTACAATGTCAATATGGAATGCAGTCTCAAGTTGTGTGTATTGTACAATGTCAATATGCCATGCAGTCTCAGTTTTGTGTATTGTACAATGTCAATATGGCATGCAGTCTCAGTTTTGTGTATTGTACAATGTCAGTATGCCATGCAGTCTCAGTTTTGTGTATTGTACAATGTCAGTATGCCATGCAGTCTCAGTTTTGTGTATTGTACAATGTCAGTATGCCATGCAGTCTCAGTTTTGTGTATTGTACAATGTCAATATGGAATGCAGTCTCAAGTTGTGTGTATTGTACAATGTCAATATGCCATGCAGTCTCAGTTTTGTGTATTGTACAATGTCAATATGGCATGCAGTCTCAGTTTTGTGTATTGTACAATGTCAGTATGCCATGCAGTCTCAGTTTTGTGTATTGTACAATGTCAATATGCCATGCAGTCTCAGTTTTGTGTATTGTACAATGTCAGTATGCCATGCAGTCTCAGTTTTGTGTATTGTACAATGTCAGTATGCCATGCAGTCTCAGTTTTGTGTATTGTACAATGTCAATATGGCATGCAGTCTCAGTTTTGTGTATTGTACAATGTCAGTATGCCATGCAGCCTCAGTTTTGTGTATTGTACAATGTCAGTATGCCATGCAGTCTCAGTTTTGTGTATTGTACAATGTCAGTATGCCATGCAGTCTCAGTTGTGTGTATTGTACAATGTCAATATGGAATGCAGTCTCAAGTTATGTGTATTGTACAATGTCAATATGCCATGCAGTCTCAGTTTTGTGTATTGTACAATGTCAATATGGCATGCAGTCTCAGTTTTGTGTATTGTACAATGTCAGTATGCCATGCAGTCTCAGTTTTGTGTATTGTACAATGTCAATATGCCATGCAGTCTCAAGTTGTGTGTATTGTACAATGTCAATATGCCATGCAGTCTCAGTTTTGTGTATTGTACAATGTCAATATGGCATGCAGTCTCAGTTTTGTGTATTGTACAATGTCAGTATGCCATGCAGTCTCAGTTTTGTGTATTGTACAATGTCAATATGCCATGCAGTCTCAGTTTTGTGTATTGTACAATGTCAGTATGCCATGCAGTCTCAGTTTTGTGTATTGTACAATGTCAGTATGCCATGCAGTCTCAGTTTTGTGTATTGTACAATGTCAATATGGCATGCAGTCTCAGTTTTGTGTATTGCACAATGTCAGTATGCCATGCAGTCTCAGTTTTGTGTATTGTACAATGTCAGTATGCCATGCAGTCTCAGTTTTGTGTATTGTACAATGTCAGTATGCCATGCAGTCTCAGTTTTGTGTATTGTACAATGTCAATATGGAATGCAGTCTCAAGTTTTGTGTATTGTACAATGTCAGTATGCCATGCAGTCTCAGTTTTGTGTATTGTACAATGTCAGTATGCCATGCAGTCTCAGTTTTGTGTATTGTACAATGTCAGTATGCCATGCAGTCTCAGTTTTGTGTATTGTACAATGTCAATATGGAATGCAGTCTCAAGTTTTGTGTATTGTACAATGTCAGTATGCCATGCAGTCTCAGTTTTGTGTATTGTACAATGTCAGTATGCCATGCAGTCTCAGTTTTGTGTATTGTACAATGTCAGTATGCCATGCAGTCTCAGTTTTGTGTATTGTACAATGTCAGTATGCCATGCAGTCTCAGTTTTGTGTATTGTACAATGCCAATATGACATGCAGTTTTAGTTTTCACATAGTCAAAGAGAAGAAATTTGAAAAAGTAAAAAAATCTTTAAATGGGTTTAAAAAATATTCATCAATGTTGATTTATTTTATATTTGAACACAAATATCTTGAATAGCTTGTATATACTAAGGCTGTACTCAGTATTTAAAAACCTAATGTAATCATTCTGCTTTGGTTAGTCAATAAAAGAACACATCACGAACTACGTCAGCTGAGAAAAAAAAAAAGTAAAACTTGTGTTAGATGTAAACATATTTTTTAAAGATTTTTGTAACGTAGAAAAGAAAAGTTTTTAGCGTTGTATTATTATTATGGACTTCTCTTGACAGAATATTTGTATGTGATGTTTGTTTTGTTAATGTTCATTTGGTGTGGAATTATCTTCAACATGTTGCTTTGATATGGTGTTTTGTTCTAATGGGATTTGAAGACGAGTATCGTTTTACCTTTTCAATTATATATGTGATAGTTTTGTTATTCCCCATCTTGTCCTTGCTTCAGGGATAGACATGAAGACGTTTTGGTCTAAAATATTCTCCTCTCTCTCTCTCTCTCATCTCTCTCTCTCTCTCTCTCTCTCTCACACTGTCCTCCTCTCTGTTTTTATCTCTGATATTTGAAAAATCGATCATCCCCCCGCTCCACCAACAAGTTAACCGTTAAGATTAAGATCAACGTGGCCCAGTGATAGAAGAAGCAAAGAGATCATTGAAGCCTCTAACAATGCAAGGTGAAGGGAATACAATACTATTTGGACTTTTACTTAGGAACAAAAATATTATTATAACCAATTATAGCAGTAAAAAAAAATGTTGTCCCATGATGCACTGCTGTCAAGGGTACACCAAGTATAGAACGGAATCGTGGGTAGAGTGGAAGAAAAAAAGGGAAGCAACTGACACTACTGTGTCTTTCGCCAGTGTCCCCTTAGATCCACAAATTAAATTTGCCTGTGTGTGTGTGAAAGAGAATGTTACAAATACTGGTGGCTTTTTAGTAAAGGAAATATAAATTTACCATTTTTAACACATTTATGCAAATGGTTTTAGATTTTTGGTCAAAAATTATTTTTTTTTACAATTGTATTGCTAAGTTATGTAAGTTTTGTAATACTAAAAAAACATTTACAAAAAAAAAATGTTAACATTTTTTCTGAAAAAAATCAACATATCTACCATGCAAAGAAGTTGGACATAATTCAAAACAACAATTCATAAGTAGTTTTTCTTATTATCGTGTGAACTGCAGTGCATCACCGCCACTGTTAAATACAACACTAAAGGAGTTTTTTGTTTTTTTTTCTTTACGGAAATGTTTTTTTCTTGAGGTTTAGAATAAGAGATTGACCCTCTACAAAACAATTAGATCAATTAGAATCATTTTAAGACGTCAGTTAGTCAGGTTCACATCTAACTTCACATTCACTTTCACATATCCCTTGGTCTGCTGGACCTTTGGGGCACCACACAGGATCTGTCAGCCCTCTTTCTCCATTCTTCTCAGTCATTTGCCTTTGATAGAATTTCATTATGATATTCTTTCTGAAAATATTGAAACTTGCCTTTTTACCTACCTGGGTGGACCACTTCTGATAGAATTTGATACCGATATTCTTCAGAAAATATTGAAACCTGACATTTTTCCTGCCTGGGTGGACCACTTCGGGGGCCGATTTTGAGTTTGTGTTTCCACACAAACTGTTATTGTAACCTTGTTAATTTTAGATTGATATAATCTAGGTCACAGTCGTTTGTTCGTAGAAATGGTAAATGTTATACTGGGACTCAGACACTGCCTTTCATTATGTAGTGAAAGAACAAAACGTTTTTCTAGAAAAACAAACTTCCTACAAGATTTTTAAATCTGATCAAACTGTAGGAACTGTTTTTCTTACTAAATAAATAGAAGTATTTGTCAATCCAAAGTCTGCACAGAGAATGAAGATTAAAAAAAACAAAACACTTGATTGCTGAGCGGTAAATACAATCGTAATGAAACTAATTGTAAAACGGGAGGTGTAGATCAATGAAAGCAATCAAAGTGAAACTAGTTGTAACCGGTTGGACCTTGTTTTTTTTTCCAACTATAGAGAGACTAAAGAATTAGGTGTCAGAAGTGTGTGGATTTCTTTATACTCCATGGCTTTCGTGGTTTAGTTTATTTAATGTAATCTGAATTTAACGTTTTTGTTAAGCTTATCATGATTTCTAATAGATTGGTAATGAACTTAATGGACTATAAACCTCAACTACTAATAAATCAAACACAATAAGATCCTGCTAATTATTCATTGGCGTATCTAGGGTGTGGGAGAAGAGGGTTGAATTTGAAAATTCCCCCGGACCCCAAATGAAAGGGGGGGGGGGGGCAAATGAGTGTTTTTACATTAAAAATTAAATATTACGCAAAATGGGGGTGCCCCCAGGGAAGTCAAGCTTGTCCCGGGCCCCCAAATGATGGAAACTTCCTAGCTACGCCTCAGAAATTATTGCACCACCAATCATCAAAAAATGCAACTAACTACTGTACAGCAATATCACTAAATCCTGCTTCACACTAAGACACTACTCAAGGGAAAAGGGGAAATACTAATTGAAGCAGACAAAAAGCAATAAAGACAACAGTAAGTATCGGACGGGCTTGTCAATAAAAGACACTCGAAACCTGTCAATAGACAGAGAACTAGAAAGAGACAGATTATCTGCGGTGCCATAACGGCTTTAAAAATTAATGGACGAGCGAAGATGAAGGTGAAGATGAAGGTGAAGATGAAGGTGAAGATGAAGGTGAAGATGAAGATGAAGGTGAAGATGAAGGTGAAGATGAAGATGGAGGTGAAGATGAAGGTGAAGATGAAGGTGAAGATGAAGGTGAAGATAAAGGTGAAGATAAAGGTGAAGATGAAGATGAAGATGAAGATGAAGGTGAAGATGGAGGTGAAGATGAAGGTGAAGGTGAAGGTAAGATGAAGGTGAAGATGAAGGTGAAGATGAAGATGAAGGTGAAGATGAAGATGAAGGTGAAGATGAAGGTGAAGATGAAGGTGAAGATGAAGGTGAAGATGAAGATGAAGATGAAGGTGAAGATGAAGATGAAAGTGAAGATGAAGGTGAAGATGAAGATGAAGGTGAAGATGAAGGTGAAGATGAAGGTGAAGATGAAGGTGAAGATGAAGATGGAGGTGAAGATGAAGGTGAAGATGAAGATGGAGGTGAAGATGAAGGTGAAGATGAATGTGAAGATGAAGGTGAAGATAAAGGTGAAGATGAAGGTGAAGATGGAGGTGAAGATGATTGACATTACTATCATGTCTGGAGAGTGTTGGAGAACTCAAACCGTCTAAAAGTTGCTGGAGAAACGAACCAACAAATTTAAAACTGTCGGACAATTGACCATCGACTGTAAATGTTTCGGACAATTGACCTTCGAATGTAAATGTTTCGGACAATTGACCTTCGAATGTAAGAGTGTCGGACATTCGGCCATCGAATGTAAAAGTGTCGGATAATTTACCATCGAATGTAAAAATGTCGGATAATTTACCATCGAATGTAAAAATGTCGGATAATTTACCATCGAATGTAAAAGTGTCGGATAATTGACCATCGACAGTAAATGTTTCGGACATTTGACCATCGAATGTAAAAGTGTCTGACTACTAACCATTGAATGTAAAAATGTCGGATAATATACCATCGAATGTAAAAGTGTCGGACAATTGACCATTGAATGTAAAAGTATCGGACAATTGACCATCGAATGTAGTCATCTGTTTCTAAGGCCAACGAGCAGGGTGTCATGTGGCCAGCACAACGACCAACCGCATTTACTTTCCCCAACTAAATTCAGGTACTCATTAGAGTTAGGTAGACTAAGGGGTGCCCTAAAAATCCCGAAATTCAAAATCCCAGTCTTCACCGAGATTCAAACCTGTGACCAGAGGTTCAGAAGCGAAGCGCTTAACACAGTCAGCCACCGCATTCCTTATCGAATCTAAAAGTGTCGGACAATTGACCATCGAATGTAAAGTGTGGGGAAATTTACCAACAAAATCTAAAAGAGTATAAAAATTCACCATCAAATCTGAAAGTCTTATAATTTCTTGTAAAATCTAAAAGTGTGGGGAAATTTACCATATCATCTAAAAGTGTATGTAAACCAATTTATATAGGATAACATACAAGACATTCCATTTTTAGCAATTATACCCAAAAAAAAGTTCACAGCTGGAGACCTGGGAATGTAAAAATAGACTAATTGTAAATTGAGCTCTCTCCCAAAAGATCTAGTATTATGAATATCATCCACACCTATTTTAAAACGTAGTTTCATTGTTTTTAAATTGTATTTAATCATGAATTTGCAGGGGTCACTATGGAAAAGTGGAAAGTAGTCTCGTACGCGGGCGATAACATTTCCTTCTTGCTCAAGCTTTAGTTTAACATGACGCACCTTTAAGAGTACATATTTTGTTATATATAGGCCTATATATATATATATATATATATCTTCTAACATATATCATGTTATTGTATTAGTTTCACAAGCTGAGTTTTTTTAAGTGAAAAATATAACACATTTTTAAGTTATTTATTGTTTCACTAAATGTCAGCTTTCAATAATGGCTTAGTGGGGGTCAGATGATACCCAAACTCTCGACTTCCTTAAGTTGAAGTAAATATCAGATGGCGATGAGACCACGTTAACTAATTAAGTTCAAATGACAGTGCCTTTGTTTCGCAATGGATATAATTAACTATCGATCCTTCGATGCAGGTACAATTTCACAGTGCACCTTTCACAAGATACAAGTGTAACTTCTAGGTTTATATTTAGTCAAGAAAAAAGCGGGTTCTTGGTTTCTATTTTAACCGGGTGGAGATGTTAATGAAATGTTATATCATGTAAAAAACAATGTCACACAAAAGTCTATCCACTTATTTCTCAGTATTTCAGAATGGACCAGAATTTTTATTAAGAATTTTATTACCAATAGACCTTTTTTTCTTCCTCTTTTTCTTTATTGTTCTGATTATATAGTTGGCAGCTCCTTATACAGTTTGTCCGTTCATCTTAAGAAAGTTGGCAGCTCTGAAGGACGTAGTCATTATTCTCAGGAAGCACTCCACGAAAGCATGTATCGCTATTTCCGATTTTAATATTCGGGGGAACATGTGCCCTGTATGCTGATCATGTCAGTAGAGCTTATGATTGGCATAGTTGTCCTGAAGTTCGGTTCGTCTTTGCTTTCTATAATTTTCTCTTTCTTGTAGAGTGGTATTTGTTTTTGTTTACTGATTCTTTTCATTTGTTTCTGTTTTAAAACGTTTTAAATGTTTCTTTAGATTTGAAGATTTGATTGACATCCTAGGCCAAACCTCTCACAGTGCGGTAGGAAATATCAGTGTGGAGGGTTCGAACCCAGGACCACACAGAGACAATCAATCGACAGTCCAAAGCGCAGACTACATGACCAGCAAGTCATCCTTACTTATTTTAACCTATTTACCAGTTTCACCAATGAGTTGCAGTCCTTACACTAAAATGCTTTTGAACGCTCTGTCCATATTGGAGATCCTCGCGAGATTTTTTCCTAATGTTCACGAGACTTTCCCAGAATGTTCACGAGATTTTCTCCTAATGTTCACGAGATTTTCCCAGAATGTTCACGAGATTTTCTCCTTATGTTCACGAGATTTTCTCCTTATGTTCACGAGATTTTCTCCTTATGTTCACGAGATTTTTTCCTAATGTTCAGGAGATTTTACCAGAATCTTCACGAGATTTTCTCCGAATGTTCACGAGACATTCTCCGGACGTTCACGAGATTTTCTGCGGACGTTCACGAGATATTCTCCAGACGTCAAGAGATTTTCTCCAGAGATTTTCTCCAGAGATTTTCTCCAGAGATTTTCTCCAGAGATTTTCTCCAGAGATTTTCTCCAGAGATTTTCTCCAGAGATTTTCTCCAGAGATTTTCTCCAGAGATTTATTCCAGAGATTCTCTCTAGATGTTCACAAGAACTCTAAATTGAACTTGAAAGTTGCTAACTAAATACATAACAACATTTTCTGAACAAAAATCTCTACACAAAATATAATGTTCTACACAAAATATCATGTTCTACACAAAATATCATGTTCTACAAAAACTTCTGGAAGCTTATATGTACGGCAGTGCTGCTCAAACTGAACGTGACCCCTGGGTGGAAACGGTTATTAGTGGAAATGATTGCCTAAGAACTTTGTTCATTGCACTTGCGGGGATGTAAGAGAACCTTGTCACGATTCGCACAGTTTCCAAGGTGGACGTTTTATGGCGGACATCTGCATATAAACATAGAAGGATAATAGGCATGTAACAAATTTACTTCTGCTTGGACCTCTCTTAGAGAGAAACAAATAGCTTTCAGGGGTCTTCTCAACTTTGACAACCATAGATTTGGTGTGGAAGTTCCTCGGATGTTGGTTTAACCTATCCCCACCCCCCCCCTACGCCCACTCATCTGCCACATTCCCATCACTACGTAAAGTGAAGGTTAATATAAATAGGTGATGTTGTGTTTATCTACTTGACATAAAAGAATACAAATTATCGCGTGCACTAAATATATACCTCATTGAAATCTTTGATACGTTTAGGATGAGAATGTGAAATATATCAAATTGTTTGGCGTCTGCAAGTGAAGATCTGCCAAAGACTAAACTACATTCCAGAACGTATTCTGACTAGGGGTGCACCGGATAGTACTTTTTGATATCCGGCCGGAGCCGGATATGACCGGATAGTAAAATTTGATATTCGGCCGGGGCCGGAGCCGGAGCCTAATACCTAAGTGTCTTGTAAATAGCTTGTATTGCTGACATTTTACGAAACTGTTGAATAACATACCTATATTTGTTGGTATTATTTTTTTTCCTTTTATATACCTTATTGTTTTAAACTCTGTTACTGATTGATTTATTAAAGATTAACAGTATTTATAAACAAAAATTAATCTGTGTAGCATGACCGTGTCTGTGTGTATATACGAGGCCACCAACTATAAAGGCTGTGTGTTAAAGCGTCAATGTAAAATATGTTAGTATATATTTAACTAGTTACTAATGTAAATCTCTCATCTGGCTTGTATGGTGGTCGGATGTATGTGTTTAAGAATTTCTAACCAACAACTGGTCATCAGACTTTATTTAAAGTCCAAAGAGTGCTTCTGGTTCTGGCTTCAAGGGCTTATAATACTGATAGCTGTTAGTTAATAGTTGGAATCTGAAGCGTAGTATGTCATATATTTATTAATCCATTTGCGGCAAACGATATTTTATTAACAGCAGGAACATCCATTATACATACTTATAGCCTGAGCCTTAAATGTTGCGAAGCATAGATTTAATTGTAGTCTGTAGGCCTATTATTGATATCTATGTTTAGATATACTGTTATATAGATCTAAGAGAATTGAGAAAACCAACTATAGAAGAAAAAAAAAAACTCATCCACACCCTCCCTACCAAAAAACCAACATAAATAGACTTTGTGTTCGACTGATTGTAACAACCTGGTCAGATAGACGTAGTGAGCCTACACATGTAGTCCTAGTGTAGTGTGTATAGTTGATGGTGTTGACCTTCACGCGTTTTTTTTCTTGGACATACGCAATAGTGTTGAGTGTGCAGGTAAAGGCAGATGACACATTGATATGATCAGTCGAGCATATAGATAAATTATATCTGTAACTTAGTTACAGAGGTCAAGTGTTTCTTAACATTCCAGCATATTTTTTCTTTGTTTGCTAGATCTAATTGTGGTGCTTTAGATCAATTTATTTTTTGCGATGTTAAATTTTACTGTAAGGTTTTCCTTTATATATTAAGTCATACGAATTCAACAATTAAATCAGCTTTCTTTTTAAAGGTTTTAATACAAGGGGGAAAAATACATACACGCACACATGCACATCTGTTTTTATTTTATTGTGCAACGAACGTGTGTTTATCGCCCTAAATGACATTTCTCTCCAAGTAAACAAACTTAGTCTCATCATATAGTGACCTCTTGAGAGTGTCAATATTTCTCAACAATCTGCGTTAATCCATTCGGGCTTAAGAATGGTCAATGTCTGTCAATACATTGTCATGGATTAAACAAATAAGAAGTTGGTGGTGTTGAGTCTCATCTCTTGAGCCCTCCATTTAAAGATACCCCTGATCAGTGTCTGTTTGGCTTGTAGTCAAGCCTCCTAATTGAGACTTAAAGTAAACAAACTCATTGTCCCGCCAATAGTATAAAAGGTGTGGCTTGTGGTCCAGACCCTTGATCGACAACCTATCTCATAATAAACAAACTCAAACCAGATTAACCTTATAGAAATTTGGCTTGTAGTCCCGCCCCTAATAAAAATATATAATTCTCCAAGTAAACAAACTCAGTTCTCTCATAAGTGTGACCCCTAGACAGTGTCAACACGTTGACATCTGGCTTAGTGTGGTCAGCTGCCTATCTGTGAACTCAATGTTATGGACTAAACAAACAAAAGGAGGTAGGGGTTGTTCATCTCTACCTCTGGAGATATACCCGCACATCTAGACAGATATCGTAGTAGTTAAGGAATATTACATGTTTACTAGACCACTCAATGGTCAAGACAAGCTTTTAAAATGTGCAAGACATCGCTGCTACTTATGTAATGCGAATTTATAATGTAAAGTCTTTCTATTTAGATTAACACGCCTTGTCTTTGTACTAAAAAATATTTGGTGCATTGTCATAGTTTATAGTTTTATAAACAAATTCTTTTATTTGAAACAAAAACGTTAATGTATTTCAGAACTGACATTATTGAATAATGTCCACTTTAAGAATATTGGCGGGTTTTTATTAACATGGAGATTTAGTTTAAACGTCTTGTTGGACATCGTTGATCAGAGTCGACTAACTTTATATTGTTTGCCTTTTGCCTGTGTTGTTTCGATATTTAAGTGTTACCTCCGTTCTGGAAAAGACTTAGCGCGGAGGCGCATAACAATATTAATAGAAATACAAGTGTAGCTTTTACTATCCGGTTTACTATCCGGTAGTGATATATGACCGGAGCCGGATATTACCGCATAGTGAAAAAGTGCCAAATATTCGGCAGAAGCCGGAGCCGGAGCGACTATCCGGTACACCCCTAATTTTGACTTCCTAAAACTGTTCCCTTTTCATGACATTAAAATCTAAGCCGAACTAGAAATGCAGAGTTACAAATAAAATCGAGCAGTTAATTTTTTTTTTTTTTTTTTTTTTTTGTATTTTGTTGTCATTATGTTATTGTTTAAAAAATTTTAACAAAAATAGTGAAACATCTTATGACTACATTGATTGCAGTTATAGGCTAGTTCAAGTCAACAAAGTAATATAGTGAATAATTTTTGACGATAGGATTATTTTTTATCTATATCAGCTCACTCGGTCTGTCTGTCTGTCTGGTAAAAAGATGTGGGAAAGAACCGAGACGCGAGTTGGTGGCCAATGTCCCAGACGGGATCGCATGCAGAGATGATGATGAATTTTTAGAAAGCTTATATCAACTAACTTTGTCTGTCTGTCTTGTAAAAAGTTGGAACTTTTATTTTTTCCGTTTCTTATTCTCGGATCAATTTAAATTTTGCATAATTATTAATTAAGCCTGACAAGACACGAATCAATTTTTAACAAAAATTGATTAATTAATTATATGTTGGTGATGATTTATTTTGTTTGATTTCGAAATAACGGAAATAAATTTTATTTAATTTTATATATATATATATATATATATATATATATGTGGATTTAGTCTCTTTAGGACACGTTTTTCTCCCACTTCTCCGATCGAGTTAACATTTTGCATAATTATTCATCGTCGATAACAATACACGAATCAATCCAAGAATTAACCTATTACTTAATCATTTAGTAATTACCGTAATTGTTTTTTTTAAAGCATTTGCAAAAGAAAAAAAAGAGGAAGGGGACGACATGAATTTCAAGTGGATCATGCCTCTTCGGACAGTGTGCAAACCACTCTGCTAGTGAGATACTTATGAGAAGATATATATATATATATATATCTTATCTTCTTATCTTATATAATACAGACGTTACTTCAAAAAAGAAGATGATTACGTCCTACGCGTCATGCATTTAGTCATGCATATTAACCAATGACTTAAATTCTGCCAAGTCACTGGTTTTTCTGGCTAGCTCAGGCAACCCATTCCATGCTCTAATAGCACTAGGGAAGAAGGAGTATTTGTACAAATTTGTCCTAGCATATGGGACGAGGAATGTGCCTTTATTTTTGTGTCTTTCAGAGTATTTTATTAAATTTTGTTTTTGTATTTGAAGATTATGGTTCAGTGTTTTATGTATAATTGCTACTTTACTTTTGAGTCTTCTGTCCTGAAGGCTTTCTAAATTTAGTGATTTTACTAATGGTGTTACCCTAGTCAAATGTGAATATTCGTTTGTTATGAATCTCACTGCTCTATTTTGTGTTTGTTCCAGTTTCTTAATGTTTTCTTGAGTTGAGGGGTCCCACACGGTGGATGCATATTCTATTATTGGCCTAACCAAGGTTAAATAACATTTTAGTTTTATGTTCTTATTTGATTTATAGAAATTTCTTTTAATAAACCCTAATGCTTTGTTGGATTTTTTTATAGTTTCATCAATATGTGGATTCCATGACAGTTTTTCATTTATTATAACACCTAGGTATTTTGAGTTTTTAGTCTGTGTTACTGGTTTGCCATGAATAAGATAAGTGGAATTAATTTGTTTTAGTTTTTTTGTTACTCTTAACAACTGACATTTTTCTGGGTGGAAAGACATGCTCCAATTTGATTCCCATTTCTGTAATTCATCTAATTCTCTTTGTAAAATATCTGTGTCTTGTTTTGTTTTTATTGTTCTATATATTATGTTCTATATATTATGCAATAGTTATATATTGTTTGTTTCAATTTAGAATGGCTATCTACAAAAGGGACTAATTCAGCTTATACCAACACTTCAGTCAAGTACAATTTATTTCCCTTGTTTGAGATACCAAATAAAATAATTTATTACCAAATAGTTAATTAACAAATTGGTTGATTTCTTTTTATTGGCTGTTGTGCTGTTAGGTCAAAGAAATGATATTGCACATTTTCAGCTTGATCAGAGATTTTGTGTCGGAGAAATAACGTCTACAAATTTTTTACCAGACAGACTGACAGAATGAAGTGATAGAAGCTAATTAAACTCATTTCTTCTGTGGCTCAGTGACAAAATCTAACTTTTGGCTTGTTGCCCAATCTGGTTGGTTTTGTGTTCCCCGTTCTGTCAGCTGACATCCGGTGTGATGAACTGGAGACCAAGGTTAACCAAAGGACAAAAAGTGATTCTATTTCGGGTTTTATTTGATGAAAGATTCAATTAGATGAATGTGTCTATTGACATTGACATTTAGTGTCATTTAGTGACTATGTCCAGTAAAATTAATTTAATGTGTCTATTGACATTTAGTGTTATTTAGTGACTAGGTCCAGTAAAATTAATTTAATGTGTCTATTGACATTTAGTGTTATTTAGTGACTATGTCTAGTTTAATTTATTTAATGTGTCTATTGACATTTAGTGTCATTTAGTGACGTAGGTCCAATCAAGTTTACTTACCACAATGCGGCATTTTGACACTCAACATTCGGACAATAGACATGGTGGACAGAACACCGACGTCCAGTGTGCTAAAGAGAAAACCAAAGAACCCGTTGATGGAGCAACCTGCAATGAAAAAAATGTTTTAAAGCAGGTTTGCAAGTAGGTTTAGACATGACATTTCTAAAATAATGTTGTGTCGCGATGACTGTTAACGTTTTGCTTTGTTTTAATTTAAAGGGAGGGGGTTTTGGAGAGGGTAAATGACTGCATGCATCTTGAAGTGTAAGGAGTGTATCAGTGTGTATCAAGAGAGTGTATCAGTGTGTATAAATTGAGTGTATCAGTGTGTATCAAGAGAGAGTATCAATGTGTATCAAGAGAGTGTATCAGTGTGTATCAAGAGAGTGTATCAGTGTGTATCAAGAGAGTGTATCAGTGTGTATAAATTGAGTGTATCAGTGTGTATTAAGAGAGTGTATGAGTGCGTATCAAGAGAGTGTATCAATGTGTATCAAAAAGGAGTAATATTGTATATCAGGAGAATATATGTAGAGGGCGTATCTAGAGCGCTATCTAAAAGTCTACAATGTGAAAGTGCAGTCTGATTCTATTATTTCTATAACATCACTCTTGTCTTTTAAAAGTTGACTAATAACGATTAATGTTAACAAAGTGAATGATGAAAAAAAGTTCTAAATTTATCATTGAAAACAATAGAGTGTTGAGCATTAGTCAAAGAAATGTTTGTACAAGATAATGTATTAGTACTTTACACAAACAATTTTATGTAATCTGTTTATATATCACACTGTCGCAAAACATACTTTTTAAGGATTAGTAGTTTTTATCTACGGCGAAAAACGAAATCTATAAATAACTATCTCTTTGAACAGAATTTTTTAAAAGTATAATAAGTCATGTCTTTTTATGGAAAACGGATCCTTTTTCCATACACTTATTGGCACAGCCGAATCAGTTTAAAGCTTTTTCATTGGTAGATTTATTGTGTCTGGTTGGCAACATTAATGTTCAATTTAGTGTCCTTGACATTGTTTTAGTCTATTCCCAATCGAAGCCGTGACCTCTACCTAACAAAAGAAAATGGTTCACTTTGTTATTATTATGTTAATGAAGATGGATAGCGGTGGGTTGATCAAGAATAGATATCTCGGAAATCCAGAGAGAAGGCGTTGCTAAGTGTACTTTAATGAATGGCTCTTACCCTTATTGAACTCACTCACGAATCTTAGATTAATGTAAGTTAATGATGGCCCAGGACGTAAATGTCCCCACAATGTCACTAGGGACAAAGTTGTCAAATGATTCACATTTTAAAGGAAAAGATGTAATGAACAGTGGTGCTCAATTTTTTCTGTGCTTCAGGTCCAAATCTTGAGTAAATTTGAAATGTTACAGGAAATCTTGAGTGTGCATTAAGTTTCAAGAAAACATTTAAGTAAACTTTTATTTAGTTTCCAAGAAAACTTTTTGTAAACATTAAGATTCCGGGTAAACATTCAGTAAACTTGTGATTCTAAGTAAATTTCTGTAAACATCTGTGTGTAATTGTCTGGGTTGTGTGGCTGAGAGGCCCAAACGTATTGACCAGATAACAAGGAGATTTGAGTTCGATCCCGACCCGAGCAGAGTTGTGTCTGATGAGCGCCTAAAGACAGATACCCCCATACCCCAATGATCTACAAAGGAAATGAACCATACGAACTAACAATGCTATCCTAGGTATCACATACATCGACCGTATCACAAACGAAGATAAAAGAGTCACAATTAGTACAATGATTGTACCCCACGATGACTTGCTAACTACTTTTGAAAAAAAGCAAACTAAAATTGTACAGGGTCCTCAGGGCTCGCAAAGACCTTCCTTCAGGAACTGTACCAGGATGACTAATAACGTAAAGGAATGGACGGGCCTGCCATCTGTCCAAGGCAAAAGACAGGAATGGAGAAGGACGGTGGACAGATCGTGTGTGGTGTCCCAGACTAAGGGATAGGTGAAAGTAAAGGCATAAAAGTTTTCAGCGGAGTTTTAAGATGGCGGACTTCAGGATTCTTGTAGGGCCACCACCTAGCTACAGTAAAGGCTCTCATATCTCTATAACTCTGTTAAAACTCCGATTGGCATCTTGACAATGGTCATTAACACTGTTAGACCTGTTTTCATTCATACCTTACATTCCTAATGTTTTCCTTGACCGACTGTAATTACCATTTCTTCAAATATTCTAGACATAACTTGTCGTGACAATGTAAACGCAGAGTACATTTTCTTTAACTCAGAACCTTTTTACTTAATTAAAATGCCAAAGCGTTTAAGGTACATTCGTCCCAGATGTCAGGGCTATTGATATGAATCTCCCAGTTGTATACACAGGAGAATGCAAGATTGCCTTGTTGGATAAAATTTTTAATTAAGATGTAGAGTTTTTTAAAGTAATTAATGTAAGGTTCCTTCCCCCGGACATCTCAATGACAGGCTAAACGTAAAGTGTGTTATTGCATACTCATTTATCCGAATGTATACAAGATCTGATAAAAAAAAAAAAGATGTGCAATGCTTACATAAATTTAATTAAAATAACAGGAAGTTAATCTGCAGCTGGACAGACACAAAGACAAATGTATACATGAAGATCAAAAACCTGGCCAATGGTTCATGAATTGTGGGAAATAAAAAACAAAGCCATTCTAAATCAAAAAATTTATTGCATATTTCAACAGTGAAACGTGCAAAAGTGTGGGTCATGTTCAAAGAATTAAAAATAATATTTTAAAACAAAATCTTCTCACTGTATTCAAGCAATATTTGTTTTTTATATTTCTGCTTCGTGTTCAAGCAATAGAGTCAACGAAATATTTATGTTTTATTGTCATGGAAAATAATGACCAGCATGGGGATCGAACCCATGACGTTCACATCAGCTGGACTAGCGAAGTTTTAGCTTGAAATACAGGATACAATTTTGTACTTCAATATTATAACTACAACGTTCTCCTATCTGTTTTAAGAGAGAGAAATACTCTAGTGCCGAGAGGGCCATTTAGAAATTATAGATACGCCAGATACAAATGCGGGGCGTGGGCGTCCGAACCTGTAATCCTGGGTTCGAATCTCGGTAAAGACTGAGATTTTGAATTTCGGGATTTTTATGGCGCCTCTAGTTCAAGCCAACTTTAATGGATACCTGATTTTTGTTGGGGAAAGTAAAGGTGGATGGTCGTTGTGCTGGCCACATGACACCATGCTCGTTAACTGTTGGCCCAATAAACAGATGACCTTAACATCATCTACCCTATAGATCGCATGGTCTCTAAGGGAAGCTTTTAGATCAAAATGTGCAGCAAGCAAAGTGAATTATATATGGCGCTTGGCTCTGGCATCAAGAATATGGGAAGATAACCCAAATAGATAAGGATTATGTATGTCAAAGCAAGACCAATCGTCATAGCAGGCCTGAACACTGACCTGCAACGTCACAGCCTATGGACAGTAGAGACCAATCGATAGTTTCCACGTCACAGATCTGTATGACTTGGCGACGAGCTAAGGTCAGTGTTGAGGCCTACTTGAAAGATTGGTTTCGGTCAAAGTCACGTCATCATCAAGAGCTTCTTGGCTACTCCAATTCCCCTTTACCAGGACTCTTTTATTTTCCACTCCGCCACTCTTATCATCATATAACACCTCTCAGGGGGGGGGCATAATTTTAATTTGGGACAATAGAGTTAGTCTTCAGATTAAATAATAACAATTTGATGTATATAGCGAATTTAACAAAACATAATGAAGGCTTAGGCCTAATGTGAACAGACAACAACAAAAAACAAGATTGTAAATGTCAAGTTATCTAAATAGGTCACTGGGTTAGAGCCTTGCAGTTTATACTATAAACATAAAAACATGTAAAAAAAAATATCATGTCACTTTGTCCCTGTTTAGTAACAGGTGAGTGTATTCTTACCAACATTTTTATTTAATTTTAGAAAATTAACATTGAAAGTAGTTAATGGCTATTGAGAATGTTGAAATTATAATTTAATTAGGGTCAGTCTACATCGATCATCTTAACGAAAGACCAACGTTGAAAAGTGGAGATGGACATAGATGGTAAATATTTGCTAAATGGATAAACGCATTAAGTGTAATACAATCATGTCATACACGCGAAGGGAACAATCACATTTCAGCTTTGTTGATAAGCCTTCGCTGTATTCAGTGTAGAATGACTTAACTTATACCCCCACATCTGTCAAGTAGAAATTCTTTTCCTTGTTCGATATCAAACAAAATAATTAATTTCCAATAGTTAATTAACTAATTGGCTTTTTTTTCCTTTCTGATTCTTGTTTTGTCAGGTTCATAAATAATTTTGCAAAATTTCAGCTTGATCCAAGATTGTTTGTGGGAGAGGTGACGTGTACACACGTTTTACCAGACGGACACACAGACTAAGTTGATATAAGGTTTGGAAATTTAAAGAAAAGGAATCTTCCAGTGTCGCTATACGAAACAAATTTAAAGCTACCTTGTATTGCTGTAATACAACTGCTCAACAAGACGCTATCCTGTCAAATCGCTTATAGTTCATGTCTACTGTTAGTCCTATTTGATTTTTTTCGCCATAGACGCAGGCTTAGTGTCACTGCTAAAAATAAACACAATAAACAAACTCCACAATTTACGCGCCAAATCTAATATTGTCTCAAACAGCTTGTGTGGCTATCCAGAAGCAAGCTTCGCCTTATATTAAGGTATTACCCCCCCCCCCCACTTCCCACCTCCACACGCAACCTACTTACACCCCCCCCCCCCGAAACGCGCCATTATGTCGAGAAGCCAATGTAATGGAAATTTAAATTTCCCTAGATTCCACTTCGAAAGTAGAAATTAGACCTAACCTTGAGAATTTATTCACTGACCTGTTCAACAAATGACACGAACTTCTAAGACAATGGCTTTCCCCTTTTTTCCCAAGGGCTGTCTAAAGCCAAGGGACATAAATATTTCTTAGTCGTAAAAAAAAAATCTGTCCTTTTCTTTCTAATTAAAGGTCAAGGGAAATAGCTCGCGAACGCTTCTTTGTTGTTTTTTTTTAGAGAATACTACTTGACGTAGCAATTTTGGACTTTGGGGTTCTTCCCCCATAAAACTCTGAAAAAAAAAACAACTTTTGTCGTGGTATCAAATTGATTGTCTGAACCAGAACTAGGGAAGCAGACGATCTCTCCTTCAACTTTTCACACTAGAGGTTTTTTTCTGTGAGTAGGTGGAGTGGGGGGGGGGGGGAGGGGATTCTTCTATTGTTATATGGCATGGGACCATCTGAGCCCTAGAAAAATGTTTGATTTATAAACACTGTCTGGTAAAAAGAATTAGCGGCTGTAGGTTTTAATGGTGTATGTTTTGCATCTGTAGGTTTTGATAGTGTATATTTTGCATCTGTAGGTTTTGATAGTGTATATTTTGCATCTGTAGGTTTTGATAGTGTATATTTTGCATCTGTAGGTTTTGATAGTGTATATTTTGCATCTGTAGGTTTTGATAGTGTATGTTTTGCATCTGTAGGTTTTGATGGTGTATGTTTTGCATCTGTAGGTTTTGATGGTGTATGTTTTGCATCTGTAGGTTTTGATGGTGTATGTTTTGCATCTGTAGGTTTTGATAGTGTATATTTTGCATCTGTAGGTTTTGATAGTGTATGTTTTGCATCTGTAGGTTTTGATGGTGTATGTTTGCATCTGTAGGTTTTGATGGTGTATGTTTTGCATCTGTAGGTTTTGATGGTGTATGTTTTGCATCTGTAGGTTTTGATGGTGTATGTTTTGTTTGATTCGAGTATAGGTTTCCACAATAAAAACAAGCAAAACTTTAAAAAAAAAAAACTTATCAAAGGGAAAGAGATCCACACTTACAACTATATCTCTAAAAATGTAGAAGTTCTTTCCCTTTTTCCACCAAAATAATTAATTACCAATAATTAATTAAACTAACTGGTAAATTTTTTAATTGATTCATGCTTTGTTAGGTACAATAAATAATTGATGTGGGATGTGTGACAGAGGCTTGAACTTGGCCTAACTACCTATCAAGAGAGGGAGGCGGAGTTTAGGCTCAACACCCGATTCAAGCAGAATTGTGTTAACTGAGCGCCTAAAGGCAGCACGGAAAAATGTGATGATGAAAGTGTGACGATCACATTTGCGGGGATTATATTATCAAACTTGATAACTCAATGAAGTGAAGAAAGAAACATCTTTCTGTATTTTCTTAAAACTTCTTTAATAATACTTCTTCAACTTTCACATAACTTTCCCATAAAATTAACTTCTCAATTCAATAACAACTTGACTTGATACTTCTTAAATAAAACTTAAAGATACACGAAACTTCACTTAGTATAACATCAACTTCAACTAATATAACTTCAGATAATATTACTTTAACTAATAAAACTTTAATTAAATGGACCCGCTAATATCACAAAATTTAACTAAACCTTTACTAAGAGAGGACTTAAGCGATAACTAAGCGATGACCATCGCTCTACAAGAACTACTACTATACAAGGACCCTTAATTTATACCTTTCTTAATCGTACATTCCAGAATCATGGAAACTTCTCCGATAATTAATTTAGTAACTTTAACCTTCTAGAAGCTGACGTGTGCTATTTTTTTCCCCTTATCCTCTTTCTTTGATTGGATATCTAAAATTAACTTGTTTACGCTGGACACTTGTACTAGTTTGACCTCGCTTCTAAAACTGGTCGAAATAGGTCACAGACTCGACTCGTGACAGAAAGTTAAAAAATTATAAATAGCTTTTTTCTTTTGGTGTATCCTGTATACAGAATAAAGTAAAAATTGATAAGCTATGATATTTAAAAAGGTATGTGACATTTTTTTCACTTTTTATCACAGCAGAATACGATCTATAATGTTCAACGTTTTTCAGATCATATTTTATTTTAGTTTCAAACATACTATTTCTATTTAGCCTTCTTGGCATTGTTTAGTTTCTCCCGAACATAAATAAATAAATGCAATTTAAATTTCATTAATGTACTCATCCGCCTATCCTTAGATAAAAGGAGTCGTTAATTTGCTCATCCGCCTCTCCATTGAAAAAAAAAAGAGAACAGTGTATCCCTCCACCTTTCCGAAGCACAAGAAGGAGACAGGAATTTTACGCCATAACTTTGACGGGCAGCAAAAATACAAATGTCAATGAATGTCATTGTGTCTTTTGCGGTACAATAGATGGCAGCTTTGTTACAAAACAGACGCTTAAGAGGTTTCACGTGAATACGAGAATCCCCTGAAATAGCCTATTTCTCGTTACGATGGTAACATTAAATAGTTATATGTTTGATCAAGCTGAATATTTCTCAATAAAAAACTTGTCAAATAAAAAAAATGTACACTATTTTTTTTTAACTCTCAGTTTCTCTCTTCATCTCTCTCTCTCTCTCTCTCTCTCTTCCTCTCTCTCTCTCTCTCTCTTCCTCTCTATCTCTCTCTCTCTTCCTCTCTCTCTCTCTCTCTCTCTCTCTCTTCCTCTCTATCTCTCTCTCTCTTCCTCTCTCTCTCTCTCTCTCTCTCTCTCTTCCTCTCTATCTCTCTCTCTCTTCCTCTCTCTCTCTCTCTCTCTCTCTCTCTTCCTCTCTATCTCTACTTCTGTCATTCTCCTCTCTTTCTTTTTATTTATTTTTTCTTCTCTCACTGACCGAGTCAATAAAAAAACAAAAATTTGCTCACACACTTTTCTCTTTGTTTTTCTCCTTTTTTTATTTTTATTTTTTGTGTTCTCTCTCTCTCTCCTTCTATCTCTCGCATTTTGGTTGTCTCTAATTCTCCTTAAATAATTCTCTATCCTTCTCTCTCTCTCCTTCTATCTCTCGCATTTTGGTTGTCTCTAATTCTCCTTAAATAATTCTCTATCCTTCTCTCTCTCTCCTTCTATCTCTCGCATTTTGGTTGTCTCTAATTCTCCTTAAATAATTCTCTATCCTTCTCTCTCTCTCCTTCTATCTCTCGCATTTTGGTTGTCTCTAATTCTCCTTAAATAATTCTCTATCCTTCTCTCTCTCTCCTTCTATCTCTCGCATTTTGGTTGTCTCTAATTCTCCTTAAATAATTCTCTATCCTTCTCTCTCTCTCCTTCTATCTCTCGCATTTTGGTTGTCTCTAATTCTCCTTAAATAATTCTCTATCCTTCTCTCTCTCTCCTTCTATCTCTCGCATTTTGGTTGTCTCTAATTCTCCTTAAATAATTCTCTATCCTTCTCTCTCTCTCCTTCTATCTCTCGCATTTTGGTTGTCTCTAATTCTCCTTAAATAATTCTCTATCCTTCTCTCTCTCTCTCCTTCTATCTCTCGCATTTTGGTTGTCTCTAATTCTCCTTAAATAATTCTCTATCCTTCTCTCTCTCTCCTTCTATCTCTCGCATTTTGGTTGTCTCTAATTCTCCTTAAATAATTCTCTATCCTTCTCTCTCTCTCCTTCTATCTCTCGCATTTTGGTTGTCTCTAATTCTCCTTAAATAATTCTCTATCCTTCTCTCTCTCTCCTTCTATCTCTCGCATTTTGGTTGTCTCTAATTCTCCTTAAATAATTCTCTATCCTTCTCTCTCTCTCCTTCTATCTCTCGCATTTTGGTTGTCTCTAATTCTCCTTAAATAATTCTCTATCCTTCTCTCTCTCTCCTTCTATCTCTCGCATTTTGGTTGTCTCTAATTCTCCTTAAATAATTCTCTATCCTTCTCTCTCTCTCCTTCTATCTCTCGCATTTTGGTTGTCTCTAATTCTCCTTAAATAATTCTCTATCCTTCTCTCTCTCTCTCCTTCTATCTCTCGCATTTTGGTTGTCTCTAATTCTCCTTAAATAATTCTCTATCCTTCTCTCTCTCTCCTTCTATCTCTCGCATTTTGGTTGTCTCTAATTCTCCTTAAATAATTCTCTATCCTTCTCTCTCTCTCCTTCTATCTCTCGCATTTTGGTTGTCTCTAATTCTCCTTAAATAATTCTCTATCCTTCTCTCTCTCTCCTTCTATCTCTCGCATTTTGGTTGTCTCTAATTCTCCTTAAATAATTCTCTATCCTTCTCTCTCTCTCCTTCTATCTCTCGCATTTTGGTTGTCTCTAATTCTCCTTAAATAATTCTCTATCCTTCTCTCTCTCTCTCCTTCTATGTCTCGCATTTTGGTTGTCTCTAATTCTCCTTAAATAATTCTCTATCCTTCTCTCTCTCTCTCCTTCTATGTCTCGCATTTTGGTTGTCTCTAATTCTCCTTAAATAATTCTCTATCCTTCTCTCTCTCTCCTTCTATCTCTCGCATTTTGGTTGTCTCTAATTCTCCTTAAATAATTCTCTATCCTTCTCTCTCTCTCTCCTTCTATCTCTCGCATTTTGGTTGTCTCTAATTCTCCTTAAATAATTCTCTATCCTTCTCTCTCTCTCCTTCTATCTCTCGCATTTTGGTTGTCTCTAATTCTCCTTAAATAATTCTCTATCCTTCTCTCTCTCTCCTTCTATCTCTCGCATTTTGGTTGTCTCTAATTCTCCTTAAATAATTCTCTATCCTTCTCTCTCTCTCCTTCTATCTCTCGCATTTTGGTTGTCTCTAATTCTCCTTAAATAATTCTCTATCCTTCTCTCTCTCTCCTTCTATCTCTCGCATTTTGGTTGTCTCTAATTCTCCTTAAATAATTCTCTATCCTTCTCTCTCTCTCTCCTTCTATGTCTCGCATTTTGGTTGTCTCTAATTCTCCTTAAATAATTCTCTATCCTTCTCTCTCTCTCTCCTTCTATGTCTCGCATTTTGGTTGTCTCTAATTCTCCTTAAATAATTCTCTATCCTTCTCTCTCTCTCCTTCTATCTCTCGCATTTTGGTTGTCTCTAATTCTCCTTAAATAATTCTCTATCCTTCTCTCTCTCTCTCCTTCTATCTCTCGCATTTTGGTTGTCTCTAATTCTCCTTAAATAATTCTCTATCCTTCTCTCTCTCTCTCCTTCTATCTCTCGCATTTTGGTTGTCTCTAATTCTCCTTAAATAATTCTCTATCCTTCTCTCTCTCTCCTTCTATGTCTCGCATTTTGGTTGTCTCTAATTCTCCTTAAATAATTCTCTATCCTTCTCTCTCTCTCCTTCTATGTCTCGCATTTTGGTTGTCTCTAATTCTCCTTAAATAATTCTCTATCCTTCTCTCTCTCTCCTTCTATGTCTCGCATTTTGGTTGTCTCTAATTCTCCTTAAATAATTCTCTATCCTTCTCTCTCTCTCCTTCTATCTCTCGCATTTTGGTTGTCTCTAATTCTCCTTAAATAATTCTCTATCCTTCTCTCTCTCTCCTTCTATCTCTCGCATTTTGGTTGTCTCTAATTCTCCTTAAATAATTCTCTATCCTTCTCTCTCTCTCCTTCTATCTCTCGCATTTTGGTTGTCTCTAATTCTCCTTAAATAATTCTCTATCCTTCTCTCTCTCTCCTTCTATCTCTCGCATTTTGGTTGTCTCTAATTCTCCTTAAATAATTCTCTATCCTTCTCTCTCTCTCCTTCTATCTCTCGCATTTTGGTTGTCTCTAATTCTCCTTAAATAATTCTCTATCCTTCTCTCTCTCTCCTTCTATCTCTCGCATTTTGGTTGTCTCTAATTCTCCTTAAATAATTCTCTATCCTTCTCTCTCTCTCCTTCTATCTCTCGCATTTTGGTTGTCTCTAATTCTCCTTAAATAATTCTCTATCCTTCTCTCTCTCTCTTTTTTCTCTCACTCTCTCTTTCACTATCTCTCTCTTTATCTCTCTTTTTTATTTAATCTCCAATTTCATCCTTTTTGATAAAACTTCTTTTCCTTTTTCTCCCTCTGTCTCTCTCTTGCTCTCTATCTCTCTCTTATTTTATTTTTGTCTCACGTTTTATCATTAATGCTACAACATCTGTGTCTTTTGCTCTCTCTTTCTCTTTCAACCTTTTCTCTTATCTCTCACTATCTCCTTATCTCCATTTTTCTTTATTTCTCTTTTTCTCTCACTCTCTCTCTTTATTTGTCATTATTTTTTCTCATTTCTAATACAATTCCTCTCTCTTTCTTTCCCTCTTGCTCTCATTCTTCTAATTCTTCTCTTTATCTCTCAGCCTTCTAATTTTTTCTTGCTCTCTTTGCCTTTCTGTTCCTGTATGTCTTGGATTAAATATATAATTCTATAGAATGGCATAAGTTATTTTAGCTAAAAACACATGAACATGAAAGTATTAATTTTCTATTTAATTATTCATTCACTTGGGAGAAAAAACAGCAATAGTATTTGAATCTTTGTCTTAAATTCAAATGGATGACCCAGTTTTCTTCTTTAGATCGTGATCTCTATAATTACTAAACAGGTCAAGCACTCAGATTGGAAGAATGTTTGTTTATATGGAAACAACGAACTGAAAATCTGTTGTGAATTTCTGCCGGTAGCTAGTCAGAGCATTTAAATTCACGTAGGTCCGAGACAATCCATATAGAAAGCCTCATTAATGACCAGCAACGTCACAACAAGTGGGCCGTTCAGACCAATAGCTTGTTGCCACGTCGTCCAGAGCAGTGACGTGGCGAAGAGCCATTGGTCTCTACTTCCCACAGGTTGTGACGTTGCAGGGTCAGTGTTCAGGACTTCTATAACAATTGGTCTCGAGTTGTCAAGTCGTCTCGTTTTAAATTGTGTTCATTTTATATTGTGATGGTAAAGTTAAGCGGATACTGTATCCGCAAGTAGATCACAAACTAAGTCATGAAATTCAAAAGAATGGAAGATTCAAAAAACTTGATAATAAACCTCATTCATCAATCGTAAACAAGCAACATTGAGTCACGTGCTTCCCTATCTCCTCTATACAATCTACGACCTAATTTTTATCAACAATGGTTATCACGTGGCAGATTTTTTTTTCCTTTGTTTTATCAATGGTTATCATGTGATAGTTGGTTTTGCTGAATGAGGGCAAAAATTAGTATATCTTTGAATCGGAATAATGAATTTACTTGTAATTAGATTTTGTTTTACTCCAAATGAGACGTATAAATTAAATCATCACTCTCCCCTCGATCGTATCCGCAGCGATTGCGTTAGATTCCCTTTGAGACGACACATAATTTCTGTTTGTTGATTCTTTTACCATTGAGAGTGGTGTCAGCCTAGGTACTCTGTTTACTGTTACGAAAGTGCAAGGTTAAATCCCCCGGGCTAGTCAATAGACTTCTAGAAGCAGCATTCGTGCTTTTCGTTATAAGATAGCTTTTAGTACAAAGTTATTTACAAAGCTTCTATTCACTCACTCCGACTGTCAGTCTGTCTGTCTAGAACAAATCTTGTACTGTTTTTTTTCTCAAGCTTTTCATTCTCGGATCCAGTTAACATTGTGCACAGTTATTCCTTGTCTCTAACAAAACATCAATCTATTAAAATAAAATGTGACCAATTATTTTATTTCGTTTGTAATTATTTATTTTATTTAATGCAGAAAAGGGGAATTAAACCCGACCCTATTGAGATATATGGCAGTGATTATTCCCTTTGATAGACTTATTTTTTTTAAAGTTCTTTTTTTATATTTTGCTTTTTTTTAATTTTTATTTTGAGAGAGAGAGGATTATGTGCTCTAGTTCCTTGTGTTCCTTGTCTTCATTGTGTTCCTTGTTTTCCTTGTCTTCCTTGTGTTCGTTGTCTTCCTTGTGTTCCTTGACTTCCTTGTGTTCATTGTCTTCCTTGTGTTCCTTGTGTTCCTTGTCTTACTTGTTTTCCTTGTCTTACTTGTGTTCCTTGTCTTTCTTGTCTTCCTTGTGTTCCTTGTCTTCCTTTTCTTTCTTGTGTGCTTTGTGTTCCTTTTCTTCCTTTTGTTTCTTGTCTTCCTATTCTTTCTTCTCTTTCTTGTGTTCCTTTTCTTTTTTGTGCTTCCTAGTTCCTTGATCTGATTATGAGGTCGATTGCGACTTCGAGTGTATTTAATAACACGTGCCAGAGATATGCATCTGACATGACAACGACAAGAAAGCGACATGCTAAATGTGGCATCTTAATGGCAACCAGATCTTCAATTTATCTTTCTTTTTTTTTTCGCTTTTGTTTTAATTAAAAGCTGATGTTTTCTTGCTTATCCCCCTTAGAGCTAATTGTAACATGCTATCATTATTGTGAAAAAATAATGAGGCCATATTAGCTGTGTTCAAAGTTTATCTGTTTTTATTATCAAAGTTTTATTTCTGTGAAGTCAGATAAATTCTTATATAAAATAAGTTTATGTTGCTATTGGCAACACGTACGTTTTCTTCGTTGCTAACAGTTTGACGTAATATTTATCCAGATCGAGGTCAGTAGTTCACAAGATCAAGATTGGACACTCAGTTAGTATAAAAACTAAACTTGGTCATGTGATGACACAAAAGCGTTTATTGTTAGAGACTGGGCGTTTGCATATGTTTGGGAAACAAGAATGAACGATGAAGCAGAGTGATTACGTTCACTTAAAAACCAATGAGTACTACATTTAAATAAGTTCACATGCTGAGAAAGAATTAGTGAAACAGAAGAGAGAAGCTTGCGTTTGATTGTTTGACATGCCTGGGATGTTCCAGCAGAAATGGAAGGTAATTATATCCTGGCCCAAACCTCCAGCCCGACGGACGGGGATAGCAACGTGTTCGAACCAGGGACATCGAGACGATATACCAGAGCGCTTGCCACGACCATTAGAGATTGTGACACGCGGAATGTTGTTGTCGATATTATTATGATAATACTTCTAATGTTGTTGTTGATTTTTTTGTTAATGTTAGAGTTGTTGTTAGAGTTGTTGTTAGAGTTGTTGTTAGAGTTGTTGTTCCATAAAATGTTGGGTCTTTTTTATTGTCTATTTTCTCACTAAAATTGTACTTTGATCTAACGTAACTTGTGCAAACACATTTTAAAATGTTTCATTGGCTAGTTGTTATTACTTATTATCCTAATTAACTTCTTTAAATTGAGAAACTGAGGATGTGGTGGCTGAGTTGTAAACCGCTAGACTTCAGACCGAGAGTCTGGTGTTCGATCTGGGAGAAGACTGGGATTTTGAGTTTTTGGGAGTTTTAGGACGCCTTTGAGTCTACTCATCTCTAATGGGTACCTGACAGTAGTTGGGGAAAAGTAAAGGTGGTAGCTCGTTGTGCTGACCACTCTTGTTAACCGTCGACCACAGAAACAGATGACCTTTACATCGTCTGCGCAATAGATCGCAAGGTCTGAAAGCAGAACTTGAGTCTAACCAGCTCAGAAGGATACCTGACATTGATCGTTGTTCTGGCCACAAAAAACATCATCCATAGAAACAGAAGACCTTTACATTATCTGCCCTATAGATCGCAATTTCTAAATGGGCTACTTTCGAGGACTTTTTTTTTAACGAATCAAGTCTTAAAGCCGCGAGGCACATAAAGTAATTGCAATTAAAGTATTAAATGTACACTATAATTCAATAGTAGTCATTGTGTTCGGTACAAATTATTCAAATGAAAATAGCATGAATAATTTGAACACATAAACACTTTGACTTAGCTTGACCCTTAGCTTCCTGTTAACCTATCTCTATTCCTTTCTTCTGGCTTTGGAGGAATCTTTTTCAAAGCTACCCATCTGGAATGAAGACAGAGAGAGAGATTAGATATAGTATGAATATGGTTGCAAAAAGTGGAGGTTTCACTTAATATTAATATAGTGCTGTTACAATTTGATTGTATAGAGATCTTCCGTTGAGATAATGGATCTTGATATTCTGACTTACACAACAGACTTCGTCATGAAATGTGATTAGTTTTAAAACTTCAACGAAATAGAATTATGTCTGTGGGATACAAGTTTCAAAACAAATACTATACACTCTGTAAGGTGAACTGACAAACTGAAATAAACAGGGAAGCCGACTTTGTCTTTGTTCAGATCACCATTTCTCGGGAAGCGTTGTGGCAGCCTGGGGATTTTCTGAGACTCTCCATTAGTTATTTGAAAACGAGGCGCCAACTTCAAAACGTTGATAGAGTAATTATAAAGATTTTATCAATTCACTCTTTTTGTCTGTCTGTCTGTGACAAAGTTTATACACTTTAAACAGGGATCAAGTTGAAATTTGCACAATTATTTTTCTTTTACCTGACGTAACAAGAATCGATAAAAAATAAAAGTTGAACCAATCAGTCAACTATTGGTAATTAATTATTTTGTTTATCTCGAACAAGAGAAAGAAATATTACTTGACTGATAAGGTTATAAAACTTGAATTAGTCCCCTTTATACTTTGTAGAAAGAAAAATGTGAAACTAACAAGAGATAACTATAAAACCATCTATTTTCATAAGCATTCCCATGGCACAGTGGTTACTCTATAGGCCTGAGAAGACTCGAATTCAGGTCGTTCACTAATTTACAAAGCTTACATTAACTCACTCTGTCTGTGTGTCTGTCTGGTTAAAAGTGTGTACATGTTATTTCTCCCACACCCATTCTCAGATCAAGTTAAAACTTCACACAATTATTCAGTGGCATAGATAAGACATGAATCAATAAAAAGTTAACCAATTAGACAATTATTTTCTAGTAATTAATTATTTTGTTTGATACCGACAAAGGAAACAAATTCTTCTGTATTCACAGATTTGGTTAAATTTGTTGGTTAGTTTGTTTGTTAGTTCCCTTATACATTGGTGAACGCGATATTTCCTTCTTGTATAACCCCGATTAAGTTGAAACTTTAAACAATTATTTATTGTACATAACAAAACAAGAATCAATAAACAAAAGTATCCAATGAATCAATTAATTGTTGGTTATTAAATATATTGTCTAATTTCAAATAAGGGGAAAAAAAGTGCACATTATTGATAGCTAAAGTTCAAAGGTCAGGGTTCTTCTACTTTAGATAAGCTTTGTTTTTCAAAGGATTTTTATATAGTTTGCTTGTGTTATAATTGCATTAAAAAAGCGATCACCCAGATACCCCCTTCTTTTCCCCTCTACCCCATTCCTAATGGTCCGGATAAGTGATAGGATCATAGCACACATATTCATCATTGTTAGTCTAGAGATCTATTACAAATTTAAATACATGCCTGATCCAAACTACAAAAAAACAAGTATTTTTCTGTTTTTCTTGTTTTAAAAAACACCCTTGTAAGCATGGCTCAAGGCTAGGATAGGCCCCACGTGTTTGCTGTGGCTTGCGAAAGTCGATAAAATACCTCTTCACATAATGGCAGCATGACCACCTGTTCGTGCACTGAACCCATTTTCAATTGTCAAGGCCGGCTTCGTCAGTGATGTAGTTGGTATGAAATTCGGTTCTTTTATATGCTCTAGTAATTGAACTATTTACATTTTTTTTTTAAGTTTAAGTCTCTATGTTATGTATAACAAGAAAACGTGTCGTGTGAACGATGAATATAATTGTTTTGTGAGACAAGAAATCGTCAATTTTGTTTTACTGATTTTTTGATTTTTTTGGGGGTTTCAAAAATCGTTGTTCTTCTTTTCCCTCTTTTTGCTTTGAATGTTTCTTTTTAATGTTCACGCATCTCTTTTTAATCAAGTTTTTTTCTCGTTTAGATGAATCTTTCATTGTCAATGTTTGCAGCAAAACATTATTTTGTTAAACTGATTACAAAAGCAAAAGTAAGCAAATATAATTAAAATTGTATTGTGTTAAGAGTTTGATTTTTTATAAAAACTGCCAGCCTGTTGATTCAATTACTTTATATGAAAATTATATTAAAATCTTCCTAACACTTGTTACTGCAGGAAGGAGGATGCAAACACCATTCAGAATTCAGTCTGAATGCCAAAACAACCTCATTTCTATTATTCATTCAAACAAACAAAATGATTGTGTCACTTAATGAATTGTTTTACTTGCAGCAGACGGCGGGAAAAAAAACCTGCTCGCCTTTTAATGAGCAATTTGTAGTTCGGTTAAAAGCTTGCGCAGAAAACAAGTAGTTCCTTCGAGACGGGAAAATGGAAAGTCGATAAGTTCAGTGATTTCTCTTTCTTGTAAACAGCAGACGAGTTTTAGTTTAATTGTGTCACTACATTCGTGTTCGGCTTTGAAAGAAATGGTATTTGAAAAGTTTTATTTTTTTTTCCTTAGGAGTTCAACTAGTTGGATTGTCCTAGTTTCTTAAGAAGTTTTTTTTTTCATTACTGCGAAAAGCTGCCCCTGTCCTTGAGCAGATGTTTGTTTAATTCAAAGATTATCTTAATGGTACAAAGCCGCTAGGTTGTATACCGAAAACAAGGGTCATTAACAAGACACAGGGTGCTTTGATGAGAACCAGTGTCATTACCAAGACACAAGGTAGTTAGCTGAAAACTGGGGTCAAGACATGGTGTGGTTTGTCGGAAAAAAAAAGGTCTTAACAAGTCACAGGGTGGTTTGTCGAAATAAAAAGGTCTTAAGAAGACACGGGGTGGTTTGTCGAAAAAAAAAAGGTCTTAAGAAGACACGGGGTGGTTTGTCGAAATAAAAAGGTCTTAACAAGACACGGGGTGGTTTGTCGAAATAAAAAGGTCTTAACAAGACACGGGGTGGTTTGTCGAAAATCAGGGTCATTACCAAGAAAACCGACATCAATAAAGACACGGGTAGTTTACTACTTTCTAACATAAAGGCAATTTTTTTTTTTTTTTACTTTTTATCATTGTACATGATTCCAATGTGTTGATTCTCCTGCGGCCTATTTAACCATTTGTCCGATTTATTCAACGTTTTAAAAAAATGCCTACTGTGCGTGCAAGAATCGATTACAAACTGGCCACTGTATCATTAGTTCAACCTACTGATGATATGCCATTATATCATTGTGACAACCTCCAGAGATCCCTGCGCTCCAAGGGACTCAACCTTTGTAATGTCCCTCTCTTCACCTTATAAATTAAGGCTTCAGGATCTTTATAACATAGACAATAGGTTTGAAACTCTCTCCCCAGGGACTCAGACATTCCTCATCACATTCAAAAATATCAACACCAACTTATTCTTGTTTGGATTTATGAATAAATATATATGTGTTGTTGACTTTTAGCACCAAACTGCTGGCGGACAACTAAACCGTTGTAGGCGAAATAAATCTGAAGTAATAAGCTTGAAGCACTTGAATAAGTTCCTTTTGAACAATACTTACTTTATTTATGATATAGACAAAATCAAGTTAATATGAGGTCAACAAAATGTAGTAGACTTAAGTAATAATATTTTTTAAACAAAATCTAACTCGCTACTATAGCACAACCTTTCAGTTCTGAAGTCGTCTCTCCTAAGACCAAATGACGACAATGCCGCCTATGTTGGATCATTCACAACCTCTCAACCTGTTCTTACCATCACCATAGAAACGCACAAACACAGACACACACACACGAAAAATAGATAGCTACAAACTCGATTTAGATTTAGTTTGCGCTCAGTTTTAAAGTCTGTTATGTTTTTATATAGGCATTGAGCTTACATTATGTTTGTTTACATTGGTATATAATTTTAGCTATTTTTATAATTATTCTAGTTTATCCACTTACCAACTTGTCCAAAGAGCCACCTGTGAGACAAGGTGGACACAAAGGTCAAGGGGTAGCAGAGCACGACGGCTAAGAGGTCAGACGAGGCTAGCGCTATGATGTAGTAATCTGTATTGGTCAGCTGGTGGTTGTGCCTTAGTCCAGCTCTGCGCTTGACCAGTGTCCACAGAACGGTCACGTTTAAGAACAATCCAGAGATCACTGTATAAGAGAAGATGGTGAGACCCACATTTTCTATGACCAAATTTTATTTTTTAAAGTCTAAGACAAAAAAAATATAAAACTTTAGACACCCTTCGTCTGGGTGGCTGGGTTAATAATAATAATAATAATAATAATAATAAATCTTTATTGTCCGTATGGAAATTTGTCTTACAATTTGTGCATTACACCAAACAAAAAACATAATAACTATAAGAAACCAAAATGTACATTCACACCAGACTCACTCATAATTTACATGTGACAAAGTTTATATCAGATTGTTCCTATTAAATGATTTGATTGCCAGGGGAACAAAACACTGCTTTTGGATAATTATCAAAAGGGCTCGAGTTCGAATCTCGACTCCACCAGAGGTGTGTTTGCTAAGCGCCTAAAGACAGCACGCCAACCTTCTACCAGATACCCCCCCCCCCAAAAAAAAAAAATAGGTCAAGAGAAAAAATAAACTATAGCGCTCTGAGAATGCTTTAAGCTGTATTATTAGCATACAAAAAATCAACTACCCAGTGTCAGGTAATGACCTCTTGGCAATGATCTCTTGTGAAGTGTGAGTTCCCGAATCTAATAAATATTCCTTACATAAGATCCATAACACAATCTCAAGGACAATAATTACAACAAAGACCTTTTCCAATCGTCAAGAAATAAGACGCTTACCATTCATCACAACAAAGACGCTCACCAAAAATCACAACATAGACGCTTACCATTCATCACAACAAAGACGCTCACCAAAAATCACAACATAGACGCTTACCATTCATCACAACAAAGACGCTCACCAAAAATCACAACATAGACGCTTACCATTCATCACAACAAAGACGCTCACCAAAAATCACAACATAGACGCTTACCAATCATCACAACAAAGACGCTCACCAAAAATCACAACATAGACGCTTACCAATCATCACAACAAAGACGCTCACCAAAAATCACAACATAGACGCTTACCAATCATCACAACATAGACGCTCACCAAAAATCACAACATAGACGCTTACCAATCATCACAACAAAGACGCTCACCAAAAATCACAACATAGACGCTTACCAATCATCACAACAAAGACGCTCACCAAAAATCACAACATAGACGCTTACCAATCATCACAACATAGACGCTTACCATTCATCACAACATAGACGCTTACCAATCATCACAACATAGACGCTTACCAATCATCACAACATAGACGCTTACCAATCATCACAACATAGACGCTCACCAATCATCACAACATAGACGCTTACCAATCATCACAACATAGACGCTTACCATTCATCACAACATAGACGCTTACCAATCATCACAACATAGACGCTTACCAATCATCACAACATAGACGCTTACCAATCATCACAACATAGACGCTTACCAATCATCACAACATAGACGCTTACCAATCATCACAACATAGACGCTTACCAATCATCACAATGGTAATTCCAATGATCAGGTCCCAGGAGTAGCTCATTGACGAGACGAATGGGTCATGGTGACTCAATGTCACGTTGGTTAGAGCGATTGCGGCCGTCGCACCGGACGGATAGCTCAAGTTGAAGGACGCCATGGCTAGCTTTTTTTTTTTTTTAAATAAAAGTAGACAAAATAGAAATGGTCCCACAAAAAGTAAGTTAGTAGCGCCTCCTATGCGTACTTAAATCGGAAAAACCCTCACAGCGACCTACATCTCTGAATGTAGATTCAAACTCTCCCATAGAAAAAAAAAGCAATAATCATTAATAGATTAGTTCACTTGCGACGATTTCCCGCCTACTCTGCTGCGAGATCTGACGCGAGTCCTCGCCATCTGGAACAAATTCCATCGTCTGCTACACTCTCAAGTTGAGGAAGGGGCATTAATCCTATTACACTGGCGCGTTGGAGTTCAGTAGCTCTGGAAAGAAACAATTTTACAAAACACTAATAAAAAATATGTATAATTACTGGTCTGGAGTAACGTGACAAAAAGTTGGCATTGTTAAAGTTTTAAGATGCCATGAAAGAAGGAGGTTTAAGGGAATGGGGTCTAACAAGAGTCTATGGTTGATGCATCAAAACAGATTGAAAAAAAGGGCAAAAGGTCTTGAAAGAGTCTATAGTTGATGAAACAAAAGAGTTCTCTTCATATATTTTGATTCCATAAATATTGGAATGAACAAAAAGAATACGATCAATTCTAACATTTATCACCTCATTTTTCCGCTTATGTAAGTCCCACATGAAATATCATACTCTTCCCATCACGTGGTTTCCCAGTGAAGGATAACCATTGGACAGAATAGGTTCGCCGGAAACCGGAAGTTGGTTTAACATCTGCTGTCGAGCTGAATCGGGTGAGTGTTTCAGAAGGATCTCAAGTTGTTTCCCTTTACTCTGTCTTATGGAGATTTTGTCTGTGTTGGCTGGTGTAAATTTTAGAAGTATCGACGATATTTGAGTGTATAAAACTAATAAAAGCGTGAAACGGCTGATGACTGGGAACGGAAATAGATGTCAATATTTTAGGACGAGAGTAGCAGATGTATAATTGAGGTGATATCTAATTTAACGGTTTGTGAGTTGTTCTTGTAACTTTTACACTGAGATTAAAAGCCTCTAAATATGAGGAAATGAACCCACGACATTCGCAATATTATTCAAATTCGCCGCCAGATTCGATAATTTCCAGACTTTCATATTTTGACCAACTTTTTCCTTCTGCCCATGAAGAGGGACTGAAGGAAAGGGTGAAAATGAATTTCAAGCTCTGTTCAAGTTTGTGTGACTGTTGATACATAGGAATACAAGGGCAAGTTGGAACTACATCGCAACACAGCTCCTACCCAACACCCTGAATGATTTATCTCCCCTTCCAATGGCTTTTCTAAAGAGTACTAATAGATGTGATATTATAAATCTAAGGTGCTAAATAATGTCTTTCTCTTATTGCGGTCAATTACTTGACATGTCTAGACAGTACAATAAGCGAAACACTTTATTCTTTCACGGCCGAACTGTGCAGAGCATTTTTATCCTTCAAGGGGGTGGCCATATACCAAAGAGCAATCATTTCGGCTAGCTCTACGACAGTCAGTATAAACGGTAGACGATCTCAGGTGTCAATTTAATCTCACTGGGAGCAAACGGACTCCTTAAAAGATAGCCGGAAAATGATTCAAAGAATGCTTGCTAGAACGCATTAGAGACCTAAAGAAAACCTTTCGCCATAGACTGGCTCAGATGTAAAATAATAATAATAATGGCTTAACTAAAACACATGCAGACATGTCTTCGTCGTAATTGATAAAATAATTAGATCACAGCTTGTCAGGACAACATAAAATACTTTTTACTCCTCCGTATAAAAATTTCTCTTTATGAAATAAAACAATTAAACTCCACAAATAATAATAATAATGATAATATAATAATAATAATAATCTTTATTGTCCGTAAAGAGAATAGAAATCACTAGAACTTTTAACACGCTGTAAACACAGTATAGCTAAAATTTCAATAATATATTTACAAAAGTTAACTTGGAGTGACTGAACCCCGGTTATTATCTTCATTCTATATATACCCTCGCTAGTATTAGCTTGTCAAAAGTAGAAGAAATTATGAGAATTCTATTTTTAACTTTTTGGCCTATTTTTAACACAAATGGAAATTTCCGTTACTTCTCGACACAAATGTGAAAATAAACATCCTGTTTACACATCTCTTAAGACCTTGACGATGCTTGATTACATAATACTTAGTGTAATCGAAATTTCCAGAAGACTGCTCCAACAAAAAGTCGGTTACATCCTACTCTTTTCATTTACGACACACGCAATAGACACAATCTTAAACTCCTGATTTACGACAAGGAAAGACTGTGCGTCCACCAAGGGCTTTAATTTTAAAACTGACCTTAACATTTCAAAAATTTATAATTTTATGAAGAAAACATGGAAAATGAGAAAAATCTACAACTTCTCTACTATTTTCATCACAAATATGACTTATTTATATTGATTTATTATTAATCGCATTTTTACAGAAGAGAGAGAGAGAAAGAGAGCTGCTTCCCACAAAAGTCCTACCCATATCTAATTATAAAAGCTTGGGGTTTTTTTTGTCTGTTTCTGCCTGTATTTTGATACTGCTAATTACAGTGGTGTCCTTGCATTTTTTTTTATATTTCCTCCTTTCTAAGACTTGGTGAAGGAGATGGGTAACATCCCCCCCCCCCTCAGGGCAGTGTCCACCTACAACTTTCAAAAGACTGGCTTGTGACTTTTTTTTTCTTTAGTAAGACCTAGATCTACATTTCGGAAAAGTCCTAATGACTTGACTCTGGGTTACTTCCCTTGAGGGATAATTTAAAGGTGACGCGTGGGGACAGTCTAATTGCGAGGTGGGGCTCCGGCGGTAGCCTTTGTCGTCTGCATCTTTGACAACCCATTGAAACTCCAGTGAATACATATACTTATTTATAATGATACCCAAACAAAAAATATGGCAGCAAGTCATTTTCATTTGAAATAGTTCCTTATTTTCTTCAATCTTTATATTCAGGAATCGTTTAAAACAAATGCAGACTGATAAGAAGCTGCATTCGGTCACGTGATATTTCCTCGACATTTATTTTTTGTCAATTAATATTTTGTAGGGTACAAAGTAAAGTTCCCCTTCAAGATCTTGCATTTGTTTCTGTGGTCCACGGTTAACGGGGTTGTCATGTGCCAGCACAACTGCCAACCGCCTTTACTTGTCAGGCATCCATTAGAGCTGGGTGGACTCAAGAGGCGCCTTAAAGATCACAAAACTATAAATTCCAGTCTTCACTTCCTACAGGCCTGTGACTTGGCAAACGAGCTATTGGTCTCCACTGCCCTCAGGCAGCGACTTTGCAGTTTATGCCATCTATGACGTATTGCTCTCGTTTGAGCCCGGGACTACCCTGTTCAGAAGCAATGTACCATTCATCCACCGCTCCCCCTTTTGAAGAGTACTGTACCAGTTTTATCTCTATATAGTTCGCTTTTCAGTTCTAATTCTAATGATGGGTATATATAAGAATATTATCATGACAATGGTTCTAAAATGTTTAATGGTTATCCGCTTCTGAGATTAGGTACTACTGGCTAACACCTCTTATGGGTCCTACATTTCAGGCAAAGTTTTTATGAATATGAAAATGCCTTTTTCTAGGTACCAAGCGTACAGTTGGCAGTTCCAATGTCAGCAGTGGTTTACTTTTGTTTGTTTGTTGACATGTTTCTGATGCATGTCTGGGATGTTCCTTTACACTTAGAGATTATTACATCAAAGCCCAAACCTCTGACAAGACGGCAGGGGATGGAAGCTGTCAGGGTTCAAACCTTCGACCATTTAGAGGTCAGTTCAAGGTGCATAGCACACGACCATTTTTTTTTTACTATATTGGTCATCAAACGAGATAATTTTGACCCTAATTTTAGCCCTTGTTTGCACTTCAAGTTCTGTATACATTAATATGAGACCCTAACCCTAAAACTAACCCTAACCCTAACCGTATTTCTTGATTCTATGTTCTAGCTCGTCCATAAACACGTTTTTTATCCCTTGTTTTTATTTACAAAGCTTCTATCAACTAACTCTGTCTGGTAAAAAGTTTGTACACGTCATTTCTCCCACACCCAAGTTGAAATGAGCTTTGTCAAAATTAAAATTTATTATCATTTATATTTTTTAAATGACGTAAGTCTGAGCTAATAGTTGGAACTTAAAGGAAAACGTGTACACGCATGAACAGCCTCTGCAGATTTCTACAGTAAATGTTTTTTATTGTTGTTATTATTTTACCTTGCAACAATTTTATACACAATACGGACTACAGTGATATGGAAACATAGTTTCAATAAACGTTAGATATTAATAGGTGCTAAATTGTATGCTGTCCGAACGTGGCATTCGTACTAGAATATATGCTACGAGGTACAACATATCAAAACAACAAACTCTTTTCTGGTCAGCATTGACGAATAGCAATGGCGAATATTATAAATTAACAAGGTACCAATCATCTAGTACAAGCAACCACTATTTGACTTACACGATTGAAATTACACTTTGGAATGAGACAGCAGAAGTTGGAGTCAACACTTTATCATTCAAAAGTATACGCGCACTAAACGGAAATGTCATTTTTATTTTCCTTATTCCCTCCCTTGTTTTGACGAAGAGGAAGATTAGTTACAGCCCTTCGGGCAGTGCCAACTTTTATCTTTGAAAAGACTACCATTATTATTTAGTTTAAGTCTAATATCGTTTCCTTTTTGTAAAATGTTTATATTTTAAATACTTTTATACAAGGTTATAATTATATTTTATTAGTAAAAATAAAAAAACACATATCAGGAAAAACACAACTTTAAAAAAAAAAAGTCCTTGCGATAGATATTGAGAGAAGTAGAAATGTCACAATGATCCTTAACTTTATAGTTCATTGAGCTACAGTTTGTGACTTCCTGATGGTCAGAAAGAATTGTAGTGCGCATGCCTGTACCTAAAGAATCAGGCGGAGCAGACGGCAGAAAAAGTGTCAGAAAGCTTATGTCAGTGTCTGAGCGTTTAATTCATGTGTGTAAGATTTTACGTCTTGTGTGTTAGGGTTTACTTCATGTGTTAGAGTTTACTTTATGTGTGTGATAATTTACTTCATATGTGTAATAGTTAACTTCATGAGTGTAAGAGTTTACGTCTTGTGTGTGAGGGCTTACTTCATGTGTGTGAGTATACTTCATGTGTGAGAGTTTACGTCACGTGTGTGAGAGTTTATTTCATGTGAGAGAGTTTACTTCATGTGTGAGAGTTAACTTCATGTGTGGGAGTTTACTTCATGTGAGGGTAAATTTACTTCAAGTGTGTGAGAGTTTATTTTATATTGTGAAAATTAATACGCCTAAAAGGCATCAGCTGACTGGGTGCCAAAATCACTCTAGTATGCTACCTAACCCAGACATTACGTTCCATACTATGGACACCCATTTGTATCTGTCCTCATAAATATGTAAAGCTTAATATTGCATCGCAAACTTAATATATAACTGCATGGAATAACGTAACGCAGTTTACATTATATACAATTCCCTACTGTTCCGAAAAGCTTGAATAGATTTGACTACGAACTAATGAAATAGGCAATAAAAAGACTACCACGTGAATTAATCTCTTTAAAACAAGTTCCTGCATAATACGCAGAGCGTGTGAAGTGTTCCATTAAGGAAAAAGTTTGGGAAACACTGACGTAACATGTTATATTTCTACAAGCTGTATGAACTCTCAATGTATGCAAACAAAGTCGAAAAAAAATACTTTAAAAACCATGCGTATATATGGGAAAGAACTGCACATTTACAGCTGTAATCTTTCAGTATTGTAAGATTTATGTCTTTTTTCTAAATCTAGCACAATTAATTAGTACTAATAAATGAATTGGTTAAAAAAATTTATTGATTCATGTTTTGTTAGGGACAATAAATTATTATGCAAAGTTTTAGCTTGTAGCTTGCTACAAGACAAGGTTGAATAAATTGTCTGTAGCTAGATCTCAACTCTGTACTAAATAGTAGCTCAGCATCGTGCATCTGCTTTTGTAATGGCTAGTGTTTGATTCTCTAACAAGTATACTGTCCTAGTGTTTGATTCTCTAACAAGTATACTGTCCTAGTGTTTGATTCTCTAACAAGTATACTGTCCTAGTGTTTGATTCTCTAACAAGTATACTGTCCTAGTGTTTGATTCTCTAACAAGTATACTGTCCTAGGGTTTGATTCTCTAACAAGTATACTGTCCTAGTGTTTGATTCTCTAACAAGTATACTGTCCTAGGGTTTGATTCTCTAACAAGTATACTGTCCTAGGGTTTGATTATCTAACAAGTATACTGTCCTAGTGTTTGATTCTCTAACAAGTATACTGTCTTAGGGTTTGATTCTTTAACAGGTATACTGTCCTAGTGTTTGATTCTCTAACAAGTATACTGTCCTAGGGTTTGATTCTCTAACAAGAATACTGTCCTAGTGTTTGATTCTCTAACAAGTATACTGTCCTAGTGTTTGATTCTCTAACAAGTATACTGTCCTAGGGTTTGATTCTCTAACAAGTATACTGTCCTAGTGTTTGATTCTCTAACAAGTATACTGTCCTAGGGTTTGATTCTCTAACAAGTATACTGTCCTAGTGTTTGATTCTCTAACAAGTATACTGTCCTAGGGTTTGATTCTCTAACAAGTATACTGTCCCAGGGTTTGATTATCTAACAAGTATACTGTCCTAGTGTTTGATTCTCTAACAAGTATACTGTCTTAGGGTTTGATTCTTTAACAGGTATACTGTCCTAGTGTTTGATTCTCTAACAAGTATACTGTCCTAGGGTTTGATTCTCTAACAAGTATACTGTCCTAGGGTTTGATTCTCTAACAAGTATACTGTCCTAGGGTTTGATTCTCTAACAAGTATACTGTCCTAGTGTTTGATTCTCTAACAAGTATACTGTCTTAGGGTTTGATTCTTTAACAGGTATACTGTCCTAGTGTTTGATTCTCTAACAAGTATACTGTCCTAGGGTTTGATTCTCTAACAAGAATACTGTCCTAGTGTTTGATTCTCTAACAAGTATACTGTCCTAGTGTTTGATTCTCTAACAAGTATACTGTCCTAGGGTTTGATTCTCTAACAAGTATACTGTCCTAGTGTTTGATTCTCTAACAAGTATACTGTCCTAGGGTTTGATTCTCTAACAAGTATACTGTCCTAGTGTTTGATTCTCTAACAAGTATACTGTCCTAGGGTTTGATTCTCTAACAAGTATACTGTCCCAGGGTTTGATTATCTAACAAGTATACTGTCCTAGTGTTTGATTCTCTAACAAGTATACTGTCTTAGGGTTTGATTCTTTAACAGGTATACTGTCCTAGTGTTTGATTCTCTAACAAGTATACTGTCCTAGGGTTTGATTCTCTAACAAGTATACTGTCCTAGGGTTTGATTCTCTAACAAGTATACTGTCCTAGGGTTTGATTCTCTAATAAGTATACTGTCCTAGGGTTTGATTCTCTAACAAGTATACTGTTCTAGGGATTGAGTCTCTAACAAGTATAGTGTCCTAGGGTTTGATTCTCTAATAAGTATACTGTCCTAGGGTTTGATTCTCTAACAAGTATACTGTTCTAGGGTTTGAGTCTCTAACAAGTATAGTGTCCTAGTGTTTAAGTTTCTAACAAGTATACTGTCCTAGTCTTTGATTTTCTAACAAGTATTCTGTCCTAGTGTTTGATTCTCTAACAAGTATTCTGTCCTAGTGTTTGATTCTCTAACAAGTATACTGTCCTGTTGTTGAATTGATTTTGTTTTAGAAAAAGAAAATTTTAGATTTGTTTTGGAAACGCTTTATGAAAATCTTAAATGAAATTCTTGACTCGTAAAGAGTTTAGCAGAACGGGAGACACACGTCATTGAATAGATTAACTTCGTATATGTCGCAAACAATTGACTCACTAGACATCCTTCATTACGTTGTAAATCTAAGGATCCTTGACCCTGGTAATAGGACATCAGACCTAGACCTAGATCTACTTATATGGCCCAGACTTGGGTGAAGGACTGAAGTGGTCTTGCGAAACACAAGGCGTGTGAGGACAACGCGTAGCCCAATTGATTTTTTTTAGATGACGTATTGCTTCATGAATTATTCAAACAAGTTTTTTATTATAATTTCTCCCAAAACAAAAACTGACGAATTTTTTAAAATTTACCACAAATTCAATCAATACTAAAAAATCAATACCTAGATAAACAGTCCTAATGTCCAAACTTAATATCTTCAAAAGGAGTTCATTATGCTAAATCATTAACTTGATTACAAGTCTAATGTCCAAAATCAATATCTTGATAATAATTCAAATCGTCCTATGCCAGTATCAATATGTTGATAAAAAGTCAAATAGTCCTAAGCCAGTATCAATATGTTGATAATAAGGGAAGTTGTCCTAAGCCAGTATCAATATGTGGATAAAAAGTCAAATTGTCTAAAATCAATATCTGGATAAAAAGTCTAATTTTCCAAACTGTATCTGTAGTTTATAAGTTTTCAGCTTATCATTATCAAACATGAAATCAGTTTTATCTTTTTTTTCACTCAAATACCAAATAGATAACAAGCGGAGACTTTTTTTCGGTGTGCGAACCACTTGCTGGGAATTCCTGACCTAATTGAACTGCCCACCTCTACACTTCGCTCAGTATGGAGATGAGGTTAATTTAGTCAATATATATGCAGATGTGTCAGCATCTCACAAACATCTCCTGACATCGACTTGCTCAATCCATCAGCCAGCGGTCCACTCAAAGACATCACTCGAGTCACTAATGCAGATTGGTTCTTTGGCGTAACTTTTGCACAGGAGAACATTAACTAAAAAAACCACTAGGTTGAATAAAAAGGCGGAATAGATATTTAGCTCTAGTAACTTATTTATGAGAGAAATATTATGCAATAGGAAAAAATTCATATAGATCAATGTTATGGAGAGCATATATTATGAGGTGGGAGGGTTTATGAAATATCAGTATATATGTTAGTTACGTAATATGTGTAACTCTTCTTTAGAGTGTGTTACCTAATGTACACGCCAGGGTCTCATAAGATGTTTGTTTGCACATTGTTTAAATAAATTTCCCATAGTCATTAAAATAGCCGAAAAAAGTTAGCTTCTTTTATTTTGGAGAAACCAATTTAAGTCCACAAAGGTGGTATTTGGTTTGGTGGTTGAGGAACCGGCCATGTAGGTCATTTTGTTTGAATTCGTTCTCCATAGATTTCTTTGTCCCTATCTCTCTCCACATAAAGCAGTCTAGGGCCAAGTCTTCCCAGTAGTCACTATCAATGTCCACTGTCTTAAAATTCTATCTGATCTACGTAACGGTCACGGAGGTCGGGGCGACCAATTTTTCTTGTGCAAGCCGCAAGTTGTCCTTAGAAAATGACTCTGGGACTTCGTTCGTCCTCTATATGGAGAACATGATCAAGCCCAAGCTGTTATTTTCGGAAAGAAATCATTACAGAAAGAGTAAAACCAACCTAAAAGTTAGTTAGCATATTCCTGTACTATTGGCAGGTTATCAGGCATGTTAGTGATGACGATTTCACTTTCAAGTGCAATCAGTCTAGAGTCTAGACAAATCTCAGCGCTGATTTCGCGGGGAGCTCTTGTGAGCGAGTTTGCGCGTCAAACAATAATGATCTGTCACCCAGCGTATTTTAGATTGACAGTTCTAAGCTACTTTCACCTTTTGCATTGCATTAAGATTTCAGAATCAATATTGTTATATTCAGTGACTGATGAGATAATAGTGTTAAAACTGCATGTATTTATTTCTGGGTTTTGTTTTAGAGAGAAAACTAATCACATTAGTTTCCGTTGCATTGAAGTTTATGGTTAGTGTTCAGTTCCTAGGAAAAAATGATTGATTAACCGTTGGCTTTTGCTTTTAGTCGAAGGAAATCTGTTGAGGCTTGTTTATACATTTATTATATTTGTAACAAGGTCTTCTGGGTTTTCAGGGAACAGTACCAGGAAAAACAAGAAGAAGCAGACATAGTAAGCGATGAAAAGACAACATAAAAGAATGGACGGGCCTGCCATTGAAAGAGGTTCTATCTAAGGCAAAAAACAGTAATGGAGAAAGACGGTTGACACATCTTTTATGGTGCCCCAACGGTCAAACAGATAGGTGAAAGTGAATAATTATTTACATAATATTTCTTTTCAAAAAACGAAACTTAGAAAGGCGCCAAAGAAACAGATTTAATTGAGAACATTTTTAATCTTTACAAGCCAACAAACTTTGGTGAGAACATTTTTAATCTTTACAAGCCAACAAACTTTGGTGAGAACATTTTTAATCTTTACAAGCCAACAAACTTTGGTGAGAACATCTTTAATCTTAACAAGCCAACAAACTTTAATGAGAACATCTTTAATCTTTACAAGCCAACAAACTTTAATGAGAACATCTTTAATCTTAACAACCCAACAAACTTTGGTGAGAACATCTTTAATCTTTACAAGCCAACAAACTTTGGTGAGAACATCTTTAATCTTAACAAGCCAACAAACTTTAATGAGAACATCTTTAATCTTTACAAGCCAACAAACTTTAATGAGAACATCTTTAATCTTTACAAGCCAACAAACTTTGGTGAGAACATCTTTAATCTTTACAAGCCAGCAAACTTTGGTGGGAACATCTTTAGTCTTTACAAGCCAACAAACTTTGGTGAGAACATCTTTAGTCTTTACAAGCCAAAAAACTTTGGTGAGAACATCTTTAATCTTTACAAGCCAACAAACTTTGGTGAAAACATCTTTAGTCTTTACAAGCCAACAAACTTTGGTGAGAACATCTTTAGTCTTTACAAGCCAACAAACTTTGGTGAGAACATCTTTAATCTTTACAAGCCAACAAACTTTAATGAGAACATCTTTAATCTTTACAAGCCAACAAACTTTGGTGAGAACATCTTTAATCTTTACAAGCCAGCAAACTCTGGTGAGAACATCTTTAGTCTTTACAAGCCAACAAACTTTGGTGAGAACATCTTTAGTCTTTACAAGCCAAAAAACTTTGGTGAGAACATCTTTAATCTTTACAAGCCAGCAAACTCTGGTGAGAACATCTTTAGTCTTTACAAGCCAACAAACTTTGGTGAGAACATCTTTAGTCTTTACAAGCCAAAAAACTTTGGTGAGAACATCTTTAATCTTTACAAGCCAACAAACTTTGGTGAAAACATCTTTAGTCCTCACAAGCCAACAAACTTTGGTGAGAACATCTTTAGCCTTTGCAAGCCAATAAACTTTGGTGAGAACATCTTTAGTCTTTACAAGCCAACAAACTTTGGTGAGAGTGTCTTTAACATTTCCAATGTCTTCACACGTTAGGTCAAAGTTTACAGTATATTGTCACTTTTTGTTACGACTCACATGACTTGCCATTCTAGTCACTTCATTCAGTTGAGAACATTGTTGTTTTCCTCCGATCAAGGGGAGACTACAATCTTGAGAAAAATGTTTATAAAATCAAATTATTTCCGTTCTATGGGAGGAACGAATTGAAATAAATGTAGACCTAATTTAGCTCTTTAACAAGATCAAAAGATGACCCAGGTTGAGGTTGAAGCCAAAATTCCGTCTAGAAGAAAAGAACGGGTATAAACTGATTACTGTTTTTCAACTGACATGTAAAAACAGGTTTATTGAATACTAAAGAAAGTCACTACTATGTAGAGTTAGCGGACATGGAAATTCAATAATTTAATATTTTGGTTTCTGGTAGACTTTAAATATCAATAACCGAATTGTGTGGACATCCAAATAATGTAGGGCGTTGAACTAGGTTCAGTAATTAAAAACTCAACTGCTAATCGGAATGTGTCGAGTTCGGGTCCGCGTCCGACTGGAATGGTAGTTGGGATAAACATGGCATGTAACATGACAATAGCAGCGCTTAGGTACTAAGGTTACTAAGAGAAGGAGATAAAGAAAATATGGCAAAACATAGGTAGGCATCGATTGGGATTCGAACCGACCCGGCGCCATCGCCTAACAGTGACCAGTTATTAAGCTAACATCCACTTTCGTCTTCCCGCTCTCCCAAAAAAGATAAATAATTAAAGCGTTCAAACGAGTATTTGGTCCCGTATCACCACCCAGGGTCACGTGGTTATACCCCACCACCACCCAGAGCCCGCCCACATTCCAATCCATAATGGTATTCACAGGAGAAAATAATATGATTTCAAAAGGGGAGGTGGGGGGAAGAAATGTTTAATCATTGAAATTGCTGGGCAGAGAAAGAGGTGGAGGCTACGAAACGAACTTGTAGGTGTCAAACTTGATTAGATGCCTAAGCTAGAGGGAGAAATATGGTCCAAGAGGGAGAGAGAGGGATAGATGGACCAAGAGAGAGAGAGATAGAAATGGACCAAGAGAGAGAGAGAGATGGACCAAGAGGGAGAGAGAGGGAGAGATAGACCAAGAGAGAGAGAGGGAGAGATGGACCAAGAGAGAGAAAGAGAGAGGTGGACCAAGAGGGAGAGAGAATCTGGACCAAGAGAGAGAGAGATGGACCGAGAGAGAGAGAGAGAGAGGGAGAGAGAGGGAGAGATGGACCAAGAGAGAGAGAGGTGAACCAAGAGAGGGAGCGATGTACCAAGAGGGAGAGAGAGGGAGAGATGGACCAAGAGGGAGAGAGGGAAAGAGATGGACCAAGAGGGAGAGAGGGAGAAACATGGACCTAGAGAGAGTGGGGGAAAGAGGGAGAGAGGGAGAGATGGACCAAGAGAGAGAGATGCACCAAGAGAGAGAAAGAGATGGACCAAGAGAGAGAGAGATGGACCAAGAGAGAGAGAGAGAGAGAGAGAGAGGTGGACCAACAGAGAGTGAGGTGGATCAAGAGAAAGAGAGAGGGAGGACCAATAGATAGAGAGAGGGGGGACCAAGAGAGAGAGAGGGAGAGATGGATCAAGAGAGAGGGAGATATGGACCAAGAGGGAGAGAGAGAGGTGGACTAAGAGAGAGAGAAAGAAAGAAGGATCAAGAGAGAGGGAGATATGGACCAAGAGGGAGAGAGAGAGGTGGACCCAGAGAGAGAGAGAAGTAGACCAAGAGAGTGAGAGAGAGAGATGGACCAAGAGAGAGAGAGAGAGAGGTGGACCAAGAGAGAGATGGACAAAGAGAGAGTGAGAGAGAGATGGACCAAGAGAGAGAGAGATGTGGACCAAGAGGGAGAGAGGGAGAGACTGATAGAGGGAGAGAGATGGACCAAGAGAGAGAGAGAGATGCACCAAGAGAGAGAGAGATGGACCAAGAGGGAGAGAGAGGGGGGGGAGAGTTGGACCAAGAGGGAAAGAGAGGTGGACTAAGAGAGAGAGAGAGGTGGACCAACAGAGAGTGAGGTGGATCAAGAGAAAGAGAGAGTGAGGACCAATAGATAGAGAGAGGGGGGACCAAGAGAGAGAGAGGGAGAGATGGATCAAGAGAGAGGGGGGACCAAGAGAGAGAGAGGGAGAGATGGATCAAGAGAGAGGGAGAGGTGGACTAAGAGAGAGAGAGAAAGAAGGATCAAGAGAGAGGGAGATATGGACCAAGAGGGAGAGAGAGAGTGGTGAACTAAGAGAGAGAGAGAGAAAGAAGGATCAAGAGAGAGGGAGATATAGACCAAGAGAGAGAGGGGGGGACCAAGAGAGAGGGAGATATGGACCAAGAGGGAGAGAGAGAGTGGTGAACTAAGAGAGAGAGAGAGAAAGAAGGATCAAGAGAGAGCTAGATATAGACCAAGAGAGAGAGGGGGGGACCAAGAGAGAGGGAGATATGGACCAAGAGGGAGAGAGAGAGATGGACCCAGAGAGAGAGAGATGGACCAAGGGAGAGAGAGAGAGAGAGAGATGGACCAAGAGAGAGAGAGAGGTGGACCGAGAGAGAGAGAGAGAGAGATGGACCAAGAGAGAGAGAGAGAGAGAGAGACGGACTAAGAGAGAGAGAGAGAAAGAAGGATCAAGAGAGAGGGAGATATGGACCAAGAGGGAGAGAGAGAGGTGGACCCAGAGAGAGAGAGATGGACCAAGGGAGAGAGAGAGAGATGGACCAAGAGAGAGAGAGATGGACCAAGAGAGAGAGAGATGGACCAAGAGAGAGAGAGAGATGGACCAAGAGAGAGAGAGATGGACCAAGAGAGAGAGAGATGGACCAAGAGAGAGAGAGATGGACCAAGAGAGAGAGAGATGGACCAAGAGAGAGAGAGAGAGCAAGAAACGTGAAAAAAAAAAGCCACAAAGAAGGAGAAAACAAATGAAAAAAAAACATTGAAAGATAAAGAAAGCGATGAAAGAATGAACGAGAGAAAAAAGAGATACAATGAAAACAAAGAGAGAGAGATCGAGCGAGAAAGGGGAAGAGATTTTCAAAATGTCGTTTGTAAAAAGTTACTATAGAGTTATAGAGTATCCTTCATGCATGCTCAGTGCGTAATGGTCCTATCTTTTTTTTGTGTGGACATGTGGGGTAAGGACGTATCTCAAACATACAAACATATCTCAGCTCGGGTTTCGAACTCAAACCCCAAGCGTTTTAAGCTAGTCAACCATACAAAATAAAATAAAATTAAAAAAAACTTTTTGCACTTGGCATAGTTAATAAGTATGCATCACTCAATCTAAGTCAATGCATTATTGAAGTTCTTGCCCTCGTTTACAGTCGCTTGTTATGGTGTTTGTGTGTGTGTTTTTTATGGTGACGGTGGGAAGACGTTAGCGATTGGTTGGTGGCTATGTAGTGTGAATTAAGCAAGATAAGCGGAATTATCGTCAGCTGTCATGGTAGGCTACAAACGACTCCAGATTGCCTGAGTGAAAAGACGTCTTTTTGTAGTGAGAAGTTTGCAAGCATGGGAAGCCATTGCGCTACATTGAGAATCCTACATCAATCGAACCTTCAGAAAGAAAAACATGCAGCCCATCCAGTGACTTAAAAGAGATTCTGACGATTAGACAGACCAACTAGAAAGTGGCATCCGTAGACATACGATCCAGGTATCCAGGAAAGAGAAACATTCCACGAGACATGAAATCAATACAATACCACTCGTCTATACACTCCAACAATGATGTGACAATCTGACCGGGGCTCTCACATCGACCGACCAACTCCACGGTATGTCTGACAGACATGATTTATTTACCTTGAACGACAAAAACTTAAGTGGCTTATGTTATGTGTCCTGTCAGTCGCATGAATTATGGAAGCACGTTATGATCATATTAGAGCATTTCATAATCTCCTCAAACGTATATATATAGATAGATAATAGATAGATAGATAGATGATAGATAGATAGATAGATAGATAGATAGATAGATAGATAGATATAAGATAGATAGATAGATAGATGATAGATAGATAGATAGATAGATAGATAGATAGATAGATAGATAGATAGATAGATAGATAGATAGATAGATAGATAGATATAAGATAGATAGATAGATAGATAGATAGATAGATAGATAGATAGATAGATAGATAGATAGATAGATAGATAGATAGATAGATAGATAGATAAAAGATAGATAGATATAAGATAGATAGATAGATAGATAGATAGATAGATAGATAGATAGATAGATAGATAGATAAATAGATAGATAGATAGATAGATAGATGGATGGATGGATGGATGGATAGATAGATAGATATAGATATAGATATATATAAGGCTTGCCTTGTGTCCGAAGTTTAAAGAGGAGTGCAGAATTCCACGTGGCTACGCAGTCCTAGCTATAAGTAAAGTATGGTGCCCTGATCAGACCTTGCAATCTATAGGGCAGACGATGTAAAGGTTATTTGTTTCTGTTGTCCACGGTAAATGAGGGTGTCATGTTGCCAGCACAATGACTAACCGACATTAGGTTCCCAAACTAAAGTCAGATACCCACCAGAGTTGGGTGGACTCAGAGGCATCCTAAAAATTGCGAAATTCTAAAATCTCAGTCTAAACCGTTAACCAAGATTCGAACCCGATACCCCTAGATCTAGAAGCCAAGCGCTTTACCACTTAGACCCGTGCCCACATCAGTCCTAGCTGTGATCTACAAATTTTCCATCATCCAACGCAGACAAAACCGTCAAACATAATCCATTTTTAGAAATATATTAATAAATAGAACTGTAGTTTGGCTGCAACACCAGTGGCGTCGCTTAGAGGTGCTTGGGGTTTGCTGTCCGTACCGTGTTATACATCGGGATGTTTTGAGAAGTGAAGTTATCTACTTACCCGAACACGCTTCTGCTAATTGATTAATGTCTTTAGATTTTATTAGAAAAATGTTGTTGTTTTTTTTTGTGAAAGAAGTAATTGGGAATGGGGATGATATAGTAAGCTTAACGGGTGTCACCACTGGCGGATGCGGGGGAGGGCCGGTGGGGTGATAAGAGCTGGGCGCCCAAAGATTCCGAAATTAAAAATCCCAGTCTTTGCCAGGATTCGAACCCGGTTCGGAAACCAAGCGCCTTACCACTTCAGCCACAGCGCCTCAATTATTTATTATTATTATTATTATTTATTACTTAATTATTATTCATTACTTATTGATTATTTATTACTTATTTATTATTTATTACGTAACCAATTTTTATATCGCTCCCACACCAGTACGTTTCGGTAGAAATCATAGTTAGTGAAGAAAATATATACATATATTTAAATAAAATATTGTTATCATTGATGTTTGACCCATTTGAATTCAATGTCGTGATGTATTCAAACTCAAATTATTAGTAAATATAACAAGAAAGAGGGTGGTCGGTACCAGGTGAGACTGTGGGAGGGGGGTGATAGATGCTTCTCTATCTCCGCCCCGAACGTTTACCAACAGACTCTAAATCTTTTTTTGGTTTTGGAGGGGGGGGGGGGAGTGTATTTCAGTGCAGAAGTTACACAACTGGAGGCCGGTGGCTGAGCGGTAAAGCGGTTGGCTTCTAAACCTAGACTGGGATTTTAAATTTAGGGATCGTTTGGGTACTTCTAAGTCCATCCAGCTCTAATAGGTACCTGACATTAGTCGGGGAAAAGTAAAGGTGGTTAGTCATTATGCTGGCTACATGACACCCTCGTTAACCGTAGGTCACAGAAACCTTTACCTTATCTGCCCTACAGATTACAGGGTCGGAAAGGGGTAATTTTACTTTTATTTAAGTTACACAATTTGTGTAAAAATATAAACGTATATAAATGTTTATATGCTATATACTACATTCTAATATAGAGACGCTCTCTTTAATGTCAACTTCAATCATTGTTAATAAACAAAAGGAAGTGACTTTCCATACTTAGTTAATTATTTAACCTCTACCTCAACCTCTTCTTGTCTGTCAAATAAATACCTATTAAAACAGGAGAATTTTAGCTTTCATGTAGTGCAGTTTCATGCTTATAGCATGCTCAGAGCGCTTTTGGTCCAATCTCATTTGTGGACCAGCGGGGGGAGGGGATATCTGGGAGAAGGTTTTCCGTGCTGCCTTTAGGCGCTCAGTAAACACAACTCTGCTCAAGTCGGGTGTCGAAAATCGAGCCCATCTCATAGGTAGCCCAGCCAAGCCAAGTTCAGTCATATTAAGCCCCTCGACCACGTTTCTCAAAATGCGACTACGTTTATTTTATTATATAATTCCGCAGGTTACAAAATTCGCATGCTCTGTTATGACTTTGTAATAACTATTTAAAGAAATACTTTTTTCCATAACCTTTTCTATTGCATAAATAACTTTGAGCCTAACTTTCAATTTAGGCTATGGGTAATAGGTTAATACTAACTGTTTGTTTTTTTTCAGAGCTTTGCAAGATTAATTATATTTCTGTAACAAAATAAAGTTTCATACAGACGTACTAAACAAATTAATTTCTTACATATTTTTTCCAAGACATTTAATTGTTTTCGGTGGCGACCCTCAAGAACTCCTTTAAGCTTAGTCTTCTTTTCTCCACCTCTAGGAAGATGAGAGTTTTTAAGGTGTTTTAGCATGATCAGGAATGAGTTTATATAAAAGGGAAAGTTTTGACTTAGAAACTATGACGCTGGTAAAAGCAAGACGAGGATTTTAGGAACAATAGCGAAATGTAACCGACTACTTTTGACGGCAGTAGAGAGAGGCCCTGTGAACGTAAGAGATTGAACTGGACGAGACATTCGACTGTTACGTTATTAGTAAACTTCTTAAACTTCTTGTTTAGACCTATAAATTTATAAATGAATATTAATAAACTAAAAGTACTATCCCAAAAGTTGTTTTTCATTAGGCATTTTAATATGTTGATCGCCAAACCAATTCTGCTGGTTTATAACTTTATATGGTCGAATTTCCCCAGAGTATTGAACCTAAAGTGATGAGATATTCTTTTGACCAGAACACGCCTACTACAAGAGGTCTCTCTCTGAACAAGAAAAACAAAGGGGGTTTAACCTGAGCCATCAGCTGAAGAAAATTGTCAAGTGTTCAATGGGCCTAGCATTAAATACAACTTAAAAAAACAATGTCTACTAGATTCTCAATTTTGTATTGTTTTGTTTTGATTGTTTGGTTGTTGTTTTCATCTCAGGCTTAAAGTTCTCGTTACAACTAAGTAACGTCTGCTGTCACTTTAACTTCCGGCTCCATTCATCAATTTCGACAACAATTTGGCTACCATGAAACGTCAACCTTTTTTTTTTTTTGTCCCAAAACTAAAACGGCATTGTCTTTGAAGGTCGAAGTGAAATACTTTGAATATTTGTCCAGGCCATAAATTTCAGCTCTGAGAGCAAATCTTCTGTAAAGAGAAATAATGATGTTGGAAACTTTTTTCCCCTCCAGCTGAAATAATTATCCTTTCATCTTAGCGCCGCCAACATTTTGAGTCAATGGGAAGTCTTTGAGCTAGCCTGGAACTCCTTGTATTATTTTGATTTGTCGTACTTTATTATGATTATTACTGTAATTATTACTATTATTATTATTGTTATTATTATGCTAGAAACGAACGAGTATTCATTCTCTGGCACTGCCACTGTCGAGTTTCGTTAAAGAGAAACAAAATTCATTGTAGCCCCTTTCTCAGTGTCCACCGAGGAATTTTCTGGTGATGTGGCAGGTCTGCAGCAGTACCGCCCTCTGACAGGCAATGAGAATGTTCCTAGGAATTAACATTATTATTATTATTATTATCATTATTATTATACAACGTGTTTCAAATTCTCTGGCGCTCCCAGAATGGATATTTATTAAAAAATTTAAAATTAAACTAAAAATTCATTGTTATTCCCTTACCGGTCTCCGCTGAGAATTTTGTATATGTTATGCTATGGCGTTCTGTTTGTTTGTTTGACATGTATCGGATGTTCCTTCAGAGTTGAAGATAATCTACTTCCTAGGTCTAAACCTTCCGCAGGACGACGGGGGATGGCAACGGGAAGGGTATGAACCCCAGGACATCGCGATGACCGAACGACAGACCAACGTGCGTACTGTAGGACCAGCCAGATCTACACTAATACCGCACTCTGACAAGTCATGAAAATCTTCCTGAAAATGCTAAGGGTACCGAAGATGTCACTACTCCTTCGGCTGATGTGATAGTGAAAATAAACGATATGATAAGATAAGAAACATAAATATCTTATTCCATTGAGTAGGACAAATTCGTACAAGTATTCCTTCTTACTTAGTATCATTAGTTTTAGAGTATGAAATCAGCCAGGAAAACCAAAGACAAAACAGCGTTAGATATTTAAAGAATTATGTATAGCTAACTATAACGAGTAAGATTCGTACCTGAGAACACGATGAATGGAATAAATCCCAATTTAAATTTAGGGTAACATTTGCATTTTTAGATTGAGAACAATAGCATTCCCACCATGCACTTCCAAGCAAGCTTGTTGGTATCACACATTACAGTTGAACTCAGGTCCTATCCTGACCTATAACCTAAACCCCTTCCCTTTATACTTTCTATTAACATGTAGAAAGGGGAGACGAGCCCTCTTCAAAACGAAAAAAAAAACGTTTTCCCTTAAAAGTTTTGTTTGTAGAATTCCATTTTAAAACAAAAAGAATATCAGCAGAACGGTAGCACATATACTTGTTTTACATACACAAAAATGTGTGTTTAATTAGAGAAAATGCAAAGAAATAAACGCTTAGTTACAAAATGGAAGGCCACAATCTTAACATTAAAGTCATCATAACATCATAAGTGACGATATAATGGCTAAAGAAAGCATGGTATAACGAATTATGCAAAAAAATAATTTACACATAAAAAATAGACATGATTTGAACAGAAATACACATAAAAAAAAATAACGTATTAATTGTTTTGTAAGTCATATTTGAGATTAGTGTCTACAATATTTAGCGCAGAACATCCGTCGCCAAAGCGTCCGTCGTCAAATCGTTCGTTGCCAAAACGCCCTGTTACGCTGCCCTCTGACAGGTAGAGACAATTAGGAATGTTTAAGTCCTCGAATGTCTCTGCAAAGTTAGCTGTCACAGTCAGTTGATATAAGCTTCGGAATAACTGATAATTATCTGTGAGATTATATAACAACAAGGCATAGTGTTATTTTAATGTCAATATCTTCCAGTATAGCGCGGGTTTTCGTGTTTTTTTCGATTCAGGGGTTTTTTATTTTGCGAAATAGTGGTACTGTGATCTCAATAACTATTGCGGAGTTCATTTATTATTACTAACTCCTCTCTAATGATATAATTGCATTTTAAAAAACACATTTTCTATTTTTATTTCACTAAGTTTACTTTGCACATTGGAGTCTCTTGTTCCTTAGAATAGGTCGACCTTACGGAGTCTTTATTTTTTCAAATTAATTTTAAAAAATAATAAAAAAAAAAGAATCAGTGTTTTGTTTCTTATCTAGAGATTATGCCAGCGAGGACTCGATTTTTCTACTTTGGATTTGTAAGATGCTCCTGAGTTCTTAGTTGGGGAAAAGTAAAGGCCGTTGATCGCTGTGCCGGCTACCTTACCCTCTTCTGCCTATAGTAATAGATGACCTTCACCAATGTATTAACCAAAACAAAATCATAGATCGCCAAAAAGCAAAAGAGTAGGTGATAACAACGGGGAAATCATTCACATCCAAGTCATAGTCTCTACTTCTCTACTTCTCTACTTCTCTACTTCTCTACCTCTTTCTCTACTTCTCTACTTCTCTACTTCTCTACCGCTCTACCTCTTTCTCTACTTCTCTACTTCTCTACTTCTCTACCCCTTTCTCTGAAGCTGGGATAGAATACAAATTACCGGATTCTGTTATCAATTACGTACTTGTTATCTGACGGACTTATTAAGACATATAAACGTGAAACCATTAAAACTTGTGTGTATATGTTTAAGAGTCTGGATTCAAACCAAGACTGTAATAATGCATTCCTCGTGCTCTGTTGGTTTCATTCCTCTCCAGTGTCATTTTTATCGTTTTTTTGAAGACAGTTTATGTCCCTTGAATGACTCCACCCTTTCGCCACTAACTGGCTAGTCAGTACCAGACTTAGGTAACTAGCTCATTCGTGAATACGTCAGTGAGGATAGATTCTTTTGAACTCAACTTTCTACTGAGAACTTACAAAAACGAAGGCCATTATCCTAAAATAGGAGTCGAACAGGAATTGTTCATTTCTGGATACAATCTCCCACTACTCCGTGAGCTCATGGGAGTTAAATAAGCTTGATTTGCTTTCCTTTAATTAGATCGAATCGATTAACAAACTAAGTCATTAAAATTGTTTTAATATTAACAAATAGGATAGTTAAATTTATTTTAACTTATAAATAATAGAATATAAAACATTTTTTTAAAACATAAAAATAAAATTTAATATGAAATAAACAAGAAATGAAAGTTATTATTGAGGATATAAAACGAAAAAGATTTTTTTTTAAAGTTTGGTACCAATGACTGAATAGGGAGAAATATAATACATCACAACATTTTTTGTTCTTTCGGTACAAATCATTTCCTCTAGTTCAAATCTTTTCTTTTAGTTTAAATCTTTTATTTTCTGTTCAAATGTTTTTCTTTCTCAAATTTTTGTTCCTTGTCAAACCTTTCTGATAAATATTCAAATCTTTCTTTACTATTTAAATCTTTCTTTACTATTCAAATCTTTCTTTACTATTCAAATCTTTCTTTACTATTCAAATCTTTCTTAAATATTCAAATCCTTCTACACGTTAAAAGTTTTTATTTGGTTCAGTCTGTACTCACGGCACTACTATGTCCTCCCAGGTCTACTATGTCCTCCCTGGTCTACTATGTCCTCCCTGGTCTACTATGTCCTCCTAGGTCTACTATGTCTTCCCTGGTCTACTATATCCTCCCTGGTCTACTATGTCCTCCTAGGTCTACTATGTCCTCCCTGGTCTTCTATGTCCTCCCTGGTCTACTATGTCTTCCCAGGTCTACTATGTCCTCCCTGGTCTACTATGTCCTCTATGCTGTTCTATAACCTCCTTATTCAAATGTGTCCTCCATGTCTACTATGTCCTCCCTGTTCTATTCTGTTCTCACTGTCCCACCATTTCAAATCTTTCTGCTATATTGAAATATGTTATCCTACTTATACCACTTTTGACATGCCCTAGTTGACTAACACATGTTCTATACACCTAGAGATATGCCACTAGCCACATGTCACGCAAATGGTTCTGTTTTGTTTTTAAATAGTGTCACATGTCAACGAGCTAACTTGCAAAAATGAACTTCGCCCATTGTGATTATTTATAAGACAATACCATCTCATGTTCGTTGGTAATTTTTTAACACCATAAAAAATATACTAAGATTTAAGTTGAGTGTTATGAAAGAGCTGACAATAACGTCAGTTCAAACACTACTCACTGTTTGATAACAGTTATCTTCCCTTGTTTTAAATATAGATCGAGATCTAAAGCTTCTTAGCAGCCTTGGCCTTAAAAGCTTTCTTTCTGTAAGAGTCCAAAAATAACTTGCTTATGTAACTAAAAATAAGAGCGCAGTTTTGTGTCTAAAGTTATGATGAACAAGGGAGGGCATCGTGTTATGGGGACTACGAGTTATTTTCCCTTATAAAGTGGAATTATTAAACAAAATAATATAATTAAAAAAACTTAGCGGCAAAGAAAACACGACCATAAGATCTGAGCCAATAAAGAAACACGATTCAATGACATCCTCATCAGACATGACCTCGTTAAGCCGCCACATTTTATTTATAGAGTTAGATAAGTAAATAATGAAAAGAGATTTTCTTTCATCGTTAATAGAGATGAAGCGGGGAAGTGGGTCGCTGAATGGAAACTGACCTCTGGGCCTCTGGTGCCCAGTCGCTTTCACTTTCCTCCGTGACCATTTGACTTAAACTTTCTTCTAGTGACCAGCAGACTAACTTTCCTATAGTGACCTGCAGACTTTAATTCTCCTGTAGTGACCTCAGACTTTAACTTTCTTCTACTGACCAGCAGACTTTAACTTTCTTCTAGTGACCAGTTGCTTAAACTTTCTTCTAGTGACCTGCAAACTTTAACTTTTTCTAGTGACCTGCAGACTTTAACTTTCCTCTAGTGAACAGCAGACTTTAACTTTCCTCTAGTGAACAGCAGATTTTAACTTTCTTCTAGTGAACAGCAGACTTTAACTTTCCTCTAGTGACCTGCAGACTTTAACTTTCATTTTATTTTTCTATTTATTTTTCAATGAAAAAAATATAAATGTTTATTCTCTATATTATTTGAACAATGAAGTATGAATTTAAAAAAAAATAGTAAATGTTATTATGTAAACTTGTTTTCTTCATAAATCTACATTTTATGTTAATATATAGGAGATAGAAGTCATAAAAGTCAACACGCACTCTATTGAAACAGCTGGTTTTTTGATTTACGGGTTTTAGCTGGAAAGAATGGTTGGGTTTTGTTCTGGGTTTTTTTTATATTATTTTTGTTTCCTAGCTCAAAGTGAATACCTAATGGCGGGAAACATAATTTATGGTCTTGTTGTTTGTTTGTTCTGTTGTTGTAAATAAACTTTGATAATCTATTGTACTCTTACTAAACAGAACGGGAGGGACTTTCAGGGGAAAATTCGGAAAAAAAAAACAAGGGTGTGGAAATCTTGGTTGCGAGAGGGTGAAATAGGGGAATAAAACAGAAAGAAACCAAGGAGCCCATAAGCAGATGAAGATTTTATTTTTTCAGCTTGAAGAAAAAAAAATGAGCAAAATAGAAGATCACTCTTTAAAAGAATAATAATTCGAACGATTATCTCCCTTATTTCATGTAAAATATCGATGTGTTTATATATAGGTGTATGAGGTGTTAGGTTTTGTCTATAACAGCTTTGTAAGCAAGGAAGTTGTCTCCGAACAAGGAAGTTAATTAAATATTTAAACATGAAAAACATAAGGAACAAAGCAGAGAAAAGTATTATAATGCCGGGAGTTATATTATCTAATATCTAGCTTTAACTTGAAATCTAATAGGAAATGAAGTATTAAAACGAAAGACTTCTTCCGAGAGCTATGTTCTCATCTTTATTTGTTGTTTCTTTTTATCCACCTTGAACTGACGAGTTGTTACTTTATGTTTGTAAGTGCACTAAGATCTGAATGTCAGTTGTCTGACCTGATCATTCAGCCTCTCATCCCAGCCTCATCCCAGCCTCTCATCCCAGCCTCCCACCTACTTTGCATATAGAGATGTCCTTATTTCTACTTTATTTTGTTAAGTCACGTGTATATCTTCAAGTGGTCATGTGCATTCAATAGAAAACATGTTGCTTGTTTTATTTGGAAGCAATGAGAAACAATTCTGAAAATTTAGTATTACAAGTTATAAGGCAGAATAACGCATGCAAGGGGAGGCTATTTGAATATAGAAATGGAGGTGCTTTATATATATTGTTATAACCCTGCCATGCACACCGCCATCCAAGATTGTGCAGAAGGTGCGCACTGCCAGAAACCAGACTGAGAAGGATGTCAACATAAGGTAAAAGAGATCAAGTTCCACCCGAGTCTACAGTCGATATGAATAGACTGTGTTAAAGGCAGATGTTGTTTTATATACTTATGATGTCCCTGTAAATAAATATCCTTGCCTTCTTGAGTTGCCTCCCTTAAATTATTACATTGGTGTCAGAAGTGGGATTTGAACCCATGCCCACAGAAGTTGGTGTCTGGAAGTGGGGTTGGGCAACTCAACGAAGGCCTTAGGTAGGATCTTATTTAAAATGGCATCTATTAAACGGCTAGACGAGCTAGAATTAAAGTAACTGAAAAAAGAACTCGAGTGGCGGCGTCTGAAATGCTTTGAAAATAATAAGGATATTCTTAGAGCACGTCTTCGGCAGGCAAAAATAAATAGTTGAAATGATTTCCACCCAGCAGCACTAACGATAGCATTTATAGTCATGTAAATGTAGATTGGTTGTATTGTTGGATGGATAAAGAGAGAGAGAAAGAAAGAGAAAAAAAAAGAAAGAAAAAAACAAGAAAGTAAGACTGTAAGAGATATAATCCAATTCCCCCCTCCATCGGAATTCTTTCTCTTTTCTCTTTACCAAAATCCATTATCATTTCCAGTTTAAAATACCCTTCAAGAAAACGGACCAAATGCACGAATACAGTTTACGGCAAGTAGTAAAACTCGTCTCTTGATTTAGTCTCAAGAACTCTGACTTAGTCTTTAACGAACCACTCTAGTCTTTTAATTCCTCGGTTTAATTATTAACACTTGTATTTGACTTGAACAATGCAACACTTGGGAATTCAAGAAGAGGAAACCAAATCAGTCAATTTCCTTCTTTACATTTTCTCGACCATGGGGCAGATGATGTCCAGCCCATCGGATGCTATGCACAAAGGTAAAGGATTTAGTCATGCGAGAAGGACGACTAACAGCTTTACAGTTATTATTGTTGTTGTTTGGAGGGGGGAACTCAGAGGCGTCCTAAAAAGTAATTAGACGTGGCTGTGAAAAGTAAGAAAAATATATGTTAGTACTGGAGGCTATGTTATAATCTGTTCATCTCAAACTGGGAGGTTATACCGAGACCAATCCTTATGGAAGGCCTCAACACTGACTTGCAACGTCACAAAACGGTAGTTTAGACTTATAGCTTGTTGCAAAGAATCAAGTCCTTACGACGTGGCCACTAGATGTTGGTCCTAACTGCCCACAGGTTGTGACGTTGCAGGTCAGTGTTGAGGCCTTTTATAACGAATGGTCTGGGTTCAACACGCAGTCAGGATTCACAATGAACCCGAGAATAGTTTGATGATCTGTTGGAAAGGGGGAGCGTGTGTAAGTGTGTGTAGGGGGGAGCAAGTGTTTTTGGGACGTGATGTGTATTTTTGAGTGTGTGTGTGTTTATATATATATTAGAGGTGCACCGGATAGTACTTTTTGATATCCGGCCGGGGCCGGATATGACCGGATAGTAAAATTTGATATTCGGCCGGGGCTGGAGCCGGAGCCGGATACCTAAGATCTTGTTAATAGCTTGTGTTGCTGAACATTTTACGAAACTGTTAAATAACATACCTATATTGGTTGTTTTTATTTTTTTTCCTTTTATATACCTTATTGTTTTAAACTCTGTTACTGATTGGTTTATTCAAGCTTAACAGTATTTCTAAAAATCTGTATAGCATGAGTGTGTCTGTGTGTATGTACGATGCCACCAACTGTAAAGGATGTGTGTAGGAAGGTCAATGTAAATAATGTTAGTATATATTTAACTAGTTACTAATGTAAATCTTATAAGTAAAGTGCAATCTGCCTTGTATAGTGGTCGGATGTATGTGTTCATGAATTTCAGACAAACAACCTGGTCAGTGTAGTGTGTATAGTTGTTTGTGTTAACCATCAAGCATTGTTTTTTCCTTGAGCATACGCACGCAATAGAGTTGGGTGTCAGTCAAAAAAGATAACAGATTGGCATGGTCAGTCAAGCATGTAGATAAATTATACCCGTCCACTAGTTAAAGGTCAAGGGTTGTTTTTTTTTTACGCTCCAGCATATTGTTTCTTTGTTTGCTAGATCTAACTGCGGTACTGTTGTTCACTTTATTTTATGCGATTTTACAATTTACTGTAAGGTTTTCCGTTATTTATTAAGTCAAAAGAATTAAACAATGAAATTAGCTTTTTTCTAAAGATTTTAATACAAGGCAAAAACATACGCACACGCATACATGCACATTTTTGTTTTATTTTATTGTGCAGAGAACGTACGTAAGAAACATTAAATGCAAAGAACGTATGTTAGAAACATCTTCCTTAACTTATTACTTTTTAATTATTGTATTCGTGGTTTCAGTAACTGTTACAAAAGGGAACGATAGTAAGCCTACGGATGTCAGGTGTGTAAAAGTCGTCCTGGCCTGATACATTGTGGCTAAGTACGCATCATAAGTAAAATAGTAATAACAAGGAGTTAATTGACTGTCACAATTTATTAAGAATATTGTTATTAAATCAAGACACTTAACTGCATGAGTAATATTCAAGTTAACACGTTAGAAAAATTATTTAACAGTAATATTTATTGACAGTGTAATATCCTTTGTTAGCACGTTGTGTTTTTTCATTCTGGCTTAAAAAATGGTCAATGTCTATCAATAAATTGGGTGTCAAGGACCAAAGAAATAAAATAAAGAGTAGGGGGTGTTTAGCTCTCCATTTAAAGATAGCCCTGGTCGTGTCTTCGACATAATAATTAGTTACTGGCTTACTGGGCTATATAATCTCGCGGTTTGTGTTGTGTGTAGCTAAAGGTTACTCGTTTTGGTGTGTGTGATCTTTAGTCCAGCTTACTAATAGAGATTTATATTCAAGTAACTCGGCACACTTGAAAATTTGTGGCCTCTAGCCCAACCAAGTGATTAAGATTTTTCTCCAAATAAGCAAACTATTTGTCCGCATACCCATGTAGATGTTTGGCTTGAAGTCCAGTCCACCCCCCCCCCCCCCGACCCAAAATTAAGATAAACTACTAAGTAAACAAACATAGTTCCCTCGTGTGACCTCTAGAGAGTACTTACGTCCATCGTATCTGACTTGGGGTCACCTGCCAATCAATGAACTCAATGTGATGGTCTAAACAAATAAAAGGGGGAGGGTGTTGTTCATCAGGAAATATACCTTGTTACCTTAGAGGTGTGGCTCCTGTAGTCCAGCCCCCCTAATAAAGATTAACTACTAAATAAACAAACTCAGTTCCCTCGAAAGGTATGACCTCTAGAGAGTGTCCATACGCTGACATTAAACCTACGTCCATCGTATTTAACTTGTGGTCACATGCCTATAAAAAAAAAACTCAATGTGATGGACTAAACAAATAAAAGGGGTGGGAGTTGTTCATCTCTACCTCTGGAGATATACCCGCACAGCTAGACAGACGTCTGGTCAGCATGACGTAATCAAGGAATGTAGCATTTTAACATGTTAACTAACCTACTCAAAGATCAAGACAAATTGAAAAATGTGCCAACCATTGCTGCTCTGTATGTAAAGCGCATTTATAATGTAAAGTTTCATTTCTATTTATATTAAGTTATTAACACGCCTTGTCTTTATAATAAACGATATTCATAAAGGCAATATTTTTAAGCACATTATTTTGTTTTAATATAAACATTAATACATTCTACAACAGACATTAATGGAACGAGGTATACTTTATGCATTTTAAATAGGTGTACTTTTTACAATCCGGTTTACTATCCGGTAATGATATCCAACCGGAGTCGAACAGCACCGGATAGAAAAAATGCCAGATATTCGGCAGAAGCCGGAGCCAGAGCGACTATCCGGTGCACCCCTAATATATATATATTTTATATATATATATATATATATATATATAGAGAGAGAGAGAGAGAGAGAGAGAGAGAGAGAGAGAGAGAGAGAGACAGACAGAGAGACAGACAGACAGACAGAGAGAGAGAGACAGAGAGAGAGAGAGATTGATAGATAGATAGATAGATAGATAGATAGATAGATAGATAGATAGATAGATAGATAGATAGATAGATAGATAGATAGATAGATAGATAGATAGATAGATAGATAGATATAGTATTGTATTATAAACTATTATTAAACAGATACGTTCAGTGTTTTCAGTTTGTCTTTCCGGTACTACGAACTTTCAGTAACAACCACCAAACTATACTGAGTATCTATACTATCATGTTGTCGTTACGAACTAATTTGGAGCTTTCACCAGACTATTGTTATCCATGAAGAGTTCAGGTCAGCCCTCTTGAGACTCTTGACCAATGGAAATTCAACTGCCAGAACTGAAAGACCGACTCTCCGTCACCTCCATTCTGTCTGTAAAGCTCTCGAAACGGGCAAAACATATTTAAAACCTGTTCTTTAGTGGGTTTGTACTCTAAGCGAGATCGAAGACGTTACACCACGCGGGAATGAGCGTGCTACTCTAAAGGAGAATTTCATACATGGCAGAAAACTATTAATAGCTTGCTTTTTCTTTTGGTGTATCCGGTGTACAAGACTAAAGGAAGTGTTGATAAACTATAAGCTATATTCACAATATCTTTATTCAAGTCAGAGCTTCATAGAGAAACCTGGGTGGGTGGAACCTGGACACGAATATCCAAAAACATCTCTAAGGATTTTCTATTAAATTTGTTAATAAAAAAATACGAGATTGTTGGCCATAACAGGGAAAACTCTATTTTGACTTTTCTAATTTTTCAAAGTATGCTAATAAATATATTTCAATTTCGTCTTTTGAACTAGGTCTAGATCTAGAGCCAACATCGGTTTTGAAAGGACTATTGAGTGCATTATTTTTCAAGAGGTTACGAATTCTGTTGGGGGCGGGGGAAGCAGGGGGTATCTGGGTGTATATTACCATGATCACTTTTTTTACAAAGAAGTTGAACGACGTGGATTCAAACTCGAGCGCTTTAGCCTTCTCAGTCGAATACAAAAAGCATTGTACTAGAGAAGTGCTTTTGAAAATAGAAGGTTCTATAGTTATGTATTGTTAGTTTCAAACTTTAAAGCGAAGTATAAAGAGGACGAACTCAACTTATACCGCCACATCAGTCATCGAAAATGTATTTCCCTTGTTCAATACAAAACAAAATAAATAAATACCATAGTCAATCAACTAATTATTTGTTGTTGTTGTTTTTATTGATTTTTGTGTTGTCAGGTAAAAGAAATGATTGTGCAAAATTTCAGCTTGACCCGAGATTTGTGTGTGGGGGAAATAACGTGGACAAACTTTTGACCAGACAGACAGACAGAATATTTTTAAAAAAACGAACAAAGTAAGTTGATATAAGTTTTGTAAAAACAAATTTGCAACTTTCTAGTGGTAATAAACGGATTTAAGCCATAGACTAACCGCCACGCATTGAACTGTTGTTAAAAGTCTAGCTCAATGACAACAGTGCAGTGACATTCAATTTAGCATCCTCGTCATTGTCTAAGGTATCCTGAAAATCTCTAACATTCGCTCAGGTCCACCAGTGAAGAGAAGGACACACGTGGCGACTACGCAGATGAACGGTGAAGCTTTATCCAATAGCCACCGAATGCAACCAACTCAAACATGGCATTACGTTTTCTCACCTTTCCTTATTCGCGTTTTTATTTTTCTCCATTTTAATGTATCGTTTTTAAATTATTAAAATGTTTGTTTTAAATGTTATACGAAAATATCAAATCAACATTTATGTGTGATATGAAATATCCATTAGACAATTCCATTACCATTAAGAATGTCAGCTTACATGTAACTTTAACATTTCGGATGGATTAAATAATTCTAATTTTTTTAAAATTTAAGCGTAATTAATTCAATCTGTTCTGAAAGGTTTTACTTTTTAATTATCAGATGAATCGGAGAGAGAGAAGGGAGTAATTCATATAAATCAATTCTGTGCGTGTGTATGTATTTGTGCGTGTGTCTGAACTTCAAGGGAAACAATCTAGTCTAATTTTATTAGCCCCCCTGACGCGAACCTGTAATGGATTTAAGCTTTGGAAATTAGAGAAGAGAAAATCTATTTCTTTCACGGTCTGTCAGCTTGTTGACAGCTAATCTTGAATTATCTCCCATAGATGTTATATGTATTATGCAAGTTGCATAATACACTCTCCTTTCTAGCTTTGATTCACTCTGGCATCTTTCTCTCTCTCTCTCTATCTCTCTCTGAAACACACACTTTTCTCTCTCTCTCTCTCTCTCTCTGAAACACACACACTTTTCTCCTTCTCTTTCTCGTTCAAGCTATTGATCACTTTCTCTTTCACTCTGTCCTCACTTGTATCGCTATCTCTTTCAATCTCTTCATGCCTCTCATTTTCTGTCTCTCTTTCAGTCTTTCTAAATCTCTCTCCCTCTCTCTCTCTCTCTCACAATATTTGTCTCAATCTCACATAATGTATGTCTATCACTCATTATCTTTTTTCCCTCTCTCAATTTCGCCCATTCTCACACTTTATTGCTCACTTTCTCTGAAACTCTCATTACGTTTTTACTCTCTCACTTATTCTATCACTCTCTCGCTCATTTACGCTCACTCTTCAATTGATTCTTTAAATCTCGTAATATGTCCGTCTCTTTTTAACTTCATCTACAAATCTGATACATTCTTGTTTATAAACAGGTATTGCAAGTTCAGATCTGTGCATACGAGGATGTTTGAGTAGCCAGCACAAAATTCTCTTCCAGGCTATAAAAAAAATTCACCAAGCATGAGCAGACAACTGCTCAGATACCTATTTGATTCATCCTCATATATAACCTCATCAGACAATGGAAAAGAGGGGGGGCTGGGATAGAGAAAGATATATCCCAGTATTTCACAATCTTCATTTAAGAAACTGTTTATCTCTATATAATACAAAAGTGTAACCAAAGTTCGGGATGCGGTTGTTTTATTTAAAATACAACAGCAACAAAAATCAATTGAATGTCCTAGAAACACTATGAAAAAATTGACCCCAAATAGGCCAAATCTAAACTCATAATTCTTCAATAGCTTTGTCGTCCCGCTATCTTCAATACAATATCTCCAGAAACTTGAATTAAAACTAGGTAACGACAAAGTTTGAAGCCTCTTTGATACAATTACAACTAAGTGACGACAAAGTTTGAAGCCTCTGTGATACAGTTACAACTAGGTGACAACAAAGTTTGAAGCCTCTGTGATACAATTAAAACTAGGTGACGACAAAGTTTGAAGCCTCTTTGATACAATTACAACTAGGTGACGACAAAGTTTGAAGCCTCTGTGATACAGTTACAACTAGGTGACAACAAAGTTTGAAGCCTCTGTGATAAAATTAAAACTAGGTGACAACAAAGTTTGAAGCCTCTGTGATACAATTATAACTAGGTGAAGACAAAGTTTGCAGACAAAGTTATTTTTTTCCCCATAATCTGTAGAATTTTAAAGAAAATCGTAAGAGCCGTTTTTTTACACCAATGTCCACCCATGAATAGTTTACAAACTAATAAAAGGAATATGAGATCGGTTGCAGAAAAAATGTGCGTGTCTTAATGTGGATTTTATTTGTCAAATTGAGCTTTAAAAAAATAGATTCCTACTTTCATTATTTTTTACTTTGGCTTCAAGTGTGTTGTTTTCCATCCGTTACGTTCATCTGTTATTGGTCTGATAGTCCCTTACCCTAACCATTGCTACGACCCTTCTCCTTTAAGAAGCTCTTAGTGTTCATGTTCGTTACCTTAACCCTAGCTTATTGGTGCCCAAACTTTGGCCCGAGGACCGAATCGGGCCCTCAAAAAAATCGGCCCGTGACAACCGTGCAAAATAAGCCTCGTTTCCTGACAGGGGACCGAAAATTATATTGGCCCCAAGACCAAAAAAAGGTTTGGGCACCGCTGACACCGAAAACTATTCCCAGTGAATATTATCATGCGCCTCCAACTGAAACAAAAAAAAAAAAGGTGCCAGTTAGGACCCACGCAATGTCAATTACAGTAGATAACGTCAATATTTAAAAAAAAAAAACTGGTTGGTAGCAGAACGTATCGATTGTGTTCAAGGCCGGCTAGAGATCCAATCAAAGAGATGATTGTTACAGCGCTCAGACTCCAGCAATGTTTGACGTGAGTGTTTCTGAGGTCAGGTGAGTCATTAGTCAAGCTAACACTGGACGACAGATGTGGCATGCATGCCATAGGATCCTGTCATTTGCTGGTAAGTGATATTACCCTCCCCCTCCTTCTTTTCCAAATGCTTTATTTGGGATATCAAGAATGTATAATGTAAATTAGAAAGTAATTTATATGGACAGCGAAAAAGCATTGGGCTCAGACCTGGGAGAAAAGCGTGCCTTCATGAGAAATGGCTTTACCTTCTATCACCAATGAGAACGCCACCTTAACCTGCGATACATGTGGACGGGAGTGACTCTCCATAATAGGGCTCCACAGTCGCAGAAAAAAAAGGTTTCTACGAGATGAACCATAGCCGTTCTAAGACTGAAGGCCAACAAATATATGTATATATATATATCATATCCTATTCCGGAAAAGTTAGCTACGTGAAAAAGAAAATACTGTATAGAAATCACTAATGGAAAGTGCAGTCCAGTTAAGATAAATATATGGGCCAGTGACGAAATCCATTTACTATTATTATAAAAAATACAATAGTATTGTTATATCGTTTTGGCAAAGTAGGATTTATCTATATTAATCTGGTTTACTTGGACTGTCAGGTTTGTCCTATATGTGATAATAGCGTTGCATTTGAAAGAGAGAGAGGGAGAGAGAGCGTGGCAACCAGAAATTACTAATATAATTGAGCTAGAGAGTTTGACAGCCGTTGATATACAAGAAAGAGAGAGGGAGAGAGAGAGGGAGAGAGAGAGTAATAGGAGAGTAAGAGGGATGGGAGTCAGACAAGCTCATATGTGAGTGCGAATGTGTGAACAATGTTAATGTGTTTTGTGTGGGTGAATATGTGTGGATGGATGTCTGTGTGGGGGGAGTGTGTGTGTGGGTGGGATGCTTGTGCTAATGAAGGTCTTTTCCAGTGCACTTGGGTTAACACCAACCACGCGGAGGGGGGCGATAGTTTTCATGACAGTGTTTCTTTTGCTTCAGGGGCTACTGTATAAGATTCTATAGTCATTAGACATACCAACGGAGAGAATGTACCGTAAATATTTGTAAACTCAAATCATTTCTATATCTAATTCAATTAGTAACAAGTTACAATAGCCATAGGTTTTACTATACTCAAAATGTGTGGCGAAATGACCTAGAAAAGGGGAGGGGAGATGAACCACATGGGGGGGGGGGGGGGGGTTAAGTTCGAGAAGTTATCAACCAAGAACGACTTTAATGCCAAGGTTAAAAAATTAAATTACTTAGTCAAGTGATGTCGATTCGTCTTCTAAATAGGACGAACGCCTGTATTAAGATTAATTTTTTTTTTTTTTTAAATTTAAAGAAGTCTGCTTAAGTATTTGTTTGTTTGTTGTTGTTGTTGTTGTTGTTTTTAGGGGGGGGGGTTGGTGTTCCCAGCTAATAAAAGTATAAGAAACACTGCATTGCATCTTAATATTGTGACGTTTTGGCAGGGGCGGACTGGCTATATGGGCAAACGGGCAAATACCCGGTGAGCCGTTACCACATGGGCCGGTCTGGTCGCAACCAAAGAAAAAAAAAATGTAATGCAGACAACTTTTTAAAAAAGTGACATCAGCAAGACACAAAGGCCCGAACACGTTATCTTGTTGTTATATAAAAAAAAATACCCTATACACTGTACATATTATCATTTGCAAAACGTACTTTCTGCTATGCACTAGCGGCATGGACTGCTTTGACGTCTTCGAGGTTGTGTTTGGCCTCATCATTTTGCTGGTCGGCATGGACCTTTGATGGCACTAGCATTTTTTTTTTGTGCTCCTTCCCTCCCCCGTCTTTTAATGGTTCCAATGAAGTTTAACCAAAAAGTGGGATGAGAGAGGTTAAGTTAGAAAACATTGATATAACGCAGCAAAAAAAGATACGCGCCACAATTAGCTCTTTAACAATACTTAATAGAAAACTTACTTTAACACATACACACAGCCGCGCAAACCATCCTACTTATTCACAGCTCAATATGGGTCTAAAGCTCTACTTTCTGCGATTTGAAAAGAAAAGTAAGTTTCTTTTTGTTTATTTTTAATAACATAGATCTAAAAAATACTACACTTAAGACTTACAAAAAAATTATTTAATCTAGTCATTAATGATGAAAATTATTACAATAATTAAAATAATTTATAGATCTATAGCGCTGTCAAATCCGATATTTAATGCAAGGAGCTAAATATTTTAAACTATTCGACCGCTATTTTGCAGGGCCGGTCTTAGGCCACTGCAACCTATGCGACCGAAGGATCCGCACTTTCATGGGACCCGCGCTAATTCAAGGTGTATAAATTATTAAATTAAACCATTTTATAACTTAAAACAGATTTCCCGCGCCCTCCTGTCGATTAACCAGGAGCTTCTGGAAATCTCCAGAAATTGCAGAATATACGAAAAAATCCTTAAATATACAGAAATATATAGAAAAAAAATTGTCATTTTGGGGTGTCTTTCGATATGGAAAACGCCAATCCTACGCGCAATTAATAAAAATGGCATTATGCATTAGCCGTAATTGTTTAATCAGGTGAAAGAAGCTTGTCGTGCCTCAAGCTAATGAAGAATTACTTGAGGTCAACAATTCTCAAAGATAGATTAAAACATTTGGTAATCCTTGCTATTGAGCGGGATCTATGTAGAAAACAGAATTATTATGATATACTATATGACTTTGCTACACGCAAGGCTCTTAAAGTAATTCTGTACGTAGTAAAGAATGAATAAAATGCATAGACGAATTTATTTTCTAATACAAAACTCTTAAATTTCACTTATCGTCCGCTTCCCTACCCAAACTGGACCCCGTGAAATCCGTTTCGCATAGGGCCCGACAATTTTTAAGTCCGGCCCTGCTATTTGGTGACCTGTAAATATACATAGTAGATTACTTGTTCTCTTTCCATGACTTCTTGGTCACAATGGTTAAGTCCGGCGCTGCTATTTAGTGTTTGTAAAATGATTGCTTGTAAAATGTTTTACATGTTTCGTATGTTCCTTCAGAGTTGACGATAGTTTACTTCCTAGTCCAAACCTCCCGCAGGACGAAATGGGATGGGAGCGGGCAGGGTTTGACAGTCCAGCCCTCATCCCTCCGTAGCGATGTGTGAATACCCACTTGTTCTCCCTCCCTCTTGTTTTTTAGTGGGGTTACTATCCGCAGAGTGATCTTTCCTTTACTTCTTGCTCGTCCAAACTGTTGAGCGAAGAAGAGAATTATATATATAGATAGATACCCAAACTTGGCCCCGCGAAATCCGTTTCGAATAGGGCCTCACAATGGTTAAGTCCGGCGCTGCTATTAAGTGTTAGTAAAATGTTTGTTTGTAAAATGTTAGGGTTAGGGTTTCTGATGTTCCTTCAGAGTTGAAGATAGTTTACTTCCTAGTCCAAACCTCCTGCAGGACGACGGGGGATGGGAGCGGACAGGGTTTGACAGTCCAGCCCTCATCCATCCGTAGCGAGCTGTGAAATATTCTCCCCCACCCCCTTTTGTTTTTTTCGTGGGGTGACTATCCGCAGAAATAAGAGAGTGATCTTTTCTTTACTTTACTTCTCGTTTAGGAGGGAAGAAGAGAATTTTATATATAGCTAATTGGTCATAATATATTCATAATCAAATAGCGTTTTTGAGAATGTACTAGGAGGAAGCAAGAGCTTTTCACATCAAGTAAGTGTCTCTCTAACCGTTCTGCTTTCTCTTATCTTTTAATGGAATGGGTTGCCTGAGTCAGCCAGGAAACCAATGACTTAGCATATTTTTAGTCACAGATCAAAATGCATGACTAAATTGACACATGAAATGCGTAAGACGTAACAATCTTATTTGTGAAGAAAAGTCTGTAATCTATAAGTAATACCAAAAAGCTTCAAACTCATTAGGCAGCTATTGTATTGTTTATAGTTTTCAGACTACATACATGTATAAATAGAATACATTACGTAATAATACGAATGCATACATCCAGTTTTCGATGCGTTATCAAACTTTATATATTTTGTAGAGAATTAGGCTTACACCTATAATATAACACATGGGCGTAGTCAGGAGGGAAGGGTCGTCAAACCATCACTTGTCTCAGACCTCATTGTCTGAAAGGGAAACTTTACTTACTGCCCCAGTGCAGCCAACGTAAGCAAACTACAGTTTCCAAATTTCATGAGCGTAGCCAAAAGGGGTTTTGTGGTTTCCCTTCCCTCTCCAATACAAAAACTAAAGCATTTTACCTTTTTCTACCAGTCACTGGACTCCATTGAATAGCAGATTTGGTTTTTAATTTTTTTTTAGCGGAAGAGTAGCAGGCTAATTGCACTGTAGATACCTCAGAATATGCATTTTCAAAGCTTAAAAATTACGGAAATAATTTTTGGTTCCGGGGCTTCGCCCCGCACCCCACTGGGGGGAGCTTGCGACGCTCCCCCGGACTTCCTAGCTGTTCTTTGACGGTGTGTACTGTTTTTCAACTAATTATAGGGAGAGATATAGGGTAGAAAAAAACGTTTGAAAGAATGAAAGGTCAGAATACAATGAAGATTAATGACATATACACACACACTAATATATATAAAATGCAGAGTGGGGTAAAAATCCCCCCCCCCCCCCCACGAAAATATATGACATGCCATTTGTGGGCCGGTTTATATGGTAATGCCCGGGCCGATTTCGATACCCAGTCCGCCCCTGCGTTTTGGTACCACAATAAAAACAAGCCTTTCAATCCCTAAATAGCAAGCTTTTTAATATATACGAAACTACTATGAAGGGAAGTAGTTTAATAAGCCATACAAAATTGTGCATCAGAGTGTACAATCAATTTTCTAAGCTTTTTTCTCTTGTAGCACAAACTCATTATTAAAAAGCTTATATCAACTCTGTCTGTCTGTCTGTCTGTCTGGCCAAAAGTCTGTACACATTATTTCTCCTACACCCAATCTTGGATCAAGCTGAATCTTAGCACAATTATTTCTTTTACCTGACAACAACAAAAAATCAATAAAAAATTAACCAATTAGTTAATTCATTAGGTAATAAATTACTTTCGTATTTCAAACAAGGGAAAGAAATAGTACTTGAATGAAGTGGTATACGCTGAATCAGTCCCCTTTGTCGTCTGAGGCTTAATACAAATTTAATTACATGACTGATCCAAACTAATTGATACACTGAATATAAGTTTTATTTTTTTTTAAGTTTTATTTATTTATTTATTTTGCTTGTTTTTATTATTAAAAAGACATCAGTGGTCTTTCAATTTGGGGCCCTAGACGGGTTGTTGTTTTTTTTGTCCTTTTTTTTTTATCTCATTCAATATTTCTCTTTCCATTGTCTTATGCTTTTCTTTTGTTTGCATTATATAGCCACCACATTTCTTCTTAGCGTTTTCTATTCTCTCTTTTTATTCTGTATCTCTTACTGCGAAGAGCAGATAACTGTGTTTAACATTTAGTCTAAAAAAAAAAAAAAAAAAAAAATTCTTTAGTAAATCTATTTTAAGCAGAAACCTTAAAATCACTACTCTTTTGTGCCAGGGCCGGCCTTGGATAATTGGAGACCCTAGGTAAAAAGTGAAAAGATGACCCTAAATGAAATTTTTAAAAATTAAAAAAAAAAAAGCGAAAAAATAATTACCTATGTAATATATAAGTTAAGATAAGATATCTATATCTAAATAAACAACTGAAATTCTATATCGCAACTTCCATAGTAGAGACAGAGTTAGACTAGATAACACAAAATTAAATAGCTCTACTAAGTTTGACATCTCATCTAAGTTTCCCTTTTTATTTTCTAAATTTGTTTTCAGCACTGCCTACTTTGGCTATGCACTGTTGGTGAACATGGCTCACGTATTGCCCACTTCAAACAGACATCCGTAATGCCCACGTGATTATTACATCTACGTTTCGTGGCTTGTCACAGCGTTCACGTTTGGAAACCTGCAGCTTTTGTTTCTGCTCGCGGAGGAAACTTGCCTCTTTTCTTAATGTAAGCCCTAGTGTCAAACCAACAATTGCATACTCCCGCTCAGACATATGATCCTTAGAGAGAAAAAAGTGCACGGCTACTGAACCCTATGTCTAGGGATCACGTGACACAGTAGTCACGTGATCTAGGAGTCACATGACACATTATTCTGATGACAAAGGAGCCACGCTTGCCAGTGCTCCGTTATGAATGTTAGCACACAAGAGTTATTAGAACAGATTTGAGCTAGACAATGAGAGAACATGCATGGGAGACGATCACACGTTTTCTGTGGAGTACCAGAAATTAAACACTCAATCTTTTTTTAAAAAATACAATGCTTATTTAAGGAGAATAACTCCCCATTTGCAGTCATAAAAATATCTCAATACTGTAATAGTTACTTCATTTTTCAATATAGTAAAAAATTAATTAATTAACACTATTTTATCAATTATTTGGCTAATATTTTTATTGATTCATGTGTTGTCTTCCATAATAAATAATAGTGCAAAGTTTTAACTTGATCGGAGAATGGGAATTGGGAGGAAACACGTGTACCAAATTTGTATCAATCAGACAGAGTTGATATAAGCTTTGTAAACAAAACAAAAAAGAGAGAATGCTGACTAATGTCATATTGTGTGTTACGCACACATCGCCAATACTTTGTGGGGGCTGGGGAAGCTTGTCAATATTAAGGTCACGCCCTCTCGGGTAGGACTATGACATTTCATAGTTTGTACTTTTAACATGTTTCGAATGCTTTCTCTGAAAAGAATGGTTGAGGATTGGGAGGGGGGGGGGCTTGAGTTCGAACCCGGGAAAATTGAGACGACATGTTACGAGCGCATACTACATGACCAGATATCCATCCAAAGCTCGCAATATGCGTTCAAGAAATAGTATAAACTATAAACAAAATTCCGTGGACGAGGGTATACTATATATCTTATAGTATTGTTAGTTATTTTAAAAAACACAATATTTATTATAAATGTTTATAAATTATCATCAGAACTTCTAGCGCCAAATGGTCCGCCTCAATACGATTCGCACCAAAAAGTTGCGTACGAGGCTGTATACACTATCTTAGAAGGGCAGGGTCGGTCCTACCTCTAAGCGGATGCTGTATTATGAGGGATAGTAACTGAAGCGAGGAGCCTTGAGCACTATCTTTCCACTCGGCTGGTTTACGTGGCGGGGCAAATAAAAAAAGACAACTGGGTTTCTCAAATCTTAAAGTAACAAAACAAAACAAAAAAACAGAGGATACAAAGATACGAACAACGCAGACAATTGGAAATAAAATACAAATATACACAATACAAAAAGGCAAAGAAAGTACAAAAAAATGTTGGCTCTATATTAGACGGGGGGGGGGGGGGGAACTTTAGGGGACAAGTGATCAATAATTGTTTCAGAATGTCCATCTTCTCCTCAGACTCAGACTCGTCTTTGGGATGGCTTGAGGCATTTATATTGTCTAGTGGCTAGGAGGCTTTATTGGGTCTAATTACACACACAGAAACGGTGAATGAAAAGAAATGATGAATGAAAGTCTGCTTCTGCTGGAGAGATGGACGACCTGGAGTGGTCATATCCCGGAAGAGCTAATGAATGCAACGCACGTTAAGTCAATATTTAATGAGTATCTTGCAATGATTAAGTAAACGCGGCTGCGCGTGATTATGCTAAGCAAACATTGGGTGCTCGAATCGCAAGGACCTAGTTATGGACAGAACCATTCTATAAGATCAGAAATAAGTTTTTGTTTTTTTTTTCAACTAAATATTGGAGATTTTTACGATGAACAATGTCAAGGTCGCTAAAATGAATTTTACTCTTGACATTTAAATAAAAAAGAATTCTATAAAGTTAACACTATCCGAATGCTTGTTAGTTGATCTTCGTATCAGATCTCCTTTAATCATTTGTTTCCTTTTAAAGAATGACTCTCGATTCTAGCGATGCTAAAGAATGAAGTGCTGGTTCAGGCATTCAATAATAATAATTATACCACGCCATAATACTATATAATGTTAAGAGTAGGCTTGCTATTTTATTACAAACTATTCAATGGTTAGGCCTCTGTTGATTGTGGCAAAATATGTAGGTCAGAGCTGGGGCTGCGTAGCCACGGGAATCACTGCCTTCCTCAATAATCTTCGGACTCGAAGACAAACCTTATTATTATTATTATTATGTTAGAAAAAGAACGAGTATTCATTCTGTGGCGCTGCCATGGTCGAGTTTCGCTAAAGTGGGCACAATTCACCGTAGTCCCTTTATCAGTTTCCACGGAGGAATTATTGGTATTAGTATTAGTATTAGCATTAGCATTATTCAATTTTATAACCTAACACAGGACGGCATAATCACCAATCTACCTCACCTTTTTTTTATACGGAAATATAGACTGTCCAGTTTTAATATTACTGCCTATTAAGCAGACTGAGAGAAAGAGGTACCTTACCTTACTTAAGCAGATAGTAGGCCTACCAATCAAACACGAGGCATGTATCTGTGTTACCTCACTTACCCATATCTCTCAGCGTGAAACATATATTTCACACTTACAGATGGATAGATCTTCCAGGCATCATTAGGGAACCAATTATCAGCGTCTTGTCATTGCACAGTCCAGACAATACATCCGTTGCTTAATCAATCTTTCAAGTATGGCGTACCACATGTCCCATCTGTCTTATTTCACCGCGAGGTGAATTGGAGAATTTAAAAGTATTGTCAGCTTGCTGGTGACATTTCGCCGAATGAGAAACACAAATACTGAAGTTTTAAGAGAAAAAGGTGCGAGCTACGGTGGAAATGGCTATATTTCGCTAGACTTTTTAAAAATAATTGGGAGTGCGGGGAGGGGGGGCTACTTAAAATTTGGAGTTTATATAATAAACAAATTTTTTTTTAAAAGATCTTTTTAAAAAACAAAGCTTATCTAAGGGGAAGAGGCGCTAAATAACTGCCATATATCTCAATGCTGCAGGAATAAGCTCGTTATCTTTACTCTAAAGTAGAATGTAAGGCGTATGTATGTCTGTATGTGCCGAATAAAAATAAAAACCGTTTGACCAATCTTGATAAAACTTGGCAGAAATGCTCCTAACTGGGACCGTAGTGTATGTATTGTAGCCCTAAAACAAACTTAAGACCCTCAAAAAAAAAAAAGTTGACCGACTCTATGAAAGTATAGTATCTTATAAATCTAGACCATGTTTACCATGTTGACATGAGAAAACATCGAAATGATTTAGATCTAGATCTAATTTTTAAAATTACACTTTGCACAGATAGTTTTTTACTTTGACACATGATGAAAATTACAAAATATAGTCTATTGATTTAATTATTTAATAAAATTAAGCTTCAAATTTGTGTTTCAAAAGCATTTTTACATAAATTCGTTCCTTATATCTATATATATTTAGAAGTCCTGACGTACATTCTTTCATTAGACAAGACCGAAATGTTTCACATCTCTCAATTTCTAGGTCTAAAACTCTAATTCAACTCTAAGATGATAGAACTTCTCTTCGCAAAGATAGTTTTATACACTAACACATAAACATACTAATTATAGTCCATTCATTTCATATTTTAATCAAATTAACATTTAAATTTGTTTTCCTTAAGCCTTTTTCATACATTCATTCGCTATATTTCCTATATCGTATTGACATACATTTTAATAGTTCCATTCATGATTCCGTACATCTATTGTAAAAAGGTCACGCATGCGCAGAGCGAAGCCTCCACGCACGCGCAGAAAGAGCTCAATCCAAGCCAATATTTAACTCTAGATTAGTCTAGATCTAGGCTATCTCTAACTCAAGATCTAATTCAAAGATGATAGATCTACTTATACTTTAACACATGAACATACAAAATAGAGTCTATTCATTTCATATTTTAATCAAATATATGTAGGCCTACAAGCAAATATTTTTATTTGAAAAAAATGGATTTATAGGTCGATTAGCTATTTTGATAACTCCATTCATAAAATTTTTACATTCATGCATTCGCTATACTTATAACATTATTATTGTTTACAAAACACTCTCAGTGACCTTATCGAAAATGATACGCAAATTAAGACCCGCGGGCAGCAGGTAACATATGGCTAGTATATATATATATATATATATATATTGTTACGAAGCTCACAATCCGGGCTCTCTGCAAACTGCACCATACACCACCAACTTAAAGAACTTGACAACTCAGGGCTCCAAATAACATAATAGTTTAATGTCAATAAAATAACAGCCAATTATTGGCAGCACGTAACACAAGACTGTACAAATATCTCCGATAACACCGTACCGCCGTATCAACTCTTGCACTGGTCTCTCTGTCTCGTCTCGGACTTGTACTGAGCCGTAGTAACGAACTGTAGATCGGGAAGTTGTAACCAACTGGTCTCTGATACCTTCGCACTTTATATAGGGTCCCTGCTGACCTTCTAGAACCGGGCAGAACGTCGCTCGACCATTTTGGGTGGTCATATGACTACATCTCTCGTGACGCTCCTGAGCTCTGTTCAGGATGCCGATCCTTCTCGAACCGTCATGTTGACACTCGTCTCGGCTGACCGTCGTAACTCGTCACGGTTGACCGCTCGTCTAGCGCTGGCCTGGGGCGATTTGCGTCGGCTGACAACACACACACCACTACCCCCATCTGTGCTACCACCAGGTTTATAACAATATATATATATATATATATATATATATATATAACAAAATTAATTAATTACCACTAATTGCTTAACTGATTCGTGTATTATCGACAACCATTCGTCTACATAAAAATTTTCACTTGATCTGAGAATGGGAAGTTGGAGAAAAGACGAGTAGAAAAAGTAAAAGGGAAATAACTCCTCAGATATAACAACACCTCTCGATGAGTTGCATTTATTTCCCTTTTTCGATACCAAAAAAATATTTGATTCACTAATTGGTTAATGTTTTAATTGATTTATTATCGGATAGTCAGGTACAACAAATAATTGTGTTAACTTTCATCTTGATCCAACAATGGGTGTGGGGGAAATAAGACATAACACAAATTGTACCAGACAGACTAATCGACAGACAGACAAAGATGATATAACCTTTGTTAAAATATTAGTTAGCTAGGGTTAAAAACAATCTTTCGCTTTCATAATACTGCTATATAATCTTTCTAAATCTAAAAAGTAAACTGGCATCTGAATCAAATGTGACGAGAATTTTCCTACCTTAGTTCTGTTTTTTGTTATTTTGTTTTTATGTCATATTTTCTTCCAGTAAATAGAAATACCTTTCTAGCAATAAGCAAGCACAACATCACCAACAACAGAGGCAACCGCAGCAGCTATAAATTCAGAAACAGCAACAGCAAAGTAGCAATAGAAACAGTCGAAGCAGCTAGAACAGCAGCAACAACAATAACAGCTACGGCATGATAGATCTACACGTCTGTAAAAGGTTTTTCTTGTAGCTAGTTTCCTCAAATTTTTTTTTTTGTCAATCTCCTTTTAGATTCTCCAAGTGATGCTACCAAGCGCCAACCACTTCTCTAACCAACTCTCCAACCACCTCTCCAACCACCTCTCCAACCGCCAACCACCTCACCAGCCATTCTCCAATCATCAACTACCACTAAAACCACCAACCACCTCTCTAATCACCTTTCAACCACTTTTCAAACCGCCAATCACCGCTCCAACCACTACTAGAACCACTAAGCACCTCTCCAACCACCACTACAACCACCTCTACAAGCACGTCTCCAAGCGCCAACCACCTGTCCAACCAGGGCCGGTCTTAGATCACTTCAACCGCAGTGGGCCCTGCACTTAAATAGGCCCCGCGCAAATTGTAGGTGTAAATTATTAAAATAAACCATTTTAACTTATTCTTAATGGGTTTCTGAAATTCTCCTGAAATTGTAAAATATACGAAAAAGTCATGAAAATCTCCTGAAATTATTAAAATCTTCTGAAAACTGATGCAAATCTCCTTAAAAACAGACAAAATTGTAATTTCTGGGTGTCATTCAATATGGAAAACGCCAATTTAAAAAAAAGGCATTATCAGCTTTCATTTAATAAAAATGTAATAATTAGGCGAATTTGATCCAAAAAAAGAAGTTCAAATTCTTAATTTACTCATGTTCCATGATTTACTTTAATAGTCCCTGGCATACACATATAGATATAAATCTATCTCGACCTCTTAAAAAAAAATAAAAGCGATATTTTGCTAGTCGATAGTAAATCTAAAAGGCAGATCTGAATGTGTATCAGCTTTCTGTTGAAAAACTACTATAAACTATAGATAGTTCGCAAAGCTAATTTGACAGTGATTTTGTACTTAGTAAAGTATGAACAAAATGCAAAGACGAATTTATTTTCTAATACAAAATCTTAATTTTCACTTGTTATCCTTATCACAACCCAGAATAGGCCCCGCGCAACCCATTTTGCATAGGGCCCTGCAATCTGTAGGACCGGCTGTTGTGATTGTTGTGAACTCCTTACTGGAATTATACTTAACACAGAACGTACTTGTAAAACTTCTTTCAATAGCTCAAGAGACGCCAGAGATGAATAAACAACAAAAATATAGCTTTAATAAAAGTAAATCAGGGTAGCTGTAGCTGAAGACAACGCATCAAACGTTAACTAAATGAATATACACATCATTATAAAACTGACTTCTGTGTAACTCATATCGTACGACTAGGCTCTATAACTCAGTCTCTGACAACAATAACAAAACTTCAAGCTCTGTCACAACCAATGGACTAATGAAATAATAGTAAAAATAATTTTAAAAAACATAGAATTCTTTAAGTCTTACAACCAAGGTTCTATGACGTACAGTTTACAATATTATATACACAAAACATAATCACCACACCGGCCCTGTGTCCAACCATCTTTCCAACATGTCCAAATAGAAAGCATATTCAGAGCCTTTCATAAACTAAAAGTTGCGCTCTGTGGAGATTTTCATCTTATAATGACGCCATCATCTTTGTAAACAAATATTTTGCGGAGAGCGTCGCGAATTAAAAATATTATTTTTATCACTACATCGCAATCTGAGGTCTCGTGGATATTTACCGCGAGGACAGGCACAGACATAGAAATCTTAAATCGACCACTGGTAGGCAACGGCTTTGTCTTCGTTTGGTATGACAAAATAGATGGATTGCATGAAGAGCTACATTTTTCTAAGTCATTGGACGTGGAAGCAATGTTTTATACGACGTAAGTGTCCTCTTGTTATCTTCTTGTTCTTTGACGTCTGATCGGCTTCTAAAAATAGCGCAAGTTACATAAGAATGAACATAAGGAAAAAAATATAATCTGAAATATTTCATGTCTGTCTCAGATCGAATGTCATTGTCACGTGATGAAAAGAACTCTACCTTAAGATGTGAGTGTATTACTAGCAGCACCAGAGTCAGTGCTCTGGCTATGACCTGGCACGAAGTTTACTTTAGTCTAGAGTAAAACATGAGAGCAAAAAGCTAAAAAATGATGGTACATGAAAAGAACAAAAAGGTTGCGCTGTCAACGAAATGCAAGAGTCATCAACACGTAATAAACAGTAAGTGATTCTCCCGTCCTCCTTCTATTGAAATCCACTCCATTCAAGTTTTCAAGAATGGCATCATGTAGCTAGCTATCTGGATATATTTCATACACTGGCATATACAATACTGGGGTGAAAAGCCGCTTTATCTTTTTTATGGCGTCTTATTCGCCCTTTTCAAGCCTTATCCTCCAGCTACGTCTCGCGGGTCACATTCGCCCCTTGGCTTGATTCCATCCGGCCCCTCGGTACTTCTGCCCACTATGTGTAACGAAGCTGTAGAGGTTCACCTATGTTATACAGGGCGATGTCATTGTGCTCAAAGTTTCCATTAAAAGAATGGGAAATGGTTTATTGCGCTAAGAAAAGAAAATATATCAGATTAATCGTTTTGGTGAGGGAGTAGCTAGTTTGAACATGTAGACTTAGATCAAGTGGATTCAAACCAAGGTGACTTACATCAAATGTTTTCTTGCTACTATTTAAGATGTGAATCGCTTATCAAAGTCCAATGTGGTTTTAGGGTAAAATGTGTGTTTAAAAAGAGAAATGCTTATTTTAAAAAAAAAAAAGTATAAATTTAGACTCAGCCTCGTTCTGAAATCGAACTTTGGATGTAAAAAAAAAAAAGCATTATTTTGATTAAAACTTGATATGATAGAATTACATTTCCAGACCTTCAAAAAAGTGTTGTTGTTTTTTTCATATTACGCAATGGTTACAGAATGATTGAATCATTCCTAAAATGCAGCAAAAAAAAATGTAATGCCATTGATGAAAGCGTATTGTCAACAAGAACCAGTCTAAGGTCAGAGAAGATCTTAGCTCAGAGAAGTTAAACAGTCTCAAAGAAGATCTTAGCTCAGAGAAGCTAAACAGTCTGAAGTCATAGAAGACCTTTAAAAGTTCAGATAAGTGAAAAAAACAGTCTGAAGTCATAGAAGAACTTTATAAGTTCAGATAAGTGAAATAAACAGTCTGAAGTCATAGGAGACCTTTATAAGTTCAGATAAGTGAAATAAACAGTCTGAAGTCATAGAAGACCTTTATAAGTTCAGATAAGTGAAATAAACAGTCTGAAGTCATAGGAGACTTTTATAAGTTCAGATAAGTGAAATAAACAGTCTGAAGTCATAGGAGACCTTTATAAGTTCAGATAAGTGAAATAAACAGTCTGAAGTCATAGGAGACCTTTATAAGTTCAGATAAGTGAAATAAACAGTCTGAAGTCATAGGAGACCTTTATAAGTTCAGATAAGTGAAATAAACAGTCTGAAGTCATAGGAGACCTTTATAAGTTCAGATAAGTGAAATAAACAGTCTGAAGTCATAGGAGACCTTTATAAGTTCAGATAAGTGAAATAAACAGTCTGAAGTCATAGGAGACCTTTATAAGTTCAGATAAGTGAAATAAACAGTCTGAAGTTATAGACAATTGTTGTCAGTTCAGATGAGTCAAATTAATGGTCTGAAGTCAAAGAATATCTTTGTTGGTCAGAAAAGTATACATTTATGTGAAATTGTTTTCAATGTACTATTTTTTTAAATGCCAGATTAATTATTTATACGAGAATATATGTAAAAAGAATTTTGTAAAACGATCACTTTTTGGTTTCCTTCATTTGTTTTCCAAAAATATATTTATGATTTCGAAATAAATAAATATTGAAATCATTAAAACATAGACTTGTAAAAAAAAAAAAAGGGCACTAACATGTCATATTAACATTTCCCTACAGATCAGATGGCCTGAGACATATTAAGCTTAGTGGGCGTTTCTTCTTTTACATTTTTCCTCTTTCGTATTTATAACGAGTTTCTTATGTAGTGTCTACAGACGTCTGCTAGCATTGCACGCGCGTAGTCACGTGATTATAATCTAAGAAAGGACGTTTAAGAAACTCTTTTTGTTGACATTATGGTTAGCATTTAATTTCATGTTTGTTTATTTGTATTTTTTTTTATTTATTGTCTTAGACGTTGTAGATTTTCCTCTTTGGCAAATAACTAATATAAATAGCTAGCAATTTGATATATCCGGTGTACAAAAAAACAAACAGAAAGTGTTGCTAAGCTATGTAATTTAAAAGGTGTACAATAAACTATGTGCGCTTTTTAAAAAATCCAATTTCTAAGCTGATTTGCTTATAAAATAGACTAATTTTTATTATGTAGTTTGTAACAGTGATTATTATATTTATTGTTTGCCATCGTAAATGTATCGTGTAAATTTCCAATAGACATAGAATGTTACTGACTGAACTGACAAAACTTATAATCGCTCATGTCATTGTAAAAAAAAAAAAAAGAAAGTTCCCCTGTCACTCCTTGCGATCTATAGCAGATGATAAGGTCATCTGTTTTCTTTGACCATCTGTTAAGGAGCAAGTTGTCATGTAGCCAGCACAATGACCAACCGCCTTTAATTTTCCAACTTTAGTCAGGTACCCATTAGAGTTGGTTTGGACCCAGTGGTGCCCTAAAATCCCGAAATTCAAAATTTCAGTGTCATCAAGATTCAAACCCAGGACTACATGTTCGGAAGCCAAGTCTTAACCACTCAGCCACCGCGCCCCTTAGATCATGTTATTGTACCTTCTAAATTGATTGTGCAAAAAAAAACACAATGGTCATTAATGACTTTGTGTCTTTACTCTTCACCGAAGAAGAAAACATTTAGAAAATGTCTAAAACCAATCCCCCACACTCCACAGATTTTGCCTCTCTGAATCAAAAAGAATACTCACAGATTGGTTAATTTCGAAATAGCCATGTCCTGTTGAAGGACGTACAATGTGCAATGTACAATGCGACAGCTGCGCTGGGTCGGACACCTACCCCGTATGTGAGATGACAACATGCAAAAGGCGATTTTTTTTTTTGGTGGGCTTAAAGATGTTTTTTTACGATTGGTAAATGATGTCCATTGTTTTTTGTCGCGCTATTTCTTGCTTTTAGCTTTCCCTATACGCTTTGATCTTATCATTTATTTGGACCATTGGGAAAATGGGGGGGGGGGGGGGAGAGAGAGAGAAAGATAGGGATATCTGGGTGAATTTGAATGTAATCGCTTTTTAAAAGCATTTATTAAGAAAAATGGGGGTGAGACGAAATTAATTCAAAATCAAGCCGACTTACTAACCACTCAGCTAGTGAGGTGCGTAGGAAATAGAAGATTGTATTGTATCTATTATTTGTTTCACTTAAACTTACTTTAATAAAGGGGACTAATTCAGCTTATACCACCACTTCAGACAAGTACTATTTCTTTGCCTTGTTTGAGGTATCAAATAAAATAATTAATTTAGTTAATTACCAATAGTTAATTAACTAATTCGTTAATGTTTTTTTTTCATTGATTCTGGTGTTGTCAAGTAAAAGAAATATTTGTGCGAAATTGCAGCTTGATTCGAGATTGGGTGTCTGAGAAGTAACGTTTACAAACTTTTTACAAGACCGACAGACACAGTGAGTTTTGTTGAAATACCTTGTGAGAAATACGTTAGGTCTACTTAATACTGCATTTTTTGCAGCTTCTCATATATTGCCATCTTTCTTTCATGAAATTGTAAGCCAAGTTTTTAAAGTTTACTGAGTCTTAAGGCAGTATCTCCTAAGCCAGCGGTTCTCAACCTTATAGGCTCGGCGACCCCTTTTTACACCCCCCCCCCAACTCTGCCGCGACCCCCCCCCCCTCCGCATACACACAAGCAATAGAAAAATGGACAAAAACAATTCATTTTTTCGATGGTCTTAGGCGACCCCTAGCAAATCGTCAATCGACCCCAAAGGTTGAGAACCCCTGTCCTAAACAGTCATCGAATTCATTGGAAGTCAGCCCCTGCGGCTTCATTTTGTACTATAAGCAGATATTTAAAAGAGATCGGATAACAAACGCGTCACTTGCCAAATATGGTCTGAAGATTGGTCATCGCTGATCTTGATCTAACTATCAGAGTGTCGGTGTGCGTGCCTTTGTTTAGGTGTGAATGTGTGCTTAAAAGAACTTATTATGACGTCAGTAGCCCGGTATAAACACCTCAACCCGTTGGCCAATTATCGGGCTTGTGTGTGAACCAGGCATTAAAGAACCGTGCGACGTAATGCAGAGAGCGGGGAGGAACTGCTGGTCATCACTGATGAGAGATGGACAGCGATTAAAGCCCGCTTCCTGTTTGTGTGTGCGTGTGTCTGTGTGTATGTGTCTGTGTGTGTGTGTGAGTGCTAAGAGGTGTGAAGAGTACAGAGATGAATATCGGACACAACCAGTGACGTTGTTGTGATGGCCACCAAACCCTTGAGACGACAGATGAGCTTGCCGGCCCCAGGAACATTCCGACCACAGTACACATTGAACCCCCAGAGGCTCAAGTCCATTGCAATCGATGATTTTAAGTGGCATGGAGGCTGAATGATAAAACGCTTGGCTTTAGAACCTAGATGTCCTGGGTTTGAATCTCTGTGAATACTGTGGATTTAAATTTTGGTATTTTTAGAGCGCGCCTGGGTCCACCAAACTTTAATGAATATCTGACATTAGTTAAGGAAAGAACAATCGCTTGGTCGAAGTACTGGCCACATGACACCCTCGTTAACCGTCGGCCAAAAAAAAAATGACCATTACGTCGCTCTGCCTAGATCGCAATGTCTGAAAGGGATAATTTACTTTTAGGTGTGTGTTGTTGTTTTTTTTACGATGGTTTCGCGGTGATGCAGTACGTTGAATTCAAACGACCCACCAAAAGTGAATCACAGTAATCTTCCCTTTGTTTTACACTTTGATTTCTGTTTAGGGACAAATAAGACATAAAACGATATGAAGAAATAAGGTGGCGATATAGTGGAACATAACATCACAAAATGAAGAGGGAAGAGCGGTAAAGATTTAAACATAAATAGACAAATCTTGGAAGATCATTATCGCCAACTAAATAATAACAATTATTCTGTGCTAGAGAGTTTAGAAGTTTAATTCTACAGTGATGTAAAGTGTATACAACTATTATATGGCTTATGAGTATACTTCGTATATGTATACTTTCCTTTCTTTATTTATGAATTTATCTCCGTGTGTGACAATCTTCAATAGGAAAGTTTCATTTCAGTCAATCTAATTCTGTTCACCTGCTGTCTCGGATAGATACTACTGCTACACGTTTATATTCTTGGAAAAATGTTTTTGAAGTCGGAAGTAATGTTTTTTTCCTTATATTAGCATTTTGCAGATCTATTTATGAATGGAAATGGCAACATTAAACTGCACATTTCAATGGAACTGATAGAGAACACAAATCTGTACAAAATAAGATGAACAAACACGATACAGGTTACTATTCCTGAACATTTGAAACACAGCAGGTGGAAAGAAGGAATTAAATAGGCACCCTCTAGACTAGAGTAAATTTTTACAATTCCGGAAAAATCTCTAAGTTAAAAAATCACAGACTTTACTTCGATTGAGACTCGAGATCCAAGCGTTTTCTCACTGAGTCATTTACGTATAATAATATCTAGATTTGATCTAAATAAAGCTCTATTTAGTATTGTTCACAAGGAAGTTATTCAAGTTATTTGAAATTTTATTAGTTAAGATCAGCAATTTGGTGCAGTAACTGTACGACCAGTAATAATATTTTTACTTCAATGCAACGTGAGATGTGTGGCATGGTGACATAAGTCTCTCGACTACCCAATAAGGGTATTTGAGTTGAATTTCGTTGTAGTGGCGCCCAAAGATCTCGAAATTAAAAATCCCAGGATTCGAACCCGGGCACCAAGGTTCGAAAGCCAAGGGCTTTACCGATCAGCCACCGCGACTCCGGATAATTAATAGTACATATTACGGAGTCCCAATATTCGCTTCTACAGGCAACTCTATCTATTTCTGCAAGTAAAATATAACATTTTTTTTTCTATTTTCATGTCGCATTAAAGTGCTATCGCTGGTAGGCATAAACTTCCAACATAAGAGATCATGTACTCTCTAACGCTGTCTCCAATTAAAATTAGTTACAATCATTGATTTTACATAGAAAGTATAGTTAAAAGTAAAATAATGTACTTTAGTGGTAAATAGGATGTGCTCTTGCATGCTTTAATTACCTCCCTTTAGCTCAGACATTTTGTTTTTTTTACATTGCTTATTTTGATTCACTCCGTCGTTTTGTCTGTCTGTGTATACATTTATACACGTTTTTTGTTGCACTTCCCATTCTCGGATGAAGTTGACATTTTGCACAATTATTCACAGTCAAATACAATACGTGAATCTATCAAAAACATCAATCAATTATTAGTCAATTAATGGAAATCAGTTAATGTCACTTTACGTAGAAAAGGGAGTTAGTCCTTGCAGTATTAAGAGATATCGTACCAATTTTTTGCGGTTCTTTGCCTTGGACAGGATTTTGTTGTTGTTTTTATTTGCTTGCTTCCTTCTCGCTGTTGGAAATCCTTCCTAGAGAATTCCTTGAGCTGGTCTCAGTTCTTTCTTTTTTTTACTTTGTTTTTTTCCGGGAGCTAAAAATTGGGACTAAAAAAACTTGCCCTTGTGTAGCATTACCAGAGAACGCTGATCATGTCGTACAAAGCTGCATCCTCTAAAGAGAGCTCCAAACAGGGCACTGGCCCCCGAAACCTTACTATAAGAGAACTGCCTGTTCTGGAAACCACATAGATATAGGCAAAGCCAGGGGTTTTCAACCTGTGGATCGCCACCTCTTTGGGGGTCGAACTGCGATTTGCCAGAAACCCTACGGGACCATCCAATATGTGTTGGGAATTTTTTTTATTATTATTATGGTATACGCAAAATGATTATAAACATTTTACAAAATAGTTTTAACAGTTTAAAATATGAATCTAACTCTAAACTCTTTATACAAATGAGATAGAAGAACTTTTTTTTTAAATTACATTTTCAAGTTAGTAGAGTAGCCTACGTTCTGTTTATCTCTTTGGACATAAATCTCACTAAATGGAATTAGATGTTTCTGTTTATCTCTTCGGACTTAAGGCTCACTAAATGGAATTAGATGTTTCTGTTTATCTCTTTGGACATAAAGCTCAATAAATGGAATTAGATGTTTCTGTTTATCTCTTTCGACATAAAGCTCACTAAATGGAATTAGATGTTTCTGTTTATCTCTTCGGACATAAGGCTCACTAAATGGAATTAGATGTTTATGAATCTCTAACGCTCTTTTGTCTGGTTTGGCCAACTGAGCATTACAAAATATTTTTTTTAAACTTCATAACATGCTAAATGCTGATAGTAAGATCATTGGCAAGCAAACCACTAGTTGAAGTGAAACTGTGGCATGAACGTAGATTTTTGTGTCGGATCATATGATTCGTTCACTCTTGAAATGTATTTATACGTGTAATTTATTTTGTGAGATAAATTATCTCAAGGAAAATAAAGATTATATATATTATTATTATTATTATCATTATCATTATTATTATTATTATTATTATTATTATTATTATTATTATTAATATTAATATTATGTTAGAAACGTGCGAGTATTCATTCTCTGGCACTGCCAGGGTCAAGGCTCGTTAAAGAGAAACAAAATTCATTGTAAAAAAATCACAGAGTTCAATTTGATTAAAGACTCGAGATCCTAGCGTTTTCTCACTTTGTCACTACTTAAAATATAATCTAGATTTCATTTTTTTTTTTTTCTTAGTTTCATTACCGCTACAGTGTAGAGCGGGTTGCCTGGAAACCAATTTCTTCTTCTTCTTCGTTCTCATTTTACATGTCGGAGAGCTCAGATCATCCGAAAAGCCATGATTTAGTAGAATGTAAGTGTCTAATAAACATGCGTGACTAGGTGAGCAGGGTCTGCAGTGCCGTAATCCTAAAAGAAAAGGCCATTTGAGATATCGGTTACTTTTCGGGTTAAATATTTCCTGGGGGCCCTAAGCTTGTGTTGCCTATAGATATATCCGGCCCTGTCTATATGTATGTAATTATTTTGTGAAGAAGCGTCTGGAGTGAATAATATGAAGAAGAAGATCTTTGTAAGTTACATATAAAATTCCTACATATATATATATATATATATAAACGTCTATATTATAAAAGATAAGATATAAATGACATTCCAAGACATCACTTCTGAAATATAAATTTGACAAACATAACAGAACATTATTTCTACACGTGACTCACAATTCATGCTAGAAATGTCCAGAAAAGAGTTATCCTCGTGTCTTCCAAGAAAAATGAAGTAGACCTAGGTCTAGAGCTATATGAAAAGTGACGCACACAAAAAAACTAAATCACAAACTGCTGTTATTATTTGTATTCCCCTCCCTGTTAAAGCTTCTCTTGCGCATGCTCTGATGCCATTGCTCGCGGTGCCGCGGATCTCCCCTTCTATCAGCACATTCTCGAGCGCGTCACATGATTAAAACAAAAAAAAGCAACATAGCCATGGACAAAATGGCTATCGATCTTGTCTTGCATATCGCGCAATTCTGTTTACTCTCTGCTTAGCGATATTTTTACGTTTAATTTTTTTTTTTAATTTTTTTTTTTTATTTAAATAAAACAATAGAAACAAAAAAATGTCCGTCTGCTGATTCGTTGGCCCATTTTTTTTTAGTCTGTGAGATTCACAAGCGTTGCAGAAATGACATCATTTTTACAAAGCTTTGTTAAGGACTTAGTTTAGAGGCGCACTATAGTAGTCGGACTTTAAACGCGTCGTATAGTGACGTCACGGACAGTGGGATTTAGTGTGTACTTTTATTTAGTTGGCCTTAGACGCTTTAAAAGGACATATATATAAATATATATAGGCCTGCAAGGCTTTCAACAGCGTCACTACCCGTCCCTACCGTCAACTAGCTAACCTTTAAACCTTTCATCATCTCATTGAAGCACTGGCTTGATCAGTACACTAAAAATAGATTACTGGCCAGGCAAAGTACATTTACCATCACTCGATAACTTGATAAACATTCAATGACGTCACGTTAGTGGGATTTAGTCTATTTATGCGGACTTTTATTTAGTTGGCTTTAAGACTCTTAACGGGACAACATCATGTTAGTGAAAGCGACTGAAACGACAATCCGTCGAACTTTTGCACGGCTGGCGCTCAGTCGGGAGTCGCTACTATCACTTGAACAGCACACTCAAGCATCTAGGGTCTTTGTCAATGTATTGTAGAAATATGACAACATCAAGCATCCTATACATTATTACAGCTTATATTTACCCACTCCGTCTGTCTGTCTGTCTGGGAGGATTCTTATACACGGTTTTTCTACAAATTATCATACTCAAATTAAGTTTAAATTTTGCTCAATTTTTTATTGTCGATGGCAATACATGAATCTTTTTTTTTTTTGTAATTACTTAACCAATTATTGTTTTTAAGTAATTTTAGTTGACATAGAAAAAGAGAGACCTTGTAGTATTGAGAAAATGTAGCAGTGATTATGCGGTTCTTCCCCTAGATAAGATTTTTTTTTTTTTTTTTTTTTTTTTTTTTTGGGGGGGGGGGGGGGTTGGTCCAGTTATACCTTAACATATACTTTGAATAACAAAGCACTTTTAGTTAGATACTATCTAGGCTGCACACCAAAATGAAAAATAGGGTCTTTTTTTTCAAATTGATTTTTTTTTCGCATACGTTCAATCTAATTATGTAATGTTTAATTATACTTTTTTAATTACTTAGTATAGTGTTTCTTTCCTCATTCTTAATCTTCGGAATTGAAGACATTGGCATTATTATTATTATCTTATAAACTACAGACCTTCCTTCACTATCAAGATTCGATATTTCTTTTTTTCGAGACTATGGAAGGTGTAGACGTGATTGCTGACTTGCTGTAGTATTCGGTCTTAAAACTGTAGCATTACACTATGTAAAGCTGCAACACTGTATTTTATAAGCACTAGATTTACATCGACATATCCTCTAGATATAGAGATCTAGAACTATGAATTTAAAACATTGTCAGAGTAAAGCATGACATTTTTTTAATGAAAGGCATTAAAAGAGGTACCGTTTTATTGGAACTGTACAACAAAGCGAAATACAAACAAGATTTCAAAGAGAGTTTGTGTTATTACACAAACTCAGAGGCAACCCCCATCAAATTCACCAATGGACGAAAAATATATTCAAGCCATATTCTTGTTTTGATCGTTTAAAGAAATTTTAAAAATTTGGCGTTATTTTTCACATAAAAGCAAACAGTACAACACGTCGTTTTTTTGATAATGTCCGTCCATCCGCCCCGTTTAGATCTCGTAAACTAGAAAAGATATTGAAAATTTGACATCCTGATGATGCAACGACTACTTTTTCTTTTCTGAAAGTGAAAAATTTAATTTTTTAAATCAACTATGCAAGCAGTTTTTTCATATAAATACACCATTTTTACAACTATTCACTATTAAAAGTAACAAACACGGGTTGTGACGTCGTAGGCCAGTGGTCGGTAGAAGGCCTCACCACTGGCCAACGACGTCACAACCTGTGGGCTGCGGGATGTAAGAGAGATGACAATTTACCATATTTTTAACACATTTATCAAACGATTTTAGAGTTTTTGTCAAAAAAATAATTATTATTTTACAAATTTATTGCTAAGTTTTGTAAATTCTGTCATACTAACTATTAAATTTACTAAAAAAAAAAAAAGGTTACAATTTTTTTCAAAGAGAAAAAATATATTAAATCTCATTCTCTCCGTTTGTATTTGTCCACGTTTCGAAGGGATTCTTCATTTTGCTCATGACTTCAATCGCTTTGTTGTTTGTTATCAGAAAATGTTGTATTTGGTATAGAATTAAAGGGAAATGCATGCTCTTTTTTATATAACACAAAGTCAAGTTTATAAAGTTAAACATTAATTTAATTCAATGAGGTCAAATAAACGATGGTATCGTCGATTTGGAGAGAAAGAGTTAATATAAATATGTAAGCAGAGAAAGACGTAGTATGGCTTATTTGTCTCGGACGTTCCATCATAAAGGACGATTATTATGTACTATACCTAAGCTCCCTAAGGACTGCAGGGGATGGCTGCTGGCAGGCTTCGAACCCGGATCCATCGGCACGACATTCCGGAGCGGATACCACACCACCATCCTATTATAACTAGGTGAATAGTTTAGCATGGGAGCCTATTTCCGAAGGTTACACATTCCAGGTGCTAAGTAGTACTTGAGCCCTCAGCCAGACGATCTAGATGCTATACATACAATCTAGGTGTTAAACAAAACAGAAAGTTTACAATCTAGTTTATCTAGATGTTTTATAGTGTAGGTGTTATATAGAACAGAAGCTATTCTATCCAGGGCTGGTACAGTACCCTAATTATACAGTGCAGGTGTTTTACAGTATGGTTATGTTCGCGGACTAGAGTAATGACAATGGCATGAAATAGATCTAGTTTCCGGAGTCTAAATAAGTTGTTTGGAGACTATACACTAGTGCAAGAAAGACAATCGTGAAAAATAATTAACGACATCTGTTGATTGTTGTCTCCCTTTTTTTTCTCTGCCTCCATCTCTCTCTCTCTCTCTCTCTCTCTCACTCTATCTATCTATCTCTATCTCTCTTTCTTTTCGGAGGAGGGGGTAGTAGAATTTTCTTTACTTTTGTGAATAATATAAACTAATTATTTATATTTTTTACCAATTTTTACAATACCTCTATTTAAGTCACAACTTTATGGAAGAACCACCCTCCATCCTCATAGACGATAACAAGCCAATTACCGTAAACGAATTCTGCCATCTGGGCTCCACAATTCAAGATGACCTGTCTCTAGAAGAGGAGATTAAAAAAAAAACGGATAGGGAAGGCAGCCTTGACCTTCGCTAGACTCAGGCCAACAAGAGTTTGGGAATGATAGAAATTTAAATTTGGCTATAAGTTGGAGTAAAAACAAAACCTGGCATAGTCAGGCGTAGTGTACCAATAACTAGAAGTACGCACTGGCTACGCCCGTTGATTTATTCCCAGGCTTTATATTGTTTATTAGGGCCAAATCACCCCAACCCCCTTTTTTTTAGAAATTTAAAAAACGGCTCATATTTTAACAATTAACCTAACAAATTTTTAGCCCGTGAATTAGTGTATCTGTTACAAGGAAATTTCACGGCCCGCTCTTTCTCTTTCTCTCTCTTTTTCGCTCTCTGTAACCCATATTTTGTTGTTATTTTTTACCTGCAAATAATAATTTCTCCCACCTAAACTTTTGACTTTAGTTGGAAAGACCTGCTTCATAATGCGCCCCCGACACACACACACACACACGCTATCATATTTTGGGCCCGATAATTTTAGTAGCACTTTTATTTATCCGCTCCCCCCCCCCCCCCCCCAGCCAACAACAAAACGTTGGTCCTTTGTACATACCATTTGTACGTTCCCATTTCCAAATTTATTTTGTTCTCTCTCTCTCTCTCTCTCTCTCTCTCTCTCTCTCTTTCTCTCTCTCTCTGTCTCTTTGTGTGTGTGTGTATATAATCTTTATTACATTCTCACCCTTCATTCTTTCGGAACACGTTTATTGTGCCCAAGAATAGGTTCTTCCTGGAGTTAGTGGAAAAATTGTAGACTCCCCGCCATTGCTAGCAAGCGGGTCTGTGGGAGCGCTAGGAGCCGCCGAGCACTATTTCTGGTATTGAAAGCCAACAAAATGCATATTCTAAGGTACCTACAGTGCATTTTCCTGCTATTAAAAAGTTTTATTTCAAAAACCTAATGTGCTATTCTTACTGGCTTAGACCCTCCCGCGCCGTTCGGAGCATTTGACGTCAAGCTGTTTCCATAAAAATCTGTCACTGGTAATGTCTGAAGCCTCTTCCCACCTGCCATAAGGACCTCCGTGAATGTGTGTACAAGGATGTCATCGCAACTCATATTATGCGTAATTCATTTTGTCGGAGAACATGTCCCGCAAACCTCATGCGACGCTCTGTCACAATCTTACTAAGGAGTCGACTCCCAGTTCGGCATAGGATTTCCTTGATTTAGACCCGATCTCTATAAATGACTCCTAAAATCTGTCTTAGCCACCTTTGTTGAACCACATTTAGTGTTTTTCAATTTCGGCAGATGACTATTCACTGCACTTTATTAATGGAGCCCCGCCACTGGTAGAAATGTGTAACCTATCTTGAATACGCTCTTGTAATTAAGTGACAGTAGTTTGCTTTAGATTTTATATCGAAAAGGGAGGTTTTGTCGTCAAAATCATGGGTTGGCTGTTTTAAACTAAAAAAATCTCTAGAGTTATTTTATTTTTAAATTCGAAACCCCATTTAGCTAAGGTAATAGAATTTAGTAACTGTAATTTGCTTTAGAATAATATTGAAGATAGAGGTTTTCCACCTCAAAACACTGTAGGAGAATTTTAAACTCAAAACCATCTGGAGGGGTTTTAAACTTTTTAAAAAACCATCCGTAGGAGAGGGGTTTAAACCTAAAAACCCCAATAGCATTCGCCACGCTCAAATAATTTTAGTGTGTAATTTGTTGTTTTTTTTATATTGAAGAGGTATTTTTTAGCATCAAACCCCTCTGAAGGGGAGTTTAAACTCAAAACCACTTTGACTACACTCATAACTTTTTGAGTGTATAATTTGCCTTGTTTTTATTATTAAAGAGGTATTTTTTAGCTTCAAACCCCGCTGAAGAGGGGTTTAAACTCAAAACTGAATCAAAACCCATTTAGCTACGCTCATAACATTTTGAGTGGGTAATTAGCTTTTTTTTTATATTGAAGAAGTATTTTTTTAGCTTCAAGTCATACTGAAGAGAGGGGGGGGGGGTAAACTCAAAACCCCAATGGCTACGCTCATAGAATTTTAAGTGTGTAATTTGCTTTTTTTATATTGAAGAGGGGGGTTCTAAATTCAAAATCTTCCTTATTTGTGCTCTTGGAATTTGGGGATTGTCGCTTGCATTTTTTTTGGTTTTCTTTTATAGAAGATGGGGATTTAACTGCAAAAACACCTGGTAGGGGGTTTTAAACTCAAAAGCCCTGGGTAGGGTTTTAAACTCAAAACCCCTGGGTAGGGTTTTTAACTCAAAACCTCCTTGATTGTGTTGGGGCAAGTGATGGTTTAGTATTAAAATCTCACCTAAAATAAACAAAATCAAGGCAAAAAATCAGTCACTAAATTCCGATCCCCCTCCTGCGGGGGGGGGGGGGGATTTCATTTCGGGTGGGGGCTGAACACCAACTCCCCCCCTGACTACGCCCATGATATATATATATATATATATTGTCACGTATTACGAATTGAATTCTAATTTTTAAAATGGCTTGCCTAGGGGAACGTGACAATAGGAAAGCAGTTGTGTCACTTATCTTAAGTCTGAATTTAATCAAAGACTTACAATGAATAACAAAAAAAAATGACACAAGAAATCGGAAGGTAAACTATCAACTTAATGTTTAATCAAATATAAAATTACAAGAAAGAAAAATAAACATTTACTCAATACAGAATTGATGTGTTGACCAAAACCCTTTTACAAAAATGGCATGTAAAAATATTACAATACAAGAGTTTGAAAATATAATTACAAATACAAGCAAGCAAGGCCTTGGAAAAAAGAAAACAAAATATTAACTTACACGATCAAGTGGTATACCACGCACGGGTCGCGCAATGTCTCCGCTATTCTGTCTCACGGCTGTCTCCGTATGTCTGTCTGTCAACGTTACGCGGGCGGTCTTATATAATCTACCGCGCGTCGATATCTCGTAACTTCTAGAATAGAAAGTCATCAACACCCAGATCTAGAACGCTCTTCAAAGAGACAGAAAAAAAAACACCCTCCTTTCAACCAGAGGTACACACACAGGTCAAGGACCGGTCACTGTCTGTGTGGCTTGACGAAAAAAAAAGAAAAAAAAACTTATTACACAAGGGGCAGACAACCTACTCGTCTCTCGACCGCAACAGGTCAAAGAAAGAAAAAAAAACAACGCCTAGATACGTAACAATATCAATTTGGTTGTATTCATTGACCTCATTTGAATGTAGCGAAATGACAATAGATCTAAGTTCTAGATTTATCTTTTCAATGCTATTAGAATTCGATTTTTTTAGGTTGCTTTTTTTGGACAGCTTTACAATACCATTAGGCCTACTTGCTCTTTCTCTCTCTCTTTCTCTCACTCTCTCTCTCTCTCTATTTCTTAATCTCTCTTTCTATATATATATATATATATATATATATATATATATATATATATATATATATATATATATATATATATTTCTTAATCTCTCTCTCTATCTATCTATCTCTCTCTCTCTCTCTTTCTTATTCTCTCTCTCTCTCTCGAAAAAGACTTTAGATCTCTAGATCTATCTTACTAATGCATGACGCGTAGGACGTAATCATCTTCTTTTTTGAAGTAACGTCTGTATTATATAAGATAAGAAGATAAGATAATGGATTGGGTTTTTTTTTGTCTATATAGATTGCGTCTGAAAGGAAGTGGAAATGACGCAAGGCATATTAAAAATAAGAAAACTTAGGAAAAGAGAAAAAAATGCTTTTAAAGTACGGAATTTTATGTAGACTGCGGTCTTTTTGGGGAAATGCCGAAAATGAAATAGAAAGATTTGATAGAAAGCTTGCGGTTTTCCGCGAGAGCGGTAGTCAGGTTGCGAATCTGTCTAAAAGCATTGTTAGTGAGCACCTAGGAGGTAAAAGGAACCTGTGTACGAATTTTGATGCGAATAACTACGATAGTTTAAGAGATCTCTTGATCAATGAGTCAGTGGTATTTTGCAAATAGATAAGTTAATAGATTATCTAAGCTTTGATAATATTTTTACGTAAATCTAAAATAGATTTCATCTAGATTCTAGGCTAGATCTTAAGAGTTCTAAATCAGAAATCTAGGTTTTTGCGAGCCCTGCGGACCTTGTGATGTGACCATGGAAACTAAGTTTTTTTGTTGTTGTTTTGTTCAGTGGTTAGCATGTCGTCGTGAGATCGTCGTGCTGTTTCTTATCTCTTCATTCGTGATCCGGTCTTTGTGATACATAGAATCTATCAGCATCTATGTAGCATCTTAGTTCCATTGTTAGAATCCTTTTCTCTAGCTCTGCAGTCAGCTTCCAAGATTCACAAGCACATAAGAATGTGCCCATGACCAGGAAGCGCATCAGTATGATTTTAATGTCGAGGGCTATGTTTTTTGTCTTTCCATATTGTTTAGAATTTTGCAAGTGCTGCTGTGGACTTTGCTATTCTGGCTGTTACTGAACTTGAAAGAAGTAGGCCTACAACATATTGGCAGGGGCGTGTTTGTTATACCAGCTTGGCTTACGCAATTAACCTGTGAAAGAATTTTCAGCACATTGAAATGTTGAAAGAATAGGCTAAAAAGAAGCATGATACAAGGACACTTGCAAGGTTTCATGTTGAAGGCTGTTGACAAAGTTTGTTGATGAGGGAACTTCTTCCCTTTAATTTGGATAAATTAATGTGGGACCTTTTTACAATACCTATCACGTTTCTCCCTTTTTAACTGTTATTTTTCACGATTCAATTAGATTATGGACATAACATGAATCCGTACAACTCGCTGTTTTTGTAGTCATTACACCTTTATTTTGATATTTAATATGAAACTAGCTGTATAATGTACGTGTCTATTTTCCAATGATTCTGACCCAATTTCTTTCCATTTAGCTGCCTTTTTATGTAAGACAAAACAATTTTAAATTTGTGAGTCAGGTTTTTTTTTTCCTATGTTACCAGGATGACTTTCCTCTTCCTAGGGGTAAGACTATATTTTTTTGGTTGGCTAAGTCTGTTTCAATGAGCCCGCCAACATTTATTCTGTTTTTGGAGCTGATTTATTTGATTTATAAGCCAAGTTTGTTTGATTCCATAAAAAACAAATTAATAAGGTGTTTGTATTAAATTACGATTTTCTTACCAAAATTTATTCCAAACAACCAGTTTTGGACATCAATGTTAATGATTTTAATTTTTTTTTAATATACAGAATAAATGGGCAAATGTTTGGAGTGAGCTTGATACATTACGCTGAGTAGGGCACGTATCCCGTATGGAGATGAACGTATGTCAAAGGCAGTATTTTTTTGGTGAGCTAAAAGGTGATCGAAGTAACAGAGGGCACCACGGAAACGCTTCAAAGACCAGCTAAGGCATCAACTTTCCTTGGCTGACATAGAAGAGAGCACCTGGTTGCATGCGGTCTCAGAACGAGACAGCTGGAGGTCACTCACGAAGGCCGCGGGAAACACATTTGAGACCTAAAGAAAATCAGGCTGCCGAGGACAAACGCAGACGGCGAAAATAAAATCTAAATCGACCACCTGCGGACAATGGTTATGTTTGCCCTGGATGTTGCAAAATATGTAGGTCACAGCTGGGACTGCGCATCCACGGGAAATTCTGTAATCCTCACTGATATTCGGACTCGAAGACTAGCCTTATTATATATATATATGTATCAATGTATGTATGTAAAAGTAAGTATGTAGGTCACAGCTGGGACTGCGCATCCACGGGAAATTCTGCAATCCTCACTGATATTCGGACTCAAAGACTAGCCTTATTATATATATATATATAAAATATATATATTATATATATATAATAAGGCTATATATATGTATGTATCAATGTATGTATGTAAAAGTAAAGTTGCCCTTTCAGACCTTGTGGTCTATAAGGCATCTGATTCTGTGGCCTACGGTTTACGAGGGTGTCATGTGGCCAGAACAACGACCAACAGCCTTTACTTTTCCCCAACTAATGTCAGGTACCCATTAGGGCTGGGTGGACTCAGAGGCGCCCAAAGATCCCGAAATTAAAAAATCCGTCTTCACCAGAATTCGAACCCGGGATCCCCGGTTCAGAAGCCAAGCGCTTTACCGCTCGGCCACCACGATTCCTATATGTATGTATGTGTGTATGTATATATGTGTGTGTTTTTTGTTTCTCAACCTTAGGCGAAAAAGAAAAAAATAGTTATATTGAGGACTTTCTCTTGTCAGCTATGGGGTCTGGGGGAGCGCTGTAGCATGAGGCTACAATTTAAGATATCCTATAGCCTCTATGACTATGTCTATCTAAATGTAGAAATACACTACGTTAAATCAGGCCTATCTGAACCCACGTTTGCATGCTTGCGTTCAGATTCCGATGTAGTATCGAAACTTACATTACTATGATGGCAGGTAACAATAGATGCACGTCGTATGGCAATCAATTTGTGGGCCGGTTGGTATGGTAATGCCAGGGCCGGTTTTGACATTAAGTCCGCCCCTTATCATTTCGCTTGTTTTTATTAGAAGAATTAGACAATTATTTTATCTTTTGAATTTTTTTTATTCTGAAAAAAAAATATTTGCTCTATAAGAATATTTGCAAAGCTAAACCTATTATCCTTATTTTAAAAATCTTAAGTCTGTAGGCCTACTTCAGTAAATCCAGCTCTGATTGTTTTTAACAGAGTAGCCCACCGTAGGCCTAATATTCACATTTTAGTTTTAGCGACCCCCGAAAGGGATTAGCCGCTTTTGTTTTGTGTGGTCTGTCTGTCCATCTGTCTGTGCGTCCGTTCGACCGGCTAGAACAGATATTGAAAATTCGATATCATGATATTTTTAGTTCTGATGCAACAGCTACTTTTTTCTTTTCTTCGTTCTCATTGTTATGTTGGAGCGTTCAGATGGCTAGAGACCAATACATGAGTTGAACTGCGCAGTGGTTTCCAAATCAGGGAGCTCTCCATATAGTTTTCTTTCTATTGGGGTGATTTGGGGCCAGTGTCTTGTACGGGCCTCTTGGTAAAGAGAGCAGTTTTGGAGGACATGGTCTGCATTCTCTGGTGACAATCCACATCAGCAGATTTCACTGGTTCCTATTTTGAGCTTTCGGTACATACATTTTGTTGTGACCGATCTTGAGTCGAAGGATTAGACGTTGATCTTGTCAGGATAGCTAATAATCATCTTTCTTGTAATTCGAATGAGAGCTTGTCCATTTCTCATTTATTTTATTTACTATTAGTTTTTCTTTTCCGAAAGCGAAAAATTTAATTTTTAAAATCAACTATGCAAGCAGTCATTTTCTTATACCTGACAACACAAGAATCAATATAAAAAAAATTAACCAATTAATTAATTAATTATTGGTAATAAATTACTGTTTGGTATCTCAATCAATGGAAAGACTTTGTACTGAAGTGGTGGTATATACTGAATTAGTCCCCTTTAAATATTGTTGTCTGAGGCTTAGTGAACACAAACATGAAATAGAAACAATAGATAACTATACAATCTACCGTGCTCATTGACTCTTCGCTGGATTGAGAATCCTGAGAAGTTCGAATTCAGGTTGTTGTTTTTTTTTAATACATTTAGAATGCGATCACCTAGATACGCCGTTCTTTCTCCCCCTACCCATTCCAACTGGTCCGGACAATTGATAGGATCATAGCGTATTGAGAAAACTAAAAGCATGAAATTGCGCTAAGCAAAAAAAAATATTTGCAATCACACAGTTGTATTATTGTAAGTCTAGATCTATTTCATCGTTCCGACCACAGCTAATACCCAGGCATTCATCTCATTTCCATGAGATGATCTATAGTCGCTTCGCGACTGAAGGCGTGACCTCCGTCGAAGGTGCCGCTGAAGGAGGCCATAGATCTATTAGGCTACAAATTTAATTACATGATTGATCCAGACAAATTGATACACTTGTTTGTTTAGAAAGTTGTTTTTTTTTTATGTTTTTAAAAAACCGATTGCGGTAAAATTAACCCTTAGGCCTATATCTCTTTTTCCCCCTCCCCCAACCATTTTTTTCCAAACTGGTCCAGATAAGTGATAGGATCGTAGGGTACATAGAAGACTAAAAACATGAAATAGCGCTAAACAAAAACAATTTGTAGAAATATTTCTAATCGCACAGATTTATTTTAGTTGGCCTAGATTTATTACAAATTTAATTACACGACTGATCCAAACTAATTGACACAATTACACTTCGTATAAGCTTTGTGATTTTTGTAAAAAGCATCTTTTGTGTTTTTCTTGTTTGTATTATTATTTTATAAAACAATTATAGGTAAGCCGCCTAATGAAAATTATTCACCATATAATCGGATAGTTGTCCAAGATCTGACGTCGGTTTCTAGATCTACTAGCCCGCTACCCCATTTATTTATTTATTTTTGAGGTCGTCATAGATCTATATCTCAATTATATATGGATCTAGATCTGGACATAGTTACTAGATCTAGTACGTATGCTTTTAGTGTTGAATGACTTTTCATCGCCTATTATGCTTATAATCAACATTGCGGTTTCCAAAACTATTCCTCAATTTTGATTAATCGATACATTTTTATCAATCATTGTATCAGCTAAGCGGAAGCACAACATTTAATAATAAATAGTGACACATCACGCGCTTGGCATCCATGATGTGTTTTTACATCCACCCACCACAGTAATGAGTGTGTGACACTGTGTAACGCCTCTTACTTCCGCGCAAGAATATATTATTATAATGTAGTTCCAAAATGCGCGTAATTACTTATTAAATTACGCTTAAATTTGAAAGCATTATTATTAATGGTACAATATTTAGAAAAAGCATATGAGAAAAGCATATTTTAAATTATTTTGTTACATTACTTTGAATTCTTTCAAAATTTGTGTCGCGAATTCGCACTAATTTCCTTTTATGCCACCGGTGGCAGCCATCTTGCGTTAACAGAACAGGTCGTACTCCAGCAACTTACGTTCTTGACATATTTGATTGTGAGAACAATTTTTTTTTCGACTGGTGTCACTGTAGGAACTTATTGGCTTCAAGCCATGTCTACGGTTCTACCGATACGCTTTCAGGAGCATGTTCAGGTAAACATATCTCTTTTATAGCCAGTGTTCATGTTGTAATCGACAATTTGTATGAAAGGAAGATAATCTGTAATCTGTACATTATTGGACTGGTCTGGTCTAGAGTCTACATTATGTCACTAAACACGCCCCTTATAGATCTAATTCTATATAACAGACGACCTAATGACAGTATAATAACAGTTTAGATCTAATCCTTTTTAGACTTAGTCTAGCTCTGGATCTAGGTTAGACTAGGTTGGTAGACTGCTTCTTTTGTAAACACTGACTAAACTTAATTTGAATTATTGTAAACATTTTTCTTAGACAGACTTGGTCAAGAAGACTTCTCTTTTGAACTTTTCCTGGAACAGCTCTAGTCAGTCTAGACCTTGACTAGAATCTATATTTTTATTAGACATAAATTCATAATTAGATTACTTAATACTTGTCCATTTGATTACTGAAGTAGATCTCTATTTTGGAACAAACATGATCTAGGGATGTTACAAAATTAAAAAAAAAAATTAATTAATATCTCATTAAAGCACATGATAAGAGCTTTCTAATGATATATACATTATTGTTGTAGGACCTAAGGTTTAAAAAAAAATGAATTTTTTTTAATAAGTGTTTTGGCTTTACATTAAGGTTAATGGAATGTTGTGACAAAATGATACGAAAAACAAAAGCGCGTACAACTACGCAAGTTTTCTACTTGTAGACTAACATTATATATCAAATAAAAGCTTAGAGTGTGCATAAAATTAATATCTATTTATTGTAAATAAATTCTTTTATGTTTTAATTATTTATTTTTTTTTTAAATTCCTTTCAATAATACACTTTTTAGACGTAAATACTTCGACAAAATATTTTTTAATGTTTATATTTTGTAATTGATAATAAAAATTGATATTATTGAAAAGAGCTTGTTCTCTGGTTAATTAAACCAAAAAAAAAAAAATGTTTTTATTTCAAATAGAAGAGAAGTTATGATTTTTTGTTTAAATTAATTTTTGTCCTTCTTATCTTTGTATTTTTGGTTTCCGATTTTGACATTCTGTTATTAAAGCATGCATATCTTTCTTACTATTTAATTTTTTTATTCAAATTTTAAGACTTTTTAAAACATGTACTTTATAGAAATATATGACATCAATCTTTCATTTTAAACTATTTTTATTACTTTAGAATCAGAATTTCATTGCATGAATTTTTTTTTATTCTTAGTTTAATGATGTTTGATAAGACCCACTAATTAAAAAAAAAAAGTGCCAATAATTACATGTAAACATTATTAGCTGGAATCAATTAGGCAAAATAATTTTTCAAAATTTAAATGTGACCTTGGCACATATTCATAAATAAAAAAATAATTTAAATATAAACTTAAAATTGAGAATATATATACAAAGCGCTGGTGGCACTGGTGATATTTAAGTATTTTTAAAGTATTTACAAGTATTTACATTTAAGACATTATTAGGTCCTTAAAAACATCACATGCTAGTGAGAGTTTGGAAATATCATAGTCTTCTGCTAAGCTATCATCATCTTCCTCTTTCCAATAAGCCATAACATATTTTTCAGGATCATTTTTTTTTCAGGCGTTCTATCCTTCCTAAGTAAATGACAGGTCCATTGTCATGCCATGTATGACATATACGTCTGCCAAATGCTTTGCCAGCAAGTAAATCATAAATTTGATCCTCGGATGTATGTCATCTCAGGAAATGTTGCTTTGATTACTTGTTTATTTAATGCTATATTTTTCAACATTTTCTCAACATCCTTCCCTTTTTTATCCTTTTTTTTTTTTTGTTTCTTTTCTTCTGACCTGCGTTGCATCTTTTTTAGAAGTTCCGAATTCTTGAATCTGTTTCCTTTCCTCTTACTACGTGCAGCTCCAATGGCCCATGATATAATGCTATCTCTGTCTGGATCCGTCATAGAATATAAGTACTTCATTGTTTTGTTTTTTTTTTAGCACAAATTTTAGAAGAAATAAAACATATAGTGGCAATAGGAGATTTTGCATTTGCTGCACTAAACATTCCCATCAATTCCTCACTATCCATATTGTGTGGTCTACAAGTCTCAGTTTGATTTTCAATGTCCTCATTTGGAATAATATTAAATAAATTCACATATTGTTTTTCAATAACTTCTGCCACTCCAGTTAAACACAATTTCAACATATTTTCAAGTTCCTCATCTTTAGGTGAAAACACAATCAATGAATTCCAAACAGGATCCTCAGCATCCATAGCATTGTTGAAAAAGTCTAGCTTCTTGGAAAATAACAACAAAGGATGAGCATCAGATTTCTTAATACGCTCCAGGGCATCTTTGATGAATTCTATTGCTTTAAAGCCATCCTTTCTGTTTTTGGGATGTAAAATAGCTTTAACCATGGGGCTGTTAGAAGTTTACCTACCATTCTTAAGGCACACATTTGTTTTTTTGCTGTCTGATCACAAAAATCTTTCTCTACAGCTGATTGTAATCCTCCACAAGTGAGACTGTAATTTCTTAGAAAATCTAACAGGATGGTGTATGAATAATCCACAAATATGAAATAAAATGTGCAATCTGTTGCCTCTATAGCGAGGTATAAGTCCTTTAGGTAAATTATTTTTAATCAGAAAACACACAAAGCCTTTTGGGTCTCCTTTACTGTTGATGACGCGCAGTTTATTAATTTGTAGAACTAAATTTGCTGCCATACATTCTTTCCCATATAAATATCCTTTCTTAGTCTCCAATGTTTTTAATTCAGCTTTGCATCTACTTGCTATAGTGTCCAGGGGGTGAAGATTACATTTCAGCTCATTCAAAGGTTTCTGCCATATATCACACACTCTTCTTATTGTTGCATGGTTGACTGCTGCTCGATCACTCATTGTGTTGGAGATGTTTTTAATTATTGTCTCTCTACAGGATTCATAATCTAGCTTCTTGTAGTCAGCGTAGAGGTGTGCTAAGTCATCAACTGCGGAAGTAATATGCTGCTCGTAATTTTCTGCCGTCCCACCACTTAACGCATCCAGTGCAAGAACATAACAATCATTTTTCGTTGTAATATGAATGGCGTTTACATGAACATCTTCCTGTGTAGTGGCATCAAATCCAAGGGTTAAGTTTTGTGTTGACATTGCTACATCTGCTGCTTGATATTGTGCAATCACACCTAATTCTTTCTCCATTTCCTCTGCAGAACTCTTCTGAGGTATAGAGCCAGCTGTGATTCCCATAAGCTTAGCATAATTTGCAATTATAGTTGGAATGTAACGTGTTGAAACTTCACTATCTATAGCCTCATAAACAAGAAGGCGCATTGCACTGCTGCAGGTTTTTTTGTCTTTCTTGGCAATGAGTTGTTTTTCTTCATTACATTTTTCCTCTAAAAGTAAATAATCATATTCCAGTTGTCGAATTCTTTCATTCTTCTCTTCCAGTTGTTTTAGTAGATATGAAGTATCTTTGGATTTGCTCAGCAATTCTCTTTTTGTCTTTCTCTGTTATACAAACTTTTCATTTTTAAATAAGCATCCTTTCCAGATAGTCTCTTGGCATTTTTCAGTTCTTGCCTGAGTAGAGTAATTGTTGAGTTCTTCCTCTTTATAGATTGCTTCAACACTCTAAGTTTGGTAAATGCTTCTTTTTGGCTTTATAGCCAGCAAGATTTTTTTTGTATTGCTCTTTATCTTTAATCCTGGACTGCAACCGATAAGATTCTTTTTTTTTTTAATTTCTTCTTCCTAGGAGTACATTCCTCTTGTCTCAGGTTATAATTCTGTTTATCATCAGTTTCATAAATTAATTCAGATGACAGAACAAATGAATCTGTAACAGTTTCTTTAGAATGTTGTCCACTTATAATCAGCTCATCAGGTTTGGCATCAGTTGAACTTAATGATAAAGTAGAAGTTAATTGTTGTTCTGTAGCACATAGTTCAACAGCTGGTTTACTTGTCAGTGTTGGTTCAGGAACAGTTGCAGTTGGTACATGAGCAAATACTTTATTATATAGTTCTTTGAACAGAGGTAAATTCTTACCAATCTTTTTCTTCAATTTTTGCATTAAGCCAATTAAATGGTCCACTTTTTGGGATTTTATTTGTAGTCCAAATCTGGAACTTATTGCTACTGCAGTATTAGTAGAAGAACAATTTTGGAGGTAAATATATAACACATGACCATTTAGACATAATCGACTTGAATCACCTGATCCAGGATTAGGCAGATCATTGTACAACTCTGTAAGATGCTTATGGATAATAGAATTTTGGTTTATTTTGGCTCGCGTGTGCTTAGGCATGTTTTCCTTTCAGACTGACTTATAGTTATAATTTTTATATTATAGATTTAGATATTTTATTATATTTGTTACTAAGTTTGAGTCAACTAAGTAAAAAAATGTGATATGGTTGATGAATTAATTATCTTATCTTATATAATACAGACGTTACTTCAAAAAAAGAAGATGATTACGTCCTACGCGTCATGGATATTAACCAATGACTTAAATTCTGCCAAGTCACTGGTTTTTCTGGCTAGCTCAGGCAACCCATTCCATGCTCTAATAGAACTAGGGAAGAAGGAGTATTTGTACAAATTTGTCCTAGCATATGGGACGAGGAATGTGCCTTTATTTTTGTGTCTTTCAGAGTATTTTATTAAATTCTGTTTTTGTATTTGAAGATTATGGTTCAGTGTTTTATGTATAATTGCTACTTTACTTTTGAGTCTTCTGTCCTGAAGGCTTTCTAAATTTAGTGATTTTACTAATGGTGTTACCCTAGTCAAATGTGAATATTCGTTTGTTATGAATCTCACTACTCTATTTTGTGTTTGTTCCAGTTTCTTAATGTTTTCTTGAGTCACACGGTGGATGCATATTCTATTATTGGCCTAGCCAAGGTTAAATAACATTTTAGTTTTATGTTCTTATTTGATGTATAGAAATTTCTTTTAATAAATCCTAATGCTTTGTTTGATTTTTTTTTTTTTTTTTTTTTTTTAAATTAACTACTAAGATTTAGACTTAAAAGTAAACTCAATAACAATAAAATAACTGGATCTAGAAACTAAGATTGATAAATATTATTAATTATAAGATTATTAAGATAGTTGATGGGTTTTTTTTATTTTTATATAGAATCAAGTCTACATTAGATTAGGTCTAGATCCAGAACTCGACTAGTCTAAGTTTAACTAGTTTAGTAGTTAGACTACCCCCCTATAGTCTAGAGATCTACTAATAACTAGATCTAGACTTAGATATACTTATTTTGTGATAAAACAATAGTAAATAGTATTAATTATAGATCATATATGTTAATATAATATTTAGAAAGTCTTGTGAATCTCACAACCAAAGTTTTCGTGCCAAAAACTTTGATCATAGCCAATCAAAGTGTGCCAAACAAGTCATGTGACCACGCTTTTGTCGGTGGCTTTTCAAAATGGCTACCCTAAAATTACAAGTGAATTGTCAAGGCTTCACTCATGGACTAAAAAATTTATTGTAATCAAAGTGCTCCACGTAATAAAGAACCAAAACCACAGTAATTTAGCGCAAAAAATGCACTACAATTCTATTTTTAAAAATGCATGGGAATCCCAACCTTTTTAAACTGTACACATAAAAATTTTACGTAATTTTCAATTAATAAATTAATGACCTTTTTCTCCACATGGCTAAGCCAAAATCGATTCCCGATCGCCATTTTTATTGTTACATCGAAAACAAAAACTCTCTTACAAATAAGTATTCATTAAGTGGGTTAACAAAGTACGATTTTGAGACGTATAATATTTTGCCGGGAAAAAACGAAACACTTTTTTGGCGAAAACAAAAGGGCGTGTCAGCGGAAATTGTAACATAGCTAAAACATCAATCTGAACAACTTGCTTTTTTTTTTTGTTCATTACATCTTTATTTTGATACACCAGACACCTGTGCTGAGTTCAGGTGACATGCACTACTTAAATTGAACTCAATTTATGTGACATGCACAACTCACAGCATCAGATCAAATATTTAACATCATTTGTAGCATAGAACATCATTTTTATTATACATGAACTCATTTTGTGATAGATACATTGTTAATAGTCATTTCCAAATGCTGTACAATGCAATAGAAAGTTGCCAGCAGTCTAGACTTTATTAGAAAATTTTTTGTCTTAAACAACACAAGAATTATGTATTTAGCTATACTTTTTTAAAGGAAATAGCTTTTTTTTTTTTCAAATAAAAGTGTAATTGAGTTCTTAGCAATAACTTGTAATTGTCTTGCTTTTTTTTTTTTTTTTTTATCTTAAGAGGAAGAATACATCCTAGTTTAAATTTTTTGTTGGTTAACCTTCTTAAGACGATGTGGCTGAACTACCGTATTTTAGGCCCTATAAGACGCTCCGGCATATAAGACGCACCCAATTTTAAAGGAGGAAAATCTAGAAAAAAAAGATTCTGAACCAAATACTGTACTAAAATATTTTATATCAACTGTATAAAGTAAACAGCAGTTTAAGAACAATTTTATGTCAACCATGTAACATATTAAGAACAATCTTTACTCTCATTAACAGTCAGTAAAGTCAGTAAACAGTGAAAGTAACAAAAATCAGTCTGTAATGTTTTTATTCGAACCCCAAGAATTCCTCGTCTTCGCTGCTATCAGAAATGAGGAAGGACAGATCCTCGCAGTCATTGTCATCACTTTCTTCCTCACTGGTGTCAAATAAGACGTCGTCTTCTGTTCCGTCCAAGGCATTACTAATGCCACACTTCTTGAAGGATTTTACAACAATGTCCTCCTTCACGGAGTCCCATGACCTTTTAACCCATTCACACACTTGTGTGATAGTGGGCCTCTTCATCCGCCCAGTAGGTGTCAGATCATGGTTCCCAACTGCCATCCAGGTCTTCCACTCCTCACGTCCAGAGGTTGCAGCTGGCTAGTGAGGCCACCAGGAATCACAGCTATTTGGGTTTTAACTTCCTTAAAGTTCTTTTTAGTATTTTCCGTAATGTGCGCTCTAAACTGGTCAAGCACCAACAAGGAAGATTTCCTCAGAAGACCGCCAGGACGTTTGGACCACACTTTGTCAATCCACAGCCTCGTGCCATTTTCGTCCATCCACCCTTTATCGTGAACATGCACGCCGACTCCCCGTGGGATTGTTTCTTTTGGGAACGTTTTCCTTTTAAAAATCAACATCGGAGGCAGTTTGGTACCATCGGCACAGCAGGACAGCACAACCGTGTAGTGGGTTTTCTCATGCCCTGAGGTTTTTACGGTTACGGTTTTTGCTCCTTTGTTATCTACGGTTCTGTTAGATGGCACATCAAACGTTAGCGGGACTTCATCCATGTTCCCGATCTGGCTAATTTCAAAGTTATTCTTCTTCCTCGCATCAATAACAAACGTGTGAAAAGAAAGAATCTTTGATTCGTATTCCTTAGGCATTTTTTGTGCAATTCTGGTTTTGGTGCGCATAGAAAGGCCAGATCTCTTCATAAATCTATAGCACCACGATGGTGATCCGGTGAAATCCCGAATGCCTTTCTCCACAGCAATACGTCTGGCCTCATAGATTATCATTTTTGTTGAGACAGAAAGTCCATTTTGCCTGTGATGTGCGATCCACTCCTTCACTTCCACCTCTAACTCTGGCCACTTTGCAGTTGGTCCACGTAAGGTGTGCTGCTTATATCCAACTTTTGGAGCTGATCCTCCTGTTTCCTCCACTCTCTTATCATTTTCTCAGTTGGAGGTGACCCGAAGCGTCTCTCCGCTGCTCTATTCCCATGCTCCTTAGCAAATTTAATTACTTCCAGCTTGAAAGTAACTTTATATGCCATTCTCTTCTGCTTAGACATCTTGAGGAGATGGTACTATAATTTTTTAATTTACCCTGTAGTTGGTCCGCCTGATCACTTTCTCACATACACCATACACGTTGTCTGTGATCTACCCAGACGGCACATTATGACGTAGGGAGGGCGGTGTGTACCGGCAGTAAGCTCAGCATGATGCCCGTGAAGCACATGGTTAGACTGTCGGGAGGGGGGCATGGCGCGCTATAGGAAGTCACACAGCAGCAGTACGTGCCCCAAATCCAACCCGCAGCACACACTGCATAAGGAAAGGACTGCGAGTAAGCGCCATACAAAGTTGGGGGCAGTTTTAATGCATGTAAAATGTGTATTTGCCGTATAAGACGCACCAACTTTTCCCCCCCAGTTTTGGAGAAGAAAAAGTGCGTCTTATACGGCGTAAAATACGGTATCAGCCCAATGATATTTGGCAAAAAAGACAAAGCGGCCGATCTATTGGCCACGATGTTTCCAACCAAAGATTGACTAGCCAGTGTTTGTATCAGCCAATCAGATTACTTCTTGCTATTTTTACTTATTAGTAAACTGTAATGGCAGCTTCTTTCACTGTTTTTATATGATAATTTGTTTGTATTGATTTTTTAAGTTAGCTAGTGACAGGTAAAAATTTTAACATGTCAGACTGTGATGAAAGCAAACTTACTGACTCACTGATTTTATTACTCTAATAGCCCTAATAAAAATCAGGGCAGTATTGAGGAAAGCTTTAGATTTAAGTTTACACTAGTACTAGGTCTGGTATAGTGTTGACAATGTTTATTCTCATGGTAACATGGTTTAGATTTAAGGGTAAGGAGCTAGATAGAGGAAGACCCATTTGGCCCTAAGGGATAAGCACCCTGTAGACTTTTATGCTTTTTTAACTGTCAATTTAGTTAGTCTAGACTAATAAATAAGCTAACTTTCTGAGCAACAAACAGTTGTCAAGAATATCCCTGGGTCTTAAATGGGTGGCTGTCACTATGCCCAAAATGAAGATGTTTGTTTCCATGGTACCTGGTGGGGTGGGAGAAAAGTAGTAAAATAATGTGACAGAAGTGTCTCTGTGGGCCTTGTTTCCCCAAACACAATTATTAGGACTTATTCAGGCCTAAAACGTCTTAAAAAACACTTACTGTTTTAATTCTGTTCTGTTTTGAAAAAATTGTTTTGAAATTTTTGCTAATAAATTATGCAAATTAGCTTTGCTTATTTTAATAAACGTTAATATTTCAGGTGGACTCTATTTAATTATATTAGTTCATTCATTTCTCTTTAATGATATATAATATAGATATAGTTTTGTTTATGTTAAGTAATTAGTTTTTAGTTAAAGAAGTGCTTAGTCTGGAAATAGTGATCTGTCTTTTTGGCACAAGACATGCTAAAAGTCTGTCTTAAGAGGTTTAACTTAGTTTTAGGTTTCCCCCCAAAGCAAAAGATTTTTTTAGTAAATGATATTATTCTGTATATATTTTTTTGTTTTCATAAAAGATTGTTGACACATTTGTTTACTTTAATTATCTCTACAGCTCCAGAGTGTTGGCATCAATGCCGCCAACATTGGTTTCAGCACTCTCACCATGGAGTCTGACAAATTCATTTGTGTCAGAGAAAAAGTTGGTGAGACAGCCCAAGTTGTCATCATTGATATGAATGACCCAACCAACCCTATCAGAAGACAAATTTCAGCTGACTCGGCTATTATGAATCCTACAAGCAAAGTCATTGCATTAAAAGGTTTGTTTGGCCTAGATGTTTTATTTGGGGCCAGTGTCTTGGCATATAATTTAATAATAAATATGACTTTGAAGTTTATCATTGTTATTTTTTTCATTTAATACTTTCAGTAAATGTTTGTGAAAATTGTCACATTGAATATGTGGCTGGATCTCTCGTCACAATAAATATGTGGTTATTTTTTTCTTGTCACATTGAGCATGTTGTTGCTTCTCTCTTGTCTTATTGAACATGTGGTTGGTTTTCTCTTGTCACATTGAACATGTGGTTTGGCTCAAATTGTTGCAATAATTAATTCCGCTACGATGCTCAATTTAAGAAGAGACTATATTCATACAAAAATTAAATGAACTGAGACTATTCATACAAAAATTAAATGAACTTCCCCTTTTCATATCATCTGCACTTATTTGTTTTCAAGAAGTAAACTTGTATTCTCGACACAGCTTTTCTTAGGTGTTCTATGTAATTGTCAGATATAGTTTGAACTAAATTTTTTTCTGTAGGGCTGACCATTTGTTTTACAAAGTTGATGTCACAAAGTGTGACCTTATTATCAGTTGTTTTTTTTTAAGGGATAATAAACAGTTTATAGGCTTACTTTATTATTGCTGTACTTACCCATTGATTTGAAAATTTTTATGCTATCATAATTTGAATCATAACTTGTCCATTTTACAAGCTTAGTCTAATTGGTCTAGAATTTTAAAAAAATGAATATATTTTGTTTTTCTTTTATTACTAGCTGGCAAAACCCTTCAGATTTTCAACATTGAAATGAAAAGCAAAATGAAGGCACACACAATGACAGATGATGTCATATTCTGGAAATGGATATCTGTCAACATGATTGGTCTAGTAACAGAAACAGCCGTTTACCACTGGGCAATGGAAGGTGTGATATATTGAATTTAAAAAAAAACAACATATTTTCTTAGTATTGGTTTTAATATCTTAATATTATACAAGTTACTGTATAATCTGCACTGTAAAAAAAAAAAAAAGCAAACTGCTATTCTTTGATAGTTTATGACTCCTGCCATTTGTCTTAATGATTACAGGAGACTCCCAGCCTCAGAAAGTGTTTGAAAGACACACTAATCTTAATGGGTGTCAGATTATTAATTACAGAACAGATGCTGCCCAGCAGTGGCTCTTGCTAGTGGGAATATCAGCTCAAGTAGGTGTTGCTAACTATAATTAAACTAAGCTTAACACATAATTCCTTCACTATCCTTTAGTCTGTTTAACTGTTGGGGCACTACACATAATCTTCATTCATCTTTCTCCATTCCTGTCTTTTTACCTTGACTAGAGAGTTTTTCCAATGACAGGCCTGTTCATTCCTTTATGTTGTCTTCCTCATTTATTTCTCTGTCTGCCTCCTCTTCTTGTTAAAAGACCCATTGTCCTTTATTAGATTTAATTAATTTTTTTTTCATCTAGCAAAATCGTGTAGTGGGAGCAATGCAGTTGTACTCCGTAGAGAGAAAAGTCAGCCAACCAATTGAAGGGCATGCTGCATCATTTGCCTCTTTTAAAGCAGATGGAAATCCACATCCTTCTACTTTATTTATCTTTGCTGTCAGAGGTGCTCAAGGAGGCAAGGTACTTGACAGTTTTAATATTTGTTGTAAGGACTGTATACACCTATTTAAAAATGTATTTTTTTATTTCTTTAATTTTATTACATTTTTGTTTTACAATTCTAGCTTCATCTGATTGAAGTTGGAACTCCACCAGCTGGAAATCAACCATTTACTAAAAAAGCTGTGGATGTATTCTTCCCTGTTGAGGCTCAAAATGACTTTCCTGTTGCCATGCAGGTAAAAATTAATGTCTTGTGCACTTTGTTAGTGTATCATCTGAATTTGTTTAACATCATAGTTAAAAAATGTGCAACACGTGTTAAAGACACATTGCTGTTGTGGTAATTGTCACTTTGAGGAGAAAAAGAGTGGGCTTGCAGTTTGAAAAAGAAAGGGAAGATTTCCTGTCATAAGGGATTGGTAAGACATTCTGTATAGTGTGCCATATGTTGGGGAGATGACACAGATAGATAATAATACTGAAGTGCCCAAATGAGAAAGCAAAAAGTAAAGTTAAAAGGCCTTGAATTATGAACTTTGTCATGTGCAAAATAAAAATAAGCAATCAAATCTTGGGTCAAAGTATACCATGGTAATGACAATGACCCATCTGCTTGAGCAGGAGATAACAAATAAAAAATTTAGAATACATTATCTATAATAATAATATTGTATTGTATTTTTACAAAGAAATTTGGATCAATAAATATTCATTTTATATGTCCTGTTATATTCCACCTAAAAGTGTACTATAACATTTAGAAATGTCATAATTTCTCCTCTCCATTCTTTCTCCGTCCCCCGTCCCCCCCCCCCCTTTTTTTTTTAAACAGGGTTCGTGCGGCCTCCTGATTTTTTAGGAGCTCCTGGAAATCTCCTGACATTATAAAAGATCTGAAAAGTCATAATAATCTCCTGAAAAATAGACAAAATTCTCTTTTTGGGTGTTATTCGATATGAAAAACGCAGATCCTAGGGGCGATTAAGAGAGAGAAAAAAACGGCATTGTTGGCTTTCATTTAATAAAAATGTAATAATATGGCGAATTCAGATCTAAAACGGAAGTTCTAATACTTCGTTTACTTTAATAGTCACTGGCATATAGAATCTATAGATCTAAGTATTCTAAATCTATCTCGATCTCTTTAAAAAAAAAAAAGTTGTCAAAGGGATTTTTACAAAAACAAATCTAGATAGATAGATCTAGAAAATAATCTAGATTAGATCTACATAGATTTGATAGATCTAGAATTACAATGAAAATGATAGATCTATTTTTATCTAGCTCTAAATCTAGAAAGACTTGATATTAAAATTAAGACTAGACTGTTGACTAGACCGTAACGTAAATCTAGAATACTCGAGTAGTACTAGAGTCTAGTAGATTAGAAATCATTAGATCTATGAACCTATCATAATCATGAATCATTATCATGGTAATTCATATCATCTAGTGCGGAATCTAGCCTCTACAGTACTACTACTAGTAGATCTAATCTAGTACTACTCATAAACTCTACCTCTGAGTAGTCTGAGTACTCTAAACTCCATAGACATAGATTGAGTTCTAGACTATTACTTAATCTGGAGACAGATATAGGGCCTACTATTCTACTTTACTGTCTTTAGTTTAGGGTGGAGGCCATAGGTATATATAGATTATATTTCTAGAATTCTAGATCTAATAGAGATCTACTTAGATTCTGGAATCTCTCTCTTAGTTTTAGTTTTATAAATCTAGATAGATAGTGAAGTAGATGGGGCTTAGAGTATAGTGTAATATAGTCTATAGCTGCTAAATAAAATTAAACTATTCATGGTTTACTTTCAAATTCACTTCTAGCTTTATGATTCAGAGCTAGATTTTATAGATTTAAAGACAGCAATTGTTAATAAAAACAATCAATGAAATAGTTATTGATATTGATAACATTGCAATTTGTATTTTAGAGATTTTAATTAATTCCTAATGTTGACTAATACAAGCAATATATATAGAGCGAGTAGTGCAAATAGTATAGGCTTATTGGTTTACAAGTACTTTTTTACTCTTTAATCAGTTACTTTTGAATTTGCTAATTTGAAAAGGAAAAAGAAAATTTATTCATGTATATGGTAATTCTTATATTTATTACTAAATCAAATATTTTTTCCTGGAAATTTCCTGAAATCCTAATCTCAGAATGGTGGGGGAACCCTGTTTAAAGCTAATGAAAACTATAAAAATATATTAAAAAATTGAAATTATTTATTTGTGCATAGTATATGCACAGCTAAATATTGCCATGATTTCTTTTCCAGACCAGTAACAAGCATGGAGTAGTATTTCTGGTGACCAAATATGGATATATCCATATGTATGACATTGAGACAGGCACTTGCATCTACATGAACAGAATCAGTGCAGACACAATATTTGTGACAGCTCCCCATGAAGCTACTGATGGCATCATCGGCGTCAACAGAAAAGGACAAGTAATTATTTTGTAAATAAAAAGTACTACCAAGCACTAGTTTGTTTTAGTGTTTTAGATGACAAATTTCTTGGATGTTTCTTATAGGTTTTGTCAGTTAGTGTGGAAGAAGAAAACATAGTGCAGTACATAAACAGCCAGCTCCAAAACCCAGACTTGGCTTTAAAGATTTCATCTCGCTGTAACTTGCCAGGTGCTGAGGACTTGTTTGTTACAAAGTTCAACAATCTTTTCCAGGCTGGAAACTACCAGGAAGCAGCCAAAGTGGCAGCCAGTGCACCAAAAGTGAGACTCTTTTCAGTTATTTGCCTTTTTAAAAAGTGTATAGATGTTCTTTTAGTGTAATTCTTTCAAACCATGTTAATTTATTTTTGTATTGGTTTCTGTTTCTAGGGTATATTGCGAACTCCTCAAACGATTCAGAGGTTTCAGCAAGTTCCTACAATTCAAGGCACCACTTCACCATTATTACAGTACTTTGGTATACTTCTAGATAAAGGCCAACTTAATAAGTATGAATCCTTGGAACTATGTAGACCAGTTTTGCAACAAGGTCGCAAGCAGCTGGTGGAAAAATGGTTGAAAGAGGAAAAGGTGTGTTCATATTTAGCAAATTTTTAGTTAATCTATTGATAATTGGTGAACTAGTTAAACTTGTTTGATTCTTGAAAAGAGTAGTTTCATTGTTTAGAAATAATTGATTTTAAGACAAAAACTTTGTTTTTACCAAATCACTCTCCTTGCAGCTTGAATGCAGTGAAGAGCTAGGTGACATTGTGAAAACTGCTGATCCTACTTTAGCCTTGTCTGTGTATTTAAGAGCTAATGTGCCACAAAAAGTAAGTAGGATAGTCATTTTCAACAGAAGATTAACACTTGATGATTGTGATAACTAATGTGTGGCCACTATCCATATAATTTTTTGTTTCTCAGGTAATCCAATGTTTTGCTGAGACAGGCCAATTTCAAAAAATCATCCTCTACTCTAAAAAAGTGGGCTTCACACCAGACTACATTTTCTTGCTTAGGAACCTAATGCGCATCAACCCTGAACAAGGTCTACAATTTGCTCAAATGTTGGTTCAGGATGATGAGCCCTTGGCTGATGTCAATCAGGTTATTCATTGTCATTTATATGTTGTGTTCTTTATGTCACTAAATGACACAAGAATGATTTTCATCACAAGAAATTTGATATTTTTAAAAAATTTAGCTCATTTCAACATTGTTATTTTATTCTCTATTAGTTCCTGGAGGCTGTTTTAACACTGTGACACTATTTCTATAAGAATTATTTTTACTATCAATACAGTAATGTATTGGTTTAATTCATTATTTTTTTAAACAGATTGTAGATGTCTTCATGGAATTTAACCTGATACAACAGTGCACATCTTTCCTTCTGGATGCTCTTAAAAACAATAGACCTGCAGAAGGACCATTACAGACAAGATTGCTGGAGATGAACCTTTTGTCTGCTCCTCAGGTACACTACACTATATCACTACAGTGATCGTTTTTTTTTTTTTGCGGGTTCAATGAGACTTGATGATACTATTTGATCTAGATAGTTTCAAAATAATGAACCTTATATCAAACCAGTTTGCAGACAGACCATAGTTTTGATGGACTATGTGTTTCGCTTTAAAACTAACAACTTGCTGTCATTTTCATTCTTGAAACAAAAAAGTATACTGATTAGCCACACTGCTTCCTTACTTAATAAGCTAGTGTTATTTTGTTTGTTTTAACAGGTAGCTGATGCTATCCTAGGAAATCAGATGTTCACTCATTACGACCGTGCCCATATCGCACAACTTTGTGAAAAAGCTGGCTTATTACAAAGAGTGAGTTTGCCTTTTTGTTGTTTTTTTTTATCTTATTTTTGCGACCTAATAAAAATAAATATATATTTGAATATTTATGAATACATAAATATGATAAATTGTATTATTTTTCTTTTCAAGGCATTAGAACATTACACAGACCTCTATGATGTGAAGAGAGCAGTGGTACACACACATTTGCTCAATCCAGAGGTTTGTCAACTTTTACTTAAGCTGTATTAGTATGTTCACATCTTATTCAGTTGAAGACTGTTTAACTGGTTATACTACATATGATGTTTCTTGTGATTAGATTAATCTCCAGATATAACTAGTCAATTGGTTCCTTTCTGTATTGTGGTGTTTAAGCAACTGAACCAATTTATGATATTTTTTTTTAGTGGCTTGTGACTTACTTTGGTACACTTTCTGTGGATGATTCATTGGAGTGCCTGAAGGCAATGCTCACTGCCAACATTCGTCAAAACTTACAAGTGTGTGTCCAGATAGCCTCCAAGTACCATGAGCAGCTGACCACAGAAAGTTTGATAGAATTGTTTGAGTCCTTTAAGAGTTATGAAGGTACAAACTTTTAACTTTTGACTTGATCATTTGAAAGACTAACTATACCAGAGCTCATAACTTTAAAAAACTATTTGATCATTTTGACCCTGGGAAGGTACCGGGCTTTGTCCGGGAAGTGGGGTTGTCTGCAAGGGTTTGATTTGTGATAGAGCAGAGAGATTGTGAATATATAATATTTACAGCGGATTTTTATTGAATTAATAAATTTTTACTATCTTTATTAAGTACAAAATAGCGATCAAATTAACTTTACGAACCTTGCAACCTATGGCAAATTTATATGCCAGTGACTATAAAAGTATTGGAACTTCCAATTAAGGTGAAAATTCGCCTGATTATTACATTTTATTACATGAAAGCTGACAATGCTTTTTTTTCTTTTATCGCGCGTAGGATTGGCGTTTTCCACAATGAATGACACCCACAAATGACAATTTAGTCTATTTTTCAGGAGATTTTTATGAGTTTTCAGATTTTAATAAATTTAGAAGATTTCCAGGAATTTTCGTATATATTTTGCAATTTAATAATTACATCTAGGGCCTATGAAAGCGCGGGGCGCACTGTGACCGCATAGGTTGCAGTGGGCTAAGACCGGCATGATTATGGGCACTATAAGGCCTAAATTGTACCAAAATATCAAATATACCAACTATAATAATACAAAACAAAAATCTTTAACAAAAAAAAATGTGACAAACATTGTAGACCTTTGTTTATTATTAATGTCTTTTTCTTTTTATTCTTGACAATGTTTACCCCTTTCCCTAAAAGTAGTTACCTGGCACCAATACGTTTCATTGCCAGTCTGACTTGTTTAATTATATTCAGTGATGGGAATTTTCTGAAAAATTCTTCTGATCCGATTTTCTAGCAAAAAAAAAATCAGAAACTTTCCTGGCATTTTTTTTTTATATGAAAAAAAAAATCCGATTTTATTATTTCTCCATTTTCGGAAGATTGCTAAATAAGATTTTTTATTTGTTTTGAACATACACACATCTGGTCTTTTGACACAGTTATAAGTTCTATTTTTTTTTAAATCATGTGTTACCTTATTGTCTTAGGTCTAGATCTCGGTCTGGACTAGAGTGACTAGAGCAGTCTAGATAAAATATCTAGTTTCTTTAATTTGAATACTTTTGATCTAGATTATCTAGAGCCAGAGCGTCTCGACTCAATGCCAGCTTGAAAAGTTAGAAAAGTATCAGTGTATTATGATCAATGCCTGGCCGCTATGCACTATTAATTTTTACTCTGTTGATACAATGTATCTAGATCTAGTAGATCTACCAGCCATATATCTCTATGGACTCTATATAGATTTTTATAGATATATGCCTACTTTTTATGACTATAGTGAGTTACTGAGTATAAGTCTGATAGAATATAGATTTCATAATAATATATTGGTTTCTAGAGTCACTAGAGATGTAGATCCAAGTTATTAGATTTAAGTAGATCTAGATTATAGATAGATCTATAGTGAGAAATATATATTAAAGTTTTTTCTATATCTAACTAATAACATATCATTACTAATGCTTTAAAAGCCCAGTGTGGTAGAAATCCATTTCTTGTAAACAACTTGTATCAGCATGAAGAAGAGTCACACAAGGAAGCCTCAATATGCAGTTGCTTAACATTCTCTTCCTCTAAGCATTGCTCCTCATCTGGTTGTTCTTGCTTGTCTTGCTTAAGAACTCAGCAGAGATTCAGCAGCTTTCTCTCAATTGCTTTTCAAAGCATTTTTGGTGGACTTCATGTGCAAAGCTTAATAAACAGTATCTCCTGTGCAAGATGTAATAATCAGTGAAACAAACAGAAGTGTAGCTCATAATTTTGAAGTATTTCCAAAACTCAAGCATATTTTTATTTTCAAACACATTTATTCTTTATAGTTGTTTGAGAGAGAAGATTTTACAATACCTGTAAAGCAGTTATCTATTATAGAATGCTCAGACTGCCTGGACCCAGATATAAAACATCTGCAAAAAGCTTTCTCCTCTCACAAAATTTCCTAAAAAAAATTTAAAGTCTGTTCCCAACACTGTATATTTGAAAATGTAAAAGAGGAGTACTTAATTATTTTTTTTTAAGATGAAAAAGAGGATTGGGCTCATTTTTTTTATTATAGTTTTTTTTTAGCATAACAATTGGACTGTCTGTTTGTGTTATCAATTATTTTCATTCTTCAACATTTTGAATCTATATTACATCTTGTTTTAGAGTTAAGAGAAATGGTTAAACTTTCATTTAATGCTTGCACAGGCCTGTTCTACTTTTTGGGATCCATTGTAAACTTTAGCCAAGACAGTGAAGTCCACTTTAAATATATCCAGGCAGCCTGTAAAACTGGACAGATTAAAGAAGTAGAAAGAATTTGTAGAGAAAGCAACTGCTATGATCCAGAAAGAGTGAAAAACTTTTTGAAGGTATTTGTTTTATTAGTTCTTGATCTCTGCTTTAAATAAAAAATAAAAGTTTCTCCATTTTAAATATTTATTTTGTCAATTAACCAAATACAATTGAGGGTTAATGTGTTTAATCATCATGACTAATTCATAATAAATTAGTCAGATATACTGTAACCCAAGATGAAACAGCAGTAGTTCACAGACAGACCATAGTTTAACATCAGCTATGTGTTTCGCATAAGAACTCACATTTCTCAATATTGAGTTAAAGTAATATTGCTATAGATAAGATTAGAAGTAATATTTTTGTTGTGGTATCAACCAAAAATCTTTGTTTATTTTTTTCTAGGAAGCCAAATTGACTGACCAGCTACCTCTCATCATTGTTTGTGACAGATTTGACTTTGTACATGATCTAGTTCTGTATCTTTACAGAAACAACCTACAGAAATACATTGAGATATATGTTCAGAAAGTAAGTTGTCTTGTCTTCATTTGTATAGCTCTTTTAAACCTGCACTATGATTATAGATTAAAATGGTAAAGTTTCTATTTTTTTATTATTTTTTTTCTCAAGTCAAATTTTATAATTTTTTGGTCTACTTAGTAGTTTATTATGTTGTAACTATAGCAATTAACCACTTGGGAGGAAACTGATTCCAAGAATTCTAAAGCTGAGTAGGTTGTTGTTTGTTTTGGGTTTTTTTGCAAGAAAATTGCTGGATAGATTTTTTTCCTCGACTACATTTTAAGGCATTGATAAAATTTGTTCTACTCTACCTACAACCTATGAGAAAGAACAAGCTTCTGTTTAGAGCTTTTATTCAAGACTTTTCAGATCTTATTTATTGTAGTATCTTAGACTTTTATTTTCCTTGGTTATGTCAATTATTTTATCTTATCTCTGTGATTAGATGTTAAAAACCTTGAAGAAACACAATAGATGGATCATAGTCTAATATGAAGTGGTAACCATAGTACTTTTTTTACAGGTCAATCCATCACGTCTGCCTGTTGTAGTTGGTGGTCTGTTAGATGTTGACTGTACAGAAGATATTATCAAGCAGCTTATTTTAGTTGTGAGAGGACAGTTCTCAACTGATGAACTAGTCGAGGAAGTAGAGAAAAGAAATAGGTATGTCATTTACTTACATTACTTTTGTTTCAAACTTTCACAATAGTTTTGTTTGTCTTTTAAATTGTTTTTAGCAAAAGCTTTAAAAAAAGGAAGAAAGCATAAAATAACATTAAAGTGGATTCACTGTTTGAGGGTTTGAAAATATGACCTTTATGACAATTTTTTTCATAAAGGTAAATGAAAACCTAATAACCCAAAATGAATTAGCAGTAGTTCACAGACAGACCATAGTTTTATCATTAACTATGTGTTTCGCATAAGAACTCACATTTCTTAATATTTAATACCATTGTATACAAATAATTATTTCCATTATGTTTTTTTTTTTCATCAAAAAAATAGTTTTAATTTATGCTTAGTTAGTCTGTTGTGTGTAATCTATTCCTTTTCTTTTTTACGCTAACAATTGTATTCGTGTCGTTCAGGTTGAAATTGTTGCTCCCATGGCTGGAAACTCGAGTTCTTGAAGGTGTTAATGAAGCTGCCACACACAATGCCCTGGCGAAGATTTACATTGACAGCAACAACAATCCTGAGAGATTCTTAAGGTTGGCATCTTCTTTAGAAACATTCTATTCATTTACAAAAGATAATTTGTTAATTAATGTATTTCTTACTGCTTGCCTTTCATTCTTTGTGAATAGAAAGTTAAAACTTATGTATATGTGTCTGTAAAAAGGAAGCCATAAAAAATATATTTATATATATTTTGTTTTCTTTTGTAATAGAGAAAATCAATACTATGATAGTCGCACAGTTGGAAAGTATTGTGAAAAACGTGATCCTCATTTGGCATGTGTAGCCTATGAGAGAGGGCTTTGTGATGAAGAGCTTATCAAAGTAGGAATCATTTTTCATTTTGTATAAAGGAAATAATGCTTGAATCTTTCTTTCTTTTTCTTTTTTTTTTTTCGGTTAATAATCAGCTGTAAGAATTTTTAAAATTATTTTTGAAAATTTTTTTTATTAGGTATGCAATGAAAATTCATTGTTTAAAAGTGAGGCTCGCTACCTGGTTCGTAGAAGAGACCCTGACCTGTGGGCAACTGTACTCAGTGAGGAAAATGAATTCAAACGCCAACTGATTGATCAGGTGGGATACTCTGTATAACTTAGTGAACTCATGCAGTGTATGTTAACATCTGAAATGTTATCTTATGCAAGCTTATTATGTCAACAGGTTGTGCAGACTGCTCTGTCAGAGACCCAAGATCCTGAGGAGATCTCTGTAGCTGTTAAAGCTTTCATGACTGCAGATTTACCTAATGAACTCATAGAGCTGTTGGAGAAGATTGTTCTGGAAACATCGGTCTTCAGCGATCACAGGTAGAAATACTAGCATTCCAGTTGAACAATTGAGTTCAGAATAATACATTTTATTCCACACTTTAAAATATTCGTGAACTTTTAGATCTGTAAGTCTCAAAAAATAACATAACCTATATTTATTTGTTTATTCTTAAAATGAATTTTTCTTCTCTCATTCTTTTAGAAACTTGCAGAACTTGCTGATTTTGACAGCTATTAAGGCAGATCGAACAAGAGTTATGGAATACATCAACAGACTAGACAATTATGATGCCCCAGATATTGCAAACATTGCCATCAGCAATGAGCTATATGAAGAAGCATTTGCTATTTTCAAAAAGTTTGAAGTGAATACTTCAGCCATTCAGGTATTACAGAAATGACTTGCTACCCTGAACATTAAAAAACTTTTGAAAAAAATAATTTAAGAATGTAAGTATGACATGATTTATTGCCTTTCTATATTAAGGTACTCATTGACAATGTGAATAACTTGGACAGAGCTTATGAGTTTGCAGAGAGGTGCAATGACCCTGCTGTATGGAGCCAATTGGCCCGAGCTCAGTTGAACCAAGGTCTTGTGAAAGAAGCCATTGACTCTTACTTTAAGGCTGATGATCCTTCTCAGTACATGGAGGTTGTAGCTGTTGCCAGCAAAAATGGTGAGTAAAAATAGAATAGGAATGAGTAAATATTGTGTGGTGGTCAACATTATAGCTGTATGGTGAAATCTGACTGCTGTGGGATGATAAATAGAAAGCCTAATTGCATGTATATGTTGTTTCAGATAATTGGGAAGATTTGGTGAAATTCTTACAAATGGCCAGGAAGAAAGCCAGAGAAACCTTTGTGGAGACAGAATTAGTTTATGCTTATGCAAAAACCAACAGACTTGCAGACATGGAAGAGTTTATTTCAGGACCTAACCATGCTAACATTACTCAGGTAGAGAAACAATTTACTGCATTTCTATTTCTTTATAAACCATTGAACACACAAAATACTTTCACATGATTGGATATCTGCTCAGCATCATGTACTTATGCTTACAGGTGGCTGATCGATGCTTTGACAACAAAATGTATGAAGCTGCTAAACTGTTGTATAACAATGTTTCCAACTACGCAAGACTGGCTATTACCCTTGTCCACCTTGGGGAATACCAGGGAGCTGTTGATGGAGCTCGAAAAGCCAACAGTACTAAGACCTGGAAAGAAGTAAGTGATAAATCTACTTACACACACACACACAAAAATGTATACATGTTAGTTTATTGTCTATGTTGGTTTGTATGTTGTCTTTCCAAGTCAAACCAACCATTGTTCTCTCCCTTCAGGTATGTTTTGCCTGTGTTGATAATGGTGAATTCAGACTGGCTCAGATGTGTGGCCTTCACATTGTTGTCCATGCTGATGAATTGGAAGAACTCATTAACTATTACCAAGACAGGGGTTATTTTGAGGAATTAATACAGCTGCTAGAAGCTGCTTTAGGTTAGTCTTGCTTTCTTGAAACGAGGTGGTAGTTTTGAACATTTTAAATGAAAGCAAAATGTTGACTATTTTAAAGTTAAAAAAATTGTTTCATCTGTGTAGTTTTAGTTTTTAACAACACAGAGCAAAGTAAGTTTTCTTCTAAATCCTGTGGGTTAGATTTTTACATATAAAGTAGCTATGTTTTGACTTGCTTTAATTTGGCAATTTTATTTTTTTTACAGGGTACTTAAAATTGTTTATATATGTAGTGTAAATTACTCAATGTTTGTTTATTTTTTGGCCTGGTTGTTTTATTTCATAGATTTGTTAACACTGGAAACATTTTCCCACCATCCAGAGAGTTTCATTAACCATCATCAGGTATGGAAATGTAGAGGGGTTTAAGAAATGATTGCTACTGTTTTTAAACTTGTTTCCACTTTCTCTCTCTACTTTCAGGTCTAGAACGTGCACACATGGGAATGTTCACTGAGCTGGCTATTTTGTACTCTAAATATAAACCTGAAAAGATGAGAGAACACCTTGAACTCTTCTGGTCCAGAGTAAACATTCCAAAGGTCAGTGTTTGGATAATTTAAGTTGAGCTTATTCACTCAATATTTTTACAAAGCTTATTTTATGTCACTCTGTCTAATAAAAAGTTTGTATATGTTATTTCTTCCACACCCAATTATGGATCAAGCCGAAATTTCGCACAATTATTTCTTCTACTTGTCAAAACAAGAATCAATAAAAAAAAATTAGTTAATTAATTTTGGTAATTAATTATTTTTGGTATCTCCAACAAGGGAAAGATATTGTACTTGACTGATGTGGTATAAAAAAGCCTTCTTTATAGGTCGCCACTTTAAAGTTTGAAACTACCAATAGATAATTATAACACCTATTTTTTTTTTTTTTTTTTTGTTGTTGTTAATAATTGCATTAAAAAGTGATCACCCAGAAGCTCCCTTCTTTTTCCTCCTACCGCTTTTCAACTGGTATAGACAAGTAATAGAATGATAGCGCTAATAGCATGAAATAGCGCTAATAGCATGAAATAGCGCTAACAAAAAAAATTGGTAAAAATATTTGTTATCGCGCAGATTTATTGATTTTAGACTAGTTCTTTTATAAATTTAAATTCATAACTAATCCAAACTAATTGATACAACTAGGCTTAATGTAAGCTGTTGGGTTTTTAAGTATTTTTTTGTTTTTCTTGTTGTTTATTTTGTTGTTAACAATAAAAATAGTAATTAAATTTGAAATTATTTTTTGCTACTAGGTTTTACGTGCCGCTGAACAAGCTCATTTGTGGCCAGAATTGGTCTTTTTGTATGACAAGTATGATGAATTTGATAATGCAATCCTAACCATCATGGCCCATCCTACTGAAGCTTGGAGAGAACCACAGTTCAAAGATATCATTACAAAGGTATGCAGACTTGGTGGTAGGATTTTTTACCAACTAGTTTATCTTTCCTTATTATTATTATGAATTATTATTCTACTTATGTTAGGGCCACATCAAAAAATTATAAATTAAAATCAAAAAACATTTTAGGTAGATGTTTCCTGTGGCAGACCATTGTTGTATTTTATCCTTATAAAGTAACACAATTTGTTTTGTTTGTGACCAGGTAGCCAACATTGAACTGTACTACAAAGCCATTCAATTCTATTTGGATTTTAAACCCATGCTGCTCAATGACCTCCTTTTGGTCCTGACACCTAGGCTAGACCACACACGGGCTGTGAACTTCTTTCAAAAGGTATTTTAGTCTTGAATTTTTTTTTTATAGTGGAATCATGGAATCCATCATTTATAAAAAAAAAATTTAGAACATTATAATACATTTGCTAAGTCTTTTTTTTTCTTCTGCTTTTTTATTAGTCTAAATATCTGTAGGTCCATTATAATGGTAAATTTACTAAATGAATGCACACTGGCATTCAAGATTTTTTTTGTTTTACTTTGTGCCACAGACCAACCAAATTCCATTGGTCAAGCCATATCTGCGATCAGTGCAGAAAAACAACAACAAGGCTATCAATGAAGCCATCAACAATCTGTTTATTGAAGAGGAAGACTATCAAGGTCTGCGTACATCAATTGATGCCTATGACAACTTTGACAACATTGCCCTTGCTCAGCGCCTTGAGAAACATGAGCTCATTGAGTTCCGGCGCATCGCAGCATATTTGTACAAAGGCAACAACAGATGGAAGCAGAGTGTGGATTTATGCAAAAAGGATAAATTGTTCAAGGTATATTTTACAATTCTTTTATGTTGAACTGTTTTTACACATTCAATTGATAACCTTTTTAAATAAAGTGTAATGATTTACCTGGGATTTTGTTGTTTTTTTTTTCAAAGAAAAATTAGTTTGTTGTTCTTTTTAGCCAATGGTTCTGATGCAATTCATATTATTTTCTGTACAGGATGCTATGAGCTATGCTGGTGAATCAAGACAGATTGAAATAGCTGAAGACTTAATCTCCTGGTTCTTGGAGAGCAATAACCATGAATGTTTTGCAGCATGTCTATTCCAGTGTTATGATTTGTTACGTCCTGATGTGATCCTTGAGCTGGCCTGGAGGCATAACATAATGGACTTTGCAATGCCATACATGATTCAAGTCATGAGAGAATATACAACTAAGGTAGGCTTTGAAGGATTCTAATGCTTCAGACATGGCTGTCTTAAAAAAAAACACCAAATTTTGCATGTTAACTCTTGAATCTAATAACTAATTTTTCTAAGTATATAGTGCACAAATGCACAAGTATAAAAGTACTAGTAAATTATCTGAGTCCTGTTGCATCTTTGTCTGCTCCATGACTCTCATTTATACTCAAGTTTTTTTTTTATATGTCTACTTTAAAGCACACAAGGGAATTTTTTTCTCCTGTCAAGTGTAGCCCTAAATCCTCGCCAAAAACTGCCATTCCCTAAATAAATATGCCCTCACTATTTAGCTATTCTTTAGCTCATCGGTTCTGTCTCTAGTGGAATAGACATTCTTTCACAATTATTTCCACATCTACATATATATTAATGAATGCATGTAAACACTGCTTAACCCTTAAAGTGCTGAGCTGTTTTACAATAAGTGCATACAAAATGTAATTAAAATTCTGATGTTTAGAGGCTAAACTACTACATGCGTTTTAAGGGTTAATATTCAATATTAATTTTAGCAGCTTAAGTCTACACAACAAAACAATTGTAGTAATTTGTGATATTTAACCTTAAAAAAAACAGTTGTCACTTTAACAGGTAAAAATGTAATGAACCACTCCACATATTAGTCTTGAATGGTTAAATTTTGAGAAACATTGTTTCCTAATGTTTATTTATGCCTTAGTTTTTTTTTTAACAATATGATATTAAAAATCATTTCTTCCAAAGGTTGACAAATTAGAGCAGTCAGAGTCAGTGAGAAGTGAAGAAGAACAGAAAGCAGAAGAAAGACCAATTGTTTTAAGTAAGTGAATGTCTATCTTACAAAATTGTGTAACATTTCAGTTTTTGTTCATACTATCCTTTTTATAGTTGAGATTTATTATTTCCTTGTTGGATTCTTTGTATTTAAATAGGTTATTTTATGAGCACTAGATGTGCTTGTCATCTTTTATTTAGCTCTTGTATCTAATAATCTCTAATCTTTAATTGAAAGTGTTAAGAATAGTTCTAGATCCTTGAGCAGGACATCCTATGCTACTTAGTTGAGGTAATGTTAATGCATGTTTCCATTCATGTTCTTTTGTTTCCACAGATGAGCCTCAGTTGATGTTGACAGCTGGCCCAATGGGAATGCCCCCTGCAGGTTATGGCTACATGCCCACAATGCCTGGTGCCCCCATGCCTGGCTATGGTTACAGCATGTAACATAGTGTTACATTTAGTCACTGTATAGTCTATATTACATTCATCTACTGTGTTTTCACTGTCATCTGGAGATTCCCTCCTGTGACTTAGTCAGTGTCTAGTGGTCAGATAAGGTTAGACAAAAAATTATGTTCTTTACTGATGTTATTTAAATGTTGTCAAATTGGAATAGTAGCTGCAGTTTGCAGGCCTATCAAGGAACAACTCTTCAATAAATTATTTGGTTGTGTATTAACATTAGATTATTTATGTCTAAGACAAAGAAAATCATCAATAGTTGACAGGTGGATATTTTACTAGTATAGAAACATTTGTTTTCTTACAAGAAAAAATAGAGGGTGGGTGTAATAATTATTAAAGAAACTACCCCCCAAAAAAATCAAAGTATTGTTTGTAATTGAAACTCATGTACAACCCAAGTAATTTGTTTTTATTTTGCTTCACACCAGCCGATGTATAGTGTCTTTATATCAACTTGGATCAAGTTTTCTTTAGTTTTACATAGTTTTGTTTTCAAAATGCAGTGTATCTGGATTAAAACAGTTGTGCAGTCAGATGATATCAATGCACATTCAACATTTGTTGTTTTTTTTGTTTTTTCGGCTGTTGCTTTATCTAGTTGTTTTTGGTCTGAGATGTATCCTATGAATCAATGTTGAAAGTCCTTTGTCACTATCAGACATGGAGGGAAGGTGGTTTGAGTGATTCAACTCCATAGTTGCTATCTGTCACTTTGTCTGCTTCAGTGATTTGAATGTTTATCCTTGCAGGATACTAACTGGTGGGTGTACTTGCTGGAGACATCCTTGTGATGATACTATAGTTAGCAATATTCTATGTACTCTGGTGAACTAGGTATTCTACATATTTATGCTGAGACATATTTTTGTGATGAACCAGTTAATCTAGCCTCTTCATATCCTTGTCAAGTTTTTTGGGTTCTTTTCCTCCTATTTGTGTGTCATGTTCACTAGATACATAGAGTGAGCCTACTTTGGTAGCAACTCGTGTAGCTCTGCTGTGGTTATTGTTGTTGAACACTTGTAGCTTAGACTTAGCATGGATTCTATTTAATGACTTTTTTTTTCTGGGAGAAATGTGAATGGGCACAAATGTCACACTCTTTGATTTGATATATTGTTTTAGATATTTTTGGATTCTTGTTTGGGAGATAATGTGCAGTGTAGTGGCACTGTCTCAATGATTGCAGCACACACAGTTGAACACAAATCATAGGCTTTTTTTTTCTTGTTTCCTTATCTAGACTTGACAATATGTTTGATATTGAGCATTCTTGAAATGTAATTCTGCCCAGTTCTTTTTTTTTTTTTTTAGAACGTACTCACAAGTTTTAATTTTCAAAGCTGAACACATTCCTAATGTTGATTGTATGTATGTTCAGTACATAACTTTTTTTTTTGTCAATGGAGAGGAGAGGGCACTGTATGGCTGTAACTTTTGTACTATGTGATGATAAAGCCAGGACCTGTTGTACCATCATAGTTAAATTTTCTGGTCATTCATTCATTCATTTTTTTTTTATTTTGGTGTAGAAGTTTTATGAATTTGTTTTTAACTCCTTTTGATTGCTTGTATACCCCTGCTGCCATGGTGATTCTATTTCTTTTTCAAGTGCTAAAAAATATGATGAGCTCATATTGATTGAGTTTCAAATGGTAGACTAGGCTTGTATAGTAGGGGATGACTTTCAACTTGCTGGGCCCTGCACCAACTGGTTCTATTGTAATATTAGCCCCTTTTGAGAGGTTTGTTTCTTGTGTAATATCATTTCTAATTATTTGCTTGTAAATTAACTTTTTGCTACATATTTTTATTTTGGAAATGTATGTTCAATTTAACACACACATTCAAAAGAACTAGTTTGTGGACAAATACTGAATGATAAGCAGATATATTAAATTATATACATGAACTCCATTTTGTTTCCCTGTGTTTGGCTATTGAGTTCCCTCCCCTACCATCGTTATTCTTTACATTTCAGTTGTGATATTGAAGTGTTTTGGTCTGAACATAAAGTGTATTAGATTTTTTTTTGTTTTGCCTTGTTATTGAAAGCTGAGGCTTATAGTTCTTGGTATAAAATCACTCTGTACACCTAGGGTAAGAATTGCCAACACTTCAATTTATCCTTCCCAAATAGAGTTGGTTTAATTTATTTTTTCCCAAGACTTTCTGATTGAAATACTCTGGTCCCCAGGGAGGGGAGGGAGATAGAGTTTCATTAGCCATTGTATTGTATTTATTGGTCAAGTATTTTTGTTCTGTTTCCCTTCCCTGTCCAAACCTCTATAGAAATGTTACAATGTGATGTGCTGGGTGAAATTTTGTTCAAACATTGGCAAGCTTGTAAGTTATGAAACAAAATGATGATTGAACAAAATGACTTCTTTCACATTGGTGTGACTGTATGATGTAACCGATGGTTTAACAATTATTAAATATACCAAATATAGAAACTATTGATTTGTTGGTTGTTTTTTTGTTTTTTGTGTTTTTTTTTAAATGTTTATTTGCTTATTTTGATACTTCAGGGGATTTCTCTTTCATTTAACCTCAGTCATGACATCTGGACATATTATATAATAATGGAGTTAGAAAGATGTATGTGTATAATTTTTTCTTTTGACTGCTTGCAGTATTAATTACTTGGATCAACAAACAGAAGCATTTTACGGTCATATTTGGTAAATACTTTTAATATAAAATAAAAAACTGGCATATGAAAGAACTTTAATTTAAGATGAGATGAGTTGTCTTGTCTTTAGTAATGGACAACATCAGCCTACAACTGTCACAACCTAGTAGTCAGCACACCTTTCTTTTGATCTAATGCAAAAACAAAATAATAATTATTGACTTATAAACACTTCAACAAAAGAGATACAGACTGTCAAAGAGACTCTACAAATACATGTGTAAAACTTGTGTAGATTTTAAGATGTAAAACATTTTCACTTTCCAAATTATTTCTAAAATTCTGTAGAATGTTTTACTTGTCAGTTCGGTTTGGAAAACTGGCCTGGAGTTTAGGTTCAAATGAGCTCAAAATGTATCCCCTCTGAAAGCAAAACTCAGTGAAATAATCTTATTGGAAATAGATCGTTTATGTGTGCACTAATGGCCTATGAGCCCAATTTTATTCCTGGCCTTCCCGTGTGGCTCATTTATTGGGTCCGGTGGCACTCTTAGCATTGACAGAAGAATGAGCAACTGGTGCATAAGCCAATACGCTTCGGACTGGAGGTGCTCGTTAGACTTGGCTGGCAACCCTCCTAGAACAAAGAAAACTCTGAATCCAAACTTCTGCTGCCTTGCAGCTATATATCCCAGCATGAGAATGACTTCGAGAGTCAACCCTTGAGTCTGAGGAAAAATCAGGAGTCGGTGACCCTTAGGCAGCTTCCAGCACGCCCTACTACACCTTGAAAGACCGCTAATTTCAAACTGTATCGGCAGCCGTCCCTTAGAAAGGGGGGGGGGGGGGGGGGAAACCGCCGTGTGAAAGACACGTTCTAACCGTAACTATTGCCCTGACTTACATTTCTATCACACGGTGTCATCGTCGCTTCGCGGTTGAAGATGACCATAGTTGTGTGGACAAATTTTATTCCTTTTTGTCTGTTCCTGTAAATAGGTTTCAAAAAATAACCAGCATAACCGATACACTGGGGGAAAAAAATGTTATGCCCTAAACTCAGCACTTACTTCTAATCCGGTACACGACCCGTATTCCTTCAATATCATCATCAGACAGTGACAAATTATTTGTGTATTGGTACTGCGGCGCCATCACTGATGTGGGGTCTAGAGAATGTTCGAGGCCCAAAGCGTGCCCAAACTCGTGAAGTGCTACTGTTGGAAGGTCTGATCCTTCACCGGTGCCCACTGTCCATGACTCGTCCTCGTCCAAATGTATGTCGCCGCCTACACCTCTGCCTGGAAGATAAGCGTGGGCTAATATGTTCCCTGGGTAAGATAGAAAGTGAATACTTCATAGATTGAAGAGACAGGGTGTAATTTGAACTCTAAAGAGAGAAAAGAGAACGCGATATAAAGAAATGTATTCATTTCTGCTGTGCTGAAATTGCATACAAATTTATTTTAAATTAAATGTATAGGCCTATCCTATTTAATCAATGCTTCCTATATTGTACACCGGTTATACTAAAGTGCTTGGGTTTGTCTCCATTTTGTAAAAATTCGCCATGAATTGAATAGACGGGTTAAAATATTGATGTTTTGACATATTGAATTGATAAGATATAATGATACTGTTAACAATTTCATAGACATTGACTACAATTAAAACGTTAAAATTGCCCATTCAAGCATGTCTTTACCTGGGCCATCAAAGGGCGCTATATCTCCGTGGTCCGAGCTTGCAAATGAAATGTCTATGTCGGCATCACCTGAAGTCTGCTGGAATTTTAAGGGAATATGCTTCCCCCATAAATGTATTGCTTTCTCCAGAGCCAATCTAAAAATAGATCAGTAATTATATTTTTTGAAATAGTTGCTTTGACCAACATTATTAGTAAACTATTAGGATGTCAAAGAGAGAAGGTAAGGAGGTACGAAAGCTTAGTGCATAAGTATTTCAATAGCACAATGAGATTTGCAAAGCCAACATTGGTCTGATCGAGATTCTCTTTCGGAATTGAATAACAAGTTTGTGAGCATTCAGCTGAGAAGTATGAGATATCAACGGTCATTCTTTGTGCCATTAGACCGCAAAAAAAAACTAGATTGGCTTCTTTGCTCGCATTATTGATCGTTAGTTCTTCAATTGCGAAGTCTTCAGTCATGAGCGAGTTCGTGAAATGAAACCAGAATCAAAACATATATCGGTATCTGAGATAAACTGTGATTTGGGCCAGAACTATTAAAAACTTAAAAGTGGTCGACGTAACATAGGTGCCCCACGGAAACGCTTTAAAGACCAGCTTAGGCGCCAATTTGCCTTAGCTGACATAGAAGAGAGCACCTAGTTGCATGCGGCCTCAACGAGACAGCTGGAGGTCACTCACAAAGGCCGCCGGATACACTTTTGAGACCGAAAGAAAATCCGCTGCCGAGGACAGACGCAGACGGCGAAAAGAAAATTCTTAATTGACCTCCGGCGGGCAATGGTTATGCTTGCCCTGTACTTGGCAAAATATGTAGCTTACAGCTTGGCATTGTCATGCTCCACTGCACATTTCAGCAACAAGGGAATTGTCCATTATTCATTGTTAACGGGGCTTTGTTTAATATGTACGGTATTGATACCATTTTGTCAGTCAAACTATTTTACTACTTCTATAATGTATTCAATTGATTTTTGTTTTGTTTTAAATTATCTACATCTATTGATTATTTATTTCATTAGACTGAGTTTGAAGATATGAAACTTCGAACACATTGTAATTAACACTGTGTTTCTTCAGTGCGTTACTAAAGAGGCACCTCCGACCGTAATGGGTACTTTGAGAGACTAAAGTCTAATTGATAGTGTCAACAACATAACTCTCAAATAAAAATGACGTGACAACAAGAACTTTGTTCAGTCAAACATAAAAGAATGTATATCATGAAGGGCAGCAGGTTCAAACCAGACTGGATCATTTAAACAAGGAGACCAATGCCTTCCTATCAATACCATCATTACGTCTAATTAAACATGTTCTATCTGCTAAGCTAGCAAAGTGGTACATCGTTACAATAACTCACTATTGAAATAGTAATGTAACCATTCAGCTCACTTATATACTTACTAATGTACCTAACAACTGTGGGATGACCACTTAGACCACTTTATTGCTTGTCCCATGACTGGGCTTCGAACAATACACATCGTTTAACAGCCAAGCACTTAGCCATTTGGTCTCTTGTGTGTCTTAAGGAACTAAAACAAATATAGTGTTTGCAAAGTCATTGTTCAAGGAACAAATCTCGTTGATGGATGTCCAATGCACTATCAACACATACCCTCTTTAACAACTCAAAATGAACTTTTTTTAAAAAACAACGATTCTATCAACTCTCTCCATCTGTCTGGTACACATTTTGTACACGTTATCTCTCCCAATTCCCATTCGCGAATCAAGATGAAACTTTGCACAATTATTCATCGGGCCTAACAAAACACGAATAAATAACAAAAATCAAGCAATCGATTAAACAATTAGTGGTAATTAATAAATTTTGTTTGATGTAGAATATGGGAAATAAATCTGACAGTATTTGGCCCTAGCTAGTCAAACTGAAGTTGGAGTAGTTATTTCCCTTGAGCTCTGTTTTTTTTTTTTATTTTGCTTGTTTGTTTGTTGTTTTTTTTTGTTTGTTTGTTTGCTTTTTACATCACTTGGAAAAATGTTTTATTCAGTCTGAATAGTTACACAGGACACAAGAATTCATTATTCTGCTTAAAAAAGTATCTGTACTTACATTTGGTCTTTCTCTGGCAAATGTTTCGACCAGGCGCTCACTTTCCACGTGACTGTCTGCTTTCTCCAGCGTCGACCTGTCAGAGGAAAGCAGATGTTTATATAGTATAAAACCTTGGCATTGATAGACTAACACAATTAATATTGAGAAAGACCAATATAAATGATTGGAGAGAGAGCACCTAGACAATAGAGGAAAACTGAAGGTCTCCGAAGTGTTTGCAGGAAATAAACATGTTAAGGTAGTTATGATATAGAGATATACATTCCAAGAAGCACAATTTTTGTTTCTCTGTTTGGGTGAAATATTTTCGTAGAATTCTTAGACATTACAGACGTTACTTGAAAAGAGATTATTGCGGATCAGGGCCGTCCTCGATAATTGGAGGCCCTAGCTAGTCAAACTGAAGTTGGAGGCCCTAGCTAGTCAAACTGAAGTTGGAGGCTCTAGCTAGTCAAACTGAAGTTGGAAGCCCTAGCTAGTCAAACTGAAGTTGGAGGCTCTAGCTAGTCAAACTAAAGTTGGAGGCCCTAGCTAGTCAAACTGAAGTTGGAGGCCCAAGCTAGTCAAACTGAAGTTGGAAGCCCTAGCTAGTCAAACTGAAGTTGGTGGCTCTAGCTAGTCAAACTGAAGTTGGAGGCCCTAGCTAGTCAAACTGAAGTTGGAAGCCCTTGCTAGTCAAACTAAAGTTGGAGGCCCTAGCTAGTCAAACTGAAGTTGGAAGCCCTAGCTAGTCAAACTAAAGTTGGAGGCCCTAGCTAGTCAAACTGAAGTTGGAGGCCCAAGCTAGTCAAACTGAAGTTGGAGGCCCTAGCTAGTCAAACTGAAGTTGGAAGCCCTAGCTAGTCAAACTGAAGTTGGAGGCCCAAGCTAGTCAAACTGAAGTTGGAGGCCCTAGCTAGTCAAACTGAAGTTGGAAGCCCTTGCTAGTCAAACTAAAGTTGGAGGCCCTAGCTAGTCAAACTGAAGTTGGAAGCCCTAGCTAGTCAAACTAAAGTTGGAGGCCCTAGCTAGTCAAACTGAAGTTGGAGGCCCAAGCTAGTCAAACTGAAGTTGGAGGCCCTAGCTAGTCAAACTGAAGTTGGAAGCCCTAGCTAGTCAAACTGAAGTTGGAGGCCCAAGCTAGTCAAACTGAAGTTGGAGGCCCTAGCTAGTCAAACTGAAGTTGGAAGCCCTAGCTAGTCAAACTGAAGTTGGAAGCCCTAGCTAGTCAAACTGAAGTTGGAAGCCCTAGCTAGTCAAACTGAAGTTGGAAGCCCTAGCTAGTCAAACTGAAGTTGGTGGCCCAAAATGAAGTTAAAAAAAAAAAAAAAAAGAAACAGCGAAAAAAAAAACCCAATTTATTTTTAAAAAACTGCCCATCTAGATCTTAATCAACAGATAACTAAATTCTAAATTTCATGTAGTGTTATTTCGGTACTAGAGAGAGAGAGTTAGACTTGTAACCATTGAGTCATAGTGCTCTTCTATATCTGAGATCTAATTCAAGTTTCGCAATTGTTTCTCAAAATTTTTTTTAGTCCTGTACTATGTCCCCAACAATTCCCTAGGCAGCTGCCTAGTTTGCCTATGCCTATGGCCGCCAATGTACGAATTTACGCCCAACGAGTATCCATAGTTATCTATACAGAAACAATCAATTTAAAAAAAAATTAAATAAATAAATAAAATTAGTAAAAACAAGATCATTAGAAGTGTTTTCGCAGTAAATTTTCCACAAGGTCAAGTAATCAAATTCTTGGAAATTGTACTCCGCACTAAGGAAATGCATTAACATCATTTACGACATCCTTGTCTGTCAATAAATTAGCTTTATATGTATGACCTCGTGGTGTAAATCTTTGTAGGTTTGGCTTGTGCAGTGCTTACTGGCAATTTAGAATTTTAAGCTACATTAAATATTTAGCGAAGGGACATTCTAACAGGAAGACTAGCAGAACAGCAAAGCAGTATTGATCTCAGCCGAAAAAGAAGGAAAATGACTGGCTTCTCCAACGTACAACCAGGTTCAGGTTCTACTTTCACAGATGCAGAACGCGGACGAGAATGCCTCTAAAATAGAGCTGTACAGCCACAACAAGAAATACTCCAGGAAATAAAAAAGTCTTATGTCTGAAGGCGGACAAATGGTGAGGAAGCTTAATATTACTATTATACATTATACTATTTCCTCGTTACGCAGGAAGCTGACTTTCTTACCACCTACACAATACAACACTATTAGATCTACAATTTATTTTACCTGACACTGAATAGCCATAAGGGGCATTGGCTACTTGTTGCTTGTCAAGGACTTTGTTCCGACTCGGTAGAAGTTTCTTATCAGGTCTGCCACATCGCGGTGTTCCTGGCGTGCTCTTTATCCGACTCTCTGGTCGGGTTGTCTGTCTTGATTTCATTGTGCTTTTACCAGTTGAGAGTACACTTAGACTTAATTAATACTGTCACGTATAAATTTAAAATAAACTCAAGTCTAGGTTAATTAACTTAACACATCCATACCTGTAAAGCACGGAAACATGAAATAGCAACAAAAACAATCGACTGTTTTTTTTGTAATCGCACAGTTTTGCTGTTACTTACAAATTTAATTACATGATTAATCCAAACTATGATACTTTGTATAAGCTTTTTTTTTAATTTAAAGTATTTTTTTTATTTTTCGTGTTGGCTGTTCAGGACATATACATCCCTACGTGTGTACATGTGTGTGTATATATGTGTTTTACAATTCAGCATGTATGTGTGGTGTAGGTGTGACCGACTGGACAATATTATCCGTAGAAAGTACAAATCTAGCTCTTACATGTTTTAAATTAAAAAAAAAAAAAAAAAACCAACATGTCTACATTTTGGACAACTCCTGTGAGTTTCTATCATTTTTTTTTACGCAAACGTTTTAATATGAATAAATAAGTTTGGCAGAAACTATCGTGAAAATTCTGGCCATAGTTTTAAATAGCAGACGTATCGACCTTTGAAAGAATTTTTAGAAAAAATTAGTAAGATTGCTGTAGCCTACTTTTAAGGGTTAAATTAGACAAAAAATTCGAACGTCACTTTGTTGACATCTAGAAAAAACGAACTCTAGATACACATGTGAGATTATATTAAGAGACTGGCGTACATACCTTCTTGTTTTTTAAGTTTAGATATTTTTTATATTCTTTAGGAATCAAAGATTATTGCATATCCTACCCCCAAACTAAGCAAAGTTTAAATCATTGATTAACATCAATAACATGCATGACTAGATTAACAAATAATACACTTAAGACGTAATTATATTCTTTTAAAAGTAATGTCTGTAGTATAAGATAAGAAGACAAGACTGTATAAATTTGATGTAGATCTTTCTGGAACATTACCCTCTAACGTGTTCAAATAGTTGGATTGTTTCCTTGGAATCTGTGTAGACAGACCTCAACAAGACACTCTGTTAGAAAAAATAAAACGTGTGATTATAAGCATACATCTAATGAATTAAATGACTTATTTTCAGATTTGTTATCAAGTTGGAGATGAAATTCTCATCAAACTTCACACATTCGCCATATATGAAAATCTGGACCAAATTCAGACACGATAAGGCCTTAAGCTTTTTGAAATTTGGACCCTTTTTAATCAACATAAGACAAAACACCTTTGCTTTTTCTTCAAAATGTTTGAAAATATCTTTGGAACAATTTTCAGGTAGGGGTGCAATCTTATGTGGCCTATAGGTCAACCCAACACTGCTGAAAATCTCCAATGCCTAGATCTATATGAGACATCTACACTATTTGTGCTACATTTTTAAGTATATAAAGTTAAATCCCATTTAAGACCTAGCTAGTGATTCCTGGGACAATTCATCAGTTAATGATCAGATTTTAAGATTTAATGAGTGTAGGTTATCATGTGCCTAAAACTGTAATTATGCTCCTATGGCCTACCATGAGACCCTGACTACTTCCAGCTGTCATCGAAGAACTTGGACCAATTAGCAGAAATGTATACACGGCAAATAAAATCATCTTTTACTGTGATTCAACTATTCAAAAAGTGATACTTAAGGTTCGTTCAACGCTCGCAACCAATAAAATAAAAACAGAATAATGATAGGTTGCATTTCTTTGTACTTTTATAGGCAACATCCATCATCAATTTACTTTGAAAATCCAAAAATAGTGTCGTACGATTGTAACTAACAGAAATATTATTAGTGCTGTTATTACTGATGATGGAGATTTTCCCCCAGCAAGCCTACTGAGAATAAAGTCAACAGGATTCGCCATCACGTGTTGCAGATTTAGTCATATATAGCAATGGCGCGGTTATCGGCAAAGACGTAGGCTTATATTTACGGATTCTATTGACTAATTGGCCAATGTAAGCTAAAATGAGGAGTGGACACAAAAAAAGCTAAATAATATTTCATTGTTGTTGTTTTTTTAATACTTTTTTGTTTGTTTGTAATTTTTTCGAATCTTATTTTAAAAGCACAATTGCATTGTATAATGTAATTAATATATGGGCCTACTTTTATTCAGTCAAAAAGGGCTCAGCGACAAAATGTTCACTGACAATTCTTCCAATCGACAAATCGTTCACGCAGACAAATCGTTCACTGGGTTGTAACACACTGTTAATATTGTCGTCGCGTGATTAATTTGTTCACATGAAAAGGTCTGTGAACCAGTTGTCGGTGAACGAATTGTCGGATGAATAAATTGTGAACGATTAGTCGTGTTCCCGACAAAAGGGTGGTGAAAGCGACATTTTTGTTTTGGCTCAATTACTATTGTCTTTATCAAGCTACTAAAATTGCACACCAGCTGCTCCCGTTGATTTTTCCCCAAGCTATTTTATTTTGACCGGGACACCCCCTCCTTTTTTTAACTTCCGAAAATACGGGCCGCATTTTAACGACCCCCTAACATACTTTTTAGATCGTGAATTGTGGCTACTGTTACATCGAATTGGAACGACACCCTCTCTTTTTCTTTTTTTCTCTCTCTTGTCTCTGGAAAGCCCCCATATTGTTTTGTTATTTCTCCCTGCGCATTATTATGTTTTGTGACAGACTTTTGACTTGAATTGTAATAACTCGATTTATAGCACACACCCCAACCCGACACACACACACGAACGCATACTTTTCGTCCGTAAATTCGAGTATCACGTTTAGCATTCTCCCACCCCCCTTAACTGGGAGGCGCGGTAACTGAGCTAAGGGAGTCCCGGGCTCGATTCCTGGTGAAGACTTTGATTTTTTACATTGGGATCCCTGGGCGCCTCTGAGTCCACCCAGCTCTAGCGGGTACCTGACATTAGTTGGGGAAAAGTAAAGGCGGTTGGTCGTTGTGCTGGCAATATGACACCCTCATTATCCTTAGGCCACAGAAACATATGACCTTTACATCATCTGCCCTATAGACCACAAGGTCTGAAAAGGGAACTTTAAATAAAGAAAATTAAAACTTTAAATGCCACCCTAATATGAGTAGAAATAGACCCTTGTGTTTGGGAGAAATGGGTCACATACAGGAAAGTAACATTAATCACTAGTCGACCGGCGGCGTAGCATACGCCGCTATTTTTGCAGGGCCGGCCTTATGCCACTGTAACTTATGCGACCGCAGTGGGCCACGCACTTTCATAGGACCCGTGTTAATTCGAGGTGTATAAATTCTTAAATTAAACTATTTCATAACTTAAAACAGATTTCCCGCGCCCTCCTGTCGATTTAACAGGAGCTCCTGGAAATCTCCCGAAATTGCAAAATATACGAAAAAGTCCTTAAAATATACGGAAATATATAGACAAAAGTTGTCATTTGGAGGTGTCACTCAATATGGAAAACTCCAATCCAACTCGCGATAAATAAAAACGGCATTATGCATAAGCCGTAATTGTGTAATCTGGTGAAAGAAGCTTCTCGCGCCTAAAACTAATGAAGAATTATTTGAAGTCAACGATTCTCAAAGATAGATTGAAACATTTGTTAATTCATGCTATTGAGAGTGATCTATGTAGGAAACAGAATTATTATGATATACTGTATGACTTGTAAAGTAATTCTGTACGTAGTAAGGAATGAATAAAATGCATAAACGAATTTATTTTCTAATACAAACTCTTAAATTTGACTTATTGTCCGCTTCCCTACCCAAACTTGGCCCCACAATGCTTAAGTCCGGCCCTGCTATTTAGTGACGGATGAATATACATAGTAGATTACTTGTTCTCTTTCCATGACTTCTTGGTCACAATGGTTAAGTCAGGCGCTGCTATATTGTGTTTGTAAAATGTTTGTTTGTAAAATGTTTTACATGTTTCGGATGTTCCTTCAGAGTTGAAGATAGTTTACTTCCTAGTCCAAACCTCCCGCAGGGCGAATGGGTTTGGGAGCGGGCATGGTTTGATAGTCTATATATATAGATTCTGAAATTAATTTTTTTTTAAATCCCCCAAAATATATACACCACCTGTTTTATGGGTGGCCCATTTATTCATTTGGTACATTGCATTTCTGCAAAAACCTGGCAATACTTTCAGAAGATAAGATAAAATAAGATAATAGATAATTGTATTGAACCAATCAAATGGAAATTCAGTTTGACAACAATTGACAACCTCAGCGTAACAACTTTACAAAAACAATATGGATGAACAAATTCGAACAGCAATCACTCACACACATACACATTCACAACCAGCGCTTTATGAGTTTGACTTCTATGTACTTCTCGATGACGACAGCTGATCTTGTAACACTCTGTTTTAGTCCTAATGGAAAGGAGACGACCACTTCGTTCAGATGTAACAGTGGTTTAATAGCTTCCTATTAGGCTCACCATTCAACATGGTCGCACCAGGCACAAAATCAATCACATGTTGTCTACGGAGTAAATGACACAGTCAAGTTTGGATTCTAACGAAAGATAACTATCTAATGGAGATTTCCTACGTTGGCATACAAGATCCGTTAAACGTTTTATATATTAACTATTCAAGGAAAATATCTTGTTACTTTCATACAAAGAACTTATATCAAGAACATTGTAGATAGTGTCATCCTACTGTTTTGTGTTGATTGTGACGTCAGCACTATGAGTGTCTCTTTATAAAGTTGATCTCCTCTCTTATATCTGCCTGCCTTCTGGTGAATTACGAAACCAGAACTTTAAAGGCCCTAAAAAAAAAAGACGCCTCCACTATTTTAAACGTTGAGATTTTTAAAATATTGCACTAGCCGTAGTTGATAGATTTAAGGCCTAACATCGTGAGCATTTTACGTGGAAAAATTGTATAACAAAGTCTTTCATATCAAAGAAATGTTTTCTTTGTTTTTTTTTGGGTTTTTTTTTTTTTATATTATTTTATCATTTATTTATTTTTTTTTACTAACGTTAGCAAGTGTCTTTTGCCATTGACCTCCTAGTAGTTCAGAAAAGCCCAAAGACGTTAAAATTTGAAACATCGCAGCAGTGGCATGGCAACTCAGGCATGAAGGGGTTAATTGCGCCTGGGCCATGGCTGGTAGGGGGCAGTTGTTTTTTTTAAAAAAAAAAACCCTTTATTACTTTAAAGAAGATGTACATGCAGTAATTTTATATTTTTATGTTACACTCAACCTCTCTAGTTTCTTGGGGAGGGGCACTATCATGGTCTTCAACTCGGGCCCAAGGGTATCCCGATACGCCACTGCATCGCAGAAAAAAAAGGCGTCGGGGTCTCTTTTGTAGTAACCATTGCTCGACACTATTCACTGCATCAACACAAAATGTATAACTTATAACCATCTAAGTCATATAGCTGTCCTCGGCGCTCCCGCGATGGAAGATAGCCTTCATGAAAACCTTATAACATTTATTTGAATGAACGAAATATGGTACACACAATAATGCATATGTTTAGGCAATGACTTGGTTTTATTTTTATTTTCGTCGTCTACGGCAGCGAATTTTCTTTTCGTCTCAAATATGTATCCGGCGGACAATGGCTATGCCTGCGCTGGATGTGGCAACAAATGTAGGTCAAATCTGGGGCTGCGTAGCCAAGGGAAATACTGCATTCCTTACTAATCTTAGGACTCGAAGACAAGCCTTATTATTAGTTTTATTTTTAATTAGGTTTACTCCCACCCCCAACCCCAATAATCACAACTTATACAGAGTTCGAACCGATTCTTATGTAATAGACCAATGAGGGACATATTGTATTGGTTAAAGCATGTGTGTAATGAACCTATACAAATAATGCTAACCATTTTGGATTTGTTTTATCGATATTGTTTATTAAGTAATTGTGATAAGAATAAAGATGTACAAGTGAAAGAAACTTAGGGTAAGGCTTGATCTATGCTTAAACAACGCCTGTATGGACAAAAGATGTTCAGACAAGACACAACACCCATGACGTGAACACATTTTCACGATGTTACACAAACATAAACAGTACGACCGATTTTAAAACAGTAATTTAGAGAAATATATTTAAGTGTTATCATTTACAATGACCACTGGTCGCTACATGACTCATAGCAACAAAGGAAATTAATTCGCCAGTATTTAAGTATAGGGCTAAATATGTTTGTTTTTGTCCCCTTAAATAATTGTAGGCCTACACGTTGTTTATTCAACACCCATTCTCGGATTAAGCTGAAACTTTCCAAAATTATTTATTGTACTTAACAAAATATAAATTAAAAACATTTAACCAATTAGTCAATAAATTATTGGTAATTAATACTTTTGTTTGATATTGAAAAGGGAAATAAATTCTACAATATTGAAAGATATAGTTGTAAATGTACAGTTTTTCCCTTATACAAAGCCTTTTTAACATATCTTCTAAACTTTAATTTTATTTTATTTTTTTTTCAAAATAAGCATACATATTAGATCTAAGTAGATCTTAGATCTACATTTATTACCTAGGTTAGTGCTTCTACCCGGGTGCCATATACCGCCCCAGATGCCTTGTAATACAGCCCATAGAAACTCCTGCCATAATACACAATGAAATCACAAAGACTGAGTATCATTGGGATCTTAAACTACACCCCAGGTTTTTAAAGTCTTTTGTGTTCTTCCTGCTTTTGTTTCGGAAGTTACATGCAGTTGCAGGAAGCAAGGGATTGAAGAGAGCAGGAATCGATCAGGGACCATTTTGACGACAGACTTGAGCACATACCAGGCAGTCACCGAAGTTGAGAAGCACTGACCTAGGCAAAGAAAAAAAAAGTAAAAAAAAGACCACAATAAAGATATACTTTTTTTAAAAAAAGGAGGGGGAGGGTTAAAATTAAATTCGCGAACTTATAGTTATTCTTCGTTACTGTCCGGATCGTGATTCATTGTAGTGTTTGTTTGTTAAGTGTCCTTGTAACTCATTTTAAGATTTACAGAATAGAGAGAGAAATACTGACTTGAATTTGGCGCTAACTGTATAGTAGATCACAATGTTCACGCAGGCGTTGACCAGCCCAGAGGTGTAGACTACGGTGTACAGTACATTGTATAGTTTGTAATACATTTTACCGAAGTCAAGCTCAGTGATAAACATCCTTGTGTAGGCCACCAGCAGAACTGGGACATTGCAGGCGAAGAAGAGGACGGCGACAAGGACTACAACTTTTGCTGCTTTGGCTTCCTTTGACGTCATGATCGTCTGAGTCTTGTCGCCCAAGTCTTCGAGCAAAGTTTTCTCTCCCAGTTTGGACCTTATTTGCTTTCCTGAGGCGGCCTGTCGAAATTCGGCGGACGATTTTAGGCCGTTGATGATAAAAACAGCACAAACAGTTATCACGACTTGGGCGACGGTTGGTATCACTACTCCGGCAAACGTGTCAACAAAAAGGTCGATCTCTCGCCTGCAGTCAGCCAGCCAAAGGTCAAGGTGAGTTTCGTTGGTGGTAGTGTCGAAGACGACCTGCAGGCCTTGTGTGGCCCAGGCTGGAGCGAAACAGGCCAGACCAAAGATCACGATGGAAAATTTAACGAGCAAAGAGCGGTGCGGGGCAAGGATGACATTAACATTAAGCGGGAATTTGATGCAGAAACACCGCTCCACTGATAGGTAGACTGTAAGGCAGGTTGAAATGACGTATGCACACCCCCGGCTATAACCAAGGTATGCGTACTGGATAGCCAGCATATTTACGCTCCTGGTGGGCCAGTGACCCTGGATAACATAGCAACAGATGCTAAGCAAAGAGAACATGCAACTTGCAGCATCAGACACAGACAGGAAAATAAATGTAGATGTGACACCGTACCTCGGTAAATGCTTCCAGTAAACCATGACATTCATGACATTTGTCACGATGCCAACTGAAGAAACCAAAGAAAGTGACATCTGGAGAAAATAAATGTTAAAGTTGTTAAATTCCTCATCGCTGATCAAATCACCGGCGTTGCTGGCTGATGGGCTAATCACGAAGACATCTGACTTGTTACTTGGAAACAACTGATCATCCGGAAAGCTATTGAAAATAGAAAAGGTCTCATTATTTTTGTAAAATGTATATTTAAAAAAAAAAAACAATTCTAACAAATTTAAGTTTTTTTTTGGCACACAAAGCAAGAAGTTCACAGAATGACATTTAGGGCCAGTGAAAAGTAGCCAATAAGGTTGGGGACGGTTAACGAGAGCTGTGTTTGGCCGGCACAATGACCAATGACCAATAGCATTGGTTGTTGAAATAGTTCTGAACCGTTAGTCCTCAGACCGCTGCGTTTTTTCAAACTGGGGGTGCTGCGTTCCGACCACTTGAAAAAGAGGGAGGGGGAAGGAAGGTTGGTCAATTTACTTTTCAAGAACCACAAAAAAAAAGTTCAATGTAGTTCATGTTTAAATATTAATGTTTCAACAATTTAACTATTTTAAGTAAGATGCGTTGTAGTTAAAAATGTAACAAGAGAAACATGTATAAAATACTTTAAAAAAACAAACAAACACAGATTATATTAAGCGTAATTGTATGCATTAATATTGGTTCATTCATGCAGTTTCGATACTAAATAGTCTAGACAGAATAAATTTGTGTGATTAGAAATACGTTTACCAATTGTTTGTGTTTAGCTTTTAGTTTTCTCAATGCGCTATGACCCTAGCACTGGACCAGTTGTGGAAAAAAGGGTGGGAAGAAGGGCTGAGGGGGGGGGGCTGAAAAGGGGAGGGGGGGGGAGGTCTTGGTGACTGGTTACTTGCTCGTTTTGAAATGAAATGCATTAAAAAATGTGTCACTAAGGGTTCAGGAGTCATCAAGGGGGCTAATTCAACTTATACCACCACATCTGTTTAGTACTATTCCTTTCCCTTGCTCAAGATACCAAATAAAATAATTAATTACCAATAGTTAATTAACTAATTGGTTAATGTTTTTTTTTTATTGATTGTTTTGTTGTCAGGTAAAAGAAATAATTGCGGAAAATTTCAGTTTAATCCGATATTGAGTGTTGGAAATATAATGTGTACAAACTTTTTGCCAGACAGACAGAGTGAGTTGATACAATTTTTTACAAATACCATCTACACAAAATGTCGTCTGCAACAATATCGACTCAAATTTTTTTGTGTGCATGTGAAAACGCGAAATTTTTGTCTTTCTTTTGTCAGAACTCGAATTTCTCCAACTGTCATTCATTGTAATGTTAACGACATTTGCGTAAAAAAAATAGTTTAAAAAAAAGGTTCGCTGTAAGGAGTATCTTTCGACGAATACGCTCAATGTATTTATAGACGTGCATGCGCTATATTTATCTTGAATGTCCCTCGCGTAATAGTATTGGCCGGTGCAGCCTCGTTTTTACAAAGCTTTTATCAACTCACTCAAAGACTATTTATATGTGTCTGGTTAAAAGCTTGAACATGCTTTTTTTCCCCACTTCCCGTTCTCGGATTAAGTAAAAAGTTTGCATAATTATTCATTAAACCTGACAAGACATGAATCAATAAAAAAAAATAAACATTAGAGAGATGTATATATATATATATATATATATATATATATATATATATGTCTATAGATATATGTATATATATCTATATATATATATATATATTACCAATATATATACACATATACATATATACACCATATTATATATATATATATATTTATATATATGCAGTGCTTTTTTTTGTTGTAAACAAACTACTCAGTAGTCTATTGCCTAACTTTTAACTACTAAAATTAATAATATACGTTAAAATACAAGAAAAGTAATATTTTTTTCAAAAAGGAGCCCTTACGTCGTACCTGTGCGTACCGTCACAAAAAAAAGCCCTATATATATATATATATATATATATATATATATATATGTATGTGTGTGTGTGTGTGTGAATTTGGTCCCTTTTTTACGTTTTGACACCTTTTTTGTCCTCCACTTCCCAGTCACGGATCAAGTTGAAATTTTGCATAATTATTCATAGTCGATGACAATACACAAATCAATCAAAAAATTAACCAATTAGTTAATCATTTAGTACTAATTAATTAATTTTGTTTTATATAGCAGAGAGCGAGATAAGGCCCGTAATTTTCAAATAAATGGCAGTACTTTATTAAAAAAAATATTTTCTTTTTTCAATTGCTTGTTAAAGCTGTTTATTCTGACACCCAGATGATTAGTTATATTCATGGTAGCTTCCTGGAAACATTATGTTGGCCTGAAAATGTTAATTGTCCTAACGATTTTATCTCCTTTTAAAAAAATTGGGGCAAATATAGTAACAATAACTTTTAAAGTCCGTCTTATCAAAACATACCTTTTAATATCCGGAAATGGGCATATCGGAATAAAACACTAAAGCAGTTATTTTAAAAGATTTTTTTAAAGGTTTTATTGTTGCTTTTTTTATTGTATATCATTGAGAATGTGTTTATAGCCACCATAATAGTTGTATTTTTTATTCTTCATATAATGCATTTTTAAAACTATTTTATTGGTAGTGTCAAATTGAATTTCTTATAATGTAAGAAAATTCTTTAAAAATCTTGAGCATCAGATTACATCCCGATCGACATTGAGTACTATATATATGTCACACTATACAAGTTTAAGTAGTATGCACTAGAAAACACTTAGGAAAATGTCGGAAAGCAAACATGTAAGATAATATTATCGACTTTTTGAGTGTGACTGCTCGCGCCTTGAATGATCTCATTCTAATTAAAAACACAACATAAAGTTCATTGCGCATATTGATCTAAACACATACAAACAGGCACGCGTACATAGTACAAGAGTCCTCACAGGATGGTCAAATAATCTTACCTTCCAAGGTCGTGATCCATTGTGTTACAGCAGATTTTGTAATTTTATATGTAAGACAAGTTACGGTCAAGTTATGCTTGCTCTGTTCAATAAGATGTGATATGAAAGAAATATTTTAAAGATTAAATTGTTATTGTCGATATTATTGTATGCGTTGCTGTGAAAGAAATGTCTTTGTTATGGGACATCTCAGAATAATTAAGTTTTTTTCTAGTAACACAATTTAACACCTTTTTTTGTTGTTTCCTAAATCCATTAAAAGTTTGAAGAAAGTGAGAATACCACTATGTACATATGATAATATACAATAGGCCTACATGGCCTAAATTGTGCCGATGTGCCTAAACTCAACTCAAGTCAAACTTTTTCTCTAATCTTGTCCTAAAGTTTTGATACAAAATTAGCGGATAATAGAAAAAAAAATCTGCTTAAAATAGTCTTCTAAGGAATCAATCAATGAAACAACTCCAAAGCGCTAATTTTGTCTCATTTTTATAGACCTAGATAGACCTATAAATAAATCTTATCACCTTATCATATATATTACAGGCTAGTGTGGCAAAATATGTGGGCCACAACTGGGGCTGCGTAACCACGGGAAATATTGCATTCCTCATTGATACTCGGACTCGAAGACAAGCCTTATTATTATATATTACAGACGTTACTTCAAAAAAGAAGTAAATCACATCCCATGCATCTCATGTTAATCAATGACTTAAACTCTGATAGATCGTTGGTTTTCCTGGCTGATTCAGGCAATCCATTCCATTCTCCAATAGCACTAGGAAGAGGAAGCACTTGTACGAATTTGTTCTAGCGAATGGAATAAGAAATGTGACTCTATCATTGTGTGTTTTGGGGGTATTTCGTTAGGTTTTGTTTTTCAATTTGTAAATTACGGTTTAGTGTTTCATATATAGCCTATATTAGCTATTTTACTTTTTGTTTTCCTGTCCCGAGAGCTTAGTGATTTTACTAATAAACGCTCCTAAAGTGTGAGCATCTTGTTACTGAATGTTGTAAAGTTGTGAAAGAATCATAGCAGTCGATTGTGAGTGTGGTGTGATGTTGATATAGCAATAGAAGTTAGAGTTTGGGTTTTTATCGGGACAAAAATACAACGTTACTCTATTTAGAATGTTTTAACGTGCAGTTTTTTTTATCACTAAGTCTCACTCAGACATCTAATTAGTTATTTTATGTGTGGGCATGTATAACTTACTGTTTCGGTCAATTTCTCCTTATGATATAGCCCCTATGAGAAAGTCACTGAGATGGCGCGTTTGTTGTTTTATGGATACCAAATCAATAGTACATTTCCTACGGCTTATGTTATTTACTTTAAAATTAAATATATTTTAAATCTGACATGTAAGTTGTTTCTGGGTAATTTATTTTTCATGTCATAAATATTGATATTTTTATTTATTTTTAATTATTTCGTATATCTACATAGGAAATTCTTTGTGTTTGTCTCCATTGCAATTAAAAGCTATAATTGTGTTGGTTTAATGTCAACATCTGCACAAGTTCAAATTTTTCCCTAAATAAACTTCAATATTTTTTTTTGCAAATTTAAGCATTTTAGAACATAAACTTATTTGAGAATCCACAAAGACTGAATTTAAAAAAGAAATATTGATTATAACTAATTTGAAGACCATGTCTCATGAGATCGTGAAGTGCTAGATAACCAAATATTTATTATTAGCAAATATTGCATTGTTATATTCTAGTGCGGTTGTACCGTGACATTAATGTTAAACAGTTACTAGAATTGAAAAATTGTAAAATAAAGTACCCCTACGGGCTCTACAATCTATGGAGCATAAAATGTAAAGATCCTCTGTTTTTATGGCCGGCGGCTGGTAAGGGTGTCATATGTCCAACACAACGATCAACCGCCTTTACTTATCTCGAAGTAATGTCGTTGCCCATTAAAGTTAATAGATTCAGGGTGCGTCCAAAAAAATCCTGAAATTTTAAAATCTGTCTTCATCGACATTCGAATCAGAGATATTCGGTTCGGAAGCAAGCACTTTACCAGTTCAGCCAGTGAAAATTAAAAAAAGGACTTTGTACTAGTTACACTTGCTACCATTAACACGTTGGAAGGGTCAACCATAGACGGCGGCCAGTTGGGAATGCGCCCAAATCTGCGCGTATTTAAAGATCTATAAAGATAATTAACATACAAAATATTTGTTCTCTCTCATGCCAAATGCAGACAAAAATATTTTACCTGTTGCAAATCATTTGATACTTGATAATTTAGTGAGGGATCATTAAACCACACCCGCGATGTATCAGCCATATAATAGTTTTTTTGCACTCATCTCATCATCTCAACTCAGCCTGTGGTCCCGTCTGGGGCAAAGGTTACCAACTAGCTTCCTCCAGGCTTTTCGGTTCTGGGCGAGCCTGCCCAACTGCCCCCATGTCTTTCCAATGGTCGTCCAGCTGGAGACAATGAATTCGGCCAGTCGGCTTCCAGATGACTCATACGTCATATACTATACAGCTGGAAGTCCTTCGCCCACTGATCCGTGAATTCTGCTGAGGACGGTCCCAGGCTGAAAAAAAAGGAGGAGGTTTGGACGTAAGGCTAATGTGTGTGTGTGTGTGTTGAAGAGAATCCTAGCAATGGAATTGAGATGCTACAGAAGGATCCGAGGGTATCACATTCCAAGACCGCACCACGAGCCAGGAGAGCAAAGACTGGGTTACTGGCAGCGATCGGAGCCCCATGACAACCTGCTAACTATAGTGAAAAAAAAACGCAAGCTCAAAATCTATGGCTATATCACTAGATCTTCGGGGCTCGAACAGACCTTCCTTCAGGAAAAAAAGAAGAAGAGGCAGACAGAGAAAGCGGTGGGAGGACAACATTAAAGAATTGGCGGGCATGCAATTGAAAGAGTCTCTAAGGAGAAAAACAGGGAGGAATGGAGAAAGACGATTGATGAGTCTTGCTTGGTGCCCCAACGGTCCAACAGACTAAGGGATAGGTAAAAGGGTAAAAATGTGTGTGTGTGTGTGTTTCTAGGGTGATGGTGAGAAAAAGTTAATGACTGATTGGTGGCTATGCAGTGGGAATGATAAGCTGCAATGTCGTAAGCTGTCCTGTGTAGGCCTGACGACTCCAGAATGTCAAAAAGAAAAGACCTGTTTTTGTAATTTTTGTTTTTGTAAACTAGATTTGTTCAAAATACAATTTTATATTATTACTTAACTCTACTACATACTACATTTATTTCAGATATAGTTAGATTTGTCCACAAAGAATTTATTCTAGTTTATTGAAATTTTATAAGTTAAAATATAATACTATATATTTAGTTGTCTACTAGCAGTTTAGTGCTACAAGTCAACGACCACCAACAACAGGTAGCTACCCTATTTAAAAAAACAACCCCAAACAGCAAATCAACAGAGGTCACACTTGTAAGTACAGTAGAACAATTTTCTAAGCCATTGTAGAACAAAGTAGATTAATTTTTACAAAGCTTATATTAACTGACTCTGTCTGTCTGTCTGGTACAACATTTTGAAAACGTGACTTCTCCCACTTCCCATTCTCGGATCAAGTTGAAACTTTTCAAAATTATTCACTGCTTCTAACTAAACATGAATCAATAAAAAAAACAACAATTTCTCAATTAAATAGTGGTAATTAAATTATTTTTTATATCGAAAAGGGAAATAAATCTTACAGTAGTGACATATACGTTTGTAAATTCACAGCTCTTTTCTTAATATAAGTCTTTTTATAGTACTTTTGTTTTATTTCGCTTGGTATATTTAAGTTTATCTTAAGACATATTACCTCTATGACCTTGGCCAATAATACGGAAATTACGAACCGCGGGCTATATCCGGCCCGCACTGACCTGCTATACTGTTCCTTGAACTCCTTCCCTCAAAGGATAATTAAGACACAGAGTCTCAGTTCAAATCACTTGGTCTGTCTGTCTGGTAGAAAGTGTGTACACGTTATTTCTTCCACTTCTCATTGCCGATCATGTTGAAACTTCGCACAAATTATTATTGTTGATGACAACAAATGTATCGATAAACAAATATTGATGAATTAGTGAGTTAATTAATGGTTATTAATTAATTTTGTTTTATAAAGAAGAAAGGAGATAAATCTGGCAGTATTAAGATTGGTATAAGCTTTTTTTTTCTTAAAAAAAAGGTTTTTTTACTGTGTTACAACAAACCACTTGCAGGAAGGCAAAGCTAGCAGAGTTTGAACTTGTGACCATCGGGACGACAGTCTTGAGCACACACATCCTAGTTAGAGACGCTTAAAAAAAAAAAGACCAACGATAAGGTTTTACTTAACTTTTTTTAAAATTAGGCCTTAAAAAAACGTGAGCTTATATTTATTCCTTTTTACTGCCTGGATATTCTCTACAGGTAACCACAATTCATTGAAGATTTTCTTAATCCAGTCAGGGCCGGTCTTAGGCCACTGCTACCTATGCGGCCGCAGTGGGCCCCGCACTTTCAGAGGGCCCGTGTAAATTATTAAAATAAACCATTTTAACTTATTATTAAAGGGTTCCTGAAATTCTCCTGAAATAGCAAATTATACGAAAAAGTCATAAAAATCTCCTGAACTTATTAAAATCTTCTGAAAACTCATGCAAATCTCCTTAAAGACTGACAAAATTGTCATTTCGGGGTGTCATTCAATACGGTAAACACCAATTCTACTCATTAAAAAAAACAACAACAACGGCATTGTCGTTTAATAATGTGGCGGGATCGGACCGAAATAAAAAGTTCAAATACTTAATTCACTTTTATAGTCACTGGCATACAAATATAGATCTAAATCTATCTCGACCTATTTAAAAAAAATAGTTATAGGCCTATTTTGCTAGTCGATAGTAAATCTAAAAGGCAGAACTGAATGTTTATCGGCTTTTTTTTGTTAGAAAACTACTATCTACTGGAGATGGCTCGTAAAGGTAATTTGACAGTGATTTTGTACTTAGTAAAGTATGAGTAAAATGCAAAGACGAATATATTTTTCTAATACAAAATCTTAATGTTCACTTATTATCCTTATCCATACCCAGACTGGGCCCCGCGAAATCCGTTTCGCATAGGGCCCCGCAATCTGTAGGACCGGCCCTGAATCCAGTGGCCAGTGTAGGATTTTTCTTAATAATTCTTTTTACGACCTGCAGAGCACTGAGAGAAATACTGACTTGAATTTGGCGCTAACTGTATAGTAGATCACAATGTTCACGCAGGCGTTGACCAGCCCAGAGACGTAGACGACTGTGTACAATACAGTGTATAGTTTGTAATACATTTTACCGAAGTCAAGCTCAGTGATAAACATCCTTGTGTAGGCCACCAGCAGAACTGGGACATTGCAGGCGAAGAAGAGGACGGCGACAAGGACTACAACTTTTGCTGCTTTGGCTTCCTTTGACGTCATGATCTTCTGCGCTTTGTCGCCCAAGTCTTCGAGCAAAGTTTTCACTCCCAGTTTGGACCTTATTTGTTTTCCTGAGGCGGCCTGTCGAAATTCGGCGGACGATTTTAGGCCGTTGAAGATAAAAACAGCACAGACAGTTATCACGACTTGGGCGACGGTTGGTATCACTACTCCGGCAAACGTGTCAACAAAAAGGTCGATCTCTCGCCTGCAGTCAGCCAGCCAAAGGTCAAGGTGAGTTTCGTTGGTGGTAGTGTCGAAGACGACCTGCAGGCCTTGTGTGGCCCAGGCTGGAACGAAACAGGCCAGACCAAAGATCACGATGGAAAATTTAACGAGCAAAGAGCGGTGCGGGGCAAGGATAACCTTGACATTAAGCGGGAATTTGATGCAGAAACACCGCTCCACTGATAGGTAGACCGTAAGGCAGGTAGAAATGACGTAAGCGCATCCCCGGGTATAACCAAGGTATGCGTACTGGACTGCTAACATATTAACGCCCCTGATGGGCCAGTGACCCTGGACGATATGACAACAGATGCTAAGCAAAGAGAACAAGCAGCTTGCTACGTCAGACACAGACAGGAAAATAAATGTAGATGTGGCCCCGTCTTTCGGCACATGCTTCCAGTAGACTATGACATTCATGACATTTGTCAAGATGCCAACGGAAGAAATCAATGAAAGTGACATCTGGAGAAAATAATTGTTGAAATTGTTAAAGTCCTCATCGCTGATCAAAACACCGGCGCTGCTAGCTGATTGGCTAACCACGAAGACATCTGACTTGTTGCTTGGCAACAACTGATCAACAAGAAAGCTATTGAAAATAGAAAATATCTCATTACATGTGTAATATATATATATATAAACAAACGCAAGTGTCCTAACTGATTCATTCACTTACCAATCACTACTATAAATAATTATCGCACTTGCGGTGAGCGAAAAAATACCCAAATTTAACCTGTTTATACTTTCCTTGCGTCTAGAACAACTAAGCCATTTTCACGAAGGAAAACACAGCAGTTAATTTTTTTTTTAAATGTCAGTTTGCAATTGTTCATCTGGACCTTTTTATTATTGTTGTTATTAGTAAGAAAAAAAGGGAGAGGGGTCCATGGCAAAATAAACACTGTATAACCCGGGAGTAGTGTAACAGGCGTAACCGGTAGGTAATGCTAGTTATTATATAGAAGCGTGGTCGAGAGGCTAAGTGCGCTTGAACTTGGCTTGGCTTGGCTACCTAGAAGGGGGCTCGACTCACCCGACTCGGGCAGAGTTGCGTTTACTGAGCGTAGCACGGAAAACCAACTCCTAGGTTACAAAGATAGTTTGTGTGTAAACACAAACGCAAAATCGACCACCGAAATAGTCCACCCATGCAGGTAAAAAGGCATGTTTCAATATTTTCAGAAAGAATATCAGAATGAAATTATATAAAAAGGCAAATGACAGAGAAGAATGGAGAAAGAAGGTTGACAGATCTTTTGTGGTGCCCCAACGGTCCAGATGTATATCATGCCCAGCTCCTCGTGATACCCACCCCCTTTCAGAAAAAAAAAACAACGAAATAAAACAGTGAAATGACTCTTCGACCCAATGTGTATTGATTGTTAAAGTGTTGCTTATGTGCACAAAATAATCAATTTAACATTAAGATACTACAAAATTCTTAGCTGCTTTCTTGCTGGCAAAATTGAAATCTATATTTTCCCCAACAATTGCCAAATTAGTGAGTCGCAAATTTTTTAGGCGTCGATTGCCATTAAGTAATGATCAGCATGAGTCTGAAAATATTTGCTTGCACATAAAGTCAGAAACCCACTTACCACTATTGTCAGAAATATGAAAATAAAGTTAATATTTAGAACTAAATCATCTAGCCAACATTTTTAAAATTAAAAATCAACATCTCAAACAGATCCTTGTTGCAGAAGTTCAAATGTTTCTAAAGAACCTTCGACAAACTGTTGAAGTCTCTTTTGCTCCAGATGAAATTCGTCTTTCTCAATGTCGCTATGAGCACTATCAAAATGGATTTCGATTTGAAGATTCACTAGTTGGGATGGTGACAAAGCTTCATATTTACCTGCCACATCATGATATAGCTCATATCAGGTTATTATTTCTTGAACTATCCCGTCCAAGGAAGAATAAATTCACATCCTATGCTCTTCACTTCGCCTTTTTCGTCTGGCATCTTGTGGCTAACACGTCTTTGAGGCTCTGCGCTAATCACCAAATCTAAGCACATGCATTCTATAAAGGTAACACTGGCTTCAGCGATGTTCTCCCGACTAGTAGTTCAGAATGTTTTTAATGTTTTCCGTTTAAGTGCGCAGTCTCGAATTGACAATCTCTTGTTTTTTGAAGGTAGACTTAAGCGTCCTTAATTCGGTTGATAAAAGGAAGAAAAAAAAAAGGTAGGTGAAAAAAATGAAGACTGCATAGTAACTAACAATCGACCTGCTTCATACCTAGTAGAAGAGTTTTCATCTGTTCTAGTCAATGTCTCTAGAGTTTCTATAATCTTTTAAAATGAATCCATAACTATCTTAACGATTTCTCTTCTGGCACTCCAGCACGTTTTAACCAAGCGCTTAAGATTAGTTTCAGTTTTTCTTTTTGTTGAGGACGTCCTAGCGGTGTCATGAAGTCGATAAAAAAAGGTGTGTAAACGGTCCAATGTTATGAAAACTGTTACTGATTAGATTCCAGCCCGAATTCAAGCCAGAAGAAATTAATTGTAAGTAAAATAAATGAGAAATGGACGAGCTCTCATCCAAATCACAAGAAAGATGACGCTTAGTATAAGCTATCCCGACAAGACCAACGTCTAATCTTTCGACTCAGAATAGGACACAACAGAATGCGACAACACACATGTACCGGAAGCTCAAAATTGGAACCAGTGAAACCTGCCCATGTGGAGTATCACCAGAGAATGCAGACCACGTCCTCCAAAACTGCTCTCTTTACCAAGAGGCCCGTATAAGACACTGGCCCCAAATCACCCCAATAGAAAGAAAACTATATGGAGAGCTCCCTGATTTGGAAACCACTGCGCAGTTCATCTCTTATTATTGGTCTAGTCATCTGGACACTCCAACATAACAAACGAGAAGGAAGAAGAAGAAGAAAAGCCAGACTCAGAGAAAGGTTCAAGCAGATAATGAATTAAGACGATGTTAATAAAAGACTACAGAAATTGTACCCTGTCATTATCCATAACAACGTTGTCACCTCAACATTTGAAACAAAATAATCCAGTTTTGTGTTGTCAGGGGAACTGTCAATACAAAAACAAAAAAGGACACGAAAAGTATTTGTCTCATTATCACCCAATATATAACACAATAGGGTTCTTATGAATTTGTGGAGACATGTACGTGTTTGGTCTGGAACTTAGCTAAATTTTCTCAGGAGTAGATCGTACTTAAATAGTCATGACCTATATTTTGTCTTTGTCATTCTTCTTCAACTTGTTCGCGATGCCCCATTAAGTGCCAGCCTAATCTATTTTAGAGTCTATTATAAGCTCTAGATCTAGATGAAACCAGCGTACTGAATAATAGAGTAACTAAATGTGCTTGAGCGTGTAAAAGTGCGTTGCCTTCGGAGATTTAACAAGTCTAGTAAACTTGATTCAACCTGATTAACAGCTTACGTTTAATTTAAAAAAAGAATATCGGAGATTAATTAATTAACTAAATTAATTTCTAGTCAACATTTCAAATTCAGGAGTTTGTCTTTGTTCATATATGTAAGCCTACATAACGTTGATTTCATTGAGAAAATGTATCCTTAGTTTGATGCCCCGTGCGGCCCGTACCACTCGCACATGGCTAGCTACGCCACTGCTAATGGGTATCTGACTTAAATTGGGGAAAGTAAAGATTGTTTGTTGTGCTGGCCACATTAACCCTCATTAACTGGCGTCCATAGATAAATCGTCTGCCCTGTAGACCTCAAGGTCTGAAAGGGGTATTTTACTTTTTTAAATCTCGTTCACAACTGACAACTCAGTTGTAAGTAACTGAACCATTCAACAGCTTCTGATAAGTCAGTAAAAGATATATTCTGGTTGCTAAAGAGTTAAAGAGATCAGTTTTTGAATAAAAGATTTTCGAACTTCTATTCTAGACATCACGTCATAGCAGGGATTGGCAAAATTGTAAACTGTTAGTTACCTTCGTGACGGGTTTCACATTTTTATCTGGCTAAAATGGAAACCACACGCTCCTAAAGAAGAGAAAGGGGACCCTTAAATAAAAGCCCCAAAATAAAGGTTATAACGAAGAAGAAAACTTGCTTTCTTATTTATGTATTTATTTATGTATTTTATTTATTCTTTTGGTTTATAAGTCTCGAATGTTCCTTCAAAATTAAAGATTACTAGTCGACCGGTGGCGTAGCATACACCACTATTTTGCAGGACCACCTTAGGCCACTGCAACCTATGCGTCCGCAGTGTGCCCCGCACTTTCTTAGGATCCGCGCTAATTCAAGGTGTATAAATTATTAAATTAAACCATTTTATAACTTATAACAGATCTCCCTCGGCCTCTTGATTTACCAGGAGCTCCTGGAAAGATAGACAGATAGATATGTGAGCAGGTCGGGAGGCGCTGGATAGACCTTTTCTCTGCTCAAAATAAAATTTTATAACAGTAGGCAGATGTTAGCGCTACTGGGTGGGCTCAATCTGTGACACCTCATTCTACGACCAAGGGGCTAGAGTCACCTAAGTAACCAGACATACTAGACTAAACTAAATGAAAGCAAGAACAAACTTTAATTGAAATTAAATAAGACAAAATGAAACTTTATTTACATAAAAAAATCAATAATAAAATATATACACTAACTAAAACCCTCTAAATCTAAATAGCTCTGGGGGTGCAAGATCACACTCATCCCGCCTTAAAACCTTTGCGTCCCCGCAAAACAATAATAACAAATTACTTAAAATGCATTACATACATACTGCTGACATATTCTACCATCAAAGAGAATACACACTAAAATCTATTTGACACAAAAATATTACAGCTCCATGACATGACTTAAATTACATTGCTTTCCAAGGACAAAAGCAAAAAAAGAATACACTTCATCAGCTAAAAACACAAAAAAAGTACTCTTGATTCTGTACATTCTCAAATAGATACAGAAACTACTAAGCTTTAAAAAAAGCTTTTAAAAACACATGTAGATAACATGTACTCATAGAGTTACTACAAACTAATACCTCTTGATAAATAGAAATGCAATCAACATATTAAATAACAAAAAAAAAAATTACTAATACAAATGCAAGAATTATGCTAGTATCATTAAACAGTTATATGATGACTCATCATGCCAAGTAATACACAATGGTAAGCTGAGCAACCCTTTTCAAGTAAAAACAGGAGTAAGACAGGGATGTATGCTTTCGCCCTTGATATATTTGCTAGTGATCGATTGGGTCATGAGACAGACAATCTTAGATAATAAAACTAACACAACATTTAGAGGACCTGGATTTTGCCGATGACATCTTCCTCCTCTCCCATGCACAACAAAATGCCCAGACCAAACTGACCAGACTCTCAGAAATAGCAAAAAAGACTGGACTTCTAATCAACAAAAAGAAAACAGAAGTTATGAGGATCAACAACAGACAAGAGAACCCAATCATGCTACAGGGAGAGAATATCCTTGATACGGACCAATTCACATATCTGGGAAGTAGAGTTGGTAAAGACGGCGGAGCTGATGATGATATACTAATAAAGCTAGGTTTGCCTTTTCAACTCTTCAAACTATCAGGCGCTCTAAGTCATTATACCTACACAATAAGATACGAATCTATAATACAAACGTTAAGTCTGTCCTTCTACACGGTTCAGAAACTTGGAGAGTCACTAAAACAAATATGGAAAAGCTCCAGGCCTTTGTTAACAGATGCCTACGCTGGATATTAGGAATTAGGTGGCCAGAAAAGATAACTACTATCGATTCTTGGGAGAGAACTAGACAAAAGCCCATAGCCCAAGACATCACAAAACGAAAATGGAGCTTGATAGGACACACCCTGCGAAAACCAGCTACCAATGTTGCAAGGCAGACACTTGACTGGAACCCACAAGGAAAGAGGAAAGTGGGCAGACCCAAGCAAACCTGGAAGAGGTCAGTCATCAGTGAAGCTGAGGGTACTGGAATGACATGGGAGCAGATGAAGAAAGATGCTCAGAACCGAGTTCGGTGCAGAGGTGTGGTTGTGGCCCTATGCTCCCCTGAGAGTGCACAGGATTAAACTAAAACTAAAATGCTAGTAAGGCGAGGAAACGAACTTCATTTCCTCCTCCCTTACACATCTGCACGTACTGCCATCTTCTGCCTCGACCATGTACCAGCCTGTAGCATATGTTGGCACGGCAGTAATTATATAACACGAGAGCTCGTATTGCATGAACATTCTGCCCTGGCCTCTGACTTGACGTTCAACTAGAGCTCGACATCCAACGTTCAGAAGATCATTCCTTTTCCTACGGTTTTCTGTATCCTCTTGGGGAATAAACGTAGATTCAGGTTGAACTGGATGTAAATGTAGAAAAGGATTTGTTTCCCTACCTCCTTCTGCATGATTACTAGAAGTGTCAGGTGAGGCAACTTCTGTATGAATCGACATCATTTCTGCCACTGCGGGTTGGCTTCTGCGAACCAACGAATCAGGTGCAGTGTTGGATCGCCTAGGATTCTGTGACACCTCAACCGACAATTCTGTTGACTAGGGGGCAGGTTGCTGTTGTACTGCCTGTGGTTGTTCAACTGAGGCAGCCTGAATGCTGCAATATTAGGGCAAGCTCGGGTGAAGTGGTCCCGGCTTCCACAGTTAGAGCAGTTACGTCTGTGGTGCTGACGATTATCTCGGTTCCCACGTTTCCCTTGGAACCTGTTCTTCAGCCTGCAATTTCTAGCAAGATGGCCAGGTTTGCCACAAGTGTAACATTTTCTGTTCTTCGTCGCTGGCCTCTTATGGTTAAGAGTATGGTTTGTCTTCACACTCTGTTGTGAGGTAATCTGTCGGACCGGAATGTCCCTAACTTGACCTGGTTGATGGTGGTTGCAGTGGGGACAGCTAGAGTTCTCTGGCCCTGAAAGTTGTAGGCGTACAATCTGGGCTGCCATCTCCTCCACTAGCTGGCCTTCAATCTTTATCTCTCTGCATGTGAGATTGACTTGCGATGCGACATCTTCGTCCTGTGCCCACCTAATGGCCATGTCTGTTAATGCCAGGAATTCGATTTCTGGCCTATCGAGTAGTCTCTCTCGCAGGTCTCCTTAGGGTCCTGTCACAGAGGTTTTCTACAAACTGGTCCCTCAGGATAGACTCGCTAAAGGGAGTTTCAGACAGAGCTCTCTGCCTGTCAGTGAGTGCTTCAAATGCCTGAAGGAGACGGTGTGAGTAGGTGCGGACAGATTCGTTCGAGTGCTGGCTTATTCTGAACAGCTGCCCAATGAGGCAGTTGATGCTCAGCCTTTCTCCATAAGTGGAGCGTAGAACTTGTACCAGGGCATCTGGACATGCCCTTGTCATCTGAGGGTGACACCTAAGTTCTGCCTTCACTGCCTCGCCTAGATGTGCATCCTCTGGAGGAACAATGTGTTGAGATTTCCATGCTCTCTCCACATGAAAAAGCTCTTCAACTTCTGTGGCTGGACCATCGCCATGAAAGAGCCGGATACTCATCTCTGTCCTTGGCACCACAATCGCTTTCTGAGACGGCTGCATTCTTTCTGCTGTTGCTGCCTCGCTGTCCATCATAATTAAACTTCTGAAAACTAAAGCTTACTAACCTATCTAACAAACGCCCAAGGAAAACTAAACTTTCACTATCACTACTTTCTATCAATGCCTAACTCATACGAAAACCTATTCTATCCCAAAAAAAAAATCTAAGTCTGGTCACTCAAACACAGATCCCACTTCTGACACCAAAAATGTGAGCAGGTCGGGAGGCGCTGGATAGACCTTTTCTCTGCTCAATATTAAATTTTATAACAGTAGGCAGATGTTAGCGCTACTGGGTGGGTTTCATCTGTGACACCTCAGTCTACGACCAAGGGGCTAGGGTCGTCTAAGTAATTAGACATACTAACCTAAACTAAATGAAAGCAAGAACAAACTTTAATTGAAATTGAATAAGACAAAATGAAACTTTATTTACATTAAAAAAATCAATAATAAAATATATACACTAACCACTACAAGTAACTAAAACCATCTAAATCTACGCCACTACAAACACCAACAAACTAACCAAACCAACTAACACAAACTGATAAAACCAACTATCTAACTAAATCACTACAACTACTACACTAGACCTAGATCTACACAAACACTACAATAAACTAGTCTAGATCTACAATATTCTACTACAACAACCAACCCATAACCAAAACTAAAACAATAACACCTTACTAGTACCTTACTATTCACTAAGAACAGACTAAGCCACTAGGTCTAAGCCGACTAAGGCAACACTACAAAAACAAAAATAACACTAGATTCCCTAGATCTACAGAAGCAATAACAATAGCAGTAATAAATGCAGCAGAGGTTAAAGCAGCAATAACAGCAGTTATATTCAGCAGTAATGATAGCCTGCAATACATAAATGCAAAACTATAAATACAAAATCATATATTCTATTAGATCTAGAACACTCAAAGCAGGACTGATGGGCGCCGCCATCTTTAAATCAACATGCTCAAAACAAAAGCTGCCAACTAGAAAATAAAACTAAGTTAAAATATATCTAGCATATTTACACACAGTGTGACATAGATCTAAACTAAAATAGAACTAAATATAAAATAGTTATAAACTTACAGGCCGTCGCAGGTAAAGAATAATAAAATAATTACACGACAGACCACAAAGATCTTCAGCTGTCACACAGACATACTGTACTGACCACTGGTCAACTGTACACTCAACTGTTTTAAGACAGCATGTACATCAAATTTTATACTATCCCGCACTAACCTATATAAAAATATGGAGAAGTACAATTATAAAATCTGATACTAACCTATACAAATAAAATATATAAAAATAGATCTAATCTATACAACAAAAATACATATAAAAATAGCTCTGGGGGCGCAAGCTCACAGATAGATACATAGACATTAGATAGATAGATAGATAACGTCAATCCTACGCGTGAAAAAAAAACGCCATTATGCAATCTTGTGTAAGAAGCTTCTCGCGCCTAAAACTAATGAAGAATTACTTGAGGTCAACAATTCTCGTAGATAGATTGAAACATTTGGTAATTCTTGCTATTGAGCGTGATCTATGTAGGAAATTGAATTTTTTTTATATACTGTATGACTTCGCTACACGCAAGGCTCGTAACGTAATTCTGTGCGTAGTAAAAACTGAATAAAATGCAAAGACGAATTTATTTTCTAATACAAACTCTTAATTTTCACTTCTTATCCGTATCCCTACCCAAACTGGACCCCGCGAAATCCGTTTCTCATAGGGCCCCAAAACGGTTGAGTCCGGCCCTGCTATTTAGTGACGGGTGAATACAGAGTAGATTACTTGTTCTCCCCCCCCCCCCTCCCTTTTTGGTTTTCGTCACTAAAGTTACGTGGTGTAGAAATAAATAAAAGAGTGATCTTTCCATGACTTCTTGGTCACAATGGTTAAGTACGGCCCTGCTATTTTGTGACGGGTGAATACTTTTTTTTTTCGTCAGGTAACTAAAAGAGTGAACTTTCCTTTACTTCTTGTCCGAACTGTTGAGCCATGAAGAGAATTATATATATATAGAGAGAGAATATTAGGATTACATCCTAGCACAAAGTTTCCTAAGGACAGTGCATATGAAGGCCGGCATAAAGCATACCACGGGATAGGTCTCCAAGCAAATTGATTGTATTGTTATTTTCCAAAAAGCTTAAACTAACTCACTCAATCTGTCTGTCTGCCCAGGTGGATTATTTTACACTTTTTTCTCCCACTTCACATTTTCAGATCAAGTTGTAATTTTTTTATGTATATAAAGATTGTCGATGACAACAAATGAATCAATTTTTAAAAATACCATTTAGTTAATCCATGAGCGGCAGCTAATTCATTTTGTTTTATATAGAAAAGGGGAGATAAAACTTACGATATTTAGGGATATGGAAAAGATTGAACGGTGCTTGCCTTCGTTATTATTATTATTATATTGCGCTAAACTTACTTACTGGGACAAGCAATGTCAAGGGTGTTAACTATGCTACATCCCTTTGCGAGGGAAAAAAAAGTAAAATACGGCCGAAAATAATAACAATCATCTTCCATGTCTGACGTTTCTTATCAATATCCGGCATACTATCATTGGACTATCTTACTAAAAAAACGATTAGTTTCAATACTAAAATGACTAATAAACCTTGACGTTGACCTAGATAGTACCAACCGTAACAAATATAATAATATTTGTATGCATATCTAATAGGCCCTACTTTTTTTTCTTTACTGTTTTCTTGTTTTTTAATTTAATTTTTTACTACGTATTTTTTTTTTTAATCTTCAGTCCTGTATCAAGTAACTTAATATAACCTCAAGTAGTTTGCACTTAGTATATCGGAAAATGCCGGAAAACAAACACTCTAAATTAGACAATAATCTCGACCTCTTAAGTGAGACGGCTCGCGCCTTGGTAACATACACACACGCACACAAACAACAACTTACGCACAACGCATATTGATTTAAACAAACCTAAGCACACATACTACAATAACACACTGAGTCCGCAGAGGATTGTCAAATAACCTCACCTTTCAAAGTCCTGGTCCATCGTGTTACAAAAAGTTTTACAATCTTATATTTAACAAGTTTGAGGATAAATATACTTTCGATATTCAATATGATGTGATATTAAAGAATATAGTTTTTAGATTCAATTGTCATTGTTCTCAATAGTATTGTTTTCGTGGCTGTAAATGACTTTGTTAGAGAATACATCAGTACTATTTCTTACTTTTTTTTTAGCGACACAATTTTGATCTTTTATTTTAGGTTTTGGAATCCATAAAGTTGGAAGAAATGGACGAAACCTCTGCTTCACTATCGGAATTATCGATTTAACAATTTCCTAGCCTTATTTTCTACATCTTTGACCTTTTTCTGAAGATTATAAAAAATAAAAAGCATTTTGTAAATTTTCTGAGGGAAATAATAATTTCTGCTTGAAAATCTGTTTAATTGAAACAAAGCAGCTACCCGGGGGCGCCATTGTCGCCTATTTTCTCTTCTCCCAAACGTCCACAAATTGTGATCATCAAAAGTTCAGTACATTCTGAGAGAATCGACAACTAGATCTAACTGTGAATGTCACCTGGTTTGGATATAATTATATCATAAAATTGTGGCTTTAATATGTCAAAAAAACAAAACAAAACCTTTTGCCCTATTTACGATGCAATTATGTTTAGTTATCTAATATTAAATATCATGTGGCCGAGCCTCGCTCGGTTAAATAATTTCCTAAGAAGGGTTATATGCCCGAAGTCATTTTGGGAATATTTTTGTTATTACGAAAATGAACGATCAGATAAAGACTACAAATCTGAAGAGTTGCTTTAGTTTTCTGTTAGTTCTAAATGTAATTGTACATGGCGATTAAATATAAAGACTCTTAAGTCCTCCTACAGTCTAGACAAACCACAGCTCACGTCCGTCTTATAGTTTTACAATCCATTTTTTGTGTAAAACTATTGTAGGCCTACTATTATTGGCTTGGAAGAAAGTCTTTGCAGTGTAACTTCTTAGATGGTTACGTTCAGACCTTTAATTATGGAATTGGTATATTCATTTTGGCTGTAGTACGAAACATCCATTGACGCAAATCTCTACGTTATAGGGTAAAACAGACACTTTGTGACAAAGTAAAATGGCGCATTCTTTCTTAATAGACTTAAATCATTGCATTAGTTCTCTAAAGAAACGTTTCCGTGGGGCACCTCCTCTGTTTAGTACGTTACAGTAGACACCGAAGCATGAACACATGGTAATAATTCACCAGCAAAAGAATAATAATTTTAAGGCTTGTCTTCGAGTCCGAAGATTAATAAGGATTGCAGTATTTCCCGTGGATACGCAGCCCCAGCTGTGACCTACATATTTTGCCACATCCAGGGCAAGCATAATCATTGTCCGCAGTTGGTCGATTAAGATTTTCTTTTGGTCTCAAATGTGTATCCGCAGCCTTTGTATAGAGGGAATTTAAGTCCGACAGTTTCGCTGGACAAAGCAGTATCCTGTATGCCAAAGGCAGTCTTTTTTTTGTGAGCTAAAATAGTGGTCGACGTAACACCAAAACGCTTAAAAGAACAGCTTAGGCTCCAACTTGCCTCAGCTGACATAGAAGAGAGCACATGGCTGCATGCGGCCTCAGAACGAGACAGCTGGAGGTCACCAGCAAAATAAACAACAAAGTACAAGGTATCTACACCTCTCTACGCAATTAATGTGTAAACAATTTATTAACCCTTTAAGTGCTGAGCTGTTTTACAATGAGTGCATACAAAATGGAATTATAATTCTGATATTTAGAGGCTAAACTACGACATGCGTTTTAAGGGTTAAGCACTTAAAAAACAATAACTAATCATACATAGGCACATTTAATTAAATTACTTTTCTTTCATAGTTCTATAATAAATCAATCTACAATAAGTTGGTGCGCAAATGTTTAATTAGGTCTATTGATTCTTTAAAACTCGTTCTTGTTTTCAAAGAAATATTTTAATGTACTGCGATAAGCCTAGTGACGTAAGCAGCGTTTTTCCAGTTTACGTCACGGAAAATTTTCATTCATAAAACATTCTAGCCAAAATTAATTTTTCGATAATGAGGCATTTTTAAACCAATATAATAACGCTCGACCTCGAGTTTTCCCGATGTGGCCAATGAGTTAAGAATTTTTTTCTCACTAATATGCACATACCTTGAAATTTTAAAGAAAATCGTTAGAGCCGTTTTCGAAATAAAATGTATATATAAATATATATACATACATACAAGAATTGCTCGCTTAAAGAGTATAGGATTTGCATAGTACACCAAAAAAATGTAATTTGATTATATTACGAGGAACTAAATGACGCTTTAATGACGTTCTTGTCCTTTGACTAAGTGACTGAAAAGGGGGATTTTTGGTTCGCTGATGCTAAATCAATAGCACATTTCCCATGGTCTTTGATCACAAGTTATTGACTTTTAATTTTAAGTCATTTCAGGGTAAATTTTTTTTCATGTCAAACGATAGTAAAATTAGCTGAGACTTAGAGAACGTAACTATTGATTCATTTTTTTAGTATGGACTACAAAGTTTACTTTTTTATTTGTCTCCTTCGTTATTCAAATCCATTATTGTGTAAAATTGTATTTGTTTGATGTTCACGCGTGTACAACTCAAACGTTTCCCTAAGCTTTAATATTTATTTATTTTTTTGTCTCTGTCCCTTAACTTTCGTCATAGATATGCTGTGACACTTCGCTTAACGAAATCCCTCCACTTTTCCCGACTGCCTGGTTATGCGGTATGCGCGCTGGACTGTTGTTCGGATTTGTCGATGGTCCCGGACTCATACCTTGCCCGTTCCTCGTCGTCCCTCGGGAGGTTTCAACTCTGAAGGAACATTTTACAAACATTTTTTAGGAAGCTGTTCTTAGTGGGATATCAAGAGAGAAATGTTTACATTCTTTTACATTGTTCAGCAATCTTTTCTTTGGACGACTTTTGCTTCCTCCGCTGTTACTTGAAAGATGATTTTAGACAGTGGGTCATGTCTTACAATATCAGGCTATGGGGCTTTCCATATCCGACCTGGGAAAAGAGGTATTGCAGACTTTCTTTTCTTGCCACATTCATATTAAATAGTAGAGGAAGAAGAATATTATCGATTTTTAAAAAGTTTCTCGGCAAGACGTCTTACTTAATAAGTGGCTAACCGTACAATGATCACGGCCACTACAGATGTACGTGCGCTATATCTGAAGGCCCACCTCGAATGTACCTAGCAGCATGGGCGTAGCCCCCCCCCCCCCCCACCCCGCTAATTTGTGTGTGTGTGTGTACATAATTAATCTTTATTACATTCTGACCCTTTATTCTTTCGGAAGACGTTTATTGTGCCATAGAATATGTTCTTACTTGAGTTAGTGAAAAAAAATTGTAGACCCCCCCCCCCCCCCCCCCCCATTAAGGAGGTCTGAGCCCCGCCGCCAAGCAATATTTTCGGTATTGAAAGCCAACAAAATGCATATTCTGAGGTATCTACAGTGCATTATCCTGCTATTAAAATGTTTTATTTCAAAAACCTAATGTGCTATTCTTACTGACTTAGACCCTCCCGCTCCGATCGGCGCATTTGGCGGCAAGCTGTTTCCACAAAAATCTGTCACTGGCAATGTCTGAAGCCTCTTTCCATCTGTTCTAAGGACCTCAATGAAAGTGTGGCGCCAAGTTGTAATATGATGTCATCGCAACTCTTATTATGCGTAATTCATTTTGTCGGAGAACATGTCCCGCAAACCTAACTAAGGGGTCGACTTCCAGTTCGGCATAGCTATCTTAGTTGAGCCACATTTATTGTTTTTCAATTTCGGCATATGACTATTCACTGCACTTTATTAATGGAGCCCAGCCACTGGAAAATGTATAACCTCTCTTGACTACGCTCTTGGAATTAGGTGACTGTAGTTTTCTTTAGATTATATATCGAAAAGGGAAGTTTTATCGTCAAAATCCTTTGTTGTGGGGTTTTAAACTAAAAAAATCTCTTGAGTTGTCTTTTTAAATTCAAAACACCATTTAGCTACCGTCATAGAATTTGGTGACTGTAGTTTGCTTTAGAATAATATTGAAGACAGAGGTTTTCAACTTCAAAACTCTCTGTAGGGGGATTTTAAACTCAAAACCATATGGAGGGGTCTTAAACTTTTTTTTAAAAAGCCCTCTGGAGGAGGGGAATTTTTACTCAAGACCCCCCTTGGCTTGGCTATGCTCATAGAATTTTTAGTGCGTTATTTGCTTTTTTTTATATTGAAGAGCTATTTTTTTGCTTCAAACCCCGATGAAGGGGGGTTTAAACTCAAAATCCCTTTTGGCAACGCTCATAGCATTTTGAGTGCGTAATTTGCTTTTTTTATATTTATTATTTAAGAGGTATTTTTTTTTCTTCAAACCCTGCTGAAGCGGGATTTAAACTCAAAACCTCTTGGGCTACGAACATAGCATCTTGAGTGCGTAATTTTCTTTTTTTTTATTTAAATAGAAGAGGTATTTTTTAGCTTCAAACCCTACTGAAGAGGGGGGGGGGGGTTAAACTCAAAACCCCTTTGGCTACGCTCATAGAATTTTGAGTGTGTGATTTGCTTTTTTTATATTGAAGAGGGGGTTTATTGTAAATTTTGGAGGGGGTTTTAAAATCAAAATCTTCCTTAACTTTGTTCTTAAAATTTGGGGATTGTCGTTTGCATTTTTTGGTTTTGTTTTACAGGAGGTAATATAACTGCAAAAACCCTTGGTAGGTGGTTTTAAACTCAAAACCCCCTGGGAAAAGGGATGTTGTAGTATTCCAATCTTACCTAAAATAAACAAAATCAAAGCGAAAAATCTGTCACTAAATTCCGATCCCCCTCCCATGCGGGGGGGGGGGGGGGTTCATTTCGGAGGGGGGGTTGAACCCCAAAACCCTCCCCCCGGGCTACGCCCATGCCTAGCAGTGTAGTGTTGGTCAGTGATGTATTTATATTTAATAGGCAAAAACAGGACTCTGTGCAATTTTTTTAGAGAAAAAAATAGCGAAACTTGTACCCAATGCTATTGTTGGAGCACTCTAGGGCCTCCATTGCAATTATGTAAGGCAGGCCCTACCAGAAGTGCAGAAAGATACATTTCAGAAGCTATTCAATTTCATGTAGGAAATCGCTTCAATCTGCCGTTTCACCTCTTCTTACTTAAATTTAACTTTATAAGGCCTGCCCTCTTTTTAGTATGAGAAATAATAATTTTATTTAGTAAGTTTTAAATAAAAAAGGATGTATAAAAATATATCTACTCTATAGTATTTGTTATCTAGAATTTAGTTATATCTAGATCTATATATATAAATTCATACATAGAATCTAGATCTATAGATCTAGGTTCATCCATGTTTTTTTAAACTCTCACCTGAATCTCAGCATTTCATTGGCTAAGATTGAAATTGATGTGCCCGGTAAATAGAATAACTAGATGTAAATTCGGATTACTGTTTAAATTATTAGCATATTCTTATTATTATAAAAAGTCACTATTAAAAAGATCAAATGAATTAGTTTATTTGTTTTTTATACTTTAATAGTAATAAACATTCTATAAGGGTTATTTACATTTATTTTAAAGGCTGTAATTTAGATCTAGATCTATATATAAACACTAAAATCTGGCAATGTTTACTTGATCGGCCTGCGGGATATTTAAAGTAAGCCAAAAAAAAAAAAGTTATTATTCCACTTATTGAATGGCTTAAAAATAAAAACACAAATAGATCTTGATCTAGATCTACCTCTAAGTTATCTAGGATTCTTTATATCCAATTTTGAATTTAGAACTATCTACCGATAACCTTAGACTTAGGTGAGTTTTAAATAATTTGGGCTTAAGGATTAGGCTTAGACTACTAACTCTTGTAGTTGTTACGTCTCTGACGCTTGTATTAGTCTAGATCTAGATAGATATAGACTTTATAGAGTACTTGTATTTAAAATTATTTTTAATTTTATGTAAGACTAAGTCTCACTAAGACTGTAGACTAGGTCTACGCTGTAAACTGAGACTCTGTCACTCTTGTTGCTAACTTGTAAGAGTAAGACTTTTTCAAGTTGTCGATCTAGAATCTACTATTTAATCTATTATCATAAATATAGATTCTCTATAGATCTAGTTGTAGTGAATTGTTATTATTATACTAATTATAGGCTATTATACTATTATATAATTATACTGAGAATTATAGTTTTAATTATAGATCTACTTATTATAGGTCTAGTAGTAGAAAAATAGATTTTCATAATTGAGTAGTGACTAGATCTGTAAATTAAGTAAGAAGTGACAGTCAGTAGATGAGTAGTCAGTAGTGTAAGAATAGTAAGATCTAGATCTACTTACTAGACTCTAGATTTAGTTAGATCTACTCATCTAGAAGTTCTAGATCGACTCTGGTACACTAGACTGAGACTGTCTCTCTTGTTGCTAAGGCTAAGTTAGAGTAAGACTTGTACATTGTAGATTTAGAATATAGATCTAGACAATATAGTTGAAGTTGTAGTGTCTAGTGAATTGTTATTATTATAGGTCTAGATCTAGATAATCATGTATATATAATGGTAGATTCTTATATTGGGACTTTCGGGAACTAGGTCAAATTTTTATTTTTTTATTTGGTGACGGTTTAACTTACAAAAAAAAAATGAAAGCAGATTCTTATTCTGCAACTAAAGGACTATAAAAATAGCTGTATTCCTTTGAATTATCACTCATAGACACGATTTTATTTTATAATAAATTGGGTCACTTCATGCTCCTATACTGAACACAGTTTTTGTGCTTTCTCCTTCAGTGCACACTGAGCACCATCAGTGAACACCACTATGTAATTGCAAATAAATTATATCTGTGTTAATTAAAAATTATTTAGATTGTATTAAAAGAAGTAGATTCACTTCTGCAAAATGTAGTTATAGTCTATTGCCTTTCTCTCTCTCTCTCTCTCTGTATATATATTATATATATATATATATATATCGTTAATTGTTTATTTATTTATATACCTATATAATCTATGTGTAGAAACAGACAGAAATAAATCTTTATAGATTATAGATCTATAAATTAATTATTAAATTATAATTTAATAAACATGATATTTTCAACTAGGCTACATGTATTCTTTTTCTCTCTCTCTTTCTTTTAATTCCCATCCAAGGACCCTCTACTTCTTTTCATAATTTGGATGTTCGTTTTGTTACACCTTAACATCCCCTCCCTCCCATAGATGCTTTACGATATTGTTCTTTCATTTATTAAAAAACTGCTTTTCTCACTAAAATCATTCACCATCTTACTCCAAGCCAACCCAACATTTTCAACACAGTTCTTCATAGCATTGAATAAGCTGGCCTGAGTTTGTGTCTTTGACTGAATGTTTTGAAGTATTGTCAATAAGAATAATCTTCGTTTATTTTATACCTTTTAGAATGACGTGTAGAGACAATGTTATAAGAATCAGAATTTTCAATAGTTTCTAGAGATATTTAAAATTATTTATTTTAATACCTTCACATTTTTATATGCATAATCTGTGTGATTATCTGATTTCTGTAGGTGTCCTCGGGCCACATAAAACACTCCCGCAGGCCGCATGTGGCCCGTGGGCTGTAATTTGCCCACCTTTCATCTAGAATTAAGTATATATATATTATATATGTATGTATTTATGTGTGTTTCCTATATTATTCACTAACCCTGTAAGTTTGTTCCCATGCTAGGGTTCTGGTCAAAATATTTAACAAAAATTAATGACTATTAATTATGTTTTTTAAATTGCATGAAATAAAATTACTATACATCATACCAATCTTTTTCAAAGTAGTGAAACAGGGGTATAAACTTTATTTTTTTGTAATAATTACTTGTTTTTACCCACACTTCAGTTGCCTAATAAAAATATAATAAAAAAATAAAATATATATGTGTATATAATATAACCAAGCTTTATAATGACAAGAATTAAAAAAAAAAACCTTTAAATTCTAAATAAGTCATGTTATATAATATATGCACTGAAATACAATGCACATTCATTCATCTTAATGATCTAAAAATTTAATTATTTCATATATTTCAGAAACACTGCCTTGACCATGGCGTCAAGGTCCACTCTTATTAGTCTCAGAGATAAGGAGACACTTGATAGAGATTGTTTATTAGATGGTTTCTTGACTCTCTATGAAGAGTGCACTCATACCAACTTACTCAAGATAGCAAATGTATCTTCTTTTGTTAAAAAATGTGAGCATTAGTAGATACTTACAATTTATGTTACATTAGGCGGTAGTCTCTTAGAGATATCTTTAGTTAGTTAGAGGTATTTTTAGATTTTTTAGCGGTATTATTAGAAGTAAAGTGTCATATAGAGGTATTATAAGATTAGATCTTTTAGAAGTAAATGGAGGCATGGTGGTTGAGCGGTAAAGAGCTTGGCTTCTGAACTGCGGGTCCCAGGTTTGAATCCTGGTGAAGATTTTTAATTTCTGGATCTTTAGGTGCCTCTGAGTCCACCCAGCTCTAATGGGTACATGGCATTAGTTGGGGAAAAGTAAAGGCGGTTGGTCGTTGGACTGGCCACATGACACCCTTGTTAACCCTAGGCCACAGAAACAGATGACCTTTACATCATCTGCCTTATAGATCACATGGTCTGAAAGGGGCTTTTTTTAAGAAGTAAATGGTTAGTTAGAGGTATAAATCAGATTAGATCTTTTAGTGGTATAATCAGAATTAAGTGCAAATAATTCTAAAGTAGATTAAGGAAACATGACATTAAACCTACATTTGTCTTAAGACACCACAAATTTGAATTCTGTGTTTCCTTCTTTTTTTCTTGCTTGTTTTTTTTTTTTCTTTAAATAAAGTAACAAATTTTTGTATTCAATTTATAATTTTGTTTCTACTTACTTGAAAATGTATCTACAGATAATCAAGCAGTAAATCAGACCAAAAAATGCAGGAAGAAAGCTTTTGACTTTGAGGTCAAAGCATTAATTGGAAGAGGTCATTTTGGAGAGGTGCGTGTGGTGAGAGAAAAAGCATCAGACACTGTCTACGCTATGAAGGTTCTCCGCAAGTCAGATTTGTTGGCTCAGCCAGAGGTGAGTTAAAAACTTTAAAAAAATGTATTTATGGGTATGCATTATTTTAAAGGACATTTTTCTTCTTAATTAGTATGGTTTTAAAAACACACACTCTTCCATTAGTTTTGACAACTTTTAAAAAGTAACTCTTTCTCATTAGAGCACATAGCTTGATATTAAAACTGTTCATCTCTCTTTTTATCAATCTATATATATATATTCCTGTAAGCTTAAGTTAATTATTATTAAATCTTCTTAACTATATGCAGACTCATATTTATTTAACACCTTTTTATATTTAGATATATTCTCATTACTATTTTAAATATAATCTTTAAATACTATAATATGCTAAAAATAAAAAAGAACTTTACATCCATTTTCAGAACATATTTGTTCTGGTGTGCTTTGTAACTGACCAAAACTTGACATGCTGTTTTTTGGGTAGAATTTTTGTAAAAATATCTCCTACCCTCTTGTGTATAATTCTTAAGAAAAAACAATTGGTTGATTTTTCCCCTCTAGATATCCTGTTTTGAAGAAGAAAGGAATATTATGGCTACCAGTACAAGTCCTTGGATAACTGAGTTACACTTTGCCTTCCAGGACTCTGTAAATCTGTATCTTGTCATGGATTTTCATGCTGGTGGAGACCTGCTGTCATTGTTGTCCAGGTAATTAAAAATAGTTGCCTGCTTGAAGGGGGGGGGGGGGGTATCTGCACAGACAGAGAAACCTATTGTATTTAAATAGTTGTGAGAAAAAAAAAAAGAAATGCTAAGTTTATTAAATCTATAATTTCAGGGTTAGGTTTTGTGTTTTTTTTGTTGAAGGGTTCAGACGGTATTTGCGATGAACTGAGCTGTGGTTTCCAGATCTGGCAGATATCCATATAGTTTTCGTTCGAAAGAAATGTTTTGGCGCCAGTGTCTCATTCAGGCCTCTTGACAGAGTATGTAGCTAGGGACATGGTCGGCATTCTCTGGGGATCCTCCACAATGGCAAATCTCACTAGTCTCTATATTTAGCTTCCAAAACGTAGTCTCATTTGTTTTTTTTTTTTTTTTAAATAACTTTTACATAGTGCAACTTTCATGCTTATATTATGTTTACAGTGCTATGGTCCTATCTCTTTTGTGGACCAGTGGGGAAAAAGGAGTATCTAAGAGAAGGTTTTCTGTGCTTCTGTATATGCTAAATACTGTAACCAATTATTGTTAGTAATTGGCTCAACATTTCTCTCTTCTAATAATAGGCATGATGACATTTTTGAAGAGAAGATGGCACAGTTTTACATTGCTGAAATAGCTATTGCCATCAACAGTCTACACAACATTGGCTACTTGCATAGGTAAGGACATTTTTCTCCTGTAATATTTTATAATGATTAAAAGCAGACATTCATATGCAGGAATGAATTACTAGAATCAAGCTTGTCTGTCACTTAGTGGGCAAGTGTATTGTGCTTGTATTAACCTATTCATATATATTTTCCTTTCTCTCTTTGCCTTTTTCCCATGCACTCCAGTTGTTATTGGTACTGAATATTATTCATTAAAAATAAATCACTTTTCATTGTGTACATCTAATTAATTGGCTTCTCTTATAATATTAACAGAGACATTAAACCTGAGAATATTCTGCTTGACTGTACTGGTCACATCAAACTTGCTGACTTTGGTTCAGCTGCTAAATTGGATGAAAATAAGAAGGTAAATTTCACTTCATTTTTTAGGGCTTGGTTAATTTTTTAAAATCCCTGTCATCACTTTTTGGAGAGCTCTATGTGAATGGGAATAAATATTAGGCTAACCTTAAGATGCCATCATTTAGGTTATCACCCTTATGGTGCTCATTTATTCTTCCTTGACATGCAGAAAGAAGCTGTTACTTTTTATTTTAAGAGTTGATATATGTGTATATTATACTCACTCGTTGAACAAAGACAAATGGGTTAGTTAAACGTCTACACTGAAATGCACATTTAGTGATATTTTTAAGATGTTTATTCCTTTCTAAACTTAATCCACAGAATAAAAATGTAAATCCAGTTGTTGAAAGAAAGTAGATATCTTAATAAAGATTAAACTAGCAGAACTTTTGTAAAATTGATATAGATTGAAACTTGACTAACCACCTTGATTCACACAAATCTTTTTGAATATTTAAATTGACTTTTCTAGATGCCATAGTGACTTAGAACCCTTTCTCAGAAACTCAGATCAAATTTTATCAACTTGAAGTTTAAGTAATCTCAAAAACACTTTTTCTTTTCTGTTGACCTACTTACAAATTGTGTGCTCTTTTAACACAAATGTGCAGTCAAGCACGACAGTTGGTTTACTGGCAACAACAAAATAAATTTATTTGAAGTCTTGGAGTTGTTGTTTTTTTTAAAATTCTTATTTGTATGTTTAAAAAAAAAATTAAGTTGATAAAATTTTCAGGAAATGCTATGTGATTAAAATTCAACTGGCTATATAATTTTTCCACTCTGATAGAATGGATGAAATTCCTATTATTCTGCTTGAATATTAACAAACTATTTGCCCTGTTAGGAAAAAAATAGGAAGCAGTAAAACAGATGTAGTGAGCAAAACGTGTGCCTGGAGCAACATACTTTATTGGCTGTGCTTCTTTCACAACCCTTCCCCCCATTTTCCATGAACATCACATAGAAATATTATGCATTGTGCCCCTCTTGCTCCCCCCATCTCACTATGCCTCTGCAGTAAAATGATTTGCCAGTTTTAATCAAGTTTTTATTTCAAGGAGTTTCAAAAAGTTTGTTTGTTTAACTTAGGTATCTTCACACATGCCAGTCGGCACTCCAGATTATGTTGCTCCAGAGCTTCTTCAAGCAATGAACAAAAGTAGACAACGAATTACTTACGGTGCAGAGGTGGATTGGTGGTCTTTGGGTGTTTGTGCTTTTGAGATGCTGTTTGGTGCAACACCATTCTCTAATGAACATGCCACTATGGTGTCAACTTATGCTAACATTATGAACTTTAAGGTTGGTTGACTTTTTGTATTTTTGTATAGTCTTTTGGTTTCTTATTAACAATGAACTGTCGTTGGCAAAGTGGTAAAAATCCTATTCTATCAAAGAATTCTATGAATCTTGTTAGAGACAAGGGACTTTAAATCAGAACTTGAGAATTTCTGTGATACTGCTTAAATCTAATAGACACTTAACATTAACTGAAAGTAAAGCTCATATAAGGAGTTACTTGATAAATTGGATAACTATTAGATAACTAACTACTATCTGTCTCATTGCTAAAAAAAAATAATCTGACAGTGATGAATTTTTATATACAGAATACTTTAAAGTTCCCAGCAGAGAGTGATATTTCCGACCAAGCAAAAGATTTCATTAAAAAATTGCTGACAGATTCACACTCTCGCTTAAACTGGTCAGGAATAAAGGCTCATCCTTTTTTCAAAGGAGTTAAATGGGACACCATCAGAGAAAGTGAGTACTTGGAGCTATTTTGTATGAAGTTTTTTGATTTTACAAATTTCTAGATTTTATCAACAAATGTAACTTTAACCACTGATATCTCAAACAGGGGATGCCATATATGTTCCTTCCATTAATGGCCTGGATGATACGTCACACTTTGATGAAGTTGAAAAGGTTCAGCGTCAACCGGATCTCGAAGTATTAAAGCCACAAAATGATTTTTCTGGGCGAGATCTTCCTTTTGTTGGCTTCACATTCTGTAAAACTTCTTCCATTAGCAGTTCAGCCAGCCCTGGTGACTTGAACAATAGCAGTGCTCGTGACCAAGCCAGCTTGGCTTACAAGTCAACTACAAGCGCCTTCATGTTTGATAAGGAGGTGATGAAAATTCTGGCAGAGAAAGATCAGGAAATTAACAGATTAAAAAAACTAGTGCAGTCTTATGAAAGTAATCCATTTCCTAATGATCAAAGATGCTCTTCTTTGTTGGAGACTTGGACTACTATGGATAATGAAATACGGCTTATAGGTCAGTAAAAGCTAGTACTTGTCTTATCAATCAATTTTAACATTTTTTAAACATATGTTAACTATTGCCAAACAAAACCTTTACTTATGCTGTAGTATTACTATATAAGGTTTGTTTTAACAATGTGCATGTATATGGGGGGAAAAAACAGCTTGCATGGTTACAGAGTCATTTTAAAAACAAAAGATTTACTCTCACATGACAAAAAATAACCTTTGCACCTATATTGATCACGATTCAGGTACTGGTGGAATCAGATTTTTAAAAGTGCTTTTAATTTTTGATAGCTGACATTAAATCTTGTTAACTTAGGAGACTGTATACAAAGTAGAGAAGTTTAGAATCTAATTATCTTCTTAACACAGCCAAATTTTGTTCTTTTGAGCCTAACATTATAAATAGAATTTTTGTGAGCCTACAAGTCAACTTTTCGGATACTTGCTTTGCACACTTAACTGTACACATTCATTGATCATTATAGCTATTCATCTCTGGTCCTTTTTTGTTTTAAAGAAAAGTTCTATACAATGAGGCGGGGTGGCTGAGTGATAAAGTGCTTGGCTTCTGAACTCTGGGTCTCATGTTCAAATCCTGGTAAACACTGGGATTTTTTACTTTCTGGATCTTTATGGGCTTCTGAGTCCATCCAGCTCTAATGGGTATGGGACATTAGTTGGGGAAAAGTAAAGGCGGTTGGTCGTTATGCTAGCCACATGACACCCTTATTACAGTGCCGTGGGCCACAGAAAAAGATAAAATTTACATCATCTGCCACATAGATCACAAGGTCTGGAAGGGGTACTTTTTTTTTTACTACATTTTTTTTGTTTTGTTTCTCTCTGAGCAGAGGATGAGTTGCTAGAGGTTAAAATGGAGGAATTTAAAGCTGAGATTGTGTTGCTTCAGTCAGAACAGGAGAAACTTACTGCCCAGCTAAGAGACAGGGAATACCAACTGGCCCAAGCTACAGAAGCTCTCACTGAGGCCAAGTCTCAGCTTGAGGTTCCTTTTTTTTAATTTTTCCTTTCTTTAGAATTTTTTGTTTTGTGTTAAAACTAAAGTGAGCAATCATCAAATCGTTTCTGTATTTGTGTAACACCTGAAGACATTAAGTTAGGTAGAGTAATAAAAATGAAAGTTAAATGTTAGCAGATTAGCTTCTCATAATGAATAACATCTCAATTGAAGTACAATAATGATGTAACTGTCTGAGGATATTACAAATAACTATTATATATATTTTGAAAGTTTACATACTAGAGGAATTATCTTATTAAACCTTTTTTTTTCTTCTTTAGACAACTTAAAATTGCCTCAGATAAATAACAGAAAAAATTGTCCTGAATGCTGTATGCTAAATTTATGTAAAGTTTCAATTTCAAGCTATTAACTTTCTATGGACGCTGGTTAAATTTTCTAAAAAAGAAAAAATGTTTTTTTACATCTTCAATTAGAAAGAAATTTGCTTGATGAAATTCTTTTTAAAAATGATCTAACCAGAATGTTATTGTCAGACTGCTTGAAATAATGGAAATTTGCTTGTTGTAATTCTTTTTAAAGTTATCTAACTGGAATGTTATTGGTTATTGTCAGACTGTTTGAAATAATTGTTACTGTTTTAGGTTCAAAAAAGAAAGCTGGAGAAGGCAAAGAGAATGTCTAGAGAGGAAAACCACAAGGACCTAATGCTCCTCAGTTTGAATAATGAGACTTGGGAGAGCCTTCTGCAGGATAAGCAGGCCACCATAGATGAGATGTCAGTCAAGCTGGCTGAGCTTGAGAAACTGGTGGAAGCCTATGAAGAAAGCGAGGAACAGCAAGCCAGTGAAGTACAGCAGCTGCACCACAAGATGAACAGCTCGTTGCATGACTTGTCCTGTGTAGCTTTGGCAGACGTCAAAATGTCTGGTGGCAGTGGAGTGGCAAAGGTACAAAAAATAAACTTATTTGATTAGTTGGTTTAAGAGCTGTCAGATTTATATTGTAAAAATATAAACCAAAGGTTTGGAACTCACTCCCCATTGCTCTCAAACAGACAACATGCTTCATTCATGAAGAACATGGAGACCTAACTTTATTAGATTAGTTTGTCATTTTAGCTGTTGTGATTATGTTTGTAATGTTATAACATCACCTTGAGTCTACATCATCTTTATTAACAGCATTCTATCAACTAAATTATTATAATTTTATTTAATCAAATAAACATGGAAAAATGCTTGAGGATAGTGGTAACTGCATAATGTAAACTTGATTATTATAATTATTGGTAATCACTAAGATTATTTTTGTTATAGGTTGTGGACTTTAATTTTTTTTTTTTTTTCTCTTTGTTATAATCTTACCTATTTGAGTTATTTTTATATGTCATACTTTGTTTTCAAACAAGTTTGAACTGGACAACTTCCACCATTCTCTCTGTCCATCCAAGAAAAAACTGACCTTACATGTGACCTTAAAAACTGGACGTTGCTCTTTTTTGGATAACCAAAATGTTAGCAAACTTCAGGTAATTGGGCTGCAAACGTTTTGTTTATAGTTGATTATTATGATTTTCTTAATTGTCTTATCATTGTTAATATTAATTTAATGATTTCTTTTATTTTGTGTGTGTGCATATTATCACTCGGCTATTGTTAAAGTTAGCCACTAAGGGAGATAAAATAATAGCTCTCTCTTCTTATCAGGCACTACAGAAAATGGTGGATAAGTATGCAGAGAATGGTAGAGAGTGGCGAGAGAAAGAGGAAGGGATGAATGTTAAAATATCTGCACTGGAGTCTGAGGTGCAGACACTCAAACAGAAGGAGGGAATGGGAAGAAAGATGAAAGATAAGCTGATGGAAAAGGTAATGGCAATAGTATCCATTGAAAAAAAGAAAGTCTTTTGTTACATTTAAATTGATCATAACAGAGTAATAGCTCCTTTAAATGTGTTAGTACTAGTTAAAAATATTTTGTGGTCATGGGCCACCACTACTAATTTGTTGGTACTTAAGATTATTTAAGTATTAGGCTCATCATTATAACAGCTGGGTATGTACTATCCTACCAGTATCACAGAGTACATTTATTTGTACAAGTATAGTGAAATGGTTGTCACTTGGTCATAGCTATGTTCCCTTCTATTTTGTTAGACTAGTGTTTCCCAAATTTTTTCCTTAGCTGAACACTTCGTACATTTTGAATATTTAGTGTAACACTTTGCTTATTTTTTTTAGAGATGGTTATTCATGTGGTGGCCTACTAGTTAATTATTCCAGTAGTTCATGGAACACCTATTCAGGCCTCGCGGAACCCTGGTGTTCACAGTTTTGGAAACACAAATGTGTTGGACCTTATTTTGTTTTACCAATCTGGGGCAGGTATCAAGCTATCAGCATGAAGTAGAGGCACAAAAGACAATCATCAAAGAACTTCAGGAGACTATGAGAAGCTACCTCACTCAGAGTGCAACTTATACAGACAGTGATAAACAGTTGAAGGTAACTTTTTGTTAATGATATCACTTTGGCTTTATCCTTTTGTATTTTTTTTTTTCAAACAGCAATGAAGCCCCTAGCAATCCTTCAGTATTGTACATTACTGTATACTCTACACAAATTGTAAGGTGTATGTATGTATGTATGTTCTCTGTAAAAATCAAAACCATTTGACCAATCCTGATCAAAAAATCTCTTTATATGATGACTCAAAAAGATGTGCACTTTATGTTCTGTCCGACAGGAAGTGCAGCAAAGTAAGCTGTCTTTGGAAACAGAACTCATATCTCTTAAGGAGGAAGTTGATAAATCTCGCCAATCTGCCCTGCACAAAACTAAACAAATGGAGGATGCCATCAAGAAATTAGAGGAGCAGAGATTGCTAGCACAAGATTACAAGTAGGACTCTTTAGAAGTTTCTACATTAGTTTTCCATTCACATTAATTTTCTTTTTAGTCATTGAACAATCAGTTTTGCTAATGTGGGTTTCTATTTCATTTCAGAAATAAGTTTGATTGTCAGGTGGAGTTGACTGAGGCCAAAGTTCGATCTCTGGAGGATGAGCTAGCCAAGGTCACTTCTGATCGGCAACGACTTGAGAGAAGGGAAGCCACTCTAACAACACAGGTAATGAGACTCTAAATTGATTTATCCATGCAAAACACTTAATTTATAAATACATTTTTCTCAATTGAATGTTATGATTTCTTGCTGTCTTTTTAGGTGGAGACCTTGCAAAGTCTACTTGATGACAGGACCTTGGAGCTGGAGAAACTGGAGAGAAGAAATACAGACTTGCAGACACACTTACAACAGTTGCAGCAGAGGAACACTGACCTACAAGTAATATTTTAAACAATTTACTTGATAATATACTCACTTGCTATCAATGGCAGTACAGCTTATTTGTAAAACTTACGTATTGCTGAGTATCAAAAAAATTTAACATACAATTGAGTAATTTTTAACTAGTTTTTTTACGTGATAGACCTTGCCAATGTTTTGTACCGATCGACTCTTGTAGAACCATGTGTACATATTTAATATTATAACAGGTGCAAGTTGAATCCTTACAAAAGGCCTCTGTGCAAAATGATGAGCAAAAGCAGTCAAAGGCAGAGCTTAACTTTCAGATCAGCCGTCTACAGCAACAAAACACTGACCTGGAACGTCGCATTACCACAGCTCTGAGAGACAAGCAAGGGCTGGAGGATAAAGTGGCTGCCGCAGAAAGAGAAAAAGAAAGGCTGCTGAGGAGGATAGAAAGGCTGGAGACATCAGAGAAAGAGAAACGTGAACTAGAGACAAAGCTGGAGAAGATAGCTACATTGGAGAGAGAGAACAGAAGGCTAGAGATGAAGGTCATTATCTCTACATTACAGTTACACATGATTTTCATTGTCTTGCTTATATAAGAATTCCAAGTCATTTTAATTTAACTCTTTCTCTCGGTTATTATTTTCCATGTTCTAATGGAATTATTCAATTTGCTTATTTGTAATTCACTATCCCATTAAACTTCAATAACCTTTTTGTTTTGATCAAAATATGTTATATTTGGTATAGACTTAAAGGATGCTCTTTTTACACAATACAATTTAACATTTATAAACCAAAATTTAATTTAAATTAATGGGGTAAAATCAATATCGTCAATTAGGAGAGAAATAGTTAAATCTTCACTTTTTTCTTTACAAACATAGAAAAGTATTGTTTTGTTTTTTTTATTTATCCTTTTCTTCTGACTTCCATTAAATCCGATACCAGTAACTTAAAAGCATTTAATAGTTTTCTCTGTGAAGCTAAACTTGGACATTTTGTATGTCTATTATCTACTTTTATTATATCCAAACTCACAACCACTTTCAAGTTTCTTTGTCTTGATAGCTGATAATACATACTTCTTAAGCATCACTTGCAAGAATGTCTTAGATCTTTTGCTTCTTCTTTAATGAAGTAGATTCAAATGAAACAATATTTTATTTAAATTAACTGCTAGCGTTCATTTTAAATTTAGTCTTAAAATTGTAAAATACTGACATTAAGAGGATTTTATGTAATATTTCAAGATATTTATCTATTGTTCTGTATCTCTAAGGTTGAACGCTTATCAGCATTTGAAAAGGATAAATTAAACCTCGAGGAAAAATTGGAAAAACTGGAGATGAATCTCCGAAAAGAGAAAATCAAAGTTGAGTCATTGACTGCTGAGAGAAAAGATTTGGAACAAAAACTGAAATCCATTCAAGACCAGAAAGTTGCTACTACCAGTGAAGAAATAGCTCAGCTCAAGGTCAAGGTGGCCCTGGTAGATATGGCGGAGAAGGAGAAGGCAAGGCTTGAGCGGGAGTTGGCGACTGTTAAGGCTGATAAAGATGCAGTGGAGCAATTGAGGGACAAAGAAAAAATCTTGATGGATAAATTGAAAGGGGAGAAAGCAGAAGCAGAAAAGGTAAAGGATAAAGTCCTGAATGAAAAGAGCAATTTAGAGAAGCAGAAGGACTTGCTAGCAAAGGAGAAAAATCTGGCAGAGAAATTGTTACAAGAACTAAAGAATGAGAAGCATTCCTCAGATGAGTGCGTCAAGAAGCTGAACAGAGAGATCGATAGACTGGAATCAAGCCTAGGCAAGCTTCAGGAGCAATGCAAGAGCTCAGATGACTCTGATGTCAACAAGCTGAGCCTGGAAATTGACCGTCTCAAAAAACTGGTGGATAGGCTGGAGAAGGACAAGGGTGGACAGGAGAAGAGGTGTAGCGTGGAGCTGGGGGGTACCTTGGTCAGCAGGCTGCAGAGGGAGAACACAGAGCTTAGAAAGCAAGTTGAGAGCCTGGAGAAACAAGTTGGAAAGAGTAGTCCTCAGAGACCTTTCAACAGGAGAACCTCTCTGGCAATGCTACAGGAGAGTGGAACTCTTCAGAAATTAAGACAGGAACATGAAGACAAGGTAGGCACAATTTGTGTATAACTCTACTGTCATGTCTGCTGTAATGGATGCCATTGTAATAAGATGTACTTGAAGTATTTCTAACTATCTTGATAATTCTAGATGTGTGTATACCTTGTAGGATCAAAGACTCAATAACTAAGTTCACTCAAGATGAATACTATAAACAATCTTTAATACAGAATGGGCCACAGTCGAGTCCGTCACTAACAATGATGTTACCCCTTTGAAAGTCTAGCAATAACTGATTTTTAAAAGTCTACCCTAATCTCTAACCTCAATGTCACTATAAAATGTGTGTTCACTGTCAATCTAATATAGTATGTAACTAAACTAACTAAACTAGGTATCTAACACTGCTTTATCATTTTCAAAGATGTTAGGAAGATGTTGTTTTTTTGGTTGGATCCCCTCATACAGTTGATTTGTTTTCAGGTAAAAGGCTTAGAAAAAGAAATAACAGAAATGAAATTGAAACTAAGTAGACAACAGACTGAATCTCTGGCACAAGACAAGGTGAGACCTTCTGTAATCAATATAAAAGTCTTTGGATAAATTTTAGGGGAGATCTTGGCATATGAGTTACTCATGAAAGACTTTTCTAGCTAGTGAACTTTAAACATAGCGCATTTCTTTGCTTTTCACAGAACAAGACAACGGCTGAAGAGATGAAGGTCAAGGTAAAAGAACTGGAAGATGTGGTGACCTCACTTAAGAATGAGCTGAGGGACAAAAAAAATGATGCAGAGGAATTGAGGTCAAGGTTGGATGTGCAAACAGCTAATGTGATGGAGCTGCGAACTGAGGTTATTAGCAGATTTAAATGTTTCATTAGTTTTAGTTCAGCTGTTTCATTTACATGTTAAGACAGAACAAAAACAAACAACTAATACTATTCATGTAGTGCAGCTGTAACCAACAAACACATGGGTGTAATACTTTTTTCAGAAAATGAAAGGTTTAGTTTAGCTTTCTTAATGAAAAGTATTTGTACTAAATGTAATAAAAAGGTTGGGAATCACTGCAATAGTTTGCTAAATGTATTCCTAGTAAAGAATCTGATTAAGTAGTAATTTATTAAAATTTAAAAAAATATTTTATAGTTAACACATTTTAAATCCTTTTATTTTTTTAAATAATTAACTCAGTGTCAAAAGATGGCAATCAAATGTGATATGGTTAAAAATGAAAAATGTTTTAGGTATTAATGAAACAAAATTTAAAGTCTAAAGACCATGTTATTGGTTAATATTTGTTTATTGATATTAAAGGGAAACTCCGATGGTTTTAACAATTTTTTGTATAGTATGTGTTTTAATTTACAGATAATAAATGTAATATTTTTTTTAACGATTGGTTAAATGATGTTCAGAATGGTTGAGGGGAGTGATGTTTGACTGAGTTAAAACTAAAATCTCAAAGAACACTGTTTTTTTTTTACTGACTAATTTATTAAATATAAATGTTTCTAAGCATTTAAATACAAAATGGTAAAATGTATACTATTACAACTTTTTACGCAGAATTTTAATATCTCACTCAATAACTCAAATTAAAAAACCATCAGAGTTTCCCTTTAATTTAGTAATTGGCATATAATTATTTGAATAATAATCTTAAAGTAATTTCCATGAGGCGGGGTGGATAAGCGGTAAAGACCTTGGCTTCTGAACCATGGGTTCCGGGTTCGAATCTTGGTGATGACTGTGATTTTTTATTTCGGGACTCTTTGGGCGCCTCTGAGTCCACCCTGCTCTAATCGGTACCTGACATTAGTTGGGGAAAAGTAATGGTGGTTGGTTGTTGTGCTGGTCACATGACACCCTCGTTAAACGTAGGCCACAGAATCAGATTAGCCTTACATCATCTGCCCTATAGACCACAAGGTCTGAAAGGGCAACTTTACTTTTTTACTTTAATTTCCATAGCTCATTAGCTAAGGTACCTATAATGGCATGAAAAATGAATGTTGAGCTTATTCATTGCTACCTGTTTCAAGCTTGGCAATATTTGATGGCTATATTTTGTGTTTTAAACACAAGGTGTGGGTTGAATACCTTGAGACGGCTTTTGTAAGTGATAATGTTTGTAACATTTGTGTCATCAATTGATTTCAGATTGAAGAGCTGATGAAGACTGAGAATGATTTGGTCACACAGCTGGAGAAAGAAGCCCTGAGAGCCAAACAGGCAACTGAAGAGAAAGAGAAGCTTGCTGCCCAGTTAAAGGTCAGTGAGACATTTTTTTTTTTTTAATGATGCTCAATTATAATTTGTTTGAATTATTTAATCATTCTGTCTAGGTCTTATAAATAGTCTGTTTTTATTTAAAGTAAAGGCTTTTTATTTGAATCTTTTATTGTATGTAATGTTAATTTTTTTCTTTAGCTTTGAATGATTGCCGTCTCCACATCAATAATGTTATCTAAAATTATTTTCCCCTACACACTGATGTACTTTTCTTTAATATCTTTATCAGTTAAAATATATCCTAATCATATTTGGAAAATCTATTTTAGAAATACGAATCTCAGCCTGCAAGAATGTCTGGTGAATTAAAATTTGAAAAAGTGCAAATTGAATCTAAAGTACAGGAGTTGACTGGAGAAAGAGATTCATTGAAGGTGAGACTGAATGACTAACTCAATTACTACATTATGTAAGCAATCTGTATATAAACTTTTAAATTGTAATGATTAAAAAAATTCTCTATTCTTTAAGGCCCAGCTTGACTCCATGAAGACTGGACTAGGAGATGATGTGAATGGACTGGCATCACAAGTACAAGACCTGCAGCAGCAGCTACAGGAGGCCAGAAGAGAGGTGGAGATTAGGAGAGGTGCATCTGAGGTATGGAGATAATCATCATCATTATATACTCTTAAGTGGTTTGTGTGCAACTAATGAATGTATTTTTTGTATGTTGTTTTGGTTTTGCTAATTTGCTTCATCTAGGGGGAGGCTGTTAAGTGTTAAGAAAATTTTGCCAAGTATATTTCCAGATTTGACAAATTCAGTTATCTGACACTGCACCAACGTCTTATCTATTAACAGCATACCATTCACTTTAAAATAAATCTAAACTATAAACTACAAGCTTGTTAAGGATGTATTTGATTTAATGTTTTATTGTTGTTCCAGTATTCTGGCGGAGATATCCCAGCATACCTTCGTCATGAGCTGGAAGAGTCCAACCTGGCATTGAGTGAGGCCAGATCTCTACTGGCTGCATCCAAACGCCAGGAGCTGGAACTGAGAGACAGAATAGACAGACTTCAACACATACTTGATAATAAAGCTGTGGAGAATGCCAGATACTTACAAGTTTGTGATTTGGACTCAATATAACAAATTTAATTTGACAATAATATTGTAGGAAATGAGAACAATATACTTTGCTTTATATATATATATATATATATATATCATTATTTGAAACGAAAATGAGTTTCGCTAAGAAAATAATTCCATTTTTTAAAAATACAATGAACAACTTGAAATGTTGACAGAATGCCCAAGATGCTCTAGCAGAACTGAAAACCTTGAAGTCTCAACATGATACACTACAGAGACAATACAAGGTACTATTTTTTGTTAATTATTATTATTTTTGAGGAAGTGTTTTTTTTTTTTTTCCAATTGTGACAATGGCCGACAGGCACTAAATTTAGCAAAATGGGATATTTGAAATTGTAATTTTTTTTTTTTATTTAATCATTGTTTATTGACTTCAGTGATCTTTCAGTTTGGTGAAAGCAATTCTCAAAGTAATTTTGCCAAAAGACTTACAAATGACAATAACTTGGGTCATTGCTGTTGTTATGTTGAGTAAATGTTTTTTCAGGTCCTGGAAGACAAACATGCCAGCTTGCAGAAGGAAAGAGGTTCTAACAACAAAGAGACAGTCAGCCTGATGGAAGAGATCAAGACCAAACAGCAGCAGTATGAGATGGAATTTAAGGTAGACTTGCCAACTTAACAAATTTTTTTTTTGGTCCTTTAGTCTATTTCTGTTTCTTTACATTATCTTCCCTATAGACCACAAGGTCTGAAAGGGGAACTTTACTACTAATTTTTACTTTTAGTCTATTTAACTGCTTTTCTTTGTTCTCTCTTGTGAATAGAAAAATTTTCTATTCAGATCCTTTTCTGAGCTGCTTACCTCCCTAGTCACTTTACTTGATCTCACTTATGCTAATATTCCAATGTGTTTGTCTCCTAGAAAGTGGAACAGTTGACCAAAGTGTGCACAGAGCTTGAAGATCAAGTGAAGGACTTGGAACATCTGGTGGAAGAAAGCAAGAAGAGGGAGGCTGAATGGGAGAGCATTAAGTAAGAACAGCTTTGTTTTGTGTTCTTTTCAGCTTTGTTTGTGTTCTTTTCATCTTTGTTAAGTAATAGTCACATATTAAAAAATAACTTTAATGATAGATAAGAAAAAGTTCTCAATAATTACCCCAAACCTTTTCTCTATTAACCTAATTGTGTTTCAGAAACACCTATGAGAAAGCTGTAGTTGAGAGAGAAGATGAACTGGATGGTGCTACACAACAATTACAGGCTGTGTCAATGGCCAGGTAAAGGTTTAATACTTTAGGTCTATCTGTAAAACAACTGTCCTAAAGGCCTCCTCAATGCCCTTTTGATGTCTTTTTTACACCCCTGAGCTCTCTCATTGATCTTGAAGTTGTCCCATTAAAGTCTTAAGCTCAAAAATTATTTTTTATTTCTCTTCGCTTGAGTGAATGCAATCATTAAATTGGTCTGAGGAATATGTGGATTTCTTTGTGTCTGAAATCTTTAGAATATGTCTTGGCACATTCTATAGTTTTTAACTACATAACATCCTTGTAATTTGTTGGCTGAAGACAATGTAAAGCCTGTACATTCCTGTCTATGGGTATGTCTGCATTGAAATGGAGATAGAACTTGGATATTTGTTTACATGCTTTAAATATCTGTATTTGAATATACCTTTATTTTACAATACGCTTTCTTTAATGTCAGTTATTTGTGTTAATCAGGTCAGCAGCATCTGAAAAGATGTCTTCCATGAAACAGCAAATGGAATCAATGAGAGCTCTCCATAAGGCAGAGATTGAGAAACTAAATCACAGCTTAAGGGAGGAGAAGGCCACCGTTGCCAAGTTAACACAAAAGGTTCTTTTTATTTTTCTTTTACTGATAGCATCTTCTTCTTCTAGCCAGCTTTATTGCTGCTGAGCTGTGAGCTCTTTTGCAGACTGTGCCAAGGAAAAAAAGTGTGCTGTTTTCTTCAGTTGTTCAGCACTACCGTACAGGGTGTTGGTTATGTTGGGCTGTAGTGGAAGTAGGGTCTGCCTAAGGTGGATTAGGGAGGGGCATTCAAAGGAAATATGGTTTATGGTTTCAAAGGGGTGGGTGAAGTTGTGTGGAGATTATTTTGTTCAGCTGGTAATTTAATAGTGGTGTGTGTCCTGTTCTTAGTTGGAAAATTGTAAATTGTTCTTTGCGGGAGAGGAAGTTAATACTGTCCAGTTTGTTAGGTGTAGTCATTTCTTTGTACATGGCTCTGCCTGTGTTTCCTGATGCCCATAGGTTGAGCCACTCCTCTTTGTGATTGTTGACTAACATTGAGCCACCTTGTCCCATGGATATTCCGATTACAGTCTTCAGACCTAGATGTTTTCTTTTATGTCAGTATTGGAGAAAATTGCCAAGACTGAAAACTCCCTTAAAATGCGGGGACTATATATTTAAAAAAAAAAGCCTGTGGAAACACCCAGCCTACACTAAATTACTGATAGCATCACATTATGGATGTAAATATTATTGATTATTTAGTATTTTCATTTTTAAAAATATATTTCATGGACAGTTAAAAATGTATACAAGATTTGCAACATTTCAGGAGGCATGGTGGCTGAGCGGTAAAGTGCTTGGTTTCTAATCCTGCTGAAGACTGGAATTTTTAATTTCAGGATCTTTGGACGCCTCTGAGTCCACCCAGCTCTGATGGGTACCTTACATTAGCTGGGGAAAAGTAAAGGCGGTTGGTCATTGTGCTGGTCACATATCACCTTTATTAACCCTAGCCCACAAAAGCAGATGACCTTTAGACCACAAGGTCTGTAAGGGGAACTTTACTTTTATTTTATGGACAATAAAAAATGTATACAAGACTCGCAACATTAATAACATGACAATCCTCTTATTAGTAGAGAATGGTCATGTTATTAAAATGTTTCAAGTCTTGTAGTTTTGAGGATGATTTACAGGAAGCGAAGTACCTTATATCCGAATTTTTATGATAGAAAAATGTTATTTTTAGTTACATTGTCTAATCATAAATCAAATTATACTTACATTTATACTTATAGTTTTTACGTGCCGACCCTCTTTTTTTTTTTTTTTTTTTTGAGCCTCGCTCTATGTCACTGCGAAAATTATGTGGGGTAATTCTTGTCGGATTTGCACAAATAAAATAGTTATCTTTCCATGACTTTCTCATTGTAGTGTACCGCAAACTTGGGCCACAAAGAGAATTATATATATAGATGGAGATTTTTTTGTTTGAGGATACAGATCAACTTATTTACATAAAACAGGCTTTTCAAATGGTAAATTTAGTATAACTATGCATTATTCAATAAAAGTATGCCATGTACTCAACAGCTGTCAGATGCCTTAGAAAAAGACTCAACATCAATCCAAGTGTATGAGAGTCAGATGAAGGAGCTGGACAAATCCAATCAAGAGAAAATGAAGTTAAAGGAAGAGGTTTGTTCCCCTGAGTCTAACCCTGATCATTATAATTATAGCCTTTTAGTCTTGTCTACGTTTTACATATTTATGACTGATTGGTTCCATAAAGAAATATTTTGTCTGGTCTAATTATTGTTATTGAAATGTGTAAACGTTTTGTTTTTTTTTGGTTTTACTGATCTTGCAAAACATAGTGTAATAAAACCAATTGTACAAAAGTAATAATCCAATCTTTAATTATAAAACAATGCCTGTTAAATTAAGATGTACTGTAAATTCTTTTCAGACTTTTAATAAAACTTAATTTTTGTATGTATTCATTTAAATATTTTCTTTTTGTCTTAAAATAATAGAATTTTCTTGTCTGTATGCAGCTCAAAATGGGGGCTTGGCTTTTAAATCGAGGATCTTGGTTTTGAATCTTGGTGAAGACTGGAATTTTGAATTTCAGGATTTCTTTGGGTGCTTGAGTTCACCCAACTATAATCGGTACCTAACAAACGTTTGGTTGTTGTGTTAGCCAAATGAAACCTTTGTTAACCAAAACAGATGACCTTTAAATCATCTGCCTTGTAAACTGCAAAATTTGAAAAGGGGTACTTTACTTTTTTTATGCATCTGAAATGGGTGTGTGACAGTTTTCTGGACAATTATAGGGTTATACACATGACAAATGAGAATATGTAAAACCTCTTAGTTATCTGGTAACATTTGATGTATAGTTGTGTTCATCCTGAGTTTGATCCCCACTGTGAAAGCTGTCTCTGGTCATGTCCACAGCTAACTCAAGCACTTAGTGAAAACTGCTCTTTCCGAAAAGAGAACCTCAAGCTGAAAAAACATTTGGATGATGCCATTGATAAGTTTGAGATGATCATTGGTGAGAAAGTGAGTCTGGAGAATTTCACTGAAGTCTTACAAGTGAGTCATACATTCAATTTACTTTCTTACCAGCTTTATTACATGAAAATCAGTAAATAAACCCAACATTTCAATACAAAGAAAATATTGTAAAACTTTTGATGAAATAAACAAGTCAGGTTTTTGTTGTATTGATATTTATGTGTCGTCCAAATAGACTTTTTTTTGTTTTTTTTACAATGTATAACTCATGTGCAGCCTACATTGAGAATGACTTAAGATTTAATACAACAAAAAAAAAAGAATTTGACTTTATTTTGTTTAAAAGTAATTTATTCCCTAACACTCAGTGCAGTCAATCTTTGAGTCTCAAGTCTAAATGTTGTCTAAGTCATACTGTGTAATTGCTATTTCTTTTCTGCCTTAAAATAATATATATTACAATGCTTATTAACTAACTCTCTTTTAAAACTTAAAGCTATAACTTAGTAGTACTAATAAAACATACATTTATCACTCCTATAGTTGCTCTGACAATGTCAGATTAACTTTGGTCATTTTACTAAGTAATTGTGTCTGGGTAAAATGTCTTTGTATTACCCTTAGATTTTCTTCTAAAAATAAAAGTAGATATAAATTTGTCATTCATTCAACTCTAAAGTGTTGGTTCCTTTTGGAAAGTCTAGGCATTTAGTCAAGTCCTCCACCCTCCAATACCTTTTGAGATTTAGAAGTTGACTGCATTAATTTATATATATACTTGCATGCTTCAACATATTCAAGATATTTTATTGTTTTAGAATTTCTGAATTCTTTTATATAACCATTTTTCTTCTTTATTCTTCTTAAATATACCTAATACTTTTGATCAGATTTTTTAAATATTTTTTTAATGTGTCTCAGGCAACAGTGCTCTTCTTCTTTGCTTAAATTTGGATACCTCTAATGATTTCTGTTTCCACTCCAGTGGTCAGCAAAGCGGATTTCTTTATATTAGCAATTATCAAAATGATGTGAACATAGGGGTCCACTATGTTTTTTTAGTCTGAGGTTATGATTTAATGTAGATAGTTTATTGCACAATTATGTGTCATTTCAGATGTAAACAATCCTTATAATAAAGCAGGTACTTAGTCACCTTTGTGCACCAAGTTAAGTAGAAATCACTTGGACTACATATACAAATCTATATCATATTGCTTTTCAATAAGGTCACAAAAAATATGATTAAAAAAAATACTGTTCCTATCAACCAATGTTTATGGGCATGCATTCTCCTTTAACCCAATACCAAATATAACATTTTCTGATAACAAACAAAAAAGTGATTAAAGTTTAATCAGAACAGGGAAGTGAAATACAAAGGAATAAAACAAATACAGAGAAAGTTAAGTAAAACTATATCCTTTAACCTTCTACCTTGCTTTGCAACTGAAAGGGCAATAGTGCCCCTACAATTTTGTATTACTTCAAGAAAACAAATAAAACTTTTTATAATTTTAGTTTTATTGTTGGGCATCACATTTATGGGTTTAATTTTGTGTAATTCTTAAAAACTCATTTTTTTTAAACCTTTTTTTTTCTGTAGGTACTTAGTTTTTTTTCCTTTTTAAACAAAATTTAACACAATTAAAAGAAAAAAAAATCACTTTGAAGCTATGACATAAAAAAATACTGTTTTCTGGAGTATTCTGAATTGCCCAGGAGTGTTTGTAGAAACAACAAATGTAAATGATAGTGATTCATTATTGTGAAAAGGTTGAAGTATATATATATAAAGTTGTATTATATTCTTTTCTACATGTAGAGGTGTCACAATAATGTGAAGTGTTATCACTGTGGACAGTAAAAAAACCCAACTTGGCTATAGAATCTAAATATATCAGAATTATTCAATGATATAAGCTAACACTTTTCAGCTCTTTCAAGATAGATCTAATCAGTTTACATAGCAAAAAAGATAGTGTAATAGGTGAGCAATAAAGCTATACAAAAAGGGACATCACTCTTACAATCTGGATGAAGCCTGCTGTGATTGTCTTAGGAAAGAGTAATTAAATGTTTGTTCCATGATGAGCCTTTAGTGTTTGTTCTAACTCCATGGTATCTCACACCTCACCTGATTAGGGCCTTCACTTCCTGGACAAGTATAAGTTTGAGAGTACGATTGGTCAACAGATGAAGCTGATAGACTACCTCCAGGATCTCTACCTAGAACACAGTGGCAATAAGAAAAAGGTAGTGGAATATGCACATTTCACTTAGTTTACCCTTGGAATACTTCTGTAGCATACATTTAGTTTGCTTATCTTTGTATTCAAATGACTTCCTAATTGTTTCAATGTGGTTGCTGTTTGCTGTGTTAGAGGTAAACACATTTTTTTGTAGACAAATGCCTAAAAGTTAATTCATAAATCATGCTATACGTAATTATTAATTATCCTCAACATATTTTTAAAGGGATTTTTAAACATTTCTTTTGATTTTTTGTAAAATGAAACACACATTTTTCCATTAAAAAACTGGTTTCAATTTTTATCTCCAAAGAAAAAAATAATTACCTATAATTAATTAAAATATTTTTGTCATGCCCTAACTTTGATTTTGACATTTTCTGTAACTTAGCCTAAATTTCCAGATTAAAATAATCTCCAAAACAAATTTAATTTTTTAAGACAAATTAAAACCAAAAAATTACAGAATTATCAAATAGTCTGATGCTCAAGTGCTTGTGATGGTATCGGCTCTTTTGTGGTTTAATTCTTACACTATTTTTCCCTCCATTAGAAACATTTCGAATTTTAAGAAGATGTGTCATTGTGCTGGCAACAGCTATTTAGAAATCTATTTTGACTATTACTCCTGATAAAGATATGTGTACTTAAAATAGATGACAGCTGCTTAAAATATATGACAGCTGAAGTCATGAAAATGATCTAGACAAATGTATTCTAAGATTCCTTTTCTGCATTAAGTACCTTTACTTATGCTGAATTGAACTTTTGATTTAGCTTCTGCTATAAAACAAAGGTATATATCTGTTGAGAAAGAGAGGGTCACCAAGATGTTTTAATGTTCTACGGTTTTAAGAAGTAAACTGCTTAGAAATCATTCCATCCACAAGAGATTTATTTTGTGCATTAGTTTATGCCAGACATAGTTTCTTCTTTCTTTATATTAAATTTTAAATGAGTGGATTAGGAAAACATTTTGCTATAAATATTCTTGTTTAAGGTTTACATCACTCTTTTTTTTTTTTTTGCTTGAACCAATAAATTTGATGCAGTGCTAAGGACTTATTATTTGCTGATAGATTACTCCTGTTTATAGTTAGAAGTTTTGTAATCAGTGTTAATAATTTTTTTTTTTTTTTTTTTTAAAGAAATCTAAGGTTTGTTTTACTTTTTGTTGTTGTTGACTATTGCATCTAGATTTTCATCGAATGTTATTCTAATGAATGTTTCAGACACATATAATAAAATGCATGTAATTTGTTTCTAGCTGTCTGGCATGTTGGGCACTACTTTTTTTTTTTATATGAAAGAAATTGAAACAAAAAATCCCAAATATGTTTGAAAAGATAAGCTGTAAAAGATTATATAATTATAGTTTTGACCAATAGGATTTTACTCTGTCCTTTCTTGAAGGTCCTTATGAGACTTATTTAGCGAGTTTGTTTTCATTATATTTTTCATCAATTATTTCATTTTGTGCATGTGCTGTTCTTATGAAATGGTAAAAGTTGATTGCATTTGACTGCATGCATTTTTTTATAAAATCTCAAGTCAAAAGGATTTCCATCTTTGAATTAATCATGTATAAATTTATTCATCACTCTGATAAGCTAGTGAATAAATTTATTTTTGCATCATTCTAATATGCTAGTGAATTAATTGATTTACTTTTGCATCATTCTGTAATGAATGAATGAATTAATCTATGCATCATTCTTATACCCTAGTGAATTAATTAATGAATTTATGCATTATTCTTATACCCTAGTGAATTAATTAATTAATTTATGCATCATTCTTAAACCCTAGTGAATTAATTAATGAATTTATGCATCATTCTTAAATTAAAGGCCAGTAAATAATTTTATTAATTTTTGCATCATTCTGACATGCTAGTGAATTAGTTTATTCATTTATGCATCATTCTTATACCCTTGAGGATTAATTAATGAATTTCTGCAACATTCTTAAAGGCTAGTAAAAAATTTCATTAAATTTTTGCCTCATTCTGATAGACTAATTTATTCATATTAATTAATGAATTTATGCATCATTCTTAAATGTTAGTAAATAATTTCATTAAATTTTTGCCTCATTCTGATTGACTAATTTATGCATAATAATGGTTACAATTATGGAAAATAGATTTACAAATTGACATTTGCTTAGTTCCACAACAAAAGAAAATTGCTCCTTTAGAATTCATTTTTTTTCTTAGATGTTTCACTTTCATTCTTTACACATCATTGTCTTTTAAGAGCTTAATTTTAGTTCAATTCTATACATGGAAATGACTATTTGATAGAATAAGAAATAAAAAAAAATTTAACAAAAAAAGAGGTAGTCATTTATCATCAATGTAAAAACCTTGAAATAGTGTCAGATTTCTATTTTTTAAATTAAAGTTTGATAATATACTTTATTGAATTTTTCTATTTTTTTAATTTATTTTTTATTTTTTTTGTTTTGTTTTAAACAACCCTATTACAAAAAGATGTGACTAAATAGTCTTCTTGTTTTTTTTGTGCTTCTCTGATACATTTTTAAAAAAACTATTTACATTTGTTTAAACAGGGGCTGTTTGGCACAAAGAGCAGCAGTAAAGATAGTCACCCCAAGCCAACCTTGCCAATATCATTTTCAGATCTACAGACAGCCCTGGAGCAGGAGCGTACCAAAACTGGCATTCTGCAGGACAAAGTAGACAGGTTGCGTGAGGAAAACTTGCAACAGACCAATGAGTGTAAGTAATAAGTTATGGAGGATATTTTTTTTGTAACTAATCTGTGCAAAGTTCAGACCAAAATTTGACTCGCCGTGCCCCAGCTGCAAGGTGAAAGAGGAAGCCATGTCTCCTATTCTTTCTGAGTGCCTAGACTTGCTGGAGCTACATATTCTTGACTTGTATGTTAATAAACCTGCATTGTGCATAACTACATGGTTTCTGTCCAAAGTTTTTGAAAAAGGGAATTTGAGCTTCTCAGGCCTTCACTCCAATGGAGTTTGATGATGATTGATAAAACTGGGGTCAAAAAAAGAAGCCCAGATGGGTAGAAGTTAGATATCAATTTAAACTTGAGTTACCTATCTCATTTGTGTAAAGAAAATGTTAAGAGGGCTGTTTTGGGATCATCACTTGGTCAAGAATTAGGCAGAATAGGCTAATAATAGTGAAGAAGGCTTATTAAATGAGGAACCAAAATGAAATGTATTTACAAAAATCATTTCTCTATCTGGTTTAACCATTTAGCAGGTTGGATTAATAAGATAAAGAAAGGTAACGAACTGGTTTGAATTAAAAACGTATAAATTTCCTACCTGTTAAATTTTATATTTCTTTTATTTTTTAAATAAATTGTTTCCATTTCAGTTCAAAAATTTATTTTTTGATAGCTGTTTGTTTTTGTTTTTTTTTAGCTTTCATATTATTTTTCTTTTATGTTTCACTAATAGAAAAAAAAAATTGAAAAGAATTTTTTGGGGGGGGGGGGGGGGGTATTTAAATTCCAATTACTGTTTATTTGAAAAGTGCTGATAGCTAGTGGTGAGAAATGTAAATATTTTTCTTGCTCTATATACTAGGAACAATATACAGCTAAAGGGGGAGAGTAAAATTAATAATCTTGTTAGTGTTGCTTGTAATTTCTTTTAAGGTGCACATTCAAGTCTTAACACCACATTTCAATAAGATAAATTGTTTTTTATCTTTGTTCCTCTGAGAATAATTTGACAGTATGTAGAAAAGGCATTGCCTTCCCAAAGTTTTAGCTTAGATTATGGTTTTAATTCTAATAAAATATTTTCAATGCTGATATAGGTCGTCATTGTTATAGCAGTAGATTTATTATTAATAATTTGAATATTTTTTTAAAGTAATAACTTATAAGTAGAAGAAACTTTTAATTTTTTAAAAATGGATAGTTGTGATTATTTCTGTGGGTCTGTCTTTTACTGAATGTGATAATGGCTCATTGGAAAGTTTATTAATTGTGATATAGTAATGTGTTTTTATAATGATTTGAATTACCTATTGTAAGTTGGTCAAAATGTATAATCATTGATTAATTCTGCTATACTAAATTTATTAAAAATACTAAAACTAAATATATGTTATAAAAATTCTGTACTATTAGGTTGCCCAAAATACTAAAAATAAATAGATAGCTATTTATGATTTCTTTTAAATGTTAAATTTCATTACATTTAGTGCTAAAGCTGAAACAGTCAGGAAAAGTCCAGGCCAATGTGACTGTTAAACTGACTGATGCTGCCCGAAATGCGCTGGCCAACCCACCTGGCAGCCGTTCATCTGAGATGATGGGAACTAATTCCTCCTCCTCTCTAGCTTCGTCTGGGTCCTCCTCATCCTCTAAGTCCAGTCATTCTAGAGGGAAAAGTCCACACACACCGCGCAATCAACGAAGGGATCTGTCCCTTCAGCAAGGGTCTTACAAAATCCCAGAAGCTTTCCCAACACCACAGAGAATGCACCACAACATACCACACAGGTAAGAAGTTGACAAGCATTACAGTTAGATCAGAGAGTTGTTGCTGATAAGTCAAGGGACAGATGATGATGGTTATATAATATAAATAATAGGGATTTAGAGAAGGAACACTGTTCTCAAAACACTTGACTATAAAATTTAATATCTATATCTTAAAACTTCATCCATCAAATAATTGAGATAGTTTTGTTTGATTGTACTGCTTGTCTAATTTTTATTTGCTATGGAAATAATTTGTAATGGTGTGTATAGTTTTGCTATGTGAGCCTGTGTAATAGTTGTCATGCCAAGTTTGGTTTGATGTTTGATTTTATGTTTCATTGTATCTAAAATTGAATATTTATTTCATCAGTTTACCAGAATATATGTTTATCTCAAGTATCTTTAAGTATCTTACTCTATGAAGTGTGTTGGTATCTTATTTTTTGGTTATCTAAGAGAATGTATGCTTGGTTGGAATCTTTCATCGGTCTTATAACATATCTCCACCAAGTTTAAATGTTACATTCTTTAGGTTTGCCACTGGACTCAACACAAGGACAACCAAATGTGGATTATGCTTAGGAACAGTTTATTTTGTACGTCAGGCTTCTAAATGCCAAGGTGGGAACTTATCATCAATATTGTCACTAACATTTAGTTATAAAATAATAAACTAACTGTTAAGCTTATAGATTTTTTTTGGTTAAATTAGTCTAACAGTATCTATCTGCAAGTTTAGTTTAAAAACAGACTGGTGGTTTATTCTTAAACAAATAAAGTTTTTGACTTCTTGTCATACGAAGGAAATATTTGTATCTTTTAGAAGTGCGAAATAAAAGAGTTCTATCAATAACTAGCCATATGTTGCCCGCTGGTCTTAATTTGCGTATCACTTTCGATATAGTCACTGAGAGTGCTTTGTAAACAATTAAACGAAATAATAATTTTATATGTAAAGTGAATGCGGAATGTGTGAATGTAAAAAGAATATGAATGGAGCTGTCAAAATAGCTAATCGACTTAAATCCATTTTTTCAAATAAAAACATTTGCTTGTAGGCCTACATTTATTTGATTAAAATTTGAAATGAATAGACTTAATTTTGTATGTTCATGTGTTAAAGTATAAAGTAGATCTATTATCTTTGAATTAGATCTAGATCTTGAGTTAGAGATAGATCTAGACTAATCTAGAGTTAAATATTGGCTTGGATAAAGTTCGTTCTGTGCGTGCGTGAAGGCTTTTTTATTAGATTTACGCGACTCATGAATTGAACTATTAAAATGATTGTCAACACGGCTTCGCAGCTATATCAAACGAATGTATGAAAAATGCTTTAGAAAAACATTTGAATGTTAATTTGATTAAAATATGAAATGAATGGCCTATAATTAGTATGTTCATATGTTCATGTGTTAAAGTATAAAACTATCTTTGCGAAGAGTTCTATTATCTTAGAGCTGAATAAGAGTTTTAGGTTTTAGACCTAGGAATAGAGAGATGTGATGTGTAACATTTTGGGTACCGGTATTGTCTAATGAAAGAATGTAAGTCAAGATGTCTAAATTTGCAGATCTAAGGAACAAATTTATGTAAAAATGCTTTTGAAACACAAATTGGAAGGTTAATTTGATTAAATAATGAAATCAATAGACTATATTTTGTATTTTCATGTGTCAAAGTAAAAAACTATCTGTGCAAAGTGTAGTTTCTAAAAATTAGATCTAGATTTAGATCCTTTCAATTTATACATGGTAAACATAACCTGGATCAATGAAATTATATTACTTTCATAGAGTTGGTCAACTTTTTTTTTTTGAGAGTCTCAAGTTTGTTTTAGGGCTACAATACATACACTACGGTCCCAGTTAGTACCCAAGGCACATTTATGCCAAGTTTTATCAAGATTGGTCAAACGATTTTGATTTTTATTCGTAACATACATGCTCATACATACATACGCCTTACTTTCTACTTTATAGTATAGATTATATTTTCAGAGTGTGATCTGGTAGTGCATCCTAAATGTGCAGTGAATGTGCAAGCCACATGTGGTCTGCCCACAGAGTATGTGCGTCATTTTGCCCTGATGATGAGGTACATCTATAGGGAGGATGTCGACCAGAATTCAGATGTTGATACTTCTTGTGTTAAGATGTCTGGGTGGCTGAAAGTACCTAGGTCTGTTACTTATGTGTCAAACATTGTTCTCATATCATCCAATTTATGTAAATCAAGATTTTTCATTAAGTTCTAGATAGATCTAGATTTAGATCCAGTCTAGTAGATTCAAGATAAGATGTGACCAGGTGTACACTAGACTAGTTCTAGATCTTGATCAAAGTAGTTCTAATTATAGTTTTAGAGTACTAGGTCTAGTAGCTCTAGGATCTAGATCTTGATATCTGTAACTAGATCTAGATCTACTCAAAAGCAGCAATTTCTGCCATCTTATAAAAAGATTTATTGATCTCCTTTCTTATCCTGTATGGAATTTAAATTAAAGAAAGGGGGCGAAATTGGTTGTTCTAACTTTATATAGGTGTAGATCTAGCATTTCACATATTCAATGCAATACACCTCAGTGGTATGCACATTAAAACCAATCAACTGTTAATGAAACTACCTCTAGATCTAGATTCAGTTCAGCAATGCTTTTATATTTGTAAATGGCTCATTCCAACATTGGTTAATGCCACTATGTGTTAACATTTATTTAATTGCCAGTAGTTGTATGTAAAGGAAACTTTAACATAAAACTAAAGCCATTTTGTTTGCCGTTGTTTTTAAGACTATCACTAAAGCGGGAAAGTTTTATTTTCAATTTTTACTTTGAGCTATACTTATAATTGAAAGGATGTTCTACAAATTTGTTACCTTTCCAGACTGATCAGAGCTTATACTGGAGGGTTTCAAACACTGAACTTTGTACCCGTCTGTTTTTTGTTTTCAGAGTTGGCAAGTCAGGCTGGGAGAACCGTTATTGTGTCCTGGAGGGAACATGGCTGACATTGTACTTGGATGAAAAAGATGGCAACCCAGTGGACAGTTTTGACCTGAACCCTGTGGATGCAGATGTGAGTATACACAGTGCAGTGACCTCGGCTGAGCTGGCCAACACAGCAACTACAGATCTCCACTATGTCCTGAGGCTGGACCAAGACCCACTAACTACATGCTGGCCTGGAAGGTAGGGGTCACAGTCTAGTTTTTATTCAAATTCAGTTTTATATTTTATTGTATGTCGATTATGTAAAAGTAATATTAATTATAATCAATAAAAAATTAATTAAATAAGATTGATTTATTAACTGAAATTAAACATTGTTAAAAATGAACTAGCATAAATAATAAGCAGACTTCATAAAATGTATACCATCCATAGATTTCAATTAGTTGTGTGAGAATAATCACACATTTATGCAGTACTTATCATTAAGTTTTTTTTTTTTTAAATTATTGAAGTGCATGTAAAACACAAAAACGTCGAGTAAAGTAGCCTTTCAGCACTCCCTATCTATGGGACAGATGATGTAAAGCTTGTTTATGTCAAAGACTCACTCTCAGTCTTCATTGGGGTTTGAACTATAGACACCACAATTACATTCTTCTTTTTTTTTCTATCGTCAACAATTGTTTTCAAAATTGATTCTTAAAAATATTTTTTTGTTTAGATATTTATATTTGATGACTACAAACTTCCAAGAGAAACAGAGATGGGTTGCATCCCTTGAGGCAGTGGTGAAGAGTGCTCAGTGTAGGAGTGATTTGTATCGCAATGTAAGTTCTAGTTTCACATGAAAATGTGTGAATTTAAACTTGGTCTCAAATACACATATCTTTGCTCACTTACCTATAAATGTCCATCTCTTCTCACTAGCCTATGTTCTTTGAATTTATTTGTTTTGATTCATACACTATTTATATGAAATAGAGGATTTAAATAAATAAAATGCTTACACTGTGTTAAATCAGCTATTCCTTAAACTCATTCAATCGTTTTATAAGTTACAAGGTCAATTTTCAGTTCATCCAAAACAAAATGCTCTGATGACTACTTGTCTTGTCTGCCTCTGCACTTTCTACTTACTGTCTTACTGTGACATTGGTTTCAAGTATATATATTTATATGTGAGCAGGAAATTCGATTTTCTGTGGCAGCCTACAGCTCAGCAACAAAAATCTGGCTAACAATTGATGGAAAGCTTGTTTATCTTAACCATTTATTTTTATTTGATCAGAGATCTCAAACGCTGACAGTGTTGTCACTCAAAGATGTGGAGTGTCGAGACTTTAACTGTACTCTTGTTATTTCAAATCAGGTAATTGAATTCAGAAATAATGGCCTAAAAAACTCTCTCATTAGAAATAATAGAGATTTTAAATTATTTTTCAAATTAATAACTTTGATTTGATAGAGAAGAGATTGATATTTGGCTACATATTTTTAAGAGCAGTTTTTTTTTTTCTTAGAAAATCCTAATTAATTTTAAGACAAACTATGAACCTGTAGTTTTACTATCCTGAAAATTATTTTGTTCTATTTGTTGCCTTGTAGCTGGTTCTTGTTGGAACTGATGATGGTCTTTATGCCTTTAACCCGCAAGCCATGACTTCCAAGCGTAAACAAATGACTCAATTGACTGGCTTTGGCTGTGTGCATCAAATGGCTCTGGCTAAAGGTGTTGACTTAATTCTTGTTTTGACTGGTAAGCAATAGTTCTGCATATTTGAATCCTCTTTGTGTGTGCTACTTAATGTTTGTAAAAGTAAATTATCAATTTCTTTATTTATGACTTGTTGAATTAAATTCATCTTTGAAAAATTATTACTTTCTAAAAAAAAAGTATATTTCGTTTTTTAAATTAAAAAAAAAAATTTTTTTGATTAAAACTTGCCTATATTTTTTTCTCACGTAAAAATGTTCTATTTAAAAAAAAAAAAAATCTTTCTTTCTTTTTAGGTCCAGAGCGTCGGCTGATCATGTTGGAAAATAAGTTGGTCAAGTGTCGCATGAGCCAAACATTGGGTGGAGAAACTACCCCATTCACATTCAAGACAATTGATGGCCTGCAGTGCTGTACCATCTTTGATGTGGCATTGTGGAACAACGCTAGCTACTTGGTTGTGGGCACCCCAACAAAACTGTTTTTGATGAAGTATAACCCGAGCCTGGCCATGTACTGTGTGAGAAAGGTCAGATTGTTATTTTAAAGTTTTAACAAAAATATGTATAAAACTTGCATTGTGTTAAAGAGTGACAAACAGTAATATAATGAATTTTTTTTTTCTACTGTTCTGTGGGCTATCACCACAGTTAATTAAGAATATTACAGTTAAGAAAAAAATTACAAAAAAATTATTTTGGTTTGATTTTCAAGTGTTCAATTATTATGTAGAATATATTACTGGTATCTTTTATATTCTCACAGAAACAAAAACATTTGTCAACCATTCTTTGAAAATGTGTCAAAATATAGATATGTATTAGTTATTAATTTCTTGTTATTTCTATTAGGCTTAAGTTAAATATTATTTTCATTTTACTCAACTTCAGGAGTTCCCAAGTTCTGAGCCCTGCAGCTGTGTGTGCATCGCAGATAACTATGCTATAGTTGGTACTGAACGTTTCTACAAAATTAACCTTGAGCATCCCAGTCTTTTGGGTAAGTTTTGAGTGTAAACTTAAACCTATTTATTGGGTCAAGGGCAGACTAGATATGAAATGCATGCAATACCCATTGAGGCTAAGAGAGAGGAGCGAGTGTAGAAAATTCTTTGTCAAAAAAAAAAGGTATGTTCTGCTCATATTCTTACAACAAGCAGTCTTAGCTATTTGATTATGAAAAAATTGTCCATGTGTGTTGATTTTGTTAATCATTCAATATCCCATGTTTTGTTCTGCATGATGACTTTTACTTTGTTTTCTTTTTAGACTTTGTGGATCGACAGGACAGTTCACTTGCATTTGCTGCCTTTGGGGCTGCCAATCACCAGAGTTATCCATTGGCTGTGGTGCGAGTGTCGCCTGAAAATGCACCATTGGAATTTTTACTTTGCTTCCATGGTAAACACTTGGTTATTTATTTGTATACATTTTGTTAGAAATGTAATAGATTTGAAAAATTTTAATCTAGATTATGTCTAGTAATATTTTCTGAACTGATTCAGTAATTCATCTGGGTACATCTTTAAAACAGAAGGAGCTATATTATTATTATGGAGAATTAGGATATTTTTTTCTATGTGATGTATTTTTGAAAATGTTCTTCAGAATTTGGTGTGTTTGTTGATCACCATGGTCAGAGAAGTAGAGCAACAGATGTCAAGTGGAGTGGTCTTCCTATGGCCTTTGGTAAGTACAGTCATATGACCACAATACTTCTGATTATGCACTGATTACCTGTTGTTTAGAAATGATTTAATATAGGTGTATATTTTCTTCAGCATATGTTGAGCCCTTCCTGTACGTGACATACACTAGTACTGTCCATGCAACTGTTATACCCACAGACAAGGCCAGAGCAAAGTAAGTACATTTAATTCCATTTCCATCTTCAATTTTTGTTATACACTTTTTATCAGGAAAATTTACTTGACTAAAAAGATTGTTAAATACACTTTTGATTATTTGACTGGCAAATCAACAGATCAGAACTTATTTATTTTTAGTCAAAATCTAGGATTTAATCGACACATTGCTTTTTATGCTATATTCTTTCTGGGATATAGGAAATAATGTAGGCTGGTCTTTCTGCTTGCAGCTCTTTGGCTGTGAAGATGTTTATCTTTATTTCATTTGACAGTAAAACTTGTAATTCTACAAGAGCAAACTTGACACTAATGACATGCTTTCTTCAATGCATGTGCTCAAAGTTTTCTGCTTTTTCTAATGTCTTTTTTTTATTTGGCAGAGGTAGACAGACAGTGATAGACATTCAGTCCCCTCGTTATCTAGGCCCTGCACCAGGCCATGGCTGCGTGTACATTGGCAGCTCCAGCACCACCAGCTCTACCAGCTGCAATGTGACTGAGATCATTTCCATCAGGGGACAGGAGGACTTATGTACTGAAGACTGTGACAAAGAGAATACAGATGTGTAAGTTTGAACTTAATACCCTCAAATAGTTTTGTAGTTGCAGTCACACTAAAGCCAAATATTTTAACTATAATTTGATCAACATTAAGTGTCTGCATTCTCTTGGTATTCCAGTATCTGTGATGATTTGTTTTTTTTAAATGAATTTGTGTTTTGCTGACAATTTAACTATAGAAATATGCTGAATGAGATCAAGTTTTAGCCATTCTGCTGATTCTTCTACTGTCACAGTATTATGGTCTATATGTGGCAGTGACCATGTACAGCATCAGCTATAGGTTGTGATTTTTAATATCTTGAGTTGAAAACCTATAAACAATTTTTACAGTTCATGTTTATTTATACTACTTTTTATTTATGGTTCAATTCTGACACATAAAAACATGTTGCTTTCAATAAAATGATCTAGAAAGTTTTAAATCAAAGTATGTGTATTGAAAAGTTGCTTTATTCTGCTCCTGCTATGCCTTAAAATCAACATTTTTAAAAACATTTGTCAACAGCATCTAAAAAAAATCAACACTTTAAAAAAAATGTTGATAGTACAGTGAAACGGGGTGACTGCACACTTTTCAACTTCCAACTTAATTTTCCCATATTTAAAGTACACTTAAACTACTATAAACTTGTTTTCCTACAGAGTGGATGCCTGTACTTTAATAAAAACATTCATTAAAGTCAGTACATTATAGGGAAAATACTTTTTTGGGGGCCCAAATGCCTTTTTTTCAAAAATGGAAAAATGGGGTGACTTTGCCCTCCAGCTTTATATTCTTAATAAATGTATTTTAAAAGTAAATAAAACAGAAAACCTTTTTTCTAAGATTAGGACAACATTTATGAATAAAGAGGCAATAAAAGGCATCACAAAATTTTAGCTTTTTAATGCATGGCTTCCTCCTAAAGTAAACAGTTAAAATCAATGACATTTATTGACAAATTCTTTGTTCGTGGTTGAGGTTTCCACTCATCTGACCCAGAATTTATTTCCCCACTGCTGGAATATGTGCTTCAATGGTAGTGGCATTATTTTCATCTTTTTTCATTTACTTGGAACATAGCTGATGTTGAGAATGTTGGCTGTGAAGGAGGTTGCCTTCTTGCACCAATCTCACTGAATAGCCCAAACAGAAATATTTTTTCTTTTCAATCTTCTCTCATTGCCAGCTGAATTTCTGCTCATCCCTGTTAGTGTTTCACTCTTCCATAGCTTTAATAAAGTTTTTACATCATTATCTTTATGTTTATGTCAGCTCAGCTTCATTTTGGCATGACTTTCTGAAAGAAAAAATGCAACACATATAAGGGGGTGACTTTGCCTCTACCTTAAGCATAAAACCTGTTAAGAAATTATTTAATTACAACATCCCCTCAAGCATAAAACCTGTTAAGAAATTATTTAATTACAACATCCCCTCATAATTGTAAACCAAATTACAACTTAAAAAAATGCATAAGTTCATTTTATTAGCTAACATTCTATTAGATCTAAACTAAAGTTGTAACGCAAATAAAACAGCTGAAATTAGTGAAATTGAAGGTCCTGAGTCAAAAACATGTATCTGCCATGTTTTGCTACTTACAGAAGAGATGAAGTATCATTTCTAAACACTAACCTATATTCTTTTATATTTAAATGAAAATTCATGGGAAACAACTCAGGAAAAACGTTTTTAAAGCCTTTCACATTTTTAGTATTGAATAGGCAAAGTCACCCCTTGAAGCAAAGTCACCCCATTTCACGGTATGTGAATTTTAATTTAAATGAACTATAAATTAGTTTTCATTTTGTTTGATGAGTGAGTGCACATTGGAGTGTGGCAATGTGACTCTGTACCATTTGCCTTTACTAACTGAATGTGTTCTGATACAGTCACTTTAGGTTTCAGTGTATCTATTTGATAGAAGTTTCTCTGATGCCTTTAGCTACTTAAATTAAACTCCTAATGAAGAAATATATTGTCTCCATTGAGACAGAATGAAAACAGTTTAGAAGACGTTCTAAATCAATTTACCAAGATTTACATAATCCCTTCTATCCAGCAATAATTTTTCTTTCTTTTATGTATACATTATTATGAATGTTTATTAATCTTTTCTTTCTCTATATCAGATTGAAAACTCCTACTAAAAAACATCAATTTGAAAGCCCAAGAAAAACTCCTAAATTTCACCAGCAGTACAATAAAGGCTCACTGGCATCAGTGTACAGTAATTCTAGTAGTAGTACTTACACCAGTGTCGAGTCAGATGTGTAGGCACTGTTACTTTCACATGGCATGAAGAAAATGGCCAGTCTAGTCTGCTGTGAACAGAAACAAATGGCATTAAACAGCATTTTGTTGTGTTTACTTCTATCTCTTTTAGTCATAGTGTAGCAAATGTAAACAAAAATTTGTTTGCAAGTGTTTAGAAAATGCCAAATAGAAATATAAACATTGTATTCACTGTTTTTTGTCATAAACATATAAATAAAACATGTCTAGATGTGACTCTCTTATATGTAAGGTATATAAGGTAGAGTAAATTTCAAGCAGTGAAATTTGATCTTATAATACTAAATGGCTTTTTCCACTTAGAGATATTTCTGCTCATTCCTGCTGAAGTCTTACAAAAATTCAATAGTGGTACAGAAATACATAGTCTATTTTTTGTTGTTGGGCTATTAGGTTGTCATCCATTAATAAAAAACTAAATACAATCTCCAAGAATCAGATCTGTTGTTGGCCATGTGCCATGTATTTGTACACTATAAATATTCACTTATTTTGTTTCTTTTCATACAATAATTTGTGTGTACTGTTTTTTGAAATCTCTTAAGATTTGGATCTGTTTTGTTTTATATGGCAGATGAGTGTAAAGGATCTTAAACTTTTTCACATTTTGTTGTGCAAGTGTTTTTTTTTACTATGTACCATACAGACAGATCCATTTCTAGATATCTGTAAGCTTTGTGTATCCTTGGGAAATACTAGTGTTACTTACTATATTGTTATCTGCTCATTCATCCTTCAAACACTTTAGAGAAATGATCTTATGTTAGAAATTGTCCTGTTTATATAAGCAATCATTGTGCCTTATAATGATGTCAATCTCATAGTAGACCTGAGCAGGGTAACTGTGCATAGTGCTTCTGGTTTTAATGATATAGACATACAAATATAAGATTCATTTTGTTGATACTTATAGTAGTAAGCAATGGTGTTGAATATTGAGCCAAATGTGCGAAGTATAATTTGTAAAATGGAGAGAAAATGTAAGCAGTATCATGACAAGTGTAAAGTTTGAAATTTGTTTGTTCTTATCAATGAAATTTATAGTGATTTTGTTTGTCTGGCTTCATTGTCCAGTATGTGTATAGTACATTATTAATTATGTATTCCAGATTTTCCAGCCCATGTAATATATATATATATGTACATTGTTAGTGAGGAAACAGATATGTTGTATGTTGTTCATTTAATGCAGACATTGCTAAGAGATTTAAGTGTAATATTGTTATCTGAAGTGTCAATCAAGAGATATCAAATGAATAATATTAACATTAGTTAACCACAGTGTGATGAAGAGTTTCTGATAAATATGTATATGTATACTTGCGTATTTATTAAATTTGTTTTTAATTTTAACCAATGACATTTTTTTAGTCTCTTTAGTTTCTTTCTCTCTTTTATTTTGTTCTAGGGTCTCAAACTAGTTGTAACTCTGGATTGTTTAGTCTTATAGTTTTAAACCCTTACCTTACTTTTTGGCACAGGTGAAGTACTTAGGTCAAGTTTATACTTGGTCTAATTAGTAAAATACTTTAACTTTTATATTCAGCACTGAATAGATTCCAAATACATTTCTCTATGCAATGGCAAGTACAAGTATTCAAACCTTGGACTGTTTGAAGCCATTCTGTACTTAACACACTTTGATTTCTTTGTCCCTATTAAGGCCAAGTTGATGCTGTAATGACTCTAATGAATAGTCTAATATAGTTATACCCAAATTTGGATTGTTAGACAAAAACATGAGCTAACTAAATTCATTATCTCAAAGCAAAAAACACTGTGATGGCTAGGACATACACTGTATACTGACACATGATACATACATATTACAGATCTTTTGTTGGTCGTGCTGTGAATCTCTTGAGTAATAATAATAGAGACAAACTCAGTTTTGTTAAATCTAGTTTTGAAATATAATTACTTGATTAAGTCATGAATTAAAGAACAAAAAAGTTTATAAAAATGTTTATTTCAGCAGTAAGTAAATATTCTCAAAGAAACAATTTATTTTGAAAGCATCTGCCCTCAGAAGACTGCTATCCACACATTTATTTTGCAAACATCTTTCTAAGAAGACTTCTTACATCTCTTCATTAATAAACAACTTACTGGAAATGTGTATTTTTTTTAACATTATCCATAACCTTTTTTTTTCATGAAAATTACAATCATGTTAACTAAGAAACATTCATTCCTATATAGATATATTTCTTAAAACCCACTGAAAAAATGTCTGTCATGTAAATACATTTATAATCAATTTCATTTGCAATATTATAAATGAGCAGTAAGAAGCCAGGGCTAATCAACACAATAGCATACAGCTGCCAAATGATCAGCTGCATCAGGCTATGGCTATGCAACACAAACAGCATGTAGCTTGCAAATAATTAGAAACATTAACTGATGCACAACAGCATATAACTTCTAAGTTTTAGAAAAAAATTCTTTATAATTATTATCCTAATTCAAGAGGTGGGAGCAAAAAAACAACTCATCGTGTAGGCATGGTCAACAAAATTTAAAGGCTTTTAATAAATATATATAATGACAAGGGAGGGCATTAAGATAGGCCAGAAAGAAAATATTTCTTAATGTTATTAATATTTATTTATTTTGAGGTGCATGACCTTCCCTTAGACAGAAGCAAATGGAACATTTGAGTATCTGAAAGATAAATCCTATCAAACACTAGTGATGATAAATTAAAATCTTGAAGTCACCAGCTATTTTTTTCTAACTAAATTAGATAACCAATTTCTCTGAACTTGACACCACTAGCAGAGATTTACAAACTAGAATATGTTTTGAGTTTTCCTTAAATTAGATGGTAAACTTGACTATCTTGTGTCACCCTCTGAGTTTTCTCTACACTGTACGCGTCTTTGGTTGACATCCAATGTTCTAGCTTCACAAACACCTCAAGTTCTAATCTCTCTGAACCAAAATCTATTGGCTCCTCGTTGGAATGTTTTTTCTTCTTGTCCTCCTTGGTGGGTGTTTTCTTGGCATCTGGTAATAAAAAGTTGGATTCAAATACATTTCAAAACTTATGGAGCTACCCATTTCTTTTTCAGTTCCAACCATTTTCTCACACTTTAATCATAGTCACACTAAGTATTTAAAAAACAAAATTTCAATCATTTATTTTGACAACTTTTCATTCTCTGAGTGAGTTAAAACTTCACAAATAAAATCATGATAACATATTTTATCAAAATTAAAAAAAACTAATTATATTGACTAATATTTTTCTTATTACTGAGCATTAGTGAGATCCCATTTGCATTTGGCCATCCCCATGCAAAAAAAAAGAATCAAGTTGACTTCATCATTTGGATATCAAGTAGGAATTGATTTAAAGCATTTTTATTACAATGCCTTTATTCAAGTCACTCTTTCCGAGTGGCTGGGTGGACACGGATCTCAAAAATCTCAAAAGATTTTCCTAAAAATTTGACAGTTAATGTATATTGCTGGGAAAAGAATTTCTAGCTTGTTTGACCTTTACAATTTTTCAAAGCATAAGAAGAAATTAATTCGAATCTGGCTAAAGAACTAGAAAATATTTATCTTGAACATCTAGTATTTCCGCTTGTAGATTTAAATATTTTTTATCTATATCAATTAGTTAAGAGAAAAATCATAGCTCTATCAGTTGTATAGGGGAAGTGTTGTCTTTAAAAGAAAAATATTTTGTATGTTTTTTGTTTAAAAATAGCATTTGTCTTTTTTTGCATTAACTAGAACTAACAAGTAACTAAACAAAAAAGTTTTTTTTAATGACTATTCCTCCTTTATGAAGCTGATGACTTCTTATAATGACTTTGTTCTTAATAACTAAATAAGGATAGATATTAGATACCTGCCCCTATCCCCCACCCCGCTCCCACAAAAAAAAATCCTGGTTACGCCTATGTTGTATAAATATACTCAGAGTGTATAGAAAATTCTAGTTTGGTGATATAGATCCACATTTGGAACATAAAAAAGACAGTAGTGAAGACATAATGATTTCTACATAAGGTGGTGCACAAAAAATTCCTGAAAGTCTATTTGTTTATTTAACTCTTTAGTGAATAGGTCATTTTTATTGGTCCAATCAAATAGAAATTCAGTTTGACTACAATTGACCACCTCAGCGTAACTACTGTAACAAGAACAATATAGATGCAAATACTAAAAACAATCACACACGAAACACATGCACACTCATAACAAGCGCTTTATGAATTAGACTTCTATGTACTTCCTAGATGACGGCAGATGACCGTGTAAGACTGATGTGTGCTCAAGCTCTAGATTTCAAGACCAAATTTAATTTTAAGATGATAATATTTTGAATAATTATAACTGTCGAACCAGAGTTTTCACTGTGTGGCCAATTAGCTAGTAATTATTTTTCCAAATATTTAAATAAATGTTCAAATATCTTTGAAAATCATTAGAGCCATTTTTGAAATCCCCTGAAGCCATGAAAAGTTTGCAAGCTTTTAATGAGAATTGAAAAAAAGTCATGTGGAAAGCAAATACATCACTAAATATGTAGTTGACATTTGGTTTCATTAGTGAGGAAGGAAGTCTAATCAAAAGGAATAGTTATTCTCTCTGTACCTATATTAGCCATCTTACCAACAGATCAAATTTCAATTTTAAATAAGATTTCAAACCCAATCTCATGCTCTTGTAAAGGGACACAACTGTGTAATCCTTGGTACATATCTCATACTGTATATCTTCTTATCTTATATAATACAGACGTTACTTCAAAAAAGAAGATACGTCCTACGTGTCATGCATTTAGTCATGCATATTAACCAATGACTTAAATTCTGCCAAGTCTATTTGATATAAAAGCCTGGTTTCAAGTTCAAACCAATTACAGCTATGTATTAAGCTTTCCACATGACAAGAACAGAAAATGTTTAGTACATTACAATACCATTGAAGGCTACATATAGAACAATAAATTTAAAAACAACAATTATAGATCAAAAAGAGAAATATTTTTTTCATGAAAAATTAACTGGCCAACAGAAAGTTCCCTTACTTTTATTTTTATCTGATGGGGATGCAGAATCTTTTCTTTTCTCTTTAGCTTTGGCCTGGAAATATAGTTTAAATAACAATCTAATAATAAAATAAAGCTCTCAAATTGTTATCAAATTTAAACCCAAATTTTTAATAATTTAATTTCTACTATTTTGCATATTTAAAAACCATATTATTAAAAAAAAGTTAGTTTAGTTGGGGAAAGTAAAGGCAGTCATTGTGCTGGCCATATGACACCCTGCTCATTAACCGTTGGCCAAAGAAACAGAAGACCTTAACATCATCTGCCATATAGACCGCATGGCTTGAAAGTGGAACTTAACTTTTTATCATGAAAAATACAAAAAACTTCCCTCCAGACAAGATAATTATGTCCTATGCGAATTTATGTGTTAATCTAGTTGTGCATGATAATTAGAGACCCAAACTCAAATAAACCAATGGTTTCCCAGGCTGATTCAGGCAGGCCATTTCCTGCTCTAATGGCACTAGGGAAGAAACCACAAGTAAAAACATTATAAAAGTTAAGTGTGGAATGTCAGGTTAAGTGGTATAAACCGCCTGGCTACCAAACAAGGGGGCTTGAGTTCAAATCTTGTTTTAAACCACACGTCCACCAAAATACATTGCATCCAAGCACACTAACCTTACTATAACATAGTTATACAAAATAATTTTAGTTGTTATATTTCAACTTTTATTGATTTATCTGAAATAATTATTCTTGAGCACTGTTATAAATGATAGTTACATTAATTTTATCTTGCTCAACAGGTACAGCTGGCAACGGCGCAGGAAGCTCTTCAGCAGTGAATACATTCTTGCAGACATATTCTCCATCTAGAAAATTCTCAAGGGGAAGATGAAATGATGCTATTGTGGCCAACACTGGTTTAGATTTCAGAAGATCTACATCATCCTTTTTCTTTTTTGGTTCCTGTGACAGTATAAAACCATATATAAAATGTATAATATATATAACCTTATAGGAACTTTAGATACAGATATTTTCAAGTTTTGTATCCAAATTTTTTCAAAGATTTATACATTCTTAAAAAAAAGTTTATAAAAAATTAATATATATATTTTTTATAAATAAAATCTTACAATAATTAATACATTTATGTATAATTTATAAAAATAGAAAAGCACAAATTATTCACTATATAATTTTCTTTTAAAACATTATGATGAAGAAATCTAATTGAGTGATGACTGATGTCTTAAAAGAAAACAAATAGGTGTAGGCTACATGTTAAGGTAAAAGAAAAACAAAAAGTTGCATCTATTTGTATTTTGGTTGAAAAATAAGACAGTAAAACTATCATTTCAAAATTTATATTGGAAAAGTTTAACAAGTTCTTCTCATTGGTTTTTTGGCGGAATAATATTTTGTAACACAAGTGACTAAATAAACATTTTATTTTTTTTGAATTGTATTCATACACAAAAACAAATTCTTACAAAGATAAATATGTACAGGGTCTACTCATGCAGTGGAAAAAAAAAAGCTATAAAACTTCATAGCATGAAAATTATTTTTAAATATGCTTGTTTGTAGCTAATAACTAATAGTTTCTAAAAGCAAAACAAAATAAAAAGTAGGATATTTGAAATATTTTACAAAATTAAAAAAAATAATAAAAAGATTATTTATATGCTATATATAAGCCTACATAAAGAAAGGAGGAAAAAATATATGCATGTAGATTGTAATGACTCTCTGTGTCTAGGCTCTCTGCAAATACTGCACACCATGACACAACCAACTCAAAGAACTTGACAACTCAGGCTCCAAAGTACGATAATGTAACTTTTTAATATCTATTAAATTCACATCCAATACTGTACCAATGGCAACAGGTAACACTGACTGTACAAACACTTCAGCATAGAGAACTGTTCCAAGCTCTAGTGGCCTCTACATCTTGTCCTGTCCTTGTACTGGATTCTACTGTTCTACTGCACCAGACTGAATCTGGATCCCAAATCATCTTGACACAGACATCTTTGCTCTTTATATAGGATTCCTAAGGGCCTTCTCGAAACTGACAGGACATCACCAGTCCCTTGTGAATGATCACATCCGTAGTGTTCACAACATATATTTTTCCTGAAGCATCACATCATGGTTGACTGCTCACCTAACGCTGGCTTGTGTTATCTGTGTCAGCTGATTACACATGCACAATTACTCATACCCTCATCACCACCACATTTATAACAATATATATACAGGGGTGGGGGACATTGGGACCAAGTGGTTAAATCCTGTGGTCCTGAGTTTGAATCTCAGTGAAGACTGGGATTCTGAATTTTTTTATTTTTACGGCATCTCGAGTCCAGCCAACTCTAATGGATACTTGACTTTAGTAGAGGAAAGTAAAGGCGGTTAGTTATTGTGCAGGCCACAAAACACCCTGCTTGTTAACCGTTGGCCAAAGAAAGATGACCGTAACACCATCTGCCCTATAGATTGCAAGGTCTAAAAGGGGAACTTTACTATACAAGGGGTGCAAAAGTAGGTATACATTGATAAAAAACGAGAAAACATATATATTTACTGAATTTATTATACTGAAAGAATAAAAAAAGATATGATAAAAAGTCTATGTTTGCTCAACTAAGCATAATTAATGCTTTAATTGAAAGAAAACATTTAAGCAACATTAGTTTGTATTATAAATGCAGTCAATATGAATGTGTTTTCTCATTTTTATCACTATTTACTGACTTTTATACTCCCTGTACATAGATATGAAAATATGATTGTAGACTTTAAAATGTTAAAATGTAGCATGCGGTAAAATTATGTTAGTTAGATCTAAGTATTAGAATGGGTTAGTAATCTGGAGAAGATTTGTAAAAAAAAAATAAATAAATAAAACCATAATAAAACCTTCTTTTGTGCACTTTTGTTTTTTTCTGGAGTTTTTTCTTTTTTTGCAGACTGCAAAAATACCTCACATTGTTAGAAAGTCAGTAAAAGAAAGGAAGAATCCTAAAAAACTTACACCACTGTAAGAAATTTTAGTTTAAATTAGAAACTGTGACTATAATTTATTCCATTGCAAGAAATTTCCCAAATTTTAAGATTATTTTCTTAAATGCAATATGTAAAAAAAACGTATACTGGAAAACATATTTCACACACACACACATATACAAATTTATATATTTGAAGACATGCATATGAAATCAAGAGGCTTGGTCTTAAAATGAATTATTGAATGATAGCCTGAAAAAAAAAAAATGCAATATATAGGCCCTATTCAAAACCTATCAAGGTGTTTTAAAAAACCCATGAGCCAATTTTGAATGAAAGTGCAAGTGTCTTGAAAACATACCTTGCTTTTATCTTTCCCTTTTCCTCCTTTGTCTTCCTTAGCCTCATGGCCAGTGGGGTAACTCACTACCTGAAAAAGATTAGTGTCAATAATTAGATTTTTCATGATGTGTGGTATCATTAAATGCTAGTAGGAGCAAGGTGTAGCCAAGGACCAGAGTAAAGAAAGCCAAAAATATTCTCTAACCTGATTAAAAAAGATCAGGAGATGACTAGGAATACACCCTTGCATGTTGGTATCATAATCTTCTCATATATATTATTATTATATATATCTAAGTGATAATCTAGTCATCTATGTTAATGAAAGACATATAAACTCTGCTAAGTCATTGTTTTCCTGGCTAAAAACACTATTCGACAATGTCGACCCTGGGAAGGTACTGGGCTTTGTCCAGGAAGTGGGGTTGTCTACGAAGATCTGATTTATGAGTTGTGAACATATAATATTTACATACGATTTTTACCAAATTATTGAATTTTTACTACCTTTACTATTTTAACTGTGAATAGACCTTGTTTTTAATGATTTAACTGTATAGAATTTAGCCCTTATTATATAAAGGGAGAGTAATCCTTGAAGGATTATGGGCACAACATGGCCTAAATTGTGCCAATGTGCCTAAACTCAAACCTGGCTGATTTAGGCAACCCACTCCATGCTTTAATGTCCAATTAAATGACATTAAAAAACAAATATCTAGCCCCCTAAATGACTGCATCATAAATAAAGTTTCCTATGTGATCAACCTTTACTGGATGTTCAAATTTAAAAACAAATATCTAGCCCCCTAATGACTGCATCATAAAGTTTCCTTTGAGATCAACCTTTACTGGATGTTCAAATTTAAAAACAAATATCTAGCCCCCAAAATGACTGCATCATAAATAAAGTTTCCTTTGAGATCAACCTTTACTGGATGTTCAAATTTAAAAACAAATATCTAGCCCCCTAATGACTGCATCATAAAGTTTCCTTTGAGATCAACCTTTACTGGATGTTCAAATTTAAAAACAAATATCTAGCCCCCAAAATGACTGCATCATAAATAAAGTTTCCTATGAGATCAACCTTTACTGGATGTTCAAATTTAAAAACAAATATCTAGCCCCCTAATGACTGCATCATAAAGTTTCCTTTGAGATCAACCTTTACTGGATGTTCAAATTTAAAAAAAATATCTAGCCCCCAAAATGACTGCATCATAAATAAAGTTTCCTATGAGATCAACCTTTACTGGATGTTCTGACTATTGTAAAATAAAATGCAAAATCAAGAGATATAGCAATGTGACTAGATCTTTAAGATCAGTAAAAATCTTCCTGTAAGAAATAATACTTAGAAAAAGAAAGGGCTCCAGGTAAAACAAAATAAAAATGGTAGATTAACAAGATGAGCCTCACTCTAAATAAAATTCTAAAGATGGCAAGAAACTGATATGAAGTAAGCAATATATAGAAAACAAACTTCATGAAAATACATCAGTAATATTTGAAAGTAGCTATACATAAACAATTCAAGTGGTTCAAAAGATATTCCTGTAACCAAAAATAGTAAACATAATAATTACAAATTATTAATTTTAAAAAAATGTATATAGCATTAGATCAAATTTTTCTGTAAAGTTAAGTTAGCGTTTATACAGTTTACTAGTAAAATTTGAATGCATTTAAATAAAGTTTTTTTTTAATGTGTTCACTGGTGTACAAAAACATTGGAGTCAAAGAAAAGAAGCTTGCCCCTGAAGATTTTTTCATAGCTCTTATTTGTTCTGCCCCTCCCTTTTGTTCCTGACTTTTTCAAAACATTTTGGCTCATACCATATATTCCTTCCTTTAGTCATTGATTTAAATGCATGATTAGATCTACACATGAAATCAATATGATTTTAATTCATGGTTACAGAAGAGTCTAGACTGAAACTTACTGAACATAAATCTAGAAATGAATAACCAGTTTCATTGAGACTAAAATGGGTTCTGACTACCAACTCTTTTAATTATACATAATAATGCTAAGTCAGCTAAAAAAATTAGATGTCTCACTCAAGAAGTCAGAATGTAATCTTTGCTAGGTCAAAAGAAGCTGGTACTAAATATTTAACATCTTTTTCATTCCCTAAATATAAGAGTCTTTGACACTGACTGCAGAGCTAGAGGGGAAGATCCTACCAACAGAATTGAGATGACCTGCTAACTGTTGTAAAAAAACACAAGCTAAAAATCAATGGCCTTATTACAAGATCTTTGGGGCTCGAAAAGACCTTCCTTCAGGGAACAGTACCAGGAAAAAGAAGAAGAGGCAGACAGAGACAGCAATGGGAGGACAACATAATAGAAAGGATGGGCCTGTTATTGAAAAAGAGGTTCTAAGGCAAAAGAAAGAGAGGAATGGAGAAAGATGGTTGACAAATCTTGCATGGTGCCTAATGGTCCAAAAGACTAAGGGATAAGTAAAGGTAAAGTAAAGGTAAATGATATGAGATCTGTATGGGTCATTTATCTCATTTCATTCTGTCAGCCAGGAATATAAACCAAGTATTTTAAACTTAGCATCCATCCTAGCCCCTCACCATGTTGCTATTGAAAAATTATAAAAAGCTACCAGATGTTATAATATATTTATTTATTTAGGTACCAACCAATTGTTCCATCAAACAAAAGTCCATCCCATGTTTAAAAAAATCTCTCAGAGGAAGTAGGTTCTGTCGTTTTATATCAACTGCTATATTCAATGACTGCTCTGGTGCCCAGGAGAAAGTATTGGTTTTGATAGGAACAAGCCTTAAGTGAAATTCTGGGGTGGCTTCACAAAATAGACTGCAACAACTGAGGCTGACGATCTGATGAATCTCCTCTTTGTTGGCTTCATCACCAATGGGCATTAATTCTAGTTTAAAAAGAATTTTAAAAAAAAACGGTAATTTCCTTTGACATATTTTTGTAACCTATAGATGAGCAATATATTTATTGTGATACATTATTTTCAAATCAAAAAATAAAAACTTAAGCTCTATATAGTAGTCAGACAAATAAAAGACTTAAAACTCTTTCAACTTATTTGGTAATGTTTTAAATTTTCTTTAAATCTTGTAGCTTCTCTGAATATGGATTTTATTGTATCTTTAGATTAGTTGATGATTAGTTTTCAAGCTTATTATTTTCATTTGCTGGAGTTAAAAGTATTGACTGAGAATAAGGTCTATCGGGGTAGACATATTTGACCAATTCAAAAATTGACACTAGTTTAAGCCATGACTTGAGATTGACTTCATTGGACTAAGGAAGAGTTGACATAGGAAGGCCTTATATACATATTAACAAGCTGAACATTTCAACATAGTCAAGCTTGAACTTCATGTCTACAAAAAGCATAACATGTTAATTCAAATTGCTTTTGAGAAAGTTCTACTCAATTTAAATGACTACAATATTTCAATAGAAAAATACTTTATTTGATATTAAGTCTCTTTCTCTCTGTTCAGCATATTACCAATTTGTTCTGCGTAATATTCAGATTGTTTGTTTTCTAGAAGACCTTCATTTTGTTTATCACTAGTCAAGCCTTCAGCTGTCAATTCCTGCAATGTTAGAATTATACAAACACATTTTAGAAATAATGTTTATTGGCTTTCAGTGTGTTAATTTACAAATCTATGTTGCTGTTCAATTAAATGACTGTAATATGCATAAACTCTCCAACAAGAAAGTATGAATTGACCACTTTAAGTAAATAAGTCTAACTGGCTAGCATGAAAGAATCAAAGAAAGATTTAAACATCATTCTGGCTTCTAATAATGTCAATATTTAAATGCTGGTTGTATAAAAATAAAAAGGAGATTGGTGACCTTATAGAGGTCAAGAAGTCAGTAAATCTCAGTTCACATCATTTAAATGTATTAATTAATGTTCTACAAATATAAATTAATGTTCATTTATTCATTCTGTTATGTAACTATCAATGTGATTTTTACTATAGTTAATATTTGGATTTCACTGTTATTACAAAGTTTATATCAACTCACTCTGTCTGTCTGGTAAAAAGTCTGTACTCGTTAGTTCTCCCACACCCAATATTGCATCCAGTTGAAATTTTGTACAATTATTTCTTGTACCTAACAAGACCAGAATCCATTAAAAAAAAACAACAATTAGTTAATAAAGTATTGGTTAATAATTATTTTGTTTGGTATCAAACCAGGGAAACAAATCATACTTGACAGATGTGGTGGTATAAGTTGAATTAGTTCCCTTTAGGAGGCTTGAGCCCTGAGTGAACAGCTTTATTTTTATGCATTTAAAAAGCGGATCATTCAAAAAGATAACCCCTTCTTTCTCCCCCCTCCCCCACCTTCTTAACTGGTTCAGACAAGTGATAGGATTGTAGGGCATTGAGAAAGCTGAAATCATGCTAAACAAAATAATTGGTAAAAATATTTCTAATCAAACAGATTTATTATTGTTACTCTAGCTCTATTACAAATTTAATCACATGACTGATCCAGTAATTAATACAATTACACCTAAAATAAGCTTTTTTTTTTTTATAGAATTTTTTTGTTTTCTTTTTGTTTTCTAGATAGAGTTTAAAGGATAAAGCATTCAATAGAAGTTAGCACTGTGTGGCTTTCGGTGTGTTCCATGTGTTGTTGTTCATTGAAAAGACTGAAATATTAGACATACATCAACTCTTAAACATAAGGTAAAAATTACAAGTAATGTTTAAATTAATGAAAAATGCTTTTTAATTTGTAAATGGAAAAGTTAATAAAATAGTTTAGTTGGCTTTATGATATTTGGGGTAGAAAAAAGTCTGGAAGTGTCAGTGTTTAAGGGGATGGTATGTGCTCTGGACTGTCATCTTAATGGTCCGAGGTTCAAACCCTGCCATACCCCACTGTCCTGCAGTGGTTTGGGCAAGAATGTAATAGTCCAGATTCTGAAAGAGCATCTGAAACAAACAAAAGATGCCAAAACCTAACAAAATAGTTCTACCCTACCTAATACACACACATATTAAATGCAGCCAATGTTTAAGTATTGATTTCACCTGAACACCATCAGTTTCTTGGCTTTTTGTAACCATGAGCTTCAACTGCTCTGCAGCTTCTAATATAATGACTGACGTTGTTTTAACTTTCTCTTCTATGAACATAAACTGTAGAAAATATTTTCGATCCACAACTGGATATTCTGGTTGAGTGTCTTTGAACTGAAGAATAAATAGTAACATAAAACATGTAGAACAAAGTTAAACTTTAAAATAGAAAATGAAAATCACATTTTAGGATCCAAAAATTTACTGGGCTGGGTAATAGAGGTCACCTTCACAATCACCTATCTGGCCTATCTTTTAGTCTATTGAGGCATCACACAAGATAGGTCAACTGTCTTTCTCCATTCGTCTCTGTCTTTTGCCTTGGATAGAATTTAATTCAATCACAGAGATCACATTGTGGTATAAATAGAATGCTATTTTTTTAAAAGTCTTATTGACTTGGTTTTCTCAAGCTTATATTAAGTACAAATTAGAGTGAGGTAGATTTACAAAATGATGTGCGTTGGCTGAGTTGTAATGTGCTTGGCTTCTGTACCAAGGTCCGGGGTTCAAATCCTGGTGAAGACTGGAATTTTTAATTTTGGGATCTTCGGATGCCTCTGAGTTCTCCAAGCTCTAATGGGTATCTGACATTAATTGGAGAAAAGTAAAGGGGGGTTGGTCATTGTGCTGGCCACATGATACACTCATTAATCATAGGCCACAGAAACAGATGACTTTTAAATCTGCTCTATAGACCACAAGGTCTGAAAAGGGAACTTTACTTTTTTAGATTTACAAAAAGAGCTGGGTTGTTTGTTTTACATGTTTTGGATGTTCCTTTAGAATTGAAGCTTATTACATACTAGTCCAAATCTTCCACAGGATGGCTGAGAATAGTGGCAGACAGGGTGTGAACTCTGGAACAATGAAGCAACAGTCAAGAGTACATATCATATGACCAGGCAGCCATCCAGAGCAGACAGCAGGCTGATAAGGTTTTCAAGTGAGAGTTCTATTTTCTTGCAAAGAGCTATTTTTATTTTATACAGAAAGATTAGTGTGCAAAAAATGAGGAGGCAGGAAGATGATTGTCAGCCAATACATAAAAAAAGGTCAAGTTAAAAAACAAACAAAAACACAGTGGGATATATATTAAGTCTGGTCTATTATTGTATTGATCCATGTCATTAAAAAGTTATTAAATAATAAATTCACTCACATATTTAGTCTATTTACTTTAAAACAAGCCAAATATCAAAATACTTTTTTATAAAAGCTTATCTAAGAAGAAGAAGAACACATTTAACTTTAAATTTAAATAGCTACATCTTTCAATCTAAAAAAAATTGCCAATAATTAATTGAATAATTGGTAATATTTTTTATTGATTCATGTTTTGTTAGTTATGATCAATAATTGTTTAAAGTAGATATCAGCTTTGCAAAAAAGTATCTAGAAACTATTTAGAAAAGAACATTACACATTAATATACCTTTATTTCATCTGGACAAGGAATTCCTTTAATGCTGGGAATTTCAATATAAATTTGAGCCTCTTGAATAATAGTATCTGCAATATTTTAATTTAATAAATTTTCAGAGAAGAAATTTGATTTTTTTTGTTTTTGTTTCTAAGAAAGATCAAAGTATAAGAAGAAGGTTGAAAACACCTGACCTACTAAGAAAGCATATGGATATAACATGTAAGTCTGTAGGAAACATGTATAAAGTGTTTCATGTGATCATATGATTGTTTCTTGTTTGCAGTCTTATTAAAGTAGACATAAACTCTAAGCTTACAAGTCTAATAATTGTTCTATGCTATGGAATATTAATTACCTTTTGCTCTGGCTAATTTATTGAAACTCAATTTTTCATCCACAGAAAGATGGATGTCATCAAAAACCATCAGATGCTTTAAGGAATCTATGGTAAAGCCACGATAGGCAGGAATCAACTGAAATCAGAGCATTTACAGCTATTAAAATTTTCAAAATTAAAATTTTTCAAAAAATTACATTGAAAAATATTCACTAATTTTAGAAAAAGAAAAACTAAACAATGAGATTTCACCTGAACTATATTTAGTATATAAACATTATTTTAGTAAATTGCTTGTGTACAGGGCTTCCTTCATGCTATAGTATACTCAGTGCAGTTTGAATTTGATGGTAAGAGAAGGTTTCCATGCTGCTGTTAGATGCTAAGACAAAAACAACTCAGCTCTAAAGGTGTAAATGAAACTAAGGCGACCAACTTATTACTAATAAGTTGAGCTTAACACATTGTTCTAAAATGTTATAAAGCCCTGCCTAGTCATGCAGTATGTTTTTTGGACAGTCAACTAAGGCTGACCACACACTGCCCTGTAGAAAATCTACTGCATTTTCACTTTTATGGAATCAGGAAGATTACAGCTAAGACTTCCTCAAAACCAGGATAAACAAATTTCTTTCCAAACCTACAATACTAATGCAGATATGGAGTGTGAGATAATTTGTTGACAGTGCTTGGAATTACTGATTTAACTTTATTACTAATAAGTTGAGCTTAAAATATTATGAAGGCCTGCCTATTATATAGTCATGCAGTATGTTTTATGGACAATCATCATGATGGTCTCGAGTTCAAACCTTGTCCCCTGCCATCTTCAGTCCAGCATATTTGAGGCTAAACTTAGTTAAGCTTAGTTATTAATAACTTTTATTGCTTGCCAGAACTAATATCAAAGAATTGGTTCAGAAAAGAAACTGGTACCTTTATAAACACTTTTATTAAGATAATAAGAATTAAAAGATTGATGGATTTAAAAATCAAACAAAAGTTTTCTTGCATACAGTACACAACATACCATGTGTGGTGGATGGGCTAACTTACTGACAAAGGATTCCCATTCATCACAAGGTGTCTTAACTTTGTTAATGTTTCCAAAACAGAGATGACTTTCACAAGATCACACAAATCATTATGGCTAATATCTAAAGATACCAGATAGGGCCTTTGGAAAACGTATTAAAAATAATCATTAATATAGCTTAAAAGAAATCATCTAATTATATATAAAGTGAAAAAAAATTGGTGAGAATAATGAAGTTAAAAAAAAAAAAAACAGTTTATCAATTAAAACATAAATTATATTTTTAAAAGAAATTCTATAATATTAATAATCAAGGAAGCAAGAATGTATTTTTTAAAATTTTATAATGAGGAAACATATATAACACATTAACATAATTGATAATATTTTATAGCAGCAAATCATAAGCTGGTTATGAATAGTTACATAATTGCACTCTTCTTTAATATTCTAAGACTATTCCTTATTATTTTTCAACAATTTAACACATTCTAGGGATAAGAAAAAATGTCCCATAGAGTAAAAACTTTGAGCATTGATCTACAAAGCTTGTAGGGAAGAGTATATGTACTATTTTCAAAATAACCTAATCTTATGTTTGAGCACACAAAAATCTAAGGGAAAAGAAACATCCTGTGCATACTTTTTGCCTATGTTACTCTGATTATAACTGATACTATACTAGTGCTAAAACTGAACTAATAAAATATTCTTGAAAAAAGAAATACCTTGCTAAGGAATGAGATATTCTAATACAGAGTCATGTATGGGATGCACCACAGACACAAAAGAATATTAATTTCAAAAGATGATTTTAATATTAAGTTCAAAAGATGATTTTAAAGTTGAAAGATTTGTGCTCATAGTCAAAAACTTACCAGCAGGCACCTGTAATGTACTGGTCTATGGAGGTCAAAATGTTGCGACCCAAGCCTAAGTGTTCCAGTGGAGGTGAACTAATACAAAGGCCAGAGATATCAGAGATTTGATTGGCATGCAACTCCAGCTTCTGAAAGCACACCCAGTTTAAACAGCATAACTGTAGACCTTATTGTTGGAGGTGCCTTTTTAATAACACAATTTTTTTATGAAGATATTTTTTGTTTGACAAACATAATTGAGAGAATGAGATGGGCAGGTTTGTTTTAATGCAGGGCATCCCTAGGGTTAGTCTCACCCAGTGCTGTTAGCTCATGGTGTCATTCCACCTCCCCAAAAAAATTTACGTCCTAGAGGACACCACTGGTTTTTAGATGCATATACTGTTGTCATGATAATTCAGGGTTTACTGATGCCATCTCATGTGAACCTACAGAAAGTCTTGCTGATTTGTAGATTACTTACCTTTTCCTATGAGTATTTTTTTTCAAAAATGATTATTACAAAAGGTATAATATAAGAGGAGGGAGGAAGGAAGGTTGGTATATGCAGTAGCAATTATTTGAAAGTTACTAAAGACATTATAATGAAATATTTCTGATCATAAAAAACTTTCACATTCCTTTAGATAATAATGTCAGGAAAAAGTAGAGTCTAAATCAAGAAAAACTGGACTCTCATAAAGCCACTAGAGATTATATTTGATTAGAATTGAGAGACATGATTTATTTGTGATGCTGCAAGAATCTGTCCTAATAAGTAACATTTAACTATTGAGAATGCATGCACATTTCATTAGAACCCTGACAAAAAAATTATAAATACTAAAAAGTTTTTTCCTTACCTTTAAAGACTTGGGAAGATTTTCAGAACTAATTGAAGAAATAGAATTGGCACTTAGTATCAGTTCTTCTAAATTTTTTAACTTCAACAAATTTTTGTCGACTGTAACTACCTAACAATAAAAACAACAAAAACAATTTTAATATAATTATATAATCCTTCACATTAATCTGACCACATAAGATATGATTATTTTGGGTAACTGCTGGTTCGTTCACAAAAAGTTATCCTGTTATACAAGATGTTTTTGTAAAATATTTTACTTGTTTAGGATGTTTCTTCACATTTGAAGATATTACATCCTAGCCCAACCTCCCCTAGGATGATTGGGAATGGTGGCAGGGTTTGAACTTTGGACCATTGAAACCATCCATCAACAGACTCTAGAAACCATGTTTTTGGTAAATAAACAAGTAATGATATTCTATGTTAAAAGAAATTTTAAATTTAAAGTGAAAACAAAAATTGCTGCCTCCAGCAGGGCTCAAATCCACAACTTTGGAATTGCTACCTCCAGCAGGGCTCAAACCCTCAACTTTGGAATTGCTGCCTCCAACAGGGCTCAAACCCACAACTTTGGAATTGCTTCTCACTCTACATCCTGACTCTTAAAGATCTTAAATGGGTCAGATAAAATAAAATTCACCTGATTCTCATGGCCAGTTCATAACAAACGACTATGTGTCCAATGCAATAAATGATGCTGCAACACTAAATATCAGTTACAAAAGGGCAAACACACAAAAGTCTAAACATTTAGATTTAAAATGCACCCCAATAGAAATCAAACTGAAGACTCTTTGAGATTAGAAATCTCTTATAAAGAGATGATAGAGGACCAGGTAGTAACAAGATTAAGCTGAAAAAAAATTATTAAACTGGAACCTAAATAGTTAATCCACTCTTCAGACAGTATATGAGTTGATTAGGTAACAACAGTTTATATAATACAATTATTTTTTAATATATATCATCCTTTTTTTTTCTTAATTGCATTTTATGTAAAGAATTGATTTTAGCAATAATTTTGCTCAACAGAAAGTTGTTTTAAAGATTTTAAGCAATAATGGTAAATATAAATGATTTTAATACAAATCACCCCTTGATCGTAGATTTTGACAGTCTTTAAATAACTGAAAACAGTTTCCTCTTTTAATATCCAAGGAGTTTGAACTGCAACACGCCTTAACTTCTCAACCTCTCCACTCCAAGAGCTTTCAAGGTGCCAAGGAGATAACTCTGATCTGATGAGTTCCTGGAGAACTTCTACACTCTCCTTGTCAGCAGCTAGGAGGATAAAAAAAATTCACAAATTATTGGCATGGTTCATCAAATATATTTGATTTACAAGCATAGTTGACCCAATAAGTTTTGAACTAAAGTAAAACAAGCATGTATAATGTAATAAATAGATGTAGTTTAAATAAAGCAGAGGTAACTTTTAAAAAATTCTTGTCACCACAAAATTACAATGAAGTCTTTATTTTTTCTCTTAAAATAGTGAATATATTGGAAAAGAATGGTGCTAGAGGATATCATTTTGTTATTTGTGAAATGGGGAGATAATTTAAGTTAAAGAAATCCATTTTTGATCCAAAAAAATTGTTTAGATCTTCTTTTCAAACTTTTAAAATTGACCAAGCATTTCTTGTTTGTTTTACATGTTTTGGATGTTTCTTCAGATTTTGAAGATAATTACATCCTAGCCCAAACTTCCCACTGGAAGGCAGTCCAGGCACATACCACATGACCAGACAGCCACAGACTTATTACAATAGCATAAGTATGGGTAGTCCCCCCAACAACTACAAGGACAATACAGGATAACTGTACTTTTATTTTAAAAATAGAATAAACTGTATTAACAATAACTAAATATAAGCATTAAGTAGCTCTTAAGAAGACTCACAATCTACTATATATGGATCCTTTTTCTTAACCAGTTTAGGATTTTTTGATTTTCCCAAATTTTTGGTTGGCAGCTTTTTTATAATTCTCTCTTCTCTCTGGAAAAAAAAGTTGAATTCATGTTCAATGCTATGATGTCTATGTCATTTGTATAGAATTCTTTCTTTTTTTTTTAACCATTATAAAGAATAACCTGTAACTAAAAAAAAATCTGCGATATTTACCCATGATCCTTCACCACATGGGAAGTCTTTCAAACACAGAGATTTGATTTGTCTTTCTATTGCTTCAAAAGCTGTGACAGGCAAGAAGATGATTTGTGACTCTGCACTTTGAGATTCTATCATTTTAGATTAAAACTATTTCTCCAAGCCAATTCTGAATCAAAGATTATTTGAGGATGGAAAGCTTGAACTTAATTAATAATACTATTGTATTTTGTTTTTGGGAGGCGCAGTGGCTGAGCAGTAAAGTGCTTGGCTTTCAAACCGGGAGTCCCAAGTTCAAATCCTGTTCACTATGCTTTTTGTGTTCTAGTACTTAAAAAAAAATATTTTAAATATTTTAAAATCATTACAAATATGATGTTATGACTCATAAGACAAAACTCACAAATAAACTTTTTTTTTCGGTTTATGTTCAAAAAAAGATATTGAAGAAAAAAAAGAGTTTATTTATATACAGGTAGTCCTCATTTAAAGATGACTTGAAAATTAAGATGGGCTTAATAACTGATGGAAATTGTCAATTTACAATGTTTCTCCTTACAATTAAATGATATTATGAACAAATATGCACTGTACAAACTACTATATGTAATATTGTTCTGTATGTTATCCTTTTACATACCAAGTTTAGGAAGTAAACATGGCTTACCAAAGCAGGGATACTTTAGGGACCTTATTATTTTTTGTCAATTTTTTTAATTGCTATTAGTTGGTTTTGTGGTAAATTAATAAAAAAAATTGTGTTTGTTTATGAAACTAAATTTTAGCAAAAACAGGTAAAAGATAATAATATGTTAAGGGAAAACTTTTAAGGCAAACAGGTAAAAGATAATAGTATGTTAAGGGAAAACTTTTAAGGCAAACAGGTAAAACTTTTAATGTAGCTTATGCTACTATTGCCCCTCTTCTCCAACATTTGAATATGGTTAGTTAAATCAAAATAATATTGACAAGGCATTTTTCAAAATAAAACACAGTTCAAATCATGTGAAAAGAAGAATCAAAACAATTGCACTTTATAACATAGCTTAGGTAGGCCAATACTAGAATATGTATCTTCTGTTTGGGATGCCTCAACTCAAGAAAACATAAAGAAACTAGAACAAATACAAAAAAGAGCAGTGAGATTTATAACAAACAAATATTCAAATTTGATTATAGTAACCATTAGTAAAATCACTAAACTTAGAGACATTTCAGGACAGAAGAATAAAAAGTAAAGTAGCTATAATACATAAAAAGTAAAAATCTGTAGGGCAGATGATGTTAAGGTCATCTGTTTTGATGGTCAACAGTTAATGAGCAAGGTGTCATGTGGACAGCACAATGAACAACTGCTTTTACTTTCCCCAACTAAAGTCAGGAACCCATTAGAGTTGGGTGTATTCAGGGGTGCCTTAAAAATCTAGAAATTCAAAATCCCAGTCTTCAATGAGAAACCCAGGACCCAAGGTTCAGAAGCTAAGGACTTAACCACTCAGCCACGATGCCACCTAAATACAGAAAACATTGAACCATAATTTAAAAATAGAATAACAAAACCTAATGAAATACTCAGAAAGACTCAAAGATAGAGACACATTTCTTATTTCATAAGCTAGAATGAATTCATAAAAGTGCTCCTTCTTCCCTAGTGTCATTAGAAAATGGAATTGGTTGCCTGAATCAGCCAGGAAAACCAACAACTTACACATTTTAAGTCACTGATTAACATGCATGACTAGATTGACACATGAAATGCGTAGAACATTAATATATTCTTTTTGAAGTAACGTCTGTAATATATAGGATAAGATCTAGAGCAGGATTAATAAAATTCAAACCTCCGGGATGAATAGAGGGTAATGAAAAGAAAGTTTTTAAAAATTAAAATATAGAAAAGATAAATACAGTGGACCTATAAATTCTAAATACATATTTAATTAATTTAATTAATTAATTAATTTAATCCAAACAGTATAAGTGTGTAGGGCTTCAAGAGAAACAGGAAAAAAGGTTACAAAACAATATGAAGCCCTTATGTCCAGACTCATTTAATATATATATATATATTATCTACAATTATTGCATTTGTAATTGTAATACGTTACATTAAGTTTCATTGTTAATTTGTATTTATAAGAAAAGATCTTTAATCTAACTACTAAAAAACTTTTTTTCAAATTATAGCTCTGTATATGACGCCATTTTGACGCACATCATCTATATTTCCGCTGTTAAGGAAATATTTCGGAATGAAGCAAATTTTTATAGGTATGTGAAATAAATAAATAAAACATCTTCGGCTTTTTACGTATCTATATAAATTCGAAATCCGGAAAATTACATTCGTGAACGAAAACTTCAAAGAAAAAAAAAACAATATGGTAAAAACAGTAACATAAGATCTGTAAGTCTGTAAATCTAGATATAGATCTAGATAGATTCTATATCTAGATATAGATTAGGGCTAGGGTCTTTACCTTTACTTATCCCTCATGCCTTAGTCTGAGTGTTGGGGCCAAATGAAACTAATGAAAGATAAGACATAAGATTCATCATATAAAGATTCGTCGAGCGTCGATTCATCATATAAAGATTCGTCGAGCGTCTTTCTCCATTCCTCTAACTACTTAAACTAGACCTAGTCTAACTCTCAGACTCTATTCATTCTAATCTAGACTCTATATAGATCTAAATCTAGTCTGTTCAAACTTTTGCCTTAGACTGGCTTATTGAGTAATTGGGATGTCACTTTGAATTATGATTGAACTAAAAAATCAATTGTGAAAGCTTACAGTTTCAGTATTTTTTACTTTACCAGTAAGTAACCAATCATGTAGCAGTATTATTGAGTTACATACTTTGTAAACATAGTTTTTGTTCAGGTACACTAGATTTAACAAATAAACTCTTTTGTAATTTAACAGGCTCACATAAAAAATGGATGAAGCATTACACTTGAGAAAATCTAGACCGAAATCTAAAAATAGATCAAGTAAAAAACGCAGACATTCTTCATCATGTGATAGCTCCAGCTCAGACTCAAACTCTGAGGATGAAAGTAGCACAAGTACATCATCAAGTTCTAGTTCAGAATCTTCACCACATTGTTCAAAGAAAAGGAAAAAGTCCCATTCAAAATCCAAGAAGGATTCTAGTTCTAGTGCCAAAAAAATTAGGCGATCTTCTAAATCAAAGAAAAGGAAGAAAAGGTGCATGTAATTATTATTGTATAATCTTTGATAACCCCTAGATGTTTGCTGGAGCACCATTTTTTCAATCTTTCACAGCATCTTGCCTTCTCTTTTTGACTCAGGTCATCCACCAATCTGTATTTATTCTTTTTTTCTTTCTCCTGCTATTGTATTTTGTAGGATTGTTTTTCATAGGTAGTTAAATCTCTTTAGTCCATACTTTCCAAACTTTATTTATATTTGTTTTAAGCAAACTATCAAAAAGGATTTTCATTTATTGTTTTATATTATTATTGTTATTATTATTCCTTTTGTATCGCAAATCTTCCTTGCTCCTGCAGCATGCTTTGGTCCAACCTCTTTTGTGGATATATGGGGGACACAGGGTATCCGGGTAAATGTTTCTTTGTAGACATATGGGGGACACAGGTTTTTTTTTGCAGACATATCTTTGTGTCTTTCTAATTATTTTATTAGGTTATGTTTTTTGTATTTGTAAATTATAGTTGAGTGTTTTATGTGTTATGGCTTCTTAGCATTTTAGTCTTTTATTCTGAGGTGATTTAGTGATTTTACTCATGGTATTACTGTTGTTCATTCTCATTCATTCATTTTAAGCGTAGTTTTTTTAACTTTACAGTTACTTTGTTGTTGTTTTTTACCCTTCTTTGTAATGCTTTGTCCTCCTTGTTGTTCAGGCAGGTACCAGGTAAAGCTACTTTCAAGTAATCAGATGTATATGTCATTTAACCATGCATCCCATGCTCATGTTCAAATGAGTTCATATTTCTTAGTTCATATCAATGAAATGTTAGTGGCTTAAGTATTGTCAATCTTGACATTTACACAGTTTAAATACATGGGTGATACTTGCACATATTTTATTTTTTCAGCCTTTTCTTTTTAGTCAGTGTTTATATCTAAAATCTTATTTAAAAAAAAAACTAGATCAAGATCATCATCTTCCTCGTCTGAATCAACATCTCGAAAGAAAAAACTGAAGAAGAAGAAAAAAAAGAAGAAAAAAAAACACACCAAAACTAAAAGTGACAAGACAAAAGCTTCTAAAGTGACTTCTTTTCCTGATGTTGGGAAGATTCAACAACCACCCGTAGAAGACGGTATATTATATTACATTAATTAGCTTAATGAACCTAAATGTATATATACAACTCAAATTAATTGTTGACTGTTTAGGTGCCTTTTTTACAGTTAAATGAATTTCTATAAACAGATCAATATGAATATAAAATCAAAGACCTTAATGTGCCCCATTTTTTTTTTTAGTTTTAATATTTCTATTTATAAATTTTTGTTTATATTTAAGTTGAATGATATAGATATTTTTCCCTGTTGTCACTAGTTATAGCAGTAAAAATAATTTTTACCTATGGTGAGTTCTTGTACAAATGTACAGTATCATACAAGAATAGACTATTTAATATTGTTTAATAGTATGCTATTACGCATTATTTTCTATTTATTTTTATAAACTATTTGTATTTAATTTTTAAACAAAGAAGTATGCTTTTAAAGGACCACATCTATAGTACTTATCATATTTATTTTTCAAAATTATTTTTCATGGTTTAAAAATGGTATAAATGTATTTGCACACAAACAAAAGGATTTGCTTTTCAGAATATAAAAATTAGCCATTGCTGCTATAGGAAGGAAATGTTGAAGTAAGGTTTTGAATATCACTAGTGATCTAAATGTGAGATTTACACAAAGCAAAATAAGTAGCTGCTGCTAAAAAGGATATCTTTTTACTAAAAACGTTTTTTTTTAAAAATTTGATACTGTTCTCCTATTGGCCCAATTAAATTTGTTGTTCTAATACTAGTGTCCATCCTTTGTTTTGCCAAGTTCCATCTGGACGCAAGGCAGGTCCTAAACCTCGTGTCATGAAACCCATGACCAAAGAAGAGTGGGACAAGCAACAGAGTGTCATTCGAAGGGTTGTGGATGAGGAAACGGGAAGAGAGAGGTCAGTTTAAAAAATTGATGGTTTAAGCCGGGCATTTGTTTTGTTGCATGCTAATGTTATGTGATATACATTTTAGACTATCATCTCAATGGTCCCAATCTCAAACCCTGCTCGCTTCCACCTCCTGCTAGCCTGTAGATTTGAAATAGAACATAATAATCTTCATGAATATTTTCTAAGCTATTAATAAAATTGAAAGAAAAAAATTAGTAAGGTATTAGATTAAATTAATTAATTAATAGAGTAATTTTACAAAGATAAAAACATATATACATTTAAATTTTATATTTTAAAATTGAAACATTGTTTCTATGAAATATCTGGGCTATACGCTACGTTACCCATACAAGTCTAAGGTTGTTTTTATTTTTATAAAATTTTAAGTGTGCACTGTGCGCTGTTAAAAAAAAAAGTGGAACATTGATAATAAGATAAGAAAAAGTATTACAACAGTTAAAAAAAAAAAAGCAATATTCTAAAGTTTAATATACTACTGGGGAACTAGGAAGTAGCTTTTTAGTCTAAATAAGATTTATGAAACTTTATTTTCAGGTTAATTAAAGGTGATGGTGAAATTCTTGAAGAAATTGTTAGTAGAAGCAGACACAATGAAATCAATAAGGTATTTTTTTTGTTTTATTTCTTTATTCCTTTCTCTTTCATATGCTCACTTATCTTGGGTTCCCCCTCAATGTCATAACTGTGAAGAGTAAATCTGAATGTCTAACTACTAGTTTACGCACATTTATTTTGAATGCTCAACAAGAAATATGATTTTGTTTTCAAAACTTCATCAGAATACATTTCAATATACTTGTAAGCTTCTATGAAAAGAAATTGATATTCTATAATTCTCTAGGAATAACCCTGGGATCTAAGCTTTCAATACTCTAGCAAAAACCCTGGGATCTTAGCTCTCTTCCTTCTGTAAGAAACAGTTTTGAAAACAATCAACAAGAGAGTTCAATGAAATTGTGAATACTTTTCTACAAATCCATTACCCTAGTAACCAATTGGTGTTATAAATAGTGTACATGGATGAATTATCTGAAGAATCCATCGCAAGATTGCATACTTATTGAATGGCCCAATAGATAAAAACTTGAAAAGTTTATTGCCACAGAGCAGAAAGGGAAGCTCTAGAACTAGCAGCTACTACATTAATAAATCATCCACATATGTGGAACAGCTAGATCATCTTCCTGACAGATGCCAAAACATTCTTTTTAACCTTACAAAAATATGGACTTTGGAGAAACTTCAATATATTAGTATTAATATATTAATAATATTATTATTGAATGGGTGGCATGCCTTGAACTTGTTTACTTTTAAAAAGTTGCTAATAGAATGATTAGTTTATCTTGTTGTTTCACAACCTGCCTTGAGGAATATCTGGTATGCACAAGTCTTATAGTATAAAAAAGAGAGTAAATTTTCATTTGTTTGATTTATTTGTTTTGTTTAATTTGTTTTACTAGTTTGGCCTAAAATCTATTTTTGCAACGGAAGATATATTCAATCAAGGAAAACAGTGTGACAACTCTATAGATGTTTAATTAAAAAAAAATACTAAGACGATGCCATCAAGTTCTCATTGAAAACATTATCCCAAATTTCTATTTTGGGAAAAGAAATTCCTATAAAAAAAATTGAAAATATTTGAAAGAAAAGTTCATTAAAAGTAATAAACTATGACAGAGAAAAATACTGCATCACATTAAAATAAAATAGTTGGAAACTCATTTACAATTGTATTTGTAATGTATAGCCAACAAAAGGTTTATAGGTTTAAATTTTACTTAGAAAGCCAGCAAAAATGAAATGGTGGTTTATATTTTTCCCCTCAATAAATCCAATTGAACTTAAATTTGTTTTTTTTTCTCACCAGATGGCAACTAAAGGAGATGGAGACTTCTATGCAAAACGCATGGGCCTGATGTAATGGTTTGTTAAACGTTTGTTGCTGACTAGATCACTAGACTACAACACAATGTTGTACACACTGTAAGTCTGAATTGGTCATCTCAAGAAATCCTTTGCTTTCTTTTTTCTATTTACACTAAATGTGGTGTATGAACTTTCTGTCAAATTTTATTTTTTGTGGTAGATATCTTCCATCTCTTGGCAACAAAATGAGTTTTCAAAATAATAATAAGGTTTTGGGATTGGATTATTGTTGGATAAATATAATTACTTTTTTTGGGTTGAGCTTGTTATTTATCCTGGTTTAATACATAGAATCAAATGGCATCTTAATTTTCTCTAAGCTTCATCTTGGTGCTCTAAAACTTGACATTCAATTTAGCATTATATTTTACTGGACAGCATAATGTAGACATTAATCTTATAATTTGTTTTACATTTTATTTGGTCTTTGTTTTACTGTTGGTCTCTCGACCTTATCTCCTTTATTTATTTTATTTGGACTTTGGTCCCTTTTACAGTGGTATATGTCAACCTATGCCAGTATGCCTAGCTATTTTTAAATGGTGAGAACAAATGTCAGAATAGCACTGCTTTGATATGGTTAATTATGTGTTGTTTCATATCTTATGCTATAAAGTTGACAGTTATGTATGTATATGTTCATGTGACACTTTTATTCTAATGCTTATTATTTTTAAAGCCAGTCCATTGTTTTAGGTACAGAAAATGTTCTTGTCAATTAATAAAGCATTTTAAGCAATTAAGTTAAATCTTGACTTTCTGAGATGTTTTATTTGTAAACATCCCCACAATATAAAATTGAGAAGTATAATATCTGAATAACACAAAATTGGTGGAATATATTGACATTTATTGTTGATTGTCAATCATTTGTCTCAGATTGAATACAAAAAAAAAAGGTAAATAAATAAAAGATTAAAATAAAAACAAACATTTGTATGTACACTGAGTGATGAGAAACAGAAACATGATATCACAGTAGAAAAAAAGTGCTTAACTGTCACAAGTAACATCATGATACTGGACAGACACACACACAGACATCATGATACTGGGCAGACACACACAGACATCATGATATTGGACAGAGTCTCAGAAGAACAGGTTAGCAACCAATACACTCAAAATGGTGGCCCAATGTCACTAAAGCTATACCTAGTGTAGAATGTGAACCTTCTAGAATTATCAACATCCATTCTGACTGTGTTTACACTGATACACACACACACACACACAAACATTCAATCAGTCTTACACTGCTGTAGCTATAAATACAGTATCTATTCAAAATGTATTACAATTTACATATATGTAAATCAATCAATATTCAAACAGATTTATATTAAATAATTCTGCTAGAACATACAAATAAAAAAAACAAGAGAAGCTTTTTTTGTTGTCGTTTTGATAATTTTTTTTCCACCAAAAAAAACTTAGTCCTAAATTAAATCTGCTTTTTTTTTTTTTTTTTTTTATTAATTTAAGGTTTGCACTAAGTTATATGCTACTAAAACTGGACATTAAAATCCCTTTTAATAATTCTTTTAAATTTTCAAAAGTCATTTTCAATTATCACAATAAGTCAAAAAGTTGTTAGTTTGACATCAAAGACTTACACTTCATGTGTTAGTTTTTTATGGTGTTGAAAAACTAGTTAGCTCCTAACTAGTGAGAATAAATAAGACAAGATTTGTACAGACTTCAAATTATCTACAACATTTATAAAAGTAACTTTCCATCAACAGAAAAGATAGTCCAAAACAAATATTATTAAAGAAATATATTGACTCCTATTATGTTGTATGCTGACATGGTGTGAAGAACAGACACATGCTAGCAAACTTGAACACATTTCAACAGATAGATACTAGTAAACACATTTCAACAGACAGATACTAGTAAACACATTTCAACAGACAAAACCAATTTTGTGGCGTGTAAACGTAATGTTACTATGGATATCACTGAACATTGATAAAATGGTAAAACTATCTCCAGACCAACAACTTCAAAAAGCTATTAAAGGTACCTATTCAATTGATAGCATTGTTAGACTGAATTTCCTTTTATTTCTTTTTAGTGTTAGTTATACATTGCATATATTACTGTACTGATATTTGGATACCGGTAGGTTGGTGTTAAAGAGAAACATTAACTTCAAACTGAAATTGCTTTCCAGTACAAAATATAAAAGTTTTCTACTGCTTGTATTTTGTGATAAGGAAGAAGCATATAAAAATGAGGTCTATGATTTTTTTAAAATCATTTTTACTACAAAAGTAGTGCAACATGACTAGACCAACTTCAAATGTAACAATTGCTTTAAAGTGTTATCATTAAGAATATTTCTTAACAAAAGCTTGTTATGTTTTCAATTGAAGCCATGATTTTTAAAACTGAATGTTGGTTTCTGACCCTGTATTAAGTGGATTTTTAAAAATACTAGATCTAGATGCCTTTAATAACTGAAAGTCTCAAGCAATGCACTATGCCTGACATCTATTTGTCAACAAGTTGAAAAAACAAAATGCGTAGAAGATGCCAAAGAATACCAAAAACAAAAAAAAGTGCAGGCTCAGAACCAGAAAATATTTCCAGAGCTCAAGAGTGAAAAATTTATAATGAAAAAAAATCATTAAAAATTTTTTCAGGTCTGAAAAACAAAATAAGTCAAGCTTAAATAGCTTTAGAGGTTAACTTCAGTACTAAGTACTATTACGCCAAAATAAAAGTTCAATATGTTTTTTCTAAGAGGTGCAATACATAATGAAAAAAAAAATCTTTGAAAACTGCACAAATTTTAAACAAACATTTTGCTTGCAAATTCAGAGAGTTTAGAAGGCCACTGACACATTCATATGTTGAATCTAATATCAAGTCAAACCACCTATAATGCATGAAAAACAAAACTATGAATGCTGCCAGCATTTAAATATTACCAAAATAATCCACCAGCAGCAGATGTTGCATTATTATCTTTTATGCCTAATGATATATTTTTTGAAAAGAAAATCAGATTGCTAAGGAGATATAGCTTACAGGCATTTCTTCAAAAAGAAGACCATTACACCCTAGAAATTATCCCTATAAAATAAAAAAGTAGACAATTACAATCATACTCTTTGCTCATTTGCTGACATAAATTAACAGATGTTGATCTGATTAAAAGAGATATTACTCAATAAAGATAATCTATAAATAGTATTAGTACTCCTACATTGGAGTAAGCAAAGAAATGTGTACCAACATGTTAACTGTAGTGTTTGATATTTAATACAAGTGTATGTCGCTCACTGTTGACCAGTGAAAATTTTCCTTTGAAAAAAGATGTTAGCAAGGTCATTTACTATTGTGATTGTTAGTATAAATTTTAGTGTGGGACTTTCAAACAAAACTATAAACTTTATCTATAACATTAAGGCAACTATTAAATTGAATAGTACACTCCTGTACTGCTTACTAGCAGTGTAAGCAATACTAACTTGAAGCCAACCTAAAAGCATTGGAAACTCTATTCTCATACACATGAAACAATCTAAAGCCCAGCTCTGCACATGAAAATATATACTTGATACCATAATGTCTAAGTGTGAAGGAACTAATAGTCTGAGATAGATTCCTAGACTGACAACGATATTTAAAAAAAAAAAAGCTAATTAAGACTATTAACTTATACCCAATTAGTTTCCTAAAATATTTGTAGAAGAAGGACCAGTTGAACTACTTGTTGATCCACTGGCTGTAGTGACATTAAAATTTGTTGCTGGTGTTGTCATGACAACTATCGGTTGGCTGAGAAGATGATGCTGGCGTGGACCCTGAACTTGAACATGCTGGGTGGGGATCAAATTTTGGAGAAGCGCCACTTGGCCTGAATTGCCCAGTTGCACCATGGTGGGCATCATTGCAGTTTGGCCATTGGCTAGTGAAGCTGCCATTACAGTATTGGGGGAAAAAGGAGTGAAAAACCTGAGCTGGGGAGCTGGAGACAAGTTAGTCCCTGAGCCTGTGGCCAGCTGACCATTACTTAAAGATAGCGGTAACAAGGTTGGGGTCAAAGTCATAGTTTTTAAAGAATTATCTTGTAATGTTATAGTGGACGTTGATGCAGATGATAAGGGCACCGCAGCATGCTGGGAATTTGAGGTCAGGTTTAGAGAAGAATTGGGTTTTAAATCAATCACATTCTTGTTTAGATAAGGCGACGGAGCTGCCAGTAGTGTAGCTATCCTTGCATTGTTATTGGACAGTGACACAGATGTTTGCTGATTGACTTCCGTCTTGTTGTTGGTAGTAAAGATCAAGTTAGTCCCCAACTGCTGAATTGGGCTGCTAAAAAGGGAGGTAACTGTTGATGATGGTGTGCCAGCATTTGAAGCTTGTGAAGCCGAGGTCATGGAAATGTGCGTCTGCCCTAATGAAACTACTGGAGAGACTACAGCATTAATTGGGATGCTTCTGATGAAGGAAGCCAAAGAAACAGGAATCACAGTAGATAATAGCTTGGATGACAAGGCCCCATCAACAGGCTGGGACAGGGATGCTAGAGATTGCATGGTAAGTGTTCCAGTGTTGTTTCCAACAGTGCTCTTCCCAAGATAGTTGATGCCTTGTAGGTCAGTACTGAGTGGCGCTGTAAGGATTTTGGAGACAGTAGTCTGTGAACTTTCTAGCTTTTTTACTTCTGGCACTTTGACTGAACTGGTTTGGGCTGGTTGTACCAGAGGTTGAGAGTTGAGAATCGCAGCTGTTCTTGGTGAACTGGCAGATAAAGGATTGTGCTGCACTGCAGGCAACAATGAAGTACTGACAGGCTGCAGGGTTGAACTAATAGCCATTGCAACAGTGGATGAAGATGGTTGAGCCACACTGCTATTATCTGCAACTTTCCTTCGCTTGGAGCTGGACTGTGTGGCATTAGGGGGATCTTTGAGAAGCAGAGACTGTGCTGAGCTAGCTAAACTGCTGGTGTTGGCTAACATACTCAAGGCTTCTGTTGCTTGCTGAAGAGGCTGGCTGATGATCTGGTTCCCCTGAGAAGCTGAAGTCATCTGGCTTACAGAAGGTTGGCCAGTGGCTAGCACTAGCTCAGAAGATGACAACACATGTTTTTGGGCAGATAATAGTGGTTGGGTCAAATTAGGTGGGGCTGATTTTAATCCAGAGGCCAAGCGTGTACTGATATTTGGATAGCTTGATGTCAAAGAGCTAGCTGGTTTTCCCTGACCTTTAGTTCCAGCAGCAGTTGGGAGAACCTTGTCTTGTGACAATGATTTGCCTGTTAGGATAAGAAACAAACAATTTCATAAAAATAGATTATATCCCAATAAGTTAATATAGATATGAAGTTTATAACTAAAAAACCCAAGAATAAAAAAGTAGCTCTATAACTAAAAAACCCAAGAAAAAAAAAGTAGCTCTATAACTAAAAAACCCAAGAAAAAAAAAGTAGCTGTTGTACTTTAACATAACAAAACCCATGTCACATCTAAAGCTTTATTACACTGAATGACAAACAACTACTACACACATAGTAAAGATCACGACATGAAATATGGTCAGTACAATGATTACACAGTCCTACAAATGTAAACAAACACTAAGGGCGACAATCAAATAAACAAATTCACGACAGTAGTACTGGTTGTTAATAACATAAACTGACACACTGGGCACTGTCATCATGTAATGACTGAATTAGCCTCCAACAACATATGCATGTGAGACATGGAAGTCATCTGCCAAAATGTGGCTCAACTTCTTCTTCGTTCTCATTTTACATGTCGGAGGGTTCAGATCAGTAATCCTAGATCTGAGATGAACTGCGCAGTGGTTTCTAGATCAGGCAGTTCTCCATATAGTTTTTGTTCTATAAGAAGGCTTTGGGGATAGTCTTGTTCGGGCCTCTTGATATAGTATGCAGCTTAGAAGGACATGGTCAGCATTCTCTGGTGATGCTCCACAAGGGCTCAACAAAAATGGCTAAGATGGATTCCAGGAGTCAGTTATATAGATCGGGTCTCAAACAAGGAAATCTTATGCCGAACTGGGAGTTGACCACTTAGTGAGGTTGTGATAGAGCGTTGAATGAGGTTTGCAAGACATGTTCTCCAACAAAATGACATGGAGGCCAATACAAAGAAAGCGCAAACAGCCTGACACTTGCAGAAAATAGATGTGAAATTCAGACAAGAAAGACTAACCTAATTGATGAGAGCGGCTTACAAGAAATAACAGGTCAGTCTATATAAGCACTGACATCCTTTGGCTTACTTTTTATCTGCTTGTAAATAATTTGAAATCTTACTTGTAGTCTGGAATGAATAGTGAGCTGTATTGTGATCATGAATGTGAAAGAGCTCACAAAAGGTCACTGTGTTAAATACAACCAGAGCAAGAAACCAAGAGGCTCTCCATGACCTTACCTTGAGTCGCCACAGAGAGTTGATTCTTCTTTCTCTGCTCTAGCATGTGCTTTAGAGCAAGGGAGGATGAGGAGACTGTAGAGGACTTGTTCAGGCTAGGCATCTGCTGTGCCACTGTAGAGGCTACTTGATTTGTTGTTGCCACATCTAATGACTTTGAACCTGGTAAAGTTTATATAATCTTCATTATTCCCTTTGGAATCCATAACCCCTGAACAAATTATATGCAGACTTAAGTTTTTAATTTAAGTTTCTTTCACCCGGGTCATTTAGTGAATGGGTTTAAAAAGGTAGTTAGCTTTTACTTTTAAACATTAAGAAAATCAAAAAACTATTAAATGTCAACTTGAACATTAGCTTGAACTGGCATCTCTTAAATAATACCCTAATTATATATATGCAATCCCTTACCATAGCTGATAGCAGCTCTAGGTCCTAACTTTCGTTTCCGTGACCCTTCAACCTTAGCCTCAGTAACAATACATTTTGCTGGCTGAGAAGACTTTCTGTCATCATCACTAAACTCTGGACCTTCTGATGATAATCATAAAAGACTATTTAGTAAGACTTTTTGTATCTGTTGTCTATAATATCTGATGATTCAATAGAGTAGCTCAAAATGTTATTGAACAAGATACATGTCCACTTGAACAGCATAAAAGCTATTTCCAACTCCATGAACATTGGTGGTTGTTTATTGACATGCAAACTATTAGAATAGCAAGCTAAATATTCTCTGGTGCACTTATTATATGATTTCTCAAGCAGTGCAAAGTAGTTTGCAGCTTCAAAGCCTTAGGTTCTATGCTTAGATCCTAAAAGTCTTTAGCACATAACCTACATGGTTAGACTAACTTCTTGCAAACTCAAACTACTTCCAATTACAATCTGAATTGAACTGACCACTATAATAATCTTAGTGACCTACCTGAGGCAGTAGTTGTAGAGTCAGAGGTGTGTCCGTCATCTTCCTCGGGTATATGCTGGGCTCTCATCACTTTGAGGAAGGCATCAGCCAGTCTCTGCTGCTCCTCAGAGCATTTATTTAACTCCACGTCATACTTTTTCTTGAGTTCACATTTCTTGTTGGCTAGGGTTTGAATCTCTCTTTCCTGTTCCACATCTTTCTTCTTCAAGTTCTACAACACAACAAACAAGGAGATCATTGAACTGAACTATCATACTACTATATTCTATAGATTTAAAAAAGAATTTCTACATAGGCTCAGGAGGCACGGCAACTGAGCGGTAAAGGGCTTGGCGTCCAAACCGAGGGCCCTAACCATAAATATTTATTTAAGCAAGGCTTAAAAAAGAAAACGAGGTTCTTGTTTGGCACACGGCCTTATATTGTATCAGATTACGATAGATAACTAAGACTCTATTCATGCTTAAAATATGTTCAGAGTTATAACAAATGTACAACTAGTATAGATCTACTTTTCGTTATACAAAAGTGTGAATTTTTTAATTCTTTTATTTTTGTACATTCCTAAAATAGACATGAACCAAGATAATCTAGTTCCTGTTATTAATAAGTAGATTGACAGCCTCAGCCCCAAAAAGATAGATCGACAGAGACCCTCTTTTTTTGGGATGTTTTATCATACAAAGTTGTTTAATGATAGCAAGTCTCATTGACTACTGTTGGGGGGGGGGGGGGGGGGGGGCGATTTATGTGAGCCGGCTAAGTGCATGTTAGACACAATCTTTTAAATATATATATATATTTTACTTTTTGACATTAGTTGCTACTATTGAGAGAACCACATAAATACGTCCGTTATTCAAATCTTGCTAATGTCGTAGCTATATTTAGATAATTATTATATCTATTTAAAAGAGGTCTGTTGCTTGAACGAAATTGATTGCTAAAACGTTTAGAAGGATTACTTAATTAGAAAATCTCAGTGACATTGTTATCAAGCAAGATAATGTGTATGTTTGTATACTCGTATCTCCAAAATGGCCTAATTAGGTTAATTCGTGTGACACACATTAAGGTAAGGTAGGGTAAAATACAACGACTTGATCTTGACCTATGACCTATATTTATATTATTATAATTATATCTAAATACCGATAGATTTTAATTTTGTTTATCATAGACATGGTTTGTAATTAATTCTACAATCTAAACCTAATGTCAGATTAACTACATATGCTTTAAAAAATAACAACAATACTATAGTCTATCAATTTAAACTTTATTTACAAAAAATAAATAAATATTTGGAACTAGATCTTGAATACAAGGAATAATTTAACATTGTTGCACGTCCGGTGTAAGATTCTCAAATAGGAAACCATACGATTTAGAAAAATGTAGGTCAACATGGCTGGCTAATAAATATTCATGATGTGTTCATGGGATGCGATGAAAACCCGCCCACCGCGCGTTGATTTACTTAGCCTAGTCTAGACTAGACGGTTTATTTTGATCGCTTGTCACGTGGCAACTGCCGACTTATTTTCGTCTGTGCCAGCTACGACGGAAAAGGTGAGAGAGAGTTGTCTCTAGATCTTTATTGAAAAGTAAACAATTGCTGTTAGTAAATTAATACCAGGTACATAGAAGCAGATCTAGATCTATATGGCATTCAGTGAAAACTTAAGAGATAACATTTTGACTACGGCAAAATAAGAATGCTTAAACTTATTAGCTAGTAGGCTAATTAATTTTTAATGAGGCATATTTAATATTTATACTTTTTTTTTTAAGGTGACAATCGCACCAAATGGAAATAAGCACACCACACCAATCACATTTATTAATGTTTGTGAAGTTAAAGATTTTAGGGCCATTGCTGTTTGTGAAAACCCTATTATGGCAACTTGAAATACCTTAATATGCTTGATTGCTCCTTGCAGAATGGACTGCGTGGCTACCCGTTTATTTTCAAGAGATGGAACGCACTGCTGCAGAATGTTAAAACATTCCCTGAGTTGTCTGCGCCTGGCACACAAAAAAAATCATTATATTTTTTTAAAAAACGCTCATAAAATTGTTGAAAAAAACAAACCTTTCCCATGGTTTAAATTAAAAATAAAAACGAAACAAATTATAAACGTCGATGATGACAAGAAAGTCACAAATGACAGCAACAACAAAAAGTCTTTCATTCCCTTGGAAATTAGAAAAACTTCATTTTAACAATATCCTCCAAACGCAAAATATACTAAAATATTGGATAAATTTGGTTGTTCAATGAAACCTGTTAAGCCCCACCCCTTCCCCTAATGTTATCATGGTCTGTATAGTTCCCTCCTCACCCGTTACACAGACCTGTCGAATCATCTGCTGCAAATACTTCTCAAAGTTGGATCAGACTTAAATCGATTTAAAGCAAATGTAATGGATACACTGAGAATTCATTTCTAAACAAGTCTTCCTCATTCACAGCAACTAGTAAAGTGGAAGTACCATTGAACGTATATTCATTGTCATTTTTTTTAAATGTGCAATCTTAGTGTGAAATTAAGCCAAAGTGTGGCGGCGGGTAAAAGCGTTGACTGTAGTAGTGAATGCATCAGAACTTCAGAGTCCAACTAAGTTTTCTCCCACTGTGAGTCCAACTCTAGGGTCTACACTGACCAACAAGCAAGTTTCTCGTAGCTCATCATCTCCTGGTATAGTTACAACTACAACCCCACCCCGACACAAACTTTTTAAAATAAATTTTGTTCTTATTGATTTTTTTTAATCGAACTTTAAATAAACCGTGATACTGGAGTGGAAAATGTTTCATTGTGTGTGTGTGTGTGTCATGTGACCTGCATAAGTTCTTGAAGTCTTTTATACTTCACAGTGTACGCAAGGCTTACACAGTCTATAAACACTATGTAAACAAATCACATCAGAGTACAATTTCATTCTTAGCTCTTTGAGTCAGGCTGTTGGTGCGATTTAACGAGTTTTCATCTCACATACACACACATGTCTGTCGTAACATTATTACATGGTTTGAAAATCTGAGCTCACACTATTTGGAAGATGTGACAATATGACAAAACAAATAAACAGCTGGACGGTCAATAAAGGCAATTTAAAAGCATTAGTGAAGACCTTTCAAGATTCGGTTATTGATTTAGCATCTTTTAGCAGCATTCATATATTTCTCTTGTCTCTTTTTTTGAAAATCTTTTCTTACATCTAAAAATCAAACATAAAAAAAGCCACACCAAACTAACCAATCATCTAGACCAGTGATGCCCAAAATACGACCCGAAGGCCAGATCCGGCCCGCGACGTGTTTGCATCCGGCCCGCCGAAACGTCGGCACAAAATACAGAAATCCCCCCCCCCCCCCAAAAAAAAAATGTTCAAAATGTATCTTTACCTACTTTAGGACCATCAACTATTTCTAATGGATTACTAACAAGGCATTTAACATTTGTGAGTTCATGAAATAGAACTATAGAATCTACTAGGAAAAGTGAACGGATCTTTAGTTTTTTGCACAACATGATACCATTGCTAGCTAACATGTTTGTTTTTATAAAGAAAGTGTGGCGGTTTAAAAAAAAAAACAGACAAGAACAACAAAATATAAACAAAACTTACGCCATTGTTTGAAGTGTAAAGAGAAAATTCAACTATCCCAATAATTCAATGTAAGTACTAGATCCCCGGGTTTGAAATAAAATAGTTTCAGGTCAATTTCATTAAGTTTTTGTATCTTTTCCATCATGTGGCCCGCGACACTAGTGTTGGAAATTAAAATGGCCCGCAGATTGAATTAGGTTGTGCATCACAGATCTAGACGACAATCTGAGCCACGCCCCTTTCAATAGGTATCAGCCAACAAATAGACTAAGACTATTGTTATCTAACCTATTTTTCTCCAACTGGTTATGGACTTCTCTTGTTCCTGCTCTGTAGAGGAAAATACACAAGTACGCACACATCAGGTACGATTCTATACAAACACACAAGTGTTTAGGCTAATTACCATGTTAATGGTCAAATCGAAATATGTTTCCCAGAAGAAAAAAAAGTTAACGAAACACTTAATTTAAAAAAAAATAATAATTTTGTTTTATTAATAAATTAATTTTACGTTGGTATTCACACAAGTGAAAGCACACTGAAGACAGTCAAAGAGAAGGGGTGGTACTTACGCCATCAAGGGCTGATACGGTTGTCTGTTTGGCTGACTCTCATGTCGTTTGGTCGCACTGCGCAAGCTTGACTTTCTGTCACCAGACACAATAATTGCATAAACTTTTATTTTAAAACTTAAAAGTTTAACTTTCTACAAATTACTCCCCTACTACCATTATGTTGAAGAGGTGAAACGAAAGGGAAGGTGACTAGTTCAACAAAAAATGAACTTGTAATAAATGGGAAATGTTCAATAGAACTCGACACTCGACAACAATGACAAACTATGAAGTTTTAGAAAAACAAATTAACCTAGGATTCTTATAACTTAATTCTACAAAACAAAAAAGCTCAACAATTAAGACTGAATGCACTTCCAGTAGTAGCACCAGTTGCGATGACACTAGACTCTAAGGTCAGTGATAAACAATGTATTTGAAATGAAATGCAGATCGGTCACTTGTGAGTGGCCGCGGTGCGCTGAGACAATGATGGTTGCCAGGACGAAGGTTATGTGCTCGACGAGAGGATTTGTGATTTATGATTTTGGGCACATCGGCACAATTTAGGCCATGTTGTGCCTGTGTGCTCGACGATCCCAGGTTCGAACCCAGCCCACCGCCTTATGCAGCAGACTTCAGCCAAGATGTAGCTCTCAATCGCCTCTAGACTAGGTCATTTCTGAACGTGTGGTACGTAGGTCATTTCCAAATGTGTAGTACGTAGGTCCTTTCTAAATGTGTAGTAGGTATGTCATTTCTAAATGTGTAGAACGTAGGTCATTTCTAAATGTATAGAACGTAGGTCCTTTCTAAATGTGTAGAATGTAGGTCATTTCTAAATGTGCACCACGTAAGTCATTTCTAAATGTTTAGTGCGAGTTTGTAGCACAGAACGTTCACTAAATACTCCCTACCATAGTCCCAAACCAAAGTGCGACCGTTTACACAATAGAGAGAAGTCTTTCCAGACCAGCGAGCATACTACTATTTAAGCCCTATGGCCTGCTATGTATTGAAAAAAGATTGCAAAATATGAGCACTCAAATTAAGTACGACTGAGTTAAGTTCATAAATCTTAACCTACCGAATAACCCGAATCGCTTTTTTTTTTTTTTTTTTTTTTTTTTTGTAAGTTAAGTGTTAGTCTTAGTCCAGTACTATTGAAGGAATGTATAAAGTCTTTCATAAATAGCATAGTGTCTTTTTGTTTTAACGACAAGAACCTTGCCAAACTAGTGTTGATATAGACTAGTGAACATACCCGCCCATCCTTTGAGTATGTTGGGAAGAACTGTCCTCTTCACTGGTGCCAACTTCATTTTCACCAAAAAAAGAGTCATGCGAGTTGTCACTGTTCTCGTCCTTTGGTTTGACATATTGGTGAAAATGTGTGCCTGCAAAAATTCAACCCTAGTTGTAAGCATTATTCAAAACCTATACCAATCAGATTTCAGACAAATAGACAAAATAATATGCATCTGAAAGGATTGGTATGCGCCTCCAATTTTCAAAATTGCCCATAAGCAAATGATAGATTTGCTTTTTACAAAGCTGTCTGTCTGGTAAAAGTTTGTACACGTTATTCTCCATCCAAATATGCTCAGATGTGTCCTAAAAATCCAAAGATTCTCAAATATGCCGTAACATGCAAACATTCTTAAATGTGCCCTAAATAGTTACAAAGGTGTCTTAAATCACCCAAAGTATTCTCGAATGTGCCCCTAATAGCCCAAATATTTCCAAATGTGCCTTAAATAACCCAAATTATTCTCAAACGGGTCACATTATATCTTATGACTGATTCGTTGTAACTTTCAAACCTGAAATAAAATTATGTGCATAATAACTTTAAGTGCATATTTTACGGCAAAAAATTAATATACCGAACTATACGATATAGCAGGTGTATTCCCCCCCCCCCCCGAATCTTCAGTGAAGATCTCGACGCGCATCAGAAAAAGCGAAAATGCTATAAGTTATATAGGCTTAGCTTAATAGAATATTCTAAGTCTTTTTACCCTATGAAAAATAAATATTCCGATTTTCACTTAGGCTTTATACTATAGATATCTAGATCTAGAGATGACTAAAGTAGAATTAATAGGTTTTTATGGTGTTTTTTTTTATTTTTTTTTTTTTTATAATTTTTTTCAACCTACACAAGTGTAATTCCCTAGTCCATTATAGTTGGACCTAGAACAAAAAGTGGTGGGCTGTTTATTGCAGACAAAAATCAAAGAGAAAATCTTTAGGTCCACTCTTGTCGCACGTTTTTATGCTTTGTGATGTCAAGTTTGTTGATATTTACTTGTAGCAAGTCTACTATGTATATTAGATTGACTAGTATTACAAATCAGGTGTTTTTTTTTCATGTATTCATTAGACATAATTTTCAAGCTTCCCCTCTTATTTTTCCCATTTGATCATTAACTGTGACTAACGGAAGGACTTGTATGATGGAGAATTGTTTTTTCTGCAGGAAATCAGTAGGAAAACAATGTTAGGTCAAGTTGGTAGAGAATTTTGACCTAGATTTATACAGGTTCTCTCTATTTTTTTCCAACCCATCCTTACTTACTTTGTCAACCCCTCAAAGGGAAAGTAAGAGTTGACCTATTGACCGGGGAAATATGGGGGGGGGGGGGGGGGGGGAGAAACACCCCACTAACTCATCTTTCTTCCCCCACACATAGTAAACAACGATCATCCTGACAATAATAGTAGATTAGTATTTAGAGTCAAATCTAGTTTCTATATTTATAATAAGTTTATAAAACATCTAATCTAGGTATATTATACAGATATAATAATATAAGCTAGCCAACAGATATCTACTTAGCCTTTAGGCATTATTATACTTTTACTAGACTGACTCAGTGACTGGACTACTTGAGTCTAGAGCTAAACTAGCACTTGAGTCTATATAAATTATAAAGTAATGGCTTTATTAGCGATCCACTCTTTGACATTACGAAGGGGTTGGAAAGGGAAAAAATGTATGTAAAGACCAAGAGCTGTGATTATAGATCTACATTTAATACAATGTTTTCTTTTAAATGATTGCGTTCACCGTACAGACTTAAAACAAGGTCATTAAAAACAGCAATGTCTTCCATGTGCTAACTCACCACGTGTGGATTTGGGCGTAACACGTTCGGCACCGACGTCCGAATCTCCCAGCTCAAGAACTTTGGCTGCTTGAAGGAGTAGATCCATTAGAATCATGTATTTAGGCACATACAATATATTTCTATCAAATGAAGTAATGAAGAACAATATCCTATTCAAAAAGCGTCAATTATATTGTATTATTTTTGTTTTTAAAATAATAGTGCTGTTTCTAAAACATGGCGGTTTCTGTCCTCACAACCAAAACAACGCATGCACTATCGTTAACACGTGTCTCGTGATTGACAGGCTTGTTTTGCTTTTCGACCAATGGAATTTTAGTTTTAAAACGTTATCAAAGTCATGTGATCAAGCTATGTAATCCGCAATGAAAAATAGTGCAGTGCTATTAACTATCATTTTCATAGAAATACATAATTGATTCCTTTAAAACGTTTCGAATAAATATGAAAATATATATCCAAATGACTCTTTTAAACAAAATTAATATTTTTTTCTTCTGACTACTCCCTATATTTTATTTGGCTTATTATGGTGCTAACATATCTTGTCCTTGACCCTAATCAGGTCAACAAGCACGTGAATAATATTGAATTACTTTTAGTGCTCATAGTTTAATGCTTTTAATGCTCTTTTTTTAGAATATTTAAAAATGATAGGAAATTTCTTTGACATTAATCGTCACGCCATTACTTTTGCGGTATTTAGATCTAATTCCAGTAACACATTCGAGTAGATTGATTTGTTTTATAAAACAAGTCGGGGGCGTGACAAATGCTAATTATATTCTATTGGAAGGGTGACGAGATTGACCTTAACCGTAATGCCAATTTGGCATTTTTCCCACCCGGTTACATTATAAAATCACACTTCTTACTTTTAAAAAAATAAGTACGGTAGATTTAAGATTATAAAGTCTATTTTAACTATTTTTGTAAATATAAATATGTTTATTTCAGATATTTATTCGTAAGAGATCTCTATTGCAAAGTAACCTTGTGATTTAATAATATATATCAATTCTGCTTAACAGAAAAAAAAAGTAGCATACTCTATTTCCGTCCTTCCCATCCCAAATTAGGTCTAGGTCCATTATTACCTGCAAAACATTTCTTTCGTAACTTAAAGCTTAGAGGCGTCCTTGTAAAATGTAATTTTGTATATATGTATTTTATTTTTTATGTTAAAAACGAACTAATAATCATTCTCTGTCACTGCCAGGGTCGAGCTTCGTGAGAAATAAAATTCATTGTAGACCCTTAAATTTATATGTGTACACTGAGTAATTTTCTGATGATGTGGCAGGTCTGTAGTAATAGGGCCTACCACCCTCAGACAGGCAACAAGAATCGTCTTATGGGTGTTAAGGGCCAGTTGTCATCAGTCCTATTATTATGTGAAAAACGAACTAATATTCTTTATCTGGCACTGCCAGAGTCGAGCTTCGTTAGAGAGAAACAAAATTCATTGTAGTCCCTTTAACATTGTCCAATGCTAGAAATTTTCTGGCGATGTGGCAGGTCTTCAGCAGTACCGCCCTCTAACAGGCAACAAGAATATCTTAGGAATATTAAGGGTCTTGAATTATATCTGTGAGGTTAGCAAATTGTCATTATCCGTTCTGCTGATGTAACAATTTTAACAGGCTGTATTGTTAGATTAGACAACTTCCGAAATTGCTTAATCTCCAAGCTTATATGTGACCATATTTCATGTTTTTCCATTTCAGCTTTCCATGTATTATGGGATAGTGGTACGTCGATGTCAATGATGGTAGCGTGTTGTTTTTTTTTGTCAATAAACGTTATTATTATTATTATATGTTATTAATATTATTAGTGTTATTAATATTATTAGTGTTATTAATATTATTAGTGTTATTAATATTATTAGTGTTATTAATATTATTAGTGTTATTAATATTATTAGTGTTATTAATATTATTAGTGTTATTAATATTATTAGTGTTATTAATATTATTAGTGTTATTAATATTATTAGTGTTATTAATATTATTAGTGTTATTAATATTATTAGTGTTATTAATATTATTAGTGTTATTAATATTATTAGTGTTATTAATATTATTAGTGTTATTAATATTATTAGTGTTATTAATATTATTAGTGTTATTAATGTTATTTAATATTATTAGTGTTATTAAGGGCCAGTTGTATTAGCGTTATTAATATTATTAATGTTATTAATATTATGTTAGTATTCATTCTCTGGTACTGCCAGGGTCGAGTTTCGCTTAAGAGAAACTAAATTCATTGTAGTCCCTTTATCAGTGTCCGCTGAGGAATTTTCAGGCGATGTGGCAGGTCTGCAGCAATACCGCTCTTTCAAAGGCAGCAAACTTCTTCGGAATGTTTAATAGGGCCTTGTGTGGTCAGTTGTCATTATCCCCTCGATTGATTATAACAATTGGGTACATTGTTATTTTAGATAACTTCCATATCACTTAATCTCCAAGCCAAGGTTACCATATTGTCTTTGTTTTTCATTTCAGTTTTTTCCTTTAATTTATGAGACAGTGGTACGGCGATGTCAGTCATTTTAAAAAATCAAAAACAGCAGATCAGGGCGATTAAAATCTACATTTTTGTCAGTCAAAATAGGCCAATCACAGTACAATAAATTAGCAGTAGATTTGAGAACCTCTTGCGGCGAGTATTTGTAATAAAGAGGAGCATCCTTGTTGATTAAATTAAGTGTCAAAGTCAAGTGTTAGATTTAGAAGTGTTGTATTAAGTTTGCAACTTGGTTGTGGCGACCTAGTTAGGCAGATTCTGATAAAGCTGAACATCCTGCCATTATGTGATCAATTAACTCCCCCACATTCCACCTTTTCGGCGTTTGTCAACAACATTGAGTTTTAGGAGATGCTTCTATTATTATTATGTGAAAAACGAACCAGTTTTCATTCCCACCTTTTTAGCTGAGTGTGACAGAAGCCAAATCCTGTCAAGTTGTATTGTATCCATACATTTTCAATAACTCGTTCCAGAGCAGGGATTACATTCTACAAATAATAACTTGTCATATTACATGGTCTTACTCAATTCACCTACTACTCAGGCTTTCCTATGAACCCAACTTGGTCTTGGGCTCAGGTACATTGAACCCGCCACAACTATCATGTCGTCATTTACAATTGGCCGGCCATTATTGTGGATTTTCACGAGAATTCCCGAACTCAATTTCTAACGTTGTTTCTATTCTTAAATTAGCTAACTATAATTAGTCTATAAATAGGTTTTCAATGTTCATTTTGAAGATTTTTATATGTTTTGTTTCAGTGCACCTCTAGTTTCTTTTTTCATATGTAGGCCTACGTCCTACTTTTTATGCCCAGTCCCCCCCCCCCCCCCCATTGTGCCCAGCACCCGCAATCGCCCCTTTGGCTCCCAGCGCTCCCCCTAATCTCACGACATGGCCGCCCCCCAGGGGCGCCAGCGCCCCTGTTGAAGACCACTGCCTTAGAAAATTTTTGGCTGTAGAACAACTACAACATGTCTCTGTCTTAGCGACTATTTGCAGTAGTTTTCCATTCTCGTAAACAAAAATTAGGCCTTCACGTGGAATGACATTTCTTTCAATGGAGAGTTTTTTTTTGTTTTTTTTTTCAACTGTCTCGCGACTGACTTGAGTTTCAGACGTTCATTCGGAAATTAATTAAGATCATTATATACGTACCAGCCTAAAGCCCATGCAAAACGGCAGAGGATAACAGCGGACGTGGCTTGAGCTATGGACCATCTTGAAGGCAGTTCGCTATCGAAGCGCATACCACACAGCCAGCGAGTCACTCTAGAGTCAGTCTGTACGTTGATCAAACAAAACATTTTTTTTTTCAAAAGAAAATCCAAATAAACTTTTTGATGCGCTCTAAGAATTAAATATCACATGAACAGCCTGAAATTATAAGCCTACAACACCACCACCGTTCTCGAAAGCGGTGTCATCTTTCGGTCATGCAAAATAAAATAAAATAAAAAGTTGCAGTATATATAAACAGTGGCGTCACTAGGGTAGGTGTCACCCGGTACGATTTGCTCGGGTGTCACCCCTACCCCCGCTATCAACTTTATCCACTTTTTTCAATAGAAATTCATTTTGCTGAAAAAAAAACACAGTATTCTGATTACCCATTTTCATCGATTTTTGCGCAAATGTAAAATTAGTAAATTCTATTTGAAAATCCCATTGTTTATGACACTTTTATAGCCTACTTTTGATTATTTTACAAAATAATTTATTAAAATCACATAAACTTGTTTCCTTTGTTAGACTTTTAGACGGAAACGGTTTTGCTGTGTTATTCAAACTTTTACTACTATCTATAGGGGAAAATGTACGGTTGCCGCTACCTAAGTCATCTATTGATCTCGGGGAGTGCTTAAAGATCACCTATCGAGGTCAGGTGCAAAACTCCGGGCACCAAGTATTTTTCAGCATTTCTGAGCTTCAGAAACTCATTTTCCATAAGTTTTAAATTTAGTGATTCTACTAAAGGTGTAGCTCATGTCAAATATATTTGTTTGTTATGAATCTCACTTCTCTATTTTGTGTCTGTTCCAGTTTCTTAATATTTTTCTGAGTTGAGGGGTTCCAAACAGAGGATGCATATTCTATTATTAGCCTAACCAAAGTTAAATATTTTAGTTATTAGATTTTTAGAAATTTCTTTTAATAAACCTTTATGCTTTTGTTTGATTTTTTTTGTTATCAATATGGGGATTCCCTGACAGTTTCTCCTTTATTATAACACCTAGGTATTTTTCGTTATTTGTCTGTGTTTCTGGTTTACCGTGAATAAGATAAGATAATTTTTATTGGTCCAATTAAATGGAAATTCAGTTTGACTACAATTGACCTCCTCAGCGTAACTATACTGTAACAAGAACAACATAGATATGCAAATACGAACAACATTCACACATGAAATACATACACACTGACAATCAGCGCTTTATGATTTAGAATTAAAATTCTATGCACTTCTCGATGACGACATATAGGGCCTTTAAAATATTGATCATCTTAACCATGATCAAAACTGAACATCTTTTATGTGTATAGGCCTACAAATCTATATAGGTACTATATGCAGATACGTCATAGACCTACATGAATGGGTTTGTGAGTCTTCATTGGAAGTTGCCTAATAATGTGCCATTGCAGTAATAAACGACTAAAAATAAGATTATACAAGGATAGTTCGAGCGCTTAGGTCTATTGCATATATAGTTAGGCCCGTATACATTTATTTAACCTGTAAGCCTGGTGTAGGACCTACTTTCGGATAAGTGGTATCAAGATGAGGGATTAATTTTTTTATTTACATTATATTAAAAAGAAAAGTATAATAACAGTTCACGAACTAATTTATAGTGGCAGTTTGGGATAAATAAACAAAACAAAAAACGTTGAAAAAAAGAAGACTCAACGAGCCAAATCTTTTTTACCTTATGCTCTACATCATAATTCATTTGAAATAATCTATTAATTCAGATTGCTTGTCATATTTAAGCTTAGGCTAGGGATACAATAACTCTCATATTTTACTGTATATATCTAATATCATCTAGATATATCTATAATCTATTAAAATGTTATTGTTATTGTTAAAAATAAATAAATAAAATAAGCTGGTTTACATTTGAACTACATCGAGGAAAAAACTGTACGTTTAGTAAGAAAACATGGCGTCGTTTGTCAACATTGTTACTGTATGACGTTAACTTATTAACGCTGATTTTTGCATGCATTCATAGACCCAGACTAGAGCTACCTATTTTGACATATTCTATCTTCTATAAAAAAAAAACGGATTATTAAATTTCGGAAATCAATTGGTGAGTGACTGCAGACTAGATTAAAGATTAGTCTTCTTAAATGACTTAATCTTAGTCTTAGACTTAGTCTATAATACTCTATATTACTATTATTAGTATATAATAATAAGTCTTAGTGTAGTTGAAAAGTTGAAGTTGTACTTGTAGTAGACTGTAGTGTAAGTGTAGTTGAAGTTGTACTTGTAGTGTAAAGTTAGCAGTAAAGACAGTCATTATTGACATTTACATGATTATATTATTAATATTAGTGTTCAGGCAGTTCAGGACTGACAGGAGTCTTCATTGACTTCGCCTTCATGAAGAATGAAGTTTCTCAAGTCTAAAAAAAAAAGTAGTTTCTATTCCGACACCTATAGCTAGTAATAATGCTAATAGGCATAGGCTAAATAGGGTGTTAAAATAAATTACGATTTTCTTACCAAAATTTATTTTGGACAGCCAGTTTTGAGAATAAATGGCAAATGTTTGGAGTGAGCTTGGTACATTGATGATTGAATGAAGCTTTATGCCTAGGTACTATTATTTACTATCTATAGTAGATCAAGATCTAGACCTAGAAGATAGATCTAGATTTATATAGAGAGAATATAGGGTAGTCTTAGACTTCAGCCACTTGAGGATTCAGCTATTTAGGCAAGAATGGCTATCCTAACCTGTACTATACTACAAAATATCATCTGTATTAGAAATTTATTAAATGAATTTAAACAAAAAACACAAACATTTAAGTTCAACACACATCTAATCATACAAACATAAAATAAGTCTAAAAGTCTGTAGAAGTCACTATCCCAGTGACCTAATTTTGGTAGAATAAGTGTGTTCATATTTTTATTTTTTGTGTTCGTATTTATGCACAATTTTAAAACATCTTATTGATTTCATGTGAGCGTCTCAGACAGATTATGAGGGGCTATGCCTGGGGGATCTTAAAATTTAGTTAATGTTAACATAGAATTAAAATCTGAGTTTATTGATGCCTAAATATAGAGACTGTCTGAAATAAATTATGGTGTTCAGAATTAAATAATTTAGAATGTAGGTCAAATTTGTCTGAATTAAATAAAACACATGGCCTCTTTGACCTTAAATATAATAACAAATAAAGGTTAGGGGTAAAAATATAAGTAGTCATCCTTATTCTCCTTAAACTAAAGAATATTTTGATACTTCATTTTCTTTTCTATGTCGAAAACTCATCATCCATTTGTCAATAAAAATAGATCGTGATATATGTTGTTTTGTTATGCTACTCATAGTTACGATACAATAGGATGTCCAAAGATGTTTAGGTCAATGCGGTCCAAAGCTATCATTAACTAACACCATTACCTGCTTCGTAACATAGTGAACACTCTCAATGTGCTAACAAACACCTCATAGTTATTGTATTCCAAAAATTGTATTAAATTATCTTTAATTTTCTTATTTCATATCAATTTCTTTTTACATTAACTAATATTTAATAACTTGTTGATGAATTATTATCAGTTGAATTACAGTCAACTTGATAGGTAGTGTCAGATTACCAAAGGTTAGATTTCCTTCAAAGAATTAAACAGCTTGTCAAGAAAATTCTGTTTATGATGAGATAAGATCTAATAGTCTCTTTCAATGGTATAAAATGAATAATAGATATATATATATATATAAAGATATGCTTATTTAAAAAATAAATGATTTTAGCATCTTTAAGATGTAGATCTTGTAGGCCTACCGGCCATCTATATAGATGTAGGCCTACTTTACATGACTATAGTGAGTTACTGAGTGTAAGTCTGATAGAATATAATAATAATAGTAATATATTGGATCTAGATCAAGTTATTAGATTTAAGTAAATCTAGATTATAGATAGATCTAGATCTATAGTGAGATATTATGTTCAAGTTTAATTTTTCTATATCAGCTAATAACTAATCATTCCTAATGCTTTAAAAGCCCAGTGTGGTAGAGGTCCACTTCTTCTAAACAACTCGTATCTGCATGAAAAAGAGTCACACAAGGAAGACTCAATATGCAGTTTTATTGCTTAACATTCCCTTCCTCTATGCATTGCTCCTCAACTGGTTGTTCTTGCTTAAGAACTCAGCATAGATTCAGCTAGCTTTCTCTCAATTGCTTTTCAAGCATTTTTTGGTGGACTTCATGTTTAATAAACAGTTTCTCCTGTAGCTCATACTTTTGAAGTATTTCCAAAACTCAAGCATGTTTTGATTTTCAATCACATTTATTCTTTATAATTGTTTGAGGGAGAAGTTGTTACAATACCATAAAGCAATTATCTATTATAGAATATTCAGACTGCTGGACCCTGATATAAAGCATCTGCAAAAAGCTTTCTCCTCTCATCTATATGTACAAACAATAGTGCCTTGCATGCATTTTGTGTGCATGTGTGCAGTAAAGCTTATGCAGTGTAATTATTATGTAATATAACATTATTTAAAGAAAATATTAAATAAAATGATTCTACATAATTAAAAAAATTTGCAACATTTTTTAAAGTTGCAGCGACAGGGCAGTTAAAAAACGCGGGTGTACAAAATTTCCTAAATTTCTTTCAAAGTCTGTTCCCATCACTGTAGAGTATTCATTAATTGCATGAATTAACATAGAATCTGGATTATTGTGTGATTTGGAAAATATTAACTCTTTCTCTCCGTAATTATTTTTCTCATTCTAGTAACTAGTAGTATTATTTGTTTTGCTCATTTGTATTTCATTATATTGTTATGATTAAACTGCAATATCTTTTTTGTTTGTTATCAGAGAATGTTTTATATTTGATATTGAATTATAGGAGAATGGATGCTCTTTTTACACAACACAAATTAAAGTTTATAAAAACAAAAACCTATTTAGTTTAATGGGAGTCAAATCAACGTTGGCATCATCAATTAGGAGAGAAAGAGTTAAGCGACACAAGTCAACTGTATATTACATTAACACTCACTTTCACTTTGTTCTTTCTTCCTCAGATAGTTTGCATAATGACTTTCATCATTGTAGAGAATTTGCGAGGTTTTTTTAACAGTCGACCTCCATTGGTTGTTTTTATGATTTGCTTGGCATCTTTTGCCATTGCACTGATTACTTTTGCCTACATTGTTAAAACAAAAGATATGCCCAATCCAGACATTTCTGAGGTATTTCCCTTTTTAGTTAGTTTTTTAAATATTTAATTAAGATCAAAGATATGCATGCATTGTAAATATTACTGTTGTAATTATCTATTGTTGTTTTAGTTATTACACATATTCTACCATACACTTTCTGTAGTCTATAGCAAGACTATAAAGCAGGCAAAGTAAATTTCACCAATACCTATGATTATAAGGTAACTATGAGATTATCAGGGTGCATACCTTGCTGTAATAGGACTCTTGAAATTCTCAAATATAAAGTTAAGATCCAAATCTCTAACATATTTATGACATTTGATTGCCTATTATAAAGTGTTCTAAAACTCTTACAATCAACACTAGTTTTAATGAATATCATCATCAACAGTTAGGTGTAGATTTGAGACGCTCAAATCTTGTCCTATATAAGTCTTATAGTGACTCAAAATGCATGTAACTTTCATGTAGGTCTAAAACAAAAGGGGCTTCTTCAACCTGTTGAATCAGAATGCAGTAAGTGTGTGTGTGTGATAAAGAACATGAAACATGTTTTCCTTATTATCCTCTCTACAATAGGAACACAGTGTCCTGGTCCATGAAAAATAAGAGCCAATAGTGCCTTTCCTGCACTGGGCTATAACAGCTTGTTATGTATGGACTCCATCACTGGGCAGTTTAGTCAAAGTGCCTCATGTGCTCCCCTGGATTTAAAAAAAAAAATGTCGTAATATTCAAACCACTTTTCCTCTTCCAACTTTTGGATGGTTGTCATGATACATGATACATACAGAATATCCAAACTTTGTGTGACTGATGAAAATGTTATGCTTTTTTTGTTTATTAAATTTAAAACAATTGAGCATACAAAATACAAGTCCATACACAATAAAACAAGTTACTTAATCTTTTTTTTTTAAGGCAGACAACTTATCCACTGATTGGGCTTACCTGATTTAAACCACCATGCTCCATGTTTTTTTGTTATTATTTATTATTATTCTTGTTGTTAACCAGGACTGGAACACCTTTTTAAGTCGAGTGTCGCATCTGAGCTTTTGTGTCCCTCACAATGCCTCCATGGGCAACACTACATCAGTGAAGCTGCAAGTTGCCGACCAGAGTCCAGCTGAGGTTTACAACAGCATTAAGGATAAAATGCAGAATGACCAAAACTCTCACTTTGTCAGTCCCTCCTCTAGGCTAATTGTAAGGAGGTCTGTTTCAGGTGGGCAAGTGCCCACTCGAGAACAAGGCAAGAAAAAGATATTTTCTGAGCTAGAAGAGATTACAACAACAGTGGCAACTATGTCAGCAGACATTGACAGGTAGGATGTTTAGTTCTATCAAGAATTTTTGTTTCTTAAAATAAAAATTAAAAGATTTTTTTCTTTGTTTTTTTTTTAAGATAAAAATTTAAATAATTCTTTCTTTGTTCTGTAAGATAATAATAGAGAAATGTGATTAGCACACATGAGATATTACAGATTAGTACTAGTGCTCCTTCTTCCCTAGTGCCATTAGAGAATGTAATGAGTTGCCTAAATCAGCCAGGAAAACCAATGATTTAGAAGAGTTTAAGTCATTGATTAATATGCATGGCTAGATTGACAAATGAAATGCGTAGCACATAATTTTCTTTTTTTTTGAAGTAATGTGTGTAATTTATAAGATAAGAAGAAGATCTAGTGCTTTCCTGTATAACAAACTTATTATTTGTTTGTTTTATCTAGCAACGTGACTCTCTTCCTCAATGTTCAGATCAAACCAACCTCTGAATTTTTATCGCAGCCTCTAAGTTCATTGCATTTCACAGCCGGCATTCCTAGGAGCATGCTTAAAATAAAAGGTTAGATTTTAATTTTTTTAGTCTGGTTATACTGTTGGGAGTGTCCTTGAAATGCGAGGATATCTTTTGGCTTCAGAGTGGAGATTCTCACTGGTGATAGCTGGTGGTTATAGGCATTAAGCCCAGCAGTCATCTAGACTTTGGTAGCTAACATGATGGACCCTTCAGAGATTCTCACTGCTTTGGGGATGACTGGTAATTCCAACTCCCTATGGCCTCAAAATTGCACCTCGTTGGAAACGTTAGTTAAAACAAGCAGAACAACAGATAGTGAATCTAGCCCCCTTCAAGTTATCTTGCTGAGCTTTAATTTTTTTTTCTTGCCGAGGTGGGGATGAAGAGATCTAATGTCCTGCCTCAATGAGACTTCCATGCTGTCATCAGTTGCGACAGCTGAATTGGCTTTCCTTCAAGGCTAAGGTTGAATACAGAATAGGAACATGAAAATATTGCCCCTAGTTGGCTGCTTATAGCATGTTGGACTCAGAAATGAAGGACTTTGTGCTATGTATATGGCACTACCCCATTTTTGTATTGGTGGCTGCATTGTGGAACATTCATTTAGGACTTGGGGGGAAGAACTCCAGGTTTATTATGAGAAATCTTACATAATGGTCAACAAGATAAAGGAGCTGCATATATGCTCTGATGGACTTTTTTCTTGGTAGTTAAGTCCAGAATTATGTAGTTGACATGATGGACTATTCAGAGCTTCTCACTGCATTGGATTTGACTGGTAGTTAAATGCCTGTAAGCTCAGAGGTCACCAAGGCTTAGGTAGTTAACATGATGGACAATTTAAAATTTCCATGTAGCTTGACAAGTAAGGGCAATATCATGGTATTGTATTGATAGAGAATTATGATAAAATTTTTCTAGAGGGTTTTTGTAAGTAGCTAATGTTTATGTTTTTTGAGTTATCACATTGAGTTCAAAAGAACTCACATATATTTTCACAAAGTGCATTTGAATTTTTATAAGCTACATTCTTTCTTGTTTTTTTTTTTTTTAATTTGTATATATACTATTACAGGAGTTGAAAAGGAAGACAAATTGATCATAACTATGAACTTTCTTAGTAATCTGAGTCAAAGCTTATGCAAGGAATGGAATGGACAAGAATGTACCCTTTATGAGCTTAGCTCCTGTGTTACATTCAGTGGGCCAGCATCTATATTGCCCCAAACACAGTAAGTAATAACATTATGGTGCTTCTTATTACATCTCAATCACCTGATACTCATGAACAGTAAAACTTTACAACTTGATGGTTTATATGGCCTGTCAAATAACACATCAGCTTCAAACAATTAGAGGTCAGTGGACTGGGATGCCCTAAAATGAACCCTCATCCATACTGTTGCATTAGGTGGGAGTGATGTATTTGTTTCTTGACTAAATGCAATGCATGTTACAAAAATAATGGAACACAGGCGATGAAAAAATAACTCAAAATTTAACAATTTTTAAGCACATTGTGTAATATAACAAGCACAATAGTTTCTCCAGGTGAAACCATTCATTTCAACTTTTATTTAAAAGAACTGAATACTGATTGAATAGTCTTTTTCTTTCTCCACACTTTATATAGATGTCTAGCAATTTTTATTCCTGAAAGCATATACAATAGTTACTAAAGAGTGCTGTTTTTAGCCTTTGGAAGTCTTCACTGTGTTTTGTGATCTTGTGATGTCACTTATCATTTATGTGACTCCTGCCTTCAAACTTACCACTTATACTTGGACACCAACCACTTTCAATCTGTATTATCATATTGTGTAACTGTCCTGGTGTTGAAGTTCTAGCTCGCACCAAAACAAGTGCCAAATTAATCTTCTAATATTTATGTTTCAATGCCTGGTCTTGTGGTACCGGTTTGTGCTTTGGACAGTCATCTCGATAGTCCAGAGTTCTAACCCTTCCCGCCATCATCCCCTTGCTGTCCTGCAGGAGGTTTGAAGAATGTCCAAAACTTACAAAATAAGAAAAAAAAAGTTAGCACCATTACACACATTTTTTTATTCTCTTTATATTTATTAAGGATATGCATAGGGTGTAGGAGTTCTTCTTTCTTACCACAGCAGGTATGTGAGTAAAAAGATAAGAGAATTAACACAGAACTCAGTGTTAGTGTAGTAACTGACAGCCTACTTGCCGTATAGTGGGCATGATCTTCCCATCAAGGCCTCTTTTAAGTGCGGAAAAAAAAAAGGGAAAGTTCTGATAGTCAAACAACAAAAAATAAAAGTATTTTTGGTAGTTTTTTTTTTTAAGAATCATTTAAAAACATTACTTTTTTTGTTTTGCCTAAATATTTTGTCAATAAAACCCTACTCACTAATTGTTTTCTGTCTAGAAAGCCACACAATGCAGATATGTGTATGAATTGGTTTGATATGACATCTGATAGCCTTCAGAAGAACATGAGTGCTGCCACACTAATGATGAGCAGCAGCAATTTATGGTGCCAGCAAGGTGTCCGGATGTCTATGGACTATTCCTTTGATGAATCCCTCACTGTCATGTTGTCTGAGGTAAGGTTTTATAGTTTACTGTGTCTAAATACTTCAATGCATCAAGCTTTTGTTGTTGTTATAATATAAGGCTTCTCTGATCAACTTTATATCATGTATCATTTTTCTGAATAGATTATGGGCGGGCAAATTATGGTCCGCAGGCCACATGCAGCCTGCCGGAGTGTTTTAAGCAGCCTGTGGACACTTACAGAAATCATGTGTGCACACAGTATACACATAAAAACTGCAAATATATTAAAATAATATCTAGATAAATTATTGAAACTATAAAAAGTTAAAAGTAAACACAAATTAAGCAAATTGGCTATTCTTCAATATAGTAAGTCTGACACAATCACGGGTCAGTATTTATGCTATGAAGGGTGTTAAATGTTTGGTATGCTTGCATAGGACTTGCTGTGGAGAGGCTAGAGAGTCTTACAAAATTGCTCCCCTTTCATAGATGCTAGCCAGCAGTGGCAACAAGTTAAGCTACACGCAGCCTCTGGACAGAAGTTGCAAAGAGAAAAGATTGTCTCTCAAAACTTAAAATGCACACATTTGGGTATGCTTGGAACAAGATGGCAAGTGTAGCTATTGCTAGAGCTCGATCTTTCACTGTAAGAAACTATAGTTGTTTTGTTTTTAAATAAAGAATATCCAACCATAAACTCTAAACAGGAAAGGTTGTTCAAAGCTGCATAAAATATTAACACATTATTGGTTACAAAGCTGTAGTGATCAAACTTATCAGAATAAGGGGTCTTAACCACAGGCAATTCCGAAAAGTACTAGAAGATTTTGAAATAAAATATTCTGATGTATCTGCTGGCTTAGCATGGGCAAGGTAATGAGAAGAATATAAAAATCTCAATGAAGAAATTGTTAAGTTCCTTGAAGGACATTGAAGTAACCTTGTTACTAATATTTCTAATGAAAAGTGGAAGACAAGATTTCATTTTTTTTTTTTTTTCATAAATACTATTACAATGGGTGGTTTGCATATGAAATGTAAGTGCATGTTAAATATTTTCGAACAAGCTTTTCCATTTCTTCAGGCAAGCAAAAGAGAACAGGTTTGTAATTTTCCTTTGCTGACAGGTGAAATTTTTTCTCGTGAAATAGTTTAAAATACTACACTTATTTAGATTCCTTAATTGTGGAAATTTATAAAAGCAAATTTTAAGACGTCAGGAACCAGTTTTTAATACCATCAGCTCACCATTTAGCGCAGAAGCTGATTCAGCTCCAGAGGAAGTAATTCCAAGCAAATTATGACCTAAAAGAGAAGTTCCAATCAGTACTTCCGACAGAGCTTTTTTGCTGCCAGAAGCTATATTCCAGCACTTAAAAAAACAAAACAAAACTTGCTGCTAAAAGTTCACATTTTTTGGGTACACATACATCTGTGAACAAACATTTCTTTTTGTGAAAACTAAACAAGTATAACCACAGGTAAGGTAGGTCTGTGACATGGCATTAGTCTAAACTTGTTGCGACATCGCACGTCAGTGTTCAGGCCTTCTATGACGCTTGGGCTCTGTTTGATCCATCAAAGCACAATGAAATTTATTCGTCCCTACATTAGTAGATGTAGCTTGTCCTCTGGCATTTATTACATACGGTTCCTGGTCACTTTATCCCTGGTCATTTCATCATCTGATCATTTTATCTAACAAATAGTAATTGTAAAAATCGTGAAATAAGCAATATTTAATATATTAATTGTTATTTACATGACAAAAAGTGTAATGCATTAGATAAGAATAAAATGAAATGCCATTAAAAGCCATAAAAATAACACAATTTACAACATAAATGTTTAAAAGGAATTAAAGCAAAACTTATGTAGCCGACATGATATCCTGTGGATGGGTGAAGTCAGACTTAATTAGAAAAAATAAAAACTTATTTCAAGGCTAAAAATGGTGCACCCATTTTCAAGAAAGAGCGATGGAAAAATAAAATAAAGTGAAAGATGGTCGTCAGGAGTTATCAGTGGCATCATCATAAGTATTCTAATCGTTCTCATCTCTTAAATGATTTCCACTACTTTCACCACGCCTTGGCCTTTGATGATAAGTTATCAGCGGCATGGTCATAAGTATTCTAATCATTCTCATCTCTCAAAAGATTTTCACTACTTCCACCACACCTTGGCCTTTGATCATTAAGGGTATTATTTTAATATCCCCACATTCAATAGAAGCGCTAAAGCTAAGTACACAACCCAGATTTAAAATATATAATAGATTTCTCATCAAGAATGTAAAGTGGAAGTCGAAACACTATAAACACATTAATAACATGACAAAAAATATCAAAAAGCCTTCTACATAATCATATTTACATATTAGATGAAATAAGGGCTTAAAGGCAAAGCCTTAACAGAACAATCAAACAATGAATAAGAAAATATATTTAACTGATATGAAATGACTGGTCACCGTTACATACAAATATTGCTATTCCAATTTTTTTTTCTTCTGAATTTCACTTTTTTTTGTTTGCCTCTGTATTTTCAGCAAGACAGATCCATGATAAATTTACATTTGATGAGAACCAGTTATTTCCTGTTTGTCATGGTCATCACATTGTTCTGCTATGCTATGGTTAGAGGTCGACCAACTAAGATCAAGACAGTACATGTGGTTTATGATAAGGTGATCTTCTAGTTAACGCTTTCAAATGACTATTTTTACATAAAAAAAAGTATAGTTCACCTTTGAAGCCTTGTGTTCTATAGGGCAGATGATATATAGGTCATCAGTTTCTATGGCAATGATTAACAATGGTATCATGTGGCCAGCACAATGACCAATGCGTTTTTACTTTCCCCAACTAATGTCAGGTACTGAAGTTGGGTTGTTTCATGGTACTTCTAGAAATTTTGAAATGCAAAATCCCAGTCATAATCAAGATTCAAACCAAAATCCAATTGATTTGGAAGCCAAGCCAATCAAATCAATGAAAAGTGTGGTTAAGTTATTTTTGTGTCATGTTACAATTTTGTAAAAAAAAAAAAAATGTTCCCCGTGTAGTTGGCTGATGAGACTAAAAGATGATGCTCTAAATGTAACTACAAGAGATTTTTCTGCCTTCTGCATACATTTTGCATGTAGTGCTTCTGCCGTTCATCCACCTGTTTTATAGATGCCCTTCAATGGGACATCTTGTGCCAGTTTATTTTTGTTATCACAAAATAGGACATAAAAATTGTTATTATCGTTACAAATTTGACCTAAAAACTATAATCAGATGCAAACATAACACACTATTGACTAATAAAACATGAGCTTATCTTTTTTGAATATATATATTTATTTAATACTAGTACATTACCTTTCAATATTGTTATCATGGTACCTGTAATTCTATTCCTCACAAAAAGATTAGCTACAAGTCTATTGTTTGGACTTAAAATCATATTCTAAAATGTTTAAAGTAAATGTTTGTAGGTTTATTTTTTTTTTTACTTTAGTGAACATTTATTTTATATCTTTTCAACAGGTCTCATCTCAGCCATAAAATGGTCATTTCTTGTCTCAAGTTTTGAATTAGGAGTTTTTAGGTGTGAATCTATACCAAATAAGTTATGTCAATAAAAGACTTGAGGGCGTGGCTTTAGTTGAGTGATGAGTATTAGTCATTTTATTCATTTATTTAACCATTCTGAAACATTAGTGAGCAAAGGCTAAGATCTAATGTGTCCTGGTTTTATATGCTTATGAAGTACTACACATGTTGTTAAGTATGTTGACTTTTGTTTGTTGTTGAAATGTTGTTAGGTATGATGAATAAGTGTTGTTGTTTTTCTTTTTTTTTTCAAATGTATGTGGGAGAAATTGAAATGGCTTTTTTTTTTAATGTTGTTTGGTATATGGAATAAGGTGTGTTATTGTTACTTATCCTACTAGATCCTATCTTTTCAAACAAACAGTCAAATCTCAAAGTGTGAAAGAATTTAAATGTGACAACTTACTTTGCTTAACTGGCTGAAATTTCGCACTATGAAATATCTACATGTTTGGTGTAAGCAAGTTTGGTTTATTGTAGTTTGACTTTATTAAATGAATGATTATTAAATGTTGTTATATTATGATTTATCCTCCTGTAATGTTTCATTTTCATCCACTAGATAGATCTGTATTGTTGAGCACTGCCTAGTAATACTCATTTAAATTGGTATGTACTGAATATTTAGAACAATATTCCATGCTCTAATATTACCTATACATACTAAAGAGAACAAATTTAAAAAATTATATTCATCGGCAATTGTGTCAAAAGGAATATTAATTTAGTTTGAAAAGTGAAAAGAACATTTTAAATCAATAACTCACATATGTCTCTTCAGAAATTATTTGTTTCAATTATATATTTTTTTAAAATGTATTTTCGTTTTTTAATCATTTTAATGCCATCTTAGAAAAAAAACAATTTTTTTTTTTTTTTTTTTTTGAGAAAACGGCGTACAATCTTATGTTTTAGACTTTAGACTTTTAGATCTTAAGATTTTTTACTGTGTTGTGTAAGTTGAAACTTTGTATAAGTCTGTACATTGTTTTCTTTTCTTCTATTAATTTGTTATGTTAGCATTGTTGAAATGTAAAACAACAATTTATTCTTTCATATTAAAGTAAAAATGATTTGTGCTAACATTCAGCTTTTTATCAAAACTGTTATCTTTTCTTTTTTGATTTCTGAGCAGAGATCTTGTATCCATGCAAACAAAATATATATTTTTTTTTAAATATTAAAAGATTGATAGTGTTTAACCTTGATGTAGATTTTTTAATGTGGCACATTCCTGCTTGTAGTTGGCAGTCACTTGATGTAACAGACGTGCTGCCTATGGTAGCCTATGACTTTATTGAAGATATTGTTTTGTTTTTTCAAACATTGAACCATTAAATGTTGTAATACTTGTATCATTAATTTTTTTCTCTTGGTTTTCATTTTGCATGCTGGCTAAGTCAACTTCTGGCTAGTGTACTTCATCATCATTTGTTAAATGTAAAATAATATTTTTATTTGGCTTTTGAATGTGAGCGTATCATAGCTAATCTGTCATTTCCAATGATTTACCAGCCCTAAAATGTAATTGCGATTTAAAAAAAATAATGTGGTCATCAATAATTAATTCTAAGTTACCAAAGAGGTTAAAAAAATTATCAAGTGGTTCTAGTTTTTTTCTTTACAGTTATTGAGAGAAAGGAAACATTACAATTTAGCTCATTTTTTGGTTACAGCTATTTGCCAACTTTAATTTAAAATAGGGAGACAATATTTGTTAAGCTAGCTTTCCAGTTGTCACAATTTTTCTGGACAGAACAAAAGCACCACTACTGCTGATTCCTTCGTCATGTCAGGCAGTTTTCATTGATTATTAATGCATCTATAATACATTATATTATTTGTTGCATTTTCAGTTAGTCTTTTTTTTTTTAATGGGGATGCAAAAGGAATCATTACTTCACTTTTTCCATGTGGTTCTTATTTCCACTGATACTCTTTTGCCAACTCTCATATGAAAATTTGACTTTTGTTTCTCTGCGTTTCTGTGAGAAAAGATAATTTGTCAGCACTGTAACTGGAGAGTATATGTTTCCTGACCGCTGTTCTTGGTTTTAAATCATAAAGTGGTTGATGGTGAAACCAACCTTTTATTTGTTAGTATTCAACCTAGATGTATGTGATAATTCTAATGTGATAATGTGTTGTAAGTAATACTAACAGCTTTCAATCGTTTTCATACTGGAGGGTTAGCTCTAACCTCATAACCTATTTAATACAGTATGTTATTTTCTTGATGTGATGGTTTATGTAATGAATATTGTTTTTTTTTTTAATTTGAACTTCAAAAACAAAATAATTTTTTTGTTGGGGTACATGATGATAGTGTTGACTCTCCCAATGTATTGACATTGACTTTAGTAGATTTCTTTTTTTTTTTCTTTACTTAACTTAAAAAAAAGTTATATGGTACAATACAGGCTGAATAAAGTGGTCTGAAATACTGGTATATATATATATACATTTAAATTGTGAAGTGACCCCCACATTGTATTACCAAAGGTCTCTTCTAAAAAAAGGGTAACAAAATCTTCTCGTTTCAGTAACTTGTGTTCCAGCTACAGTAAACCTAGTAGGGCAATGGATTCTGATTCATCTCCAAGTTTTTACACTCTAAGTATTGCCTTGACAATCCTTAGCTCCAATCGCATTGCAACAATTCCTTTATTTTTTGTTTTTCAAAAGATCAATTAATTTTGTTTTTAAAGTAAAAGCTGACTCAATTAGTTCTATTTTGTTTACTTGAAGGCTGTGATGAAATCAGGGGGTGAAGTCCTTAGTCTTGTAGGTAATTATTATGTTCCTATGCAACCCAAATTCTTATTTAAAGGTCTTGCTTTGCTTCCAAGGGCTTTGTTTCGTCTATATTTTTAACCTAAGAAAGAAATTAGTTGATACTGCATTATCACTTTCAAACTGAGAGATAGCAGTTACCTGATCTTTCTCTTTTCTCTGCTACCTATGTTCTAAAAAGTATCTTATTTAGGCTTCACTATTGAATTGAGAGTTATTTATGTGCTTATTTAAGAACTAATTAGTGCTATTGACTTTTTCTTTGTAAGCTAAGTTTTAAAATTGTGTACAAGTGTATGTACATTATGGAAATTCACTTAAGGAGCTACAAAGAAAAAAAAAAGAATATTGATATAAAGATGAAGTGCTCGCGTGCAGTTCTGGGAAGCAGTATATAAAATATATAACAGCTTGATGGATGAACCTTGAAATGTCATTGTTATGTACTTTGTCCTCTTGCTAAGTGTTTGCTTGACTGGTTTTCATTCTTTTAAGATCATTTTGAGTTAGTTCAATAAAATTCTATTTGTATTTAACATGTATTGGAAATGTATGACTATATTGTTACTTTCAATATCTCCTTCATTGCTCATCATTCAATATTGGCCTTCATGAAATTGTTCCAGATCTTATTGTATGTTTAATTTGCAGTGACACTTATCAGACTTACATACCTGTTATCTATTGATTGTATACATGTGGATGTTTGTTGATTAAATACCATATTTTTATTCCTTCTTTTTTTTTCTTTTTAGATTTTTTTTTGTTTTGATGGGATGTTTAGCTTTTTTTTTTTTTTTTTTTTTAAAATTTCTATTAATTATTTCCCATTGAGCTATATTAAAGCTTATCACTTGTGCTGTAGAATTGTGATTGGAAAAATAAAGATCCTTTTGATTTCTCTTTTATATGTGTCAAAGAAAAGAACTTAGGGTTGATGATGAGGAGGAATAAGCCACTTCTGCCAGTCTACTTTTCTTCACAGAAATGGGAGAAAGTTAATGGAACAATCAGAATTGGTACAACTTCTAAATAAAAAAAATATTTTTTAATTACCTTTTTTTTTAAAAATTGCATTGCTTCTGTTTAAATTGTTACTAATGCTTGGAAGAACAAATGAAATAAAAAAAAAATTAAATGAAGACAAAAAAAAAAGCGTTGTTTTGGTAATTGAAATCATCAGGACAAATATTTGTGTTTGTTTTAAATAAGGCTTTGATGCCTGTTATAAATCTGTTTCATTTCCAATATTGCTTAGAGCTTTCTATGCTTCTTGTGAAATGAAACATCATATTAAGCAAAAGCTTCTTGGAATATTACCTGTTATTCTTGCAGTTTTTGAAGAGAACTATAAAAAAACCTTCGTCTTATGACAATACTGGTATGTATAACAAAAGAAAATGCTTTTATCATACCAGTTATTCAATTAATAAATACAAATAGTATAAAGAACTGTTTCAATTATTTCACTGTCATTTTACTTTCTAACACTTTCCTTTTTTTTTTCCCAATTACAATTGCATCATAATTCACTTTAAAAACTGGTTAATATTTTGGTGTTCCTTTGTTGTTGTTTTTTTCACACATTGACTGATATGGGTGTAATAATAAATTAATGTGTGTATGTTTAAAATGCATTGGGAGTTCCTCTCCATGACCATGCATGAGCCATCATGTAGTGTATTTCTTAAGTGCTTGGATTTATGATTATACATTATGGTGTTTCCTCTGAAATAAAACTTTAATTTTTTTCTTAATAACAACAACATTGTCTCTATTGTGATTTAAAAATGATTTTTGGTATGAATGTGTAATAGGACTGTTTAAATTTACAGTACTAATATGACTACCTTTGTCCTAGTAAAGAGTTTTATTTTAAAATTTACTTTAGGAACCATAAAGAGTAACTAAATTAGGTGAATGTTAGTCTATAATTCCTGTAATAATCATCTTTATATTTCTAATGGTCGTTATGAACAATAAAAATAAAAAATAAAATGAAAAAGGCTTTGAAAGTGGGACAAATAGAATGAAAAAGCCTTTGAAAGTGGGACGAATAGAATGAAAAAGCCTTTGAAAGTGGGACGAATAGAATGAAAAAGCCTTTAAAAGTGGGACAAATAGAATGAAAAAGCCTTTGAAAGTGGGACGAATAGAATGAAAAAGCCTTTAAAAGTGGGACAAATAGAATGAAAAAGCCTTTGAAAGTGGGACAAATAGAATGAAAAAGCCTTTGAAAGTGGGACGAATAGAATGAAAAAGCCTTTGAAAGTGGGACGAATAGAATGAAAAAGCCTTTAAAAGTGGGACAAATAGAATGAAAAAGCCTTTGAAAGTGGGACAAATAGAATGAAAAAGCCTTTGAAAGTGGGACGAATAGAATGAAAAAGCCTTTGAAAGTGGGACGAATAGAATGAAAAAGCCTTTAAAAGTGGGACAAATAGAATGAAAAAGCCTTTGAAAGTGGGACAAATAGAATGAAAAAGCCTTTGAAAGTGGGACGAATAGAATGAAAAAGCCTTTGAAAGTGGGACGAATAGAATGAAAAAGCCTTTCAAAGTGGGACGAATAGATTGAAAAAGCATTTTGAAATTGGGACAAATAGATTGAAAAAGCCTTTGAAAGTGGGACAAATAGAATGAAAAAGCCTTTGAAAGTGGGACGAATAGAATGAAAAAGGCTTTGAAAGTGGAACAAATAGATTGAAAAAGCCTTTGAAAGTGGGACGAATAGAATGAAAAAGCCTTTAAAAGTGGGACGAATAGAATGAAAAAGCCTTTAAAAGTGGGACAAATAGATTGAAAAAGCCTTTGAAAGTGGAACAAATAGATTGAAAAAGCCTTTGAAAGTGGAACAAATAGATTGAAAAAGCCTTTGAAAGTGGGACGAATAGAATGAAAAAGCCTTTAACAGTGGGACGAATAGAATGAAAAAGCCTTTGAAAGTGGAACAAATAGAATGAAAAAGCCTTTGAAAGTAGAACAAATAGATTGAAAAAGCCTTTGAAAGTGGGATGAATAGAATGAAAAAGCCTTTGAAAGTGGGACGAATAGAATGAAAAAGCCTTTGAAAGTGGGACGAATAGAATGAAAAAGCCTTTAAAAGTGGGACAAATAGAATGAAAAAGCCTTTGAAAGTGGGACGAATAGAATGAAAAAGCCTTTAAAAGTGGGACAAATAGAATGAAAAAGCCTTTGAAAGTGGGACAAATAGAATGAAAAAGCCTTTGAAAGTGGGACGAATAGAATGAAAAAGCCTTTGAAAGTGGGACGAATAGAATGAAAAAGCCTTTAAAAGTGGGACAAATAGAATGAAAAAGCCTTTGAAAGTGGGACAAATAGAATGAAAAAGCCTTTGAAAGTGGGACGAATAGAATGAAAAAGCCTTTGAAAGTGGGACGAATAGAATGAAAAAGCCTTTAAAAGTGGGACAAATAGAATGAAAAAGCCTTTGAAAGTGGGACAAATAGAATGAAAAAGCCTTTGAAAGTGGGACGAATAGAATGAAAAAGCCTTTGAAAGTGGGACGAATAGAATGAAAAAGCCTTTCAAAGTGGGACGAATAGATTGAAAAAGCATTTTGAAATTGGGACAAATAGATTGAAAAAGCCTTTGAAAGTGGGACAAATAGAATGAAAAAGCCTTTGAAAGTGGGACGAATAGAATGAAAAAGGCTTTGAAAGTGGAACAAATAGATTGAAAAAGCCTTTGAAAGTGGGACGAATAGAATGAAAAAGCCTTTAAAAGTGGGACGAATAGAATGAAAAAGCCTTTAAAAGTGGGACAAATAGATTGAAAAAGCCTTTGAAAGTGGAACAAATAGATTGAAAAAGCCTTTGAAAGTGGGACGAATAGAATGAAAAAGCCTTTGAAAGTGGGACGAATAGAATGAAAAAGCCTTTAAAAGTGGAACAAATAGAATGAAAAAGCCTTTGAAAGTGGGACGAATAGAATGAAAAAGCCTTTGAAAGTGGGACAAATAGAATGAAAAAGCCTTTGAAAGTGGGACGAATAGAATGAAAAAGCCTTTGAAAGTGGGACAAATAGAATGAAAAAGCCTTTGAAAGTGGGACAAATAGAATGAAAAGGCCTTTGAAAGTGGAACAAATAGAATGAAAAAGCCTTTGAAAGTGGGACAAAAAGAAAACAAACAACAACGAGATAGCTTCCTTCCATTTGATGAAATATGTCAGTAAATAGTTTCAGAACCGGTACCCTGTAAATTCTTTGAACGACATTCAGAACATTTATTTATTTATTATTAAATATTTTAAACAATAGTTTGTTTGTTTTTCAGATCAATAATTAGATGAGTCTTGTTCTTATATATAACAAGTTGTGTTTTTTTGTTGTAAATCTAGATTTCAATGATCTTTAGAGAATCTAATCTGTCTCCCGTTCTAGGTCTCATGTAATCTAAATGTTTTCCATATAGAGAAAAAATACGAATGCGGCGAATACTAAAAAAAAAAAAAAAAAAAAAAAAAAGCACTTAAGGCAAGGGAAACTACTCTAGCGAAATATATAAAAATAAAAGATTTTTCATGTGTGTATTTGATTTTTTCTAGATCTATTTCACCTTGTTTAATAAAACATATTAGTCTAGATCTGCATAGCTAAAGTAAATGTAATTATTCATTTCTGTTGATTAAATACAGACACATATTCTCTCACTTTATGGACCAGTCCTTTTGGGCTTTGCACTTTCACCTCATTCAATTTGACAAGACTTTCGAATTCAACTCCATTTATTCAATTTCAATCATTGTAATGATAATGATTGTCCTTTGACTTTTTGTACTGTGTTACATTCTCAGTCATCTCAGATACTGTGAAGTGTAAATTAGTGTAAATAGTGTTATTTTCCAATCTGAATCTTATTTTTCTTTATATAATTTGTGAAATATTAATATTACATTATTAATTTTTTATTATTAATAATAATCTCTGGAAGATGGGACGACTGTAATATATTTAACTACCAGCTAGATTCGATGGAAAGCTTTTTTTTTTTTTTTTTTGGTATACAATTAAAGAAAAATGCACACCCTTTTTAGATAATTTAAATTGATAAAACTTATTGACTGTGGACAAGTCTCCCTTAAAACTAGACCTCCATTAGTTGTAGGCAATATTTTATGATCCAAATTAAATAAAAAGTTGTTTTTTTATAATATATTTTTTTATATTCTCACAAAACTTAATATAACATGTATATATATATAACATATATAAAACATTTATATTAATTGTCTTGAGGTCACTATACCATGTCACACCCCCATAAAAATTAATATAGAAAAATAGAGCCTTTTTAGCTTCTACTCTTAAAAACGTTTTTTTTTAAAAACACAATCAAAATGAAAAAAAAAAAGGGGTTTTTTTCCAAAGGGAAACTACTCAAGATTTATTTATTAGCAATTAAAAGCATTTTGTAAGGAAAGATAACAAAATAACTGACTTTTTAAGCAAAGATTAGGCTGCATATTGGGATAAAATCAACGATATCGTCAGTTAGGAGAGAACGAGTTATAAAGCTTTCCATCGAATCTAGCTGGTAATATACTCCATATTCCAGGGATTTAAACATGCTGATGAGTACAACTGAAAAGAATTAAACATAGTATCATCATACTCTTTTGTTCAGTACAACACCACATGATTTTATTGTATATATATTCTTTGTTATTTAAGTGATATTCATTACAGCATATTTCAAAACTTTTGACCACACAAACAGTTACCTTACTCTAGGCATGCCTATCATCACCATGAGTCTGGGCCTAGTTTAGTTCTTCAAACTAGTCCAGTGCTTCAAACTAGTCCTTAACATCAATAAGGCTTACAGGATGTCACACAATAGATTATTTTTCTGAAAATCTTCTCCTTTGTATTCTACAACATTACCGGCTTGGCCAAGGATTTATAAATATGTCAAACAATCTGAAACTTTATTTCTTGTTTTGCAAGTATGTCTGAATAAAACATACCTCACATTAGTCATATATTCTAAATCAGTGATTCCCAAGTGGTCTATATAGACCCCCAGGGGTATACAATGTCTTCCAAGGAGTCTATGAGAGTGAAAAAATGAATTGGGGGGTCTATGAACTGTAAATGGGGGACCAAGATAGCAGATCTCATCTAAGCAGTTGAGTCTTAAATTTTATTTCCAATTTATGAAATTAACTGATACACACATATGATTTGTACCTTAGTTGATCGTTTAAATTTCAACCCTGATATTCCAAAAAAGAAAATTTTAACTTCATGTTTAAATATCTTAATTGTGTCTGTGAAAATTTTAACTTCGTGTTTAAATATCTTTATTGTGTCTGTGAAACTAATATTAAACAAAAAGGAAAGTAGACAGCACAGTGTTGATCATTTAAAATTTGGCTTCATTTCTGTCTTCATTGCCTATGTGTCTATCATGCAACAAAGTAATGACACTATGAAGCCATCTAAGCTGCAGGATTATTTGAGGCGATAATAATAATGGCAATGTCTATTTCAAAAATTAAAGATGAAGTACAGTGTTTCACATGACTATGCAAACCCAGTTGCCACCTGCATATTTTTTCCGCATCTCTTGTCCACCATTTTTTCTTTTCGTCATCTGAGTCTGTCTTTAATAAAGGCTTTTCTTTGGGTCTCAAAACAAATCCATAACAAATCTGCAGTTAATCAGTTTCATTGAACTTGGTGAGATCGCAGTGATATGGCCTCTGAAACCATTGTTCGAAATGTATATGGCCACAAAGCCGAAAATGAAAGCTTAAAGTACTATAAAAAAATGGATAACATCTCTTCTGATACTAATCAACATATCAACATAAAGTTTCTAATTGTTATTCTATCTTCATATCTAGTGGAAAAAAAAGGTTTCAGCAAGGTTATCTATCTTCTAATGATAATTTTAAAAAAGCTGGACATCACTAACCAAGTTTTAAATATTTAACCTAACTAAATTCAAGCCAAATTTTGAAATTTTCTTATCAAAGCAGTCCACTAATAGACTTATATTTTTTGTTTGGTACTATTCAATTTTAATTTGCTTCATTTTAATTTTAAATTTTCTTAATAAATATGCAAGACTTAGAAATCAGTTTGAGAAAAAAAAGTCTGAAGTTGATGAATTTTGAAAATTGAAAAAGCAGGGGGTCTACCGAAAACTGGAAAATATGGCAAGGGGTCTACGAGACAAAAAAGCTTGAGAACCACTCATCTAAATTAAGGTAGGTAAAAGGTGCCTTGAGATCGATAGAGCAGATGATGTAAAAGGTAATCTGTTACCATAAAAGGTAATCTGTTACTATAGCCAATGGTTAACGAGCGTGTTATGTGGCCAACACTATGTTGTCCAACTACCTTTACTTTCCCCAACTAATGTCTGGTACCCATTATAGTTGGGTGGACTCAAGGGCATCCTTAAAATCCCAGTCTTCACTGAGATATAAACCTGAGACCCCCTCAGTTTGGAAGCCAAGCACTTTTCCACTCATCTACCACACCCCTTATAATCTAGATTAACATAATAACTTTTTTTTTTTCATCACCTTACAGGATGTCTCCTCAGTCTGTGAAACAGTCTTGGTCAGTCTATATGGCTTTTCAGAAGTTCTACAGACTTAATCTAAATAGTTGGAAAAAAATATCTTTGGCAAGATGTTCAGTCACATCGTTATCTGTTAGGTAAGCACTTTCATTGTAAACTGACACATTGATATATAGGCCTATGTATATTGTCTTTGCCAATTAGTTAACTTTTCTTACTTATTACTTATTACTATTTTTATCTGTACTGAATAAAATGTCCCTTCTTTCTTAAATGTTAAATTATCTACTCACACATATGCATCAGGTGGTTTTACAAGTACTTGTTGGTCTATAAATGGTGTAGGAAGCTTTTAGTGCTGGAACATAATGAGTAAACATGTCATGTAATGAATAATAACATATAATAATAGCAGCACTAAGGTTATTGAGAGTAGATGGGGAAGCAAATATGGCAAAACATAGCTAAGCTCTGAGAAGGACCTGAACCACAGACCCAGACTTGGGGCCATCACCTAGCAGCCACCAGGTACCAGTGTAACATATACTTTGTCCTTCCAGGTCTTCTAGATCTGGGCTAGTTGGATGGTTCCTATAGAGAGATTGTTGGTATCATTGGATGACCTCCTGTTAGCGACGAAAGATGCTGTTGAACTTAGCTTCACTTCCTCTAAAAGTTTTGATTGAAAAAAAGAAAAAGAGAATCTTGTAAAAGTTATGAAAAAGAAAATTATAGCCCAAAGTTAGTCATAGTTAACATGTAAGTAAATAATTGAGGAACTACTCATTCTCTCTGTAGCATCATGATTGGTATGCAATATTTAATTTCCTTATTTCGTGTATTGTCTTCATTGGACAGATGCTTCAGCCAGTCTAGCTTCTCAGCTTATGATGTGATTGTGGTTGGTGGAGGACATGCTGGAACTGAAGCAGCTTGTGCTGCTGCAAGGATGGGAGCTAAAACACTTCTGGTCACTCATAAGCTGGAGACAATTGGTATTAATGTAGTTGATTTATTTTTAGGATTTCAGATATTTATAGATTACATTGTGTCAGTGATGAAAGTTTGGATAAAATGAATATTAATTTTTAAAAAATATATTTTTAACGATTTTCATTTTGCAAATACTTTGGGCAGTAAAAATAATATATTTACTCCTATTTATGTAGAAATGAATGCATGTTACCGGTACTTAACATAGAAATTATTTTTTTAAACTTAAAAAAAAAAACATGAATTCTGATAAGGTTTTTGTATCAGAAATATAAGAATTAATTAGATTTTTAAAAATGACTTGTATTTGATATTATTCTATTATTCTTATCAAAACAAATTGCATATAAACCATTATATTTTTACTTTGAATTATTCATTTTTTCATATCTTTCCAGTCATGTCTCATCTTAACAGCTAGAAAGTACTTGTAAAATGTTGGCACACATATTTAATATTGATTTGTGATTGTCTTTAACAGGTGAAATGTCATGCAATCCATCATTTGGAGGAATCGGCAAAGGTCACTTGATGAAAGAAATCGATGCACTTGGGGGTGTTTGTGGCAGGATTTGCGGTTAGTTTTGCTTTAACTGTTGTTGTTATTTTATATGAGTATATTGATATATATAACTTGTATAAACTGTTAGAATTAGTGCCTTTTTTCAGCTAATAGGAACACCCAAATTAATGTTTAATTAATATGTTAATTTTAAATAATTACTTTTTTTAAAAGTATGTAAACCGATTAACCGGATAAAAATAACTGTTTTAATAGGCTAGAAAAAAAAATTTAAAAATTTTGATTTAAGATTAATTATTCTGTTAAATTTTGCTTGGGTCAGCCAATCTTGATGCAATCTTCTTTGCATCAATGCTTAATCATTAAGAAGTTTTGTCTTACTTCCGATCATAGTTTGTCATTATCCCCTGTCACTATTAAACTTTGGCATTTTGTGTTTATTCAATTAAAGCATATTGAAGCCATTGTCTACCAGTGGTCGGTTTAAGTTCTCATTTTGCTGACTTTGCATGTCCTCAGAAGTAGATTTCCTTTTAGTCTCAAGTGTGAATCCTGTGCCCTTTATAATAAATCTCCAATTGTCTGAAGCCACCTGCTGCCAGGTGCTCTTCTATGTTATTGAAAGCAAGCTGGTCTTTAAAGCATTTTCAGGGGGCACCTCTGTTTTATGACCATTCAGCTTACCAAAAAAAGATAGCCTTTAGCATATGGTCATCCCCATACAAGATATGTTTCCATAGCAGTGTAGATGCTGAACAATAAGCTGATCCTCTCAATTGACCATCTGGCATTCAAAAGAACATGTGCTCTTGCCATCTGATTCATAGCACTTTTGTATTAGTATAGTATTGTGTCACAATAAATTATTTTTACAGTTCAAATATTTTTTGTTCTTAAAAGTTGCTGTAGCCACTCCAATAAATCCTTAGGCATCTGCAATTCTTTTTTTGTTTTTATGCCAAATGTACATGATTAAATAAAAATCATCTTGGACTGCCTTGACTTACTTGTCCATCCATTTCAGTAGAAATGCTGGACTTTGTCAAATAGCAACTCCCACATGTTTTATGCAGTTTGAAAAGTTAACTGACCATTTATATTTTTTCCTTTCTTTATTTTAGACATTTCTGGGGTCCAGTATAAAATGCTAAACAAGAAGAAAGGTCCAGCAGTTTGGGTGAGTCTCTTTCAAATTTTGGGCTTAAAATTAAATATTGAAAAAATCATGATTGAAAACTTGAGATATCTAATTATTGAGAATACGTCTATGTATTTTAAAATATTGTTTTATGATTCTAAATACATTTTCCAGACAATCTAGTTTCTACCTTCTCAGAGTGAAGTCAGTAGTTCATTTCCTCTTTGGTTTTATTATTATTTCTTTTTATCTTACCTTCCTGTTCATGTGGAATGCACTTCACATGCTCCAGAGTTTGAACCACTGCCATCCTCTGATGTCCTGCAGCAGGTTTGGGCTCGGACATATTAATTCTTCAATTCTCAAGGATCATCTGGAACTTATAAAAACATTACCTTCACTCTCTTTGAGAATGGCATGTTTTATCTTGTAACTCTATTTTTTTAAAATTCTAATCAAAAGGAACATGAATATTAGCCACTTCTCCGCCTGTTATTTATGCCCTGAATGACTATAATGGCAAATACAATATCCTAGCTGTAAAAGTAAAAAAGAGTTAAGTTTTCCTTTCAGACCTTGCGGTCTATAGGGCGGATGATGTAAAGGTCATCTGTTTCTATCTATCCTAGCTGAGCATCTGCAAAATTTCTGGGTCTTTCATTCACTGGATATAAACCATCTCTCTTTTACTGGAAGCCACATAGTCAGCTTCCATGCTACCCTGTTATTATAACAGGATGTTATGTGCTGTGCTGTATTTTTGTGTGTACATTTGCAGCTTACTAAGGCTAAGTGTTAATAAGTTGTCATTTTAATGTGAATGATCATGTGACTTCTCTAGGGCCCTAGGGCACAGATTGACAGAAAACTTTACAAGTGCAACATTCAAGCTGAAGTTTTCTCCACCCCCAATTTGACTGTCAAGGCTGCAGCAGTGGAAGATCTCATCACTTGTGGTGTTCCGTCCATTTTTGATCATGATACGTTATTAGGTTGCCGAGGTGTTGTACTAGGTAAATATTAGTAACAAGTCATCTAGACACAAGGCACAGTTCAGTGCTTTGGTTTAGTAATAGGGATAGCTTTTGAAGATGTATGCCTTTTACCCATTCTCTTTTGATCAAAGTTCTAATTTTCTTTCCTCTTTAACTTCATTCTTAAGTACAAGTCAGAGAATTAACTTAACAGCAGTAATAAACTCACTCATCAAGTCATAATCTATAAATACGCAAATAAAGACCCGCGGGCCTGTAAATGAGGTTAAATGGTGTAATGTTGAAGAATGCGAATGTCGTGGAATGCTGGGTTCGTGCTTCCTGGAGAACTCTCGACATGTGACAAACATATATACCACAAATTGAGTCTGTTTCAGCAGACAAACATAAAGTTTATTTGACAATAGTAACAATAATAGTGCACTTCTTGTTAGTGCTACAAGTCAAGAAATAAACAATCCTATCCGCGTAACAGCGGTATAAAAAATATCCAATACGTTAAACTCTCCAGAGTACATTACAAATCATGTCCGCATCTCAGCGGGTAACACTGTACACAATAATCCAGAATAATAATATGTGTCTCAAAAAGACCACTGGCATCAACTGCCCAAAAGACTCTATCTAACTGAAATTACTACTTGACTTTTCTTAGTCGCTATTGTCCGTCCCGGACCAACATATTACTACTTGACCACCCGGTCCAAAGGATACCACTTGACTGCTTGACTGAACTCAAAGTCAACTTTATTCATTCTACTTCCTATTTTCTACATCAGGAATTCCACGTATCTTTTAAACTCTTAACATGACATGAACATTAAATCAGGCAATGTCAACTGAGACTGTGAGAGGGCCACGGGTAACATATGGCTAGTAATCTATAAATGTGAAAAATAGTAAAGTATCCTTTTCAGACCTTGTGATCTATGAGCAGATGATGTAAGTGCATTTGTTTCTATGGCCAATGGTTAAAGAGGGTTTCATGTAACCAGCACAACTTCCAACCTCCTTTAGTTTCCCCAACTAATGTCATTTGATTGATTGGACTCATAGGCATCCTAAAAATCCTAAAATTCAAAATCCCAGTCTTCACAAAGAGGGCACGTCATGGCCTAAATTGTGTTGATGTGTCAAAAACTCAAAACTAAAACTCTTCACAAAGATTCGAAGCCAAGATTTGGAAACCAAGTACATTGCAACTCAGCCACCGGCCTCTTAGCTACCACCTTTCCCTCATTCTTAAGTAAAAGTCAGAAAGTTAGCTTAACAACAGTCATAAACTGAATCAAGGGATAATCTATTAATGGGCCAAAAAAATAATTGCACATTTAAAAAAAATTATCAGCTATGTGTTAAATTTTCTTAGTTAGTATTAGTGGAACATCTTAGTGAGCTAAATTTCAGTTTGCTGTAGAGGGTAGAATTTGTATTCCTGATATTTGAGTTACTATACGGGGACATGATACCCTTTTGAACCATGGGGCACAGAACAAGCCAAACTGTACATCACATGTTTCAGTGACTGTTGGATTTCATTGGGAATTTCACTACATTGATTCATAAATTTAATTCTGAGCTTACTTAAAAAAAATCTTAGTGGAAATTAAACATAACATCTTATTATAGTTACAGATCAGAGAAACTAACAAATTAATATCCTAAATAAAAAAGTAGACGAACCCATACAAATTAATAGAGTACAATCAGCTACTACAACAGGGGTTCTCAGCCAGGGGGTCGCCTAAGACCATTGAAAATATGGATTGTTTTTGTCTATTCTTCTATTGCTATGTGGATGGGGTCGCCGCAGAGTGGAGTATGTAAAAAGGGGTCGCCGAGCTTAAAAGGTTGAGAACCCTGTACTATAAGGTGGTAAATTAACTATTTTGATTACACTTTTTATATTCTTTAACTAAAATTCTTTTTCATTTAACCTAACTCATTTACAGGTACAGGGGAAGCAATTACTTCAAAAACTGTCATTTTGACCAATGGGACATTTCTCAGGGGCTCCATTAACATTGGACTGACTTGTCGCCCAGCTGGTAGAATTGGAGACAAGCCTGCTATTGGGTTGGCTCAGACCATCGAGAAGGCTGGCTTCACAATAGGCAGACTGAAAACTGGTAAGTCATGTCTTATTGATTGTAACCCTAAATCTGACATTACCATCTTTAATCATACAGTTCAGCTTGTGGTGGGTACAGATTAGAGTAGAAACTGAACCTTTGCCTTTACTTGATGCATCATGGCTGATATTTTTCTCTGATCACAATTTGTTCATGAGATGAACTCTACATTTTGTATTTTTTGTTTTAATTTTGTTTTTTGGTAAAATAATTTTTGAATGATTGTCAAGAGCTTTCTAAAATCTTATTATATAGTTTAGAATATTTGACCTCTTTTGTATTTGTCTTCATTCTTGTCATTAAAAATAAGTTCTGGATTAAAGAAAGGAAATGTGTCGAACTAACAATTTTATTGTTAATATTTTTTGACATTTGTAAAAGTTATTTTTCACATTATTAGTAAAAAAAAAAGTATTTCTAGTTTCATACTTTTTCTAGTCGTAATCAAATAAATAAAAAGATACATTGTTTTTCAAATTCTGTGTTACTTTGTAAAAACTGTTTCATACCCATTAAAATGTTTATTTTATGTGTGCGTGTATTTTGTACAAATTAGGAACACCTCCAAGAATTGACAAACGAACAATAGACTTCAGTAAGACTGAAATGAAGAAAGGTGACGATGTCCCAGTACCATTTTCTTTTATGAATGATTCAGTTTGGATCAAGGTAAGTATCATGTAAGGTAAAATTACTTTGATTTTGGGAATGAAAAAATAAAATCTCTCACTGTATTTTTTTAGAAAACTTTCTTGATAAACAATAAATTATTGGCTAAAATATTTTAATTTGTAGATTATACTTTAATATAAAAAAATCAAAAGTAGTTTGTACCTTTTAAAATTAATGTATCTAAATTCAATTACTGATATAAGCAAACTGCTGTTGTGTTCATGATATTATACTCAATCAAGCAAGACAACTTGACACTGGTCAAAACAATATAATCAACATTTTTTTACTGACGGCACTATTTACCATCTGTTTCAGCCGGAGGACCAGCTTCCATGTCACATGACATACACAACAGATGCCGTGGCAGAAATTGTCAGATCTAGTCTTCATCTGAACCGACATGTGCAGGAGGAAATCAATGGGCCAAGGTAGGTCCAACCTAACTTATCATTTTGTTAACACTGCCCAACAAACACCAAATTGCAATACTTGCCAACTAGAAAATTATTTTTGTTTTAAAATGACTCACAAATTAGACTACATCGAACTGCATGTTGAACAATAGAACTTATAAGTTGGCATCTTTTTCTTCATTTTTTTTTTGTTTAACATTGCTCTAGTAAAGCATTTCTTTCCTGCAATAGCATGCTTAGTGCTCTATTGTACACTATCTTTTGTTGGTGGGAAGAAGCTTTGTGCTCTTTCCGCTGTTAGGCTCTGCAAGCGCAACTCAGTTTCTTGCTAGTTTGGCTGTCAGGTTTACTATTTGTTTGACATGTTTTGGATGTTCCTTTAGAGTTGAAGATAATTACAGTCTAGGCCTTGGGGGCAGGGTATGTTGCAGGCATGGGACCATCATGACAACACTCAAGAGCGGATGGTTAACTAAACTGTTGTACTTGAGCTGAATGGTACTTTACATTTTTTCTTACTTAAGTCAATCAGCAGCTGTTGACTGAAGTTTAGATCTTATTTATTTACACTTTTTGCTTGAAATATCCTTGTTAATTCAAGATTGACTAGTGACTTCAATTGATTGACTGGTTAAGGTTAAACCTGTTCTGTGTTTAAGTAAAGTTCTACTGTGTGTGTTTTCTTAGCTTATGGAATAATTGTCTGTATATAGATTTATAACAATCTATAGCCACAAATATGTGAGATCTCATGTTTTGTTTTGATACCCATTTTGACGCCTACCTATATTTTGGTTCCCCCCAGTGCCACTGCTCTACTTTCGGTATGCCACTGCAAACACTCCCATACAATTGGAAAAAAAAAATGTGTTGATTTCAATATAAGGAAAATGTATTCTTGATAACAAGTAATACTGGTCTAGTAGAGTGAATCTGATAGAATGAATAGCATTGTGGGGGGCTTTAATCCTCTGTTAGCCTAACAAAAATAATACTCAGCTCTCCCTTCCGTGTTATCTCTTCCTTCCATTTCTTCCTTCTCACTCTCCTCCTTTCTTTTCTCTCTCTTGATTTTTACCCCCCCCCCCCCCCCAATGTAAAACAGAGGGAGATAACCTATAAATATTCCTAACCTCTGCTTCATATTTTGATTTTTGTTTCCCTTTGTGCTGTTAAAGTTTGAAAGCTTTTAGTATTTAAGAAATGTCAAATAATGTAATTCTGAGTTAATATTATTTTTTTTTAAATATATGGATTCTCTGGCTAAATCTCGCACATAAGGCGCTTTCAGATCGGAAAAAGGGGGTTGGTTGGGGGATTTCAATTATGTCAAAAGAAAAATCGCCTTAAGTCCTCATTGGAATGGAAAGAAGTTACCATAAAAAAATACACGAAGAGCTCTCCCAAAAGTCGCGGGGCACACTTGTTAGAACTTCCTAGAAAAGCCCTTGTCGAAGACAGGCGCAGACCACAAAAAGGAAGAAAAAACTATACATAGAACACCGGAGGACAACGGCTTTATCTGCAGCAGATGTAACGAAATATTCAGAGGCATAGCTAGGGTGGGGGAGAATTCGAAAATCCCCCCGGCCCCCACTTGATGGTGGCCCCAAATGAGTATTTTTTACATTAAATATTACTCAAAATGCAGGGACAGGGGCATTCCAAAAGGCCAAGCTCCCTCCCGGGCCCCCAAATGATGGCAAATTCCTAGCTACGCCCCTGAAAACATCCAGGTCACTACTGGGTTTGCGTGGTTACGTGAAAGACTGCTCTCAACCTTAATCTTAGCAACCGAAAACAATGCCAATACCTTGTATGCATAGGCCTATATATTAAAAAGAAATTATGGTTAAGTGTTTATCTAAATAAAGAAGATAAAGTGACAGAGAGCTATCAGAATTGGCTTACAAGTCATTAACCACTGATGTGTTTTTGTCTTGCCTGATTTTTACGATGCTCTAACAGTGCAGTACACTCGTCATGAGAGAGGGAGAGAGAGGATGTCTTAAAAAAGAGGGGGGGGGGGGGTAATGTAGGTTAGGTGGACCGAACCGAGACCATTTCAACTAATGGGTGTGTCAGGGGAGAGGCGGCTGCTAGAATTAGTGAAGAAAGCGGGGTGGTAGGGAGGCGGCTGTGCTTGACATTATGAATCTGTAGGTATGAGAAGTTTTGCAGTAGTGGTTAGATGGTGGTGAGTCTAAATTGGTGGTGGAAAAAAAAAAGGGAGAGAGAAAAGGGTGGTGGTGGTGAATGAAGGTGGAAGACTGAGAAATGGTGGCTGAGGAATGCAGGGCAAAATGCCATCCGGGTAATTGCCAGTGGGACTCTAGCAGCATCACACGTGAAAGGTGTGGGGGGGGGGGGGGAGGCGACGGAGGATTCCCATTTTCCTTTCAGGTGAGAAATCGAGGTGTTCTTTTTTTCTTTTCAAACTCTTGTTACTGATCTCTTTCCTTCTCTACTCCCCCTTTCACCTCTCTCTCTCTCTCTCTCTCTCTCTCTCTCTCTCTCTCTCTCTCTCTCTCTCTCTCTCTCTAACCCTTCCGTCTCTTTCCCTAACTCCCCCCCCCCCTTTTTGTTTCTCCTTTTCTAAATGTTTGCTTGTTTGATATATCATTTGTACCTGGAGTTAAATGTGTAGTGTCTCTCTCCACCTCTCACATTCTTCTTTATACTCCCTCCCCCCTTTCATTTTGGCTAGTAGTGACACTCATTTTTAATATCTGAACTTTTCAGCCCCATTTTATTTCCATAAACCCTCCCCCCCCCCCTTTTCCCCCTTTTTTTTATTTTATTAATGCCGATTTAGTTGGTGAGTGTATAATAAACATAGATCTGGGTGGACTAAACAACACTGCAGTGTATATTAAACATAGATCTAGGTGGACTGAACAACACTGCAGTGTATAATAAACATAGATCTGGGTGGACTGAACAACACAGCAGTGTATAATAAACATAGATCTGGGTGGACTGAACAACACTGCAGTGTATAATAAATAATAAACATAGATCTAGGAATCTAGGTGGACTAAACAACACACAGCAGTGTATAATAAACATAGACCTAGGTGGACTAAACAACACAGCAGTGTATTATAAACATAGGTCTAGGTGGACTAAACAACACAGCAGTGTAAAATAAACATAGATCTAGGTGGACTAAACAACACAGCAGTGTATTATAAACATAGATCTAGGTGGACTATACAACACAGCAGTGTTAAAATAAACATAGATCTAGGTGGACTAAATAACACAGCAGTGTATAATAAACATAGAATGAACAACATTGCCTTGTATTATAAAGGAATAAAACAACATAGATCTAGTTGGACTGAACTAGACTGAAGTGTCTGGAAAGCGTATGTAGTAAGACATTGTTTAATGACGTTGTTCTCCTTGATACATAATTTTCTTTACGTTTTCAGTTTGTCTAATTCATCTGTCTGTCTCGCTTTCTGTTTACCCATTTCTCTATCGGAGCCTTATTTCAGTCTTCATCCCTCCTGCCCCCCCCCCCCTTTCCCAGCCCATCTCTCGTGCAGGTTTCTGTGATCGTTATTATGTTCTGATTAGTTCTTCCTCTCTATCCCCCCTCCCCATGTGAAGCTTTTTCTTTCTTTTAATGAAACTGATAAGCCTGTTTGTAGCCTAGTGGCGACTCAGCATTATCTACTTGTTTGTAGCCTAGTGGCGACTCAGCATTATCTACTTGTTTGTAGCCTAGTGGCGACTCAGCATTATCTACTTGTTTGTAGCCTAGTGGCGACTCAGCATTATCTACTTGTTAGTAGGCTAGTGGCGACTCAGCATTATCTACTTGTTAGTAGGCTAGTGACTACTCAGCATTATCTACTTGTTAGTAGGCTAGTGGCGACTCAGCATTATCTACTTGTTAGTAGGCTAGTGGCGACTCAGCATTATCTACTTGTTAGTAGGCTAGTGGCGACTCAGCATTATCTACTTGTTTGTAGGCTAGTGGCGACTCAGCATTATCTACTTGTTTGTAGGCTAGTGGCGACTCAGCATTATCTACTTGTTTGTAGCCTAGTGGCGACTCAGCATTATCTACTTGTTAGTAGGCTAGTGGCGACTCAGCATTATCTACTTGTTAGTAGGCTAGTGACTACTCAGCATTATCTACTTGTTAGTAGCCTAGTGGCGACTCAGCATTATCTACTTGTTAGTAGGCTAGTGGCGACTCAGCATTATCTACTTGTTAGTAGGCTAGTGGCGACTCAGCATTATCTACTTGTTAGTAGGCTAGTGGCGACTCAGCATTATCTACTTGTTAGTAGGCTAGTGGCGACTCAGCATTATCTACTTGTTTGTAGGCTAGTGGCGACTCAGCATTATCTACTTGTTTTCCTTATAGAAGGAAAGTTGAAGTTGTAACCCCTCACCTTTCTGTATTAAACTAAATTGATTAATTACGACTGATTGATTACGTTATTATTAATTGGTTATTTTTTTATTGATTCATGTGCTGTCATCGATAATGAAAAATTGTGCAAAGTTTCAACTTGATCTGAGAATGGGAAGATTTTTACCAGACAGACAAACGGAGTGAGTTGATATAAACTCTTGGAAAAAAACGTATCAAAAACATTGGGATAATTTGAGAAACACTTTACCAACTTGGCTGACTGCAATCATGAGCTCAGGCTATACACCTTTCTCTTTCCCCATTAAAGACCACGGCTCAGGGTGCTTCTGATGAAACAGTTGTTAATGTTGTTTACAAGTTCGTGCTCAAGACACTACGCCGTAAGTAGTCCCGACAAAAGAACAGTTTACGACCTAGGGTTGAACCACTACCGTTAAATAAACACGTTTACCATTTAAAATTTCAACCCCACTGCCATGAGTAGCTCTGATAAAATCCTTCACAAATTCAAATATACCAAATCTCAAAGTTGTGTCGGATATTCCTCTCTCCCCCCCTTTTTTAAAAAAAAATTCCACCCTGTTTCGTACGTAGAATGTATGTACATAAAATTTGTATTTTTGCCACCGAAGTGTCCAGATTTCTACGTTTTGAAACTTTAGGTGACACTTTGTCATTCTTAAAGCGTCAGTGTCTAATGTACTTCTTCATTGAGGCATGAACTTGTTACGTGAAGGAAGAGCCGGTATATCCTCATGGTAAGAAAGAGTGCGTAACGCTGACATGTTCTCTCGAGTAGGAGGTGTTTCCAGCATTCTCATCATCCACAACAACGCCCCCTGCCGGATGGAAGATGAACGTATCCCGAAAGCACAAGAAAAACTGGTCGTCCCCATCTCCGATATATAATTATAAGTAAACGAAACCTCATGCAGTGGACAATGTCGATGACTGGGAAGACAGCCCTAGACCGTGTGGAGAGAGATAACAAAGAAACTTACTGATAGTAAAAAAAATCATTGGCTTAAGCTCTGGAAGAAAAGCGAGTCTTAAGAAAAAAGGCAGGTTCCACTACCACCTAATCAAATGCCGCGCTTACTTGCGATGTCCGACAATCTAAAGTGTGTAAACTAATTTCTAAAGCTTTAAAATTTTTATAGGGTTATCTAAAATGGGAATAATTGCAGGTGTAATTATTTTTTAAAAAAGGAGGAACTTGTGAATGTCCGATGTGACAGGGCAGGAGCGGCTAGAGGATCGTAGACTCTAGTGTCCTTGTTACAGCTCGTGTCACTATGTTTGGTCTACCTTTCTGCCATGACACAAGAGTTCCGTGTCACTATACTTGTATCAAGTAAATCTCATTGTTTGTTCATGATTTTAAATGAATATTCCATTGTCAATGTAAGCTGCATATGTTTTGCACTCGACGCTCATAGCTCATAGGCACAACTGGTTGGGGTTTAGGAGCTTAAAAGTCATATACCGAATTTTTTGTTTGGGTTGCGAAAAGGGGAGGTTACTCCTATCTATCATCTAGCAGACGAAACATGTTTACTTTCGACTATTAACTTTTTTTGTGATCGTTGATCTGCATGCACATGTTGTACTAATAAACGCTCCACTGCTAATCTTATTTACTCCGCATTTCCGACGAAAAACGTAGAAAAAAAAAGAGCTCACAGCCACACACATACACACTCACAGAACGCAGGCAATCTCACGGGCACCACAGACACACAAACACAGATACTCAAAACTCAAGGCGGTTTTTCTCATTGAGTCAGCGCACGTGGGTGACCATAAAAATAGATTGCGGGTCATCTCCCCGCACGCGGTTGTAAACGGAAGTAAACATCACCCAGCATTTTGTTGCTTTTAAAAAAAAAGTGTGTGGGGGGGAGGGGCTAATAGTTCAGTGGATGGGGGTCTGGATGCTTCAATTCTACAATGGACAGATTAGTGTTGCCAGGAAGCACTTTGTCGACTTAAGGAAGGGTGCTTGAGATAGCGTCGCCATTAATCACATAATGCCCCCATATTTCGTTGTCTAAGAGCAGACGTGATTTATTGCCCCCCACCCTTTCCTCCCCCCCCCCCCCTCCCACTTAGTAAGCAAGACGTTAATTATGACACGCTGGATAAAGTAGATAAATGGAGAGGTGCGTGCAGTGTTACACTCCAGACTATATGTATACACACATGCCAATCAAATAGTCAATCTTCTAGAACCGATTTAATAAAGGGTCTGACACTATTATTGAAACAGAAACACTAAAACATTCCAATCAAATAGTCAGTCTTCTAGAATCGTATACTATTAAATAAATCCTTGTTCTTTATCTAGTGCTTAATAAATTGGAAATCAAGTTACTATTTCAATCTCGGTTAATATGACCATGGCTTATAAATAGTGTACGTGGGTCAGATTTTCTCAACCTTCTACTGTTTAAACGAGATTTAAAGTGCCGCCTCGAGATCTCCTTTCTTAGAGAACAAAAGTCGCCAATAATTAGCCGTGAATAAAAAAATAAATAAAAATAAACGAATAACCAGATGTCATTGTGGTCCTTCTTACCAGTGTAAGAACCAGACATTTTTGTTTGAAGTTATCACACTCCACTACTTAGGAATCCAATACTTCAAATATTATTTGGAATAGTACCATTAACTCTTCATTCAGATCTTGCCAGGAAGTTGGAGTCAATGTCTGTTCTATGCCTGATAGTTCAGTCACGAAGTTAAAAATCAGATTATTAGGCTAGGTAACGCACTACTAAATTGTTGAATTCTAAACTTTTTGTCGTTATTTAAAATGCTAAAAACAACAACCACCACAAACAAACAAACTAAAAACTACTGCGATTAAGAATTTAATTCTATGGCCAAACTATGCACACAAGTAGTAGCCCAGATGTACGCTGACCTCACTGAGTATACTTACCAAATTGTCATATCATGACTTTTGATGAGACCTCTTCGATATACAATCATGGCTGTAATGAGGAAAGTAACTCTGGTAGTAATTGTGATTGTACAAATGTTTCCTTCTTGCTAGAACTTTTTTGTTTTATTACCTCCCTCCTCAAATTTTGTGGTCAATGCTTGCTGCCGGATTATGTTAAGCTCTTTTGCTTTTTGTGAGCCACTGGTTGGGGAGATGATCACGTGGCCAGCACAACGACCACGCGCTTTTACGTCCACTAACTAATGTCTTTAAGAGTTGGGTGGCATTGAGTCTTTAATGGGATTTGAACTCATGAACTCCTCTGTTTGGAAGCTAAGTGCTCAATCACTAGGCCACCAGAACCTTTGTATGCTTAAGTAATTAATTTTTTGTGTGTCTAAACCTAATAAGTCACAGTCTATAGAGCAGGGGTTGGTGGGGCTCACCTGTTTCTCAGTCAGTATTACAGCGCGGGTGACCTAGCGCTGATATCAAGTGTCTGTCAAGTGAAATATCCCGAGGCGCCACACATGATCCATTCCTCTTTGGCTTTTGCTTTGGACAGGCCCGTCCATTCCTTTATGCTGTCTTCCCATCGCTTTCACTGTCTCTTCTTTTTCTTGGTACTGTTCCCTGAAGGAAGCTGTTTGTGAGCCCTGAGGACCTTGTAACATGGCCACACTCCAAATAAACTAAAAAGTAAGCGACGGATCAATGAAAATAATAAGAAACAAACCCAAAAAGTTTCGATGATAATTTATTTCTTCGGAGGGAAGACCAAAAAAAAACAAACACTTCTACTGTGTACATGTCATACACTTGTCGCTGAAAACATTCAACCGATATACATGTACACCAATGTCATGACACACATGCACATACGCTGATATAGGGTCCTTCACTTACACTCTTGTCTGTAGTATCTACACATTTATGTCACAAGCGAATGCATAGTAAAGAAAAGAAATACACATTTCAAAAGTAGACTTTCAGTATATAAATATTTATACAATTTTGTTTGTAAGGGATTAAACAAGGACAATGTTTCATTTCGTTACCCTGGCAACGACCTCATTCACCACTTCCGGAGAAAAAATACACCAAATGCGCATGTTCCATAATGTTAAAAACAACAACAAACAAACAAACAAACTGCAGTACTGTAAAAAAATAAACTGTAGTAATGACAGGATCATATCTGGACCATTTCAAAGTAGTTCTAGAAGTGTGGCACATCTAGATCTAGGAAATAGACCAATTCCACTGCTCATTACACCACGGCCCCTCTTGTAACTTGTCGTTATGTTTGAGTTAGAGGTTAGACGATCACATGGCTTATGCTTATTTTCACAAAGCTTATAATAACTCAGTCAGTCCGTCTGGTGCAAATCTTGAACACGATATTTCTCGCGCTCCCAAATTATGAGTCAAGCTGAAAATTTGCGCAATCATTCATTGTCGATGGCAGCAAATGAATCAGTCAAAACATTAACCAACTAGTTGATTAATTAGTTGTAATTAATTAATTGTGTTTTATGTACAAAAAGGAGATTCATTCTGCAGTATTGATAGCTTTGGCAGTAATTGTGGGGTGCTTTCCCTTATAAAAGCTTAGTTGTTTAGTATTTTTTATTTTTATTTTACTCGTTAATCGCCAAATTTCATCTTATCGTTTTGTGTTTTTAAACGATAAAGTAAAGATCACTGACCTATAAATATATAGACTGGACAAGGACTTTTTTTTATCAAGCGTACTGGAGATTTTCACGACAAACTAAACCTAGAATAAAAGTCTACTGCTTCCTCCATATTGATATGTTGTGTGAAAAGATGGTAGAGCTTAGAAAATTTGATGCTAAAATTGTGCACAAAAATTATCTTTTTAAAATCATAGCTGATCAACACTTCCTTTATTTTGTACGCCGGATACACCAAAACGTTTGCCATTTATAGTTTAATTGTTTCATCCATGTTAGAAAATCTGCAGTTTATTCAGCTCTATGGAACGAAAAATGTAAAAAAAAAAATTTTCAGGTATGGCCTGTATAAAAAGAAAAAAAATTAAAGCTTTCTAGTAGATTTAGATGTAAAACTAGAATCTCTGCTACCGTTAAATAGGACTAACCCTTATAAAAAGTTATCCTTTAACCTTTTTGTCGTTTGATTCGCGCCAGGCGACAAATGAATTGGCAATCAGACGCTGATCATTTTCTTAGAATGTTTTGACTCTTAGATTTACCAACTAGAAGCAACTTTGAGACGTCTGCCATATACCAAGATTTCACTTACTGTGCTTATAAATCTATATTAAACAAGATCAAATGAATGCTGGCCTTTCACGAATCACGTTAGCCAGTCATGCATCTATTGCCTCGCTTTCGAACTCTCCCAATATCGACAAAACGTTAAGAATGAGTGTAACATGAACATTTGATAAGAAACACGGACATCATTCATCCATCAATTAGCCACTCTTGAACAGACCCACTTTGAAACGGTCCAGTAAAACAAAGGAGTCAAAATTGGGTTGGAGGGGGGGTAGTCTGCATTTATCACTGTATTTCTGTATCACTGTAACTTTCATCATGGCCTGGCTGCTCCACGAACACTCGTTACGTTCACAAAAGTGATTGGTTAATTTTGAAAATGTCGAGTACCTTGTCACGTCTCGTGGATTTGCTCCTTGTATTAATCCCACTATTACTTCTTAATACACACTCATTATTATCCGTCAAATGTAATTAGTTAAGAGGACACGAACGGGTTAATTTGCTTTTAAAATACACATTGCGTCTTTCGTTGTGGTATAAGCTGAGCCATCCAGTTCAAAGATTTGACAAATATATTCTGATGCCGGGGCCCAGCCCTTTTGCATCGATACTAGGATCCATTAAGTCGTATAGCGTAGAAATATATATATTTAAATACAAAACGGTTACATGGTCTCTTGGGATAGAATCGAATCCTAAAGACATGAAGCTTTGCCGGTTTAGCATTGTATGTCGCCCTGCCTGCTGGCAGAGTCTTTTTGTTTTCGTGCTATAAGCTCGGTTTCGATTCGGAAAGGGGCAGAGTTCATCTCCATGGCGACGTCCTCGTCCGGGATAATGTGCGGCTGGAAATCGCGGAAACCGCGAAGTTCGTGAGCGCTGGTGCACGCTGGCGAGTCACCGCTGGGCGAGTGTGGCCTGTGGTGATGGTGGTGGTGAGTCCTCAGTGGGGTCGTCTCGCCCGGTGGAGGCGGAGTCGGACAGCAGTGCCGACATGGGACAATCGAGTTGGGCAGCCCGAGATCCGTAGGGTGTTGATGGTGGTGGGGCTCGCCGCCACTGGTGGAGCACCCGCTGCACTCCCCAAGGGCGTGGGCCGCGCCGCAGTGGAATGCGTCGTCGGCGTCGATGGAACTCTGCCGGGAGGCGTCCACCTGGTCATCGTCCTCGTGATGGTGATGCAGGTGGTGATGGTGGTGGTGGAGCTGCTGCTGCTGCTGCCGGTGCTGTGCCATGAGGAAGGCGATCTGCGCGGCCGTGAACTGATCTCTGTCGCAGTACATGAACCGGGCGAGCAGGTTCAGGTTCCGGTCAAAACATATAAGGATAATGGGCTCGACTAAAGCTTCTGTCCAGGCGATGAAGCTGAACGCTTGATACACCTGGAGGAGAAACAAATGAAGAGAATCATTGATAATGCAAAGTTCACATGAAGCATGAAAAACAACAAAGTCAAACAACAAAACAAATATGAAAGAAACAACTCCGAAAGACTAAGTAACAATGCTGTCAATGGGAATACAGAAATGAACGACATCGTGATAAAATCAGAAGGTTGAAGGAAAAGAAACTTTTGAAATCCCAATGAATGGAAAGTGGCACGATGTCATATAACAACCAATGGTTAGTGGCACGATGTCATATAACAACTAATGGAAAGTGGCACGATGTCATATAACAACCAATGGAAAGTGGCACGATGTCATATAACAACCAATGGAAAGTGGCACGATGTCATATAACAACCAATGGAAAGTGGCACGATGTCATATAACAACCAATGGAAAGTGGCACGATGTCATATAACAACTAATGGAAAGTGGCAGGATGTCATATAACAACCAATGGAAAGTGGCAGGATGTCATATAACAACCAATGGAAAGTGGCACGATGTCATATAACAACCAATGGAAAGTGGCACGATGTCATAACAACTAATGGGACGTGGCAGGATGTCATATAACAACTAATGGTAAGTGGCAGTATGTCATATAACAACTAATGGTAAGTGGCAGGATGTCATATAACAACTAATGGAAAGTGGCACGATGTCATAACAACCAATGGAAAGTGGCACGATGTCATAACAACTAATGAAAAGTGGCACGATGTCATATGACAACTAATGGAAAGTGGCACGATGTCATATAACAACCAATGGAAAGTGGCACGATGTCATAAAACAACCAATGGAAAGTGGCACGATGTCATATAACAACCAATGGAAAGTGGCACGATGTCATAACAACTAATGGAAAGTGGCACGATGTCATATGACAACGAATGGAAAGTGGCACGATGTCATATAACAACCAATGGAAAGTGGCACGATGTCATAAAACAACCAATGGAAAGTGGCACGATGTCATATAACAACCAATGGAAAGTGGCACGATGTCATATAACAACAAATAGAATGTAGCACGATGTCATATAACAACTGATTGAAAGTGGCACGATGTCATATGACAACTAATGCAAAGTGGCACGATGTCATATGACAACTAATGCAAAGTGGCACGATGTCATATGACAACTAATGGAAAGTGGCACAATGTCATATAACAACTAATGGAAAGTGGCACGATGTCATATGACAACTAATGGAAAGTGGCACGATGTCATATGACAACTAATGGAAAGTGGCACGATGTCATATGACAACTAATGGAAAGTGGTACGATGTCATATAACAACTAATGGAAAGTGGCACGATGTCATATGACAACTAATGGAAAGTGGTACGATGTCATATAACAACTAATGGGAACTCCCCGCTCGATTCATATTCAGCACATCGGAAGTAAAACTTGTTGTTTTCACGTGGTGGGCAGGGTCTCCACAACGATGTAAGGAATTTTCGTAACTAGTTTCATGGATTGGTGAAAGGATGTTGATGACAAATATAACTAGAGGCATCTTACAATTTACTTTATACACGTAATCAGCAGGCTAAAAAACAGTGAAACTAGCGTGACATTGAAATTATTATTATTTATATTTTAAATTAATCAGTTTTAATTTAGAGGTGAGCCAGAGATTCATTCAGGAAGATTTCAAAACTTTTTTTTTCCCCAATGCCGCCTTTAATCGCTGTGGATATTTCTCCATTTACAGTGTTGCTAAGCTTACACCTGTAAAGACAACTGATAATGTTTTACATTTCTAGCAAAAAGTGTTTAGGTTGTTTTTTTTTTTTTTTTGGTCTTAGTTTTGTGTTTAAATAGTCGAAAAAATTCTGAAGGGAAAAAAACAAAACGCTGTATTAGAAAATTATTAAAAACAATTAATGGAAAACTATAATAATTATTTAATTTTTAAGAAGACTTTTGTACACTACTTTCACGTGCTAGATAAGTTTGAATAAATTGCAATCATAGTATATTTTTTTTATGGCGCTTTTTGCCGATTTAGTTTTAGTTTTAAGGTTAGTGCATAGAAAAATAGCCTCGGTATGTACAACTAATATTATAGTATTGGCGTCTATTGGAAAAGAAATGACTCGCTTTTCAGTTTATAAACTTTATATACTAGTTCCTCACCTTTGGCGAGACCCGGAAGTGCATGTCAATTAGGATAAGAAGGAATAACGGGTACCAGCAGAGGGCGAAGGCTATGGCCGTGATGACGAAGATTTTGGCCCTGTGCATGGCCTCTTGAGTCATCTCATGGACCGTACAGGCCGACGGCTTGCGTGCCATCTCCTCTGTAATGGTGATGGAATGGCGGACCAGCATGGACACCCTGTTGGGTTTGTTGAGCTGGATCTCCTTGTAGAGCTTGCTGAGGAAGTGGCCCACTCCCACGAAGGACAGGGTGATGATGACGATCCACATGACGTTGGCCACGTAGCCGGTGATGTTGCCCAGCTCGAAGGCGCAGCTGCCAATGTGCGGGTTGTACTTGATGGCGCCGCCGATCAGGGTCGGCCCCAGGTGCAGGATGACGCTGGTGATGTACACCACCAGCAGGCCGAACATGATGCAGCAGCTGGTGCCATGCGAGTTTCCGCCCACGTTGATCTCCCCGAAGGTGTACGCCTCCGTGCAGATCATGGCCACCATGTTGACGGCCGAGGTGGTGACCAGCACGATGTAGATGGACCCTTGCAGCCTGCAGTTTTGTGGCGGGCTCTTCTCGTCTGCTTCGGAGAGGAGGTTCAGGCCGAACGGGATGCAGAAACCCGCTTTCAGTAAGTTTAGAAACCCAGAATGAACGAGAAAGGCGCTTGTCATTCTGTGGAAACATAAAGTTAATTTAAATATTTTCTCTCTATTGTTTTAAATGGGCAAACATTCATTGTTATTTATAGCTCAAACATGCAGAATTAAAAGATATTGAATGGGAAGAGGCATAGCCCATTAAACATTACATATTGCCACACGTTAAGGTGACACAGGAAAATAGGATAAAAAAAAATAATGTGTCGTCTGGAAGCTTTCCAGTTTCTACATAGTGTTACGAATCTCACTATCCAGGCTCTCTGCAAACTGCACCATACACCACCAACTTAAAGAACTTGACAACTCAGGGCTCCAAAGTAACTAACTTTTTAATAGTTGAATAAATAACAGCCAATACTGTACAATTGGCAAAACACGTACACTGTTCAAATATCTCTCCGATAATAGCCGTACCGCTCTATCAACTGTTGCACTGGCCTCTCCGTCTCGTTCCGGGCTTGCACTGGGTTCAACAGTTCAGGACTGACTTCACACACTAGGCTCGTTGTGTCGGACTCGGTCGCAGACCAAGATCAAGACGCCAGTCGTCTCAACTGTACTTGACAGTACTCCGCACTGAACCGTCGTAATGCTCCGTACAGAACCACACCGTTGAACTGTACTGTAGTCGACCGTGTTCTGAACCCCTGTCGTGAACCCCTGTCCTGAACCTTCTGTCATGAACCTTGCTGTATTGAGCCCCTTTTCTCGACCGTCTTGACTGCGACACCTCCGCTCTTATATAGGGTCCCTACTGGCCTTCTCGAACCGGACAGAACGCCGCTCGACGTTTCTAGGTGGTCAGATGACTACAACTCTCGTGACGCTCCTGAGCTCTGTTCACGACGTCGATCCTTCCCGAACCTTCGTGTTGACACTCGTCTCAGCTGACCGTCATAACTCGTCACGGTTGACCGCTCGTCTAGCGCTGGCCTGGGGCGATTTGCGTCGGCTGACTACACACACACCACTACCCCCATCTGTGCCACCACCAGGTTTATAACAATAGTTTGAGAATACAGAAATTGTTTATAAAAGAGATATACTCAAAATTATAACATCAGAAATGCATTGCCTGATCAACACAATCTCACTGTAACATCAAGACATCGTTTTCACCTGGCACTCAAACATATATCATCATATGTGGCTCAAGGGTATAGTCTCACTAAATCATCAAATAATCTATTAATGTAAAAAAAATATTAAAGTATTCTTTTCAGACCTTGCGATCTAGATGATGATGTGAAGGTCATCTGTTGCTGTGGCCTACGGTTATCGAGGGTGTCATGTGGCCAGCACAACGACCAACCGCCTTTACTTTTCCCCAACTAATGTCAGGTACCCATTAGAGCTAGGTTGACTCAGAGGTGCCCAAATATCCCGAAATGAAAAATCCCAGTCTTCTCCCGCCACATAAAAATTAGAAATTTATCGATTTCTGCGTTAACAACATATCAATAGGGGAGATAAGCTTATAATCTTGGCCCCGAAAAAAAAAACAGTCAATTAGTTTCAAACTTCATGTTCAGTCTACTTTTGTGAATCTATTATCGAAATTAAATTCTATTGTGTATTAATAAACTGTGTTCAATCTACTTGAAGATTGAATCGTTTTAATACATAATGGGGATTCCGTTATTTATACATCGGACGTTGGGTCATTAGATTTAACTTCAGAGAATATAAGAACGTATTCACCACTCAATTCCATCGCGACACTCCTAAAATAAGAAAATGTATTGTTCGTTAAGTTTAAAATTTGTATAATCAAAGGAAAATAAAAGAAGAAACAATTGATAACAGCCTTTGGTAGTAAGTTGTGGAATTTTATAAAAACTCCCCTTCTTTTTATTGCTTTTTGATCTGTTGGCCTCTCCAACGTTGACCCCCCCCCCCCCCCCACTTACCTTCTGAGGTTCCTCCGGATAAATATCATTGTGATGACGAGTATATTGAGGGCCATTCCCAGGCTGCCCACAAAGAACAGGTAGTAGGCCTCCTGGCTCTGCGTCTCTCTCTGGTCCATGGCGACAATGTGCGGTCCGTCCACTGCATGACCCTGCGCGGCTCCGCGGCTACTCAGCCAGACCTCAGCCTCGTCTCTGCTGGAGTTGTTCAAGTGGGTCATGGGGAGTGCCGCCGGCCGCTACAGTCCAGGCCTCGTGTGTACAATGAAGCATCGCTAAGTTGAAGAGAAAATAATGAAACAAATTAGAGATACAAGACACCGACAGCAAAGACAGACACGGAAACTCTTTTGTCCCCTGGCTATCAAATCCTTAAATGAAATTAAATTATCTGATATAATCTTGTCACATGTAAATTATGAGTGTGTCTGGTGTGAATGTATATTTTGGTTTTCTATAGTTATCATGTTTTTTTTTTGGTATAAGGCACAAATTATAAGACAGATTCCATATGGATAATAAAGATTATTATTATTATTATGTTATGTATTCATTCTCTGGTGCTGCCATAGTCGAGTTGCGTTAAAGGAAAACAAAATTCATCGTATTTTTATCATTTTCCACTGAGGAATCTTCTGATGATGTGGCAGTTCTGCAGCAGTACCGCCCTCTGACAAGCAACATTATTATTATTATTATTATTATTATTATTATTATTATTATTATTGATGTGAACAAATTCTTTAGGATGAACTATAACGACATGATGATCAAGTTGTTTTTTAAAACTCTTTTTCTCCTAACTGACGATGCCAACATTGATTTGATCCCCGTTAAACTAAATTGATTTGGGATTTATACAATTTAATTTGTGTTGTGTAAAAAGAGCATATAATTCAATATAATTCAATACCAAATGTAACATTTTTTGATAACAAACAAAAAAGTTATTGAAGTTTAATCATAACAGGATAGTGAAATATAAATAAGCATAATGAATAATACTATCGAAACGAGGAAAATAATTACGCAGAGAGAGTTAAAGTCAATTTTGGATGTCTTGTATAATATTTTTTTCAAGATCTTTCTTTACACTAATTAAGATACTAATAGTATTCCTAACAGTTAAGTGAACATTTTCCTGTCTATTATTTTGAGTACTCTTCAGCTATTTACAACATATTTTTTTTTACCCCTACCAACCTTTTTACGACTATTTACAAGCCATACACGTATAGGCAACTATTTAGAAAATTAATTTTTTTTCACAAAAACTATTTGTAATGTTGAACAGTTGAACAAACAAAATGGTGCAGCAATGGGCAACAAATCGACAAATTATAGCTGTGAATAGTAAGTCATAACTAATTTAGAAGCCATAATATATTTGTGAAAGTTTTTGTTTTTTTAATTTCATTTCATCCGAAGTACATACGGTCATTTGACACAAGTACCGCTCTGTCAACCCCCCCCCCCCTTTCTTTTTTAATTTTTTTTTTCCCGGAGAAGGCTGTCTTACTTGGAATCTTAATATGGCGGACTTCTTTTCTTTGCGTAGATATAAAAAAAAAACTAGTCGGATCGGCTGTGCTGGTTCTTCTATTTATTTAATACCACTCACATTCCCATTACTTTCCTTCTCTATGCAGATCTTCCTTTATTCATCTCTCTCTCTCTCTCTCTCTCTCTCTCTCTCTCTCAAATCGAATACTGCTTGGACCTATAATTAAGGTAATACATGATAATAAATCCAGCACGTGTTGACTCATTATCGTCTAGTTTTACGCTAGATGCTCATGCCAGCTCCCCCTCCCCCCATAATAATCTTTTACAACTGATCAAATGCTCGTGTGCCATCATCACTAACCGATGGTAGTGAACTATTGTCGTAAAACTTGATGTCATTCCCTAGCAACAATGGCAGGGTCAGTATCGTGTGCGCTGACTGCTTTCTTTCTGATAGTTAGCAAAGTCGTGAATCTCGTGATATGAGATCTGAGTGCCATATTAGCTTTCCGATACTTGTCACTGACCGCTATAGCTGCTATGCAAACAATCCTCTGCGGCTTCATCGTTCCACGTAGGCAGTAATTGCAAGGGGCCGGAAAGCAGGATTTATCTGCCGGATATTGCCCGTAAGTCGTTGTTACGGCATCACTGGCTATTCCACGACAATTTTGCTACTGGGTGGTCATAGCATCTTTCGGCTTAAGACGTACATTGGCGACCATAATGCAAAGTTCATGCAAACTTATAACAGAAGACAAAGATGCGAAACTAATCTCTAGTTGTGGGGTAGAGTGGATATGAATCTATTCATTAATAAAATCAATGTGTGCATCCTGGTTTGCGCACCACACCTCCCCCTTTTCGCCCCGTAACGTCTTCCTCACGATTTGGCCTACCCCAAAGAGAGCGCTCACATCTGAAAGTTTTTAAGCCTGAGGTGCATGGAGCCTAAAAACTGGTACGGGGTTGGGAGGCGTGTGAGTGTACCAACACTGGGCCCCGTCAAACATATTCGTTTGTGGCTTGTACACAGTCAGTTCAAACCATATTGATTTATATTGGGCCCAGTCGAACATCCTTGTGTCTTGCTTGTACACATGTTCAATCAGTTCAAACCATATTGATTTTCAGGTCCTTAAATCCCCCCCACCCAGTCATTCACTCAGAAGTATATAGATGTATTTGATCCCCCCCCCCCTTTTTTTTTAAAAGTGTGTATAGTAGTTGTATACCATATCACCTTCCCGTTTGTCTTGTGACTTCTATGCACGTCGAGTCCCCTGTGTTTCAAGAGAAGAAAAAAAGAGTGGGGGGGGGGGGGGGGGGACACAGCTGTTAACAGCTGTGGCTGTTTGTAGATTTTGCTCCGGCAGAAAAGGGGTTAGCACTGAAATATTTGAAATCTCGTCTGAGGTCTAAATGAAAGAAAACAAAGAAAAGTGAAAGAAAGAAATGAGTGAATGGTCGTGTCTGCCATCGTTTTCTTCAATGACCGTAAGAGAGACTAGATCTGTAACTCTATTTGTCTCAGTTTCACGGACTAGATCTATAACCCTGTATGTCTGTTTCACAGACTAGATCTATAACTCTATTTGTCTGATTCAATTTCACAGACTAGATCTATAACTCTATATGTCTGATTCAATTTCACAGACTAGATCTATAACTCTTTATGTCTGATTCAATTTCACAGACTAGATCTATAACTCTATATGTCTGATTCAATTTCACAGACTAGATCTATAACTCTTTATGTCTGATTCAATTTCACAGACTAGATCTATAACTCTATATGTCTGATTCAATTTCACAGACTAGATCTATAACTCTATTTGTCTGATTCAATTTCACAGACTAGATCTATAACTCTATTTGTCTGATTCAATTTCACAGACTAGATCTATAACTCTATATGTCTGATTCAATTTCACAGACTAGATCTATAACTCTTTATATTTGACTCAGTTTCACAGACTAGATCTATAACTCTATAGGTCTGATTTAATTTCACGCGATGTGCTTGATCAAAGATGCAGTGCAAACTGTAACAAATTAGGTTTACAGCTACACAGAACTCGATTCTCGTCTCCTTCTTATCATTCCATAACCTCTATAGTAGTCTATAGGGTATTTAAAACATTATGCTTTTGATGTGTGTGTGTGTGTTTGTGTGTCAACATTAAATTAATTAAAACGACGCGATTGTTATCTCCAGGACTGGTCTGTCATTAACACAATCCGAGATAAAATTCAATGTGATGCGAGTGACACGGCTTCTCCCAATGTATTATATTTTCAGTGTTTTTTGTTACAAAGCTTATATCAACTCATATTGTCTGTCTGGTAAAAAGTTTGAGCATGTGTTTTCTCTCTTTTCCCATTCTCGGATCAAGTTGAAATTGTGCACAATTATTTATTGTACCTGACAAGACATTAATCAATTTAAAAAAATAACCTTTTAGTTCATTAATTATTGGTGATTAATTATTTTGTTTGATATCGAAATAAGGGGAATACATTCTATTTAATGAGAGATGTGGATGTATATATGGATTTAATCTCCTTATTACGTTTTCACACTTTTTCTTCTCACACTTCTAATTCTTGGATCAAGTTGAAATTTTACATAATTATTCATAGTCGATGACAATTCATGAATAAATCCAAAAATTAACTAATTATTTAATCAATCAGTTCGAATTAATTAATTTTGTTTTATATAGCAGAAAGGGGGCTAAACTCTAACCCTAACTGTGTACACGTTATTTCTCACACTTCCCAGTCTCAGATCTAGTTGAAACTTTGCACAATAATTCATGGTCCCTAACAAAACACGAATCATTAAAAAAATAAATAATTAATTAAGGTTATTAGGGGTAATTAATTCATTTTGTTTGATGTATTGAACAAGGTAATTCATCTTACAGTATTGAGAGATAGGGCTATAGATGTACAGTTCTTTCCCGTATAAAATCTTTTTTATAATATTTTTCTTTACATTTTACTTGTTTAAACAATTAATCCCGCCTGATTTTTTTTCATTTTGAAAGTTGAAACATGTTACGAAACTAACTTCATGGTGTCTTGGGAAAGCCGACATGTATATAGGGCGACCAAATAAAGGAAATGACTAACTAAAGAATATTCCCTCGCTATAATAAGAGCTATATGATGAGCTATAAAGAATCTCCCTTGCTTGAAGATAAAAAAAAATGATTATTAGTTTTCTGTCCAGTGTGATCCCAGACTAAATGAACTAGGTTGTACTGCTTACCATATACCCGACTTCAGAAAGCTACTTACAAACAACGTATGACAACGGAGACACTCTGCACATCTACAAAACTATACAGTCTACAGTCTTATTTGCATCAGAGTCCTGGACCTTATATTCCCGCCACATCAAAAAGCCAAACTCTTTCCACCTACGCTAAGAAAAACTCATAAGGTGAATGGTTATACCAGATATCAGTCGTCAAAATCCTGCAGCTGTCACAGATGAATAGTATCCACAGTATCCACGCCACAGCGAAAAGGTCCCAATTACTTTGGGCGGGACTTGTAGTCCGTATGCCAGACAATCGCCCCCCCCCCCCCCAAATGACCTCTTTATGGGGAGATCGGCTTTTTAAAGCGAGGATTGGACTCCATTGCCATCTTCGAGTTCATATATATATACATCATATCTATATAAAAATATTTCAAACGCCAAGTTGAACAGCTTACCTACACATTGTACAGAGTTGATTGTGAAGCTATTGATCTTTTTGTAGTTTGGGCAGGTGTGTAAAGGCTGTGTGTTTGGGTGGGAGAGGACAGGAAAATTGACATGCCAGCGATAACTTGAAGTAACACACGTATGCCCTTCGACACATTCCTCCCCTGTTTCTCTTGGAACGAAAGTGTCCCAACTTTCACATGGTGTAATACTCAAATTCGGGCATCCGTTATGGTCGTATACTTATCTCTGTACATTTTGTGTGTGTCTGAACTTAACTAGGTCAACATTTTGTGTCTGAACTTTACTAGGTCAACATTTTGTGTGTCTGGACTTTACTAGGTCATTATTTTGTGTATCTGAACTTAACTAGGTCAACATAAAACTCGATAAATTCAATCTTGCTGTAATCGTTTTGTTCCGCGTAAAATTGAAGTAATCTTAACTTATAAAAATCAAACAATGCAGTGGCCTCGTTATGGACAGTGTGATGTTAAGGAATATCTGTTTCATTTTTTCAACTTCCAAGTCAACAAGTTTCTAGGAAATAAACTGTTTCATTTTTTCTTTCATTCCATAGTGTTCAAGTGTTTGTAGTGTAAAAAAAAAAATCGAGCCGACCCCTGTCTGACCAAATATGCTCCGTGAGTGATCGACCCACCACCGACCCGACCCGTTAGTCCGAAGGTCCCCTATAAACTAGAATTATTACTGTAAGGTAATTTAAATACATTGTATATTGTGGGGTTACGACTCCCTGCTACATGCCCGGTTTTCTCTGCCCGGCGAGCCAAGCCCCTTATATTCCTTCAACCTCCTTCACCCCGCTTATTTTAGAATTAAATGTGCTAGGGGAGAAAAAAAAAGTGTTCTCTTTCCAGAGTTGACGTTGATAAATTTAATCTATTGTTAGCGTTTGCTTATAAAGTAGCGACAGTTTGTCTTCACATAGAAAACACACATATTTGGGGGAGGGAAAAAAAAACCCCCAACAACACAGCCTTATAATTGTAACTGTTGGAGTGCACTGACCTAGATATAATGTCAGCTTTTCATCACTTTCATTTTTTTTGTGTTTTATTTTTTTACTTAGTGAACTCGAAGCGTTCATCAGGAATCATACCCAACGTCGACTTCAGTTTTCATGGTCTTGGGATAGAAACAAAATGAAAGAGAAATACAAAATAAAGAAACGAGATGTTCACGTCTCACCTTCACCTTTGTCTGCCTCACTCTCTCTCTCTCTCTCTCTCTCTCTCTCTCTCCCCTCGAATTATGTTGTGATATATCGCTTTATGCAAACAAGCAAAATATTAAAATCAAGTCGATCGGCGGCGTAGCATACGCCGCTATTTTGCAGGGCCGGCCTTAGGCCACTGCAACCTATGCGACCGCAGAGGGCCCCGCACTTGTACAGGACCCGCGCTAATTCAAGGTGTATAAATTTATAAATCAAACCATTTTATAACTTCAGAGCAGATTTCCAGCGCCCTCCTGTCAATTTACCAGGAGCTCCTGGAAATCTCGCGAAATTGCAAAAGATACGAAAAAGTCCTTAAAATATACAGAAATATATAGACAAAAATTGTCATTTTGGGGTGTTATTAAGAAAATTAATTAATAACCACGAATTTATTTACTAATTGTTTTTTTTATTGATACATCTGTTGTCATCGATAATGAATAATTCTACGAAATTTCAACTTCATCCGAGAATGTGAAGTGGGAGAAAAAAAATCCACACAGACAGACGGACTGAGTGAATACAAGTTTTGTAATAAGCTTTGTAAGAATACATAATTTTGTATAAGAAGAAAGACAATTTTTTAACTGCAACTTAATCTATGTGTAGGGGGAAAGACACAATGTAGGCTTCAATATATGCATTGGGGAAAGTACAGTGTTTTGAAGCTATGTATTAGAAAAAAGACTATATGTTAAAAGCACTATAAGCTTTATATTAGAAGAAAGACTACATGTTAACTGCACTTTAAGATATGTATTAAAAGAAAGACTAAATGTTAACAGCACTATAAGCCTTGTATTAGAAAAAAGACTGTTATCTGCATTATAAGCTATGTATTAGAAGAAAGACTATATGTTAACTGCACTATAAGCTATGTATTAGAAGAAAGACTATATGTTAACTGCACTATAAGCTATGTATTAGAAGAAAGACTGTTAACTGCACTAGAAGCTATGTATTAGAAGAAAGACTGTTAACTGCACCATAAGCTGTGTATTAGAAGAAAGACTATATGTTAACTGCACTATAAGCTATATATTAGAAGAAAGACTTTTAACTGCACTATAAGCTATGTATTAGAAGAAAGACTGTTAACTGCACTATAAGCTATGCATTAGAAGAAAGACTGTTAACTGCACTTTAAGCTATATATTAGAAGAAAGACTGTTAACTGCACTAGACGCTATGTATTAGAAGAAAGACTGTTAACTGCACTATAAGCTGTGTATTAGAAGAAAGACTATATTTTAACTGCACTATAAGCTATATATTAGAAGAAAGACTTTTAACTGCACTATAAGCTATGTATTAGAAGAAAGACTGTTAACTGCACTATAAGCTATGTATTAGAAGAAAGACTGTTAACTGCACTATAAGCTATATATTAGAAGAAAGACTGTTAACTGTACTATAAGCTATGTATTAGAAGAAGGACTATATGTTAACTGCACTATAAGCTATGTATTAGAAGAAAGACTGTTAACTGCACTATAAGCTATGTATTAGAAGAAAGACTATATGTTAACAGCACTCTACGTTATGTTTAAGATTTAAGACAATATGTTAACAGTACTGTAAACGATGTATCGGGACAAAGACAATGAAAACTTTTAGGGCAGAAAGAACAAAAACCCTACCTCCGTTTACCGATACGTGACTGCTAATAAACCCGCCCATGAAGAGATCAATGAACGACTTGTTAATGACCAGCGTCTTTTTACCTTCAGGATTCAACTGACACCAGTTGCATAGGTTTGAAAGGATGGAAGGGGGGGGGGGAGGGGCGCGGCGGGGCCCGAGCAGCTCATCTTTAACCTTACATCATGTTTAGTTTTCTTTTGTTTTTCTTTCTTCCCAGAGTGAGCACACGCACGTGTAGGCGTGAATTTGATAGTTGTGTGTGGGTGAGAATGGAATGTGGGAAATAGGGGGGGGGGGGGTAGATTCATCTTTCATTATATATATATAATATATATATATATATATATATATATATATATATATAAGATTGAAGAGGTTGCGATATATATATATGCGGTCTAGAATGTTGTTTTATTGTGCATTGTTATTAAGGGGGGTGGGAAGGGTAAGATGTGGCTTGGCTGAGGATGTCGTGTGAACAGTTTAGCGTGAGAACAAGACACACGGCTGCTCGTATTGTGTTCCCTCTGACACACAGCACCCTCCACTGTGTGACTACCTGCCTGCAGAACTGACACAACTTATGGTGCTTTCATACTGAGTGATGTTGCACATTGCAACTTATAAACCAGTGGTTGCCCATTTTTTTTATTTTTTGGTCTTTAGTTATGACCTTATATTCTCGTTAAGTTTATGACCCCCACATTCTCCCTCCACATTCTCTGTAATGTTATGCCCCCACATTCTCTATAATGTTACGACCCCCACTTTCTCTGTAATGTTACGACCCCCACTTTCTCTATAATTTTACGACCCCCACTTTCTATGTAATGTTACGATCCCCATATTTTCTATAATGTTACGACCCCCACTTTCTCTAAAATGTTACGGCCCCCACTTTCTCTAAAATGTTACGGCCCCCACTTTATATGTAATGTTACTATCCCCATATTCTCTATAAAGTTACGACCCCCACATTCTCTGTAATGTTACAACCCCCACATTCTCTGTAATGTTACGCCCCCCCCCCCCTCTATGCAATGAAACATTTTAATTTAGACCTCAGTTTGTTCATATCATACATGTTCGTCAAATATTCGAGTTTGAAACATACTTCCAACAGGATTCGAACAGGAAACTGGCATTCTTCTGCCGAATTCATTAGTCATTTCCACCTACAGTTTTACCAAAAGTCCAATTTTAAACCAATGAAGCGCACCTTCCCATTTGTTTTGGTGTGTTTTCGAAGACTTCACTTCTCGCTTGTGGACAACTCAACAAGTTGATCTGGAACAGAGTTTGACAACATGTGTGTTTAATACAGCGTTGCCCAAATGGGTCGCGGTAGAACGAAGGGGGATATTTTTTTTGGGGGGGGGGCTGGGGGTGGGGAGAAGGGGTTAGGGTCGTATCGACCTTATACAAGCAAACCCCCTAAAATGGGGGCTCTGATTTCGGTGATGTTCAGGCGGGGCGGGGCCTCAAAAGATTGGAAACCATTAGTCTAATCCTTGAAACCACTTGAACATTAGATTTTTGTGTGTGTAAGCTTGCATTTTCTCAATTCTTGCTGATATCGACTTGTTCACAAATCCACCGACCACGCGCCGAGATAACTTCTCAAACTTAGGACTTACTTGCATTTTCATGAGACTTTCTCTTTATATAATCGTAAACTAGCGCTGGTGGCAAGCTTGTCTAGCCTAAGACCTTGGAGATTTCGCAGTTTTGAGATTGCCTGCCTACATCTTAGTTATTGTCGCCATTTATATTTTTCTTCTAATGTATTCCTCGTTGAGCTATTTCTATATTGTTAGTCAAGTGATCTATACAATTCCTCGTATAAGCTTGCAAACTCTTTATGGGGGGCAACAAAAATTGCGTGGAATCTGGACAGGTATTTCGAAAACGGCTCTAGCCGATTTTTCCTAGAAATTAGTTTATGTATATTTTTAGGAAATAAATTACTTGCTAATTGATCACAAGGCAAAAGCCCTGGTTTAACGGTTATAATTTTTCGAAATATAAAATCAATATTAAAATTCAGTTATGCTATTTTGAACACGCTTTCAGCGGGTATTCCCGCACGTGACTCGACGTAAAAAAAAGTTACATGATTAAATAGACGTACTTGAATATTTTGCGCAGCGTCTTATCAAGACATGAAATGGACTGTAATAGAAGAACTTGATGGTGTAACGCTCATTGGACAGACTCCTTGCAATATCGCGAAACTTGACAAGAAATAAATAACACGAGATTCTATAGATTGCCATCAGCTTTATAAAGGAGAAATCGATGTTTGAAATAAAACAACTTTTTAAAAATGTTATTGGTTGTGTTTTGTTAACAAGGGCATTAATAAACCTGCGTATATTGTCGACTTGGGAGGAATCTGTGAGGATAAAACCCGACACACAACGGAATGCACGATCTTTAGATTTGCGCATGTGCAAGACGTAACACATGCTGAGAAGCACGCGCCAACACAGCGCACATAGCTACGCTGAGAAGGGCCATAAGAAGTGTGTCACGTTTTGTCAAGGTTGGGGTGAGGGCCGATGAGAATAAGAAAAGTAAAAAGGTATGTGTTGGGGGGGGGGGGGGAAGGTGAGAGGCCACGGTGAGCAGACGATTGATTATCTGGCACATGTGTTTTAACATGTTTGCCAGTATGGATGCTCATTCTTTCTGGTTGACATGCAATGGGGAAATTATTTTTGAAATACTTGTATTAGAATGTTATAAGACAGTGTTTTCAGTGGCGTAGCTAGGAATTTGCCATCATTTGGGGGCCCGGGGGGGAGGGTTGACTCCTTTGGGGGCTCCTGCATTTTGCGTAATAGTTAATGTAAAAAACAATTTCGAACACTAATTTGGGGGCCTCGGGGGTTCCCCCTCCTCCACCCCACCCTAGCTACGCCACTGAGTGTTTCCCAAACTGGGTTCCTTGGAACCTTAGTTTTCCACGAGGTCTGAATAGTTGTTTCACGAACTACTGGAAGAATTAACTCGTAGGCTACCACGTGAATTAAAAAATAAGTGTTCCGCTAAATACTCAAAATGTGGGAAATTTTCCGTTAAGGAAAAAGTTTAGGAAACACTGGTATATGTGGGAAGTGTTCCGTTAAAGAAAACGTTTGGGAACCACTGGTATATGTGGGAAGTGTTCCGTTAAGGAAAAAGTTTGGGAACCACTGGTATAAGATAAAAGGTGGGGATGGACGATGGGGAAAGACATAATGCCGTGAGGGACGGGAAAAGACGAAAACGAGCTTTGTGTGTGTGTGTGTGGTTAAGAGTCTGGAACAACGCTGATGTGATGCTGCTAACAACGCTGACGTGACGCTGCTAATTAGGAATAGCATTAAACTGCAAAAAGGGGGGAGGGGATCACAGACACTAATTAAGTGATCGGAAGGAAGGGCTTGGAAAGCTAATCCACCATGTTTTATTTGATCTACTCTAGAACCTTAGGGCTAATGAAACACTTTTCTCTGGATTGGCGCAGTAAGATTGGGACTAACTCAAAAATGTCTCTGAAGAATGTCTCCAGAGGATTGATTCTGTTCTATGGTAATCGTTATCAAGATCTTTAACTCCGGTGTCCAGTTCCAATGCCCGTTCGGCTTCAATGATTTCAAGTGTAGCATTATTTTTTCGTCTGCTTAAGCATGAGGGTGCACATTTGTTTGATGGTGTCTTTCTTGTCTTCTCATGAGATATTTCATAAACACCAAAGTTTTAGCATTGATTGTCATTTAATGCATAGACGTTGAATGTACTTTAGAATTGTATATTTTGTTGACAAATCACTCTTGGACAAATGTAACCATGTTAGTAAATATACAGGTTTTTATAAGGTTAGGACAATGCATTGCATCAGGAGATATATATATCTTCTTCTGCTTCGTACTTGTCTTAAGAGTTGAGTGTAAGACTCTAAGAACTCTAGGCCTATTGAAGTTTGCCTCCATCTGCCTGCTTGAACAAACTTCTGTCTGGGAAAGATCCAAGCAGATGTAAATTATTACATCCCTATTACCGATGGTTAACATCCCAAGGCGCTGGGATTGGAAGCGAGGCCAATGGCTGAGCATACCGGGTGGAAACTCCCCCGTATTCTGTACAACATCAGCCGTACAGTTGTCGGCCATAAATAAAACGGTCCTTTGAGGAATGATGTGTGGATAGTGACATGTTTGTTAGAACTTTCTTCCATCCCGCCAGTGCAATGGACTCAGTCCTTAGGCACCCTATATATCAACACACAACAATAAACCAGCGAAAGTTTTTAGACAAAAAAAAATAGAGTCATGCCGAGCAGAAAATGAAAGGCCAATTGCTACTAAGTTATAACAATAACGCCTCAATACCCCCCCCCCCCCCAGCTTCTCTACGACTACGCCACTATTCCCTTCCCTCCCAAAGTCACCTTTCTTCACTATTCATCACACAGTTAGCACCCACCAGACAACTAGCCTGGGAACCACTGGTTTCAATTTAATAACGTGTCAGCAGACGATCTGGTACGCAAAAGTCGACATCTTGTTAAAGCCAAAAAAAAAAAAAAAAAAGTTGACCCAATAAACATAGCGAGTCGCTTCCGTGGCCTTCTCTAAATAGACTTTTTGATATCTAAGGTGAAGGAGTACACTGATAGGATATACAGTGCCAGGATTGCTGGGAATTTGCCCAGGACCTAAACATAAAATCATCTTGAAATTTATGTTATACAAAATTAGACAACCCACCCCATTGCCTAAGCTAAAAAAAAAAAAAAAGGTCACGTTTAAAATGTGTGTATATTATAAACTCTTGTCAGTTGATAAGTTACATTGATAAATTCCCGAGAGGTTGGCGTCTAATAAAAAAATGGGGGTGGGGGGCTTGTTTTAGATGAAAAAAAAAACTATCTATATTGGTCAACGTTTTGAAGGGCTGTCAGTGAAGCATCGACATCGCCGTTGTATAAAGTAAACTGTTGAAGATAATGGTTTATGTTACCGCGCACGTGTTGTTTTTTTTTTAATTTTTATTCCTGAAAAAAAATATGAAAGTTTGACTTTGACTGTATCTGTGTATTTTTTGACGTGGCCAAGTGTTGCTCCTAATCACTTGCGTTCAAAATGTGTCTATTGCACTGGTGGTAATTTTCTGAGCCGCTGTTGATTTCTTGTTGAATGAAGGCATGGTTGAGAATTATATGAATGAATTAGGATAGGAGTTGTAAAGGGGGAAACACGTTTTCACTTTGATAATCACTTGTGGAAGAAATGAGTGAAAACGTGAGACAACTGTGATGTTATGTCCAATAGAATTGGAAGTCTCACTTTAATAAGATAAAACGAAAACAAGCAGAATTTTTTTAAAAAAATTATAACATAAAGCTTATCTAAGGGGAAAACTCCACATTTACAGCCATAATATCTCAATACTGCAAGAATTATTTCCCCTTTTCGATATCAAACAAAGTTAATTAATTACATCTATTTATTTAACAATTTAGTTCATTTTTAGCGGCTTCCGAAAGGGGAAGAGACGCTATTAGTTTGTGTGGCCTGTCTGTCTGTCCGTCCCGTTTAGATCTCAGAAAGTAGAAGAGAAAATGAAAATCGGACATCATGATATTTTTCATCATTCAAAATTCTGATGCAACGGCTACTTTTTTCTTTTCCGAAAGTTAACCATCTAATTTTTTAAATTATATATGCAAGCGGATTTTTCAAAAAAAATACACTACTTTTCAATGAAAAACTTCAGGGGAGGTATGTTTTTTAAAAAGGTCACAGACTTCTTCATTTATAAATCAAGCTTCGTTCATAGATTCGCGTATTGGTACAAAACATTTGCATCTAAGGTCACAATGGAAAAAGTATCAATGGATCATTATAAAAGTTATATAGTTTCCATTTATTAAATTAAATTAACTCATTGAATAGAATACTGATTCAAATGTTGTTTTTAGAAAGAAACTGTCTTTGTAACCTTGTTTTAATATTGATTCATGCTCTGCTTGGAACATGAATATCTTTGCAAAGTTGTAACTTGATCTGAGAATGGGAAGTGGGAGAAATAAATTGTTCAAGATGTATGCCAGACAGAGTTGATATAAGCGTGTTAAACAAAACAACGCAATGCATACAAGTACTCATGTACAAAAGAGAACTATTGGGTCAATCGGGACCCACGTTATGCCGGCTCAACAGACTACTCTAGGCACATCTTGTATGGCTCTGTTTAAGTGGTAGTAGCTAAGAGTGTGAGCGTGTGTAGTCAGTCGCACGCTTGTGTATGTGTGTGTGTGAGTATATGTTAATCTCAAGGAAACCCCCTAGAAGAGAACTGGAATGTGAACAAGAGATTGGACGTCATGCATTCTTCCCCCCCCCCCCCCTTTTTTTTTTAATACACTAAACGTGTGTGTGTGTGTTTGTTATGTTAAGCCAAAGGATATTTTTTGGTCCATTCACTCTGTGTGTGTGTGTGTGTGCGAGTGGCCTTTTCTACGGGGCACAAGAGGACTTCGGAAAGAATAGACTTTTGGAGTGCGCCTTTGGGCCATGTAATAAACTGTCGTCATGGGGGGGGGGGGGGGGGGAGCTTATCCCACTACTAGCAAGCATTGCCTTGGAGTAGCCACAGAAAAACACTAAGTGGTGGGTTGGCTACATTTAGCTTGGGAACGATCACCTCACCATTATCTGACAAACAGAAGAGATAAACATCGCCCTCACTGACAGACAGAAAGCAATAATCCACAATGACTTATCTAAGTTAAAACCAAGTGGCTTCTTTAAGTTTCCTGTTTCCTTGGGTTCATATGGTAGCATGAATAGAATGAAAAGCCTATAAAATAAACTTCTTGTGTGGGTCCTTGATGCTAGCTTTGTTTTTAGTTTTTGTACAAAGCGTATATCACTCACTGTTTGTCTGTTAAAAACGTTTGTACACGTTACTTCTCCCACACTCATTCTTGGATCAAGTAAAAAACTTGGCACAATTATTCATTGACATAGACAAGACATGAATAAAAAAAAATTACCAATTATTCAATCAATTACTAGTAATTAATATTTTTTTAAATACCAACAAAGGAAATTAATCTTTCATTATTCCCAGATACCCCTAAGGTTTGTACCTTTGAAAATTAAACACGTTATTTCTCCCACACCCATTCTCGGATCAAGTTTAAACCTTAAGCAATTATTTATTAGACCTAACAAAACATGAATCAATTTTAAAAAATTAACAAATTAGTCAATAAATTATTGGTAATTAATTATTTTGTTTGATATCGAATAAGGGAATAATTTCTACATTATTGAGAAATATATTTGTAAGTGCACTAAGATAAGCTTTTTTTTTTCTTTTTTCTTTTTTTTTTTTTAGATGTTGCATGTTGTTTTTTTTGTAAACATATATTTTGACATAGAATTAATAAGCCGAATTCAAATCTATTCTCACATTTATACTACTATCTAATGCTGATGAGTGTTTGTTTTACTGTCACATAGTATGCAGCTCAAGACTCTACAGAAGGTAAACTATAGAATGGGTTGAAGTGGTCAAACAATAACCACAATAATAGCAAATAGAATTAAACAAATGTGAAGTGGTTTTGTTAATACTGTCTTTTTAACAATATGTCCCACCTGAGCAGTAACATTGGATGAATCAGTTTGCACGAAGTGTAATTGTTACATTGTACTTGTACATATTTCATTCAATGGACCTCATTCACCACACAATTAAAAATTATTATTTTTTGAATAGCTAAAAAAATAGCTCTTGAGTGGAGCTAAAAATAAACGTAGACTTCCCTGTAACAAGACTCCATATAATTTTAGAAGTATTCTGAGATTGCCACAAAATAGAAAAGTCTGGTTATGTCCTTAACTGCGCTTAATTCCAACACTCTGTGGATTGTTTAATCTTTCTGGCTTTCTCATTGAATTAAGCCCATTATTAAATATTTATGGCTTTCTTACTGAATAAAGTACATTATTAATTCTTCCTGGCTTTCTTACGGAATCATCATCATTATCAAACTCCATTAGAGTGAGGGCTTGAGAGGCTCAAATCCTCTCTTGCAAAAGCCCTGGACAGAAACCCTGCTGTCTTGCGTAGTGCATAAATGTCGCCATACTGGTCGAGAATTTTGGGTTTCCCAGACCTGTCGAGACGGAGATCAGCAAGTCTGGGCAGTCAAACAGAATATGAGGCACGGTTTCCTCTTCTTCCCCGCAGCGGGGGCACCGTGAATCAAAATTTGGCCATAGCCGCGAGAAATATGGGCCAACAGGACATTGGCCTGTCCTGCACTGTGCTATAATAGCCTGCTCAGGCCTGGACAGCCTCCACCACGGGGAAGTGCGGTCAGGGCGCCTCATGCGCTCCCAGACTCCACGGGCTTTTTGGGACTTGTCCCATCACTCAAACCACTTTTCCATTTCTGTTTTTTGTATTATAGCCAGGGCTTGATGAAAGCTTACAGCCTCATCAGTTTGCCCTCCCTGGTGGGCCAAAGAGTCTGCAATTGTGTAGCCAGTCACACCTATGTGACTCGGTACCCACTGCATAATTACAGGGGTGCCATAGCGTTGTTTAATGTTATGTGAAGCCATATGACAGTGTTGATATTTGGGGGCCATGGTCTGGGGCTTTGCAAGCCTGTAGTACAGATTTTGAGTCAGTGACCACAACAATCTGTGTTGCCCTCTAATGTCCCTCGCCGAGTTGAGAGTCAATGACTTTTAAGGCTTCACAGACTGCCATGGTCTCCGCATCAAAACTGCAAACACTACCACATGGTCCAAAGATTTTGACTGTGTAAGAGCCAAGAAAGTCGATGTAGGCTCCATAGCCTGCTCTTCCAGAATCTATTGATGCCGACCCATCAGTGTATGCAAAAATAGCACTGGGCTTGAAGGTATTAATGGTCTCCAGAGCTAGGATTTGAAGGTCGTTAGATGAACGGCTTTGCTTAGTGGCATTAGGGTCTACTAATTTCAAGCGTATGTCTGGGGTCGTTAGGCGACACCAAGGGGGAAGGGGATGAAAGCGTTGAATGTTTTGTCGGTTGGTTTAGAGGCCAGCTTCATCAGATAGTCTAGTGGCATGATGCATAAAAGACTGCATCTGGATACGTCTTCTGCATCTCCAACCATCCACTAGTTTTCTAGCTGGGAGGTATTCATCCAGCCTTTTATACCGCTCATAGCAGGTCAGTACTGACCTTTTCCTCCTAAGGTTTAGTTGACCTATATTAGCCATTATTTCAGCCGCATTTACTGGACTTATCCTAAAGGTTCTACAGACAAATCTTAGTGTTATAAAGTTGTTATAAGAGCAGTCCTAGAGCCATAAATTTGCACAGGTAGGCTGTAGTGTATCTGTGATCGGACTGCTCCTAAATACGGGGATCGGAGCATGTCTGCTCGGGCTCCCCACTTCGTGGATGCCAGCTTCCGCACATTGCAAAGTTTCCCTGAGGCCTTTCTTACAACATCCTGGATGTGCTCATACATTTTTAGTTTGCGATCTAAAGTTACACCAAGGTACTTGGGTAGCTTTTCCATGCTGAGAGCCACTCCGTTGAGGGAGAACTGGAAAGGTTGCCTGAGAATGCCAGTCCCGAGCATGAACAGAGAATAGACCGTCTTGGAGGTGTTTATTTCTAGCCTCCATTTTTGTGTGTATGTGCAGAGCGTATGGAGATCTTCTTGTAACACTTTTTGTATAGAGGTTGCGCTCCTTCCGGATTTCCAAAGGACAATAGCATCAGCATATAGCAGCTTTTGGCATTTTAGCTGTGCCGGTAGGTCATTTATGAAGGCCGTGAAAAGGGCGCATGACAGGACGGAGCCCTGGGGGAGGCCGTGCTCGAGGGTCATTTCCAATGAGACTTCTCCGTACATCCTTGTTCTTATTGTACGCTCTTGTAGGAAGTCTCTAATCCAGTAATATATCCGTCCCCGCACCCCCACGGCTCTTATCTTATGAAGCAAACCAGGCCGCCATACTTTATCATATGCCTGTTTTAAGTCAATGAAGACTGCGTATGTGCTTTCGGTCCTTTGGAATCCATCTGCTACGCTCTGCACAAAGATGTTGACTTGGTCTATAGCGGACATTCCAGCCCTGAAACCAGCCTGTTCTGGAGCTATAAGACGGGCACTCTCAAGGTACCAAACCAGACGCTCATTTTTTCAGCCATCTTTCCCACACAAGATGTGAGTGAGATGGGCCTGTAGCCCTCAGCATTGGAAGCATCTTTTCCCTTTTTTGGTATAGGAATAATGGGGGCACGTTTCCAGGCCCTGGGCAGATGACCATCTGCCCAGGTTCTATTTACGAATGCCAAGAGCACGGCCCTTCCTTTCCCCCCTACATGCTTAAGCATTTCGGGGGTGATACCATCCGGCCCGGGAGCCTTTTTAAGCTGGCATTTCCTTATGGCAGCATTAAGCTCGCCTATCGAGAAGGGGGAGTTCATCGTTCCCTCAGCACTTTCGGTCTGTGGTTCCTTTCGGTCTTTTTTTTCATCAGCTTTGCGAGCTTTATTAATGGCTTTGGACATTGGGGACTTCTTGGCAGCCTTGTTGATCTTAGCAAAATATTTGTTCAACAAGGTGGCAATTTTCTTCTTTGATGAAATGGTTACCCCACTGGGTGAAGACAATGGGGTTGCTGTTTTCGTACGCCCAGCATTTTCGAGATCTCTCAGAAGACTCCAAGCCTTAGAGCTATCCCTTAGGTTTAACCTTGCACAGGTGTTGGTCCAACGTTCTCGTTTTTCCCTGTTCACAGACGTTTTGACTAGTAGGCTGAGTCTGTTGTATTTCTGCCTGAGTGTTGGATTGTTTGGGTTCTTTTGGACCTTTTTGTATGCCCTTCTCCGAGCCATAACAAGTTTGTTGATTTCAGCCGTCCAAAAGTTTTTGAATTTTTTACAAGGGTAAGTTCGAGGAATAAACTTTTTAGCCATGCCCAGGATAGTTGTTGTTATTTGACGGTACATAAGGTCGACAGAGCTAGACTCTACATGGATTTTTTCAAGGGCATTGTCGACAGCTGTCTCGTATCCTTTCCAATTAGCCTTACTATAGCACCACTTTCGTGGTTCTTTTGTGGTCTTGGTGTTCATTTTAGAAAGTGTGGCAGTCAGTAATATTGGAAGGTGGTTACTACCAATATCGCCTAGTACTTGATAAGTTATGACAGATTCCAAGTTAGCAGACTAAAGAAAGATCTGGTCGTGATAGTGAACCATTGCTAGCATGCAGAAGAGTAGGAGAAGAGTGTTTATTTTGCAAAAGAAAAAGGTTAGTAGAATTGCATATCTCATGAACTTTTTTACCAGACTGATCAGTGTCATCACAGCCCCAGGAAGGTGAATAGGCATTTAGATCTCCAGCTATGATAGTGTCTACAGTTATTGTCTCTCTGACATCTAAAGCCAGTTCTTCTTTGTTTTCTTACGGAATAAAATACATTATTAATTATTCCTGGCTCTCTTACTGAATAAAGTACATTATTAATTCTTCCTGGCTTTATTATCTTATCTTATCTTATATAATACAAACGTTACTTAAAAAAAGAAGATGATTACGTCCTACGCGTCATGCATTCAGTCATGCATATTAACCAATGACCTAAACTTCGCCAAGTCACAGGTTTTCATGGCTAGCTAGGCAATCCATTCCATGCTCTAATAGCACTAGGGAAGAAGGAGTATTTGTACAAATTTGTCCTAGCATATGGGACGAGGAATGTGCCTTTATCTTTGTGTCTTTTTGAGTATTTTATTAAATTTTGTTTTTGTATTTGAAGATTATGATTCAGTGTTTTATGTATAATTGCTACTTTACTTTTGAGTCTTCTATCCTGAACGCTTTCTAAATTTAGAGATTTTACTAAAGGTGTTACTCTAGTCAAATGTGAATATTTGTTTGTTATGAATCTCACTGCTCTATTTTGTGTCTGTTCCAGTTTCTTAATGTTTTCTTGAGTTGAGGGGGGTCCCAAACAAAGGATGCATATCCTATTATTGGCTTAGCCAAGGTTTCTTACTGAATAAAGTACATTATTAAATCTTCCTGGCTTTCTCACTGAATAAATTAGTTCATTTTTAAAGTCTTTTAACACAAGACCTTAATGACAGAAATGACCGATTAGTAGCCAGGAAGTAAGCACGAAGACGAGAACGTCAAACAGCAGGTGCGCCTCGCGCTGATACGCCAGGTGCTTGATCTAGTTACTTTTTTTTCTAAAAAGAATATCTTCTTTTGACTATATCCACCATCCTCATGTGTAAGTGAACAGAAACTAATTGGCTGGAGAGAAATACTTTTGATTTAGGAGGAATTAAGGGAAACATTTGAGTTTTGTGTTGAACTGAGATTTGTTTGTGTTTAGGAATTAGTGAGAATTGCGTCCGTTTTCTTTTTAACAATTCGGATAAAAGGTTGTAGATTTATAGACAATTACTAAATAAAACATTTCGAATTTGTTTTTAGTAGTCTCATATACGTTTACACTTTCAAAGAAATCTCAAGCTAAATATGATTTAAGACATTGTTTTAATAACAAACAAATAATAATGCACATCCAATAGGCTTGAAAATGTTTCTTTCCTACTGAACAGTTTGTCTCAGTAATACAACTTTTAAATGAGTTCACGACCTACGTCAAAGTGGATTTTATTGGTGGCCAGTGCTTGACCAGTGTGTCTATGGCCTTTGGTTGACCAGGGTGTATGTAGCCTCGGGTTGACCATTGTTTCTCTGGCCAGTGGTTGACCAGGGTATCAATGGCCAGTGCTTCACCAGGGTATCTCTGGCCTGTGTTTGACCAGGGTATCTCTGGCCAGTGCTTCACCAGGATGTCTGTGGCCACTGGTTGACCAGGGCATTTCTGGCCAGTGCTTGACCAGAGTGCCAGTGGCAAGTGGTTGACTAGGGTATCTCTGGCCTGTGGTTGAACATAGTGTCTGTGGCTGACCAGTGTGTATGTGGCCAGCACAAAGACTTAGTTTCTTTATTCTGTCATACCCCATAGAGATGAGTTTGCACAGAAACACAGTAAAAAATGAAAGCTCAAACCTTTGAATAGTAACTCTTAGTTAAGCAACCAATCGTTTGAACAATGGTCAACAAAGCTCTATACTGAAAATATGTTCACTAGAACTGTGGCGATATATATATATATATATATATATATATATATATATATATATATAAAACCTTTTCATACATATGTAGCTTACTGTGTAGCTTCAAAATGTGTTTCTTATAACAATCTATTTCATAGACCCACTAATCGCGCTTCGGCATTTTCGTGCACATTTTGTCTTTTACCGTTGAAGAAAGAAACCAGTCGCCTACAGAATGATCGTCTTGTGAGACATCCGTGAATGATGAAGTAATGTTGTCATTAGGATTCTTTGGTGCTCGCCCCGCAAACAGAAACCAGACACAATCTTGAGATTTTATAATGTCTACTCAGACCTGCGTGTTTATTAGATGGACAGATGGACTTTTATATGAAACTTAAAAATGTGTTTAAAAAACCAATTCATCTGTCATGAAACATAAACCTTTTTTTTTTTTTTTTACTTTCGCTTTAATTTTTTGTTTTTGTTTTTTTTACGGCCCTCCGAAAGGGGGATAACTGCTATTACTTTTGTGTGGTCTATCCGGCCGTCCCATTTAGATCGTAATGAAATTAGAAAAAGTTTGAAAATCCGATATCATGATATTTTAGATCTTGCAACGTTTTGGTCTAACGGCTACTTTTTTTTTACTTAAAGCAAAACGTTTAATTTTTAAAATCAAATATGCAAGTTTTTTGTTTGTTTACATACAAATATACCATAGGCCTACATCAAATAGAGAATCATTCAACAAGCAAAAGAATAAATGTTGGTTTAAAGAATTAACATAACTTATCTAGGGGAAAGAACCGATTATTACTGCCATATACACCAACACTAATTAATTATTATTGACTACTACTTTAATTTTTGGATTGACTCGTGTATTTTCGTCGACTATGAATAATTATTCACAATTTCAACTTGACCCGAGAATGGGAAGTGGAAGAAGAACGCGTCAAAACGTAAATAAGGGATCAAATCCATCTCTTATTAAGTAGCAGTCATACCCCCTTTTCGATATCAAACAAAGTAATTGATCATCAAAAATTAATTAACTAATTGTTGTTTTTTAAAAATATTTTTGTATTGATTCATGTCCTGTCATGTGCAATGAATAATTGTACAAAGTTTCAACCTGATCAGAAAATGGGAAATGGGAGACAAAATATGTTCAAACCTTTTACCAGACAGACGGACAGACAGACAGACAGACAGAGTTGATATAAGCTTGATGATAACATAAGTTAGGCCTAGTTTACATTCAGCCATACTTATACTAGAATACAATATTATCGGCAACACTTTCGATACGCACACGCCTCTTTTTGTTTTTTAGTATTGGTGGAGATTGGGTTGTCATTGTTTGCAGTTCATAGCTTCTGGCATTCAAGCTGAAACTATTGGGACCCTTCCTTTTCACCTGCCTGAGTGGACCACTACCGGGGGGAGGGGGGCCGATTCTGAGTTTGTACTTCCACACAAACTCTCTTTATAACCTTGTTATTCTACTAAACATATGAAATACTGCACGTTTCCTTCAGACTGGAAGTAAGGAACACATTAGACTGTGCTAACAAACTAGAGGGGAAACGCCGATGAAGGTGTCCAGAATCTAGCACAAAAAAGTGGTTCTCGTCACGCCGAGCTCCAAGACGATAACGCTGTTCGATTGGAGAAATCGTTCAAATCCCGTCTTCTGGCCGGGCTCCAGAAACGATTGGGTCCATCCATACAATAGTCATTTGGTCACACGAGAAGGATGGGCGCGAGGGCGTTAGTCTTTTTTCTTATGAGGGAAAAAAATGTGTCGTTACATCATGCTTTAGGTTTCTTTTTTATTTGGTTTTTATCTCTTTGCTTTTTCTCTTTTTTTCTTTCTCTCTCTCTCTCTCTTTTTCTCTCTTTTTCCTCTCTCTTTCTCTTTCCTTCTCACTCTTTTCTATCTCTCTTTCTCTCTCTCCCTCTTTCTCACCCCTTTTCTTTCCCATCTCTCACTTCTTTTTTCTACTTGCTCATAGGCTGGTGGCCCCGTGCCTACCGCAGCGCCTCTACAACTCAATGCGTGGCCCTAAGTTATTGTTGCTTTCTGAGTCGCTGTGTAATCTTGTTTGTGACCTCACACACACACACACGAAATAAAAGATTCCAATGTAGTCTTGTTCAGACATTGTTACAGAGGTCTGCAGGGATTCTCTGTACAATTTTTGAATGTCTCTAACATTTAGAGGGTGCCCTGTTCCTGGCTAGTTTTTGTTTCAGTAAATTTACAGTCATCCTAGTAAAAATAAATCTTATAGTATGGAGATATGGCTGTAAATGTGGAGTTTTTCTCAGTAGATAATCTGTTTCAAATCTATTTTTTTTTTCTATTTTGCTTGTTTAAATATTCAGGATGTACGTGAACATCAGCAGCGTTATCTTTTGTCACTATCTCCGCCGCCTCACTTGCCACTTCTTGTGTGTCTACCCTAACTACACTCTAGCCCAGGGGTCTCAAACACGTGGCCCGCGAAACAATTTTGTGTGGCCCGCGGCCACTTCCGCAAATACAAAGAAAATTAGATAAAATTTACAATGACCACAAATAATCCGTGAAATGATTTACAACTGCACAAATCAGTACTACCCATCAAAGGAACGACGAATGGACCCGACGTGTTTCAAGAATTGGAAGCTTGTATTGACAGGTGTAGGCTACCGTGGGAAAACTTGTTTCAGTGGCTACGGAAAGTGCACCAGCGATGTGTTCAGAGAAGGTTGGTGTTGTCGGATTAATAGTAGAGAAACGGTATCAGCTCAGCTTGGCGGGACCTTTTGCAACCATACGCTGCATTCTGCATCAAGAAGCACTCTGTGGCAAAAGTCTACAAATGAAGAACGTGATGGATGTTGTCGTGAAGACGGTAAACTTCATACGTGCACGGGTTCTCAACCACAGACAGTTTGTATCATTTCTAGATGATTTAGAAACTGAATACGGAGAGTTGCTGTATCATACGGAAGTCAGATGGTTGAGTCGTGGAAAAGTACTGCAGAGATTTTTTAAAACTGAGACGGGAAATTGCATTGCTCATGGCAATGAAAGACGGAGACATACCTCAACTCATTGACCCAATTGTTTTGTCGGATCTTGCTTTTCTTACTGACATCACGCAACATCTCAATGCACTCAATTCACAACTACAGGGCACAAAGCAGCTGATTACCGTGATGTTTGACCGCATCAAATCATTTAGATGCAAGCTGACTTTGTATGCCACTCAGCTGGCAGATGGAAAGCTGGCTCATTTGCCTTTTCTACAGAGCATTACGGTTGAACAACAGCGCATGAAATACTACTTAGACATCCTCTCCAGACTACTGGAAGATTTTGAACACCGCTTTCAGCATTTCACTGCTCTCGAACCGCAGTTTTTCCTTGTTGCCACTCCGTTTGCAGTTGAAGGGAAAAACGTTCCAGAGGAAGTCCAGATGGAACTACTGGACCTGCAGTGTGACACTGTTCTAAAGCAAAAATACGCTGATATTGGTGTTCCAGATTTCTACCAGTTTCTTCCCAGAGAGAAGTTTCCAAACTTATTCTGCGCAGCTGCTAGAATTCTAGCTATGTTCGGGAGTACGTACGTTTAGGAACAGTTTTTTTCCAGAATGATCAACAAAACAGACTGACTGATAAGCATCTGAGAGCAACCTTGCGGCTTGCCACTACACGCGACTTCAGGCCTAACGTCGATGGTCTGGTCTCTGCCAAACGCTCTCAGCTGAGTGAACAGAAACATGAGTGACGAGCCATCTGCAGTAGGCCTAGAAATTATAGTTGTTGTTTTTTGGGGAACTACAGTTTCTGCTTTTTAATAAGTGACAGAGACAACGTTAACTTATTTTAGTAAACTAAACTGCCTGTACAAGTAATAAACTAAACCAAATGTAATTAATATTTATAAAAAAATTATTTTAGCATTTAACTGCAATGACAGTAGTGTTCGTAAAATTTAATGAAAAAAATTCTTTTTTGTGGTGCGGCCCGCTGAATGGTTGTTACTTTCCACTGTGGCCCACATGCTGAAATGAGTTTGAGACCCCTGCTCTAGCCTCACTTGCCACTTCTTGTGTGTCTACCCTAACTACACTCGTCTCTGTAGCCGCCTTCTGCCTTTCCAGGCCATCCGGCGTTCATCATTTCTATGGAGATTCGTCTAATTGAAACTAGCCCCCATCTGAAAACATTACACAGGAAAGGAAGACATACCAGACAAAAACAGAAGACACACGGTTGTTTTTTAAATAATATGAACCCGAAAAAAAACTTGCTTCAACTTCTTCACCGGAGGAGTAGTAATGGTGTCGCGGCATTGGGGCGGGTGAGTCGATGAGCTCGGGGGGGGGGGGGTTGGCGGACAGCTTGTTCAAATCTGTGTGAACATTGTTAAGTGAAAGAAGATATTTCTCTCGTCTGAGGGCCCTTCCCCCCCCCCCCCTTTTTGTGTGTGTGTGTTCTTGTTGGATCTGCGTGTGTGCGGTAGAAACTAACTGTCGGAGTGAGCACATCCTTAGAGTTTGTGTTTGAACGGGCCAGCAGAGGGATGGACAGATACGATTGGATGGGAGATACCACGTGCATAAACACACACACACACACACACGTTTTTATGTACATTTATTAATATAGGTCTAGCCATGCTCGTAAAATTATGGGATAGAATTTGAAGCGCGTATAATTTCTTGAAAAACAGACCACTTTGGTCATCACTGAATTACCAGCTGGAAAGGCGATTAGTAATTGCGCTATCGCGTCTGAAAACAGCAATAAATATTTAAACGAGAGTACCTTAGTAAACATTCAACAACGGAATACCTTGGTAAACATTCAACCTTGAAATACCTTAGTAAACATTCAACAACGGAAAACCTTGGCAAACATTCAACCATGGAATACCTTGGTAAACATTAAACTACGGAATACCTTGGTAACAAGTAGCAACAAAACACTTTGATGGCCAAAGAACACCTCAGTAGGCATGTAGCTAGAGAAGATATCAGTTGGCTTTAAGCAAAAAAAAAACAACAACACATTTGTAAACATTCAATCGCAAAACACCCCAGTTCACATGTAGCCACAGAATACAAGTTAAGCTAGTCGCGGTATACACAAGTTAACATTTAAGTACAGAACACCTCAATAAAAAATATAGCCACATGAAAAAGGTGTGAATTCTGTATTACCACCGTTTCTACTGTCTTTCCAGGTTTCGCATAAATTACAAATAGGCTACTGTCTAGAACATTCATTAGTCTAATTTCCGAAAAACTCCATTGTATTAAAAAAAAAAGTATACAAAATTACCTAACACTCCCATAACTTCTGTCATTTTTAAAGATTCATTCTTTTAAATTCAACCAGCGTTCGACACCTTTCCATATGTACAGCACAACACTAACGTTCTTTGACCATCTTCCAACTTTTGCGCTTTCTCCATGGACACAGAGCGTAAGCTATTCTAAGGAATTTTTTGAAAAATATATTTGTTTGATGTGCAGGCGCGGTGGCTGAGCGGTAAAGCGCTTGGTTTCCTAACCGAAGGTCCCGGGTTCGAATCCTGGTGAAGAATCAAGTCTTGATTTTTAATTTCGGATGGCTCAGGGTCATTGTGCTGGTCACATGACACTCTGAGTCTCGTTAACCGTAGGCCACAGAAACAGATGATCATTACATCCATCATCTGCTCTATAGACCACAAGGTCTGAAAGGGGAACTTTTTTGTGTATATTTGTTTGATTGAACGCAAGAAACGCAGTAATCAGGGATTCAGTCTTGCCACTCTGACTGAACCAGCGTATAACGTGTGAGTTTGTACTATACAGGACTATATTAATGAATCGTTAGACGTAACAACTATTTAGACAATTAACTTAACGATTTTTAATTTATTGTGTATTCTTAAAGATTATATTGCCTTGTAGGCAGAATAGTAGAAAGTAGTTTCCGAAAGTTCATTCTGTCCTATTTGTACAAACATTGCTCCGAGACCAGAGAACCATGCCTGGCTTATTATTGGTAGGAGGTAACCTTTTTTTTTTTAACACCAGGTGAGACTGAGTTCATTTCCATTCGTGTCAGAAGTCTAGCTCACCTTACCCCCACCCCAAAAAAAAAAAAAAGAATCCCCCTGTTCCTCTGGACTACCTATCATAGTCGAGGATATTTTGTACTTGTTTTGTTGTGGACTAAGTCTTGGAGGTGTCTTTGGTTTCCTGCACTGCCTGGCTTTTTCTTTTCTTTCTTACTTACTTGTTCAGTCTCTCGCGCCTTTTTTTTTTCTTTCTTTCTCATCCTTTCATTCTTTCGCCCATTTTCTTCTTCTTTCTTTCACTTCCTTTCTTTTGAACTCTCTCTCTCCCAGTTTCTCATTCATTTAATTGTATAGACTTTCTCTTTCGCTGTCTCATTGATCACATCTTACTACCAACCTCCTGTCTGACAGTTTGTCCACTCAGCCATAGCAAGGACAATACCAAGTTTATCTGTTCATCCTTCTAACTTCGGATGGTATTCAAATACTTCAAATAAACTTTTTATGTACTTTGTATTTTTTTTTTTTATCAATTACAAAAACTTAACATAAAACCATTGACTGGGTAAGAGTACTTTCAAGTGGAACAAAACCAAAAGTTGACTAGCAGACGCATAGAGATCTTTTAACACTGACTTAGTGACGCAGACACACATAGTGACTTGACATAGTGTAGAGCTATCCTTAAATAGCGTTGAGAAAATTAACAGTTTGAGAAACACTGCTCTATTCCGTTTTTTCCACAATGAAACAAAAATATGTTTTGTAAGTTAAAAAGGTAAAATAAGACAAACGTTATAAGGATTCCCCCCCCCCCCCCCCAATAATGACAAATTCCACGTAGATTTAACTTTTTTTTTTTTCAGAGCAAAGAAAAGAACTACATGAATGGCATTGTTTTCTAACTATTTGATCTAATATGAACGTGTAAATATGATCCTGTCTTTTATCAGTTCTCTGGTTATCTGCAGAAATAGCGCCCAAACAAATGGAGATCTCCGCTGTGTGGTAACGTCCGAGAATTGCCCCTTTTTCTGTAATTATTGATCGAACAAGTGGGGGCTGGGAATTATGGTCGCTCGCCATGGGAGGGTGGGAGGAGAGGGGCGTATGTTCGAATTTCTTTGGCCCCCCAGGTTTGATCTCTCGTCTTTCATTTGATCCTCTTCTGTTCCTTGTCATGTTCTAGTCTGTGCTCGTTCTTTTCTTTGTTAGCCTTCCGGTGTTCGAGAGATGTTTTAAAATTGTTGGTTTCCTTGGTGGGTTGTACATCTTCTTTCAACACTTGGCCTCTTCGTCTTAAGTGACTTTAGCTACGTACTTTTTATGTATAGACTTGCTTACTCGTTTTCTTTAATATGTGGCTTACATTGTTCTCCTATGGTCATTATCCAAACATTGTCTGATGATTTGTGATCAGTTACGCAACAAGCGCACACAGTTTAAAGATTGTAAACACAAATGACGTTATTTCTGCCAGTATCTCAAGCCGTTTGTTTCGTATTGTTCATATACCACGACATGGCCGGGTGAAATGGAATGGTGATAAACCAGCAGAAATCTTGTTTGAAAAATGGTGTCCATTAATAACATAAATTAGAATCACAAAAATAATAAAAGCACTTTTTATTCTAAGTCAGAATACACAATATAAATGACTTTTATTAACGAGTCCATAGAAATAGATTGAACATGAAGTACACATTTTATAGACCCCCGCCCCCTTTATATAGCCGCGCGTAGCAATACTTTCTATAATTTATTGGATTATGGTTATTGGGACGTATGAAGCTATTCATATCGCCTTTGGTGCTATTTTTAACTCTGCCATGACTTTGGGAACATAGAAGGAATGAAATAGCTTATTGCCGTTCCGAAGACCTTGACCCGATTTATTACGTGGCCCATACTACAGACCCTTTCTCTAGGTTTACTAGAACAACGCCGTGGTTAAGCGAAGGCCTCGGAATATATATCGGCGGCCTTAGGTAAACACAAGATGACTAATGTAGGATATCGGTAATCCTTCATCCTCAAGCCACATTTCGAGCAGCGTGTCACTGGGCCTACTTCTGATAACTCATCTACACATATCTTTTTTTTCTTTCTGTTATTACATTTGTGTGTACGAGTTTGTAGGATTCATAATGGAATTAGTTTGAAGGCCAATGCTTTTTCCTTAAAGGTTGTTGCCCCATTCTTTAGCCCCCACCCACGCGTTTGGCTGTGCTTTTTCCTACTTTAAGCATTATTGAATGTGATTCACTCTGCGATCGTTGTTAGAATACTCTTGGTGTTATTAGATAGACCTAATTGCGATCAGCCTCAATAGTGAGTAGCCCAACTTTCGGATTATAATCACGGTGAACTTTAATTCAAAGACTAGATTATGTATTCTAATAATGTTATAATACAGGTACGCTCATTTTTTTTTAACTTTGCTAGTCAGCATTTTCTAATTACGGCCTGCTCAGTTAAGAACAGAAAGAGGATGGTGATAAAACACGAGACCTTCTGCTGTCCAGCTGCTTGTCTAAACATGAACACCCACTGCTGTCCAGCTGCTTGACTAAACATGAACACCCACGGCTGTCCAGCTGCTTGACTAAACATGAGCACCCACTGCTGTCCAGCTGCTTGACTAAACATGAGCACCCACTGCTGTCCATCTGCTTGTCTAAACATGAGCACCCACTGCTGTCCAGCTGCTTATCTAAACATGAGAACCCACTGCTGTCCAGCTGCTTGACTAAACATGAACACCCACTGCTGTCCAGCTGCTTGACTAAACATGAACACCCACTGCTGTCAAGCTGCTTGACTAAACATGAACACCCACTGCTGTCCAGCTGCTTAACTAAACATGAGCACCCACTGCTGTCCAGCTGCTTGACTAAACATGAGCACCACTGCTGTCCAGCTGCTTGACTAAACATGAGCACCCACTGCTGTCCAGCTGCTTGTCTAAACATGAGAACCCACTGCTGTCCAGCTGCTTGACTAAACATGAGCACCCACTGCTGTCCATCTGCTTGTCTAAACATGAGAACCCACTGCTGTCCAGCTGCTTATCTAAACATGAGAATCCACTGCTGTCCAGCTGCTTGACTAAACATGAGACCCTTTGCGTGCACCATTTTACACGACAATGGACGCCTTAGCATAAGAGATTATTTTGATACATTTGATTAATGTGATGCGCTGTATTAAGCATTAAGGTCTTTGAAAGTAATATGCTCATTCATCAATGAATGTACCTACGTCTGATATCAATAAAGCTTCTCAATATGACCACATAACACCCTGCTCGTTAACCGTTGGCCAAATAAACAGATGGTCATCATCTGCCCTATAGATCACAAGATCTGAAAGGGGTACTTTACTTTTTTTTGTACTAGTCTTAAAGTCACAGCATATTTGAAGTTAGTAATTGGATCTCCTCTTCCCTTTCCTTCGGTTCACCCCCTCCCTTTAATTTGTTTTCAAAGACCTAAAGACCTGACATAGTCAATATTCTTAGTCAATATTCTTGAAGTTTGTGTGTGTGTGTGTGTGTGCGCGCGCGCCTTGTACACATTACTCGCCAGCCTATTGCTGGTTTCTTGACGTTTGTTGCTGCATCCCATACTCTGATGACGTCGATGTTTGTTTGTTTGCTTATCAAGACATCAGCTCACGTTGGGAGATGTGTTGTGCTTAGCTGGGGAATTATTGGTAGCAGTCCTCCAGGACAAGTTTCACATATGAGCTTCCGTTCGTTTGGGGACTTGACCTCAACAAGAAGCCTCTCTTAGTGCGATACCATCTCCCTTCACTGGCTCAACACAATTTAGAGCCGTCTCTCTTCGGCACTGCAACTCCGCGACAGGCGTGCAAGCTGGGCTGAGAGGTCGACACTAGAATAACCTGACATTATGCTTACAGGTGGAGCAGGCTACCTTTCCACAACTAGGCTAGCAATATTTGAAAAACAAACAACAACAACAAAAACAAAGAGAAGCGGATTGTTTCCCTTGTTATCATTTTCACTAAGTTGTTGAGCCCACCACAAAGCGGTTTTAGTTATATTCGAATCGATACACAAAAGTATCAAACCTTACGTACAGTGCACGACAAATTAGTTTTTCTTTTGGCGAATCTGCTTGGGAAATCCCGTTTCCCATAATGCTTTCAGTTCAATATCTGATACTTTTTTCCCCCCTTTTTCATTTGTAATGACTCTTTAAGTAACCACATATTACTTTAGGGAACACATTCTCAGCAAGTCACTCATTCTCCTAAAATAGACGAAGTATTAGCGAAAAGAAGATTAGAACCGCAAACCGCTGGAATGAAGCTCAGCCCTTGGCAGCGCCTCATCTATTGTTAATCATTCCGTTTCGGTTGCTTTGGTGTTCATAGCCGCGTCTCAATAAAAAGTGTTTTTGCAGCATGACACCTCCAAGATTACCTTAACGAGTTTGGCTAATTGCACGCTTTATTGCCAATTGGTTTTAAAATGTTCAAAACAACTTTCAAAAGCATGTAACGTAACAACCCATGATCGATGTCAAATGTGAAGGGTCAGTTTTAGAGGTTATCGGTTGGGAAATTCTCGATCGTTAGTTTCGGTTTAATCAAAGAACTTGCTCAACTATGAGTGTATTATTTATACCATTAAAAAGGGGTAAATCTATGGGGGGCAGATAATGTCAAGGTCATCTGTTTCTATGGCTGAGGGTTAACGGAGGGGGGGGGGTGTCATGCGACCAGCACGTTGACCAAGCACTTTTCTTTCCGAACGTATGCCAGGCAGCCATGACAGCTCCATGGACTCACGTTTTTTTTTTCAAAATTGCGAAGCCCCAATTCCCAGCCTTCATCGGGATTGGAACTCGAGCCTAGTGCTCTATCACTTGATCATATCGAAATAATAATATTAAGGCTTGTCTTCGAGTTCGAAGATTAATGAGGAATGCAGCATATCCCATGACTACGCAGCCCAACTATGAGCTACATATTTTGCCACATAAGCATAACCATCGTCCTCCGGTGGTCGATTAAGATTTTCTTTTCGTCGACTGCGTCTGTCCTCGGCAGCGGATTTTCTTTCCCGCGGCCTTTGTGAGTGACCTCCAGCTGTTCGTATGGAAATAATGTTGAGGATGGTATACGATTTTCAGAAAAGAATTTTAGTTAGAAAACACTGGCATCTTCTTTATCAACAAATGTTTGCGCTTTGTCAAAGGAGTTTTTTTCCCCTTGAGCAAAGTGATGTGAAACACGGCTAAAGAGAGAGAGAGAGAGAGGGCCACCTGTTATTTTAAAAAGGAAAAAACAAACCATGTCACTCGGCCAACGTTCCTCTGTGCTTAAATAAAAATAAAAGTTGTGCAGTTGTTTCGCTGAAGTATCTACCATGCCAACATATGCTGTGAGCCCCACGCTGCGGGGGGAAACAAACAGGTTGGGCGGGGTAGAGCTGCACGTTGTCTCGAGGACTAGTTTCACACGCTCAGGTCTAAAGGTACAGGTGTATGCAGGTATCTGGCATTATGGACTTAATGCATTACACCCTCCAGCCTTTTGTTTCATTAGCCTCGTCAAATCTTGGTTTGAATTATTATTATTGTTTTTTTTTTTTACAAATATCTGATATTTTTATTTTCATGTTGGGCCAAGTTGTAGATCGCTTGGCTTCTGGCTTAAGTGTCCGGGTCCAGTTCAATTTTGAGTCAGCCGACATTTTGTGTACTGGTAATTAATCAGGAAAAGGAACATCTGCTAATTAAAATGTTCTGGCCTGTAAGATAGTTGTACACTTGTACAGCCCAACTGTGCCGTCAATTATGACACACTCTCACACTCTATGTTTTAAACTGTAACGCCCAAAGCACGACTTTTTATTCTTCCTAACGGGCCAGTCCTTGCACATTCAAAGCCTTTTGGAGATTTTCATGCATGGCGGGAAAAAAACTATAAATAACTAGCTTTTTTTTTTTTGGTGTATCCGGTGTAAAGGAAGTGTTGAAAAGCTAGTTTTTTTTCTAAAAATAGATATACGATGCACTTTTTAGAACGGCAGAATCAAATGTACTGAAGTCTTTCGCCAGCATGTCTGAATCACTGAGGTGCAATTGAACTTAAAGACAACATTAACATGGCTACACTGTGTGAACCAAAAATACTTCAAACAAATAATAAGATATGAAGTGACCCATGCACACGCCTCACTCTGTAGTCTGATTATCACCTTATAACTAAGCAGCTACATGGACTTGTCTACAACGAACTGTTATCAAATATTGAATGTCTAGTCTAGAATAGTATATATTTTTAGTTGGTTATTACTAAAAGTGGCAGTAAAAGATGTGTAGGGGCTTACTCCAGAGGTTGAATCGGCTGCCTGTCTCGTATTTGTAAAGAAATATTACAGGGGTAGAAGTGAGTGCAATATATCTCTATGGATAGCTGTTATGAAGTTTTGTACACAAGAGGAGGGAGGGATTAACTTCCTAGCATAAACATGCACCGTAGTCACAACTAGGGAGGCACTTGATGTATTCCCAGATATCACATTTGACACGTGATGTTTACTAATGACGTATCACTGACATAGGAATAGTTTGTCACTGCTGGCTTATAAATAAATGTTTCTCATGCATAGACTGAGAATTTTACTCTTCGTATATATGCAAGCTTGTATTCCACATAAGAAGCAGAATCATGATGACCATACGGCGTGGCAGATTTGGGCAGAAAACATGGCCGAAGATGTTTGAAACATGTATATTCTCCTGCCTATATGACACTATCTTTACACGGTGTACAAAGATTCAATTAAAATAATATAGTACACTTGAGTCTCACTTTGGCATGGGGGCGGACATATGCAGAAGGGCTAAAACGGATATTCAATAATTTGAAAAAAAAAAAGTTTAATGCTAATTTCAAAAAAAAAAAATTCTAATTAATGATCTTTCTGAAATGTGACTAAAATGTGTTGTTCTGCAGCACGATTCTATGTGTGACATTTCATCTGGATGTGAAACGTCATAATGAAAGGATTTCACATTTGTGACTGGTACGAAAGGGTGAGTTGAGACTAAGAATTGAAAGAACCATTTCTGTTTCCAGATGATGAACAAAAACATGAGGACCATGAGAGAGAGACAAAAAGAAACTAAGAAAAATAGAGAGATGGACAGACTAAGAAAAATAGAGAGATGGACAGACTAAGAAAAATAGAGAGATGAACAGACTAAGAAAAATAGAGAGATGGACAGACTAAGAAAAATAGAGAGATGGACAGACTAAGAAAAATAGAGAGATGGACAGACTAAGAAAAATAGAGAGATGGACAGACTAAAAAATAGAGAGATGGACAGACTAAGAAAAAAAAAGAGAGATGGACAGACTAAAAAATAGAGAGATGGACAAAGAAAAAAAAAGAGAGATGGACCGACTAAAAAATAGAGAGATGGACAGACTAAAAAATAGAGAGATGGACAGACTAAGAAAAAAAAAGAGAGATGGACCGACTAAAAAATAGAGAGATGGACAGACTAAGAAAAAAAAAGAGAGATGGACAGACTAAGAAAAAAAAGAGAGATGGACCGACTAAAAAATAGAGAGATGGACAGACTAAGAAAAAAAAAGAGAGATGGACCGACTAAAAAATAGAGAGATGGACAGACTAAGAAAAAAAAAGAGAGATGGACAGACTAAAAAATAGAGAGATGGACAGACTAAGAAAAAAAAAGAGAGATGGACCGACTAAAAAATAGAGAGATGGACAGACTAAGAAAAAAAAAGAGAGATGGACCGACTAAAAAATAGAGAGATGGACAGACTAAGAAAAAAAAAGAGAGATGGACCGACTAAAAAATAGAGAGATGGACAGACTAAGAAAAAAAAAGAGAGATGGACCGACTAAAAAATAGAGAGATGGACAGACTAAGAAAAAAAAAGAGAGATGGACAGACTAAAAAATAGAGAGATGGACAGACTAAGAAAAAAAAAGAGAGATGGACCGACTAAAAAATAGAGAGATGGACAGACTATGAAAAAAAAAGAGAGATGGACAGACTAAAAAATAGAGAGATGGACAGACTAAGAAAAAAAAAGAGAGATGGACCGACTACAAAATAGAGAGATGGACAGACTAAGAAAAAAAAAGAGAGATGGACCGACTAAAAAATAGAGAGATGGACAGACTAAGAAAAAAAAAGAGAGATGGACCGACTAAAAAATAGAGAGATGGACAGACTAAGAAAAAAAAAGAGAGATGGACCGACTAAAAAATAGAGAGATGGACAGACTAAGAAAAAAATAGAGAGATGGACAGACTAAAAAATAGAGAGATGGACAGACTAAGAAAAAAAAAGAGAGATGGACCGACTAAAAAATAGAGAGATGGACAGACTAAGAAAAAAAAAGAGAGATGGACCGACTAAAAAATAGAGAGATGGACAGACTAAGAAAAAAAAAGAGAGATGGACCGACTAAAAAATAGAGAGATGGACAGACTAAGAAAAAAAAGAGAGATGGACAGACTAAAAAATAGAGAGATGGACAGACAACGAAAGATGAGCGGATGTGAACGATCCAAAATGAAATGATTGTTACGCTGCGAAAGATGAATTGAAAAGATTGAGGGCTGGACAGGTTGATGGATGAAAAGAAAAGACCAACAGAGGTACCGGGGTATAGGATGAAGAAAGGGGGTTGGGGGAAGGGAGACGGGAGACTAAGATATAAAAGAATAGAAATAGCCAGTCTTTCACCTACTGGCTTCAAATGTTTTCATTTTGTTTTTTGTTTCTGAGAGTCAACAAAGAAAATGCAAAGAAAACTAAAACAACTGCTGCGCTCAAATACCAACTTGGCTTCTATGTATTTCTAGTCTCAGAGAAGATGGAGTTTTAAAGAGGGCTAGAAGCCTGGTATTAGATTGGATATACGCGGGGAGGAAGAGGATGCCCTGTAATGAGTTTTTAAGTGATCTAACCACATGCTAGGTCTTAACATAGGGAGGTGGGAGAATTCGGGTTTGATATAAATGCCATTCATAAAGAAATTTGGGTAATAGAATTACCAGCATTTATATGTTATTTACCTCTCTCTCTCTCTCTCTCCTTCCCTGTGGTGATTCTGTTATTCTCCTTCTGGTGGTTAAGTAATGAAAGGGCTCGACTGTCACACGAAATGACTGATCAGAATATCAGATAATGATTACTTTTATTGGCAGCTAGCCCCTAGCACCCTCCTTTCTTTCATTTAGGTCGACTGACTGCGAAGCTGAATGTCACCGGTTCGAGACCGAGTGTGTGTCTGGACGTTTCTGAGTGAACCCAGATATTGTTATGTCCTAGCTTAGTCCAGGGGCGTGTTACCTGCATGTATCTTTCCCCTCCCCCCACATATTTATGGAACAATCTTGTGCGTTTCTTAGACCTGCGTGTTTCTTTAGGTGTCCATAATGTGACTGTCTGATTATTCAAGAAAATAAATTCGGAAATGTGGCTTTTAACTTCCCTAACCCTACCCCCACCCCACACCCAAATACCCTCATGTTGTTTTTTTTTTTTTTTGCTTAAAGCATTGTATTCGGCATTATTGTCATGGAGTAAAGAAAACGTGTCTGGTTTGATGTGTATGCATGCTCCATTCTCACACTGATGGGAACTACACAAGTTGGACTAAATGAGGAGTTGAATGATGAGTTGATAGAAAAAACTTAATGAAGAGTTGAATGAAGATCTTAATGAAGAGTTAAACACATAGTTGAATAAAGAGTGAAACAAAGAGTTTATTTGTGTTACTTGGTAGTGTAAGTAAGTAAGGTAGTGTTAAAGAAGCAATGTCTTATCATTTACAATGAAGTATGCAAAAATAATCTTTGAAGTCTTGCATTGTGCAAAGTATTGCTTCAGTGCAGTCACTCTAAAGTACCTCACATAGTAACTTGTAATGTGCACATCATTGCTTCAGTGCAGTCATTTTAAAGTAACTCACATACTGTCTTGTAAGGGCACATTGTTTCAGTCCAGTCATTTTAAAATTCATTTATTACAATACGAATATCATTTTATAATAAAACATTTGACACAAAAAGTCTGTGACTTATCAAACGTGTTGGTGTAGAGCAATACAGACTCCTGCACATACAAACAACTCAAGCATCGACAGACAAAGGCAGACACACTATCGCTTGCACGCACTTAGTCGGGCCAGAAAAATGACGGAATGCCAAAAAAATGATGGCCAATATGTCGAAAATAACCTCGGGCGTTTTGGTGACTTTGGAGGTCACGCTTTTGTTGCCAAAGAACACACACACCGCTCACCACGGGGGTTAGGCATCGTTCAAATAGGTGTTTGGTTTAGTCATAGGCTGCACTGGTTAGTGCTGCACTAAAAACACAGTGGTTCCCACACTCTTTTGACTGAAAAGTGCAGCATTGACAACACAGTGGTTCCCACACTCTTTTGACTGAAAAGTGCAGCATTGACAACACAGTGGTTCCCGCACTCTTTTGACTGAAAAGTGCAGCATTGACAACACAGTGGTTCCCACACTCTTTTGACTGAAAAGTGCAGCATTGACAACACAGTGGTTCCCACACTCTTTTGACTGAAAAGTGCAGCATTGACAACACAGTGGTTCCCACACTCTTTTGACTGAAAAGTGCAGCATTGACAACACAGTGGTTCCCGCACTCTTTTGACTGAAAAGTGCAGCATTGACAACACAGTGGTTCCCACACTCTTTTGACTGAAAAGTGCTGTATTGACAACACAATGGTTCCCACAATCTTTTGTCTCAAAAGTGCTGCATTGACAACACAGTGGTTCCCACAATCTTTTGTCTAAAAAGTGCTGCATTGACAACACAGTGGTTCTCATTCTCTCTTGGCTACATGTTGAAAGCAAACTTATTTTTTTCTTGCAGAATGTTGCACTGATGTATAATCACTCTTTATGCACTGAAGGGTTAAGAACCATCGACATTATTTTTTTTTTCAAAGACAACAAACTACGAACGGCGAATATTAACGCTAATAAATGGTTGTTTCGTATATACTTGGCGCTGAATTCTCCTACGCTCCATTAAGATATCTAGAAAAGCCATGTCTGTGTCCACATTATTTAAAGGGTTTAGTATGGCATGCCAATGTGCCATATCTCATTATTTTGTTTCGTTCTCTAGGTTAAGACTTTTGAATGGGAACATTATTGTACTTCATTAGCCAGCTTCAACAAAATGTTCCCAGTATGTGTGATGTGTAGACCTCACTTCAATTAGAAGAGTCTATACCAGTGTAGATTCACTAACAGGACACTGTACTGTTTACAAAAAAAACAGCATACTCGAGACACCTGTATATCGAGACATATAAGTATACCGGTCAACGGTTAAGTAGGGTGTGGGTCTGGACATCGATCAACCGCTTGGACTTGTCACTCAAGTTGTGACCAGTGAAATCTGGGACTTTGGTCAAGAGCACAAATTTCGGTGACACGAACACACACAATCACTTAATGGATGGCAATTTCTTACATTCCGAACATTAAGGATGAGTGCAGTGTTTTACATGACCACGCGAGCTGCATATTTTCCCATACCCGATGCTGTCAAAGCGTGGGTCTACTCATGTTTTCTTTTCGTCTTCAGCGCTTGTCTTCTACAAGGGATTTTCTTAGGGCTTCAAATGTGTGTCCCGCGGCCTCCAAGAGAGCTACTCCAGCTGTCTCTTTTAAAAGACATCTGCTGCCATCTACTTTTCTTTATGCCGGTGATGGCAAAATGACACCTGAGTTGATCTTTATACGCATGCAGACTGTCCTTCTTTAAGCTGGCCAAAAAAAATAAATAAAAAATCCCCTCTGGCATGCGGTCGTTCGATAAGTATCCGACCCAGCGCAACTGTCGAATGGGTAGTAGTGCTTCTATTCCGGTACTGTCCACAACTGCCTCCAGAAGAACATGGTTATTTGTAAGATTGTCCTGCCAGCGTATGCCCATGAAGAAGCGTTCGAGGAGCCTTTGACCTTGCCGTTCACCGTTGTGTTAGCGGTAAATCATAAACAAGTTCAAACCCAACATTTCTTCCCTCCCTTTCGTCAACGGAAACTGTTCCCACCACATTCCTCTGTGCTGAGTCTTGAGCTGGCCGATCTACTAGTTACCTTGTAGTTTTAGTCATTTTGGTATGTTGTCAACTGTTTTCATGATATTGTCTTAAGGAAAGGGAAAACGGACTAATGGGCAGAACTGCTTGGTACTTAAGTCGCGGTGATTGTACTGTTCAACTCAAAAGTGTTCCAGTGTCGAATCAACAAACACGCGAAACATGCATTCAACAATAACAGGCTGAATATGTGGCGTGCGTGTTGGTTGTGTGTGAGCCGCGTCTCGTGCTAGGCACGCGCCACCACATTCTTTCAGTAGATTTTCTCTCTCTCTCTCTCTTCTCATTTTCTCGTACACACGTTTTCCTGCTTCTCTCTATCCTTTCTCACCAAAATCTTACAATCAGTCTATTCTCAGTCATTCTCTCTCACACCCACCCCCAAAGTTTATGTTTCTCCCATGTCTAACGTCTACTCACCCACTAGCTGTTCAAGTTATCCAACGAGTTATGAGCCAGTCAACCCGGGACCTACTCGCTTTTGTAACGTTTCGTGTGGTAGCGTGGTAGGAAGAAGAGTTGGGTGGCTCGACGTCTAATCCTCCGCCCTGTGCCATGAATGCGTGGCTTCGACTGTGAAGGGGAGCGGTATCAAGGCGAAGGGAGCACATTTTTTGTTGTTGTTGTTTAGTAGTTTAAAAAAAAAAGGTGTGCGGCCCCCCCCCCCCCCCTCTCCAGGTAGTAGTTAAGATTGCTCACTTTGTCGCTACTAGTTTAGTACACCGTTCCAACAACGTCCTGAACTAATTCGCGAGTTGGGCGGGCGACCCAATCCTTGCACTCACTTTGGTTTTTACCTGTCTTCCTCACGTGTGTCTCTCGAATGTGACAGTGTGACACCGAAAAAACGTGTGCGTCTCACCTGTTGTACACGTTAACCCCCCCTCCTTCCCCAAGCTAGGTGAGCCAGGGAAATTGGGGGGGGGGGGGAGCGAGCATCGCCCTTGCAACATTCTAAATCGTAACAAAAAAGATTGAATGGTTTACACTTTTGATACATTTTGTTTCAATATTTCTCTGCACTTAGTAGTGACTTTCCAACGGAGACCGGGTGGGCACGCGACAATATACTTGAGTTTGGAGATAGCTTGGAAACGAAAGAGTTAGCGTTGAACATTCACACGATAAACATCTCTTTAGTGTCAAGAGTTTAGATTATTCCCGTTCTGTTAGCAATAGTTCAAGTCATAGTCATTGTTCATCTGTGGTGGACTTTGTTAGTGTTTGAAATGTACCGAACTGATTATCTAGTATCTAAATACGCCTGCACAGTTATACGCACGCATCTTCTGTGAATAAATAGTTGCAAGACATTACAAGTTACAAGCTGGGGGTTCTGTGTTAGTGGTCATGTTGCTCTGATGTCCTACACGTTGACATGTGTAGCTACCGCCGGATGGGAACAGAAAATTAAATCAATAAAAAGAATTACATGTAAAATTTACTTACACTACACAGTTGAAAAGAGTTTAATATCTGCGCGACTTCGTTGATGAGGGCATTGTTTTGAAAAGAGAATAAAATGTTCTGGTGAGCTGGCGCAGCTTATATGAGGATTGATTAGACAAACTTTAAACGCTTTTTGAAAAAACAGAAACTTAGATTTGTTGTACAAAGTTGACATAACGCTGTATGCAATTTGTTAGGAATTCGAAGTACTTGTACTTTGCTAAGCACTGTCCATCTCCATATCTCCTTCTCAATGTATCATGCACATACAACTGTACACAAGTAACTACAAAGTTTCACACCCACATGAGTGTCAATAGAACTTGTTTCTGTTCAGAGAGCGAGGGCAGAGCCTCCAGTGAAGATAACTTTGTAACTTTCTCAGTGTTCTATAGAAATCAGTTTTGTGGAAATCCACTCTGTGGTCATGGACCAACCTGTAAAGATCTATTATTATTCATATCTTTATTTTTGCTATGGGCGTAGTGGCCTAGTTGTAAAGCGCTCGGCTTCCGAACCGAGGGATCGAGTGGGATCTTTTAGAACTCCTTGAGTACACCCCCAAATGAGTACCTAGCATACGTTAGGGAAGTAAGGGTGGCTAGTCTTTGTGCTAACCACATGACACCCTTATTAACCTTGGATCATAGAAACGAATGAGCTTTTATTTTGTTTCCTGTACTGAGTTTCTTGTCATCCATTTTTACAAATCTTATATATCCCCCCCCCCTTCTCTGGCTGTCAGTAAGGTAGAAGGTTTGTACACGTTATTTCTCCCACACCCAGATGTCGGATTAAGCTGTAATTGTGCACAATTATTTTTTTTAGATCTATCTGACAACACAAGAATCAATTAGAAAAATTAACCAATTAGTTAATTAACTAATGGTAGTTAATTATTTTGTTTGTTATCTTGAACAAGGGAAAGAAATCGTACTAGATTTGGTGGAATAAGTTGATTTAGTCCCCTTAGGACTCTTGGGCCCTGAGTGAACATTTTGTTTATACATGTATGAAAACGTTCATGTCCACATTCACATTCTCTGGTCCAGACAAGGGATTGGGTCAGAGCATTGCATTGCGAAAGCTAAAAACTAAACAAACAAAATTGGTAAAAATATTTCTAATTTATCATGTCTAGGTCAATTCTAGATATAATTACATAACTGATCCAAACTAATTGATACAGTTACACTTATTGTAAGCTTTGCTGTTTTGTTTGTTGTTGGTTTTTTTTTTTGAGTATTTTTTTTTCTTGTTAGCTTTAGGATAAAATATATAAATAAGAAAAAATTCAAAAGTGTTTATAGAAATCATTTTGATTCTTGCTTATCATTGAATGAGCATTTAATACAGTTTGAATCACTCTCTTCCTAGCTGTTGTTGCATTCGCCTCAGCATTGTCTGTACAATGAATGTCTTCAGACGCATATTACTTCCTACATTTTTATCTGTGATGCCTTACAGACAAGTCCTTGCATGTTATTGACACTAGGTCGTCAATCAGTGACAGCAGCTGGACCTGGCGGTCTTGACAAACGAAATGGCATTTCTCTTTTATTTTCATTTTATTCAGAATGTATATTTTTTTTAATACATCACTCACTTTCGACACCCAGCTTTTTTTTTTTTTTTTAGTTCTCTCACGCGTCCAGCAGCTGTTTGACATGACGGATCACACGAGGCAGTAGCATCTGTTAATAGTTGCGCCAAGTTCTTAGCACACACACCCAAATGCTTCCCGCTAACTTGGTCAGCCTTCCCACAGGGAGCATTAAAGAACTCTAGCCGAGTTCTCTACCATCATTCATCTCCTGGTATTTTTTATAATATAGATCTCTTTTTATTATTTTGTAATTGTTTCCTTAATAAATATCTTGTCATTCATCGCATGACAGGTTTGGAAAGAATTGAATAATATTCAAATAGTTCGGTGTGTGTGTGTATTATCTTAATAACGATTAGCTCCTTCCTTGATGGGGGCGCGGTGGATGAGTGGTTAACGCTTGGCTTCCGAACCTGGGGTCCTGGGTTCGAATCTCGGTGAACACTGGTATTTTGAAGTTCGGGATTTTTAGTGCGCCCCTGAGTCCACTCAACTCTAATAGGTACCTGACTTTAGTTGGGGAAAGTAAAGGCGGTTGGTCGTTGTGCTTGCCACATGACACCCTGCTCGTTAACCGTTGGCCAAGGAAACAGATGACCTTAACATCATCTGCCCCATAGATCGCATGGTCTGAAAAGGGAACATTACTCATTCCTTGATATTGACGTGATGTGTAACATTGCCAGGCGGAAAGTTTGGCTTGGCCATTATCATTCATTTGAGATTCTTTCTTCCAGTGCTGCATATGTTGTTGACTTGGCGTTTGTGTGCAACAATTTTACTACACTGTTACTTGTTCGCATATCTCCAAGTCTACTTCCACAGTTGTTATTTTTTTTTTTACCTATAACAAAAATGTTATCAGTACTAAAGCCTTGGTCTACCAGACCTGTGTGTTGATCCGTGACCTCCGTGACCCTATGTCGAAGGCGCCGGTTGATTCCTATGCTGTACATTAGTGAAACACCTACTTTTGGCAGAAAAAAGCTGGATTTATTCCACCCCCGACGCTCACGGTGGATCATCAAAAACGTTGGCATGACAGAATAGCCAACAAGGAAGTGCTTCAAAGAGCAGGGTGCCACGACATCCGCGCTGTTATCAGCTGTAGACGCTTTGGCTGGCCGGTACATGTTCGCAGAATGCCAGAGCGTTGAATCCGACAAGAAATATCATATGGTGATCTAATTGAAGGCAGGAGAACTACAGGTCGTCCACTTCTAAGCGCAATAGGAAGCTATTCATAATCAATATTTGGCAGAAAGAAGCAATGGATAGATCTACATAGAGCAAACATCAAGGAAAAGTCCCGAATCGCGGAATATTTTTGAAAATTCATTAATCTAGGCTAGGTTAGGCATAATTCTGCAAACTTTCAACTTGATCCGAGAATGGGTGTGGGAGAAATAACGTGTTCAAAATTGTTACCAGACAGAGTGAGTTGATATGATCTGTGTAAAAAACAAACACAAAAGAAGTAATGGCATTCAGCATCAAGGAGTCGAAAGATGAATGAAAACTCCAGTACAAGAACGAAACAAGAAGTACCGGTAACAGAGAAAAAAAAAAAGAAGGAAAAAAACAACTCTATAGCAGCCTGCATGGCAGTTTCCCAGAGACTTGAGCACTAGTATTCGGGAACTTAACTCACCCGCAAGCACACGACCACAGAGATTTCTTCATCTGAGGGAAATCGACCTGGCTTCTTTGTTGTCCACTTAGCTTTCCCCCCCCCCCCTCCGGCTCACGAAAGACACGCTGCAGGGGCGTGGTTGTTATGAAGAGGGCCTGTTTACTCTAGGGCCTATCTAATTAGCTGGCCTCACCACTTGTCTCCATGCCCAATGCGCTGTGGTTAATGTCATTGGGTTCCCTACAAACGTACTCACCTTGTCATTTGTTTACACTGTACGTTACTCACTCTCACAGAGGGAACAAACAACATTTCTGTGTGTGTTTCTATCGAATGGAGGTGTTTTTTCTTCTCCTTTTCGTTTCAGTGCTACATTCAGTGCTACATTCAGTGCTACATTCAGTGCTACATTCAGTGCTACATTCAGTGCTACATTCAGTGCTACAGTGTAATTCATTACTTCTTTTCTTTCTCTTCCTTTCTGTTTATTTTGTTTTCTCTCTTAAGCGCTAACTCACTTTCTCACTCTTTCTTGCTATTGCTATTTTTTTTTCTTTCTATCTCCTCGAAATCTCTCTCTCTCTCTCTCTCTCTCCCTCTCTTAATTCCTTTCTCGTACGATCACCTTCACCTTAGTCCTTAGTCTGTTTGGACCATTGGGGCACCACACAAGATCTGTCGACCGTCTTTCTTCATGTCTCTCTGTCCTTTGCCTTGGATAAAATTTTAGTTCACTGATAGACCTGTCCATTCTTTGATGTTGACTTCCCATCACTTCGCTGTCTTCTTTTTCTTTTTCTTCCTGGTATTGTTCCTTGTAGGAAGGTCTTTGCGAGCCCAGGAGACCCGTCTTGAGGCCATAGATATTGTTGGAACCCTGCCTTGCACCAGTGCTTGAGGTAAACGTAAACAGGAAGACACTAGAAGAGAGAGAATAACAGTGCATCAGGGTTTGTGAAGAGTCTGAATGTCTGGAAACTAAGAAGCCAGCTTTTGTGCTGCCTGAAGGTTGTAGAAAGGATCTGGAGCGAAGCGGGGAAGGCTGTCGTCGTTGGTCCACATTCGGGTTGCTGTCTAAAGGACTGGTAAATTAGTGGCAAGACTCTGAGGAAGCTGAAGGATGTTATGTGTTTGTCCTAGTGAATAAACACCTGTATTTATTTCCTAATAAACTGTGTTGAGTTGTCTGCCTTACGTTGAGTGCCTACCCTAGAGTTACAACAATATGATAAAATAAAATAGATATATCATAGGATAAAAAAAAAATCAGAGTGAACTATTTGTTTATAGTGTTCGTATTAATTAAGATCAGATGCTCATCTTCTTCGTCCCCTCCCCTTCTTTTATTTATTTCAATCCTTCAACCATCCCGTCCCCCATTCTTAGTTCAACTGTTTCCTCTGCAATGTCATTCTGACCTGTCAATGGCACTCTTTCTTTTCCACTGGCTTTATACATAACATTGTATTGCAGAAACGCGTTTAGAAAATGAGAATCTGTTTGTGATCACGAGTTCTATTCTCATCAGGCTCTGTTAGAGTTATTTATTGTCAATGGAGCAATTGTATAGTTGAATGGACTCTTGTACTTTCTCTTGCAAATTCTCAACTTTGAAGCAAGGCAGTTAAATACTCATCTGACAGTTAAAATTTTTCTGACAAAAACTCAACAGATAGGAACTAAAAACTCAGCTAAGAGGCTTTTATAACTTTACTTGGAACTGAAAACATAACTTTCATATTAAAAAACTCCACTGACAAGTTACAATTCGCTTGAAAGTACTTCACAGCTCTGTGTGCCACACTTTTGTTTGCACTCAGGTTCTGCTAGAAATCATTTGCCTATCACAAAATTCTCAAAGTTGGCTGAATGGAAAGCTTCACCCCAAATAATTGAAATGTTGTGGATTAAGTGTTTGATTCTTGTTACCAACGTATACAAACTTTTTTGTACCATTAACTCTTGATCATATTCTTGTCTTGTGGACGAGAGGGGGGGGGGGGCTATTGTGTGGAGGCGGGAGACTGGAGTCTGCGAGAGATGAAAGATGAAACGTCTCGTCTGCACTGATGAAAAGATGTTTCTTCCCCCTTCATCCTCCATCCATCTTTGATAACAAAAAATATTTGCCCGCTTTGATAAAACATTTCTAGAAGCCGTAAAGATGACGGGATAAAGCGGGGGGCTTTATAGTTAGTTTCTAGACCCCAGCAAGCGCCGAGCTGGTACGGCATTTGATAGCTGGTCGTCTTAACACGACTGGCAGTGACGTTTTGTTTAGTGCTTACCAAGTGTTGCCTGTACCCTGTACACATGTGTATTTGTTTGACTTTGATGTAGAAAGGGTTGCCTATATCCCGTACACATGTGTATCTGTTTGATGTTAATGTTGAAAGGGTTATCTATATCCCGTACACATGTGTATCTGTTTGATGTTAATGTAGAAAGGGTTATCTATATCCTGTACACTTGTTTATCTGTTTGATGTTAATGTAGTAAGGTTATCTATATTCTGTACACATGTGTATTTGTTTGATGTTTATGTAGAAAGTGTTACCTATACCCTGTACGCATGTGTATTTGCTTGACTTTGATGTAGAAAGTGTTACCTATACCCTGTACACATGTGTACTATGTGTATTATATTAGGACGTTTCTTGTACCATTGAAAAAATGACATAACAGTTAGTTCAATAAACTCCACATTATTTTGTAAGCATTTATTTGATGTTCCGTTAAAAAAAAATCTTTGAATTTAAATTAAAATCTCTGGCAATTTTCTAATGACATGATTTGAATCTGTTTGTTGAATACAATTAGCAACGGTAGTTGAAGGTTAAAGCCGCTTCTATAGAAAGTATTAGATCTATCATGATTATGTACCTTTAGATCTAACATGAATATGTACCTGTAGATCTAACATGGGGATTAGAAAAACAAAGGTGCGAAGAAATCCTGAGCCCTTATTGTAAAAGTATAAATGACTTCTTGACCTTTTGTTGCTGAATGTGTAGGTTTTAAAATAGGGCCAATACCTATGTTTCAATTCTGTTGTGTATAGTAATGAAAACTACAAAGCGTCTTTACACTTTTTTTAACAAATGGCTTGAAGACTACAGTAGAACTCTAACCAACTGCGCGGGTCAACACATTTAAGGCTCAAAGGCTGCGTTACTTCCGAAAACAAGTAATGAAGACTTGGTGAACTTGCAATGGCCGTCTGTGTGATGGTTGACAAAATGTATAAGTCAAAGCTGGGTCTAGTAGACTAAATAAAGGAGCGACGCTGAGTCACTCTTGTCACGTGGCACTGAAGAGCTCTAGCAGAATCCCATGAGCTGCATACCATCTCAGCTGTCCCTCTCAGTTTGTCAAGAACATTGACCCCCGAAACCAGTGGCGTAGCTAGGGTGGGAGGAGGAGGTGGGAGAATTAGAAAATCCCCCCGGGCCCCCAAATGAGTTTTTTACATTAAAAATTAAATTTTACACAAATTTGGGGCCCTTCAATTGTTAAGCCCCACCCGGGCCCCCAAACGATGGAAAATTCCTAGCTACGCCCCTGCCTGAAACTCAAAGAAATGAACACAATTATTCTACTTGGTAATTGTTTGACACTATTCTGTCTAACCTTATAAGAACAATCGCTTGGCATGATGGGTAGACAGCAAAACATTCATATGACCTTTGGCCTTTACGTTCGTTGAAATTGACCTTGCAGTATTCACTGTCAGGTGACTGTTCCCTCGCTTTTTTCTCACTTGATTTCATAACATCTCGTCTGTCATACAAACTTATAGATTTGATTCGGGGTGGGGGCGAAGTAGGCGCAGGGTGACCCTTGGCTCGAGGGAAGAGGTTAGTACGGGTGGCATCGCAATGAAAGAATGTTAAAAATGTCCTTGACGTGATCGTCTGCTAGAATATTTTGGCTGCGGAGCAGACTTGTGTGTCATCCCCGCCCTGAATCCGCAGCCAGTGAGCTGTCTTTTTTTTTTTTTTTTCCTTCTTTCTTTTTGTTATTTATTTTTATCCAATCTTCATGTCAGTCTTGGGTGATTACTTGACGGGGCACGCCGGTAAATTACCATTGTTTCTGTTTTAACTAGGCTGAGTTTGTCTGATAGCGTACACACGGGGAGAGGTTGGGGGGGGGGCGGTATTCTTGAAATTGCTGCCTGGTGACCCCACCCCCACCCCACTTTCCCCTCTTCATCACTTTCTCCTTGAACAACGTTGTTTTTTTTATATCTCACTTGCTATGTGGGGGCTGAGTAGTAAAGCGATAGACTTCCAAACCGAGGGGTTTCGGGTTCGAATCCCGGTGAAAGATTGGGAGAACGAATTTCGGTATTTTGAGGACGTCCCAACTCTGTCTGTCTGATACAACACGTTATTTCTCCCACTTCTCATTTTCGGATCAAGTTAAAACTTTACACAATTATTCATTGTCCCTTACAAAACATGAATCAATTTAAAAAAATAACCGATTAATCAATTAATTAGTGGTAATTAATTAATTTTGTTTGCAATAGAAAAAGGGAAAATAATTAATACAGTAGTGAGATATTATTGCAATTTAGTGTAAAAATATTTTGTGTCTTGCACATCTTATCAATACGCAATAAACGACTAAAATGAAACGATTCATTGATGAATTTGTAATTGTCATCACTTAAAGATAACCGATTTTCTGGCGCCCCCTCCCCCTTTTCCCTGGGACCATGCATTGACCAGAAGAAACTGATTTTTGAAGACTCCATTAGTCCTTCGTACAATGACTTAATTTATCGCCCGCGACTGCTCGACTTAGCATCACCTTGGCGAACTGGCTGGGGGTCTCCCTGGTTGAGTGGAAGTGATATTTGTTTAATGACGCTTGGCTCTCTGGCACGGCTTCGTTGGAAGTGGTTGAAATGTGTCAGATTTGTGTTTAGTTTTGTGGTTGAAGAGTAGGCAGGATTTTATAGTTTATTCATTTCTACTGAAGTGAGCTCCCATGTGATGGTCTAGTCTATATTCTTTCGTTTTATTCTCTGATTCCATTTTCTGTTGTACCATTCTCTGACTCCACTTTATGTTGTATCATTCTCTGATTCCACTTTATGTTGTATCATTCTCTGACTCCACTTTATGTTGTATCATTCTCTGATTCCACTTTATGTTGTATCATTCTCTGATTCCAATTTCTGTAGTATCATTCTCTGATTCCACTTTCTGTTCTATCATTCTCTGACTCCACTTTCTGTTGTATCATTCTCTGACTCCACTTTCTGTTGTAGCATTCTCTGACTACACTTTCTGTTTGAATCATTCTCTGTTGTAGCATTCTCTGACTACACTTTCTGTTGTATCATTCTCTGATTCCACTTTCTGTTGTATCATTCTCTGACTCCACTTTCTGTTGTATCATTCTCTGATTCCACTTTATGTTGTATCATTCTCTGATTCCAATTTCTGTAGTATCATTCTCTGATTCCACTTTCTGTTCTATCATTCTCTGACTCCACTTTCTGTTTGAATCATTCTCTGTTGTAGCATTCTCTGACTACACTTTCTGTTGTATCATTCTCTGATTCCACTTTCTGTTGTATCATTCTCTGATTCCAATTTCTGTAGTATCATTCTCTGATTCCACTTTCTGTTCTATCATTCTCTGACTCCACTTTCTGTTGTATCATTCTCTGACTCCACTTTCTGTTGTAGCATTCTCTGACTCCACTTTCTGTTGTATCACATTCTGATTCCACTTTCTGTTGTATCATTCTCTGACTCCACTTTCTGTTGTAGCATTCTCTGATTCCACTTTCTGTTGTATCACTCTCTGATTCCACTTTCTGTTGTATCATTCTCTGATTCCACTTTCTGTTGTATCATTCTCTGACTCCACTTTCTGTTGTATCATTCTCTGATTCCACTTTCTGTTGTATCATTCTCTGATTCCAATTTCTGTTCTATCATTCTCTGACTCCACTTTCTGTTGTATCATTCTCTGACTCCACTTTCTGTTGTATCATTCTCTGACTCCACTTTCTGTTGTATCATTCTCTGACTCCACTTTCTGTTGTATCATTCTCTGATTCCAATTTCTGTTGTATCATTCTCTGACTCCACTTTCTGTTGTATCATTCTCTGACTCCACTTTCTGTTGTAGCATTCTCTGACTACACTTTCTGTTTGAATCATTCTCTGTTGTAGCATTCTCTGACTACACTTTCTGTTGTATCATTCTCTGATTCCACTTTCTGTTGTATCATTCTCTGATTCCAATTTCTGTTGTATCATTCTCTGACTCCACTTTCTGTTGTATCATTCTCTGACTCCACTTTCTGTTGTAGCATTCTCTGACTCCACTTTCTGTTGTATCATTCTCTGATTCCACTTTCTGTTGTAGCATTCTCTGGTTCCACTTTCTATTGTATCATTCTCTGACACCACTTTCTATTGTATCATTCTCTGACTCCACTTTCTATTGTATCATTCTCTGATAGCGTGCTGTTCAAGAGACATACAAAATCCAGCTTTAAATATTGTTTATGTTTATCAAAAACAATTTGCATAAAAAGAATACAGACAGAAAGTAACAGTTCCACCTATTTCGAATACAATTTGGCGCTGCTGAAATTAGATTTGCATTTTCTCTTTTTAGAGTTTACTCAATTCAAATAGTACGTTCAGGACCCACACAAATGTGTAATTTACATAAACTATAAATGACATCTCTATAGTACTTCAATCTTTTCTCTAGAGAAATAATAATCTACAATCAAAATAAATTCGAGATTTCAACGTGACAGACAGACACCACGAATCCAATAGCTGCCTTTCCCTTCGAGGGCCCACTAAAAACAAACTTAATATATTAAAAACAGCTGGTGTTATTCGCGCCCCCTCGCACAGTACCTTCCCTGAGTTGGGGCATGATAGCATCGCATTTCAGACGAGACTTGAAGCCAGTCAGTCACTTGAGTTTTTAGTTTTCACCCGAAACTCAAACATGTTTTCCAACTGTGAGCATTTGTGGTGAATTCTGCTAATAGATCTAGACTGGAAGTTGATCCGTGAGCTCAGCGAATAAATCTAGACGGAGCTAATTGTAATGTATTAGCCACTGTTAGGTGTGGGATGACCGGGTTCAACTAAGCTCCTTAAACTAATACATTTTTTTTTAGTTTAAACAAAGATAAGTTAAGTTTTTTTTTACTGTCTTTACAAAGCTTATATTAACTCTGTCGGTCTGGTACACTTTTTGTTCATGCTATTTCTCCCGTACCCAATCTCGGATTGACAACAAATAAAAACGTTAATTAACTATATGTAATTAATTATTTTGTTTGGTATGTAGAACAAGGGAAAGAAATTGCACTTGACATATATCGCTGTATAGGTTGAATTAGTCCCCTTTATACTTTGTGTTGAGAATTAGGTCGTCGCTAAAAAGTTTGAAACTAAAATAGATAGTGATAAAAAAACCTGTTTTTATAATAATTCGCTGACATTTAAGGCTTGAGCCCACCAGTTCGAATTCAAGTCGTACAACTGTTTAAAAAACAAAATAAATACATTTCAAAAAAGCTATGACGTAACTTAGTACCAGATTTTCCTACTTTCCCCTCCCTAACTAGTCCAGACACGTGATAGGGTCATAGCGTATTGAGAAAGCTAAAACCACGAAATTGTGTTAAACAAAAACCAATTGGTAAACATATTTCTAACATCACATATTTATTCTTGTTAGTCTATACCTATTACAAATTGAATGACACGACTGATCCAAATTTAATGACATGACTGATCCAAATTTAATGACATGACTGATCCAAATTTAATGACATGACTGATCCAAATATCACAACACGACTGATCCAAATTGAATGACATGACTGATCCAAACTAATTGATACAATTACACTTCATATAATTATAAACTGTTTTTTTAAAAATAATTTTATATATTTCTTGCTTGTTTGTGGAATTAAATTCCAGTCAACGTGTGTATGTGTATTGATAGAGAGAGAGAGAATACTTTCAAAGGCAATGAAAGAGAACGAAATGCAAGGATGTTCTCAATAGACGTTTATATTTTACTTGATTTCTGTAACAGCATTGATGACAGACATACTTGTGTGTGTGTATAGTGTCTGACTTTAGGGGTGGGGGGGGGGGCATTCATGACAGACTCATTGGCTAATTAGAGTCGTTAATAGCATTGTTTGTTAGATCGGCTTTTTGTTTATATTGGAGTGATGTGCTAGGAAGATGTAGACTGACGGTCTATATATAGGCGTGTAGCTTATTCCTAAAATGAGTTGCTGTGCTCAACAATGAGTTGAATTTCTTCGTTGAGTTGCTGTGTGGTGAGCGTCATAAAGAAAACAAGATGAAAACGTTGCTACTAACATACAACGTGTCTCTGTTTTATCCCCATGTCAGCTTTAGTACCGTCTCTGTCTCGAATAGGTCCTGACCTACAGCAGGGGACACAAATAGTACATGTATTTCCTAATCTTAGAGTTGTGTCTAAGTCCTTGTCTATACCGATCCCCTGGCTGTATTTCTAAGCGTAACTTCACAGAAAGATCTTAGGTGTCACTTCCGTAGACCGCATCACAAATGAAGAGATAAGAAACAGGATTAATCCAGCAATTGGACCCCACGATGACCTGCTGGTCAAAAAACGCTAACTCAAATCACATCACAAGGTCCTCAGGTTTTGCTAAGACTTTCCTTCAGGGAACAGTACCATGAAGAAGAAGAGGAAGACAGAAAGCGATGTTTTTTTGTTTGACATGTTTCGGATGTTCCTTCAGAGTTAAAGATAATTACTTCCTAGTCCAAACCTTCCGCAGGACGACGGGGATGGGAGAGGGCAGGGTTTGAACCCTGGAACATCGATAAATCTGAACGACAGTCCAGCGCACAAACCGCACGACCAGGGAAAACATCAAAGAATGGACAGGCCTGTCAGTGAATGAAATTCTATCCAAGACAAAGGACAGAAAGGAATAGAGAAAGAAGGTTGACAAATCTTGTGTGGTGCCCCAAAGGTCCAACAGACTAAGGAATAGGTGAAGGTAAAGTCCTTGCCTAATATTCTTAACGTTTTTAAAAGACAAACACATACTCCGTTAAAGCGGCCCAATGAGGTTTGACTGGGCAAGGTTTAGCTGAACTTACATCAAACCAATTAATATTTGTTTCATTTCTTTTACTTTTTTCTCTAGTGGAGATTTTCATCTGAAGCTAACCAATGGTGTATCCGGTGTACAGAACAATTGATGCGTTGATCACCAATGTAATTTAGAACATCTATATGATACATTTTTTGCCCCCAAATCAAATCAAATGTCTAAGCTTGTAGCGTAAACTAATAGTAATGATTAAGTTGGCAGCAGTGATAGAGCGTCATTGACATTGGTTTGGATATAAAATTAATCGTGCAACAATTGAAACATTGTCCGTTCTCTAGCCCAGCATTTGAAAGAACCTAACAGCACGTTATCTCCTAAGATTTCTATTCTTTATGATTAACTTAGTCTTCTCTTGAGAAGGAAGAAAACAATGATCTCCTAATGAAGAGCTACTCGGTGGGATTATTGATAGTTTATTATTTGCATTTGACCACAAAGAAATGAAACAGCTCGAACAGTTCCAAATAAAATATATCTCACTTTATAAACCCAGGACTAAGGCGACCCTCCATTTTGCTGTCTGCTCTCTATTTCTCAAACGTCATTACCCTATGACGTCACCATGTGCTTGAACGTATTTGCACCGCGCTGCACCATAAAACCAAAGGAAAGGTGCGTCAATGGACGCGACTTATTAGTGATCCATCTCGTCCCAAACAAACTCACATTTGCACTAGGCGTCATTTGGTTCTCCCCCCGCGGTTTGATGTGACCCAAACTGCGATTGTGTCCAGCTGACCTTTCTCTTCAAGTGTTTCCATCAACATTCCAGCAGTGTCCTCTTTTGAAAGGCTCTCACCTGAAGAATGTTTATGCTGCTCTTGTTTTTATGACTTGGAGAAGTAATTTGTTCAAGACGGGCATCTTTCAACTGTTATGTTCACCCACAAGGACTCGCAACTGAGCTGAAGTTAAAATGATAGCACATGCCTTGTAGACAGTGCTCTAAATCTTTCGCAGTTCAACCTGTGTTCGTGTGTGGCTGAAATTCATCATCTTTAAATGCCATTGACCCGTACCCCTAAATCGTTGAACTACATAGAAATGTAGGCGCCATTTCTATACAACAAGTTCTATTTCGAGTAAGCGTGCTTGTAGACTCTTATCCTTGGAAACTGAAAGTCTACAGCCCACTAGAACCAGTCAAAGTGTGAATACGTTTTGATTGTCTATTTACTTCGCCGTCACTGGATATTTTCACGTTAAATTTTAGACACGGCACTCCGCATTTCTCGTTTACATTATTATTTTTAAAATCCAGCTTATATTCTTTACACAATAAAATACAGTAACCAAATTAAAAAAAAATAATAATAACCTTATGTTATGCTTAGTTGTACCATCGATTAGTTTGGATCAGTCATGTAATTAAATTTGTAATAAATCTAGACTGCGGTAACAATAATAAATCTGTGCGATTAGAAATATTTTTACTATTGCGCTACGATCCTATCACATGTCTGGACAGTTGGGAAAGGGGGGGGGGGGGAGAGAGAAAGAAGATGAAATCTGTATTTATATTACCGCGATAGCTTTTTAAATGCAATTATACAACAAAATTTTAAAAGTTTTACGGCCTAGATTTGAACTCAAGGGCTCTAGCCTCCTCAAGAAAACACACTAACCGCTGTACCAGAAATTTGCTTATGAAAATAGATTTTTTAAAGTTATCAATTGATGCCTTCAAACTTAAAAGCGGCGACCTACAAGGTATAAAGGGGGATGATTCATCTTATACTACCTGTCGCGATCAATGATGGGCTAGATGTCACGTTGAAGATTAATTTGATCTAAACTGCACAATCAATGATCGTGATCGCCGAGGATCTAGAAATCGTCAGTTGATAAGATGATCATTTAGAAGTTGCTTGTTGATAAGATGATCATCTAGAAGTTGCCAGTTGATAAGAGGATCATCTAGAAGTTGCTAGTCGATAAGATGATCTAAGTATATTATTGTTAAATTCAATGAAGAAACTTCTCCTCGTCAAATACAAATACTTTAATTCAAAACTTGGAAAAACTATTCACAATAGTTACAATGATGATTGAATAAAACATAATATATATATATTTCTACTAAATTAAATGATCTACACAATAATATGATCATGTCATCTTCCTTTGAGTTCCAACACGAGACTGGCGGTAATATCTAGAATCTTTTCAGACCTTTGGGCGTTTACCATGTGACTAATATCTCTTTATCGCTTGGTTAATCAATTGACCAATAAAATACAGGTTATCGTACAATAATTCATATTTCTAACCAATCACATTTATTCCAAAACAGAAGGTTGCTGCATGCTTGGGATCCCCCGAGCTAGCTGAAATCTTGCCGACAAGCCTTGAGCTAAATATAGACAAAGCGTACGTGACACTACCACATTAGTCAAGTACAATTTCTTTCCCTTGTTTGATACCAAGCATTAATTAACGAATTTGTTAATTTAAAGAAAATTGATTCTTGTTTTTTTTTCAGGTAAAAGAAATAATTGTGCAAAATTTCAGCTTGATCTGGGATTGGGTATGAGAGAAATAACGTGTACAAACTTTTTACCAGACAGACAGAGTGAGTTGATATAAGCTTTGTAAAAAAGAGAAAGTGATATGGAGATTTGTTTGGGTGGGCATGCACTGAATATCAAGAAAAATAAGAAAATAAACAGAAAGACATTGATAGATTTTAAAATAAATAGACAAACTAAAAGACGCCTTATTTAACGCCATATTTAACTAATGTCTTATTTAACGCCATATAGAAAGATCAATGTTACTAACTAAATACAAATGACTTGTTGCTACAAACGAAGGTGCTTGAACATTTGAATGCACATTGCTTTTTATTTGCTCCATACCTTTTCAAACGCAACACTTCCTATAGTCTGTACACCGGATACACCAAATAGCTCGCTTTTTTTTTATTTTTTCCGCCACAGATGAAAATTTCCACTAGTATTTGAATAATGAAATGTTGATGAGCTTGATGTCGTTTTTTTTTTTTGTTTGAACTCTTCAGTGTTGAAATACATTGAAACAAATAAAAAATGTGTTTATAAAGTTTAATTTTACAATTCTGATCTTTGGGTATTTAAAATAAGGGTTAATGTCATTTTCAAATAATATCCCAGTTGTGTGTGTATGTGTGTGTGTTCAAAGTGGTAGATTTTACTTTCCAAGAAGCCAAACACTCGAATGAAAACTTCAGCTCTTAAGTCTTGAGACTAAATATAGGGGATGTAAACATGGTTCTAAACACAAAAGACACTCTCTCGTATATCATGTATATAGTATGTGTGCGCGCATGCTCTCTCTCTCTCTCTTTTTTGTTCTATCGATGTATATCTATATATACATGACAGGTTATTCAATAAAACAAACTTTGAGAAAATATATCTGACAGGTATTGCAGTTTCAATTCGCTACAATAAACTTTTAGTTCCGCAGTAGAATGCCAGGTATGTTACTGATTTCCTGTTCCTCCCGGAAGCAGCCACGAACGAACGATAACTCAAGTCGTCTGCCCAACATTTTATCGATTTCATTCCCCTTCTATTTCCCTTCATAATAATACTAGCAATAGAGAAAGAGGCAGAAAAAAACAAACTTATATGACTTTTGTTTTTGTTGTTGATTTATGTGTAGAAAAGAAAACCTGACTTCATCGAGGTCACCTAAAACTAGGAACCGGGATTTTTGCCTTTTACAAATACAATAAACTTTTAGTTCCGCAGTAGAATGCCAGGCATGTGGATGGCTGTCTAGCCGTGAGGTAAACGCACTGGACTGTCGTTCCGTCGTGTCGATAGTCCCGGGCTTATACCCTGCCCACTGCCAACCTCCGTCGTCCTTGACTAGGAAGTAGTTTTATCTTCAACTCTGAAGGAACACATGAAACATTTTACTAGACAATGATTCAATGTTTTATAAATATTTTGGTTTAAATGATGGTTAGTTCAACAATATTCTAGTTACCGTTAAACTCCGAAATGTTAGCTAAACTTCTTACACGCTTTATTTCGCAATTTTCTGGACTAGTGCTGTGAATTTGCTGCCCTATGCTGTATTGTAAATCGAAACTCTACTTTGTATGATGCGCACAGTTGGAACATAGGTGACTTTAGTAGGCCCTATTCTGTATATTTTCAGTTGTCTTCTACTTCTGATAAGTTTGTACTAATCAAGATTCACTCCGGTTTTTTTTTCTTGGTACTTTTTCCTATGTATGTAGCGGTATTACAGCATTTTGTCAAACAATATACTGAATTTATAATATACTTTTCAACAGGTTCAATTGTTCCGTTAAAATGCACAATAAAAGTTTTTTTCACGATTTTTCTGAACGAACAACTCTCTCCTCCCCCTTTCTATATTATTGTCACTGCGGTTTTATGGAATAGTTTTCTGTCTTAACTGCAGATACCTGAGTCAAACAGTTTAACAGTAGCTTAACTTTTGCTGCAGTTGGCTGGTAAACTGGCTTAAGGATAGAATGCAAGGTCACCAACGGTCACCCCCGCACCACAATTCCATTTGCTAAATAAAGACATATTTGTTTCCACTTAACTGTCCATATCTTTGAGCACATTGACACTAGATGAATGTAACTAATAACAAGTGTATGATCGTGTTCTTTAGAGATTCAAAAAATTAAAGTTTCAGAAAAAGATTGCATTATCCAAAGTGGCAAAGATGTTTAATAGGCGAGTAACTTGATTGCGTTACTGCCCCTGTGGGCAAGTAGCAACGTTGACTAAAAATATGCCAGGTTGTAGTCATTTCACATGGACAGATAAATGTCAAGAAGCATGCCAATTCGGCTTTGTGGGTGGGAGACTAATTTGGTTGAGCACATCAAGTGTCTGGCAACGAGTTGTTTCTTATCTTACTAATTGTCACGAAACAAGAAGAAAAGAACAAAATTGATTAGATCTGGGGGGGGGGGGGGTTGTTTTGTTGTTTTCTAAGACTTTCCCAGCATCGGAAAAGTCGGACGCTTCAAGATCTGTCACCCAAATGGACTTTGATTTTCTCCTTTACCAATTAACTGAATTCCTTAATGATATAGATCTATTACGTCTCGCCTGAGAATGCCAACAGTTCAAAGTACTATTAAACTGCACTAAACCACCAGTTGATACAGCTAATGGAAGAACTCCCATCTTTTTATGCTGAGCTTTCTTAGGGAACCAGACCTAAGGGACGTTGAAGAATAAATTATAGAAATATTTACAAGCGGGACGTAACTATCATACTACAGCTAACAATGAACGTAATGAGGGAGCAACTAGCCCCCAGTCGGACAGCATGAAGACAGACTGTGGCATGCTGGTACGATCCTCGCTGATGGCGAAATGTCCTGATGCGGCCTTAGAGAGGACAAGAGAGCTGCCATATCCGGTAGCCCTAAAGCATTCTCATGCCTGAACTGTTGCAAAAGTTTGCCGCTCCAGAATCAGGTTGTTTAGTTTCAGCAGTGTCTGCCCTGAGTTAATGTGAAGCAATCAACACAGGCCATTAATCTGGGCCCATCCACTGTTAGTAAGTCTATTTGCTGGAGGAGTGCAATTAAAACAAGCACAAAAAAAAATTCTTTTGTTTTTAAACAAAAGCTCAGTTAAGGGGAAAAAAGCAAAACCACTGCCCTTTGTCCAAATACTACAGGAATAAGCTCCTTCTTTATTATTTATTATTAATTTATTATCGCTATTTAATTAACGAATTTCTTGCTTTTTTTTTTATCGATGCATGTATTGTGATCGACTATGAATAATTGTAGAAGTATTCAACTTGACCCTAGAATGATAAGTGAGAGAAAAAAAAACGTGTACAGCACGTTAAAATGGGAATCACTCCACATATACAGCAACAAGTAGTATTTATTTCTCTTTTCCGATACCAAACAAACTAATTAACTACCAATAATTAATTTATTGGTTAATTTGTTAATGGATTTATGTTTTGTTAGATACAAAAATGATTGTGTCAAGTTTCAACTTGAGTCAACAATGGGAAGAGGAAGTAATGACGTGAAGAAACATTGTACCAGACAGACAGACAGAGTTGATATAAGCCTGGTAAAAAGCATTGTTAATTTTCTCCCGACTTGCTGCGCTTTAGGGCACGTGCACCGAACGTGCGCATAGCGGAAAGAAAACTTACCATTAAATGCATTGACCTTCTTGAGACTCTGTGCACAGGCCTCCAACCTCCATCACCATTTTCATCATCGCAAAACAAAAACATATTGGCTATAAATAGCAGCAGTGTGTATCTATCTGTCTAATTAGAATGTCTTGAGACGGGGGAAAAAAGGGGGGACACCTGCTTGTCGACGTGCCCCTATCTTTCGAAGACTACTGAACCTATTAATAGCTATGTAGGGAGGGGGGATACATGAGTGTAACCTGGGAGTGAAGGGATTGATATAACTAGCGACAGATGAAGCCACCTGTCGCAGAGCCCTCCTGGCATTGATGCTTTGTTATTCTGAGTGTAACTATGTACAGCATGTAGACTTAAGTGAATCTGGTTGAGATCAATGCATCCTCCCATGATAAATGCACATTTTCTACCATTCCTAACTGATTTTCTTTATCTTTTCAGGTACTGTCCATCTATTGAGTCGAAAATATTAAGATTTAATAGGAAATCACACCAGATCTGGTTGGAACCAGAAGGTAATGTATTTCTAGGAATTGATAACAGTTTTATAGGTTAGGGGTAGCCATCCAATTACTGATGGATAATTATATCTAACAACCTTCAAATTCTAGCATTGGAGACCATTAATACCTTCAAGCCCAGTGCTATTTTTGATAAACTGATGGGTCGGCATCGATAGATTCTGGAAGAGCAGGCTATGGAATTCTACATTGACTTTCTTGGCTCTCACTCAGTCCAAAATCTTTGGACCATGTGGTAGTGTTTGCAATTTCGATGCGAAGACCATGGCAGTCTGTGAAGCCTTAAAAGTCATTGACTCTCAACTCGACGAGGGACATTTGAGGGCAACACAGATTTTTGAAGTAACTGACTCAAAATCTATACTACAGGCTTTGCAAAGCCTCGGACCATGGCCCCCAATATCAACACTGTCATCATGGCTTCACACAACAAAAAAACAACGCAATGGCACCCCTGAACATTCTGTAAGTTTTTATCATGCTCTGGCTATAATTCAAAAAGCAGAAATGGAAAAGTGGTTTGAGTGATGGGACAAGTCCCAAAAAGCCTGTGGAGTCTGGGAGCGCATGAGGCGCCTGACCGCACTTCCCCGTGGTGGAGGCTGTCCAGGCCTGAGCAGGCTATTATAGCACAGTGCAGGACAGGCCATTGTCCTGTTGGCTAATATTTCTCACGGCTATGGCCAAATTTCGATTCACGGTGCCCCCGCTGCGGGGAAGAAGAGGAAACCGTGCCTCATATTCTGTTTGACTGCCCCAGACTTGCTGATCTCCGTCTCGACAGGTCTGGGAAACCAAAAATTCTCGACCAGCATGGCGACATTTATGCACTACGCAATACAGCAGGGTTTCTGTCCAGGGCTTTTGCAAGAGAGGATTTGAGCCTCTCAAGCCCTCACTCAAATGGAGTTTGATGATGATGATGATGATTGTATATATTAAAATCACTGTTTACCCTCATACTTTCTCCGTAAATATATATAAATATGTATAACTGCCTAGGAAAAAAAAACAATATGGATTCAAGGGTGTGGGTAGCTGACACACGCGTCCTGTGAGTAGGTCAAGCCTATATTATTAGTATAATCTTTGAGGTGTAATCAACCTTCACTACTCAGTGAGTCATAAGCTGCCTACTCTGGTTCTCCCTTCATCGTATGAATATGTAAAGTGGTTGCACGATACCTGAATAGTAACTGTTGGTCTCTTTGCTTTTCTTTCATAACCAGCTCAGTAGTGTGTTGATGTAACAGTTATGTTTGTTTCACTAATGAATACATATAAAGACTTATAAAGGAAAACATCCTAAAGTAAAAATAACCCGAGATATGCAGGTTTGTGAGAAACTGTGTAATCATTTTTAAACAGGCTGCAACGCATATGGAAGGGGCTGTAATCGAAGTTTTACTTTGAGGTTTTATAAGTATAAGTGTTGATTCCCTTTCTCTTATTTTTGAATGGAAAGATTTCAATTTTAAATATACTTTTTTCATTTAGTGTTTTTAATAACACACCTTCAAATTGTAATGAAAAATTGGGAGCAATTAGATCAGCATTTTCTCAATGTAAAATTAACAACTATTTAGGTAATTAACTAAACATTGTATTTAGGTGTAATTTTAATAGGATAGTTACTGTTCTTCATAACAATTAATTTTGTTTTCTTGAACTAAAACTAAAAAAATTAACTAACATTTAATCATACAAGGAACCCAAAGCTGCACATTGTTGCTGCATTCACTATGGAGAATTCATTTAATTATGTAGTTGAACAGTCTAGTAAAGTTGTTTAGTGAAAGGCACTAGAGCCCAAACTCTTGCATTGTGACAGGTGAAAAGAGTTGTAAAAATTAAAGCCAAGGAGATGTGATGTGCACACTACACAAGCAGTTACACAAGAGAGATAGATAATGTCACATTCCTCTTGTTGTTGTAGGTCTGGACTCTGATGTCATTAAATAATGTCACTCTTGTTGTTGTAGGACTGGACTCTGATGTCATTTACCCTCAAGGAATGTCATGTACCATGCCAGAGGAGTTTCAGGTGGCATTAATGAGGTCAATACCTGGACTGGAGAACTGCAAGCTGGTTAGAGCAGGTCTGTGTTATTCTCAACACTCATTTGCTTATACATGTAGTGGATTGAATTACTCCTTGTTTTGAAAACTGTCCTTATGTTTAGACTTTTTTGTAAGACTCAATTTGAATCACTCTCATTGCTATGCTAACATAGCCTATGAGAACATATTGGTTGAATATTGGGGGGGGGGGGGGGGGGGGGGGGGGGAGTGAATCCATACTCATCTACTTGGGAAAAGGTGGTCATGTGACAGCTGCCAATAAAAAAGCTCTTACTTGGGACTGTTGAAATAGATTCCCTCTGTAGAAAGACAATAAGGGGGATCTTTTTATAAGTAACACAATTTTCTGGATAATTGTTAGTAAAAGAAACAAAACACAAAAAAGTTATTTAAAGAACATCAATTCCACCTTAATGAAACTGCTGGAGCTCTAGAATTTCTTATTCTTTTTCTTTCTTCAATACTGCAAGGAGTCTGTCCAGTGAGCTTGCACAATCATTTAGTTCTATTACAGTCCAGCTACTATCTACATAGGATTGTTCACATGAATATCTTATTTATTTATTCAGTTCTTTACTGGATGCAAAACAAACAATAGAGTTGAGTGGGGGGGAATACCCACTGAGGAGGGTATCTGTTCATGTAGCAATATAAATGTATATGGAAGAGGCACTCATGTAAATGTACTTACTGTGTAGGCTATGGTGTTGAGTATGACTACATGGACCCTAGACAACTGAAGCCAACCCTTGAGACACATCGTATAGCAGACCTTTACTTTGCTGGCCAGATCAATGGGACCACAGGCTATGAAGAAGCTGCATCTCAGGTGAGGTTGTATTTTGAATATTTCTAATGTTACATACTTTTAAAGTGATTCTCTGATGTTGGTAGAAACATACCTCTAAATAGTGTATTGTTTATCCAGGAATCTCTGTTTTACCAACACCTTCAAACTATATCCTGTTTTTTGGGGGGTTTTCTGTTCACACGCCTCCCTCATTGGCAAACATTCCTTAGTGTGTTTGTGTTGCATGTTATTGGCCTTGCTTTTTTTCTCTGACGCTTTTCTTCTGCTAGCGCTGTTCTCCTGTCTTCTGCAATTTGTGTGCCAGTTTTTACAGCAGTGCAACAATAATGCAGTTTTCACATGCAGTTTTCTGCTCTAACATACACACACTAAAACCTTGTTTTTACTTTCCATACTTTATCAGTGATGACCACTCACTCTCTTCTTCTTGTGGTGGAATTTAGAGAGAGTCTCTGGGTCAAGTATAGCAGCTGTTATTATTATAATTTTTTTTACTGTACAAAAAGAAAAACCTTGTAGTATTAAAGTTTAATTTTTTTCCCACTTGTAGGGCATTGTTGCTGGAATCAATGCTGCCTGTAGGGTCCAAGATAAACCTGCCCTTATTGTCAACAGGACTGATGGGTATATTGGAGTGTTGATAGATGATCTGACCACGCACGGGACATCAGAGCCTTACCGAATGTTTACCAGCAGGGCAGAGTTCAGGCTGTCTCTGAGACCAGACAATGCTGATATTCGTTTAACACCCAAAGGTCAGTTTACTTTGATACAAAAATAAATCATGACAGTAAGATCCCATTATGGCCCATGGCCTACAGTTCAAAAAAGATTTAAGCTAAATGGATGTAACATTTTTTTGATTGTGGCCACTACCTATTGCAGTTTCAAGGAATAGTTTTCTGACTGAAACACAGAGATCTAAGTCAGTCTACAAACAGTTTAACAGCAGTTTAAAAGGCCAACAATTGCTGAAAATACTCAACTCAACAAAGTCTTTAATACATAATGAAAGGAACTGCAGAATGTGGCTAAGTTAAATATCTACTCCAAAAATTAAAGCCGACCTCTCTCTAAAGCTGCCAAGAGTATTCTATGCTTACTTTTGTTACTCTTCAAAACCCAGTCTTGTTTTTAATAATCCTGTCACAGTCGCTAAGCAACTGAAACAAACAACTTATTAGGCCAAATTCCAAATTGTAGCGTAACAAAGGTCACTGACGATCACCCCTGCCCCAAATAAACAAATACAAAGCTGGTGATGGATGTTTATGGGATAGCTTGGCAGTGTCCTTGGAATATACTGAAAAAAGAATTTCCATCTTTACACTGTATAAAACAAAGAAATCAATAAGAATGTGGGAGAAAAGTAGATTAAAAGGTGAAATAAAAATGCTGGAGATATTGATCTGTTTGTTGCCTTATGCCCAATGAAAATCCATAATGATAAAAAAAAAATTAAAATGCTACTATTATCATGATAGCAAGTATAAAATGGCCAATAAAAAAAGTATAAACAGAAGTCAGGACATCAGCTAATGTCAGGTATACTGCGATTGTCAGATATACTTAAGAGTTCAATTTACTCAGAAACATCCTTGTTCTTGTAATCACAAGGAATTTCCATAAGTATCAATAAAGCAGTCTTATTCTTAGTCTTATAAATCCCAAAGCTTAAAATTCCAGTTGGCGAAAGGATTCTAACTCAGTGCTTTACCTCTCTTTTACCATACCAATCAGTCAAGGTAGTAACAACAGGCAAAAACAGCATTCTTCAATACTAGAGAACAGCAAATAACAGCATTCAAGTTGCTAATCAACGTGATAAAAAAACAAATTTTTATGACTTGTAGCTGTAGCACATGAACAAACTTGTCATGTAAATAAAATTATACCAACACTTCAGAGTATAATTGTTATTGAGTGATGAATGCAGGTCCAGATACGTTTGCTGATTAGAAAGACTCTTTTTATGGGAACCTAAATGATCATGTCTGAAATTGAGCTTATTACTTGTGTCGCAGCTAGATGATGTTGCCAGGTTAGAGATTTGTGGGTTGGTTCCTCTGCCTTCCTGTAACTTTCCATATTTTCTTCACTTTCTTCTTTCAAAAACACTTGTACTCTAGTGCTGCTAGAATGTCACACATTCCAGTTGCCACATTTTTAATTGAGTTTTATTTCTTACTTGTAGCTTTGTAACCACATTCAAAGCTTTTTCTTAGACCTTGTTGATAGTGTTGATAAATTAAATGTTAGCTTTTATATAGCGCTACTTTCATGCTAATAGCACGCTCAGAGCACTATGGTCCAATCTCGTTTGTGGACCAGTGGGGTAGGGGATAAAAATTTCAATGCTGCCTTTAGGCGTTCAGTAAACACAACTCTGCTCGAGTCTGGTGTCGAACCTTGAGCCCCCTTCATAGGTAGCCAAGTCAAGCCAAGTTCAAGTGTACTTATCCTCTCGACCATGCTTCTCACTACATTACATACAACATTTTAAAAAATGTCTTATTTTGTTGTGTCACAGGATACGCCCTTGGCTGCGTCAGTGAAGAAAGATATGTCAAAGCAATGAAGATGAAGAAGGACATTGCAGATAATATGGAATTGTTTTACAGTGTCAAAAAAACATGCCAGAGGTGGCGAGACATGCTGGGTTTGTCAGAGGTAGAGAACTCCAGTTTGATGAGGTAAAAAGTCACTATAATTTGACTACTTAGTACATAAGTGTCACACCCATAGTGAGGCTTGTCCATTTTCTTTCATTTTTCCTTTTTTTTTTCTATACTGATTTTAAGTCATTAGGAAAGTCTTTAGAAGTCTTAATGATTTTTATAAAGGTTATATCAACTCACTCTGACTGTCCCACACCCAATCTCAGATCAAACTGAAATTTTTCACAATTATTTCTTTTACCTGACAACACAAGAATCATTTTTAAAAAATTAACCAATTAGTTAATTAACTATTGGTAATAAGTTATTTTGTGTGGTATCTCAAACAAAGGAAAGAAACTGTAATTGACTGAAGTTGTGGTACAAGCTGATATAGTCGACGTTTGAGTCTAAACTAACACAAACCTGAAAAATAGGACGAGACTATAGAAACAATGAGTTAGAATTCAGGTCATTTCCACTTTTAAAATTTTATTTTTCTTAATGCTTTTTTATTGTTAGTCTAGATCTATTACTAATTTAATGACATGACTGAACCAAACTAATTGATACAAGTACACTTAATATAAGCTTTGTTTTTTTTAAAAGTATTTTCTTGTTCAGATTTCAAGTCCAGTAGGGAAGTCTTTAGAAGTCATAATGTTTTTTCAAAGCAAGACCTGAGTTTTTGGAAAAACTTTCTTAAATTTTTGTTTGAATTGTTTATGTTGATAAACAAAAACTATTAAGTTTTGTTGTTTTATAACGTTAAAATGTTGGTAATCCTGTATATCAGCGTCCCGCGTTCATAAAATGCCGATAATTAGCCAGGATAAAATTTAATTCATTTAATACATGTAATTAGTGTTTTAAATAAATTTGTATTAAAAAAAAAGAACCTTTACATTTTGAATGACATGAATAAAGTACGTTAGCGACTTTTAATATGATCTGCACGCCGCCATTTTGTTTGTTGGTAATGTACAGTGGTGTTGCCAACTGGTAGTATTTTAAGGATTTCTTTTTTTTTTTCACATTTTGTTTACTAAAGGCTGTTGCAAGTGTACTAAAGATAAATAAAGTAATTAATTATAGAAACTAAGGTAAATTTTGATGATGGATAGATGGGTGGATGGATGGTTGTGTTAGGGTGTTTGATGGTTGGATGTTGTTGGTTTGCTGTGGTTGGTTGGATGGATTGTTGTGTTAGGATGTTTGATGGTTGGATGTTGTTATTTTGCTGTGGTTTTTCGGTTGGCAGTGGTTGGATGGTGTTGGTAGGTTGATTGTGGTTGATTGGATGGATAGTTTGTTGGATGATTTGATTGATGGTTGGTTGTGATTTTTTAGTTGGTTGGCAGTGGTTTTTTGGTTGTGGTTAAATGGATAGATGGTTGGCTGGAAGGTTGTGTTAAGGTGTCTGATGGTTGGATGTTGATTTTTGATTGGTTGGATAGATGGTTTAATGGTTGTTAGCGGTTTGTTGTTTTTTGGTTGATTGGCAGTGGTTGGTTGGTTGGATGGTTTGATGGTGTTGCTAGGTTGGTTGTGGTTGGTTTGATGGTATTGGTAGGTTAGTTGGATTTTGTTGGTTTGCTGTGGATGGTTGGTTGGATGGTTTGATGGGGTTGGTAGGTAGGTTGGTTGTGGTTGGTTGGATGGTTTGATGGTGTTGGTTGGTCGGTTGTGGTTGGTTTGATGGTATTAGTAGGTTTGTTGGTTTGCTGTGGATGGTTGGTTGGATGGTTTGATGGGGTTGGTAGGTTGGTTGGATATTGTTGGTTTGCTGTGGATGGTTGGTTGGATGGTTTGATGGGGTTGGCTGGCAGTGGTTGGTTGGTTGTGGTTGGTTGGATGGTTTGATGGTGTTGGTTGGTTGGTTGTGGTTGGTTTGATGGTATTGGTAGCTTTGTTGGTTGGTTGGATATTGTTGGTTTGATGGTTTAATGGGGTTGGTTGGCAGTGGTTGGTTGAATGGTTTGATGGTGTTGGCATGTTGGTTGGTTGGTTTCGGTTGGTTTGATGGTGTTCTTACATTTGTTGGTTGGTTGGATATTGTAGGTTTACTGTGGATGGTTGGTTGGTTGGATGGTTTGATTGTGTTGGTTGGTCAGTTGTGGTTGGTTTGATGGTGTTGGTAGGTTGGTTGGTATGATATTGTTGGTTTGCTGTGGATGGCTGGTTGACAATGGTTGGTTGTTTATGGTTGGTTGGTTGGTTTGATGATGTTGTTAGGTTTGTAGGTTGGATATTGTTGTTTTGCTGTGTATACTTGGTTGATAATGGTTGGTTGGATGGTTTGATGGTGTTGTTAGGTATGTTGGTTGGTTGTGGTTGGTTGGTTTTGGTAGGTTTGTTGGTCGTATGGATGGTTTGATGGTTGATTTGATTGATGTTTAGTTGTGGTTTGTTGTTTTGGTTGGTTAGCAATGGTTGGTTGGTTGTGGTTGGCTGGATGGTTCTGTTACAGTATTTGATGGTTGGATATTGTTTGTTTGCTGTGGATGGTTGGTTGACAGTGGTTGGTTATGGTTTGTTGGATGGTTGTGTTAGGGTGTTTGATGGTTGGATGTTGTTGGTTTGCTGTGGTTGGTTGATTGGATGGTTCCGTTAAGCTTTTTGATGGTCGGATATTGTTGGTTTACTGTGGATGGTTGGTTGTCAGTGGCTGGTTGGTTTTGGTTGGTTTGATGGTTATGTTAGGGTGTTTGATGTTTGGATGTTGTTGATTTGATGTGGATAGTTGGTTGTGGTTGGTTGGATGGTTTGATGGTGTTGGTAGGTTGGTTGTCGTTTCTACTATAACGACATATATATGGAATATTTGTGTGTGTGCGTGTTTGTTAACACGCATGTGTATGAACTTTGCATATGTTATGTGCCAATTTAAAATTTCTAGATCTAATATAGTACGTGACACTTTAAAAAAATTGGGCCATTGCCTAGCTCCAAGATTTTTCATGTTATGGTAAAATAAATATTAACATTGCATATGGTTTACATTGTGTTTTAAGTGTTCGATTTTGTTTTTGTTGAATTTTTCTTGATTTAATTTAATCTAATAATAGAACGAGATTCCAATTCTAGGTCTACCTGTCTTCAAAATCATTAGGTTAAGTTTGATAATGTATCGGTAACTGTACACGTGCAAATATTAGACTCCTTATAATAAATATATGCCTTATCTTAATCGCTCAGTGTGTAGGCCCTAAAAGGATTAAGCCTATACTAGTGGCACTGTCTACGCATGTAGGCTATTACATTATTTTGAAAAATGTGTTAGAGCCTACATTAAATTAGTATTACACTGTAGAATTAGGGGCGTCCATTTTATAAGAGCATATATATCATAAAACATTTAAACAATTTGATACATAAGTGGCATCCATTTGCTCCTTCCTGTGGCCCCACCCGTCCATTTTGGTGCCGGCCCACCGGGTATTTGCCCGAACGCCCATATAGCCAATGCGCCCCTGCATTTACAGCACCAAGGTTCATAGTGCTCCTAAAAAATGAAAAGTCTCATAAAATCCTCCTAAAAATTGCTGTCACCTAAAATCTAGGCCTACTTGTAGCAGTGGACAGTCCGTAGATCTACCTAGTGACAGTGTCTACCTTTAGATCTAAGATGTATTGAAAATAATTCGCACCTTACCTTAAAACTCTTTGAATTTTAGTCAATTTAATGTTCTCGATATATTTAATGTCTTGATTTACGCTAAATCACTAGAATCTAGTGAATATAATTCGCACAAATGCACACCTTGACCATATATAAGATACATATAGGTACTAAAAATATACATTTTCACCACAGAGAATATTATGAAGGCATCTCTAAAAGAATGTTTCTTATTTAAAAAATATGGAATAGCGACATATTTGAGATGTTTAAAATAAATCTTTGGAAAAAAAAGATAATATTGTTCTGGCTGGGATGTTGGCAAGATATTTATTATTTCCACAATCAAGTACCAATAATTTATTTGAAAAATGCATAGTTTTGTGTATGTTTTACGATGCATCAAACAGGGCAGGACAAACTGAATATATAAATGTGTATATGTATATATATGTTAATATATATGTATATATATCACACATATATCACACATAGGCCTACATATAGATCATACATTCCATCCTTAAAGTCTCCTATAATCTTGTCATGGTAAAGTTCTACTAACATTGACATCTCTATTTCTTATATTTGTCAATGGCTGTAATTTGATCACAGTATTTTACTATTTTAAGTTTTTTAATTTCTGAAAAAAAAAAAATTCTGGAAAAAATGAGTAACAGAGCCTAAAGAAAAACATAAGACATAATAATTATTTATACTGGTGAGGTATCTAATAAATCTGGACATAGATCTAAAACAATCACAACATAAGAGCATATTATATATATATATATATATATTGGCCTATAAAAATATGTATTTTTGGCATAGATCTAGATCAAAACTCTAAACAAACAATGTGCACTTGAAATAAAAATACAAACACAAAACTATATATTTACAATAATTTATCAAAGTGTTTTTTTTTTTTTTTAGATCTGCATAAAATAAAATCGTTTTCTTATAAAAAAAAAAATAGTAGTTAGATTTGTAAAAGAAATGTTTATTTGTAGTTGGCAGCTTTCAAAATGACCCCCCCCCCCCTCCCGCCAAAAAAATCTAGCTAAGTTGATTTGACAACAAAGAATGTCGTGTAAATGACGCGGGGCGCTGATCTACAGGATTACCAAAATGTTAAAGTGCTAGAAAAATAACCAAAGTATAAGTACTCAAAACTAAACTTGGATTATAAAAACAATTTCTTATATCCTAGTGCAAGAGATATTCTATGTAACCCAATGGTTAGTATTCAAGACGTGGCGGAGAAAATTCCAGAGTTTCATCATCTGAAAGAATGCAGTAAACAGTTATTGGAAAGGTTGGAAATCGAAGGTACACAAAGTTAATTTAATTAGAAAGGCTAACAATATCTGTTATTTATATTATATGATTTGTCTGCATTGGATATTGCTCAATATGTCGGTCACAACTTTACATACTTAGACTTAAACCTTCTCACAGTGTTTGTCACATAGGGCGTCACGCTTTCTCCACAGAGATTGGTTGCAGAGGATATCCTCACCCTCTTTCAGGCCAGTGCCTACGGAATTTAGGTTTCCTAAGAAGATGCAATGCCATGTTAGACATTGGCTTCTCTGTTTTCACTTTCCTCTTTACTGCCTCCATGATATGGCTGTTGTTTTTTTCCAAAGACATCAAGATAATTAATATAATCAGTACAAAGGAGTGAGCATCCCGAAGCAGTGATTCAAAGCATTCACTTCAAAGATATTTAAATGTATCATAGGAAATGAAGATTTAATTCTAATCTGGCTTAAGATTTAATCTTTAATCCTAACTAACCCCTTATATAGACCTTGAAACAGACTGTCCACTATGTCATGAGGGCAACGCCCCTCTTTACTTACTATCTTTCAAGCTCTTTATCTAATGAAAATCACTATTGATTTTTTCTTATCAATCTATCTCTCACAGTATTATTCCACTGGAAGTAAAAACATTAATCTTAATAAAATTTTGACTGCTAAGAGTCTAAAATCAATTTTAAGCTTCTTACAAGCCTTGACCTACCTTTTATCCTGGTTCATATTTCTTGCAAATTTTCAGAAATTTACATGTAAAATCACACCATTACAATGCAAAAACATGGGTACAACCATTTGCAAAGTTAAACCTATAGTTTAATTTTAATTGGTTGGTTATTTTTAGATTCTAATTTCTTTTTATGAAAAAGGCAATTACAGAAAAAGGGGTCCACCAGCATAGCTGCAATTTTGGAAATTACAGAAAAGCATTCCACCGCTCTGGTAGTGTTAAAGCAGTCTAAAATAAAAAAAACAAGAAAAAAGATTTTTTAAAATACTTTTTAAACAAAGATATACTTCCTATATACATCTTAGAGAGCTTTTTTTTAATTTAATAACTAAAGAATACTAGATTTAAAAAAAAAAGAATATTTTTTTACCCTGCCCCATCTGCCACTATCCTAGAGAAAAACTCCTGGTTAAGTGAATGTATAGATCTACTACACTTTATAATATTCTAATGACAGCCCTTTAGATCTAGCCTTAGAAGATGGTGTTTTCCCAGTAATTTTTTCCCAACAATATACATCAACTGTCAAATTTTTAGGAAAATCGTTAGAGCTGTTTTTGAGAAATGTGTCCAGACACACAAGTTTTGTCCACCCAGTAGGTTTTGCTCTCAAAATGCACAATTAGTGTCTATTTCTTATTTTGACACCAATTGTTTTATCTCTCCAGTTAAGTACAGTGCTGAAATAGTGGATCAGATGAAGGAAATAGAACAAGTTAGACGTGATGAACAACTGGTGATTCCAGACAATCTGGATTACTTCAGGTATGTAATGCTACTGGCGAGTACAGATAATTTTTTTTTTTAAACTAACAAATCAAACTCCATAGAAAATAGTATCTAATATGCTCAGCAACGCAGTTTTTTTTTTTCTGACGTTTTTTATTTGGGTTTAGAATATTTAAATACGACTTTGACTTTCAATGTAGATATGCTTAAAGGACAAAAATAATGTGGACAAACATTATTATCTGCTGAGTGTGATAAATCTCCATTACCAAACTGAGGGCCTTACATTCAATGTCATCAGTGACTATGTATTTTCAGTTTGCCATTAAACTTCAGTAGAGTTGAATTTCTTAAGAATGGCAAAACAGTTTAAGAGATATCTGCTTGTCCACTTGTCTCCCTACAAATTTCACTCTTCCTTACAAAATGTTACCAGAAGAAATTTCTAGTTGCTTTCTTCCCATTAGCAAAACATTCCCGAAAGCTCACTCAGTTCAGGTAGGAGCAGGGGACTGGTAAGATCAAATAATTGACTTATAACTGAATGAACAGAATAGATAGTACTAACCAGTAAACAAAATGTTGAATGTTTACATGAAGGAATGAAAACTTAGTAATAATACAATAAATTGTATAAATAATACACTACACCCTATGCCTCTTTTATTTTCAACTCTTTTCCAGCCTGAACATATCCAGTGATGCAAAATCCAAATTGGCAGCTGCCAGACCAGCTTCAGTAAGTTAGGCTCAAAATCTCAAATGAAGACATAGAAAACATTAGCAACATGTAGATGCTATTTATACAAATTATATTTGGGGGGGGGGGGGGCTGGCTCAATTAGGGTAAAAATTATTGCTGGTTAGGGATGGTAATGGTAATCATTTTTCGTGGTTTTATTTATGATATTTATGAATTTTAAGTTTTCTGATAATGTAAAGGCTTATATTTTGTTGTTTATTTGTTACCCATTTCCAAAAATGACTCCAACATTAAAAGTGTGAATAATTTGTATTCAGATTGCAGCCGCCAGTCGCATTCCTGGTATGACACCTGCAGCCATTGTCAACTTACTCAACCATGTGAAATTTCGAAGCCAGCAGCAGGGCAAGTGAGAAAAAATAGACTTCCGCAATGTGGTTTGTTTAAAAATACTCATGCACAAATAAATCTCTTCCCCTCGTTGGGCTATTGCTTCTGAATGTTGTATGTGTAATATGAATGAGTTTATGACATAGACTAAATGTATTTATAATTAGTGTACTAAGTTATGCGTACATGATAGATATATAATTATATATTTGTTGATCCAGCACTTAGCTTCAAATGTGTATATTTATGTACAAGAGTTATTAATTATGTACTGTGAATTTATTTTTTTCATGTAAGACGTTTTCATTTAATTTTTGACCCCTTTAAAAACTGTAACCTCATGCCTTTCTTATATTCATCTTATAATAATATTTAGCTCTGTCAAAGTTTCATATTGTAAATGGATCACTTTTTTTCCTGTCCAAATGTATACTGGTACTGACATGGTCCTTTTTGACTCCCAGTGGAACATAAAGCCGCAACAGTACTACGCTATCAAACTCGTTTTGGGCAATTCCCCTCAGCTGGATCCTTGTTCATCCTGCTGTCTTTGTTTCTTGGTCTACCCATCTCCTCCCTGTTTGCTTTGGTCTCCCAGCCTTCTCTTGTTCTATTGGTGTAAGTTAGCTTTGTTTCCCATGGACTATAATTTTAGATTTTGTTTGGCCAGTATTTGTTGGTGGAGCTTGTCTACTCTACAAGTCTCATATAGAAAGAACAGTGTTGAAGATGTATTTTTTTCTTCCTGCATGCACAAGCTTGTCATGCCACAAGACATTTTAATAGCTGAGAACAATTTATACATTTTAGTGATTCTGTTATTCAATATTAAACATGAATGCTTTTTTTAAACTATTCAAAATATTCAGATTAAACACAGTTCTCTATAACTAAATAACAAGTCCTTCATTACCTTTAGATTCTTATGGGATTTAAAAAAGAAACAAACCTGCAATGCCAACCTCTTGTTCATTTAAATAAACAATGTATCCGCGTTTATCGAGCAGTTAAGCAGTGACCAAAGAAAAACTCTAAATCGTTTTAAACCTTATAATAGCGAGTCCAACTTTTATTGAAAAAAAGACATGACACAGAGCTCTTTTAGTGTTTAAACTTTTAAAAGCTACATTACATTGACAATACTGGTAGAACACACACACACAAATCTAGTCAGTGTGAATCTGCTACCTTCCTTCTCAAAATTCAAACATTCTCCAATCATAATTATAGTAATATGCAGGATGCAAAAGAAAAGTAATAACATTAATGTACATTTAAATTCAAACATTTTCTAGCATATCTTTATTATATAATAGACAATCTTAAATCTCGAAATTATTTAAATCAATGTTTTCTTACTAATGTATATGTCTATTTACAAATCTACAAAAAGTTCTTAACATTATACAAATCAAATATACATCATTTTCATGCTCTATGAAAAACAACATTTATACAAGACATCGAAACTCACCATAGTCCTTCGGAAAGTATAGAAACAATTAGATTGCATGAAAACTTTATAACATACAACTTTACATTATTAATCACAATAAATAATTGCATCAAAAGATTACTTATTATAAAATAAAACGCTGCTGCGATTTTTCAAACAACAAACCACTACAAAACGAAACACTGCTGAACTGTCTATAACAACTACAAAGGTAAAACTAGGTAGCATGCTAATGATATGAAACTGCTACACAAGCCTTACATAACTGCGAGTTTGACTGAGAAGGGCAAGCCAAATGAAATGACCTGAGCCAATACATTACAGAAATAGATTAAACGAAAAAAAAAGTATGTTTTGATATTATGTTATGTTTAGAAACTAGTGAGAACTACAGATCATCAATCTCTACTCTTCATCTATACAAAATCTACATATAAAACTTGGTTGCCTGCGGTCATACCTAAGACAGGACAGGTGAAAATAATGTCGGCAACTCTGGCACTGATCAAGTTCATCTTTGTCACTTGTTTTGAAGCATGTACAAAACACAGGCTCTACTTCACATGCGGACAATATTACAGGTACGTGTTTCCGGAGGAGATATTTTAGTTTTGAACCAGTCTATTAATATATTCTGAATGTGTATGGAGTTTCCACTTATTCTCAAGCGGGAAGATTCACCACCACCGTTTACTAACGTGTACAAATTTAAAATGGAGTGAACTCCAGTCTCTTTAGTTTGTCTGCCTCGTGACTTCGTAAATGATGATTGGCATTTGTTTGAAATGAATGAGGGATAAACTGACAGTATCAATTACTGAGTCATATATATATATATTTGGAATATTCAATGAATCGTAGACTTTTACTTTTATGACATTTGCTTGAATGATCTCTACCTCCACAACAACCCAATGGTTAGCAGTCACATTTAGAATCTGTGCGAACCATTGGCCAACTTAGCTCAACTGTTGTCTGGAACAAGGTCTAAAAGGTTGTTGCATGACATTTGGTCTGAGACGAGACGGGAAGTGGGCAGCAATTCATTAATGTTCTGCAGACTTTTTCCCACAATCTTCTTTTTCACATATATGTTACTCTCAGGCACCCTCCTGGGCCATCATCATTATCTGATGCAAATAGGATCGGGTCAATAATATCGCGTTCCTTTTTTCTGAGGGAAATAATTGATGGTATTAATTAATTGATGGTATTCCTACCCAGTCGTCACATTCAACATATTGTGGTCCTTGTTGATGTTTTTTTTAAATGAGGTTTTGATGTGATGTGATTTTTATTATGATATTATTTTCAATAAGAGGCAGTGGTGTACAACTTTTGACTTTTCTAGTTTCTTCTGCATTATATAATGTCTGTTATAATACTTTCGATGCTTGTCTAACATTTTCACATGAGCCATCAGATATGTTCAAAATGGCAGAAGACAGTTGTGCGGTTACAACAGACATGATTGGTTTATGGTAGGTTAGGATTGATTCGTATATTTTGGATTCAGTTTTGTGGGAACAGTAAACAATATTGATATGGGTACCACCATAAGTGGTCGGTACATTGTCATCCATTGTTGAATACACATAAAAATCATTTAGGATTTTCTTCACACCAATTAAATTGGATTCCTCCTTAGCATTCATATTAATCTTCAGGTTAATTTCATCATAAAAACCCCATTTTTCTTTTATTGGCATAGATACAACTTTTTGAAGGACTTTCTCTCCTGTATAAGTGCCTTTCAATAGAACCTTGTCAAAAGCAGTGGCAAAAAAAAGGTCCCCCTTACTTTTATTAATTTTGATGTTAAATTAAATGACATCCGCATTGGTGTAGAATAGATGCACGGCATTAGGCACATCCATAGGATCCCCTTTTATTTCTTTCTCCTGAAAAAGTTTAATTTCTTCATCTGTCATCTGTCCCTGTACAAGGTGACGCAGTGCTGTTGAAAATCGAGCATCGCTGTGTCTAACAACAGTTTTTAATTCACAGAATTCAAAAAATGCCACAATGGAGGTGCTACTGCAGCGCCTGGTTCAGAAACTGTTTCATAAATGGACTTGTCAAATACAGGCTCAGCCTCTGTAATAAAAATTTTCTTTTGTTTCTTGGGATATTAGAATTATTTTTGTCATCAAAAGCTGTGTTTTGTTTCCTCTTGTTACCACAAGTTCAAACGCACTGTGAAGAGTTATGCCAGGATCATTGCCTTCTATTCTGTTAAAATAATGTGTCAGAGTGTCAATAATCGTCCGAATCACCAACGATTTCCCAACACCAGCAGCTCCAGCGAGGTATACATAAAAAGGCCGTGAACTAGTTACGATCCTGTGAAAAATTTCTAATACAATTTTCCTATGGTCCGAATTTAGTAAAGCGAATCTCTTTTTGAATCTCTTTGAATCTCTTCTAAAGGCTTTTCTGCATGCTCTTTGAACACTTCCTATTGGACCTTTGGCATCTCGTCTCCAAAGTCTTTAGCAAGATCAGCATTAAGATTTTCTCTGTCTTCAACTTCGTGGCCAGGAGCACATTCAGGTGTGGCTCTTTTTTACTTTGATTCTGAATGTTGTCCTCTTTTTTTTTAATAAGATCATGAAGTCGTTCCAAATCTATTCCCTTTGCACTGTATTTCTGCAAGTTACTGTCAATGATTTTGGTATTCATTAAGTAGCACAAAGTAGCTCTTTATCTTTATTCCTCCATGGGAGAAACAACATGAGCAACACACCCAAGTGCTCTTCCTCGTCTTCTAAACTATTAGACTTGTGCCATCTTTTGGTTTTGTCCTTTTTTTCAAACCCAATCTTTGTCCCTTCAATGTCAGAAATGTGTTACTGCTTTTCTATGTCTATTTCTACTGATAACAAGGTGTCCCTGGTTCAGCTGTAGTTACAAATAAAACAAGTAACACTCGATCAAACACAGAAACTTTAATAATCTTTAGGCATAGAATCAAGTCAGCTGCAGGCCTCTCCGACACATATGCTTCAACTTTTCCAGATAAAAATGTCAAAGACAGCTGTGGAATATTCTTCAATAGTTCCGACAAATGTCAAACATTGAACTTTCTTACCCCAAGACCCAAATAGATTTCTTACCAACAAGTCCAGGATACATTTTTAGTTTCCCAGCGTCACACGTGACCACTTCAGCGATTCGGATCTGATCAGATTCATGAGGGAGTTGTTCACCATGTTGATAGTCTAGGTAAACTGACGCATTGTATGGATGTCCAGTTGGTCCTCCTCTGTTGCTTGTTTTAAATTCCTGACTTCTGCTTGAACCCGTAGTCTTATTTCGCCTTAGTGGGCTTTTGTTTCTACATAGGGCTGCTAAATGTCCCGTTTTGAAACACTTAAAACATTTTCTTTTTTCACCCACACTTCTTTTCTGCAGACGGTCCTGTCTCCATTCTTGTTTTAAAGCGACTTCTGTTATCACTAGTCTTTGCAGCAAAGGCAAACTTGCTAGTTATCAAGTCTTCCTCTCTCTAAATTGTCTGCTCCGGATGTGCAGTAATATATTGCTGAGACAACTTTACAGCTGTTGGCATATCTTTCGGTTTCCTTTCATGTAGAAAAGCCACCAACTGAGGATTGCAAGATGTGAGGATCTTGTCTCTGATGAACAGATCAATGAGACCTTCGAATGTCTTTTCAGTATTTGACAATTCGATCCAACGCACAAGGTATCTAGTAATGTCCTCAACAAATTCATGGAATGGCTGGTTTCTCTCTGGTTTAACTTTATGGAACTTCTTTCTATACCCATCATCTGTTAAGTTGTATCTTTTCATCAATACCTCCTTCACCTTGTCATATTCTTCTAGATCTTTCTTAGAAAAGTTGATACAAGCTTGCAGTGACTTTCCCTGTAACAATGTGTATAGATGACTTCCCCACTGAGTTTTAGGTATTTCTGTAGCTGAAGCATGCACTTCAAATCTCGCCAAATATGCATCCATTTGATCCACGTTCTCATTGAAAGGTGGCAACTTTGGCTTCCATACAGGTTTTATATGCTCTTTGAGTTCTCCTTTCGTCTCCCTAAGCTCCAACTCTCTAACTCTCAATTTGTATATTTCTACATCAGCCTGTTTTTCTTTAGCTCTTTCAACCGCCTCTCTTTCTTCTCTCTGTTTAACACGTTCTCTGTCTTCTTTTTCTTTCTTTTCCAGCTTGACTTCTCTTTCTTCCACCTACTCCTGTAGAGCTGTCCCCGACAATCCCATCTCTTTTCCAGCGGCTATTATCTGTGTTCATCTCTCTAGCATACAATATAAACAACACAAAGTGCTTTATCACTGTGTTTGACCTAGTTTCGTCTCGGCTGATTGACTATTTCAGCACCGTTGCACGTGAGCTCATACACTTCACGGCCTTCTTGTTCCTTGACCTTTTCACAATGGCGAACCGCAGTTCTGCCCAATGTATTCTAAGACTAAGTCAAGTAACTAGATAAACGTGCCTCCAAATATGTTACTGCTTTTCTATTTATATTTCTACTGAAAACTCGCTAGAAACTACCTTAGGTCTCGATACGTTTAGGTGTCCCTGGTTCATCTGTGGTTACAAATAAACAAGTAACACTCGATCAAACACAGAAACTTTAATAATCTTTACGGCATATCTCACAAGCTTGACTCTCTCTGACAACGAACACACTTCCGGTCATTCGCACAAATGTAAAAATAGATTATACATACATACACACATTCATCCGTGACAAAATGCATTTTCTTTACTATTTTCTTCGCTGCCACTGTTTATAGTATTGACTTCTACATTTTTGCAATCTCTATAAATCCTACCAAGCTGCAAAATCAGAGAGACCAATGTCCTCCAAACAATCAGTTCTGTTCTGATAATGGTTCAGAATCCTCTCAGCTAACACATCCGCAGAATCAGGATACAGAGTACGTAAATATTCCTCACTCTTGGCAAGGTAAACACGTTTGTCAGGTCTGCTGGTGTTGATAAAAATACACTTGGTGCTAGCAGAGGAAAATGGCAAAACCAATTAGAATATATACCGTATTTTTCGCCGTATAAGACGCTCCGGCATATAAGACGCACCCAATTTTAAAGGAGGAAAATCTAGAAAAAAAAGATTCTGAACCAAATACTGTACTAAAATATTTTATATCAACTGTATAAAGTAAACAGCAGTTAAAGAACAATTTTATGTCAACCATGTAACATATTAAGAACAATCTTTACTCTCATTAACAGTCAGTAAACAGTGAAAGTAACAAAAATCAGTCTGTAATGTTTTTATTCGAACCCCAAGAATTCCTCGTCTTCGCTGCTATCAGAAATGAGGAAGGACAGATCCTCGCAGTCATTGTCATCACTTTCTTCCTCACTGGTGTCAAATAAGACGTCGTCTTCTGTTCCGTCCAAGGCATTACTAATGCCACACTTCTTGAAGGATTTTACAACAATGTCCTCCTTCACGGAGTCCCATGACCTTTTAACCCATTCACACACTTGTGTGATAGTGGGCCTCTTCATCCGCCCAGTAGGTGTCAGATCATGGTTCCCAGCTGCCATCCAGGTGTTCCACTCCTCACGCATCAGAACTTTGAAGAGGTTGCAGCTGGCTAGTGAGGCCACCGGGAATCACAGCAATTTGGGTTTTAACTTCCTTAAATTTCTTTTTAGTATTTTCCGTAATGTGTGCTCTAAACTGGTCAAGCACCAACAAGGAAGATTTCCTCAGAAGACCGTCAGGACGTTTGGACCACACAAAGTTGGGGGCAGTTTTAATGCATGTAAAATGTGTATTTGCCGTATAAGACGCACCAACTTTTCCCCCCCAGTTTTGGAGAAGAAAAAGTGCGTCTTATACGGCGAAAAATACGGTAATACAAACTGCTTCCGGCATAGGTACTTCTTGTTTTGTTAGGAAAGTTTTTGCAATTTGTCGACATTCTCTTGGTCCAGGGGAGTTTCCGGGATCGCACATTGTCTGCTTTTGTCACGCTTGCGACATTTCTCTGTAGGATTTATTTATGTACGATGCAATGTATAAAGCACAAGCATATTCATCAAGAACGTACTAAATATCCATGTTTGCCCCCCAGGTGTCCAGAAGAATTTCATTATATGCGTTGATAAAAACAGCATCAAATGCACGGTTTAGGACAGGACCGAATGACTTATGCATTTTTCTTCAGTAAGATTGTGTCTTTCTAAAAAAGGATTCAAATGTTTCACTGAATCTGTTTTCCTTCCACATTCAAGTAACATCTACTTGTATGTCGCGATACTTTTTTTGTAACTTCTTAATACCGGGAAAATTTGTAGCCAAATGTTCTAAAATCATTGTATGCCCCATCGGTGGTTGAGGATGATTAAATCTACACTCAATATCACACCTTTTTTGCAACTGAATGTATGGCGATGAATTAAAAAGTTTATGCAATTTCTTGTTTCCTCCATTTCCGAACAGCTGATGCTTTGATAATCTGGTCAATAAACTTAATCAAACATCTAAATCATCTACACTATGCGTATTCTGCAACCACAGAACTCCATAACTATGAAGGGAACCTCTGATTTATTCTTCCTTCCTAAAGTACCACTATGTCACTTTGAAGTTTTTAAAAGGACCAGATGGTGAGAATAAAACTTTCTTCAGAGCCTTCTCCTTTTGGAAAAAGTATCGAGCGCAAGTTGCACCATCTTTTTGAATTAAGACGTTCTTTTTTTTTTTTTTTTTCCTTGGTCCATAACTTCACTTCCTCTGGGCTCGGGCGTTTGTAGTTCTCCGGACAGCCACGTGATATGTAGTCAAGCATCCACAGGAAGGGATACCATTCCATTTCGGCAGCAGAAAATGTGATGAAAAACCTTGGTTTTCCAAACTGCCTAATGATGGCCATCAATTCCGAACGGCGCAAACTCCAATAAGCAGGAGAACATCGAATTGATCTCATAAACTGAAATCCATTTTCTTGGTTAATAATGGCATTACGTTCACCTTCATCTTGAAGCATTCCTGCAGTGATGTTGGTTGGTTCGCCATTTGGCTTCACCTTTCTCATTTTAACTTTGATAGAATCATCGAGTTCTTTCATTACGATCTTTTTAAACATTGTAAAAATAAGAGTGTTTCTTATTAGCTCTACGATCACGACAACGCATAATATAAGAGGCTGCACTGGGCTTATTAGACTGTCCACACTATCCTGTGGGATATGCAAGTTCTTCAGCGTTTCCATCCCTCCAGAGACCCGGTGGGTTGCTGATTTTCTCCGGGAGCGAAAGAAAGGGAATCTCGTCTCTTTGGAGCCACACGTTTCTTCTCCTCCTGGAGCCACACGTCATTCCTCAACTAAGAAGTTTGTGTTGTTATCATTAGCATCTCCCGACTCATTCATTTCCTCCGTATTTCCATCTGGTTCAATCGTAAAGTCTCTATTCTGAATTCCTTGATTCTAAATGTCCATCCACTCCTTAGAAACTTCAAGGCCTTCTAATTTCCAGAATGACGACCTGGCTAAAAAAAAAAAAAAAAGACAGCGCAGCACTCACAAAAGAATGTGGGACCAAGGCCAGCATGCTCTTCAAATTTCATCAACAATTTCATTAGGTCCTCACTTTTAACTTTACGAGTCTAGGTGGGATTTTGCATCATAAAGTCGTTCTGCTGATGGATATTCTTCAAGTCTACGCGATTTCTTGGCTTCTAAGCCTCGTTTTCGTTCTTTTTTTTCGGAATTCTGAATCCCAGCGTCTTTTCAGTTTGGCGAGTGTGTTTCTGCTCTGCTCTGTTCGATTTATTTCGTGATCACACCGTATTTTCTCTCTAGCTAGTGTATTTCTTTTTTTGCTCTGATTGGTGTAGTTTGGGAACACACCGTGTGATATTTCACACTAGGTATTGAGAGTAAATCTATTATCAGGGTTAATTATTTAAAGTGTTGTTTTTTTTCAGTACTAGCAGTTTTTAGATAAATTAATGTATACTGATTATGAAAGATGAATCCCAGATTTAACAAAACACAACTTTTGAATGTAGATATAAGAAATGAGCAATAAAAAAAAAAGATATTTTTGTTTGTTTTTCTTTTTTTTTGTTGTTGTATACCTGTGTACTATATAACTACAGAAATAAAATCAAAATCTGATGTCAATATACAATGTATATTTATAATCCCTCTGCAATATAGGCTGAATAAATAAGTTAAAATGTACATAAATCTTCATAAAAATAACAGTAACAGAGTGACATCTTTCTCAGTCACTCATACATTCTTAGTGAGCAGTAATAGGTGATTATACATACAAAACACAGCCTCGCTCATGGCTTCAACATTGATTTTCAAATCTTTGAAATATCTGGTGGCATTGGGAGTGAATACATAGTTATAACTTTCAGATTTTAAATTGACATTCTGCTGGAGAAAACCATTTTTCTGGTTGTGAAGTCCAAAAAGCTCATTTAGGTACTTAAGTATCTAAATCTGATATTAAATTTGCTTAAGATGATTAAATATCAATTTAAATATGATTCCATTTGTTTAAAGTTCAAAGGGCATACTCTTCAAACACTTAGCCTAAATGGGAACTACACACACACAGCTGAGCTTCTAGCCAGGGCTTTACAAGATGATTAACTATGACCGAACTTAAAGCATATTCAAGTTAGTTTAATAAGCTTTAAAATAAAAATACAATGTGCAAGAAATAATAACTTGAACTGTAGTTCCTACAAAAGTTCATTATCATCAGATGACTTCAAATATGGTACACAGTAACAGAAAATGAAAAAGATTTATTTACATGTGTTTAAACAATGCATATAAAAAAAAATTTGCTTTTATTACAAAATTGAAATGAAACTATGGTTCAGTTGCTGTCATAACTATTCTACAAGAACCATTAGATAGAAACCAAGTAACAAAATAGAAACTGAACAAAAAATTATTTTTTTTTTAAATTTAGCATTACATAAATCTGATTCTGATGAGTAGGCCTAACTCTGTCTAATAGGGTTTGATATAAAATTTTATTAGTCCTAATGTGGCCTAAATAGATATGCACACAACAAAATTTATGCTTAGAAAGTACCAACAATTAATTCTAATCTCTATTGAAATACACAATTAACTTGGTTATTTTTAGATTACTTGAAGAGTTAACTTATTTTCATGTTACATGCACATAATGGAATAACAGTTAAGTTTGTGTTAAGAACTAGTAGAAGAGTCTTCTATACTGTTTGAGATTTTCTTGGGATTAAGAATATCTGCTGTTAAAGGCCCAGTGGTTATTGCCAGTTGAGCATTGTAGATTTTGTCTACTATGGCAAGATCTTCATCTTTACGCTGTATATCTGAGATTGGAGTCCATGACTGGTCAAACTCCAGACGGAATGCTCCTAAAAATGTATGCGGACATGAGGTACCCCACTCCTGCAAAGAGATATAAATTAGGCAGCATTAAGTTACCTCAATGTAAATTCACATTGGGAAATACTGAACCCAAATGTTCAACTTTGATAGTTTTTTTTTTTATTTGTTGCAACAATGTTAATTTAAGGCAATTTTTAAAATAGTGTGTACCAGTGACATAAAATATCATAGGTAACTACAATCAACATCTGCTGCATGGCAGTAAGTAGAGAGGCCCACAAAGGCTTGCACATTTAAACTGTTACAGAAGTGCTCAAGATAAATATAGCACCTTATGATGTCACAAAAAATGAGGCAATGGGGTATGTGTATAGAGTACTTTTGGTTTTGACTTTCCAACCATGAATTTTTCTAAATACATGGGTATTAGCATAATTACATAATTTTTCAAGGTATATATACATACAATATATACACCATATATATACCTAATAAGGTGTGATGGCTGAGTGGTAAAGCACTCTCCTGGCTTCAAATCCTGGTGAAGACAGATTTTTAATTTTGAGAACTTTAAGGCGCGACCAGCCCTAATGGGTGCCACAACAAAAGCTGAGGAAAAGTAAAGTTGGTGGTTGTGTTGGCCACACAACATCGTCGTTAACAGTAAGCCACAAAAAACAGATGACCTTTACATCATCTGCCCATATATTGCAAGGTCTGAAACATGTACTTTACTTTATTGACATATCAATTTAGGCTAAAGAAGCAGTCAACAATATACTATAGTGGTAGCAGCTCTGACAACTTTTACCCAGGAATGAGAATTGCTGCAATTAAATGTATTTCTATAAATGATAAGGAGGTGCTGTGGCCGAGCGGTAAGCGATTGGCTAATGAACCGTGGTCCCGGGATCAAATCCTGGTATTTTTGATTCCGAATCTTTGGGTGCCTCTGAGTCCACCCAGCTATAATGGGTACCTGACATTAGTTGGGGAAATTAAAGGCGGTGGTACGTTGTGCTGGCCACATGACACCCTCGTTAGCCACAGGCCACAAAAACAGATGACCTTTACATCATTTGCCCACAAGGGGTACTTTACAATTAATGATAGACTCTGCTCACTATGTCTAAAATGAAAAAAGTTCAACTAGACCTCACGAATGATGCAGATGATAGCAAAAAAAAAAAAAAAAAAGAATCTTTCTAAGAAGGACTGAAAAAAACACCAAACATCAATACAATCAAATACCAAAAGTACCTGGGGTGAAACCATGCTAAGGTAACTTTGTCCAGACCCTCTCTCATACAAGAAGTACATACTCCCCGGCCTTTTGACAAAGTTACAAGCTGCATGATGAAGTGCAGTGTCTCGCCTGGCATCTTCTAACACCTGAAATATGCACGTGAAAAAATATGAAATGGAGTAATGTTATAATGAAGTTTTGTATAATTTATGAAAAGCTTCTGTAGTTTCAATCACAATACAAAATATATTTTTGTGTGTGGGTGTTAAGGTATGTCAACCAGTAACCCCTTTTAACAGTTAACATGAACTTTTTCACAAATGATTAGACTTTGATTTTAGATTGTGTATAAGTGTATATGAAACATTGCATTTGATATTTTTTTATTTGCTATGATGATCAATCATAATTTTTTTTTAACCTCTCTGGATAATTATTATTGTATACAAAGAAGCAAAGCAAACCTTTCGTGCTTGATTTTGAAGAAAACGAATCTGATCAACAATGATTGTTAGCTTACTGCTGGCATTAGCTTTGGTGAAATCATCAGCCTAAAAAAAAACAAATCTAGTTAATAACAAGCACAACCCAGAAGCAAAACTTTAAGTTTATAACTTCGAAAAACTTACAATTCTGCTGGCTTACGGAGAAAAAAGCATTCTAAAAGGCAGTTGTGACTGATTCGATAGTACGAGGATAATTGTTTGTTTGCTAAGTCAGAAAATTAATGGCTAATTATATCTGTGGATGCCATTCTTGGGAGGCGAGATGGCTTAGCAATAAAGCACTTGGCTTCCAAACAAGGTGTCCCAGGTTAAAATCCTGGGATTTTTAATTTCGGGATCTTTGGGCAGCTCTGAGTCCACCCATTTCTAGTGATTGCCTGACATTTCTTGGGGAAAAGTAAAGGTGGTTGGTCATTGTGTTGGCCACATGACACCCTTGTTAACAGTAGGCCACAGAAACAGATGACCTTTACATCATCTGCCCTATAGACCACAAGGTCTGTAAGGGGAATTTTACATTACTTATATCTGAGGACGCCATTCTTAAGCTGTGTTGCACAACTTATTTGAGTGGTTACAATTCTCTCACATCTCTGATCATCTTAAACAACAGACTCAACAAGTTTACATTTACTCACTTTCTGTACTGCCCTGGCAAGGTCCACCAAATCTAATGCACTGGATGGTTTGTTTGTCCTCTTGGAGTTGACCAAATGGACATCAAGTGGACATGGATTTGGCTCGACTAGAGCAACTAAAGGTTTATAAAACATTAAATAGAATAAAAAATAAAGATTATATGCACATTTATTTAAACTATGTAGGCTTCTTGTTATGGTGCGTGTGTGTGTGTGATTATATGGTGACGGAGGGAAGAGGTTAGCGATTGGTTGTGAATGATAGGTGGCATAGTCTTCCTTGGTCTTAGTGAGGAGAAAACTCCAGAACATAAGCCTGAAATGTTGTGTTATTGTAGTGAGTTATATTTTGTTAAAGATATTATTAGTAAAGTCTACAAAATTATTTCATTTGATCAGAAGTTGATTTTGTATATATTATAAATAAAGTGCTAGATTTAGTTTGTTCACAAAAGGAAGTTATTGAATTTATTTGACGTTTTATTAGTTAAAATATATTACACCTACAACGGTTTAGTTGTCTACCAGCAGTTTGGTGCTACAAGTCAACGACTGGTAACAACACTTGTACAAATCTAACTTAGTCTAGAGGTGATAATAATCTTGAATTTGAGCCAGTCTGAAGACTAGGATTTTTATTTATTTAGTGGGAAGCGTGGTCGAGAGGCTAAGTGCGCTTGAACTTAGCTAGGCTTGGCTACCTAGAAGGGGGCTCAAGGTTCGACACCCGACTCGGGCAGAGTTGTGTTTACTGAGCGCCTAAAGGCAGCACAGAAAACCAATTCCTAGATACCCCCTCCCCCCCCCCCCCCCCCACTGGTCCACAAATGAGATTGGACCAAAGCACTCTGAGCATGCTATATACAAGCTATAAATATATATATATATTGTTCAGGAGAGTAGCCATAATAGTAAAATATAGATATGTATATGATGGATGTATATTACTAGATTTAGATCTATTTAGATTTTAGACCTACATATAATTAGATTTAGATCTAGAATTTAGATAGTATTATAGTTATAGTAGATTCTATATCTAGATTCTAGAGTTAGAGACTAGAGTCTAGTAAAAAACTAGAGTCAAGAGTAAGAGTCTATCATAATATTATGATTATCATTTCATGTCTATCATCATAACATACTCTAAGTCATACTACTCATAGAGTCATAGTCATGTCATTTAATGATTTATCCTTTTATGTGTAATGTGATCATTCATTCATTGTGATGCTTATCACTACATCAGTAACATTGACTACAATACAGTTCAATACTATACTATGACTATATATAGTATACTAGACTAGTTAGTAATAAATATATAGATCTAGATCTAAAGTAACTTACGTTTATCGAACAAGTTAAGCTCATTCGCCGACATTTTTTATGTTTGAATTTGTGTATCTCCGTAAAAATTAGACCTAGAAAAAAACTGATAGTATCTATGAACTCCTCATCCATTTTTCTTAAAAAGTAGACATGTTTTATTGTATTACTACTCAAAGTTAAACTTATATTTGATGTTAAAGTGGGTCAGGTCGATGATTTCAAACGCTTAAATTATCGAACATTGTTTTACCTTTATCTCATCTTATCGAACACACGAGAAGTATGGTGTTTTAAAAGTGTTATAATCTTAAAATTTTGTGAAAAGTATGGTGTTTCAAAAGTGTTATAATCTATATTTTTTTATTTATATCATTTTCTTTTTACGCCATGTCCAGACAGACAGATTTTAGTCATTTTCACATGGTCCACATCGAAGGAATCAGCTCTGCTTAGAAACTGGCGGTGCTAAGCCCAGTAACGCATTACCGTAGTACTTATTTAGGTCTAAGCTATTTTGAGACATAAGGCCATTAATAAATTAAATCCATTTATTAATTTTTTGAGGGAGAGCCTAATAAGCTTCGGTAGCCAATAGATAATCCCGCCCTCCCCAAGTCATTGCAGGACACAACAGTTTACTTGGACCGACTTGGTTGACCTAAAAACAAAACATACGGTACGCGGCCCTACGTAACTAGCCGCCTATCTAGCACGCTCAGTGTATGTAACAGCCCAAAAGTCAGTGCTAGATATTTTTCGATCTGGGCGGGTGCTGAAAAGCTATGGTAGCTTGCGAGCTGTGTTACCTATAGATGTAGAGGTGATAGATCCGCCCTCCCTAAGCCACCAGGTTGACCAAAAAAAAAAACCCACCTTATTTTAGAGCACGCTTAGTATTTGTCACACACACACAAATAACATATCTATATCTATCACGCCTAGTGTTTGTGACCTAATTAGCGGCTTGACCGTAGGTACTCGAATGATGGCTCCTCCCCCTTTCCCCTCAACATTGTTCTTACTACAACTTGAACAATGTTTTGGGGCTGTTTTGGTGACCTGGTTTACACCTGTGTGTTGGGCTATCACTGACCATTTTTTTGTTGTTGTGTGTTAGTCTGGTGGCTGCGTTTGGATTGAGTCTTGAAATTTACGTTGTTACTTTGCACTGAAAAAGTGTGAATGTTGGAGAGTGGAATTGTGTAAGAAGAAAGCGCGGGTAAGGGGGTGTAGGCTGAATAAGAGAGTGGTTAAATGTGTTATTGTTATTATGTTGTGTATTTGTGATGTTTCAAAGGAGTGTCTTTGTAGCGCATTATGAGCTTTATCATACTTTAAGGTAATATATATATATATATATATATATAATTTTATAGACCCTGCGCCACACGTCTAGATCGAGAAGCACAACTGACTATGTATTTGAGGCTGACGTCACATTTTAATGGTCGATCAATTATTGATCTCTTGATACAGTGTCTTGGCTGTTTCTCTCCCCCCCCCCTTTTTTTTTACCTACCAAAGATATTTTTATTTCAAAATACCATATCTACATTCTATACCTCCCCCTTAGCCCTTTCGTTTTATTAATATCTCTTCACATTAAGCACATGCGCTAGGTATTTGTTTATAACACATAATTCAGAAGTTAATAGAATGGGGCATCTGAAAAAAAAAACACACAACTGGATATATTCTAAATTCATTGTTCCTGTTTTGTATAATATTATGTACATTGTTGCTGTGACATCACAACGATGATGAAGCATCAAACTATATGTGTCATAAAATCAAGCTTTTAAAATGGGTACAATTAGTGCATATCGATGTAAATCTATTTACTTAGAAAAATATAGCACATTTACGGTAAACCACAAAAAGCTGATACAAATTGTAACACATGGGTAATTTATATATGTACTTTGCATTACATTATTTAAAAAAATAACAATTAAATAATATATAATTTAAATATTTTGTCTTCTTTGGGTTATATCCCTTTGATGTTTATTTTTAACATTAAAATGGTGTTCGATATTTTACGAAGCTGAGATTGCTTATATAAAAACAGCTATTATCGAACACCCCCTTTTTAAACCTCAATTTTCATGTTTAGGTAGCAAAGGACACTTTAAAAAAAATAGTTGCAAATATTTCTCAGCCTAATTAGAAGCGTATTATATAGGTTTTGTTGAGCTGAAGCATCATTGGCATTAAAAAATACCCTTAACCAGAGACTCACTTCACTCTTCCCAAAAGTTCAAAAAAAAAGTTAGATTTTTATACCAATATTACCAATGCACCTTGAATATAAGTAAAAAAAAATTATCCTCGGGTGAAAATGAAACTAAAAATAACTTAACTATAAAGAAATGGACGATGCACAGGTAATCATGAAGATGAGCGTCAAAAATTAATGATTCACCAAAAATTCAAATTAAAAAAAAAAATACAATTAATAAATGTAAATAGTGTTTTTATAAGATTTTCTTGTAAAAAAGAGAACTTTTAAATTTATATGACATCAACAAAAAGCATTAGCAACGTCAATGTTGCTCAGCACGCTGCCATTTTATTTACAATGATGTCACAGAGGTGTTGCCAACTTAGTATTCTGAGATTTTCTTTTTGTTACACTTGCTTAAACCGGTGATGCACGCTTGTTTGTAGGCATAAATTATATAATTAACTATATAAACTTTTTTTTTCTAACAATTATATTAATAAAATTGCAATAACAGAAATATATGCTGAACTTGTTTTTTTTGTGTTGATTTGCTTTTTTTTTTTTTTTTTTTTTTTTTAAGTCTATATAGCCTAGATCTAAATATAAGATAAGATTAATATTATGTTTTGTTCTGTTGTATTTGGAGTCTCTGGTAAAATAGTAATCCTGTGGCAGTTTCTAATATTTAGGTGATTTTGGCCAATATAGAGCGTGAAAGGATGACATTGTGACCAGCTTCTATTGAACCACAGATAAAAGAATCGGCCAGGCTATAAACCATTTAAGAAGAAAGTCAAGATGTAGTAGCCGTGTAAAAAAAAAAAAGAAGTAGAAGGAAATCCAAGTCTAGTAACTAAGTAGGCTAGTAGTCGGTCGAACTGAGAGTTAGAAGATTTTAGAAAAGTAGCGTTGTAAAGAGAAGTGATTAGGTCACAGTAGAAGTCACGTGAGAATTTTAGCAAGTATAAAAGTCTGTATGAAGTAATTGACTAGTTTTATGTGTTGAAATTGATGTGTTCGTCTTTAATAGTAGTTAAGTATCTGGGCAACAAGCTACTAAGAACATGTAGATTTCATTTCACATCAAGACATATTTCATTGTATATTTCATAGACAAGATATTTCGGGTGTTCATGGGCGCCCGCAGTTTTTTTTTGCAGGGGGATGCAAATTACCACCTATGGCTCAAAGTCGGAGCTTCAATTTCTTCCCCCGAGCATATTAAAGAAAATAACTGGTGTCCCCTCGCCCCCCCTACCTATACGATATTAATTTCACTGTAAATGCATGACGCATATGACGTATTCATCTTCTTTTTTTGAAGTAACGGTACGTCTGTATGATATAAGATAAGTAGATAATAAGGCCTACTTGTTTCATGCTCTTTCTTCGTTTTAGGGTGTAAACAAAACTGGTTGAACTGAGCATTAGTATTGCTTGAAAAGAGAGACGTTAACGAAGAAACTAACGAATTTCAGATACGGACTATAAAGCAGTGTTCTTTAATAATCCCTAAATCCAAACAAATGTTTTTTGCTTGGTGTGTCTGTCGACTACAAATTATCGGCAGCACTATTTTATTACCTAGTTTGTCTGCCAATAGTCTCGCCTTCCTCAAGATGCCATCCCTGAAGTGTTCATCACCATGGTCAATTTGGTTTTTGATTATGTAATTAATGTGACTGCTGGTGTGCTTTTGAGCTGCCACTTATGCTAAGATGGACAGACTGCAACGTACAACACTGAAACTGGTTCAAGAACAGATGAATAATTGATTATAATTAAAACGCACATCAGAAGCACACGAGAAGCAGGCACTGATTACACATAAAGCAGTTTGTCTGGTTTCACTTATAGTAGGCCTAACTATTTTAAAATGCACCAAACATGTTGTTTTGTTTGTTCGTAAAATTTTTACATGTTTGGGATGTTCCTTCAAAGTTGAAGATAATTACTTCCTAGTCCAAACCTCTTGCAGGACGACGGGGGATGGGAGCGTGCAGGGTTTGAACTCTTGACCATCGATAAATCTGAACGACAATCCAGCGCGCAAACCGCACGACCAGACAGCCATCCAACTCAAAAATCTTCTCAAATTGACAGCTGACTAGAATTTTTCCTCCAAGACAAAAAGAAAATAACATTTTATCATATTCTAGGCCTTTACTAAATATAATGATAGTTATAATTATGTGCAAATGAAAAAAAAAATCATCACGACTACGTGCTACAGAATTTTGAATTGCAAGCTCATAATAAAGCGTACATGGTCAGACATGAACTACAGATTAGCTTATTCCAGTTTATTACAATTATATAGCTTATCCTCATAAACTTTATTTCAGGGAAATCACTATATGCTAAGTTGCTTTGTATCAGAAGTTAATTGATTTGAAGGTGTAAAAAACATGACAACTCTCTCGCGCGCTTAAAGATTGCAAAAAACAGGAAAGGCTCGAAATTAACTATCAAACAATTTACAGCATATGTCAAAGATATGACAGTTTCGAAACAGCTTATGGACCTGATGTAATCAGAAGAAAAAGGGAACATTATTGAACCCCATACCCCCCCCCCCCGTCTACGCCTATGCCCAGTAGCGGCCTAAGGGGGTGGCAAGTGGGACAACCTCCCCAGGCCCCGCGATTGGAGATTCCCTTGACACTGTCAGCTTCGAAAACCAGAACAGTTCTCATATATACTCAATATCTTTGGAAATCTTTCAGGCATCTTTATAATGCCAAATACTATTTCTATGTAAGCTCTCAACATGACATAAACTTCAGCAGCACGAGGTTTCCGTACATCCCGTTAAGTGTGTGACTTTGTGGTTGGATTTAGCCCTGAGAATGTCAAATGGTAGCACAACGATTAACGTGATGCAAGAAAAATTAGAAAAGTAAAACTCCTGTAGCGCACAGTCTTAACAAAAATTCTAGCGATTGTACAGTACCTTTAAGAAAACAACACCGCATATCATGAAAGAACAGAGAAACAAACGAACAACGGTGATAGCCGAAGTCGACCCAACCATGCAAGTACATCTTCGAAGAATTAAGAACGCCAAGGCTCACGGCCATTACATCGGCATAGGATTCAAAACGAGCATATGAACATTATGGCATCAGAAGTAAAAGGGAACATAATTGATAAAATCAAACTTGCAAAATATTTTCCCGTCATTCTTGACTACACACCTGATGTTAGCCACAAAGAGCTAATGTCCCTTATATTGAGTTTTTTGGACGTATCCTAATGTTGACAACTTAACAGAAAAGGGTTTGTCATGGCGCTTCTTGCTGCGCTGGTGAACGTTGGTCAGGACATCGCCGATTGTCGTGTCCAGGGATACAAATACAATGGTGTAAACTTGAAGGGAAAGCACCAAGGAGTCCAAGCACACATTATTCACATCAACAAACGACCTTTTGCGCTCTTCTTGTGGCGGCCATAATCTTAACCTTCAGAGTGTTTAGCAGAAATATTATTATGTAGTTTGTTGATTGTTCATGAACAAATGTCTTAATCATTAGTTACGTTGATTAAACTTTAAGGCAAAATCTTTCATAAAGTACATTATATAATGTAATCAAACGGCCAATAGTACAGTACATACGTAAGGTACTATGCTTTGTAGCAAAAATAAGACCTACAGCATTAGAGGTGGACAAGACATTAGCGTGATGTAATATGAATATATAGCCTACACTTACAGGTTAGGGCCCCGCGCATTGCTAAGGCCGCCTCTGCCCATGCCTTCTTCAGTGAAGTCCTGTAGGACGTTGGCGCCATAGGCGCCATTACCCTGTTGATGGTTAAAAAGGCTTTTATCCAACCACCAGGCCTGGACATAGGGCTCTTCACCCCTGTCCTGTCTGAGGCCTCCAGAGTGTCGAAGTCCGACAGCCATCAACAAGTACAAGGCAGGACTATTACAGTAGGCCTACACATGCAAGTATCTTTTTTCTTTTTTCCATAAATTGTGAGAAGTCACCTTCCAGGAGCTTCTTGTAAACCAGAAGACCACGGAAAATCTGTTATAAGTTATAAAATGGTTTAGTTTTAATAATTTACATTTAGGATTAGAGTGGGTTCTATGACATTGCGTGGCTCACTGCGGTCGCATAGGTTGCAGTGACCTAAGGCAGGCTCTGGAAAATATCGGCGTATACTACTTACTGTATAATAATAAGCTTTTTTTTTTACATTACCCTTTTTAACATCGTTTACCGTACTTTCAAAATACAGCAAGAGAAATAAATAAATTGAAATCGCTATATGACAAGCGTGAGAGACATAAAACGCTTGGGCTTGTGATAGCTACATATAAAGAGGCTCGAGGTTCTCAACATCGGACTCAATCAGAGTTGCGCTTACTGAGCAACTAAAAGCATTACTGAAAACATTTTCCCTGGATACCTCCCCCCCAGTGATCCTGAAAACAGATTGGACCATAGTTCTCTGAGCATGCTATAAGCATGAAAAATGCTCTTTATGAAAATAAAAACTATTTTAAATAATATGGAATCTGGTCTAGCCATTCATAAAAGCTACTTTAAACAAATTTCAATCCAGATCTTGTCCTATAAAATACAGACGTAGGTAATTCACCAAAAAAAGTATTTACTCAGAGATTGTAATAATTTATAATTCAGTGACAATGAAAGTAACATCTATTTGGCACACACACAAAAAATGATTGCAATAAATCTTAAAAAAAAAATAACTATTTTATTGTGGTCTAAATTATTTTGTCTAACATTAATACATCTGTACATAATGGGTGTTTCTCATTTTTAGTTGGCAGCACTTAATGATGCCAAAATTATTTTTGATAAACAAATCATGGCCAGGAAGAGACAACAAGGAATGTTGCGAAAAAAAAATTTGACGCTCACATTCATGATTACCGATGCACAATAGGAATGGACTAGTTTCGTCATAATCATCGAAATAAAGGAGAATTTAAAAAATACAATGGGCTGTTCAATAAGTACCTTAAAATGAAGGTGTTCGATAGATGTAAGTTACGCTATATAATACTAGTTTAAAGATCTCAGTAGACAGATAGTACTTGTAATGTGTCTAGATAGTAGACATAATCCCCTATTCTAGATCTAAATATCCCCTATTCTAGATCTAGTATTAGATATCTAGAATAGATTTAGCCTACCTTCTGTTTTAACCACCATATCGTCCATGTCAGAGATAAAATTAAGTTATACAACGTTTCATTTTCTTTTATACTAAACCCTGACCTATGACCCAAGATGACATATAACTGGGTTTCTATCATGGTTTCCATTCGCATTTTTTAACCTCATAAAATGTATAACTTCCGTAGGCATTTTGTGTTTATGCCTCATATGTACCGGTAGTCATAACGTAGATCTATCTGCTACCTCACTGATCGCTTCCAGACGCAGTCTAAGTTAAAGATCATCATAAAAATAACCAATGCATTCCAGCTTTTACCTCTTGTTTACGGCTAGTTATACATAGTTTCCTAGTTTCCTGTCATTTTATTCTTGTTTTTAATTCGTTCTTTGTATTGAAATACAATGCTGGTCTGATCTGAAAAGAGCATTCTCCAGTGGCGTAACATCCATGACTCGAAGGGGTTCAATGAACTTGGACCCTCGATCCTTTGGGGCAGTGGCGTAGCAAGGTACCCGTGGGCCCAGGTTCAAGAATATGTTAGTGGGCACTCCTTCCCCAATAAGATGATTGTTAAGTAAGACAAAACAATTGAGTAATGTGAATGTATCGGTAAATTTACCAAAAAGGCATTCCATGCAAGCAGTGTAGCTTTTGTTTTTATAAGTAATTTGTAACAATGTCATTACGTTTGATTCAGTTAGGAATCCAACAAGTAATAGTCTCTTAAAATTCAACTTTTGTAGGCCTACAATTTATGAACAGAATTAAATGACTTAAATATGTTTCAAGTGAATAAAGAAATGTTTTATGAGTTCTACATTCTACACATTTACATTCCTAACGCTTCTAGGTGAAAAGTTTTCAATCTTGATACAAATTATAATCTAATTCTACTTTTATCTTTTAACAGTAAAAAGATCGAACATTTTTATGGCATTCTAAATAGCAAAGTCAGTAACCAGTGCATCTAGTTCTAAACTTTTAGCTGTTTCTCGCTCAGTGGAAAGAACACAAAGTGAAGCCAACCTGCTCTGTGGCATAGAAATTCTTAAATAATGTTTGATCAATCGAAATTTTGATAATAACCGCTAAGCTGAGCAATAGATGCAGAGGAGGTGAGAAATAAAATGCATGCTGGGACATGGTGTAGTAAACAGGATGATAAAATGTAGCTGTCTTTGATTTTAAAAAAAAACAGCTTGCTGTTTATAATAATAAAAAAAATAAACATCAAAATCTCGTACACAGACTTGATGTGTCGTTATGAAAGGTTTCTTTAAATGATTGCATCTTTGAACAATATGCTATGGCAATATCATCAGGGTCAAAAGCGACTAGAATAATGGTGGCATCATACAACCCTTTGTCGTTTGCACTTGAAATGAAACTGGGCATTAACGACTTTAATATGATGACAATATTTTATGTCAATGAAATCAGTCAAGTGATTGTGAAACAATGAAAAAAAGGCTTCTCTTTGAGTCCAAAGATTAATGAGGAGTGCAGTATTCCCCGTGACAACGCAGCCCCAGCTATGACCTACATATTTTGCCACAAATCAGAGCGCAACCAGAGCAGGCATAACCATTGTCATTACGCACTATTACACAGTATCTACTTTGTCGGATCGGGAATAGTTTTAAATATTTTTTTTAATATTTATTTTTAATATTTTTTTTTCAAGATCTAAGGAAAATTTTCAAAACTTCGTCAATTACAAAGCTTCGATTTTTTCAACTTGAGAATAGTTCTACTGTGTTCAAAGGTCAGTTTGGTTATCGATATCTTATCTTATCATAGATATAGTTCTACGATCGAGTTTTCACTATAACTCTTGAGATCTAATATTATTATTTTGTATTGGCATTGGCTATAAGACCAATATCATTTAACTGGCACGAAATATAAGCCCAGTAATATTTAGCTGGCATAACATAAGCCCAGTATTATTTAACTGACACAGTAGATAAGCCCAGTATCATTTAACTGGCATTATTATTATAGATAAGCCCAGTAGCAATTACCTGGCACTATAATTTATCAAGTAGACATTTTTCTACTATTACATATCAAGTCAATCGTACAAAACGACGACGTTACTACAAGTTCTACTAGATCTACAATCTCAAGTGAGAAAAAGTTCATAGCCAGTACGGCTCAGCAATATTTCATTAACTTAATACGGTTGAACAAATCTACACTTTCCACAACGACTCCAGTAGTAGATTTAATCCTACTGTTCAAGATTAGTAGCCAGTGACGGCATAAATAACATTGTTATATTCAAAGCCGTATAATATTTGTACATTTCAAGTTGGTATATTTTTCAACATGTCTACAAAGACAAGAATACAAAGATTGTTAGAATTACTTGACACAGCAAAGTCATTAACATTACCGCCACATGAAATACTGGTCTGGATAGATCGTCAAATAGATCAAGAAGCAGAAAGACAAAGACAAGAAGCAGAAAGACAAAGAGAACATGAAAGAGCAAAACTAAAATTTGAAAAACAAAAACTACACAAGTTGGAAGAAGAATTAAAAGGTTATCAATCTCAAATAGACGCAATTCATCGCAACATAACAGATCAGGAAGAAAGAATGAGACTATGGAATATTTTCACCAAGCAAGAGTAATGAGAATTGAATCAGAAGAAGATTTACATAACATCTCAAATGATACAGAAGAAGTAGAAAAGAAAAATGAAGACATAAAGTCACAAGATATAAAAGATACATGTTACATGAAACAAGAAGAAATAAAAGAAGACATAGATCTAACTATTGTACAAGAAGATACAAATGAACTTAAAACAGATTTACAATACATTGAACTTGACAGAAAACGGCAAGAAGAACTACAACGAAAATTATTAGAATTGAAAAAACCGAATTCAAAGCTGAACAAAAGAATGATGCAACATTAACAAGAATATACCAGGAAGCTCCATTAGGATACCTTGAAGCATATTTTGAAGATGGATTTCTCATGAAGGCTACTTTCCACAAGTGCAATATAATTGGACAAATATATGTACCAGAAAGGTACAGAAAACAAATAATTGAAGCAAAGCACGAGTTTCATTACACCAAACATATGAGTGTAACAAGTACTAAGAAGAGAATTGCCAAAGAATATTATTGGCCTAGCTTGAACAAAGATGTCAAGAAATATGTTAACAATTGTCCAGATTGTAAAAGAGACAATCTTAAAAAGAAGCAAAGTCAAAAGCAATCTAAATCAATCAAAACAAAGAATGAACCACAATACAAAGCCAGAATTGACAACAATGAATCTATGCATCATGACTCAAGCAAATCTACAGGGACATCACTGCCTACTACATGTCCATCCCTACCTGCTACTACATGTCCATCCCTACCTGACAATACAAGCCCATCCCTACCAAGTACTTTGAAAGTCAAAGAATATTACATGAACACATGAAATCGAGACATTTTGCTCAAGGAGATGAAGTCAAATTACTGTTACCAGATTTGAGTAACAAGTTGTTCTACAAATGGCAAGGTCCTTTTCACATCAGCAGAAAGATTTCCAACCTGCTTTATGAAATGACATGCATTAGTCATCTTAATTTTTATATCATGTGCATTTTATTTCAGGCATAATATTATTGCATATATCCTATTATAATAGTACAGATACATGACATACAATTGAAATTTTTCATTGCTTCACACATATTGAGATTTGTATTACATTTAGTATCATTATTCAGAAGATTGTAATGTACTATCACAATTGTTTTTATATTTCAATGTACACATTTTCACATTAGTACTAACGAAATGAGTTATAATGTCATAATTATTTTTTTATATTTCAAAATGATGACATTTTACATGTATTATTTTATACGCATTTATATTACCATACAAATGCTTTAGAAATGGGGGGGGGGGGGTAATATGTCACGTACACTGTATCTATATTTAGCCGCCCAAGGTCTGCCGACTAGTTCAGTTAGCTCTGGAATTTCCATCACGCAACAGACGTATGTTTTGGAGTGAATGTGTTTGGTTAGAAATATTAATTATTGTACTTTGAGCTGCATTTATTGGTTGGCCTTGCAGCGGAGAGATATTGGTCATGTGATAACGCTCTAGAGCCCGGTAAGGATTCTAGATTGCGGCAGTCTTGTGTGGAACGTGTTAGAGATAACATGTACGAGAGTCTAGTGTTAGAACTCAATTATATTATTGTGTAGATCATTTATTTTATTCAAGTACATTTAACCATTGTAATTATTTGTGAATAGCTTTTCCAAGTTTTGAATTAAAGTAATTGTTTTAGACGAAGAGAAGTTTCTTCATTGAATATAATAATATACTTAGATCGTCTTGTCAACTAGTAACTTCTAGATGATCTCTTATCAACTGGCAACTTCTAGATGATCCTCTTATCAATTGGCAACTTCTAGATGATCCTCTTATCAACTGACTATTTCTGAATCCTCGGCAATTACGATCATTGATTGTGCTTCAACGTGACATCTTGGCATCAAGTTTGATCATAACATCTAGCACTATTGATGATCGTAACAGGCAGCTTGTTTAAAACAATAGACAAGTTAACATTTACATAGTTGCCACAGTTTGATTCTAATAAGTCCCTTACAGTACTTCTAACTTGAAGGAATAATGGACATTCCAAATACATATGTTTCTCATTATCAGCATTTTCAAGATGGCATAATATACATTCAAGGTCATTTGCCCGTTTTCTAACTATAGGGGTCATCCCAAAGATAACTTATCTCTCTAGCTTTTGGTGGGATATGTTTGCTGTGTAGGTTTATGAATGTGTTCTTGAATTCAGTCACCCCAAGAGCTCTCCCCCACTTAATCCATTTCCCTAGTCCCATTACAGAGGATTTATTTATATTTATTTTTGAACCACTAGCTTCTCCGAAAAGTGTAAATTTCTTTAGTATATTCTCAATATCTTGTTCTGAAGATGGAAAAAAGGTTGTATCATCCGCATAGGCTTTGATGGTTGAGAAGGAACGACCCGGTATATTTATCCCAATGATAGAGGGGTCAGATCTTACAGATTCCAAGTAGGGTTCCAAGCAAAGGATATACAAGAAGGGGGATAAGGGACAGCCCTGTTTGAGGATACTCCTACTGAGAGAAGGATTAATTATCAATCTACTTGTTGCATTTGTATAGACAAGCTTTAGTTACATTGATCTTCCATCATAGTGTTTAAACAAATGGATTTCAATTTTTTAAATACAGAAAATAAAAGAAACAAAATAAAGCTTTGAGAATATTGAATAATTATGAGCTGTTTCGAAATATTATTGGTGACCGTCACGACTATCCCTATAGACCTAATTGTTATTGTTACCCCTTCCCTTATTTGTCTGTACAATTCGCAGCCATACATAAAATTAAACACTCTCCCCACCACCCCGGTAATACTAATACTATCATGGGCGTAGCTAGGATTTTTTTTTCGGAGTATCCCTCCCGCAAAAAATATATATGTGTGTGTGTACATAATTAATCTTTATTACATTCTGACCCTTCATTCTTCGGAGACGTTTATCGCACCCTAGAATAGGTTCTTCCTGGAGTTTGTGGAAAAATTGTAGACCCCCGCCTTGCCGCAAGGTGTCTGAGCTCCCCCAGCACGGATCGGAGCCCCACCGCCAAGCACTATTTACGGTATTGAAGCCAACAAAATGCATATTCGGAGGTATCTACAGTGCAATATCCTGCTATTAAAAAGTTTTATTTTAAAAACCTTATGTGCTATTCTTACTGACTTTGATACTGCCGCGTCGTTCGGCGCATTGGGCGGCAAGCTGCTTCCACAAAAATCTGTCACTGGTAATGTCTGAAGCCTCTTACCACCCGCTCAAGGATTTCCTTGATTGAGACCCGACCTCTATAACTGACTCCTAAAATCCGTCTTAGCCATCTTTGTTGAGCCACATTTAGTCTTTTTCAATTTCGGCGATTGACTATTCACTGCACTTTATTAATGGAGCCCAGCCACTGGTAGAAATGTTTAATTTCTCTTGGCTACCCCCTTGAAATTATGTGACTGTAGTTTGCTTTAGATTTTATATCGAAAGGGGAAGTTTTATCGTCAAAATCATTTGGGGGAAGGGGGGTTTAAACTAAAAAATCTGTGGAGTTATTTTATTATTTTTTATTCAAAACCCTCTTAGCTACGTTCATACAATAAAATTGAAGAGAGAGGTTTTCAACCTCAAAACTTTCTGTAGGGGGTATTTAAACTCAAAACCAATAGAGTGGTTTTAAACTTTTTTTTAAATAGCCCTCTGGAGGAGGGGGTTTTAAACTGAAAAACCACATTGGCTTGGCTACGCACATAGAATTTTGAGTGTGTGATTTGCTTTCTTTATATTGAAGAGGTATTTTTAGCTTCAAACCTCGCTGGTGGGGAGTTTAAACTCAAAACCCCATATGGCTACGATCAAAGCATTTTGAGTGTGTAATTTGCTTTTTTTTAATATTTAAAAGGTATTTTTTAGCTTCAAATCCCCCCTGACGAGGGGTTTAAACTCGAAACCCTTTTAGCTACGCTCATAGAATTTTGAGTGCGTAATTTGCTTTTTTTTTCATATTGAAGAGGTATTTTTTTTAAGCTTCAAACCCCGCTGAATGGGGGTTTAAGCTCAAAACCCCTTTAGCGACGCTCAAAGAATTTTGAGTGTGTAATTTGCTTTTTTTATATTGAAGAGGTGGGTTTGTTTTAGCTCTAAAACCGCTGGAGGGGGAATTTGGGGAATGTCGTTTGCATTCTTTTTTTTTTTTGCTTTTGTTTTATAGAAGATGGGGATTTGACTGCAAAACCCCCTAAAGGGGGTTTTAAACTCAAAACTCCCTTGGCTGCGCAGGCTGCGCTGGGGCAAGTGATGGTTTAGTATTAAAATCTCACCTAAAATAAACAGAATCAAAGCAAAAAATCAATCACTAAATTCAGATCCCCCCCTGAGGGGTTTTGAAGCCCACCTAGCTACGCCCATGGATAGTATCAATTGTTTATCCTTACATTAAAACAATCCAAGCCACTGGTCCATACACTCTAGCAACACGGGTTAGTGTTTTAAAATTAAAATAACGTTTTTTAGATTCTATTCTATATCATAGTTTACAAAACTGCAATTATTTTTTCTTTAGTGTCATCCTTAAGTTATCACGTGGGCCCAACTGATCAAGCGTGATAAGCCTAAGTGCAATCAACCCCTTTGCGTCATTGTTTGAACGCCACAGACTGTGGGCCCCTGATGGTCGTGGGCCCGGGTCACTGGCGGATGCAGGGGGGGGGGGGCGGTAGGGGCGATCGCCCCCCCCCACTCGGCCGAGCCCATCCCCCGAATGGGGGGGGGGGGGGGGCGGGACGGACGAATTTTAGTATAGAATGCACACAATTTCTATACGAATTTATTACTTATGTTAATAAAATATACTAATTATTTATATTTCAACCTATTTTTTGATTATTTCGTCTAGTATGTTGGCCGATCGCATCAATCCCGCCCCCCCCCCCATATATTAATAAAACTTGTTATTGATATTTTAACCGATCTTATATTATGTCGTTCCCCTGTTGGCGATGGGGGGGGGGGATAACTCTACTGCCCTTCCCACCTAAACCATTTGAGTGAGGGGTGCGGTTCTACTTTTATGGAGAAACCATATTTTGTGAACAAAATTAGTTGAATTAATATATAATTTTTTTATATTATGTCGCTTCCCTTCTGGTATCTTGGCCGATTTGGTGGGGTCGGGAAGGGGCGATGGCTTCAATTCCCCCCCCCCCCCCCCCTTAACTTTCGAGTGGGGGGAAGGTCCAATTTATTTGTAGAAATCACAGCTTGCTAACAGAATCAATTAAATACATATATTAATAAAACTTGTTATTGATATTTTAGCCGATCTTTATATTACGTCGTTCCGATTGGGGGGGGGGGGCGAATACCTCCATAGCCCTTCCCACATTTACCCTGTGATGGGGAAGGGCGGTCCTACTTTTATGGAAAAATTATAGTTTGTGAACAAAATTAGTTGAAATAATATATAAATTTTATATTATGTCGCTCCCGTTCTGGTATCTTGGCCGATTTGGTGGGATACGGGGTGGGGTCCGATTGCATGTACTGCCCTCCCCACTCTAGCCCTCTGAGTGGTGGGCGGTCCTATTTTTATGGAGAAATCATAGTTTGTGAACAAAATTTTTTGAAAATCTATATAATATAAGCTACGTCTTGATATGTGAACTCATTTGTATATTATATCGCACCACACTAAAATCTCAAATTTTATGATTAGTAAATATAAAATGAAAAAGAATTGTACCAGGTGGGAGGGGCGATACCTTCAATCACCTTCCGCCCAACGGTCAAACCAATACGTTTTCTTTTTTGAATAATAGTTAAGAAATTACAAAATTAAAAAAAAATCTGTCACTAATATAATTTATATATGCTATAAATTAAATTCTTATATCGAATCGCCCCACCCCTATTCTTTAATGCCTAATGCAATCATTAGCAGAAATTATAAAAAGGAGCGAGGATTAATCGTTTTCACTCTACCGAACCCTCCCCTTTCCAGACGAAAACTTGACGTTTTAAAACAGAATAGTCAAATATGGCGACGGAGTTTGTGTAATTTCACATGAACTTATAATTATTTTAAGAAAGACTTTGCTTTGGAAAAGTTAGAATTCATATGAAAGTTTTCAGTATAAGAGTAACAAGTAACAATTGAGATGAGTTTTAAACCCAAACAATCTTTTCCTAGTCGCCTATTTCCAATCTTTACTCAATCTGCTATTTTCTAGTTAAATAAATTTGGGAATATAGCTCACAATTTATACTTGAATCCTAAAAATGCAAAAAAAAAAAAAATAATTAGAGTAAAATCTAATTAGTTCACTTAATTTCTCCTCCCACTTCCGCAATTTTTTGTTTAGAGCTTTGAATTATAGTTGTGTCACAAAACAAAGTTACAAACATGCCTTTTGAACAAAATGTATCACTTACAAATGAGCCTTTTTTTAATATGAATATTCTTTATCCAAAAATTTTTTTTCGGTGTCAATCCTCAAAGCCTTAATCTAAAAATGTGTGGTATCTTATCTTTTCAAGGAACAAATCGGTTTTATTTGCAATGTATTAAGGGCCTATAAATTCATATTAGAATATTTTTCAAGTAAAACATTATAAAAAAGGTCCTATTTTAATAGGATGAATAATGTGCTGTAGGTCAGGAGAATGCGTTGCTGCATTGAAAAATGCAAGAAAACGTTTTTGGCGTCTGGATTTTGCTCCGAACCCCACTGTGGAAGCTTACAGCGCTCAACCAGACCCCAAAGTTCGCAAGAGAAAACGCCTCAACATGACTGGGGTTTTTTCGCCGAAGGTTGAGAAACACTGCTTGTTTATTCTCATAAATAAATAAATAAATACATATATATATATATATATATATATATATATATATATATATATATATATATATATATATATATATATATATATATATATATATATATATGTATATCTGTGGCATTTTACGTCTCGAGAGACGATCTTTTCCCTTTGCAACTTCTCGTGTGACTGAAGAGGCCAATCCTTGATACACAGCTGCGATCGCAGGTTGGGCAAATATAATCACCAGGCGCCGTTGCATTTTCACCCTTCTTTCTGCTTCTGTTGTGTATGACATCTGCAATCTGTGACCCTTCCTTTATGCTCTCTCTCCATGAGGATCTGTCCAGTACCACCTCTTCCCAGTTGCCAGTGTCGATTTTGAAGAGCTTCATGTCGCGTTTGCATTTTGGTTTTTGCCCGCAGCCTTGATACATTAAATAGTTTTCCAGAGGATCTTGTATGGAGAAACACACCTTCGTTTATGTCGTTGTACGCATAATGCAGTAGACAGGAGAAGAATATGCCAAACAGAGTAGGTGCGAGCACACATCCCTGCTTGACACCACTGCAAACCTCAAAAGGTGCTGACTGTACGCATAGAGTTAGGGTTTACTGAGCGTTAGGGTTAGAGTTTGGAAAAAAATCGACCACCCTCCACTCCAAAGTTCTGGATCCGCTAGTGGCCCTGTGTCGAAATACGTCCTCTTAATACAGAACTGACCAGTGCGGAACTACCCCCCCCCCCACACCTTTTATCACTAGTTAGCATTGTATAGCCCCTTTTAACACCAAATGGTTCCGCTTTCATCGTCCTTCGCCCCCCCCCCCCCGGGTCGCGGGTTAAAGAAGTCAGGTGAGTGAGCCCCAAATGAAAAGATCGGTCCAATTTGACAATTCTAAACTCAAAAGACTCGCTGGCCATTGGATCGTCACTACTCTTAACATACCGCTCGGGAACCTATAAAAGCGGAGACGAAAGTTTCAGGTTATTGCCATTCTAGATCAGAATCACTGAGAAGTCAGAAGACTCTCAAGTCAACGATTCATTTGGGAACTTGTGTAAGGCAAAGCTGGTGAGTTGGAAAAACTTTATCATTATTATTTAGTGTGTCTTCGCCTGCAACATTTATATTCATGTATCATTACCATGTTAACACCGGTTTGCTTCCAAATATTACATTTGTAAATCTCTATGAATATGTGTTCCTCATGTACTCGTCAATGCTGACTGCACTCTCAACGATAGACATCCACCTTACAATTTAGTTTAATTAATGTCTATTTATGCATTTGTTATTTATTCATATCCATTTTCATCTGGACCTACTCACGTCTAGATCATTTCCTTACCTGTGCATATATACCCGTATATGTATATATATCTTATCTTATATAATACAGACGTTACTTTAAAAAAGAAGATGATTACGTCCTACGCGTCATGCATTTAGTCATGCATAATAACCAATGACTAAAATTCTGCCAAGTCACTGGATTTCCTGGCTAGCTCAGGCAACCCATTACATGCTCTAATAGCACTAGGGAAGAAGGAGTATTTGTACAAATTTGTCCTAGCACATGGGACGAGGAATGTGCCTTCATCTTTGTGTCCTTCAGAGTATTTTATTAAATTTTGTTTTTGTATTTGAAGATTATGATTCAGTGTTTTATGTATAATTGCTACTTTACTTTTGAGTCTTCTGTCATGAAGGCTTACTAAATTTAGTGATTTTACTATAGGTGTTACTCTAGTCAAATGTGAATATTCATTTGTTATGAATCTCACTGCTCTATTTTGTGTTTGTTCCAGTTTCTTAATGTTTTCTTGAGTTGAGGGGTCCCAAACGGAGGATGCATATTCTATTATTGGCCTAACCAAGGTTAAATAACATTTTAGTTTTATGTTCTTATTTGATTTATAGAAATTTCTTTTAATAAGTCCTAATGCTTTGATTTTTTTTATAGTTTCAGCAATATGTGGATTCCATGACAGTTTTTCATTTATTATAACACCTAGGTATTTTGCGTTTTTAGTCTGTGTTACTGGTTTGCCATGAATAAGATAAGTGGAATTAATTTGTTTTAGTTTTTTTGTTACTCTTAACAACTGACATTTTTCTGGGTGGAAAGACATGCTCCAATTTGATTCCTATTTCTGTAATTCATCCAATTCTCTTTGTAAAATATCTGTGTCTTGTGTTGTTTTTATTGTTCTTTATATTATGCAATCGTCTGCAAATAATCTGACTTTTGTTCCTGAAGTAATGCAATTTGGTAAATCATTTATGTAAATTAAAAATAGTAGTGGACCCAAGACTGTTCCTTGAGGTACACCTGAGTTTACTGTTATCGGTGTTGATTTAGAGCCATTTATTATTACAGTTTGTTCTCTCCCTATCAGAAAATCTTTAATCCACTGAAGTAGTGGACCATTAATGCCAAAATATTTTAATTTTTTAAGCAAACTATGGTGGTGAACTTTGTCAAAAGCCTTAGAAAAATCTAGTAAGATAGCATCTATTTGTTCACTATTATCTAAACCTTTAGAAAAATTATCAATTAGTCCTATTAGTTGTGTTTCAGATGATCTATATTTCCTAAAGCCATGTTGGTATGGTGTGAGGACATATATATACATTATAATTATGTTTGTTTTAGCTATGCACATACTGTGCTGTTACCATGCATCCCTAGGCCCGAGAATCAGTCTCGTGTGCCCACCCCACTAGTTTCGGCTTGTTGGCCGGCATAGTGATGTGCCCTTTTCTACCCCCCTCCCCTTCCATTCTTCTTGTCACGGTCCTCTGGTCACGAGCGACCGCGGACTTGTTTACCTGTGGGTCAATGAGGTCACAGGGGCTACAACCCCGTAATATGGTCCCCCTGTTTCCCTTCTCATTTATGCCCCTTGTACATTTATAGATGTATTTGTATTATTATTATTGTATTATTTGTACATCCACTATTACTAGACCTAGTAAAATGTTGTTGACAAGTATCTTAGTTAGCCTGAGGGAGACGCTCCTACCCTGGATGCACCCCTCGCCAACCAGCCTGTATGGTTTAATAATTCAGGCTCCTCTCATGTCTCATTTTATAGCCTCCTACACCAGGGCTGGCGTATTTGGTTGCCTGAAGGCAGACCTCAGCAGCTCTCCACACATTCCCGTTGAGGGTGAGTCACTCATCACCCTCGGCTAAGAACTGAAGGCATTCTAGGCTGAAGTCCCAGGACCGGTCTGCAACTACCACGGGAGTAAGCCCACCGCGTGGCATCCTCATATTCATCACACCAGTGCCTGCCTACTCACATGGCACCAGCAACTGGCTACAACTCAACGGGGCTTCAACTTACCCAACCCCGAAGGAGAACCTTGAATAACAGATAAGTGAGATCAGCCGAATAAGCAAACCATACACGAATCTTTATGCGCAACATCCCAGTGATGATATTATCTTAAACGTTATCATAAAATCCTAAATCTTCCTGTACATCCCCCCCCCCCCTCACTCACTGATTGTATGGGGTCCAGGTTGCTTGTGGCGTTGTAACCGTAGCGCTTAGGGCTTCATAGCACATGGACCCATGACTCATGATCAATTGGGGCCCACATGAGCCTTTGGGTATGAGACCAAAGTTGCAAAAAATAATTAAACTGCTATGAATAGTAAAGATTATACAATTGTTTCCTCATTTATCAATAACATTAATTTATTGTCAAACATGAGTTCTGTTTATCTAATTTGGATTTCCCAAAAAACATTTCAGGATTGATAAGGGTTGGGAATTTAGCAACTTTAGTTATCCGTGTTCAAGAAGTTGCAGATTTCTATAACTTAATTGGTTCAAAATATGTATGTTTTTTGGTCATAGAATGTCAAGTGGTCATTAAGGAATAATGCTCTAACAGCTATGAGATTCAATTATTTTGATGTGCTAGCGATGTTAAAACAAATTACTTTGAGTTTGCGACAGGAAAAAAAATGCCTGGAAGCTGCAGCACTTATGGGAAAATTAAAAACATTCGATACTCTTGTTCTGTTTGTTGTGGAGTACAAAATTGTAAGCGCAATCAACGTTATGTCAAAAATGTTGCAACCTGAGCAGTAAAATCTACGTCAAACTGTGATAGCTCCATTTTGGGATGTTGATCCAGTTTGTTTGTTGTTGTTTTTTGCTCCACACGATTGCGGGGAAAGTCAAAAGACAATTGGATAAGCCTATCACTGACTGCTGCCTATCACTGACTGCTGCCTATCACTGACTGCTGCCTATCACTGACTGCTGCCTATCACTGACTGCTGTTCAGAGAAAATTCAAGAGGCACAGAAGACTTTCAAAATCAACGTATTTTAACGTATTACATGAGATTTCCTTTCCATGACAAAAATTGTCAACAGGTTTCACTAATTGCCCGGTTTCATTTCAAGTCCAAAGAACAAAGAGTCCTATGATGCCAATATGCTGCTAAGTCTCTTCGTATCACTATGATACTGCCATAGAATATTGTTTAGAGATGCGATCCTGCAAAGAAGCTTACCATAACGACATATCAAATCAGTGTTCAATACGAGATAAGCTTTTTTTTTTTATCATATACAACACCATTGGATCATTAATTTGTTACTAACATTGTCCCAGCCAACATGTTATTTTTCACATTGCCAGAGACAATATGTTCGACAGAGAGGCCATTCTTGAAGTAATAATTCATCAAAAAACTATTTAAGAAGCTCGTTAAGAAGGCGACAAACATTCAGTTTTAAGACACTTTTTGTTATTGTATTTAGTCACGACTGAATCTAGGAGATTTTTACTTACTATTCAATTGTTGTTGTTTTTTGTAACACACTAATTTTTTTTCTTTTTCGGAGAGGGGTGTCCAACAACATACTCTTGAACCCGGGCCCACGAGTAGCCTATGTTGCTACGCCACTGGCCTTCTCGATTTATTTATTTTTTGAATCACGGAAGAGGACAAGTGTAAGCGCCTCAAGCTTGGTCCCTAGTTTTCTTTTAAAGTCAATGTCTGACTGCCTGTTGTCTGGATGAGCGCGGGTTTGAGCCTAGTTGCTCACCGCCGCCCTCTGGGGGGGGGGGGGGGGTTTGGGCTTGGAAATAGGCTCATAATCTTAAATTCGGAAATATCGAAAACATTTGTAATAGGATTTTGAATTTCGTGATTTTTAGCCACAACCTGAAATTAGTTGAAGAAATGAAAGGCGGTTGGCCGTTGAGCTAGCAGCATGATATCCTCGATAACCGTTGGCCAAAGTAACCTCTACGTCACCGATCACAAGATCTGAAAGGTGGACTTTACTTTTAGGCTTAGCGAGAACGACAGCAGTCTTTTACCCCTCATTTCAGTTAAATTGATGAAGTAATTATTAACTAATAAATAAAAATAAAATATGTAGCAATGGGATTTTTTTGGGCCCAATTCATACATTGCACAATAGGTTGCGAAGGACCTACAAGCTTGTTTAAGATAATGCCAGCACAATACATGTCAGGAATCTGTGCTGGAGTACAGGCAATTTGAAAGACAAAGTGGATTAAAAAATAGATTATAAATTATTCACTTTTTGTAACGTAAAATACAATCGGAGCGTAAACATTTTTCCCCTGCACATTTGGTAGTATGTACCTAATGTCTTTACTTGGCTGGATAATTCAGAGGACAATTAATATGACTTTTTAAAAGTACTTATATCGATTTCTGTACATATTTTATTGATATTTTTATTACGTCTGTGTATTCTTACTTCACATATTAAGTTATTTGTCTGACCTTGTGGTTAATATGACAAATGATGCAAAGGTCATCCGTTTCTGTGGCCTACGGTTAACTAGGGTGTCATGTGGCCAGCACAACACCCAACCGCCTTAACTTTTCCCCAGGTGCTCATTAGATCTGGGTGCCTAAAAATCCCGAAATTCAAAATCCCAGTCTACACCAGGATTCGAACCCGGGACCCCCAGCTTTACCGCTCAGCCACCGCGCCTTAATACATATTGATCACGTTTATTCATTTTATTATTTAAAATTGGATTATTGAAATATTTTATTATTTTAAAAGGATTTCTGTTGCCTCTTCACAAATGCATATATCCTCTGCCACACTACATCTCAGCATCCATACTTCTCTATACATTGTATGGTTACAGAGTCGCAGTGGTCAACATTCTTACAGAAGTTTTTTTTTCTGCTTCTGCCAGACAATGGGATAATTTATACGAACACAGTGACGTGTCGTTTAAAAAGAGTAACAACAATCCGCTGGTGTCCACATATTGTTACAATTAGACCGGCACCTTCGACGGAGGTCACGATTAGACCCATGCAAGAGCATGGTGGGTAACCCGAAGGTATTGTGGGATCGCTATCGAGCTGTTCTGTATTTTATATTTTCACGACAGACTGACTAATACAGATGTGGAGATATGTACGCTGGCTGAGTGCAAAATTGGCTTTAAGATCTTAGCAGGACATTAGCTTAAACCACAGTACGCTTACAAATGAGATTGCAAATACTGACTGACACTGAATACATGTGAACTTACCGGCTTCATTGCTGTTGCTACTGGTTAGAAAAAACGTTTATTACTCACTTGTAATAACACAACCAACTATTGGAATACAATATTAAGATGCTATGAATCGTGGGAGTAGGTCAGTAAGAGAGTTAGTGAGACAGAGAAAGGGAGAGTTCGTGAGAGCGTGGGTGGTGAGAGTTAGTGAGACAGAGAAAGGGAGAGTTAGTGAGAGCGTGGGTGGTGAGAGTTAGTGAGACAGAGAAAGGGAGAGTTCGTGAGAGCGTGGGTGGTGAGAGTTAGTGAGACAGAGAAAGGGAGAGTTAGTGAGAGCGTGGGTGGTGAGAGTTAGTGAGACAGAGAAAGGGAGAGTTAGTGAGAGCGTGGGTGGTGAGAGTTAGTGAGACAGAGAAAGGGAGAGTTAGTGAGAGCGTGGGGGGTGAGAGTTAGTGAGACAGAGAAAGGGAGAGTTAGTGAGAGCGTGGGTGGTGAGAGTTAGTGAGACAGAGAAAGGGAGAGTTAGTGAGAGCGTGGGTGGTGAGAGTTAGTGAGACAGAGAAAGGGAGAGTTCGTGAGAGCGTGGGTGGTGAGAGTTAGTGAGACAGAGAAAGGGAGAGTTCGTGAGAGCGTGGGTGGTGAGAGTTAGTGAGACAGAGAAAGGGAGAGTTAGTGAGAGCGTGGGTGGTGAGAGTTAGTGAGACAGAGAAAGGGAGAGTTAGTGAGACAGAGAGTTGATAAGATAGATACAGTGCTTTTTTTTTTGTGTAAAAACTTAGGTGCTGGTACTCAGTGATGGATTGCCTAACTTTTAATTACTAATAAATTAATAATAATCTTTAAAATACAATTAATAATTTTTTCCCCACATTGAGAAAGATGCCGTACCTTTGCGTCCCGTCACAAAAAAAGCACTGGACATATATATATATAGATAGATAGATAGTGAGGCAGAAAGAGATAGAGAAAAAGTTAGTGAAACAGATAGAGAGAGTGTGTGTGAGAAAGAAAGAGTGGACAGCCTTCAAACTTGTCCTTATCCTCTTGTTCTACAGAAAGAGAAATGAAGAACCAAAACATTGGAGATAAAAATGGGGTCAAACCAGTTTATTAAACAAATGGCATAAACAATTGTGTGTGAATAAAACATAGAAAGTGTCTAGGCTTACAGCTCGTGGGCCCGAGTATGAAACCTGCCCCGCGTCCACGTACTACTGAGGTCGCCTCTGATAACAAACTATTACCCACACTAATAAAAAAATTACACACATATTTGCAGCATCAATTACAAAAAGTGGTCAGTTGGTAACCCTCTGGTATAGAGTGGTGTATGAACTATGAACGAATGTGATAAAACGAAAACAACAACATTATATAGGATTTTTGCAAACCTTGTAACACTGTCTGTCTGTTATAGAATCTGGAACACGTTTTTTCTATTATTTCCCATTCTTGGATCAAGTTGAAACTTTGCATAAGTATTCATTGTCAATGGCATCAATAAAAAAAAAACCAATTAGTTAATTAATTAATTTGTGGCAATTAATTAATTTTGTTTTATTTAGAAAAAGGGAGATAAATCTTACAATACTGTAGTAATTGTGCGATTGTTTGTCATATATCCCTTTTTTAAAAAGTATTTTTTATAGTTTGTTTTCTTGTTTACCATCTGCTGAAAACCTAGCCACACACACAAAAAGTGATAACCTAATTAAACATTTTTGGTTGCACATGGAAACAGACAAAAAAGACAATGCAGTTTTTAAAAAAATGCACTCATCACTCATGTTACAACGTATCAAAGACAAACTTATAAACTGGTCTGGGCCTAAATATAGATCTCGTTAAAAACACGTGTATGTTTATCTTCATAAATGTAGAAGTCATATCTCACAAAACATTGTTGGCCATTGAGATTGCTAATGAAAATCAATTTTCCTATTCCAACATTGTTTAATACCCAAGAAACGCCTGAAACTAGCAATAGCAGCCACTCACTTTGATTGTGACATATTTAAACAACACATTTCTAACCTCTACATTCTTTGGTTTTGAAATAGACGCCATCCACCGCCAACTCCTCCCCATTTTTTTTAAATTTGTTAAAATGTTCTCCATCGTTGTATTCCCTTAAACAGAAATAAACCCTCTGTAGTGTCTACAAAAAGTAAAAAAGTATTCCATTCTAACCATTATTGAACTATACACTATTTGATGTCTACTGCTGTATCGAAGAATGCTACGTCTGCTGTAATATCAGGGCTTGCTTCGTCTGCTGCAGTATCGAAGAAGGTTACGTCTGCTGCAGAATCGAAGAAAGCTACGTCTGCTGCAGTATAGAAGAATCAAAGTCATAGTGGAATCGGAAAAGTACAATCTGATGAATACCCACTCTCCAGTTTACGCTATCTTGTAATCTATTTAAGTACTTATGTCTTGTATTTTGTCTTGTGGTGCTATCATAGAGCCCTTGCGAACTGAAGAATCCATTTTGAACATTATTTGGACTTTTTTTTTTCGCCTTGGCATTTAAGGACGTTCATGTCCATTCAATCCACATTCTCTTTGTCTCAGTTTCTCTCTCTCTCTGTCTCAGTTTCTCTCTCACTCTCTCCTTCTCTCTATTTTTCCCTGTTGACGAGAGCTCCAGCCGCTTGGTTGCTGTGTGGGCGATACAACACAAAATTCTTGATTGTTGGAGTCGAATCCAAAAATGTTAAGATTTTTCGTGCAGCCCGTGTACAAAATGCGAAAGATTTGATAAGCGTTGCATCTTATTACATAAAATATTTCTGCTCAATTTTCAGCACTGGAGAATCTAATAGTTTGAATCTTTTGCTTGAAGACAAAGTAATTTTGATTATTTAGTTGGCAGCAATTTTTGAATATGGTGTCCTTGACATTGCTTATTTCGTTTATTTCTTTCAAATCTCCCAATCTTCCTCTGTTCATTCCTTAGGCCTATGTTTTTCTTTTGGCTTCATTATATTGACGCTGTAGTGATGACATACATTTCGCGTCCTCTTCTTTTTCTTTCTTATTGAATTTTTTTAAAATAAAGAAGTTGGTTTGGGGCAAAGCCCATATTTATATATATTTACTTTTTAACAAACTATTTATAAAACATGAATTAAAAACACCTATTTTAACATTCAAACAGTAACCTGTTTGGTAGTACAGGCCCTCCCTGACTGTGTACATCGAATGGAGAGAGGAACTATGGGAAGGGTATGGCCTAAATTGTGCTGATGTGCCATCAAATCTAAATCCTTCATACAGATGGCAAACCGAATATTTAAAATTAAACTTTTAGTGTGAAAATCCCCAATAGCGCTGTAGTGGAGAATAATTCCATCATGCACAGTTATACAGGTCAGTGTTCAATATATCATGTAATAACAGATTGTTATGTCGAACATGAACAGTGGATTATTAGATATCTACATAGAATTAGTTATCATCAAATGAATATGGATTTGTAATGATTTGTCTAAAAACAATTATAGTATTGAGATTGTAGAGTCTATTAATCATCAAGCCCATGGAATCATTTTTTAAAAAGATATACCCCCATGTGTATTTGTTCAAAGTTAGAAAAATATTGTCATGATCAAGGCCGCGGTGATTGAACAGCAAATGAAGAAAATAAAAATGGCCAACAGGATGTTACTCGGAGGCGTTGACTCTTCCGGTTCAAGGTTGTTGCTCATTTTGTCAAGGTTGTATTCATCCGAGTCCGCTCTCATCACTGAAATGTATTATTTAAAAGATAAGAAAATGTAAATGAATACAAGCAATCAGGGCCAGATCTAAGTATGCGGAGGCCCCGAGGCAGAAATTTTATGGAGACCTCTACACTTTTTCAAAAGCTTTAGTACAAATTCACTATCAATAATAAAAAAAATATGTAAAAGCACGCGCCATATTTAAAAGAAATAAATTAAAAAGCTAATATCTAAAAATAATCGCCATAATTAGAAGAAATAAATTTTTAAAAAAAATCTAAAAACAATCGCCAATCAAAAAATCGCCATAATTAGAAGAAATAAAAAAAGAAACCAATATCTAAAAACAATCACCATAATTAGAAGAAATAAATAGAGTAGTATTAAATTGAATCTATTTTCCTACTTTAAAAGAAATACATTTTTATATTTTCGAGACAGCAAACAACAAAGTGTAAGGCTCTAACAAGACATCTTTGGCACACATACATTTACTTGTGTATTTATTCGCCTATTAGCTATTCAAGTTTATAGATTCATACCCAGAGTTTGTGTCCTAGGTACAAAATGACTTAGTTCGTTACGCTAGTAAAAGAAAAGAACACAAGTAAAATCTAAAACTGAGTAAGGCAATAAAAGTGTTAAGACTTACCTAAGACTCGAGACGCGAAGTAATTGTAGGCGACATGCAAAATCTCCAGAAAAACGAAAGTTCCCGCCCACACGGCCACCGTTCTCTCCCCAAACTGTCTCATCTCATAAGTGAAGTCAGTAATTTTGTAGGCATTGATTATAGCGGCCGCTGGAAGGTGTGAAAAGATAATTAAAATATCAAGAAGACCACATCAAGATCACAACAACAACAGGATTCCACCAACGGCCACAAGATCACATCACCTGCAAGATTCCAATCACAACCAAACGATTCCATTAACAACAACAAGATCATATCAACAACAAGATCACATCAACAACAAAATCATATCAACAACAACAAGATCATATCAACAACAATATCATATTAACAACAACAAGAGTATATCAACAACAAAATCATATCAACAAATACAAGATCACATCAACAACAACAAGATCACATCAACAAGATTATATCCATAGCAACAAGATCACATCAACAATAAGATCATATCAACAACAAGATCATATTGACAACAACAAGATCACATCAACATCAAGATCATATAAACAGCAATATCATATCAACAACAACAAGAGTATATCAACCAATTCAAGTCAAAAGTCTATGTCGGAGAACATTACGATGCGCAGGGTGTAAAAACAACAACAAAAAGGTGTTCTAGAAAGAGAGAAAGAAAGAAGGAGATATATATAGAGAGATAAGAAAAGAGAAAGAGAGCTGGCCTTTCATTTTATTGTAACAGATTCAATAATTCACAGGCTCATAGTTATGTTAAAGGGGTCGTTAAAATGTGGCCCGTTTATTGAAAATCAAAACCAAAAGAGAGGGGATGTTTCTGCCCTACTAAACAACATAAAGTCTGGGAACAAATCAACGGGTGTAGCCGGTGTACAATGCTAGTTCTTACATATACGAAGTAATAACTAATAATAATAAATAGAAGGAAGGTCTATACAGCAGACTAAGTCGTTGTTCATCAGAGTCTGTTTAACTTCCTTGTCTCTGCTTGTCTTCTGCAAGCTGGGGCGTCGCAACCATGGGGCAAAGGGATTCTTGCACCCAGGCCCACGACCAAATAGAGGCCCCCTTTTTTTTTTTGAAGTGTCTTATTCAGATTATACTTTCACTTACAATAACGCACAAGATAAACCTGTAAACTCATCACATCCAAGGTTATCCGACAATGGCCTAGTTGTGGCAAAATATGTAGGTCACAGCGGGGGCTGCGTACCCACGGGAAATGCTGCACTCCTCATTAATCTTCGGACTCCAAAACAAGCCTTATTGCATAGTTCAGAATCATTTGCACTGTTCATTGTATTATACCCTCCGCAGTTCACAAATTATACATTCATTGTTACATATAGGCCTATAGGAGAGTTAAGAAGTTTTTAGATCGAGATACAGTTCTCAATGTGTATCAAGATTGTACATCCGAAATTGTTCATGTTACTTATTACCTTTTGGCTTTGTATGTACTGTGTGTGAAATAATCACATACGGACTGTAAATAATCTAAATGTTTCAGGTTCCTACATAAATATAACTTAGCAATTTTTGCCTAATCATAATAATTGCATATATTTTTTTTAAGAGCGTTGGTAATGCATCTAAAAAAAATTATCATTATTTTGAAATTTTATGTTAACATATTTCTGTATATATAAAAAAGCAGTTACAAAAAAGATGTAACTTTTTTTTAACATTAGTTTAATGAGGTATGAAATCAATTACAGGGAGGTAATTCTAAAATTGCTAAATAAGCGTTTCTTTGATTTAAAGATGTTAAAATAAAAATACAAAATAATTAATAAAACAATAGTTCAAAAGCATACAAGATCTTCCATTGGATACAAATCTATAATTATTTCATCGTCATTTCTTCATTTAGTATTACGGCATGTACTTACGTGCTAAGATACAGTAATTAATATGATGAGTTAATACTTCTTTGACCTTTTATAATGATCAAGTAGCATAAACCTATATCTAATTAATCTCTCATTTACGCTCCTTGGGACAGAGGGGTGGGATCAACGTAGAATAAATGCCTCACACCTGGTCATTTGTTGTAGAGTAGAGTTGAGCTTGTAAAGGGTTGAAGCTTAATAGGCGTGGGGACAAGTAATAACTAATAATAATAAATAGAAGGAAGGTCTATACAACAGACTAAGTCGTTGTTCATCAGGGTCTATTTAACTTTCTTGTCTCTACTTGTCTTCTGCAAGCTGGGGCGTCGCAATTATGTAAAGTTAAATGCTTAATAGGTGTGGGGACATTGAAATATAAAGAACGGTTGCGCCAGGGACTTGTCGAGTAAAATTACAAAGAAAAGCGGGTCTGAGCAGACCCTTTGACTAGGGCCACCCTATTTACTTTGACTAGGGCCACCCTATTTACTTTGACTTGGGTCACCCTATTTACTTTGACTAGTGTCACTCTATTTACTTTGAATAGGGTCACCCTATTTACTTTGACTAGGGCCACCCTATTACTTTGACTTCAGTCACCCTATTTACTTTGACTAGGGTCACCCTATTTACTTTGACTAGGGTCACCCTATTTACATTGACTAGGGCCACCCTATTACTTTGACTAGGGTCCCCCTATTACTTTGACTAGTGTCACTTTATTTACTATGACTATGGTCACCCTATTTACTTTGACTAGGGTCACCTTATTTACTTTGACTAGGGCCACCATATTACTTTGACTGGGTCACATTTTACATAGGCTAGGGCCACCCTATTACTTTGACTAAGGCCATCCTATTTAATTTGACTAGGGTTACCCTATTTACTTTGACAAGGATCACCCTATTTACTTTGACTAGGGCCACTCTATTACTTTGACTAGGGCCACACTATTACTTTGACTAGGGTTACCCTATTTACTTTGACAAGGATCACCCTATTTACTTTGACTAGGGCCACTCTATTACTTTGACTAGGGCCACACTATTACTTTGACTTGGGTCACCCTATTTACTTTGACTTGGGTCACCCTATTTACTTTGACTAGGGCCACCATATTACTTTGACTAGGGCCACCCTATTACTTTGACTAGGATCACCCTATTTACTTTGAATAATGTCACCCTATTTACTTTGACTAGGGTCACCCTATTTACTTTGACTAGGGCCACCCTATTACTTTGACTAGGGCCACCCTATTACTTTGACTAGGGCAATCCTATTTACTTTGACTAGGGCCACCCTATTACTTTGACTAGGGCCATCCTATTTACTTTGACTAGGGCCACCCTATTTACTTTGACTAGGGTCACCCTATTTACATTGACTAGGGCCACCCTATTACTTTGACTTGGGTCACCCTATTACTTTGACTAGTGTCACTCTATTTACTTTGAATAGGGTCACCCTATTTACTTTGACTAAGGTCACCCTATTTACTTTGACTAGGGCCACCTTATTACTTTGACTAGGGCCACCCTATTACTTTGACTTGAGTCACCCTATTTACTTTGACTAGGGTCACCCTATTTATTTTGACTTGGGTCACCCTATTTACTTTGACTAGGGTCACCCTATTTACTTTGACTAGGGTCACCTTATTTACTTTGCTAGGGCCACCCTATTACTTTGACTTGGGTCACCCTATTTACTTTGACTAGGGCCACCATATTACTTTGACTAGGGCCACCCTATTACTTTAAGGGTCACCATATTTACTTTGACTAATGTCACCCTATTTACTTAGACTAGGGTCACCCTATTTAATTTGACTAGGGCCACCCTATTACTTTGACTAGGGCCACCTTATTTAATTTGACTAGGGCCACCCTATTTACATTGACTAGGGCCACCCTATTTACTTTGACTAGGGTCACCCTATTTACTTTGACTAGGGCCATCCTAATGACCCTATTAACTTTGATATAGGCCTTCTTATTCAATTCACCTAGGTCCTCCAAATAAATAAGGCCAGCCCTGATGTATGTGTTATTTAATGGCCTATCAAATGTAGACTTTGACAATGATTTAATAGCCCTGATACCCCTGTTTGGATAATTTTTTGTCCAATAATTTTCTTTTTTGTTTTCTTATCTTGTACTAGACTTGTACTGTACTTATTTACTTGGTCTTGAGTGGAGCATCAATAAACAAAATATCAATAAGTAGATCCACTACTACTTTTTATTTGCCCTATCTCGTTCTCACCTGCAATTATCAATGCTGCTGTGCCCATCAGCTTGTGGAAAAAGTTGAAAAGCGGTCGAATTTTGCTGTCCAGTCCGGGCCGGAGCAGACCCGAGAGGACCTGGGCGCAGACAAGAGCTACAACTGTGAAACCTAAACACATGTGGGTGTATGCAGACTCGTCCTAGCGTTTTAAAGATATGACAAGAAAAATATGAAAATGCTTAAAAAACAAACAAACAAACAACAAGGCATATAGAAAGTGTAGCTAAATCATTTTTTTTTGGGTCAGTCAAATAATTAATAACAATAATAATTCTCTGCGATTACAAATAATTTTATCAATCGTATTTTGTTTGGCAAAATTTCACGCATTTAGTCTTTTCAATAAGCTGTGATTCTATCACTTGTCTGGTCCAGTTGGGAAGGCTAAGAAGCGGGTATACAGTTCTAAAAAATGTTAAACGACCTGAATCCGAACTCGAAGGCTCAAGCCTCCTCGAGCCTTCTTACGGTAACGTATTAACCACTGTGCCAGCGAAGTGCTTATGAAAATAGAATATTTTATAGTTATCTATTGTTATTTTCAAACTTAAAAGTGGCATCTTATTTGTCTCTGCAAAGTATAAGGGGCACTAATTCAACTTATACAACCAACCACATCAGCTGAGTATAATGTCTTCCCATTGTTTGAAATCAAACAAAATGATTAATTATCAATAGTTAATTAACTTAAAAAAGAAATTGATTGTTTCTTTGTCAGGTAAAAGAAATAGTTATACCTTATTTTTTTCAATTGATTTTTGCTTTATCAGTTATGAGATAATTGTAAGGGATGTATGTAAATTAGTTGTACATGTTTCTCTTGGTCTTACACTGCTATCTGCGATACGTCCTTAAATGTCTTTCTGTGATTGTTTGACAGATTATCTCCCTTATTGTTTTATGTTAAAGTTTTGCTACGTCTTGTATGATGGCGAGCCAAGTTGACTAACATGAAACATAAAAACGATAACTCTTCCAGAAAAATTAGGAACTATTAAAACATTTCACCGTGCTGAAATTTCCACTGATATTTCGTTGATCTGGCGTCCTACTGTTTCTGACATTAAGGAAAATAGGGAGAAAAAAGATTGAAGATCTCACAAAGACAAAAATTTAAATCGAGCGATTAGCCCCAATTAGAGGAACCTCTTTCTTTGAAGCCTATTGTTAGTATTGAATATCATGTTACATCCAAATTAGAATGTTCATAGGTATACGGTTTAATCATTTCAAGTACAGACTGCCTTTGGAAGTTTGAAGTTTTTTTAGTAATCCGACACAACCCTTGTCCAGAGGCTGTCAGACTATTAAATATCAACTGTAATTACAACAGCAATGTCGACTTCCTGCTGCCGATTCAGTGATTGTAAATAGAAAAGAATCTAGCAGGCATCACGGAAAAAAAATATTTTTTTTTGTTTTTTTTTTAGATAATTCTGCACCTACAATCCAGGGATTGTAGTAACTAGATAAGTTTATATTAAAATTTTTAAAGCTTAAGCAGCGAATTCATTTAAAGTAAACAAACATTGCACTGACCTGTGTAATTTTTCCATCTAATTTGACCAGTACTAGGACGAGTCCAGCTACTGTTAGAAGGAATGTCATAATCGCTGAGATTCTGTGAATCTGTATTCAACAAAACACTTGATTCTTAGTAAAAAAAGCACGATTAGAAGCTAAATATTTGGAAATGTGTTGCATAAGAATAACAGACGGTAAAAGTTGGTTGACAGATTACATACAAAAAAACAATATGACATTACGATGATTCTTGGTGTTGAGACTCAAACGAAGATTAGACTAGTTTGGCATCCTAGTAAGAATGTCAATTTAATCTTCCATCTTGAGAACATGGACCATTGAGATAAACAGGATACATGCATGAACAAGCGTAAACATTAATTTAAAAAAGTTACGTGACAAAGCATGTGTAAAAAAAAGAGCCCAATAAATGAAACAATCACAGCTCGTGCAACTACATTAAAGATATAAAATAATCATTGTTTTAATCATTGTTTTGATTATTATTTTAATCATTGTTTTTGTCATTGTTTTCCTAAAAACTTAAGGTATATGAAAGAGTTAAAAGAGACCTATAGCTTACGTGAAACCAAATTTTAATTCCACAGAATTTCTTGTCGTTAAATCCTTCTTTGTAGTATCTGGCCATGATGATTGCCAATCCAGCGAAACCCAACCAGGCCACAGCCATCAGGGAAGCTGAAAATAATGTGTGATTTCTTCTTTCAGACATTTACCATTGTTAACAATGGTAGCAAACAGGAAAACCAAGATAAGAGAAATCACAACCTATCTGGCAACTCACGACAGAAAGAAAAAATACAAATATAATAATTCCTTCTAGTTTGTTAAAAAAAAAATTAAACAAAAAAATTTCATATTTTATTTGTCATTGAAACAAAATATTGGCTTGTACCCAATAACATAAAAAGCATCTATGAGGTAAAAAAAAACTTTATTTTCCATAATTTTTCTCTTGGGGTAAGGAGCCTAATGGAGGGTCTTTTTGCCCCAGGTGTGAGGGAGACCCGTTTTCAACTTCTTACATTTTATGCAATAATTTTTAAATGCTTTGACGCAAAATTATTTTTAAAACTAATTTGTAAAGTAGACATATTGCACTACTTGAAAAATAAATTTAAGCTACAAATATATTAAAAACTTTGCTTTAACAGGCCATAGAAGCTTGGGTGCGGGGGGTGCTTTTTGCCCCACGTTACTCTACTCATGATTAAAGAATTCAATAAATAAAGGTACCGTCTTCTAAGCTTGGGTCTATGGGCCTTATGTCCACCATAGAATTTTATTTAGGCTACTCAGAGTAGATTTATACATTCGCCGAAACAGGATTTTGGGGTGGGGGTGTCTCCGTTTTTTTAAACTACCATTCATTAGTTATTAGGAGCAAAATAATTGCTTTTACAAAAGTTTGTCAACTGTATAAAGGAGGAAATGTCTTTAATTAAAAAAACAAAACAAAACTTGTTCTTATGTTACTTTTTTTTTATAATTAATTGCAATTAACGTTTTCGGTCTAATTTTCCTATCTTCAAAATAAATAAATAATAATAATTTTAGACAGTAGCCTATGTTGTAGAATGATGATGAACCAATCCCTACCATGTGCTCTGATCAACCTTGGCATGACGCTACCTCGATGAATTTTGTTCTCTGTAAAATCCACACTATCCTCTGATACAAAAGGCATCTCTGTATGGTAGGCGATGACATCCGTTACTGCAATCAAGACGAACATAAAATATAGTTTTTTCACATCTTGCGTCATAACAAGCAATATTACATTTCCAACGAAAAAGTTCAGTCATGGTTTTAAAAGGGAAAAACATTTATACAGCATATTATAGAAACGTTAAGGTTATTTGTAACGAGATTTATGAACAAACAAACAGAAAGTTATCAAATTGTGCTAAATTTTGCGTTTTGTTTTTAAAATTTATCTGATGCTATTATAGATTCTCACCAAATGGCGGGAAAACTATAAATAGGGTAACCTTTCGGAGTATCCGGAAGTACGGAATACAGGAAATGTTCTGTTTATTTAGTTGGCTATGCTGAGTACAATTTTGTGACCAATTAGTATTTGGAGGGTTAAGTAAATTTTAAGATTTACCCCCATACCATTGTTTCTCAAACTTTTGACCTCCGTGTACTCTTTGTGATGGATGCCAGTCTGTCTTGCATCCAACTGTTGATGCTTGTCAGATTATGACAGATTACTCAGCAAATGTATGAGTTTCTTGTTCGGGTGTATTTTTCAGTGTAGTTAACTAACAACACAGACGAACAACATCGATTTAACAAGTAGAGAGATGAGTCCGAAACACTGATGGACAAGATATTATTTAATCCACGAAAAGGCCACAGTCTAAGTCACTGTCAATAAAACACATCTTTACCCTATAGAATCCTATCGCTGATTTTCTGTCTCTTAAGAAGCCTCCAACCCAACTAAGTCAATGCGTCACTAGTCCTGTTCAATATATGTCTACTATGGTGCGTCTCTACCTAACTAAAATATAAACTAAGTGCCTAACACCTTTTATAATTTTTGTAATGCTGAGTACCCCCACCCCCATCCCCACATTTTAATTTATTAACAAAACATAATAAATGGGTAATTCAAAAAAATCAGCATAGTTAATGAGATGCAACGTGTACCCCTCCAAAGTCTTCCCGTGCCACTAAGGGTACGTGTACCCCACTTTGGGAAACACAGCCCTATACCGACAATGAAATAAATGAGTCAAAATAAACTATAAGTAATGATGCCATTAGATGTACTTTGCCCTTCATTCCCAATCCTTTTGCAAGATGTGTACGTTCTTCAGCTTCTAAAACAGAATTTGCATATTATGTCAGAATAGACATATTCTTAGCTGAGTAGTTGGTAGCGTGTAAAGATTCATGTAAAAAGTTCACCTAGCGTGGCTCATGGTCAAAGACAAATAAAAACGATGGAACAAATGATTGGATTAAATAACTGTTAAAGTCAGCGACCAAGAAAACAATGAAGACATGATAATTTGTGTTATTCTCTCCCTTACCAATATAATATAATATATAATATAATAATAATCTAATATAAAAAGTCAGCAATCTATAATATTTTCTACAGTGACACTATATCTAGATATTCTATCAAGCTAGTAAAACTGCGAATAGATATTTAATAATTGTGTAGTTAAACTGCGAATACATATTTAATAATTATAGGGTAAAACTTCGAAATGATATCTACTAAACTATAGGAGGGCCATTTTATGTCTATGTATAGGGCCTATTGTAAATTTGCGAAATGATATTTAGTAGTAAAACTACGAAATAATGTTAACCAAAAAGCTAGTAAACTGCAAAATATTAACAGTACTATATTTTGAATGAACTATTTCCTTTAAAACGATGCCCTATGGAAGTTGGAGTCTAAAGTAGCCTATTTGTTATAAATATTGTTTCTCCTTTCATTCTCAAAAAAATTAATTAATGCCCTTTGCAAAACAAATAAACTTCACAGCTAAAAAAGATCAATGACTAAAGTGAGCCATGTCTATCAATCTACCTACAGGTGTAGCGTAGCTCTACCTACAGGTGTAACCTACGTCTACCTATAGGTGTAGCCTAGATATACCTACAGGTGTAGCCTAAGTCCACATATAGGTGTAGCCTATGTCTACCTACAGGTGTAGCCTAGATATACCTACAGGTGTAGCCTAGATATACCTACAGGTGTAGCCTATGTCTTTCTATAGGTGTAGCCTATGTCTACCTACAGATATAGCCTAGATCTACGTACAAGTGTAGCCTACATCTACCTATAGGTGTAGCCTATGTCTACCTACAAGTGTAGCCTAGATCTACCTACATGTGTAGCCTATGACTACATACAGGTGTAGCCTAGATCTAACTACAAGTGTAGCCTACGTCTACCTACAGGTGTAGCCTACGTCTCCCTATAGGTGTAGCCTATGTCTACCTACAGGTGTAGCATAGATCCACCTACAGGTGTAACCTATGTCTACCTACAGGTGTACGTCTTGCCCCAGGCTATGAAGACAAACAACTTCTCCCTGGTGTTGAACGTGAAAGGTGTGGGCGGATAGTCGCCAAACTCTTCCAGGACAACGTTCATCTGTTCTGAGATGGGTTTGGTAAAGCGACACATGATGGTGCCATCGATCTTAGCTGCTTCTAGATTGGTCAGATTGTTCTGTGGAAAATTTATACGATTCTATCATTCTACAATTTTTTAAACAGTATGTAGGATTATATTTAACCTAAAACGTAATAATAATAATAATAATAATAATAATAATAATAATAATAATAATATTGTTTTTCTTGTTGTAAATCGTCATTGCGATTTAAAAAAAAAAGGATAAAACCTCCTTTTGATATCTTATAGAGCGATTGTTTTGCTCTTAATAACTAAGGAATGTTAGATTTTAAAAAGGAACATTTGTTACCCCGGTACAAACCCCGAGAAAAAATAATCCAGGCTAAGCCAAAGTTTAAATCTGCTCAACTTTATAATAGTCTAATCATCTAGTCGGTGCGCAAAATATTCTCGAATGCATAAGGCCTACATGCGGAAATACTCGAAGACGTCGTCTGTTCAAGATAAATATTTTGTAATTCTCTAACCAATTTAAAATTTGTTTCTTTATATACATAAAAAAAAATATAACGGTCAATTTGAGACTCCCCAGTCTGGTCAAAGAGCTAGCAATTCCTTTCCGAACGATATACATCAAAGTGTCAAATTTCTAAGAAAATCGTAAGAGCAGTTTTCGAGAACCGTGTTCACCCAGGTTCCCTGAATGGTATTGTAAAAATGATTTTAAAGGGATTGCGACCTACACACTAAATCATAATTTGAAAACTTTTATAGTTTATTATAATAAAAATAAGCTTCTAATCCGTGGTCGAAGATAAACGCAGTCTACTTTGCTATGAAATCGAAGATTCTTTGAAATACAGTTTTGCTTTGAAAAGCCTATTACACTCAAGGCACGGGTACAACACTACTGTATTGTTTTTGTGTTGAATGCATACTGAGATATAATATTTTTTACAAAGCTTATATCAATTCACGCTGTTTGTCTGTCTGACAGGTCAAAAGTTTGTACACGTTATTTCTTCCACACCTATTGTCGGATCAAATTGAAACTTTGCCAAACTATTTATTGTCTTAGACAATACACGAATCAATACAGAAATTATCAGTTAGTGAATTAGTTATTTTGATTAATACAAGGGAAATTAATCCTTCAGTATTCACAAATACGCCTAAATATGTAGGATTTCGCCCCCTTAGATAATGGTACACGTTATTTCTCCCACAGCCATTCACGGATCAAGTTACAACTTTAAACAATTATTTATTCTACCTAAAGAAACATGAATCAATTAAAAAATGAACAAATTAGTATATTAATTATTGGTATTCAATTCCATTGTTTAATATCGATTATTGGAGAAACTTCATTATTGAGATACTGTTGTAAGTGCATAGTTATGATGAACAACTTAAAATTGTTTTAGGCTATGAAACTACCATCCATGCTGCTTAGTAATTGTATAGTAGAGATATAGTATTTTAATTAGATATAAGAACGATATGTATATATAAGCCACAAACCTTTGGTTCCCGGATGTTGTATTTGATTGCCTGGTTGGCTGCAAAGTTAAAACCATTTTGTATATTCACAGTGTCAAACAGAGTTGTGCAACTGATTGTTTGGTCGTCTCCCTTTGTAGTAGAGAAATCAACTCCGTAATTATTTTAAAAGTTTAATCCTTTGAGTTATATTTTGTTTTGAAACTATAACTCCTATGACAGACCAAAGAGACAAAAGAATATGGAAATATATGGAATATAGAAAGAGGTAGAGAGTTGGATTCGACCAAAGGAAACGAGGGGAAGACAGTATCAAAGAATGGACAAGTCTACCATTCAAAGCGACTCTACTTCTAGCAAAAGAAAGAGCAAGGGTTAGCAGATCATGTGTGGTGCTATTTTGGAGTAAGTGTGTGTGTGTGTTTCTATGGTGACGGTGAGAAGAAATTAGCAACTGGTTAGTAGCTATGCAGTGTGAATGATGCAAGATAAGCGGCACAATCGTAAGCTAACTTGGGCACACCAGACGAGACCAGAATACCAGATTGAAAAGACGTTTCTTTTTGTTTGATTGTTGTTGGTTTGTTTTTTTTTGTAGAGAGTAAGATTTTGTTTAAAATACCATTTTATATTCTAACTAAAGTGTCACATCTCATTTCATCTCATGTTGAATTGCTCTATATTCTAATAAAAGTTCTATTTAGTAAGAAGTTATTCATGTAATTTAAGTTTTATAAGTTAAGCTATAATACGCATACAGCGGTTTATAGTCTACCAGCAGTTTTGATGTGAACAACCCTAAACTACAGGTGCCCAAACGGTGCAAAAGACTAAGGAACGGGGTAAAAGTGGAGGAATGTAAAAACATATCAGAAAGAGAGAGAGAGGGGTGGGCAAAGAAGAGAAATATAAAAGAGAAAAGAAGATGAGAGAAAGAGAGAAGAAATGAGAATAATAGATTGATAAGAGGAGAGATTATAAAGAGAAATGAGAGAAGTGACAGAAGTTGAAAATGAGTAATATAGGGAGAAATAAGAGAAGAAAGAGCTATATCAGAGAAAAAAAATGAATAGAGTAGCTCTTATAAATGAAGAGATAAAGAGGAGAAAAAAAGAGTAGAGACAGACTGAAAGAGAGACAGAGAATAACAGAGAAAAAGAGAATGAAGATATACATTCAAAAAGACAAAGAGATGTGGATAGTAGAAAAAGTAAGTACACCATATCTATTATAAGATTTGACGAAGATATAATCAAACAGAAGCGACAATAAAATTTTGAACTATACTACATCAAATAACAGAATATTGTCTTTTAGAAAGAAGAATGGGTCATTCTACGTTATTTTGTAACAGTTCACTGTGAAGTTTCAATCCTACCATGAGTGCATCATGGGACAGCCCCATCGACACGTAGCCCTCAGCTTTGGCCATCATCTCGAAGCTGATCGTGCTGTCGTTGGTGTTCATCTTGTAAGTGAGGCCGGCTTTACAACTGTCGGCGCCGCTGCAGTATCGTGGGTAGAGCAGACATCCTTTGGTTTCTCCGCATTCGTCCCAGTTGATTAAGGTCATAGCGGGGCTAATTGTGTTCGTCTGAAATGAAGAATTATAAGAATTAGTGGTTCATAAAATTGTTTGTAAAAATGTTTTACATGTTTCGAATGTTCCTAGTCCAAACCTCCCGCAGGTCGACAGAGATGGCAGCAGGCAGGATGTGAATCAGGGACCATCGAGAAGTTCGAACGACAGTCCAGCGAGCATACCGCATGACCAGGCAGCCACCCACTACTCTTTGTAATGCTCGCTAGACATTTAATTATAAAACCAAGAGTTGTATAAATTAGGGATCTAGTAACATACAAAACGAAAGTATATATTTTGTTCGTCCATAGTGGTTCGATGATGACCACTTTGTCATCCAGGGGGCTGAGGGCTTTGCAATGGGGTTTTGTGCCTCCTCATGTGGCTGGTGAGACCTATGTGAGCCCGGAATGTTCGGCTGCACACTGGGCAGGTTATTCCAGCTTAAGCTAGTGTCACTGGTCTTGCTTTTCTTCTCTGGCGTTTTTCTTCTGCCAGCGTTGTTCTCTTTTTCTCAGAAACCTGAGCGCCAGTTTTTATAGCGCGACGCCATGGTGCTCTGTCATGTGCCTCTGTGACTCTGTCTCCCAGGTGGCTGGGTCTATGCTGAACGCCTTCAGAGAAGCTTTGAGGGTGTCCCTGAAGCGCTTTCTTTGACCGCCTTGAGATCGCTTTTTTTCTCTTAGTTGGCCATACAAGAGTCGTTTAGGGATGCGGCGGTCTTCCATTCTGCAGACTTGTCCTGCAGCTGGGATGCATCAGGATTGTGTAGATGCTTTGCAGACCCGCTCTTCGAAGGACTTCAGTATCTGGTATTTTGTGTTGCCATTTGACATTCAGTAATTTTCTTAGACATGTCATGTGGAAGTGGTTCAGTTTCTTTGCATGTTTTCTGTCCACTGTCCACGTTTCTGAGGCATAGAGCAATGTAGGGAGGATGACGGCTGGATAGATCCCTAGCTTTGTATTTGTGGTGATACCACGTCTGTTCCAGACATTTTTAGAGTCTGCCATAGGATGCACTGGCCTTGGCGATACGCAGGTCGATTTCATTATCGATCTTTCCGTTTCTGGTGAGTGTGCTGCCAAGATATGTGAATCTGTCCACTGCGTTATATCATGTCCATTTATTTTGATGCTTGGATCCGGGTAGGCTTTCCCTGGAGCAGGAAAATATAAGACATCAGTCTTTTTTGTGTTAATGGTAAGGCCAAAGTCTGAGCATGCTCTTGAGAAGTCACTGACGATGCTCTGCAGATCATTTTCAGAGCTGGCATTTAGGGCGCTGTCGTCAGCAAATAGCAAGTCACTGATTACTGCTGATTTTATTTTTGATTTTGCTTTGAGTCGCCTCGGGTTGAATAGGCCACCATCAAATCTGTATGCTATATTTATCTCGATGTTTTCTCCATCTGTGAATGCATCTGTCAGCATAGCAGAGAACATGATACTGAACAGTGTAGGTGCTAGTACACAGCCTTGTTTTACCCCGTTTGATACTTCGAAGTGCTCTGATGGTTCTCCACTTTCCTGGACACGAGCCTTCATGCTATCATGAAATAGTCTCACCATGGTTATGAATTTTTGTGGACAACCATATTTTGACATAATCGTTTAGAGTCCTTCTCTGCTAAAAGTGTCGAATGCTTTTCTTAGGTCGACATATATTGAGAAGAGGTCAGTATTTTGTTCTTGGCATTTTTCCTGGAGCTGCCTTGCCGCAAAGATCATGTCAATGGTTCCACGCTCTTTTATAAAGCCGCACTAGCCGTAGTAGACCATGTTCTAAGTGTTGCATGAGCCGATTTAGTAAGATGCGTGCGATGATTTTCCCAGCAATAGAGAGAAAAGATATTCCTCTGTGGTTGTCGCAGATTTGGCGCTTTCCTTTTTGCTTGTACAGATGGACTATGGTGGCATCTTTTAAGTCTTGTGCTATTGGCTCTTGTTCCCACATAATTAAGAACAGCTCATGTAGTCTTTCAATCAGGGCTAATCCACCATTTTGTATACCTCTGCGGGAATGGAGTCAGTAATTCAGTATAAAGACGTGCCAATAGCTTGTAATTGTGTCATACAAAATATCGATTGGGAACATGTGTTTTTACAAAGCTCATTCTGTCTCCCTGGTAATAAGTTTGAATGTTTTTTCACCCATTTCCCTTTCTCGGATCAAGTTAAAACTTTGCACAATTATTTATTAAACATGACAAGACATGAATCAATCAAAAATTCCATATATTTGAAAAAAGTGGCTGGGAGTGAAACCGAGCCCGAGATGAGCGTGCTGATGATGCAATAGTTTCTGTTATAGGTAAAGAATTTTATAGATATAAAATTTATTGTCTGGAGGAGCGGTGGCTGAGCGGTAAAGCGCTTGGCTTCTGAAATGTGGTCCCGGTTTCGAATCTTGGTGAAGACTGGAGTCGAGGTGGCTGAGTGGCCACCCTACCACCCACCTCCTCATGGATGCGCTTGGCTTCTGAACAGTAGTCCTGGGTTCGAATTCTGGTGAAGATTTGGATTTTAAATTTCGGGAATGGATACCTGACGTTAGTTAGGGAAAGTAATGGCGGTTGGTCCTTGTGCTGGCTTTAAGACAAACCGTAGGCCACAGAAACAGATGATCTTTACATCATCAGCCCTATAGACCACAACGTCTGAAAGGGGATTTTTTTTATCATGTAATTATTCAGTCTTGTACGCAAGGAGCTTATGAACGAAGTCACTGCATATTCAAGTTAAATTAAAGTGTAGGCTGAGAAGCATCAAGACAAAATGCAAAAAATGTCATGGTGATGGTTTGTTGCTAAAGACGTCCGACGAGCAATCCATATGGACACAGTCAAATAGTTCCTTGATGTGGCATCTTGACGAGCCTTGTATGCAAATATCAAGTACATGATTATGTTAAACACTAGGAAATCCAGAACAATTAAGTGTGGGAGCGATTTTTTGTGTGCATATTCTAAACCCTATAAGAGGAAAACAAAAAAGTGGTGTATATTACAATTAGAGCAGTGCTTCTCAACCTTCGGATTAACAAACAGTTTCGTTGGTGTCCCTTCTTTTCACAGCTAGGAGTCTGGGGGAGCGTTGTAAGCTCCCACAACTATCGCCCCTACCGCCCACCCTCCCTCTGGATCCACCTATATTGTAGCAAGATTTTTATTTTCTCGTTATAAAAATCCAATTTTAAGTGTAGAAATGCATTATGTTAGTAAACCCAGATTTGGTCACTTACATTTTGAGGATATGTATAATTTGATGCCTATCATATGGAATGTAATCTAGGGGCCGGAATGCCTGGGCCGATTTTGACAACCAGTTCGCCCCTGTGGCCTAGTAGTTAATTATTCAAGTAGTTCGTGGAACAAGTTTGGGAACACCGCTCTAATGTAATGTCTATACAAAAAAAAAATGCCATCCTTTTAATTACAAGACAATGTATAGCAACTAGTGCAGTCTTGAGTGAGTGCAGACTGCAGAGAGATCATTAATGAAAAAGAGAGATCTGAACTTACCACTTTAGCCAAGGGACTGAGTGGCCCAGCTGTTGGTGAAGGGTTGACCACTGCGGAGTGCAGTCCAAAATAGAATTTGAAAAAACTTTGAACGACCGTCACACTAGAACAAAAATAATAGTAGCAAACAATAGCAGATTCTAAAAAAAACAGAAACAATGCAAGTTTGGTTAATGAATTTAAATGGATTTTTCTGGTAATTATGCATAACAAATTATAAATATGGAATGTATGACAAATCAGCTGGAATGTATGACAAATCAGCTGGGATTTATGACATAACAGCTGGAATATATGACAAAACAGCTGCAATGTATGACAAAACATTTGCAATGTATGACTACTCAGCTGGAATGTATGAAAATCAGCTGAAATTTATGACATAACAGCTGGAATGTATGACAAAACAGCTTCAATGTATGACAAATCTGCTGGAATGTATGACAAATCAGCTAAAATTTATGACATAACAGCTGGAATGTATGACAAAACAGTTTCAATGTATGACAAAACAGCTGCAATGTATAACAAATCAGCTGGAATGTATGACATAACAGCTGAAACGTATGACAAAACAGCTAGAATATATGACATAACAGCTGGAATGTATGACAAATCTGCTGGAATGTATGAAAAATAATAGTAAAGTTTTAAAACTCAGTTTTAACCAGGGTGCTGTGTGACTGATATATTGAACTTGTAAATTTTTTTTGTTTACTCCAGTCTAAAAGCCTTAAGTTGTACATTTATTCAACTTACTCAAATACGATTGGTCCAACGTTTTCATTGGATGGTATCCAGTCCACAGTGACTGAACTCACGAGGTCTGTATTGTTGTGCGTGACCATGTTCTGTAAAATAAACAAAAGACACACACACTTACATAATAATGAAGCACAACTGAGAAACCATCTTAATGTACACAATGTTCTACGTAACCACACAATATCTCTACGGACATGTTCATTAAAGATTATGCTCTAGTTGGTGTCAGATGTCCGAAAAAAACAAACCATCTCTAAATTGTGTGTGAAACAGCCTAGCTAACATCAAATTAAACAAGAAATGAAAAGAACCAAATGGGTCTGGAATCCGAGGAGCACTAGGCCGTGGACTAGAAACCCAGAGCGGAAGCGAAAGGCTTGCAGACCAAAGCGAACATGTAGATCAGTGATGCCAAACCTAATTCGGCCTGCGGGCCATTTTCATTTCCGACACTCGTGTCGCGGGTCACATGACCGAAAAGGTACAAAAACGAAATGAAATTACCTGAAACAATTGGCCCTAATACTTACATTAATTAATGGGATATTTGAAGTTTGTTCTTCATTTTAGTGTCGGAAAACGACTTCACGTCTCTACTTAAAATATAAATATCATTGTAGATACCTTTACCACCGACTCATTTTCTGGTCTCTTTTTGGTAAATATTCTCTTCATCCTCTATCTCTAGGCGTAGTTTAGCTATCTTTATTCACAGCTCAAAGCAAGAGTGGCGTCATATGTGTTTTATAATGCCGTTTATATATTGTTTTATCATTAAAAAAAGAACAAACAAAAAACGGCCACACTTTCTTTACACATCCAATATGTTGGCTTATTTTCCATGTTCCACAAAAAAGTAAAGATACTTTCACTTTTCCTGGTAGCTTCTACATTCAGAGTCTACTTGAGGGTTTGTTCGGCTTTCCAATTTCTTAAACGTTGAAACATAAAGGTCATGGTACCAATTAATCAATCAAAGAAAAAGTGAGGGCCTAACGTAGGTAAAGATACATTTTTCAACCTTTTTTTCATTTGAAGGGAGGGTATTTTCTACACTTTGTGCCGACGGTTTGGCGGGCCGGATGGAACCACGTCGCGGGCCGGATCTGGCCCGCTGGCTGTATTTTGGGCATCACTGATGTAGACATTATTCATAACAAAGTCAATCGATATTGTGGGGCATAATTATGTCTATTTAAATATGTAGTCGAACTGGTGTAATATGTTTAACCGATAACCGAAAAGAAAGTATGTACTAACTAGACTATTAGTAGTACTAATTAATACTTGAAAGAGTTAATTTCTCATTTTTAACAATTTCTCTTTCTGGACTGAGCCAGAATTCTAAAGTTACACTTTTTGAACCCAATATTATAAATAGAAAATGGCTAAAGGGATTTCAAAATAAAACATTTCAATAATGAGTCTCGTGTCTTTTATTGAGGTCTGATCGACTATTGACCGTTAAGAGGGATGGTCCAATGACAAAGCAAAATTCACAGCACATCATTATCACGTGATTCTATTCTATAACGTGAATGATTTCAAATTTGCTTTAGTAATGCAGCAGAGTAGTCATCAATGTAAACAGTGAAATTGGTATCTTGCAGGGCCGGCCTTAAGCATAATCAAACTAGGCAGCCGTCAAGGGCCTTCGATTATCTAAGGCCTACCCTGCTTCATGATTTCAGCAAAATTCCATAAAGTACATGGCAGCAACCAGGGTCGAATTTAGGTCAGAGCAGGGCTGGGCTACTGCCTCGGGGACTTAACAAGTAAGGAGCACTCACAAGAAAGGGTCCTCCACAAAAGTCTCAAAGTGTTGACAGTTCAGCCTTTTTTTTAAACATATATTTTTAGCATTTTTACCCATTTTTAGATTACATTTTGGCAACCATTTCCGCAGAAGATTTTCTAATTCTTTTGTCGCCTCAAGTGGCAGGCAATAGTTTATCCCAGGTAGGGAAATCCTTGTATCTTCTTATGAGTGTGATTTCCTTTACTTACCACGGCGACTTTCTTGAACGTGCCAGAACTTTAGTCGTGGTGAGGCTTATGTTGTAACTCCTGGCGTGCAGCTTCTTAGAAGTGTTGGGAAGTTAGACAAAATGGTTTGTGATGTAACATTTTTGATCTGGTAGAGTTCTGCATGATGGTCTACCCATAGCACGTGATCACTTATTATTACGTCATCATTGGACTCAAGCGGGGCACACTTGCTGGTGGGAGGTCCAATGGCTTTTCTTCATACCCTCATATAATCCTGTAATCCTGAGATGTTGCAACAGTCAGAACAAGATTGGCAAAGCTCTCGAAGTGTGTCTGGGAAAATACCAAACTGATCATGGCAAACATAATGCTAACCTTCAACGCTTGTATAGCGAGAACACTTCTTTATGGTAAAGAGAGCTAGTCAACATACATGCACAAAGAACGTAAATGAAACAGCTTTCCATTGCCATGCCTGCGGCTCAAAATGTGTATTTTTTTGGAGGGATTGTGACTCCGATCAGGAAGTTATGAAACTTGCCAGTACAAACAGTCACACAGTAATAATGGCAATGTCTTCAACTCCGAAGATTTAGGATGAGTGCAGTGTTTCATATGACTATTTAAGCCCAGTTGGGACTTGACTATTTTCCCGCATCACACAGTAGCTATGCTCTTTAGATAAAGAAGACTAACTTGGCTTGGTCGACATACATGTGTCTAGATAAATAATTTTTAATTATGATGCCTACGACGCATAATGTACATCTTCTGGAAGGATCATACCAGGAAGTTTTGGAATTGGCCAATACGCGAGGCATCTATGCTCTTCTGACACAGAGAAGACTACACTGGCTCGGATATGTCACCCGCATGCCAGTTGGAAGAATTTCTAAGCACATCCTCTATGCTGAGCTTGAGGACGAAGTCAAACCCAAAGAACGCCAAAGACTAGCCTACAGAGATGTCTGCAAGCGAGATCTGGGGACAACAAGCATCAATGAACGTATGTAGGAGGAAACTGCGCAAGATCGTACATCAGGGAAACAGACTGAGTAGTCTGGTATGAGCCTCGCCGAGATTAAAAGAAGGAATGAAGCGGCGACAGACAAGAGAATGAGAAAGTAAGCTGCCCTATCGCCCTACGCATCTATTGTCTTTCGAGACAGAAGTAGCCATATTACGGTTAATATCGTTTACCAACTCTGTCGTGATTAAGAAGTGTCCGCTTATATATATATTTTATATATTTATATATATAAATGCAGTTATTTTACGGCAGTGGGTTACCCAGGGCATTGCCCCCCACAAACTCAAAGATATACATTTTTTCAACTAAAATATGAAAATTAAACATTTTTTAAAGAGGAAGAAATAAATTTTAAAAGTACGCTCTTTTATTGTTATAATATAGCAAAATTAGAGATATTAGTATTAGTTTTATTAATTTTTTTTAATTAAAGCTTTCGAAAAAGTCTAGGAGGCCTCTTCAAAAAAAAAGATACTTTATTGACACCCTCCTCCCCCATTTACCATGAACATCAGATAGAAATATAGGCGCCTCTCTGTGTGTGGTGCCACCCCTTTAAGTAACGCCCAAGACATCGTGCCCCTCTTTTCCCCCTACTACGCCTCTGCCTCCACATAACTAAATCCAGCTTTGCCAGCGGCCGCTTTGCTACCACACACACTGTTCCTGACAAGAACACACCCCACACCACCCCTTTCAACTATATTATACAACGATAGCTTTCATTTTACACAAAACAAAAAAAACCCACAAAATATCCCCATCCCCCAGAAAATTGAACTAAATGTTAATTTAAGAGATATAGAACGTGACATTTTTGTACTTCTAAGCCAGTGATTTCCAAAGAGGTACCTATGGACTCTCAGGGGCCCCCGGTATCAACCAGAAGTTCCGTGTGTACGTGTTGACAATACAAATGGGGTCAATGGGTCAAAAAAAGTTTGAGAACCAGTTTTGTAGGGGATGCTTTTTTTAAATTGGAAAAGTATTATACAGTATATAACGCATATTTGTTTGTAACCTAGTTTTCAAATGGAGGCAATTTAGTTGAACTAAAACACATTCTGTATCTTAACCCAAATTAGTCTTTGTATAAACTTCCTGGCCATAGATCTAGTAAAGCGGTAATTAGACTATGTCCTGAAGCCATGACAGATGACTCACGTACGCACACGAAACCTATGGTATGATTACAAGGCTTCTAAATTTAGTGCTGTAGTGTTTTGGTTGTGGAATTACTCCGCGCAGTTGTCACTTTCCACAATCAATAAATTTTAAAGTTTTGGACTTTTTTTTTTTTTTTTTTTTTGGCTGGCTGTAAAAACTATAAGAAGCTAGCTTTTTGTTGTATCCGGTGTATCAAATTAAGGAAGTGTCGAGAAGTTGTTTAAAAAGTACTTGATCATTTTGTTTGCACTTTGTAGCACTACAGCATCAAATTTTCTAAACTTTTACGATTTTAGCAAACAAGAATCTCAATACAAAGGATATAAACATAAGACTTTCATTCAAAGACTCTAAAACCTTTTTTTAAAACAAACGACTAACTAGCTGCAATAAATGAGATTTGATACGAAGATCAACTACTTTACATTGGGATAGTTAGAGCTCAATTTTTTTTTTTTTAAATTTATTTGGCAACAGTGTAGGTCAATTTAGCGTCCTTGACATTGATTAGTTTATCCTGGATCTCTTCAAAGGAGAGCCCCTAAAAAGAAACACAGCTCACTTCCGTTAAAAGGGATGGTAACTTGGCTCTGCCGTCTGGCTACATAGGGAAGTTCTAGAGTCTAGATTATGGGAAGTTTGGGTACCTCATTCGTATTCATCGTGACCTGTCCCTCTAATTATTCAAGATGACCTTTTGAAAATTTCTTCCTAAAGCCTGGACGGGACGGAAAGACTTACATGCCTCTTGCCCTGACAGTTGATGTAGTTGAGCTTGTTGACTGGCCTCAGGTTGGTGAACTCCCCTATGATGTCCTCGGGATTCCCCTCAGCCATTCGTGCACGTACCTGTACTCCTTTGAAGACTGCACCACTCGGGGAGTCCACGGTGACTGTAGAGTAAAATCTTTCAATGTATATGTCTCTGTGTGTGTGGCTGTGTGTGTGTGTGTGTGAGAGAGAGAGAAAGAGAGAGAGATAATAAATCTACTAAATTAATGGAAAAAACATTTAAAAAAATAATAAAACATTGATACAGTGATCGCGTTATCGTACTTTATTGAAATTCTTTTTTTTTTAAAGTTTTTTTTTTCTGTGACGCTTTTGGTTTGGTTGATCTACGTATTTAATTAATAAATGTATTGATCTTCCTTAAGAATACGGATACCCCTTGTTCTAGAGAAGGAAAATAAACATAACATATCAATTTGGTTCAATGAGTTAACTTTTTAAAGTGTCCACAATGTCAGTTTATGTACCGGTACCAAATAATTTGTTATATCATTTTTATAGCTATAGCTTTGTACACACAAATAGACACATTCACGAAGTCATTTTTCTAACTAGGAACAAGAAAAAACATTAAAATTACTTTTAAAAAAAAATAGAAAACGTTTAGAGCGATTTTGTTTTTTTAAATAACTAAATCCCCCCCTCCTCCTTTTTCTACAAGAAAAGAATCTGGTTAATGTATAGATCTACTAGACCAGAGATGGGCAAACGTTGGTTTTTTTTTAAAGCGGACCAAAAACTCAAATGGAAACATTTTTGCTGGCCATATTATTTTTTTTATCTAAAAAACTAGAGAAATTTCGTATTTGATTGATTGATATCAAAATTAAACTAATGCGATGCATGATACAATTGTTTTGGATAAGCTCGTCATAATTAGGTTCAAATTTAAACTTATTTTTTTAAAGTGTTCACTAAGGTTAACCTATCACAGTTTTTCTATGTATCATTACTGAAAACAAAAACTGTTTTCAAATGTATGAAGATTCAAACCTTGCCCTAATTCTCTGAGCATGACATTTTAAATTTGGAAAACTGGATTTCGCCCGTTAATTGCCTCAAATCATCTTCATACTTCCTAAGATAGTCTTCCTTCAGTCATTAAATGTATCCTCGTGGAATGCGACAATTCAATTTTAGCTAGCTAATTGGTAAATAGAAGTCGTTGCATGAAATATTTTGTGTAATTTCAACAAACTGATTTTTCCTAGTATCTTAACATTAAATTTTTGTCATTTGACAGAAGATTTTGAAAAAATGCAAAAATTCAAGACTATAACGAATCCTAAAATATTTAATATTAAGCATACAAATCTTTTTCTGATATTGTCGACAGGCTTGTAGAGATTCTCCCGAAGAGGCGGCCTTCACTAAGCCACATTACTTTCGTCTAGTTAAGCGCATTAAAGTTTACAGATTACATGTAATTAAGGAACTCTTGTATTGTCTGTAAGTAAGCCCACATTTGCAATTAGTATTTGCAAGAATTGCTAACACATTGACGACTTGTTTTATATTTAGGAACTCTTTACAGACAATAAACACCAAATGAACAGTCACTTCATTGAGGCATATTTCACGTTCACCGAAATTGTGTACAAAGCAAGAAGTCTTGCATCATACACATTAAAATTAATATTATTTTTTTTTTTTCAATTCGTATTAAAAGTTACTTAAAAGATTGAGTTTTAACATTCTGGGGGAAAATATTATATTAAATTATATTTACTAAACATGTAGCGAGCCAGATAAAACATTTTTTTGCTGACCGAAGTTTGACCATCATTGATATAAGGGGACAAAACCCCACATATTTAGCCATATTTCCTAATACTGGAGGATTGTTTGTCCTTTTTGGTATCAAACAGAATAATCAGTTGCCAGTAATTAATGACTAATTGGTTAATTAAAAATAATGATTCGTGTATTGTTTGGTAAAATAAATAGTTATGCAAAGTTTCAACTTGATCCAAGAATGGGTGTTTGAGAACTAACGTGTACAAAACTTCCATCCGGCAGACCGAGTGAGTTTATAGAAACTTTGTTGAAACGTCCAATGGATTTGTGTCTGTGTTGTATAGTTGTATCGCAATGATCCTATTGAACTGTGGGAAGGCGGCTTGAGGAGCCGGATAGCGCCCAGTCACTGGACGGAAATGGCCCGCGGGTCGTATCCTGTGTATCACACCTCTACCTTTTTGAACGTTTTCTATAGCTTGACTTTCATATTTCTTTATTAAAACTCGTCATCCTTTGGGTTGGGCTCGAAATATTCAATGACTCTCAAGATACTCTCTCCTCAGCCAGGTATGAAGAATTAACAGTTTTAGTAATAGTGTTGTTACAAGAGTAGTATTTGACTGTACACAACAACCTTGCCTTTCTTTACGTCTGCTGCTTAATTGTCAAAACAAGGTATGTGTGTGTACACTTTCACGCGAGTGCATTCGTCATTGTCACTAAAAGAAAATTCGGGTCATACAAAGATTTCCTTAAAAAAAAACAAGATTCCAAAGTTTGGACTAATCATTGAGGCGTGTCTACCAAACAAGAGTACCAAAAACACACCAAGATTGACAAATTGATTAAGTCTATAAAACAGAAAACATGTTTACAAGAAAATAGATGTCGATCTTATTTATTTGTTTCGTATCATAACGTCGATCTTTGCTTTGAAGCAACCTACATGACCTTTATGGTACGTTCTTACATTTAAATTTTGTGGGAATGGAAAAGGACTGAATACTTACAGGAACTCTGGTTAAACGTTTCCCAAATTGAAATAAAAAAGACAAAATTTTGTGTATCAGTACAACATGACATTAAATTGTACCACAGATCTTGAATCCACATTTGATTTACTATTTCTTATAATGTAATGAATATTCACTCATTTAAAAATCATCAATACTAAGTGTTATGGTGTATCTATGTGTGTATATTGGCTAATAATTTTTTTGTAAGGATTGACTGCATGTGTGGTGTATGAAGGACGGCTGACATAGAGAATCAGGTGTGACTATTGAATTATTACATCAATAGGTTTAAGTCAGTTGAAAGATATTTGTTAAAAGTTTTTAACATCTGTGAGTTGACTTTTTTTTTTTTTTTTAGCATTCCTTTTATCAGATTTCAAATTCATGGGTGGAACCTGGGTAGAGGCAGATCTCGAAAACAGCACAAATAATTTTCATAGAAATCTGGCAGATTATGTACTTTGAGTGTCTTTGAGAAAAAAAATCATTACTAGCTAATTGGCCACACAAGGAAAACTCTGGTTTAACCATAACGTGTACTGGCACCTTTTTCAATGTGGGGAAAAAATTAATACTTTCTTGTATTTTAACGTTTATTATTTATTTATTATATTATCAATTTGTTAAAATTGAATTTTTTAAAAATTGCACGCAATAAGAATTAAAATATGAAATGTGACACTGTTTAATAAATAAAACAATTTAAGTTGGCTAATTTTACAATAAAATTGTTTTAGACATTTATTATCATTGCAGTTGTGATTTAGCTTGCATCGGTGTGCGAACTGGGAGTTAAAAGTTAGACAATCCATCACTGAGTACAAGCACTGAAAATTAAATTTGGTCTGAAGTTCAAGACATACGTCAGCAGGAATTCCTGCAGGTATTCACAGTGGCGAATTTAGGAATTTGCCATCAGTTAGGGGCCCGAAGAGCTTGACCTCTTTGGGGGACCCTGCATTTTGCATAGTAATAAATATTTAATGTAAAAAAACACTAATTTGGGGGGGGGGGGTCCCTTTAAGTCCGGGCCCCGGGGGTATTTTAAATTCTCCCCCTTCCCCCACCCTAGCTACGCCTCTGGGTATTCAGGATTAAAGAGTTAAAAAAAAAGAAATAAACATTCATTTTAAAGTTTTATCATTAGAATTGTATTAGAACTGAGTAGATTTATACATTTGCTTAACTAGGATTTTGTTTCGGGGGTGGGGGATTCGGGATGGGGTAAAAAATGTTTGTTTTTGTTTTTTTTTTAATCTATCATCCATTAGTTAATGAGAGTAATATTCTCACTCTTACAAAGGTTAGTCAGATGTGTGAAAGATAGGAATTAATGTACACGTATAAGCGACTGTTTGTGTGCGATGTAGAAAAAAGATGGTCCATTTTAAAGGTAATAAAACTACAAATCATAAGCTTACTAAGTCCTAATATCGTTTTCAATTTTAATAATATTCCCCAAGCGATGTGTATTCTGACTCAACTTGTTCTTAAATACCACAAGCTATCCATTTTATTTTTGGCTTATGCCTCTTTTAAGGGCTTACGCCCTTTTTTTTTTTTTGTGTACTGTATTTCTCTTTTTGGTTATTCCCCGCTTCACAGCGTTTTGTTTGAATATCAGGGAGATAGAAGTCAGGGGCGGACTGGGTATCAAAATCGGCCCGGGTATTACCATATAAACCGGCCCACAAATGGCATTTCATATATTTTCGATGGGGGGGGGGGGGGATTTTTTACCCCACTCCGCAATATATATATTAGTGTGTGTGTGTATATATGTAATTAATCTTCATTATATTCTGATCTTTCATTTTTTCAAACTTTTTTTTTCTAGCCTAGAATACTCTCTTACTATAATCAATGGAAAGACAGTACACACCGCCAAAGGGCAGCTAGGAAGTCCGTGGGAGCTCTGTGAGCTCCTCCTAGTGGGGTCCGCCCCGGAACAAAGAATTATTTCCGTTATTTTTAGCTCTTTAAATGCATATTCTGGGGTATCTACAGTGCAATTAGCCTGCTACTCTTTCGCTAAAGAATTCAAAAACCAAATATGCTATTGAATGTCCAGTGACCAGTAGAAAATGGTAAAATGCTTTAGTTTTTGTACTGGAGGGGGAAGGGAAACCACAAAACCCCTTTTGGCTACGCTCATTAAATTTGGTGACTGTAGTTTGCTTAAGTTGGCTTCACTGGGGCAGTAAGTAAAATTTCCCTTTCAGACAATGAGGTCAGAGGCAAGTGAAGGTTTGAACACCCTCCCCTCCCGGCTACGCCCATCTGTTATATTATAGGTGTAAGCCTAATTCTCTACAAAATATATAAAGTTTGATAACGCAACGAAAACTGGATGTATGCATTCGTAGGATTACATAATGTATTCTATTTATGCATGCATGTAGTCTGAAAACTATAAACAATACAATAGCAGCCTAACGAGTTAGAAGTTTTTTCGTATTACTTACAGATTACAGACGTTTCTTCAAAAAAATAAAATTGTTACGTCTTACACATTTCATGTGTCAATCTAGTCATGTACGTTGATCTGTGACTTAAAATATGCTAAATCATTAGTTTTCCTGGCTGACGCAGGCCACCCATTCCATTAAAAGATAAGAAAAAGAACGGTTAGAGAGGCACTTACTTGATGTGAAAAGCTCTTGCTTCCTCCTAGTACATTCTCAAAAACGCCATTTGTATAGGAATTTACCATGACCCATTATTGAAAATATAAATCTCCTTTCATTAAATATCGGATGTGACAGCGCTATATAAATTATTGTAATTATTGTAATAATTTTCATCATTAATGACTTCATACTAAGTTGCTCTTTAGTGGACGATGTCTTATCTGAAAGCCAATGTGGTTTCATAGCCGGTAGAGGTACATCTGACATGATATTTGTTCTGCGACAATTACAAGAAAAATGCAAAGAGCAGAACTTAAACTTATACGCTGACTTTGTTTTCACCAAGGCTTTCGACACAGTCAGTCGCGATGGTTTGTGGAGGATTTTAGCCAGGCTGGGATGCCCATCTACGTTCCTATCCATTCTCAAGCAGCTTCAGGTGGGACAAAGAGGCCAGAAGGTGCCCTTTCTGATCACTTCCCAATAGAAAATGGTGTGAAGCAGGGTTGTGTACTTGCTCCTACTCTATTCGCTATCTTCTTAGGCGTAATGCTGGGTCAAATGAGGCAGCGATTGCACGAAGGCATCTATATCCGGTTTCGTTCTGACGGCAATGTGTTCAATCTTCGACGTTTACTATCCCATACAAAAACAAAGGAGATGGTTATAACGGAGCTACTCTATGCCGATAATTGCGCCCTGCTAGCTCACAATGAACATGACCTCCAGATCGCGGTAAACGAATTTGCATACGCTGCCGCCTCTTTCGGTCTATCTATAAACCTCGGAAAACTGAAGTCATGTTCCAGAAGTCACCCAATAAAACATACTCAGCCCCAAGGATCACCTTAAACGGACAGCCCCTTAATGTGGTAGACCGCTTTACATATCTAGGTAGTATAGTGTCAAATGACGCCTTACTTTCAAGGGAAGTTGATAACCGTCTGGCCAGGGCCAGTAGCGCTTTTGGACGCCTTCAGGCGAGAGTTTGGCGGAACAGATCGCTCCGCCTGCCTACAAAAATCAGTGTCTACGAGGCGGTGGTTCTCTCAACCCTTCTGTATGGCTCTGAGACATGGACACTATAAAGGAAACATCTAAGACTTCTTGAGCGCTTCCACCAAAGATGCTTGCGCTCTATCATGGACATACGGTGGCAAGACCGCACTACAAACTGCGATGTCCTCTGCGAACGCCGGTATGGACAGTATAGAGGGACTTCTTTTGGTCCGACAGTTACGCTGGGTAGGGCACGTATCCCGTATGGGAGACGAACGTATGCCAAAGGCAGTTTTTTTGGGTGAGCTAAAAGGTGGTCGACGTAATAGAGGCGCCCCACGGAAACGCTTCAAAGACCATCTTAGGCGTCAACTTTCCTTGGCTGGCGTAGAAGAGAGCACCTGGTTGAATGCGGCCTCAGAACGAGACAGCTGGAGGTCACTCACGAAGGCCGCGGGATACATATTTGAGACCAAAAAAAAATCTGCTGCAGAGGACAAACGCAGACGGCGAAAAGAAAATCTAAATCGACCACCTGCGGACAATGGTTATGTTTGCCCTGGATGTGGCAAAATATGTTGGTCTGAGCTGGGGCTGCGCAGCCACGGGAAATACTGCATTCCTCACTAATCTTCGGACTCGAAGACTAGCCTTATTATTTTTACTAAGCATAAGTTTGCCATTAATTATAATAGTATAAAAATTGATTTAGATCTAGATTTATTTTTTAATTAAATATTTTTTTATAAGCCTTAAGTGTAGTATTTTTAGATTTATGTTATTAAAAAAAAACAAAGAGAAACTTACTTTTTCTTTTCAAATCGCAGAAAGTAGAGCTTTATACCCCTATTGAGCTGTGAATAAGTTGGGTGGTTTGCTATTTCGCGGCTGTGTGTATGTGTTAAAGTTAATTTCTATGAAGTATTGTTAAAGAGCTATTATAATTGTCGCGCCTTTTTTTTTTTTTTTGCTGCGTTATAGCAATGTTTTCTAACTTAACCTCTCTCATCCCCCCCTTTTTTTTGTTAAATTTCATTGGAACCATTAAAAGACGGGGGAGGGAAGGAGCAACAAAAAATGGGAGTGCCATCAAAGGCCCATGCCGACCAGCAAAATGATGAGGCCAAACACAACCTCGAAGACATCAAAGCAGTCAATACCGCTCGTGCATTGCAGAAAGTACAGTCTAAGGTTTTGCAAATGATAATACATACAGTGTATAGTGTATTTTTTGTTGTTGATATTCTTGATGAATTTCAAACAAAATTAATTGTAATAAACATTTTTAAAAAAACGTGTTCGGGCCTTTGTGTCTTGCTGCTGTCACTTTTTTTAAAAGTTGTCTGCGTTGAAATTTTTTTTCTTTGGTCGCGACCAGACCGCCCATTTGGTACCGGCCCACCGGGCATTTGCCCGTTTGCCCATATAGCCAGTCCGCCCCTGATGGAAGTCCTGTTATCTTTCTCTCCCTTATGATGTACTGACCATCTAGTGCAGGGGTGGGCAAATTACGGACCGCGGGCCACATGCGGCCCACCGGAATGTTTTATGCGGCCCGCCAGCACCTACAGAAATCAGGTGTGCCCACAGTATATACAAATAAAAATGCATTTATATCAAAAATATTTCTTATAAATTATTGAAACTGTCTCATTATAAAAAGTTTCAAGTAAACGAAGATTATGGTTATTGGCTATACATCAATACACTCAATTCAAGAGACTATCTCTGATCAGTATTTATTCAATGCTATAAAGAACTGTGTTGAGTGTTGGGTAGGCTTAGAACAAGATGGCAAGTGCAACAACTGATGGAGCTCGATCTTTGACTGAGAAATATTTTTTTCATTATCCCAACCATAAACTATAAACAGGAAAGTTTGCACAAAGCTGCATAAAATTATTATATATTGTTTCTACATGTACACGGTAGTAGAACTTTTAAGAGCTAGGGCTGTTAACCACAGGCAGCTCCGATTAAGTAACACAACAACCCAATGAATTCGCTAGCTTAGCATGGACTTTGTGACTTGGTTACCAATAATTCTAATGAAAAGTGGAAGACAGATTTGGTGATTTTGTTATAGGTGCTACTGCAATATGAAATGTAAATGCATGTTAAATCTTTTCAAACAAGGCTTTCCCATTTCTACAAGCAAGAAAAAGAAAACAGGTTTTGTCATTTTCCTTTGCTGAAAGGTGAAACTATTTTTAGTGAAATGATGAAAAGTACAACACTTATTTAGATTCCTTAATTTTATAAACTGCCGCAGTTTATAGAAGCAAATTTTAAGACGTCAACAATGATTTTGCAATACCATCAGCTCACTAGAAGCTGATTCAGCTCCAGATAATGTACTTCCACGTGGGTGCCTGAAGCTGTATTTCTACACTTAAAACAGCTTTACTGCTGTTCACACTATTTGGGTACACATACATCTGTTCTTCTTCTTCTTTGTCCTCATTTTACATGTTGGAGAATTCAGAACAGTAATCCTATATCTGAGATGACAGTTCTTCGAATAGACTCTGTTATATAGGATGGTTTTGGGGCCAGAGTCTTGTTCGGGTCTCTTGATTTAGTATGCATCATTGAAGAAATGATCAGCATTCTCCAGTGATGCTCCACAAGGGCAGGTTTCGCTCGTCCCGACTGTTAACTTCCGGAACATATATTGTCTCATTCAGTGAACAATCGTTTTTTTTTGTGTGGAAACTAAACAAGTATAATCACTGGTCGATGTTGACTGACTGTAATTTGACATCAGTCACAAGGGTAACAGCTTGTAAGCTAGTTCCACAGTTCCGGAACATTATGCACGAGTGTGCAAAGTAAAATACTGCACATTAAGTATAACTGTATATTTTTGAGAATAATGTAATATTAAAAGACAACAGCCATTTTTAAAAAAAACAACGTAAAATTGGTTTCAAAAGTTGCTAGCTGTTGTTGTAATTCCTCAACGTGGAGTGTGGAAAAAAAAAGGAAACGTGAATAAAATACAGTGTAAATATGAATTGAAAGACATTCTACACAGCATACATATATATGCGGCCCGCCATTCACAATTTTTTTTTGTAATGCGGCCCTCGATACAAAAAGGTTGCCCACCCCTGATCTAGTGTAATTGACTCAACTGATTTAAATCTCAATTATTATTTGACTGTAAAAATGGTGACTATATTCATCGAAAACGAGCGCAAATATATAACATTAATATTTATATATTTGCTATTAATATTTCGAATCATATAAATTATGGACGTTACTGCCAAGGAGACGATAGTGACGTATCCAAGTGTCAATCTACTTGTCTTTATTTCAATATGTTTTGTTTTAATTAAAATACTTGCTACTAATCGTATGTATGTATACATATCAGTGCGGTGCTATTACATGTTGAGTTGTTTATATATCAATAGGGTGGTGTTTCCGAGCATGAATTAGATTGGTTGCAAAGATCATAGCGGTAAATACATTTACCCGTCACTGCTTGACCAGGAATGTAAGTCGTATTGCTCGTTACCCTGTAGACTGACCCGTCCAGCTGGCTTTGAGTGCCCCGGTGTTTTGGCATCATGTTCATGCATGTATCTCCTGGAGCTCCCTGAGGATATGCCCAGAGAAAGGGCAGGGCTGAAATAAAGGACATTGATGACATTACTCTTCACAGATCTTAATGCGACACATACAATAACTCAGGCATTATTATTGCTTATAAATAACCAACTAATGATATGATGTTTCAATTCATTCATCCTCTCAACTAAAAAAAAATATATATCAGAAACTCAACTCTATGTTACCGCAACCATGGGCGTAGCCAGAATTTTTTTCGGGGTGGGGGCATTTTCTCCTCCCCCCCCCGGCCATATATATATATATATATATATATTATGCATGTGTGTATGTGTACGTAATTGATCTTTATTCCATTCTGACCCTTCATTATTTCGGAAGACGTTTGTTGTACACTCTAGAATAGATTCTTCTCTGGAGTTAGTGTAAAAAGTGTACACATCCTGCCCTTGACAGCAAGGTGGTCTGAGGGAGCGAAATCCTCAACGGGGTTTGGGGCGAAGCCCCGCCGCCAAGCACTATTTCCGGTAGTTAAAGCCAAAAAAAAAAGCATATTCTGAGGTATCTACAGTGCATTATTTGGCTATTAAAAAGTTTTAGTTCAAAAACCTAATCTGCTATTCTTACTTACTTAGGACTTAAATCCTCCCTCGCCTTTAGACAAATTGGGCGGCAAGCTGCCTCCTTAAAAATCTGTCACTGGCAATGTCTGAAGCTTCTTCCCACCTGGAGCCCACTACTCTGAGGACATCCATGAAAGTGTGGCGCCAAGTTGTTCTAGGATGTCCCTTTTTGCGCTTTCCTCGTAATGGCCTCCATGTCATCGCAACTCTTAGTATGCGTAATTCAATTTTTGTCGGAGAACATGTCCCACAAACCTCATGTCACGCTCTGTCACAACCATTCTAAGAGTTCGACTTCCAGTTCGGCATAGGATTTCCTTGATTTAGACCTGATCTCTATAACTGACTCATGAAATCCATCTTAGCCATCTTTGTTGAGCTACATTTAGCCTTTTTTTCAATTTCGACAGATGACTATTTACTACACTTTATTAATGGAGCCCAGCGACTGGTACAAATTTGTAACCTCTCTTGGCTACGCTCTTGGAATTCGCTGAATGTAGTTTGCTTTAGATTTTATATCGAAAATGGAAGTTTTATCGTCAAAATCATCTGTTGGGGGGGGGGGGGGGTGTTAAACTAAAAAATCTCCCTTAGCTACGTTCATAGAATTTGGTGACTGGTAGTTTGCTTTAGAATAATATTGAAGACAGGGTTTTCATCCTCAAAACTATCTGTAGGGGGATTTTAAACTCAAAACCATCTGAATGGGTTTTAAACTTAAAGCCCTCAGGAGGATGGGGTTTAAACTCAAAACTCCTCTTTGCTACGCTCATAGAGTTATGAGTGTGTAATTTGCTTTTTTTATATTGAAGAGGTGGCTTTTAACTTCAAACCTCGCTGAATAGGTGTTTTAAACACAAAACCCCTCTTTGGCTACGCTCAAACCATCTGGTGACTGATGTATGCTTTAGTCTTATATTGAAGGGAGGGAGGGGGATGGAACATCAAAATCTTCCTTAGCTATGCTCTTGAATTTGGGGATTGTCGTTTGAATTTTTTATTTTATAGAAGAGTGGGGTTTAACCGCAAAATCCCCTGGTAAGGGGTTTTAAGCTAACCCCCCCCCCCCCCTTGGCTGCGCTGGGACAAGTGATGGTTTAATATTAAAATCTCCCGTAAAATAAACAAAATCAAAGTTAAAAATCAGTCACTAAATTCCGCCCCCCCCCCCATATTTCATTTCAGGGGGGGGGGGGGGTTGAACCCCAAGACCCCCCCCCTGGCTACGCCGATGACGTAACTATTATCAACTCACTTTATTACTAAACTAATTTCTATAAATCTACATGCCCCTAACAAATTATTCATACAAATATAAACTAGAAAAATACTTTAAAAAAACAACAACAAAGATTTATACGAAATGTAATTGTATCAATTATAATATAATTGTTATCTAACTATTCATAGTCGATAACAGTACACGAAAAAAAACAACAATTAGTTAATCATTTAGTACTAATTAATTAATTTTGTTTTGTATAAGTATAAGTATAACCCTGAAATTTTAACATAAATGGCATTAATAAGCAGTTATTTTCCCTTAGATAAGCTTTGGGTTTAAAAAGAATCTTTTTTTAGCGGCCCCCGTAAGGGGAAAAAGCCGCTATTAGGTTTGTGCAAAATGTCCGTCTGTCCGTCTGTCACACTCAGATCTCGAAAACTAGAAGAGATATGAAAAATATTATTTCATAATTAAATGCAGCTTGAAAAGTTTAGGTGCAACGGCTACTTTTGGTTTTCTTAAAGCAAACCGTTTAATTTATAAAATTAATTATGCAAGCGTTTTTTTTCATAAAAATACACCAATTCTAAAACAATTACGTAAATGTAAGGGAGGCAATGTTACAATATGCTAACAAAGATGGACAATATCTGTGTATTTTCAGTATCACTAAGTCAAATATATTTATAAAATGTAAAGGAAATGTCTACAACAAATATAAATAATAGTTAAAGAGGTTTTTCTGGTCAACTAGCTGCTAAAATTAAAAGAAAACATTTCTGTTTGTTTATAAAGGCTAATAATGCACTTTGTATGTAAATGTCACGCACATTTTTTAAAATGGACTTTTTATGCAGCGACTTTCGCGCAGTGGCGTAACGTCGCAACATGCGCAGGTGCTAAACCAATTCCTTAAACTTTCTAAAAAAATCAGATTTTATTTATTTTTTGTTTAGTGCCCCCACCCACATAAAAGAAGATTATTTTTTTGCGTTTTGTCTGTTGGTCGGTCTGTCCGTCACGATTAGATTAACAAATAACACTAGAGACTATTGTAAATCTGATTTAATTAACCTTTAATTTCTCATTCAGAAATATTGCAATAGTTTTAAGTATCTATAATAGATTGTTCCGGATGTTTTGTGAAAAACAAATCAATGCCAATGAATATTTGTTTGCTCTTCTAACTTATATTAGATTTTATTTCCATGCTTAAACGTTGCAAGAAACACATAACCAAATTAATATATTGTTCCGGTTTTTTAATGTAAATAGCATATAAATGCTAAATAAAAATATCTATACTGATTTATATTTCATTAACTATAAAGTTGTACCGGATTTGTTTTATAAAAAATAAATTATGTCAAATGATTGTTTGAAATCGCATAATTGACTAATATTACACTTATATTCTTTGACACTACGTCACTATAGTTTATTTATCAATATCCATTGTTCCGAATTTTTAATTTAAAACAAATTTATGTCAAATAATTTCCTTTTTTTCAAAAAATCGACAATAGGTTATTCAGGATTTTAAAATAAGAAAGTAATTTACTACTAATGATTATTGAAAATCAATATTTAGACTTATTTTACAGTTAATTTTCTTTCCGAAACATAATAAAAGTTGTTTAATCGGTTAAGGATGTTCCGGATTTAGATTCGAAAAATAAATCGACCTACATTACCTTAAGTTTCTTACAAATCGTCGCCAAAAATGATCCGAATTTTATATGAAAAATCTAATAAGGCTAATAAATGTTTGAAATCCCTCTTCTAACAAATAAAACAAATAATTTTCTCATTTACGAAAAATGGTTGTTCCGGATTTTTTATGAAAAATAGTTAAACTCTATTTATGTAAAATTGCACTTCTCTCTTACACTACATTTAACTTTCTAACTAAAACGTTAGAAAATCTAATTATCGTTAATATTATGCTCCGATTTTTAAGGAAAACAACTTCCTAACACCAAAGTATGGTTTGAAAAAAACTCCATAAGGCTATGGAACATCTAATTTTCATAACAGACCACCCCACAAATGTAATTAACGGCATTTGAATAATCTGTAATTCTTATTTTCTCTCACTATAAATATATAAACATCTGGAACAATCTATTTTAGAAACTTAAAACTAATGCGATGTTTCGGAAAGGAAATTAAATTTTAATCAGATTTTCAATAGCTTTTACTCTTTTTTTTTTCTCGCTATTAACATAACGGACAGACAGACTGACAGACAAAACAAAAAAAAGCGTCTTTAATCCCTTATATATATATATATATATATATATATATATATATATAAATGTCGTCTTTTATTGTGCAGATTTGAATAAAAGCTACATCTTATTTTATAACTAGCTTTGTATTAATTTGTCCTATAAACCTAAACTAACTTGGTTGTGACTCCATATTCGTTTTATAACCCTAACTTGTAAGCAGAGGGAGACATTCTAGACTCCCCAATGTTCTCTAGAGTCAACAAGTTGTGAATGGAACGTAACACTCTACACGAGTTCTTTCATTGGATCGAATCAGTTCAGAGATGGCGTCTGAAAACTAGACTTCACATTATGCTCGCACACAAAAGAGATATTGTTTAGGTTTATGTTTAAAAAAAATTGCTATTTAAACACTGTTTGTAGATGTACTTATTGACCGTGTTATAATTATAAACAAGACAGTATATTCTAAAATGAGAACGGTACCGATTATAGGAATCGTTTTGTTCCTATATCGATAACTCGATGACAGCCTTATAGAAACATTAATGCAAAAACTAATTTATTAGGTTTATTCTGATTAGTATTTTTTAAAGGCGAAAATCAATAACAAAAATACATTTAAAGACACCGAATAATAGAAGTATACTGCTCTTTATAAATATCCACACAATCCTGATGCAGTCCCAGCTGTTAAAATGAGCCTAGTCTCCATTTTATACATACACTATTCTAAATTTAAGCAGTAATACTGTTCCACTTAAATACTCTAGCACCACAAATTAAATTAATTTAGATACGCTACGGGTCAATAAAATATAATATGCAGGACACATATGCAGAATGGAAGAATGCCGCATCCTTAAGCGACTCATATATGGCCAATTAAAGGAAGGAAAGCGCTCACAAGGTGGACAAAGAAAACGCTTCAGGGACACTCTCAAAGCTTCTCTGAAAGCGTTCAGCATAGACCCAGCCACCTGGGAGACAGAAGCACATGACAGAGCATCATGGCGTCGCGCTGTGAAAACTGGCGCACAAATTGCAGTGACAAGAGAACAGCACGGGCAGAAGAAAAGCAAGGCCAATGACATTAGCTCCAGCTGGATTAACCTGCCCAGTGAGCAGCCGAACATTCCGGACTCACATAGGTCTCACCAGCCACATAGATTGGCACAAAGACTTAGACTAAATAGACAAATTAAAAAAGCAACGTATATCACTCGAACACAGCTACCATCTCTAGAGCTTTTTCATGAAAGATGCCTTTCCAAAACACTCACTATTCTTAAAGACAACCTGCACCCATTAAACCACTGTTACATCAGATCTGAACGAAGTGGTCGTCTCCTTTCCATTAGGACTAAAACAGAAGGATTTAAAAACTCCTTCATCCCACTTTCGGTCAGAGTGTTACAAGATCATCTGTCGTCATCGAGAAGTACAAAGAAGTCAAACTCATAAAGCGCTGGTTGTTAGTGTGTATGTGTTTCGTGTGTGAATGTTCGTATTTGCATCTATATTGTTATTGTACAGTAGCTATGCTGAGGTTATTAATTGTAGTCAAACTGAATTTCCATTTGATTTGATCAATAAAATGTATCTTATCTTATCTATTAACCAGAATTAACCAGAATGCCATTACCCTAACCCTAACCCAAAACTAAATGATCTGATGTGAACGTCACCACTGCAGTAGATTGCTATGTCATCCTAGTATTTTATAATTCCGATGTCATAACATGAATGACATTAGTATATTCGACGTTGCCAGATCGACTAGAAAGATATTAACCAAAGTTCGTTGTTATCATCTTAAGACTTCCATCAAAAGATTTGACCTGCCCATAAAAGGAGGCTGTGGATTAGAAAGCATTTATAAACTGCGTAAGACACAAGTTGTACAAATAAGATCCAAACTTCACGCCTCTGAAAACAGCAAATACGACTGAAGCGATTCATGTAAACCTAAAGAATACCAATGTTAATAATTGGTTTAGATGACACAGGCCACGAATTCGCAAAAAAAGGCCAAAATAAATATTTCCCTGAAAACTTCCGGCTTTGTTATAAGTTGACAAGATCGATGACAAACTAGCATCTTTAACATGGTTAAACATTGGACACTCAAACCCCCCAAAAAAAAACAAAGGGCTTCGTCACGGCTCTGTACAGGACAGAGTTCTAAGGACTAACAAGTTATGAAAAGCATATCCTGAAAGTGTTTCCGACTGATGTCAAATGTTTTGTAGATAAAGGGGAAACAACTGAGTGCACAATGACAGGATGTAAAGCTTTGTCAGAATCTGGCTATCTAGGTCGTCATGACCATGTTGAGAAACTAATTCCCCCACATCTGGCCTTGACACATAGTCTCATTGAGAAATACTACTCCTTACTATAAATACTCATTACTGGGGTCGACCTAACAGACACTAGACTTCAATAGACCAGATCTTTTATTATCAATAAATATATGCAAATCTGCAATATATATTGACATTGCAGCATCACTATCCCACAACATTTTAAAAAAGTGACATAAGAATACAATTTGACGAGATGAGTTTGGAGATTAAGCTGCTGTGGAAGTTTAAATAAAACTACAATATTCCCTATTGTGATGTCAGCCGAAGGTGTAGTGACTAATGACCTAGTATTCTAGTAGACATCTTCGTGACCTTGAACATTCCGTTGAAGATTCACATTACTTGTCAGGGGGGCCTTACTGTTGCAGACCTACCACATCTTAAGTATTACTTTCAAAGATCACTATTTAAAGGACTAACGTGAATTTTGTTTTCCTTTAATGAATCTCGATCCAAAGAATTTGAAACAGTTTGTTTTTAATTATTATGTTACAAAAGAATGAGTATTCCATCTCTGGCCAATCCAGGGTCGAGTTTCGCTAAAGGGAAACAAAATTCATAGTAGTCCTTTTATCAGTGTCCACTGAGGAATTTTCTGGTAATGTGGTAGGTCTGTAGTACCGTACAGTACCGCCCTCTAACAGGCAACGAGAATGTTCCTAGGAATGCCAAGGGCCTTGAAGGTATCTGTGAGGTCAGTTGTTATTATTCCCTCGGTTGATATAGCAATGGGGTATATTGTTGTTTTAGATAATTTCCATAAACGCTTAATCTCCAAGCCTAGGTTCCCATATTATTATTATTATATTGATAATGATAATAATATATGATATTGTAACTCTGTTCCCGCACTCACATATTTTATGGGCACTAGCGCACTGTACCACACGAGGGATGGAAAAACAGGACAGGAATGAGAGACATTGTGGGATTCCGGCTAAGTTGTAAAGAAGTGACTTAGAGAACTTTGCATCCTGTTGGTTTGTGTGTCTTGATTACTTTATTTAGATATTTATTAAAGCCTTGTAACTGTTAGTCTTCCTTTGTTCAATGTAAGGCATAGATTTACTACAATAGTATTATTTCCATTGTATAGCTAGGTTATGGGACACAATGTAGGTTCAAGGGGAGGTTACAACGTAAAAGATGTAAATGAAAAATTATATAAACATTTATATAGGTCAGCTCCATAGGGTATAAGTCAACTCTATAGTGTACACATCAAATCTATATGGTATATGTCAATACCATAGTGTAAAGGTCAACTCTACAGTGTATAAATCAAATATATAGTGTATATGTCAACCCCATAGTGTACAAAAACAAATGTAAGTGAAATGTAAAGTTAGATGAGATAAAAAAAAAGAGATAATACAAAAGTAAAAACATGTTTAATACAAATAAATATATTTCACAAACCAAAAATCCAGTCGTTGATAAGGAAAAAAAAAATCTCCATGTCATGACCAGAATTAATGTTATTTCTTTGTCAACTAGAGCGACAAAGAATTAATTTGCCACATACTGAAGGAATACTAAACTTAGTGTTCAAATATTTTTTTTTAAAAATCAGTCTTTGTACGGGGTGTATAACGCAAAAGGGATAGAACTGATCCAAGTAAGAAGAAAAAATCAACAACATAATTCTTTGCTCAGGACTTTGACGGTGAATAAAAGTTTGTAATCATTTCAATAATTAATGAAGTGATCTTTCTGAAAGTCTAATAAAATGTTGTCACGCAGCACGAGTTTATGTGCGAGACTTCAGCTCGACAAGATGAGAAGTTGTCAAACTAGATGGTTTCAAATGTGTGACTGAGACAAAGTGTAAATAAAATAGTTGTAATTAAAAAAAAATATTTGACATTCATTTATCTTCATTCTTTCTTCCTTTGGATTAAAGTCACTTAATGTGATACAAATTAATCGGCTCTAGTCATTCTGGTTCTCGATGAAAACGGAAAAGGAATCGACTCTTGCGCCTTTGTGTATGTAGTCGAGTATTCTGTTCCAGAATCGAAATCACCCCCGTCCAAGCAGCACAAAGCGATTAGAGTTATTCATCTGACGATGGTGTATACAATAAGAACGTCACGTGACTTTGGAAATACTACACATGTCTCTGTTGTACCAGTGAATGGATAATTACATAGACGGAGTCTTTAGGAGCTCGCCCTTTCATAGTCAAATAGTCGAGAAGAATTGAAGCTATAGAGTGGAGCTGATGTAAAGTTATACTTGCTAATCGGTCTTATTTGGCTGAATCGAATACAGTATGTTTGTTTAAACATCTTGACCTTTCAAAACTGACTAAGCTATTCAGTTTTATTTAATAGTGGAATCTGTAAAACTAGTAGCGACTAACTCTTCAAACAAACACTCAAGTTTAGTTCACGTTAGTTGAAAAGATATTCGGCATTTTTATAACAAAAATTCTAGGTCAAATAAAATTTTGAAAATGATTGGAACCACAGAAAAACTCTATAGCAACCTTTTTTCTATCGGTGTATCCAGTGTACAAACTAAAGACAGTGTTGATAAGATGTGTTATAAAAAAGGGTATCATATTTTTTTTACCACACTATTAAAAGCACAGCACAATTACATTTTCTTAAAGCTGTTCCGTTTGTACTTTATTGTGTGTATGTGTGTGTATTATTTGGCAACACTGAAGTTCAATTTAGCATCCTTGACATTGATTAGTTTATCAAGAAAATACTCATTAGATACTATCTATTATATATTAGTAAAATACCACTACGATCATGAAATCTCTTAAAAACTGTCGCAAGTATCCGCATGAAAGTTTGTACACCGGTTCCTATTACCTCCTAGACGCTCACTACGAACCCGATTTGATATATCCGCAACTTGATGGCGGCTATTCGCCAAAAACCGCAAGCTTTCTATCAACCTTTGTCTTTTATTTTCGGCCGCAGTCTACATATAAAGCATTTAAAAAGCATGGAAATAGGACTACCTTTATATTATTTCTTTTCCCCTAAGTGAATTTTTAAAAATACTTCACGTCACTTTCGCTTCCCTTAAGAAACTAAGTACAATATAAAAAATATGTAATAGCATAACAAAGATAGATCTAGATTCTAGACCTATTGTCGTTTCTCTACATTCATAAGGGGTAAAAAAACAACAACAATTAAACCAAATTAATGTTTCTTTTTATTTAGAGAACACAATATCAAAATAAATGTAGAGTCGGGCACGGGAATGTAGCATTGGATTGAGGCCTTCGGAAGATGGATAATTTTTACTCCTGGCCTGAAATCTGCTGAGTAGTCGACCCATCGGAGGATGCTTAAAAAGTTAAAAGTTGTCATTGTAAAAAAAAAAAAAAAATGGGTTGTAAAGTGTGAAAGTGGTTGTCTGTGGTGTTGGCCGGCGGGGGGGGGGGGGGGAGGTGTTGATAAGTAAAAGTAAACGTTGTAAACAATTAACTAGCCCAAAAATAGGAGTGCGTCGAGAGAGAGAGAGAGAGAGAGAGAGAGAAAGGTGTTCCGGCCATACTAAACAATATAAAGCCTGGGAACAATCAGCGGGCATAGCCGGTGTTTACTGCTAGTATAATATATATAAAAGTGTAACTAAATTTGTCCCATATGCTAGGACAAATTTGTACAAATACTCCTTCTTCCCTAGTGCTATTAGAGCATGGAATGGGTTGCCTGAGCTAGCCAGAAAAACCAGTGCCTTGGCAGAATTTAAGTCATTGGTTAATATGCATGACTAAATGCATGACGCGTAGGACGTAATCATCTTCTTTTTTGAAGTACCGTCTGTATTATATAAGATAAGATAATGAAACAATGCCGTCACGAAACATGAAAAAAAAAAAAGACATCTCAGAATATCTAGATCTATGTTTAAAACATACAAAATTATTTCTATTTCCTCTGAATTAAACAAGGGACCTAATAGAACATATCTGATTTTGGAAATAGCCTGTACAAATACTTTTTTCAAATGAAAAATTAAAGTTTGGAAATGCCAAAACTTCTTAACTAAAGTAAGTCTCTACTCGGATACCAATGTACCACAGTAAGTGCAGCATCCAAAGGCCTTGGGAATCGATCAACACGATCCGTTTGCTATTTTAGTGTTTTTAAACGGTCATTCCCCCACTTTCCTCTACACACAAACACACATATACACAAATCCCTGAGTGTGTAAATCCTTCATTACACGATAATATAGATTTGAACCCCCGACCTCGTCAATCTTCCTTTTTGTTTTCTTTTTCCCATTCAGTCCGCAAAGTTAAATTTTGAAAAGTAAAACTTATAAAAGAAAAAACCAATACCGCAAAAACAACGTTATAGCTTGATAAGAAGGATAACTTAACATTTCCGGAAACGTTTTTGGCAAAAGGTATGATCAATTCTGACACAGAGGCATAGGGACATAAGGGCTTATGGTCTGTTACTCGGGCCTGTAATCCGTAAATTATAAAGCATAAGGTTTGTGTCAGCCGGTGTTATGAGTCAGAAGGAAGAGAGATAAGGCCTATATCCTGGCCGAATTATGTAGAGGCCCAGTCGTTGTACTCTACCTATGTCCGTACAGTCTTCTTATTAGGTTTAGTTTAAACATGCATGGGCTAACTCCCATAAACACACACACCAGTTAGTAGCCCTAATTCCTTCCTTTCTGCGTACTAAAACACACACACATACACACACGCTCACACATACCAAAGACGGCGGGTCAAAAAACATGATCTGAATACTAATGCAATGCAAGGTAAACATTGGCGAACTATTAAATGTGAAAATATTCAACATTGTCGAGAACGAGCTGCAAGAGATGAGGTGGGTGGGTGGGGGGGGGGGGCGAGTTGGTCGAAAGGTTAATTGTTTACCTGCCCAGGGAAGGTCGATTGTGAGTTGGCAACGAAGTTTTCATTCGTAAAATCATGTTCTAAATGGGTGCCTGACTTTAGCCAGAGCCGGCCTTAGTAGGTTAGAGAGGGGTCTGGAGCGTACATTCTGCGCCGATGATGCAACGTGTAGAGGCTTTACGCTTGCTGCAGCATACATGCTTATCGGTACCCGGTGCGTACATGTTGTGGATGTGGGTGGAGGGGTCTGGACCTACATGGTGTGCGGGACTAAAGGCTACAAGCTGGAAGGGACCTGGAGCTACATGGTGGGAGGGACCTGAAGCGTACGTTTCTCGAGTATGCTACCCTGAAGCGCTGGGTCTTGCCGTCTTGGATAGCCACCCTTTCTTGCAATGGCAGGCCCTGTCACAGCTGTCAAAAAAAAAAAGTAGTTTGACCCTTGCTTTGTTCACATATCAAGACCAGACTTACAAACTTATAACTTCCTTGATTATGCTAAATGTTGTACATCCAAATTAACACAGAGAGAGATCGCGGGAGTAAATGGCCAACAAGTAACTTGTTCTATGGGCATGCACAGAACAAAGAACAATAACTCTGCAACACCTAATTTTCCAAAACAAATTCTATTCAAAGATGTGTGTTCAGTGTCGGGATGCCATTAGCACTGTTGTTCCAACTAACGCCCCGATTTTGTCATTCAATTACATAGCATTAGCACAATTATTTTTTTTTGTGACTCCAGATAATAAAAGTAATTTATTTTTTTTTGGCATATGAAAGCCTGTCATTTGGCGGGAAAACAGAGACCCAAACAATAACATTTATATTTCTAAAAGCTGACATCTGAATTGAGCATTAAAAGGATTAGTGATATAACAATACCAAGTACAAAGTTTGCCTAGGAAGGATGAGACGGGAAGATGGTGTAGGCTTTCGTCAACTAATTGATGTGTTGAATTACACTGTTACTAAATGTGTCCACTATCGACAACAGATGCAATTAATTAAGAACTAGTCGACCCGCTGGGTAGCATACGCCGCTATTTACAGTATTTAGTAACATGTGAATACAGGGAAGATTACATGTTCTCTCCCCCCTCCCCTCTTTTTTTCATCTCGAAATTTACGTGGGGTAACTCTAGCCCGACTTGCAGAAATAAAAGAGTTATCTTCCCAGTCTTTCCATGACTTTTGTAGTGTCCCGCATGGCTGAGACACGAATAGAATTATATAGAGAGATAACTGTTGTCAACAGAAACATGTAGGCATAACTCTTGACAACAAAACAAGTAACCATAACTCTTTGCACCAGAAACAAAACTTCTGACAACAGAAACAAGTAACCATAACTCCTGACAATAGAAACTGATAACCTGTAACCATAACTCTTGAACAGGAACATTTAAACATAACTAGTGGCAAATTACACAAGGAACATATGCAAAATCTAAATAATAAGTAACCATAACTCCTGACAATAAAATACGGATAACATGTAACCGTAACTCTTGAACAGGAACAATTAGACATAACTAGTGGCAAATTAAACAAGGAACTACAAAGCATGATAAAGTGAATAAGTAACCATAACTCCTAACAACAGAAACAAGTGACCTCTAATCATAACTCCTGAACAGAAACACAAGACTCTGGACATACTAAAAGAATGTCTTGGTCTGTAAATATTTTGATTGTGGTCTAAGAAGCTGGGAACACATCCAGTGTGTGGCTCTTCAGTGAGGGAGATTCAGATGACAGTTGAATGGAAAACAAACCCGATACATTAAAAAGCAGGTGTTTGGTGTGTCTTCCCCCTTTTAAACAGAAAATGTTTTTGACGCCTCTAAACGTTACTAACATTGACCACGCCCCGATGGCACACTTTGAACCATATATATGGTCGGATGTTCTCTCACGTGGTTTAATGGATGAGGGCACGCGATTAAACGACAGAAGAAGGAACTAGTACAAGGGCCCCTGGTCATAACTCAGTTCAATCACGACATTTACCTCCCTCGGACAGCCTCGCGTTCTTCTTTCTTCTAAGTCCAATCTTTTTTTTTCTGTCAATAGTCAACACATCAATAGCTTGACGTCAAGAATCAACCTTGCAGGTCCTAGCATATAACACTTGTATCAAGAGAAGATCTATATGGCGAATTAAAACAGATTCAACTAAAGTGGAGATAATTAACATAGCGTATAACTCTTTAACAGAGATCATATTGTCACCATTAAATGCAGGTTGATATGCCAGGAGTTCCTACATATTGAATGGAATCTTTTGATTCGTTTATAGTGTGAACGTCCGGTGTTTTTATTAACCGGTCATGCGGAACGAGTTAAAGACTTTTTGTCTGTTGTCAGAGAAACATGGTAGTTGTTTTTTTTTATTGCTTGGTTTAATATTATGTAATATTTTATATTATTTTCTGATTCTTATACCTGTTCATCAGTTAGTAGCCATTTTCTAGGCAGAATTTTTAGATTTACATTTTTGTTCTTTTTTTGTTTATTTAGAAAGCCCGGTCCGAAATATTTTTATTATATAGTATTTTTTATATCCATATTCCCTGACTTCCTTTAATGTCTATATGTTTGTGCAGAGCCATGTTGTAGTCTAATCAATTATCCAAGCGGCAATTACGTTCAAAAAAACGTTCCATCAAAAACGTAATAATTATTAACACCCAAACTGCTGCTACCCTTTACTTTATCGACCCGCCATTACCGGAAGTGCGGTGGCATCTCGTCTTGCTAGCCTGTTGCTAGTAGCCCAAACCTTTTGCTGACACCCTGGGAAAGACGTGGAACTAGGCTGAACTCGAGTTAGGAGCCGCAAAGATAGCCGTTCAAATGAAAAGAGATATAGCACAAGGCAAGGCAGCAGGAGGGCCGGCCTTTGTCATAGGCAAACTAGGCAACGCACTGAACTAAAAAAAATTTAGAGGAAAAATTGCGAAACTTAAATCAGATCTCAAAAATAGTAGAGAATTATGACTCTGTTTTCTAGTCCTACTATGTCTCTCCCACGAAAATTGCGCTGTTATTTGTCAATTTAGATATAGATTGGAAAGTTTTTAATAAATTGTGAATTTTATTTTTTCGCTGTTTCTTTTTTTTTTTTAATTTTTAAAAATTCATTTGGATCACCAAATTCACTTCTCCTAGGGCCTCCAATTATTCAGGGTCGGTCCTGGCAGCAGTATACTCTATGCGCTCCCTAGAGTTTTAGCGTAAAATGAGATACCCTAATTTAGTACAGCTACACCGTAGTCTGATTCTCAGATCTGATAGCTTTGTTTGGATAGAAATGAGTTAGTGAAGAAATCTGAGGAAATAAAAAAGTTAGATTTCGCCTTTAAATCAAAGCTTCTACACACAGTCCAAGAGACATAGTGCAGCTCAAACAAATGGCTGGGAGCAAGGTAAACAGATCACTGAGAGCTGATTCAATAAGAGCTGATCAAATAAGAGTTTGAGAACTGATAAAAGAAGATATTTTATATTTTAAGTTAGGTTTAAAAATCTGCAATTATTAAATGGCGAATCAATTATTAAAATAATGAGCGAAAACATTCCTCACAGTATTCACACCGAGTCTAATAATAATATATTTGAATATCTTAGAAAACTGACGTTATATTTATCGCTTGACTAGAGTCACATTGACTTTTAGAATTTCATATAATGATTGAGTCAAACTGCTGATATACATTTCGTGACATTTCCCATCATTTACTTTATCGTTCAGTTATTACCGGAAGCGCGGTTGGATCTAGATCTAGCAGACGATCCCTCGGGCTAGTCTGTTGCTAGCAGCGCCACATGATAGCTCTGTTTGGACATTGGCTTACAATCACAATTTCATAATTGATTTTGCTAGTCGAGTGCACGATGCTGTTTGCGAAGGTATCTGTTGAGTTAATTAACATTAATTTCCTTTTTGTGTGTGTGTGTGTGTCTGCTGTGTAATAATTTTTTAAAACGATTTGACACCAGCCACTGACATTAACTTTTCCTCAGGTTTCAACGTGTTCTCATCAAGGTCACCTGATTTCGCAACAGATAAGTTTATTTTGTTAAGAGTCTTTTGCAGCGCTGAATTTATGTCAGTGCAGTCAGTGCAGATATTCATGGCTTCACTCTTGGCAACGAGCTATTGGTCTAAACTGCCTACAGGTTGTGACGTTGCAAGTCAGTGTTGAGGCCTTCTAGAACGAGTGGTCTCGCTTTAACACAAAGTAACATCAGGCAGAGATGCGCTACCTCTTCCAACCAATTTGTCCTGTTTGTACAATGTTTTACCTACAAGGATGACGTCACGTCGACGTATTACGTATAAACATTTGCTCAATCAAATAGTTTTTTGTTTCCAGATAAAATATACATTTTTTAAAGTAAAAATGAGAGAAAGAGATTTGAAAAAAAATATTATTAATTCATGTTATTATTTTTTATTAATTTATCAGAAAAGTAAACGATGGATAAGAGAAGGAGTAATGTGAAAAAAAAAAGAGGAAAAAAAAGAGAGAGAGAGAGAGTGAAAGTGGGGAAGGCGTGGAAGCAATGAGGATGAAGAGATAGAATCAAATAGTTTTTTAAAGTATAAATTCCATTTCCATTTAATCCTACTGATATTTAATGTTGACACTCAGATACAAACTGAAAAAAAAAAGTTCGAAGGTGCAAGTGTTAGCAAACTTTCTCGTCTGCTCTCTCTCTTTGATTGTAAAACTTCTGGTCGGCTGGTTCCAAATTCTCTCATTACAATGTTCTCCCTTGCCTAACTGGTTTCAATTGTTAATTCGAGCTCTCTCCTGCCAACAAGCACTTGCATGACTTTTAGTTTACATTTAAAAACCACATTTCAGTTATATTGTATCTATATCATTCTATGTTCATCTGGTACATACACCATACCATGTTTATCCTTCAAAATTACATTGTTTAATTAACATCTCGATCTAACAGTTTGTCACAAGTATTAACGATATAATCTTCTGCTATGTATCGACTTATATTGAAGAATACAGATTACCGGGGACAAATATTTAAGTAAAAGGGGTACATGTAGCATTTATGAGAAAAGTGGTTATCTGGGACAAATATCTAAGAGAAAAGTGTAACAGGAACACGTATGTGAGAGAAAGGGCTAGCGGGAACAAATATTTAAGAAAGAGGGGTACCGGGAACATATATATATATATATATATATATATATATATATATATATATATATATATATATATATATATATATAAGAGAGAAACAGCTAGCGGGAACAAATGTGGGTGCCAGGAAGATATCTGGGACAAATATTTAGGACAAAGGGTACCACGTACATGTATTTAAGACCAAGGGGTACCAAGAACAAATGTGTGAGAGAAGGGGGTACCGGAAGCATATTTGTGAGAGAAAGGGGAAGCGGTAGAAAACATGAAAGAGAAAAGGATATCGGTAGAGAATATGCGAAAGAAGTTGATACCGGAAACAGAAATATATGTGAGATAGATGGGCACCGGAAACCAAAAGCTTGCAATCATTGAAGGAAAGACGTAACAGAAAAAATGTTTTTAAAAACTATAAATGTGTTACTATAAATGTGTTGCTATAAATGTGTTACACCAATTCTGTATGAGGAGGCTGTGCCATATAAAAGAAAAAAAAAAGATGAATTATAAAAATATATGATGAACAGAAGACGGCCAACAACAACAATAAAATGAATAATAATAATAATAACGGACTGACAACAAGGTAGATTTCATCGCCTTGAGCTGCTGCTTATTGATAAACATTATCATTATTGACATCGCCGTAACACTCTCATAAATTAATAAAAACTGAAATCGAAAGTATGTGAAGCTAGGCTTGGAGATTAAGCGTTTATGGAAGTTATCTAAAAATCCCTTTAACGAAGTTCGACCCTGTCTCTTCCATAGGATGAAAATTAGTTCATTATCACAACAATAATAATAGTAATGAAAATGAATCGGCGATTCCCAGTAATAAGCAACGGCAATAGGTTTTGAAACTTAAAGAGAACAAAAGTGGACATCGATTAGACCCAGCTTTGAGTTAATTACCTTTACCTGTACTTCCCAGCTGTGACACATAACTAGAAGTAGATGTACGAGAAAGAAATATAAGAACTATAGTGTTTTTTTGGGGGTTTTTTTGGTCTCATGTGAACAATAGTGTCATTTTTTTAAACACAATAAACGTCTTATTTAAATTACCCAGAAAAAACTACTTTTGTTTTCTGTTCCTTTTTTATGTTTACAACGCTAAACAAGATGTCGCCTTCATAGCTAGTTAGAAAGGTTTAGATCATTTTTCAACACTGCTTCAGACACGGAAGACACATTTTTATCGCTATTTAGCCCTACAATATTATTTGAATAGAGAACAGGAAATAATAAAAAAAAAATAAAAAATACGCCCATGAGGTCTCCTTTTTTCGCCATGCCTTTCCAAGATTTGAGAGCCCATATCACTACATTTCAATAAGAAAACAATTACGTCAACAGTTAACGAGTATTCATTTTGTAATAAAACCATAGAACTAAAATATTTAATTCAAATTAATTGGTTGTAATGTCTTATAATGTGTGTCCCTTTCACGAACGTTTTATGAAAGTCGTGACTTTGGCTTATTAGGGGATAATGACAACTGACCTCACAGATACCTCCAACTTATTATAAATTATTATTTTGTATTATTCATGGAAGGTCATAGAAAACAAACGCGTTAATGAGTACAGTTCTTTCATTAGACAAGTATAACATCTTAAATCTTATCCTTAGTTAGCCAATACTTATGTGACATACTGCAGTGTACATCCAACAATCGAAACAACATTTCAGAATTTAAAAACGTCATTAATACTTACTAAACAAAAAAATCAAAACACACTTAGATGCGTTCATGTCATTCATAATTATCCTTGTGATTAATACTAATCAGAAATAAGAAACACATTAATGAAATCCCCTTTTCTTAGGCAAGTATTGGTCGACCTGTGCGATTGACGCTAAATGATTTTAGACTGCTAGTTGGTCGCTGGCTCAGTCGATGCCCGCTTCACTTGTTGGTCTTTAGTTTTCATCCGATGTAATGAATGGCAAATTTATTTATCATGTCGTTTTTTCTATTGAGAGTGTTGACTTACTATGAGCCTTGGTCTACTTTGGCAGCTAGGATGAATCCAAGTTTGAAAATCTGAGCTTCAATTTTATGATATTAGGGCCAGGCTTGAAGTCATATTTAGTTCACCAAATATCGGTCACATGTACATTTTTTATTGGTAATATACATCGTTTAGTACTCATGATGTACATCTTCACTTTATTTTGGTGGGGTCTAAACAATGTTATATAAATGTTGTTCTGATACAAATTTCTAAAGAAATAAGAAATTCCTGACATACTTTAAATTGTTGACTTTAACTTTAAGTCATTATCATCATCATCAAACTCCAGTGTGGTGTGCACTATGTCGTTTGGTGGTCTCAATGGTCCCAGGTTTGAAGCCTGCCCGTTGCCATCCCACGTCGTCATGTGGGAAGGTTTGGTCTAAGATGTAATTATCTTCCGAAATTGAAGGAACATTCTAAGCTTGTAAAACAAAACAAGAAAAAAAAAACTTAACAAAACAAGGGCAGTAACCTACCCTACAATTTAGATTTTCATGACACAAATTTCATTTAGCTACAACAGATTATTAAATATGTTATTGTATTTAATTTGTATTAGTAAAACTAATAGAGTTATATATGGCTATTATTTGTAATAACAATATTTAAAATACAAAGTTTCCACAAACGTATTGTTAACACAATTGTAGGTATAGTATTCTCAGCGTATAATCAAACATTGTTTTGAGATATATCATATTTATAACAGTCATCGTCATTACTATGCAATAGATCATATCTGCGATATAGGCTGAGACTTAAGTGACTATCAGATCGTAAAAGTTTTAATCAAACATTTCATGCTGCGTTATCGTCTGTGAAAAGTCTACAATAATAGACATTTATAGCAAGTCTTTAGGGATTCCTTCTTATCGTGAGTGGGCGCAGCATGTAAGCTTACCTTAGATAATTTAACCTAGATCTTTCCTTTTGTCAGATATATATATATATAGAGAGAAAAAAACATTTTAAAAACTTAACAAAACAAGGGAAGTAACGTAGGCTACATTTTAATTTTCATGGTAAAAATTTCATTTAGGTACAACAGATTCTTAAATACGTTAATGTATTTAATTTGTATAAGTAAAACTAATAGAGTTATGCATGGTTATTATATGTTATAACATTTTAAAAATGCAAAGTCTCAACAAAAGTATTGTGAACAGAATTGTAGGTATTGGGTTAGGGCCATTCTCAACGTATAACCAAACATTTGAAACATTCATTGTCATTGCACATACACATGAAGTGTAAATTGTCTGAAAATTCTCAAACTCTCAGAACATAAAGATTGAATAGCTTCAACCAAACATTTCATGCTGTGTAATTGTCTGTGACAGACTCTGTGGAAAGTATTATAATAGTCGATATTTATCTCAAGTCGAGATTCTTTCTTTTCCTGAGTGGGCGCAGTAAGTAGTCTTAACTTAGACCTTTCCTTTTGTCAGATATATAGTCTACACAAGTTGTAGCCCTTTTTGAAGAGGCGCACTAGGGCATTCGAGTGTGGTACTGGCCACACGGGGCATCATTTGGTGATAGGCAACACAATCTCGCAGAATTTTAACATTTATAACCCGATTTAGCGATCTTCGTGTTAACCAGCAATGCCCGCGGGACAGATCCGGCCCGCAACGTGCTCCTATCCGGCTCGCCAAAACATTGAAATAAAATGTAAAAATAAAATGAAGAAACCTAAAATTTTGAAAAATATTCTCTTTAAGTTACGATTCTTACTCATTCTTTGTTATTCTAAAATTCATAGTAAATATTTTTTTTATTGTAAAAACAAAAATGTTTTTTTTCAATGGCGATAAAACTTGACAGCTATTTTTATTTGTTAAAAAAATTCCGCTACTGTCTTGAGCTAGCCGTGTCCTTGACACCTTGTGTGTGTAACACAGAGCATCATTGATGCATCATTTTGGGTCGTGCTCTTTTGATGTCAAAGTGATTGGTACCGTAGTGTTTAACGTGTGTGATTTAATGAAATGGGAGGAGCATCAGAAACGAAAAGTGGACTCTGAATGTAGAAACTTTCAAGAAAAGTTGGACAGATCTTTACTTTTTTGTGGAATAGGATAGCAAGCCAACATGTTAAAGAACATAACATTAAAAGGCATTATGAAGCCAAACACATAAACACATATGGTGGCATTCTTGGTTCGAGCCGCGAAGAGCCAAGTTACGACTAGAGAATGGGCGATTGACAAGAATATTTAACAAAAAGAGACAAGAAAATTAGTCGGTTATAAGAGTTGCTCACATCTTAAGTAGAGCAATGAAGCCTTTTCCGATGGCGAATGTGTAAAAAAAAGGGCTTGCTAGCAGTGATGGAAGAAATGTGTCATGAAAAAAAGAATACAGTAGAAGCTGTTAGCCTTTCTCGCATGACAATTACAAGGCGAGTAAAAGATAGGGGTGAAAATCTTCATTCACAATTAAAAGACAGAGCAGCAGAATCCGAAATGTTTTCTATTGTTGCTGACGAGTCCACTGACATAACTAAATAATACCGCCAAACTCTTGCTATTTATTCGCGGTACAAACATCGATATAACAGAAGACTTAGCAGCTATGAGAAGCATGCATGGGACTACAACTGGAGAAGGTCTGTTCAAAGAAGTGTCAACCATCATAGAGGAGCTTGCTCTTCATTGCAATAAATTAGTTGGAGTGACTACTGATGGAGCTAGAAATATGGTTGGATGTCACAACGGACTGATTGCAAGAGTTCTTAGAAAAGTTGTTGTCAAAGGGAACTGAACCCCAGCGGCTTCACTGTATCATTCACCAACAAAATTTCTGTGGAAAGGTTTTGACTCTGGATCATGTGATGATGATTGTGCTCAACACTGTGCATTTCATCAAATCACAGAACGTTGAATCACAGAACTTTCAAAGATTTTCTGACAGAAATAGAGTCCGAATATGAAGATGTTCTATTTCCCAGTAAAGTGCTGGGGCGAAGGGGGGGGGGGGGCTGGTTATGCCGAGGAAAGTATTATAACGTTTTTTAGTTGAGACACGAAATTAAAATTATTTATGACGGAAAAGTGCCACAACTGAACGACCCCTCATGGTTGTGGGGTTTGGCTATTTTATGCGACATCACATCACATCTAAATGACACTAAACTAAAAGGGAAAGACAAACTCATTTCGCATGTGTATGCAGACATATGTGCTTTCCAAACAAATCAGCAACTCTTCATTCAACAGGCGGAAAAGGTGCATCTTGTCCACTTTCCAACCTGTACCACTCTACAAATTGATAAGCAGCTAAATATGTCTTTCCCAATTGAAACAATGATCCAACTTCTGAGATGAATAATTTTATTGAAATATTTGTGGATTTTCAGAATTTGAAATATTTAATCCTTTTTTTTGAAAATCCGTTTGCTGCCGATGTTTCAAGTGCTCCGACAGATCTACAACTGGAACTGATTGACTTACAAAGCCAGACATCTCTGCTTGACAAATTTCAAGTGATGCAGACTATTGACTTCTACTCCATGTTACCCGCAGAAGCTTTTCCAAATCTTCGAAAACAAGCTCTAATTATGATCCCAATGTTTTCAAGCAATTATTTGTGTGAACAAACTTTCTCAATGATGAAACGGGCGAAAACCACTCACGTATGAACATCTAGATTCAGTGCTCCGACTTGGTGTTTTATCTATGCAGCCAGATATTTAGAAGATGGTTTTGGATAAACTTCATGCTTCACATTAATTTATGTAAGTGGGTCTTATTTGGCCCGCGACACGAATGCCGAAAATTAAAATGGCCCGCAGACCAAATAAGGTTGGGCATCACTGGTGTTAACAAGATCGTTCCCTGTCAGCCAGATTTAGCGGTTTCAAGTAACTTTTCAGTCTCAATTTAAAAAATCTGGCACTTTGTGGGCATCATTAAGGAGGCAAAGAATAATTTGAAGAACAAAAATCAAGGACATCTCTCTAATTTGGTGATATTAATATCCAAGTACAACACATTTGAGGTGGGGGGGGGGGGGGAGATCTGATTGGTAAAGTGCTTGGTAGATATAACTTATTTATTACCTGATAATTTTTCTTATACTAATAATGCATCAAACAGAATCATCTTGCGGGAGATGTCGATAAATAACTTGACAACAAAAATGAAGAGAACCATCTGTTTTTCCTTTCTTTATTAAACGTCTTCAAACTAAACATTTACGTAAACTTTCAATTTAATACCACCTTGACTTGAATCTATTGATAACATTACACTTAATAATACAACTTCAACTGGTGGACCTGCAGCCGTTTAAGAACTCACTACAACACAAGACAGTTACTCTGCAAGAACCCCCGCGACTAATTTGCTGCTCCTAAGTTATACTTTTCTAAACCGTCTTTGCCAGAATCCTAGAAACTTTTATTTTATTCTAAATATTTTATTAACTATGACCTTCTAGAAACTGACGTATGCTATTTTTTCCCCTGACCTCTTTCCCTGATTGGATGATTATAATTAACGTGTGTTGGTTTTCGGTCTTCTTTGAACTGACCCCGGCTTCTGGAAACAAGTCCAATTAAGTCACAGTATCGATTCGTGACATTGTGCTTGTAAATTACTTCTGGAGTACTTTTTTTTTCCATGCTAAGGAGTGGACTTCTTATGACCGCAGCTTTATCTTATGCCTAAACTCTGCAGCTTAATTTCTCCAAGACCACTGCAGTAAGTTAAATTTAACACGGCAACTATCTGGGACCAAGTACATAGAATTGTAATTTTGATAAAGCTTTGAGATATTCAATGTTAGTCTTAGGATGGGTTGTAAAGTATCCCTTTCAGACCATGTGATCTATTTGGCAGATGCTATAAAAGTCAGCTGTTTCTTTGGTCGATTCTAAATGGGGGTGTCATGTGACCAGCACAACGACCAACCTCTTTTATATTCTACAACTTATGACAGGTACCCATTAGTGTAAAAATCCCGAAATTCAAAATCCTAGCCTTCACCAAGATTTGAGCATGAGACCTGTCGGTTGAGAAACCAAGCGCTTTACCCCCCCCCCCCCCCCCCCCCCCCCCCGCGAGGTGGATTGTACTTGCATAGCAGTTTCACCATCTTGGACAGATGTTCATGATTTTGTACTGCAAATTATTCTTTAACTCCTAAATGATGCCCACTAAGTGCCAGATTTTAAAAAATTTCAGACTATCTTATTGAAACTTACTTGAAACCGCTAAATCTGGCTGACAGAGAATGATCTATTTACGCACATATCACGTAATCGGGAACGGGTTCTTAATGTTAACAATAGGCGAAAATTGGTGCCCTTCACCAATTGATGACCCGTGCGGCCAGTACCACACGCCCTGGTACGCCTCTTTTTTTTTTAAAGAGTGCTAAAACTTTAGTAGACTATATATCTGACAAAAGGAAAGATCTAGGTTAAGTTATCTAAGTTAAGACTACATACTGCGCCCACTTACGATAAGAAGGAATCCCTAAAGACTTGCGATAAATGTCGATTATTATAACACTTTTCACAGAGTCCATTACAGACGATAACGCAGCATGAAATGTTGGATTGAAACTATAATGTTCTGAGAGTTATACAAGTCTCAGACTATATAACTAAGACGCCACCACTGCCGGACTTATGACGATGAAAGTTTAAAAGAAGATGTTTAACAAAGAAATGTTTCGTTATACGCAGAGAATAGAATACCTACAATTCTGTTAACAATACTTTTGTGGAAACTTTGTATTTTAAACATTGTTATAACAAATAATAGCCATACATAACTCTATTAGTTTTGCTTATACAAATAAAATACATTAACATATTTAAGAATCGGTTGTAGCTAAATAAAATTTTTATCATGGAAATTTAAATTGTAGCCTGCGTTACTGCCCTTGTTTTGTTAAGGTTTTTGTTTTGTTTTGTTTTCAATGCTTAGATTGTCCCTTCAATTTCGGAAGATAATTACACCAGAGACCAAACCTTCCGCAGGACGACGTGGGATAGCAGCGGGCAGGTTGAAACCTGGGACCATTGAGACCACCAAACGACAGCGCATAGTGCATACCACACTACTAGTCAGCCATCGCTTGATTGTATTTGAGAATATTTTAATCAAGGAAATATTTTTATTGTAATAATTTTTGAGTGGCAAAGCGAGACCAACGTTATAAAAATGCCTAAACACTGATATGCGATGTTGCAACCTGTGGACAGTTATATCAACTGAAGTTGTATACCCAAAAAGTGTAATGTTATCAAGAGATTGAAGTGAAGTTGGTATTAGATGCACTTAGATACTTATTCACATGGTACTGATTTTCTAGGTATTGATGCACTAGGTACTAATCCACTAGGTACTGATGGATCATGGATGAGATACTTATTTACGTGGTACTTATGTACAAGTTTATGATGCACTAGGTGCTGTTTCGTGGTAGTGCAGATGTACTAGATACTGGTGCATGAGGTATTGAAGCTCTAGGTACTCCTGCATTAGGTACTTATGCAAATGGAATTAATGCACAAAGTACTAAAGAACGTTGTACTGATATGCTAGGTACTGATGCACGAGGTAGTGATTTACGTGCTATTGATGGGCTAGGTACTGAAGCGCTAGGTACTGATCAACGTGGTACCGATGCACTGTTGAATGATTCGAACGGTATTGGTATTAGGCACTGATGCATTAGGTACTTATTTACGTGGTATGACGTACCTGGTTATAATGCACTATGTGCTGTTTCACGTGGTACTCACGAACTAGATAGTGATGCACTAGGTACTGATGTACTGATGCACTAGGTACAGATGTACTGATGCACTAGGTACTAGTGTACTGATGCACTAGGTACTAATGTACTGATGCACTAGGTACTAATATACTAGGTACTAATGCACTAGGTACTGATGTACTGATGCATGAGTTTCTGCTAGTCTGAATACAACAAGCACATCCTTCAATTCAACAAAGCCATGATACACTTCTAGATCTATTCAATAACACGAACTATTTGATCTTGTTTTAAATTGTGTACGGATATGTAGTACCTACACAATTTACATTCTCTGAAAGCACAAAATAAACGCTTTTGGTCAACAGTTGTGTAGGGAACGTTCGTATAACGAGGGGGGGGGGAGTAACGGGTATAAAAATGTGTTACGAATTGTTACAAGGGTGAAAGAGGACTGAAGATTTGTTACTAATATCTCGTTGACATGTCACAGGTCCAACTTCACAACTTGTCACGTGACATCAAGCTATTGGTCTAAACTGTCCACTGGTTGGAACATCGCAGGTCAGTGTTTAGGCCTTTTTAACGTTTGGTCTTGCTTTGCACTCAAAATGTATTACAATAAAAATATTTACTTGACCGAAATATTCTCAAATATAATCAAGCGATGGCTGACTATGTACCCGGGTTCGAATCCCGCCCACTGCTATCCCACGTCGTCCTGTGGATAGGTGAAAGTGAATGTGAAATTGAATGCGAACCTGGCCTAACTGATGTCTTATAATGAATATCTAATTGATCTAATTGTTTTGTAAAGGGTCAATTTCTTATTCAAATCTTCCAAAAATTAAATAAATATAGGTATATCACGGCACTGCAGGTCACACGACAATATAAAAACCTACTTATTAATTGTTGTTTTAAATTATGTCCAACTTTTATGCATACTAAAAAAAGATTTTTTTCTTTAAAAAAAAGTAAACATTATTTTTTGGTAAACTTAGTAGTTAGTAGGCCAGACTTACATAACGTAGCCATAAAAATGTAAAAAAAAATATTTTTTAACAAAAAGTCTAAAACCGTGTTGAAAATATGTTACGAGGTGGTTTCCCCTACTAAAGAGCCTCCCGTGTTTTTACTATTAATAGTGAATAGTTGTAAAAGTGGTGTATTTTTATGAAAAAAAATGCTTGCATAAGTGATTAAAAAATTAGATATTTCGCTTTTAGAAAAGAAAAAAGTAGCCGTTGCATCAGATCTTTGAATAGACTAAAATAGTATGATGTCGGATTTTCACTATCTTTTCTAGTTTACGAGATCTAAACGGGACGGACAGAGATTTCCCACAAAATGAATAGCGTCTTTTCCCCTTACAGGGGCCGCTAAAATAATAATTAACAAAACAAGGGAAGTTAACGTAGACTAAAACTTTTACTTTCGTGATATGTATTTGCTATGATTTACAAAAGAAGTTTAATTTTGTTAATATATTTAATTTATTTAAGTAAAACTATTATAGTTATGAAAGGCTATTATATGCAATAAATATTTTTAAAATACAAAAGTTTCAACAAAAGTATTGCTAACAGAATTGTAGGCATTGTATTTTCAGCGTATAATCAAACATTTCTTTGAGATACATCTTGTCTCCAACTTTAATCGTATTTATTCGAAATACAGAGGCCTCTTTCCATATTGTCTGAGAATTGTAAAACTCTCAGAACATTAAAACTGAATTGCTTCAACCAAATGTCTGATGTTGCGTTATTGTCTGTGACATACTCTGTGGAAAGTGTTGTAATAATCAACACTTATCACAAGTCTTAAGAGATTCTTTCTAGTCCCTAGTGGGCGCAGTAGGTAGTCTTAACTTAGACCTTTTTCTTTTGTCAGATATATAGTCTACAAATGTATTAGCACTTTAAAGACTAAGACTGCTTTATTGATCCTTATGGACTCATTTCTCATATAAAAACAACACAGCAGAAACAGTCACATAAATTGAATATACATAATATAAAGAGGCGCAGCAGGGCATGTTCATTTGGTCTAGCCGCACGGGGCATCAATTGGTGAAAGGCAACAACATTTCGTACAATTTTAACATTTAGAACCCGATTTAGCTATCTTCGTGTTAACAAAAATCGTTCTCTGTCAGCCAGATTTAGTAGTTTGAAGTAACTTTTCAGTCTGAAATTTTAAAAATCTGGCACCTCGTGGCCATCATTAAGAAGATAAAGAATAATTTGAAGAACAAAAATTAAGGACATCTCTCTAATTTGGTGATATTAGTATCCAAGTAAAACCCAGTTGAGGGGGTTAGGGGAGATCTGAGTGGTAAAGTGCTTGGTCTCTCAACCGAGGGGTCCAGGGTTCAAATCTTGGTGAAGGCTGGGATTTTGAATTTTGGGATTTTTAGAACTACCCTAAGTCCATTTAGATCTAATGAATACCTGACTTAGTTGGGGGAAATATAGGCGGTTGTTCGTTGTGCTGGTGACATGACACCCTCATTAACCGTCGACCAAAGAAACAGCTGACCTTTATAGAATCTGCCCAATAAATCACATGGTCTGAAAGGGATAATTTACTTTACAAACCAGTTCTGAGACTAACATTTAACATCTCAAAGCTTTCATCAAAATTAAAATTCTATGTACTTTGTCACAGATAATGACGGGATACATTTCCGTTGAAGTTGAGCTTCCACACTGCAGTGGCCTTTGAGAAACTAAGCCAGTTCAGGGATAAGATAATGCTGCGGTCATTAGAAGTCCACTCTTTAGTAGTGAAAACTAAATTACTCTAGAAGTAATTTACAAGCACAATACATTGTCTGCTTGAATCATTCCATAAAGTATACGTCATGGTATACAGACTATGAAGGCTGAAGTCAATTCCATAAATTTTTTTAGTTCGTTTGACCATTTAAAAATCTTCTTCAACTTTAACTACCTGGTACACTACTGGGGAGACAGAATATCTGATCCCCTATCAATAAATACTACAGCGAATCTCAAGCAAAAGCTGTCATTTTTTTGGTTTTGGGACAGTTGTATATGTAAATATCAACTCAATACGCTTTGTTTAGAACGAAAATGATGGGGGACGGAACGTAAACGACAACTGGTTAGTATGGTGTTATATCTGTGTTTGTGTGTTTCCTAGGTGATATGGAAAGGGAGTATTTATTGTTAGCTCTAAAGAGAGAGCATTAATTTAATATTAGTCTTGTAGAATGATGCAAAATAAGCGGTACTGTCAAAAGTTGTTTTAAATATACCAGACGACTAAAGAATGCCAGGATGTAATGACTTGTTTTAGTAGTGGTATAGATTGTTTAAAATATACGTTTATTTCATTTCATCTCAAGTTACATTTAGCCATAGTGCTATGCAAGTTACATTTAGTTTTGTTCACAAAGATACTATTCAAGTTATTTTAAGTGTTATAAGTTAAAGTGTAATAAGCCAAAAGTCAACGACCATCAACAGCATGTGGGACTGCGACAAGTAAAAGTTTGAGAAACACGTTTTTTTTTTTAAAACAAACAAAATCTTTTTTTTTTTGTACTGCGTCAAAGATTTGTAATTGATGTTATAGTACAAGAAGGTCATGTGGCCAGATAATCTTTTATACAGCTAATGTTAGGTCAACCCTAAGAGTTGGGTGTCTAGCTTGTTAGACGAGGGGTCTCAAGTTCTACCCCCGTGAGGACACCATGAGTTCAACCAACTCTAATGGATAACAGATTTACGTGGGGGTTGCTCGTTGTGCAGGCCACATGACACCCTCGTTGGACAGTTCTGAAAGGGGTTAAATAACACCAACGACCATACTCCCCACATAGGAAAATTGTTTATCAATCAGTAACGTATGAGATCCTCAATCCTTGATACAGTTTACAGAAGTTGTGCAACATGCTAACCTGCCCTAAAGGCTGCATTTATTACGTAGAAAGAGTTTCTTTGGATATAACACTGTCTACAGTTTGAAACATTGTCTCCTCGCCTAAAGGGGTCTAACCACTTGTAACCTACTTCAAAATATTAATTAAAGGGAAAGAACCAAATAAATAATTGATTTTTTTTTTAAACGAAGATGCCTCCATAGTGGATTTTCACGATCAATTTTAGATGCCTAACAATATTAAGGACGTTATATTAAAAGATCTTTGGTGCCAACCATAGACTATATATTACATGGACTGCCATCTCTGCGCACTAAGCCTATATTTTTCAATAAATAAGTCCTGTTCACCGAGGCGTCCTTGGTTGCATGACAAATTGACTTCCGGTAGAAACTAAATTGTCATAGAAGATGTTACAGAAAAACTGAAAAATCTGAATAAATATTTCGGCTTTCAAGTTATTAGTTGTCATCCTAAATAACATCCAATTCTTCTAAAAGCTATAGAAAGATCTAATACTGTTCCAAATATAGTCATAAATACATCATAAGTCACAAAATGGTTTGTGCACAATTATTTCTGTAACATCTTCTATGACAATTTAGTTTCTACCGGAAGTCAATTTGTCATGCAACCAAGGACGCCTCGGTGAACGGGACTTAAGCTCAGTTACCTTAGTGTTGGCAGTCCATTTATATATAGTCTATGGTGCCAACTTAAAAAATTTCGCGCTACAATGGGAAAAGCTTAGAAATTTAATTTTACATTGCTAAAGAAGTGCACAATACTTATAGCATATTTCAAAGTTAAATAGCCAATTAACACATTCTATCTTCTGTATTGATATATTAAGTACACTAGCTATTTGTAGGCTATATAGTTATTCGCAATAGATGAAAATCTCATAGAGTTGAAATTCCTGATATTTTTTCTGCTGTTAATCACGCGTGAGCGATAGAGGACACTTGTTAGTGAATTCCTGAGAACTTCTTTTGTTGACACAATTTTTTTAAAGCTTACATGCCGGTCTCCCTAACCGGGAACGCTCTAGTTATTATTTTAATAAGATCTCCAGTTAGTCTACTGAGCTATCGATCTTCAGGGTCAGATTTAAGGCAGCGCAAAGAGTGCAGCCATAAATGGGCCTCACTCTCGAGTAGAACCTTTACATGCTACAAAATAATGTTAAATGTGTCAAAAATGCATACTTATTATTAAAAGAAGTAGAAAAATGCTATTGAAGGCACAAGTGATCTAATGTGTCATTAATATAGTATTAAAAAGGATTCTTCATTAAAGACTTCGAAAAAGGAAAAGGCTTCGATTACTTAATTCCGGCACTGCTACTAAATATTAACAAATATAAACAAATTCTATTTTTCATAATTAAATTCAAAGTGGAGTAACTTTTTTTTTTGTAAAGACAATGGGAATGCACCAAAGTGGAGCAAATCTCTCTTTCGTTCTATGTTAGTGAAATAAAGTTCAAGCACAAGATCTATTGGTATCAGGTCCTGAAGCATTAGATACTTATTTATGTGGCACTGATGTACCTGGTTATGATGCATTAGATGCTGTTTCATGTGGTATTGATGTACTAGATACTCATGCATGAGTTTCTGCTAGTCGTCTGTCTGAATACAACAAGCACATTTTCCAACTCAACAAGCCGTGGTACTTTCTAGATCTATTGATAACACCAACTAGTCGATCTTGCTTTTAATTGTGTACGGATAAGTATCTACATAATTTACATTCTCTGGAAGTACAAAATAAATGCTTTTGGTCAACAGTTGTTTAGGGAACTTTCGAATAACGTGGGAGGGGGGAGGGATAACGGATGGGGCATACTAGGGTATACAAATGTGTTATGAATTGTTACAAGGGCGAAAGAGGTCTGAACATTTGTGACCAATATCTCTTTGCCATGGCACAGATCCAACTTCACAACTTGTGACGTGACAACAAGCTATTGATCTCAATGTAAAACTAATAGAGTTATGCATGGTTATTATATGTTATAACATTTTTAAAAAATACAAAGACTCAACAAAAGTATTGTGAACAGATTTGTAGGTATTGTAGCTTGTTGTAGGCCATTCTCAGCGTATAACCAAACATTTCTTTGATATACATCTTCTTTGCAGCTTTCATCATCAGTAGCTATACCCTAAAGTTTGTTTTCCAAATTGTCTGAGAGTTGTCAAACGCTCAGAATATAAAGATTGACTAGCTTAAACCAGTGATGCCCAACCTTATTTGGTCTGCGGGCCATTTTAATTTTCGGCATTCGTGTCGCGGGCCATATCACCAAAAAGAAATAAAAAATATACAATAAGCTATTTTTAATAGTTTTATTTGTGGACCTACTTTCATAAATTAATGTGATGCATGAAGTTTATCCACAACCATTTTCTGAATATCTGGCTGCTTAGATGAAACACCAAGTCAGAGCACTGAATCTAGATTTCATCCGTGAGGCGGTTACGTAACATGGTCATCCTTAGCGCTTGTTTTCGAAGATTTGGAAACGCTTCTGCAGGTAACATGGAGTAGAAGTCAATGGTCTGCATCACTTGGAATTTGTCAAGCAGGGATGTCTGGCTTTGTAAGTCAATCAGTTCCATTTAGAGATCTGTCGGGGCACTTGACACATCGGCAGCAAAAGAATTTTCAAAAAGACAGATTTCATTTTTTAAATTCTGAAAATCCACAAATCTTTAACTGAAATTATTCACCAAGAGCCTCAGTAGTTGGATCATTCTTTCTATTGGGAAAGACGTATTTAGCTGCTTATCATTTTGTAGAGTGGTACAGGTTGGAGAGTGAACAAGATGCACCCTTTTCGCCTGTTGAATGAAGAATTTCAATTTTGTTTGGAAAGCACATATGTCTGCATACATATGTGAAATCAAGTTGTCTTCCCCTTGTAGTTTGGTGTTGAGTTCATTTAGATGTGATGTGATGTCGCATAAAATAGCCAAATCCCACAACCATGAGGGGTCGTTCAGTTGCGGAACTTGTTTTGATTTATCGGTCATAAATATTTTAATTTCTTGTCTCAAATAAAAAAAGAAACGTTTGAACACCTTTCCTCCCCCCCCCCCCCCCCCCCGCACTTCACTGGGCAATAGAATATCTTCATATTCGGACTCTATTTGTGTCAGAAAATCTTTGAAATTTCTCTGATTCAACGTTCTGTGATTTGATGAAATTTACAGTGTTGAGCACAATCATCACCACATGGTCCAGATTCAAAACCTTTCACAGAGATTTTGTTGGTGAATGATGCAATGAAGCCGCAGGGGTTCAGTTCAATTTGGCTAAACAATTTTTTTAAAATAACTCTTGCTGTCATTCCGCTGTGACATCCAACCATATTTCTAGCGCCATCAGTAGTCACTCCATCTAATTTATTCCAAGGAAGAGCAAGGCCTCTATGATGGTGGACACTTCTTTGAACAGGCCTTCTCCAGTTGTAGTCCCATGCATGCTCCGCATAGCTGCTAACTCCTCTGTTATATCAAAATTGCTGTTTGTACCGCGTATAAATACCAAGAGTTGCGCAGTATCAGTTATGTCAGTGGACTCGTCAGCAGCAATAGAAAACATTTCGAATTCTGCTGCTCTGTCTTTTGATTGTGAATGAAGATTTACCCCATATCTTCCACTCACCTTGTAATTGTCATGCGAGAAAGGCTGACAGCTTCTACTTTATTCTTCTTCTGAGGACACAAGCAAGCACTTTTTTTAACACATTCGCCATCGGAAAAAGGCTTCATTGCTCTACTTAAGATGTGAGCAACTCTGTAGCTGGCCCTTATAGCAGACTCATTTTCTTGTCTCTTTTTGTGAAATATTCTTGTCAATCGCCCAATCTCTAGTCGTAACTTAACAATCTTGTCTTCGCGGCTTCAACCAAGAATGCCATCATATGTGTTTGGCTTCATAATGCCTTCTAATGTTATGTTCTTTAAAAACAGCCACACTTTCTTTACAAATCAAACTTGTTGGCAAACTATCATATTCCACAAATAGTAAAGATCTGTCCACTTTTCTTGAAAGTTTCTACATTCAGAGTTCACTTTTCGTTTCTGAGGCTCCTCCCACTTTATTAAATCCCAAACGTTAAACACTACGGCACCAATCACTTTGACATCAAAAGAACACGACCCAAAACGATGCATCATTGCTCTGTGCTGTACACACAAGGTGTCAAAAACACGGCTAGCTCAAGACAGTAGCGGAATTTTTTTAAGAAATAAAAATAGCTGTAAAGTTTTATCGCCATTGAAAAAAACAACACTTGTGTTCTTACAATACAAAAATATTTACTATGAATATTAGAATACCAAACATAGAGATGGAATTCATCAAAGAATGAGTGAGAATCATAACTTAAAGAGAATATTTTTTCAACATTCTAATTTATTAACTTTTTTTTATTTTTACATTTTGTTCCAATGCTTTGGAGGGCCGGATAGAAGCACGTCGCGGGCTGGATCTGGCCGCGGGCCCTAGTTTGGGCATCGCTGGCTTAAACCAAACATTTCATGCTGCGTAATTGTCTGTGACGGACTCGGTGGAATGTATTGTAATAATCGACATTTATCTCAAGTCGAGATTCTTTCTTTTCCTGAGTGGGCGCAGTAAGTAGTCTTAACTTTTACCTTTCCTTTTGTCAGATATATAGTCTACACAAGTTGTAGCACTTTTTGAAGAGGCGCACCAGAGCATGTGAGTGTGGTACTGACCGCACGGGGCATCATTTGGTGATAGGCAACAAAATCTCTCACAATTTTAACATTTAGAAGCCGAGGTCCTGATTTAGGGATCTTCGTGTTAACAAGATCATTCACTGTCAGCCAGATTTAGCGGTTTCAAGTAACTTTTCAGTCTGAAATGTAAAAAAAATCTGGCACTTCGTGGGCATCATTAATGAGGCAAGGAATAATTTGAAGAACAAAAATCAAGGACATCTCTCTAATTTGGTGATATTAATATCCAAGTACAACCCAGTTGAGGTGGGAGAGATCTGAGTGGTAAAGTGATTGGTTGAGATAACTTATTTATTACCAGTTATTTTTGTAGTATCTTTAATGTATCAAACAGAATCATCTTGCCAGTGATGTATATAAAAAACTAGACAAAAAAAAAACAACTAAAGAAATATCTGTTTTCTTTTTTCTTTATTAAACTTCTTCCAACTAAACATATAAATAGACTTCCAATTCAATACCAATTTCACTCAAATCTCTTGATAACATTCAATGTTTTGGGTATACAACTTCAATTGATATAACTGTCTACAGGTTGCAACATCGCATGTCAGTGTTTAGGCATTTTTATAACGTTGGTCTCGCTTTGCCACTCAAAAATTATTACAATAAAAATATTTCCTTGATTAAAATATTCTCAAATACAATCAAGCGATGGCTGACTAGTAGTGTGGTATGCACTATGCGCTGTCGTTTGGTGGTCTCAATGGTCCCAGGTTTCAACCTGCCCGCTGCTATCCCACGTCGTCCTGCGGAAGGTTTGGTCTCTGGTGTAATTATCTTCCGAAATTGAAGGGACAATCTAAGCATTGAAAACAAAACAAAACAAAAACCTTAAAACAAGGGCAGTAACGCAGGCTACAATTTAAATTTTCATGATGAAAATTTCATTTAGATACAACAGATTCTTAAATATGTTAATGTATTTAATTTGTATAAGCAAAACTAATAGAGTTATGTATGGCTATTATTTGTTATAACAATGTTTAAAATACAAAGTTTCCACAAAAGTATTGTTAACAGAATTGTAGGTATTCTATTCTCAGCGTATAACGAAACATTTCTTTGTTAAACATCTTCTTTTAAACTTTCATCGTCATAAGTCCGGCAGTGGTGGCGTCTTAGTTATATAGTCTGAGACTTGTATAATTCTCAGAACATTATAGCTTCAATCCAACATTTTATGCTGCGTTATCGTCTGTAATGGACTCTGTGAAAAGTGTTATAATAATCGACATTTATCGCAAGTCTTTAGGGATTCCTTCTTATCGTAAGTGGGCGCAGTATGTAGTCTTAACTTAGATAACTTAACTTAGATCTTTCCTTTTGTCAGATATATAGTCTACAAAAGTTTAAGCACTTTTTGAAGAGAGCATGTGAGTGTGGTACTGGCCGCACGTGGCATCAATTGGTGAAGGGCAACAATATTTCGCCCATTGTTAACATTTAGAACTCGAGTTCCTGATTACGTGGCATGTGATTAAATCGGCGCCTTCGACATAGTCACGGAGGTCACGATTAAATGGATCATTCGTTCAGCCAGATTTAGCTGTTAAGTTTCCATAAGATAGTCTGAAATTTAAAAAAATCTGGCACTCCGTGGGCATCATTAAGGAGATAAAGAATTTGCAGTACAAAATCAAGGACATCTGTCCAAGATGGTGAAATTACTATCCAAGTACAACCCAGTTCTGGGGGGGGGGGGGGGGGGGGGGGGGAGAGTTTAGTGGTAAAGCGCTTGGTTTCTCAACCGACGAGTCTCGGGTTCAAATCTTGGTGAAGGCTAGGATTTTGAATTTCGAGATTTCTACACTAACGGGTACCTGTCTTAAGTTGGAGAATATAAAGGCGGTTTGTCGTTGTGCTGGTCACATGACACCCCCATTTAGAATCGACCAAAGAAACAGCTGACTTTTATAGCATCTGCCCAATAGATCACATGGTCTGAAAGGGATACTTTACTTAACAACCCAGTTCTGAGACTAACATTTAACATCTCAAAGCTTTCATCAAAATTTTAAATGTTTGTACTGTGTCCCAGATAATGACGGGATACATTTCCGTGCTAAATTAAGCTTACACACTGCCGTGGTCTTGGAGAAACTAAGCTGCAGAGTTCAGGGATAAGATAATGCTGCGGTCATAAGAAGTCCACACGTTAGCATCGAAAAAAAAAGTATTTACAAGCACAATGTCACGAATTGATACTTTGACCTAATTCGACTTGTTTCTAGAAGCCGGGGTCAGGTCAAAGAAGACGCAAAACAAACACACGTTAATTATAATCATCCAATCAGGGAAAGAGGTCAGGGAAAAAATTCATAGGTCAGTTTCTAGAAGGTCATAGTTGATAAATATTTATAATAAAATAAAAGTTTCTAGGATTCTGGATAAGACGGTTTAGAAAAGTTATAATAAGGGGAAAGCAAGTTAGTAATGTTACTTTCATAGTAACTGTCTTGTGTTGTGGTGAATTCTTAAACGACTGCAGGTCCACTAGTTAAAGTTGTATCATTATGTTTTTTTTAAGGTGATTGCAACGTATATGTGTGTTGCTGGTCACTTAAATGTAGAATCGTGCATTATTATCAATGAGTAGAATGCTGTAGAATGTTGGGTTCGTGCGTCCTGAAGTCACACGTAACAAACATGAATAGTACAGTTTGACTTCAATCAAACTGTAGCAGACACAAGGGACGTTTATTCAATAATTACAATATACTGCAACTTCATAGTAGTTACACAAAGATAATCCTATTTGAAATATAATTACATCCGCATAACAGCAATATCAAGGTTATCAGATATACTAAGTAGAGTAACAATAATGTCCTCATCACAGCGGGTAACCGAATGACTTGAATAACATGTATACAGCTCTAAGTACAGAAAAGCACTACTAGAAATACGTGAACTGTCTCAAGTCCCGGAGACGACTCTACTCGACTGACTTAAAGTTACCAAAAGTCAAATTAGTCATTTTTACCTCCTCTTTTTATTTCCGACATTACTTGTACTTTTCACCTTTTTGACCCGAGGTGAACATATAACAGGCAATGTCAACCGAGACTGTGACAGTTGTAAGTTATGTCAATTGAAGTTGTATAAGTAAAAAGTGTAATAGTATCAAGAGATATAAGTCAAGTTGGTAATAAATTGAAAGTCTACGTATATCTTTAATTTGAAGAAGTTTAACAGAGAAAAGAAAACAGATGCTTCTTCTGGGTTTTTTTTTTGGTCAAGTTATTTATATACATCTCCGGCAAGATGATTCTGTTTGAGACATTTTAAATATTTTCTTTATAGCAGTCTTACAATTTATGTCTTGATGAGGTCGGCACGTGCTCGGTGTGCTGCTGTTAATCACGCGCGAGCGATAGAGGACACTTATTAGTGAATTCCTGAGAACTTCTTTTGTTGACACAATTTTTGTAAAGCTTACATACCGATCAACCTAACCGGGAAACGCTCTAGTTATTATTTTACGAAGATCTCGAAATTAGTTTACTGAACAATCGATCTCCAGGGTCTGATGTAAGGCAGCGCAAAGAGTGCAGCCATAAATGGGCCTCTCCCTCAAGCGGGACCTTCACAAGCTACAAAATAATGTTTAAATCTTACAAATATGAATACTAAATGTAAAAGAAGGAGGAGACTGATATTGAACGCTCGAGTGATCTCATGTGTTATTATTGTAGCATTAATGAGGATTGTCTTCATTAAAAACTTCGAAAGAGGGTAGTACAAAAGTACTGATTATTGCTCCACTTACTTACATCAGGCACTGCAACTACATATTAACAAATATAAACAAATTCTGTTTTTCATAAGTAAATGCAAAGTGGGGTAACTTTTTTGTTGAGACAGTGGGAAGGCGTCAAAGTGGATAACTATTTTTGTTGAGACAGTGGGAAGGCGCCAAAGTGGATAACTTTTTTTGTTGAGACAGTGGGAAGGCGCCAAAGTGGAGTAAATCTCACTTTCGTTCTATCTTACCATCTAGGTCTTAATGACATAAAGAGAAGTTCAATTCAAGACACAAGATCTAGATCTAGAGACCCGGGAACAGATGATAAGAAACAGAGGAGTACGAAACATAGGTGGCGCCCGTGCAGACATTTTAATAAAAGTACACTACATATAACAATTGAATATATTCCCTAACTAAAATATCCACCATATGCATGCAGGGCCGGTCCTAACAGTTGCGGGGCCCTATGCGAAACGGATTGCGCGGGGTCCAGTCTGTGTAGGGATAAGGAAATTAATTGAAAATTAAGATTTTTTGTTAGAAAACAAATTCGTCTTTGCATTTTCTTCATTCTTTACTACTAACTATAAAATCACGATAAAATTTTAAAAAATATCGCTTTTGATTTTTTTTTAAAAGATTGAGATAGATTTAGATCTATATTTATATGCCAATGACACTTACAGTACCGGAAGCTAAAAATTGGAACCAGTGAAATCTGCCCATGTGTAGTATCACCAGAGAATGCCGACGACGTCCTCCAAAACTGCTCTCTTTACCAAGAGGTAAACATAGGCCTCCATTACAAAATGTCACTACTCAATTTCGTATCTGCAAAATAAGACACCGAGGTGATATCAAGTAAAAAAAAAAAAAACTAAAAAAAAACAACATTTAGTGTATCAATTAGTTTGGATCAGTCGTGTCATTCATTTTGTAATAGATCTAGACTAACAATAATAAATCTGTGTGATTACAAATATTTTTACAAAGCTTATATCAACTCACTCGGTCTGTTTGTTAAAAAGTTTAACATGTTTATTTTTCCGTTTCCCATTCTCGGATCAAGATAAAAATTTCCACAATTGGAAATTAAACCTGACAAGACATGAATCAATAAAAAAATTTCACCATTAAGTTAATTAATTGTTGGTGATTAATTATATTGTTTGTCTGTTTAATATCGAAATAAGGGGAATAAATGCTATTTAATGAGAGCTGTGGATGCGCATATGGATTTAATCCCCTTATTACGTTTTGACACGTTTTTTCTTCTACTTTCCATTCTCGGATCGTTGAAATTTTGCAGAATTAATTCATAGTCGAAGTTTCATATACGAATAAATAAAAAAAATAACCAATTAGTTAATCATTTATTACTAATTAATTAATTTTGTTTTATATAGTAGAATGTGAGCTAAACCCTAAAATTTTCAGATAAATAGCAGTAATAAGCGTTCCCCCCCCCCTTAAATAAGCTTTGTTTTTACAAAGTTTTTCTTCTATTGCTGTTATTAATTATTTTTGTTTAGCGCAAATTTCATGCGTTTAGCTTTCTTAATACACTATTGGAATGGGCCAGATGGAAAGGGTAGTGGAAGAAAGAAAAGTGTATCTGGGTGATCGCTTTTTAAGTGCATTAATTGAAAAAAAGTGTACGATCTAAATTCGAATTCGAGGTCTAACGCCTCCTCATCCTTCTCAAGCCTATCCACTAAACACTATGCCAGCGAATGGCTTATAAAATAGAAAGTTTTAAACTTTACAACGGCGACCTACAAAGTATTAAGGGGGCAAATTCAACTTATACCACCTTATCAGTCAAGAACAATTTCTTTCCCTTGTTCGAGATAATAAACAAAATATTTAATTACCAATAGTTAAGTAACTAATTGTTGTTGTTTTGTCAGGTAAATGGAATAATTTTGCAAAATTTCAGCTTGATCTGAGATTGGGTGTGGAAAAAAATAACGTGTAAAATCTTTTACCAGACAGACAGTCAGAGGGAGTTTATTTAAGCTTTGAAAAAAAAAGCCTTATAAGTACATCCGTCACCAATTACTGTTGAATCCCCCAGATATTTCTTTCTTTCCCACCCCCCTTCCCAATATTTTCCCAACCGGCTCAGATAAGTGATAGGATTATAGCACATTGAGAAAGATATAGCATGAAATATTACTAAACCAAAACAATCAGCATAAATATTTATAACCGAACAGGCTTATTGTTGTCTTAATATGAAATACTTATTAACCCTAACCCATATTATTTCTTAAATTTGATCGCTTAAAAAACTAACAAACAAATAGTGAATTTTGCTATAATAAGGATCGCTAAACATTTTGTACCAAATGCACATTCAGAAAAAAGGGACATAATGAAAACAAAATCAAATTGTTTTAAATTTCGGATAACCTCCCATAACTTGACATTTTTTATTTTCAAACTTTGATCTTTAAAAACCAAATAATTATGACTAATTTTACTCGATCGTTTAAAAAAATTGACTTAAATAATTATAAGTATATTAGCTTTCAATGTTGGAGGCGCGGTGGCCCCCGGGTTCGAATCATAGTGAAAACTGATTTTTTTTTACTTTCAGGATCTTTAGGGTGCCTCTGAGTCCATCCAGCTCTAATGGGTACCTAACATTAGTTGGTCGTTGTGCTGGCCACATGACACCCTCGTTAAGAATGAACCACAGAAACAGATGACCTGTACACCATCTTCCTCATAGATCACAAAGTCTGAAAGGGGAACTTTACTTTTGAGTTCAATGTAGAGTTGTATTTAACTTTTTAGTCAAGAACGAAGAGCTTAAGATAACCATTTGTTACAAAAATTAATGTCTAAAAATAATTGCAAACAAAGAGAATATAGATCCACTCGTAGGTTTTTAATTCACACCTTTAGAAAAACAAGGTCCCGTTTAGATCTCGTAAACTAGAAAAGATACTGAAAATCCGACATCATGATATTTTAGACCATTTAGAGTTCTGATGAAACGGCTTCTTTCTTCTTTTCAGAAAGCGAAAAATTAAATTTTTAAAATCAACTATGCAAGCAGTTTTTTTTTTAAGACAAATACACCATTTTTATAATTATTCACTATTAATAGTACTAAAACGTGAGACGATTTTGTCGTGGAGAACTGCATCCAACATATTTGTAACACATTTATGCAAACGGTTTTAGATTTTTTGTAAAATATGTATATTGGTATATTTACCAAAAATAAAATAAAATACAATGTTTACTCTTTTTAAAGAGAAAAAAATCTATGCATATAGGTGGAACATATTTTAAAACTACAATTAAAAAGTAGTTTTTTTTTTTGTTTTTTGTTTTTTAAATATTATGACCTGCAAATACAAATAATATAAGAAACAGATCATTGAATATAATGGAAGAGGTTTTCTTTATTTTTTTGCTGTTTTTTTATTTTATGGATTTTGTTTTCTTGATGCTTTGAATAAGAGATTGTTGACCCTTTACAGAACATCAGTTTATCAGTTAGATACTCATTATACGACATTAGTTAGGCCAGGTTCACATCGAACTTCTCCTTCACTTTCACCTATCTCTTGGTCTGCTTGACCGTTGGGCCACACACAAGATCTGCCAACCTTCTTGCTCCATTCTTTTCTGTCATTTGTCTTTGATAGAATTTCATTCTGATATTCTTTCTGAAAGTATTGAAGCCTGCCCTTTTACCTGCCCTAGGTGGACCACTTCGGGGGCCGATTTTGAGTTTGTGTTTCCATACAAACTGTCATTGTACCCTTGTTTTTTTTAAATTTTTCAGATCCAGTATAATAAGGTAAATTTGTATAACTTGAATGCTCAATATGTCGTAAGCGTTCTAACATAATTGTATCAACAAATAGATGATAAAAGCGAGACATTGCCGAGAATAATTCGTATCATTACAGATTGCCAGCGGTGCTTTTAAAAAATGATGCATTCTTGAATGCGTTGCATCTACTGTTATTTTCTTTTCAATTTTTTTCATGTTTATTTTCATTATATAATCTGCATTATATTCGTGTCTTTCCAGATTTAATATGACCCTAATCATTTAGTCGTTTTTTAAAACATTTTTTTCCCGGTGAACTAGTTTGAGGCGTTATTTATTTTTTTATTCTCTTCCTTACAATTTTTTTTTAAAAACAAGATTATATAGAGAGTTTGTGTTATCACAAAAACTCAGAGGCGGCCCCAATCGGATTCACCAATGGACCAGGAATATTCAAACCATAGTCTTGTTTTGATCGTTTAAAGTAATAAAATTTTTAAATTATTTTCTTGACAATATTTCACTAGGCATAGAAAGTGAATCAGAGTTTCTCTTTCAAAATCGTCGACAAAAAGGGACAATTTGTTTTCGAATGAAATGAATTAAGACATCGAAAAATTGTGTTTCTTAACTTACAATTAAGTTGATTTAGATGAGAAGTAACCAACCACTATGAAATAAAATTTATGGAACCACATTTCATCCTTTAACTCTAGTGTTCACGCGCACTCTTCTCAAGAAGAAATACTTTTCTTTCGGTAAACAGTGAAGCGAAATGTTTAAAAACGTTTCTTCGCTATATCTAATGAACTTTGTTATGCAGCAGGTTATCTTCATACTCTCTCTCTCTACCTCAATAATAATAAGGCTTTCTTTCTTCCAGTCCGAAGATTAATGAAGAGTACAGTATTTCACTAGCCACGCAGTCCCAGCAGCGATCAACATATTTTGTCATATTCAGCGCAAACATAACCGTTGTCAAGTGTTGGTCGACTTAGATTCTCCTTCCTTCCGAAAACGTTTGTCATCGGCATTAAATGTTCTTTTGGTCTGAAATTTGTATCCCGCGGCCTTCGTCAGAAACCTCAAACTGTCTTTTTTGCAATCGGCTGCTGCCAGGTGCTCTTCTCGGTGTTAGTTAAAGCAAGCTGGTTTTCAAAACGATTTCGGGGCAGGGCCGCTGCTACATATTGGTTTGTTTAAAAACAAATATGATCGAAGCAAATGATCTAGGTACTAAGCTAAAGAGTTGTAGATATATTTGGTTTGTTTTTATGTAACGTAATAAATTCAATCCTCATCGTCAGTAAATTGTTACAGCAGCCTAAATTACATTTTTTTTTATCAGTAATGAAAAAGCTGAAAATTATTTTAACTCTTAAAATCAATTGATATTGCTTTTTTTATCCACCTGTTGTGTATATACTAGCCTTCACCTTCACCTATACATTAGTCTGTTAAACCGTTGGGGCACCATACACGATCTGTCAACCGTCTTTCTCCATTCTTCTCTGTTCTTTGCCTTAGATAGAATTTCTTTTGATGACAGGCCTATCCATTAATTGATGTTCTCTTCCCATCGCTTCTTTGTCTTCAACTACTTCTTCTTCCTGGTACTGTTCCCTGAATGAAGGTTTCTGCGATCCCTGAGAACCTTGTGATGTTGCCATAGAGTTTGAGTTTACGTTTTTTGACAGTGGTTAGCAGGTCATTGTGGGGTCTTAATCCTGTTTCTAATTTCTTCAATCGTGATTCGGTCTTTGTAAATGACACCTAGGATCTTTCTGTATCATCGTTGTTCCAATCTTAGGATCCTCTTCTCGAAATCTGCATTCAGCGTCCAAGATTCGCATGCATATAAGAATGTGGCCGTGACTAGGGAACGCATCAGTCTGAAACATTTGGTTCTATAGAAATCTAAGGCTCCTCAAAGGCTTCAATCAAAGGCGCCTTCACTCCATAATGAGAATACCCTGGCAAGACTACCTTACAAATTACCATGTTCTGTTAAAAACCGGTGTTTAGAGCTTAGGGGTACTGTGTCGGACATCTTTACTTTATGAGGAATGACCGCATACCAAAAAGCGATTTTTTGTTAGCGAGTTTAAAAGAACAAAGGTGCCCCACATTTAAAGGAAGCGCTATAAAGATCAACTCAGATTACCATTTTGCACATGGCAAGTTAATAAATAAATAATATTTTGTGCCTGTACTAAAGATTTAAAAGAAGAGCCCCATTTTGCGAACACTGGATTAAAGATAATATTTATATGTAGTTAGTAGACACTTGAAGAAAGAAAAAATGTGTTAACTGATCTGGTTCTGTAAAGTCATGAATGGCTGCCTGGTCGTGCGGCTTGCGTGCTGGACTGTCGTTCGGATTTATCAAACCCTGACCGCTCCCATCCCCCGTCGTCGTGCGGGAGGTTTGGACTAGGAAGTAAACTATCTTCAACTCTGAAGGAACATCCGAAACATGTAAAACAAAACAACAAATAAAAAAAAAAAAATTAATTATAAAAAATCATAGAAAATTCAAGTCCAGAAATTAGTTGGCGCCTATAGAAGGATTTGTGAGAATCCCTCGAGCGCGTCTCTATTTTTGTAATTTTGTCTTTTCGTTTCTAAAATAATTTACGAATATCGTTTGTTTTTATTTTAAGTTTTCAAAGGATAATGTAATATTTATTAATTATATAAAATATTTTTAAAAATTATAACTACTTTTATATAAAAAAAATTCTAACCTAAAAAATAAATAGATAAATTAAGGTAACCTTGAATAATGATTTGACCGCCCCCTAATTTCTGCCGCCTACGTGCAATGCACACATTGTACGATAGGTAGTGTACCGTCGGCCCTGTGTCTAAGAAACACTTTTTTTTGTATCAAATTCATAAATTTGAACTCCAAGCATATTTTAACCATATACTGATACAGGCCTATGCAAAGAAAATTGGAAAAAATGTGTCTAAGTTTCTTTTCTTTTTCATCGCATCTTTAAACCTTTCCGATCTGTCACTTACTGTGGGAGCTAACAGCGCTCCCCTAGACTCCTGCTGGTTATTTAAAAAGGGGGGGGGGGCGTGAAATAATTATTGTAAGGTTGGCGAGGAGGTGGGGGCACCACTGGTAAAAATTTTAGAAACACTGCCTTAGGTTTCGTCAGAAAGACTAGTTTAGATGTAGTTCTAGTCTGGGGCTGAAATAAATTTCAATAATGAAGAGCGGAAATGACTTTTGTTTATGTAATCCCGCGAGCTAAAGATCTACTATTATATAATTATAGTCTATAGACCTTAGAGGCCTGTGGTGTATGAGACGTCTGTGTTGTGAACTCAATATTATACATGCCCTGAGACTCAAACAGTACACACAGTCAGTTGTTCTCGCTTAACACAAGGGAGGAAATACTGTTAGCTGCATACCTGTGCGACACTCTAAGGCCAGGTAATGCTGCAACGGTGTCAGCGTGTCCACGACTACACTCTACACACCTTTCTTTGGAATAAGGTTGACTGTGTCGTCACTGTTAATGTAGGTAAGGACGCCTTTGCTTGGCTGACTGTCAACCTGAATACCGTTACCTGTTTCGGTTCTCTTGAACGAGAAGGGAAAAAATCGTATAGAGGTCTAGATCAACATTCTATGATTATGGACTATGAGTAGACTACCGTGTCGTAGTTTTCGTGTGAAGTGTTTGTGGAATTATTTTGTGAAATTCGGATTATTTATTCAAAGCTTAATTTTTTTTATACTCACTGACAAGTTGAAGTAGATATACATTTAAATTTAGTATTTCGTAATAATAGACCTACATAAATTTAAAATTATGATAAATACTAAATAATCTATCTAAATCTTAAATCTAATTTAACTAATTATAAAAACATTGTAGATTATTTATTGAGTCTCGATGTAGATCTACCTAGAATCTATCTAGAATCTAGATTTTTTTTCTAGATCTAAGTAGTAAGTTACTAAGTAGTAAGTGATAGATTGGTAAATTGATACAACCAAACAACAAGTAGAGCTAGACAGTCGAGATATAGAGTCTAGATCTATATAGATTATAGATCTATACGACTATATCTATATCTAGATAGACTTGCTATAGTATAACTTAGTATAAGTATAAATATGGTTAATAATACAGATCTAGAGTCTATATAAGTTATTTACTTTAAGCAATATCTCTGCTAATCTAGATCTAGATGTAAAAGTCTATAAATCTAGTTTTTAAGTAGATTTACTTTACAATAAAGATTCTTTCTAGATCAAAATAGAATCAAGTAGACTAAACTCTTTCATAATCACATGAAATACCATTACAACTAGACTAAATCTATCTATCGTTTGTAAAATGTTTTACATGTTTCGGATGTTCCTTCAGAGTTGAAGATAGTTTACTTCCTAGTCATCGTTTGTAAAATGTTTTTGTAAAATGTTTTACATGTTTCGGATGTTCCTTCAGAGTTGAAGATAGTTTACTTCCTAGTCCAAACCTCCCGCAGGACGACGGGGGATGGGAGCGGGCAGGGTTTGAACCCGGGACCATAGATAAATCCGAACGACAGTCCAGCATGCAAACCGCACGACAGGCAGCCATCTATATATATATATATATATATTATATTATTATACTGAAGTATAATATAAATTATATGACACTCTTTTATTTAATGTATCAGTACATAAATAGTAGATCTAGATTTAGTCTAGGTACATGTCGTGTCAGTCAAAAAACATTAATGATGCTGCAATGTGACTTGATATTTAAGCAATAAAATTATTTTTCATGTCATAATGAATTTTAAAAAGTGTTTACCAAATAAGCTAATTTAATTAGATTTTTCAACATTTATTTTTTGTTTGTTTGCTGCAATATTTAACAATATCATATGACTGTACAGAATCATAACTTCTTATGGTATAAATAGTCATACATCAACCCATCCATAGCTGTAGATCTGTTGATCTATCTCTCTCTCTCTCTCTACATATATGCATATATTTATGGCTGCCTGGTCATGTATTAGACATCCTGGACTGTTTTTTAACTGTTGTTCGATCATCTTGATGGTTCTGGGCTCATACCCTGCCAGTACCATCCCATCCTCTGTTGTGCTTCAAGAGGTTTGAGTTAGGATGTCTTAAACTGAAAGAACATACATAACATGAAATAAATACAAGAAAAATAAATTGACATTTGTAAAATCTTTTTTTTTTTTAGTATAGATCTTTTATCAGTTTATCAATTTTCTGTTCTAATATTTTTTTAAATATTTTTTTTTACTTCTAGTAATTTCCTTTCTCACATTTCATTTCATAAAATCTTTGTCTTTTTGAAAACCAAGATAACCCAAGTTATCACTGCAGTACTCTATTACTTCCATTTTATTCTCACTATGTTGCTCAGTATCAAAATGTCTTCAAAATGTACACTTGAGAAATCTTTCTATCTTAGTTTAGAATGAAAAAAGTCTAGACAAGTTTATTTTTTAAGCTTAAATGTAAAGAGTTTTCAAAGCTTCAAATAAATGGAATGTGAAAACCTTTTTCTTTATCAAAAATCTTATAGACTGCCTAGAGTAGATTTGAAAAGCATTGGAGATTAATTAAAATTTCTTATTCTTGTCAACTTACCTGTTAAAAAAAACCCAATCATCTTACTATCAGCTATTACAAAAAGAATTTAATGCTTTCAAAATTTAGTGAAAATCTGCAGGTAATACTTCCCTTCATTCACTTTTCATATTTAGAACTGTTGATTAAAATGCATACATTCACAAAAAAATGATAAGATATGACTTTCAAATACAGAAAGAATACAACCAATGAAACCTTCAGAATGCTCAAATATATTTCTTATTTCACATATATATTGAATTCTGAAATAAAAAATTAATGTAACAAGCAAAGTATAACATACTCTTTAAAAAAAAATAACGATAGATTAAAGCTATCTAAAGGAAGGAACTCCACATCTACACATATATCTCAGTAATGCAAAATTTATTTCCCCCTTTAGATTTCTAACAAAATAATTTATTACCTATAATTAATTGACTTTGTAGTTATTTTTTAAAGTGTTTTGTTAGGTACAATAAATAATTGTGGAAAGTTAAAAAATTGGTCATAGAATGGGTATGGGAGAAATAACATAAAACCCCACATATTTACCATATCGCTTAATACTGAAAGATTAATTTCCCTTGTTGTTATCAAACAAAATAATTACTTTTTACTCATTGACTCATGTTTTAATAATAATCTTTATTGTCCGTAAGGAAATTTGTCTTACAATTTGTGCATTACAGCAAACAAAACATTATAACTATAAAAAAAACAAAATGTACATTTACACCAGACTCACTCATAATTTACATGTGAAAAGTTTATATCAGATTGTTTCTATTGAATGATTTGATTGCCAGGGGAACAAAAGAGTGTTTGTTTCTGTTTGTCTTTGCTATCGGTTTTTGTTAGGGGCAAAAAATAATTGTGTAAAGTTTCAACTTCATCTGAGAATAGTTGTGGGAGAAATAACATATTCAAAATTTTTTACCAGACAGACAGTGTAGTAGATAAAAGCTTTGTGAAAACTTACTTGGACAGTGTTCTAAGAACATGAATTGATTTACTTTGTTTCCATGTTATATAATTTCTGATGTTACTTCAGAATGATTATTACGCCATAGCGCAAACTTTCTACAGGAAAGCAAAGGGAGGGTAGCAGGGCTTTAACTCTGGACAATTCTGACTTTGGTCTTTCTTCTTTGCCAACACAACCAGGCAGCCTTCTCGCTTTAATAATAATAATAATCTTTATTGTCCATATGGAAATTTGTCTTACAATTTGTGCATTACACCAAACAAAAAACATTATAACTATAAGAAACCAAAATGTACAATGTCAAAAGTCAATGAACTAATGCTTTTAAATCTCTTATTATAAACACTCATTAAATTAACAAGTATGTCTGATAGTATAGTATTCTATTTAGAAATAAGCCTGTTGATGATAAGATAAAGTTTAAAATATAAAAGTAATCTCTTTCCCTTGTGATAATTTAAAAACATAACTGTACAAAGTCAACAAATCATGTTTTTATATTCTTTCCCTTATCATTATTAAATTTATCTGATCATCATTCAATGAATTCTATAATTAAAGAGGGAAAATTATTTTTTTTATTAGTGATAAAGCACAGTTTGAATACAAAAAATGCCTACTAAAATTTTTGCTCTCTAGTTCAAATTAACTTTAAATGTCTTCATTTATATCTTTTTTTTTTTTAACTAAGTCTTCTACATTCCTGATAGCCAGCACATTATTTACACTAAAAAAAAATTCCAAGATGACACCTGACAAGTCCTAATAATACAAAATGCAAATTAGATACATCCCTTACATTGCTGTTTTGGTTCAGGAGCTGGTAAAATGTTTAGGTAGCATAATGTCACATTGATGTTGGAACACTGTTAAGATGAAGCAATAGCCTACTTTCTAGATGAAGTAATTATTAGGACTGTAAATAGTATTTTTCTATACAGTGTAAACAAAAAGTTGATCTAACTGAAATAATAATTACAATCATCTGTGATTGGAAATACTAGCAATTGTAGTTTATGCATTAGATTTTTGTGTATAATTTTGATTCCATTTAATGATGTTTTTGCAAAGTATTTTAAGATTTTGTTTTCTTTTAGACCAGATATTTTTTTTACAGTTAATTTAAAAGTTAAATGATCTAAAACTAATATTGTAAAATGAAGAAAAAAAACATTTTCTGTATTATATATTCAACATTCCTTCATCTTACAGTGCTACTCTGTTACAGTTAAATGAATGTAAATATATATATAGATACAATTTCACAATTTTCTATTCCATTAAACAAATCTCTATAGGTATGTAGGCTTACAGTTTCATATCTAAACTAATCTAAACTAAAAGTTGACCTTTTTCATCTCATAAACTTTGTGAATCATTTTTAACATAAAAGTTTTTGAACTAAAAAAAAAAAAGAATAACCCCAGTAAAAAGCGTGTAGCACTTAAAGTGATTATTGAATGATTCAAAAAAAAAAAAAAAAAAAAAAAAAAAGTGAAAGATTATTTGGTCTTATCTTTGAGTGATTGTAGCTGTAGATTGAAACCAGGTCTAAGGCTTAGTGAGAGGAAGTGTTGTAGGTGGAGCTGATAAGAAAGGACTGTGCTTCAATGTTACACATTTTTTAAAATTCAAAATCTATGATAATTTTTTTTTGTGCCATGCTTTTGAAAAGAAATCTTGCTAAAATTATTCCTATTATAGTTGATTCAATTCATTGTATTTGTGTTTGTTCTCTGTAGCACACAACACATGACCAGACAGACATCTGGAAATGGCTGGTTGATTATGTTGTATGAGCTCTGGACTGTCATCGCCATTGGTCCATGTGATATCATACAGACATCCTGCAGGAGTTTTGAACTAGTATGTAACAATCTTCAAATCTGATTGAGCATCTGAAACATGTAAAACAAACCAAAGTCATAGCATGTTCTCCATTTAGATTTCTGGAAGTAATTTGTATGGATATAAAAATTCTCAAAAGATGGATATATGTGTTCTAATGTGTGAAACTTATAAATGAACTGAAATATTCCATGGATTATGGCTTATTGTGAAATGGATAATTATCAAGGCTGACCAATGATATGGCCAGTAAAGGTCCAAAGCCAAAGGTAAGTTCCATGATGTGTTCTGTTAAGTGTTCTGTTTATTATTATTGCAGTGGTTATAAAATTTACTTTTTTTTTTTTATGAAACTCACAACCCTTGAATAATGATGATTCTTAAATGATTTTATCAAATTTAAAGCATTATTAAGTATAAAAAAATGGTCATAATACAAATTAATAGATTGCCAGATTTATTTTGTACCTATATAAATAAAAAAAAATAACCCACAACATTTTATTTAATAAAAACAATGTTAAATTAGCAATGTCATACTGCTATACCTAAGTTTGGAATGCAGATACTTATTATGATAGCATTGCATGAAATATTATGTCTTGTGCTGACCAAGTTAGTGTAGCATGTCATTTAGGAATACATAACGTTTGCATAGTTACAGAGATTATTTAATTTTGCATATTTTTTTTTTTCTTAACTTGATTGATTCCTCCTTAGCTCCCTTTAAAATCTTCCAAGCACTTTGTACTATGTTGGGAAGTTTAAGCATTTGAAGTAATTGTTGGTCCTTAAACTTTAAGTTTATCTAGTTTATTAATAGCTCTTTGTTTCTTCTGATGAACCACAGAGGACCCTCATGGACTTGTACAAAGTTCTGTCTCTTTTTTTTTTGTTGTTTTTTTTTGTGTGCAAAGTTTATATCAAATCATCTGTCTGTTTGTCTGACTGACTGTCTGGTAAAAAGTTTGTGTTTCTCCCACACCCATTCTCGGATCAAATTGAAACTATGCACAATTATTGGCTTAGATAAGACATGAATCAATTAAAACAATTATTCAATTAGTCAATTAATTACTGGTACTTCATTATTTTGTTTGATACCAACATGGGAAATTAATCCTTCAATATTCACATGTACGGCTAAATATGTAGGGTTTCGCCGCATTGGATGATTGAACACATTATTTTAACCACACCCATTCTCAGATGAAGTTGAAACTTGAATCAATTATTTGTTGTACATAAAACATAAATCAATTAAAAAATTAACCAATTAGTCTATTAATTATTTGTAATTAATTAATTAATTATTTTGTTAGATATCAAATTGAGGAAAACCACTTCCAAATTATTGAGAGATATTTGTAAATGCGAAGTTCTTTCCTTTATATAAGCTTTTTATTTATTTTGTTTGTTAAAAAACGTAACCAATTAAGGCGTTGTCAGGATAGGTCCTCACTGTGTCACGATTGTAAGAAAAAAAAAGTGCCTTATGCAGACTTGAAAGTGCCCTAAGCTATTAAGAGACATGGAGACCCTCATGTCTTGATATTATATGTAAGCCTTAAATATTTCTTAGGGGCCCTAATCTATAGCTTATGTTGTCTATAGGCCGCTAAATTCGTAAGGCCGACCCTGCCAAACGTCTTTTGTTTTTACTTGGCCCGGCATGGTTTTCTATATAGGCCCTATATATATATATATATATTTATGGCATTTTTAAGGTGTGATAATAAAATACACACAAAAAGACGCATGGCAATCGTATAAGGCCCTAAGTTAAAGGAAATGTAAATATCCAAAACAGAAAGTCCTTCAAGATAAGTGGCACTTAGACATTGTCAAGATTGCCAACTCAGATTAGTGTTTCTAACTTAGTGTACATACTTTCATTGCCTCATGCTGTCAAGAGACACGGCCTATTTATGATGTTTTTTTTTGTTTTTTTAAAGATGTATTAAAGAAAGTTGTTTGCAGTGAGTCTTTATCTTATCTTATCTTATATAATACAGACGTTACTTCAAGAAAGAATCTGATTAAGTCCTAATAGCACTAGGGAAGAAGGAGCATTTGTACAAATTTGTCCTAGCATATGGAACAAAGAATGTGCCTTTATTTATATTATATATATAGCTTTGAAAACAAAAAACCAAACGTTAGATGTAATACACACGTTATGTCCTCGACACTGCTTAGTGTTTTAATAATTACATAGGTTTAAACAGACATGATCCAGTAATAAGTGGAATTCGTCTATGAGGATTTTTAAAACTAAAAACATGTATTCAATTAGAAATTAAAAAAAAAAATCAAAGGAATATTTCTAATAATTCTGTTTGTTAAATGACCTGTCGGACTTTGTCGCAGTTCCTGCTTGTAAATTTTTGTAAACGTTCAGTCTTAAGGATATATCAAATAGAACAGCTGTCCTTTTGTCCAATAGGTATACACTATATTTTTTTCTCTCTGCACTGGTCATTTCAGCGTCCATCATCTGTCTCTATGTTGGATAATAAAGGGTTACTTGCATTCACGTTTTAACTTGGTAGCTGTTGATCATACCTTCTGTAAGTATCTCTGTTACATTCTGTTTGTATCTCTGTTACATGGTATAGGATGAGTTGATTTACTAGATCATACCTTTCTGTTAGTATCTGTGTTACATGGTATAGGATGAGTTGGTTTACTAGATCATACCTTTCTGTTAGTATCTCTGTTACATGGTATAGGATGAGTTGGTTTACTAGATCATACTTTCTGTTAGTATCTCTATAACATGGTATAGGGTGAGCTGATTTACTAGGTCATACCTTTGTGTTAGTATCTTTGGTACATGGTATAGGGTAAGTTGATTTACTAGATCATACCTTTCTGTTAGTATCTCTGTTACATGGTATAGGATGAGTTGATTTACTAGATCATAGCTTCTATTAGTATCTCTGTTACATGGTATAGAATTAGTTGATTTACTAGTATCTCTGTTTCATGGTATAGGATGAGTTGATTTACTAGGTCATACCTTCTGTTATTATCTGTGTTGCATGGTATAGGATGGGTTGGTTTACTAGATCATACCTTTCTGTTAGTATCTCTGTTACATGGTATAGGATGAGTTGGTTTACTAGATCATACCTTTCTGTTAGTATCTGTGTTACATGGTATAGGATGAGTTGGTTTACTAGATCATACCTTTCTGTTAGTATCTCTGTTACATGGTATAGGATGAGTTGGTTTACTAGATCATACTTTCTGTTAGTATCTCTGTTACATGGTATAGGGTAAGTTAATTTACTAGATCATACCTTTCTGTTAGTATCTCTGTTACATAGTATAGGATGAGTTGATTTACTAGATCATAGCTTCTATTAGTATCTCTGTTACATGGTATAGAATGAGTTGATTTACTAGTATCTCTGTTACATGGTATAGGATGAGTTGATTTACTAGGTCATACCTTCTGTTAGTATCTCTGTTACATGGTATAGGGTGAGTTGATTTACTAGGTCATACCTTTCTGTTAGTATCTCTGTTAAATGGTATCAGATGAGTTGATTTACTAGATCATACCTTTCTGTTAGTATCTCTGTTACATGGTATAGAATGAGTTGGTTTACTAGATCATAGCTTCTGTTAGTATCTCTGTTACATGGTATAAGATGAGTGGTTTTACTAGATCATACCTTCTGTTAGTATCTCTGTCACATTGTATAAGATGAGTGGTTTTACTAGATCGTACCTTCTGTTAGTATGGCTGTTAAATTGTATAGGATGAGTTGATTTACTAGATCATACCTTTCTGTTAGTATCTCTGTTACATGGTATAGAATGAGTTGATTTTTTAGTATCTCTGTTACATGGTATAAGATGAGTTGATTTACTAGATCATACCTTCTGTTAGTATCTCTGTTACATGGTTTAGGATGAGTTGATTTACTAGATCATACCTTCTTTTAGTATCTCTGTTACATGGTATAGGATGAGTTGGTTTACTATGTCCAAAGACTATGTACTACTGGCAACCCAGCGACGGATGGCTGCCTGGTCGGAATTCGTGAGGCATGCGCTCTAGACTGTCGTCTCTGTGTTCCCGGGTTCGAAACCTGTCCCGCCGTCCTGAAGGAGATTTTGGTTAGGATGTAAATATCTTTAATTCTGAAGAAACATCCCAAACATGTAAAACAAAGATACAGCGTACCGCGTACATTTTATTTCTCACTCTGCTTGGTCATGTTAAAGAAACACTTTCTCTGCTTGTCTTAGTTCTCTATGTCCATCTCTGCTTCTAGTTGCCTCATGTCATGTTAAAGAAACACTTTCTCTACTTGTCTTAGTTCTCTATGTCCATCTCTGCTTCTAGTTGCCTCATGTCATGTTAAAGAAACACTTTCTCTGCTTGGCTTAGTTCTCTATGTCCATCTCTGCTTCTAGTTGCCTTATGTCATGTTTTAGACACATATTTGACATTCGTGTAAAGTTGCTATGATACTAACGATGGGCATTTGGATATAGAGAGACTGTAAAATATGGAAGTATATCCCACAAATGCACACATAAGCACATAGACTCAACGAAGAAAAAAAGTCAGTGGGTGCCTACATAAGAATAAATCAACATAAGATAAAACACAGATACGGGTTTAATACACAGACATGGTCAAGCGTTGGTAGAGTTCAAACATGTCTGTATTTATTACACATAGTTAACCACTGCTAAAGTAAAACACAGATCTGTGTTTAATACACAAACATGGTTGAACATTGTAACATTCTTTCCTAATCCAACGTGTGAAGCAGTTCTAACAACTATAAGACACATTCCTACGGACCGTTTGTGATAACCATCTACAAGAGTGGCGGCGGAGCTCTTCCCCGTGCTATTCTGTCCTTCCTATTGTAGGAGTGAAGTCTTCAAGATTGGTCTCGACACGGTTGAAAGGCACCAACCAAGGATTTCCTCCACCGCCCTTATTGAAACATCGTTCAGAGCCTGTATCAAAAGACGCCATGACGGCAACCCAGTTCGGGGCCATTGTCGATAATTTTTTTTTAGAAACAAACTTCGAAAAACTTTGCGGCATAGCCTAAGATTCTGAGATTATCTCTTTAACATCAGTCCATTACCTTGTCACAAAAATTGAATAAGTTTTAAATTGATATTCAACCAAACTGTCGAATGCTGTAACTGTGTGTGACTCCAGACATTTGAAAGAGCTTCTTCATATTTGAGGAACAGTGCTTTGAATTAGTGTTCACAGTCTGTTCACTAGAAAAAAAATTTGTGGCGCCTGTATTGTATGGTTTTTCTACGTTAGTAATTCTGCTACAGTTGAGTATCATTTGAGATGCGGACAGTTCATTAGAACTTGACATTTGGTACAGTTCACTTTCAGTTGACTTATGGCGGAGTTCACTATTAGTTTAGATCTGGTTTTGTTTACAATCAGTTGATATTTGGTGGAGCTCACTGTCAGCTTACATCTGGTGGAGCTCTTATACATCTGGTGGAACTCACTGTCAGCTTACATCAGGTGGATCTCACTGTCAGCTTACATTTGATGAGCTCTTACATCTGGTGGAGTTCACTGTCAGCTTACATCTGGTGGAGTTCTTTCATCTGGTGGAATCTGTTCTGAGAGAGAAAAAAAACAATTTGTTTACAATGGATCCTAATTAGCTTTGTATGGCTACGCTAATCATTTACTTGGGGGATCCTAATTAGCTTTGTATGGCTACGCTAATCATTTACTTGGGGGATCCTAATTAGCTTTGTGGTGCTACGCTATGCATTTACTTATCTACGACAGCCGCCCTGGTCTTTGATGCTGAGAACTTGGTGAAAAAAAAGAGAAGGAAAAAAAATTGTGTAAAGGGGGAGTCGGGGGGGGGGCAGTTGTGTATATAACGTGTGTGGATCTGGCGGAGTATTTCTCGACTGTTGAATTAGCGTTGACCGACAGCGGTGTTGTGTTTGGCCTGCAGGCGATCAGTCGAGCCACGTCTCCCTCCCATTGAATACTTGTATCACACTTGGATCTCAGGTCCAGTCAATTGTCGCTCTAGTCAGCCAAGCTTGGGGGCGGGAATTAGGATTATTTTAAGTGCTTTAAAAAGTTTTTTCTTCATAGGATCTAAAATATAAATTGATTTAAAATCAAAAGAACATTTTGTTAAATTAACGGCATTATAACATAAAACTAAACAAATATCTGCTGAGGAATATGAAATCCATAACCCCGTGAATGTTTGCTTTTGTTTATATTAACAACACTATTTTTGTAGTCACCAGAAAACAAGTCTTTAATTTTCAAACATGCACACGCGGAACAATTTTTTTCCACTTTTATATAATTTTTGGCTTGGTATCTGACGTTGCTTGTGTCAATTTGAATAGATATTTCTTGAAATGGGGTTTAAGTGACTCAAAATAATAGAAAACTGAGATCCAGATAATTTTGTTACTCTCGCATTAGCGTCACTTCCTGCAACTGTTCCATATAGATCTGTTAACATTACACACGGGCTACCCCAGTTGATTTGTTTCCATGCAGTATCAGTATTTATTAGGGGTGCACCGGATAGTACTTTTTGATATCCGGCCTGGGCCGGATAGTAAAATTTGATATGTTAGTATATACTTAACTAGTTACTAATGTAAATCTTATAAGTAAAGTGCAATCTGCCTTGTATAGTGGTCGGATGTATGTGTTCATGAATTTCAGACCAACAACCTGGTCAGATATACCCAGTGAGCTTACACATGTAGTCCTAGTGTAGTGTGTATAGTTGTTTGTGTTAACCATCAAGCAGTGTTTTTTCCTTGAGCATACGCACGCAATAGAGTTGGGTGTCAGTCAAAAAAGATAACACGTTGGCATGGTCAGTCAAGCATGTAGATAAATTATACCCGTCCACTAGTTAGAGGTCAAGGGTTGTTGTTTTTTTACACTCCAGCATATTGTTTCTTTGTTTGCTAGATCTAACTGCGGTACTATTATTCAATTTATTTTATGCGATTTTAAAATTTACTGTAAGGTTTTCCGTTATTTATGTGTAAAAGTCGTCCTAGCCTGATACACAGTGGCTAAGTACGCATCTTAAGTAAAAAAAAAATAGTAATAACAAGGAATTAATTGACTGTCACAAATTATTAACAATATTGTTATCAAATCAAGACACAATCAACTGCTGGAGTAATAATCAAGTTAAAACGTTAGAAAAATTATTTAACCGTAATATTTATTGACAGTGTAATATCCTTTGTTAGCACGTTGTGTTTTTTCATTCTGGCTTAAAAAATGGTCAATGTCTATCAATACATTGGGTGTCAAGGACCAAAGAAATAAAATAAAGAGTAGGGGGTGTTTAGCTCTCCATTTAAAGATAGCCCTGGTCGTGTCTTCTACAAAATAATTAGTTACTGGCTAACTGGGCTATATAATCTCGCGGTTTGTGTTCTGTGTAGCTAAAGGTCACACGTTTAGGTGTGTGTGATCTTTAGTCCAGCTTACTAATTGAGATGTTCAAGTAACTCAGCACACTTGAAAAGGTGTGGCCTCTAGCCCAACCACGTGATTAAGATTTTTCTCCAAGTAAGCAAACTCTTTGTCCGGATACCCGTGTAAATGTTTGGCTTGAAGTCCAGTCCACCCCACCCCTATCATCTGGAATTATACCTGGTTACCTTAGAGGTGTGGCTATGGTAGTCCAGCCCCCGTAATAAAGATTAACTACTAAATAAACAAACTCAGTTCCCTCGAAAGGTATGACCTCTAGAGAGTGTCAATACGCTGACATTAAACCTACGTCTATCGTATTTAACTTGTGGTCACCTGCCTATAAAAAAAACTCAATGTGATGGACTAAACAAATAAAAGGGTGGGAGTTGTTCATCTCTACCTCTGGAGATATACCCACACAGCTAGACAGACGTCTGGTCAGCATGACGTAATCAAGGAATGTAGCATTTTAACATGTTAACTAACCTACTCAAAGGTCAAGACAAATTGAAAAAAAGTGTCAGCCATTGCTGCTCTGTATGTAAAGCGCATTTATGGTGTAAAGTTTCATTTCTATTTATATTAAGCTATTAACACGCCTTGTCTTTATAATAAACGATGTTTGGTGCATATTCATAATGGCTCTATTTTTAAGCACATTATTTTGTTTTAATATAAACATTAATACATTCTACAACAGACATTAATGGAACGAGGTCCACTCTATGCATATTAAATAGGTGTATTTTTTAACTATCCGGTAGTGATATCCGACCGGAGCCGAATAGCACCGGATAGTAAAAAATGCCGGATATTCGGCAGAAGACGGAGCCGGAGCGACTATCCAGTGCACCCCTAGTATTTATAGAAAAGATTTTTCTCGGATGGCCGCTCTCAGACTGCAAATCTATATCAAAACCGATTCTAAGTGAGGACCTAAGGGTTGAAAGAATAATGTGTAAAATATTTCTTCCGAATACGTTCGGCGGTACCAGAGATCTGTTGATAGATGAATGAAACATGAATCAGTCAGTTGGTGGTATTTTGAGAATATATATATTAGATTTGAGTTTCCCACATATACACTATAACATGACCAATAACTTGGACTATAAATGAGCTATTGTGGAGGCGCGTGGCTGAGCGGAAAGCGCTTGGCTTCTGGACCGAGAGTGAGAGTTCCAGGTTTGAATCCTGATGAAGAGGGACCTTTGGTCGCCTTTGGGTCCATCCAGCTTTAATGGGTATCGGACATTAGTTGTGGAATAGTAAAGGCGTTTGTTGTGCTGACAAGAAGACACCCTCGTTAACCGTAGGCCACAGAAACAGATGACCTTTACATCATATGCCCTCTAGATCACAAGGTCTGAAAGAGGAACTTTACTTTATATAAATGAACTATTAACTTGAATAATTAATGACTTATAAAATGGACTATAAAGGAACTTGACAATGTACCATAAATTAAATGAACTATTTACTTGAAATATAAATACATTAAAACACGAACTATCGCCTAGACTACTGTATAGTTAAAACTGGCGTGCAGTATGTCTGGAGAGAAGACCACAAATCTCCACACGAAAATATTTGAAGTGTTGTTGTTTTTTTCACCGAGGATTAACTCAACCTAGTCACCGTTAGTACCTTGACCTTCATTCACCCCCCCCCCCCCCCAAACTTAGAACATTGAACTAGTTAACAACTGTGTTTCAACCTCGCTTAATCATGTGGGGAAAGGTTTTAAATTTCTCTATCAATTCTCGCTGCTCATGACCACTGTAGACCATCTTGTCTGTGCCTGCTGAGTTAGTGTCTATCTGAAGATTGCATGGCTCTGCCTGTGAATTACTATTATTTATTAGATATTGTTTTTGTATTTGAAGATTATGGTTCAGTGTTTTATATATAAATGCTTCTTTACTTTTATGTCTTCTATTCTGGAGGCTTTCTAAATTTAGTGATTTTACTAAAGGTGTTACTCTAGTCAAATGTGAATATTCGTTTGTTATGAATCTTCACTACTCTATTTTGTGTCTGCTCCAGTTTCTTAATGTTTTCTTGCGTTCAGGGGTCCCAAACAGAGGATGCGTATTCTATTATTGACCTAACCAAGGTTTAGAGGCCAATCGCTTTATCACTCAGCTACCGCGCCCATTACCCTTTTAGGCATACATTCTGATTTTGGTGACAGAAATCACCCAGAACTACAAATGTTTCAACAGAATGAATACAAGACGCGGACACACAGAAACCAACAGAAAGACTTAAGATAGTCCGCCCTAGTCTAAGCGCGGCGGCCAGGAGCATACAAACGTTATAGCTCTCTTAAGTCAACATAGCTCTTGTTTGTGATTGAGTTTTAATTTATGGGTTTCACTTTTGTTGAGATATGACTCAGGCCTGCACCCGCTCTCTCACCCGCCTCATTCTTCTTACTGGAGTCACCCAGACTTAAGAAAAAAAAAAACAAGCCTTAGGCGATAACTAGTTTTAATGGTATTTAATAGCTGAACTGTTTGCTTCAAGGAATACCAAGTAAAGGACTCGTCACATTTAGCCTACTATTTTGAACAATCAGTTAAATCGCATTTATTTATAGCAAACAGAAAGATATACAGTCAAAACAGTAATTAAACATTATTATATTTTTTTCCATAGCTCAGTTTCCTAGTCCAATTTCTTTTGTTGACAGGTTGGGGGGGGGGGCAGGGAGGTATGTGGGTGAAGAGTTCCGTGTTGTCTTCAGGTGCTCAGCAAACACATTCAGCTGGAGTGCAAAGTCTTTAAAAAAAAACAGCAACCTGGATGCGTGAGTGGACATGGATCTCGAAAACGGCTCTAACTATTTTTCTAAGAAAGTGGACAGTTTATGTATATCTTTGGGGAAAAACAATAACTAGCTAATTGACCGCACAGGAAAAAAAAATCAGATTGACCGATATATTTTTACAAATCTATAATAATCTTCAAAATAAATTTGTCTTTGTATTTTGAACACAAGTATGTCAGTTGGTATTCCCGCATTGAGATATTCAAGAGTTTAAAATAAATGAACAAACGTTCAGGAACATTTTGCGCACCGTCTTATGTGCAGCTCATTAGCTGGGCTGATACAGTACGCACCGTCTTATGTGCAGCTCATTAGCTGGGCTGATACAGTGCGCACCGTCTTATGTGCAGCTCATTAGATGGGCTGATAAAGTGCGCACGTCTTATGTGCAGCTCATTAGCTGGGCTGATACAGGGCGCACCGTCTTATGTGCAGCTCATTAGCTGGGCTGATACAGTTACACATGTGATTTATTAATACCCATTATCAATGACCCTAAATCTCTAACTAAATCCAGTATTCTAGTCTAGACTTCTGTTTTATTGTTCTTAAAGAGTCTGGATCTGTTTCAACAAACTAAAATTTTATATACATTGTCGTAACCTGGATTTCTTTTTCTGGAATGTGGGATACACATTTATCATTCATTCGATATGAAGAACAAAGTAATCGAGCTTACAAAAGGTCATCAGCTTCATACAGGAGGAATCGTCTTTAAAATAAAAACCTTTTTGTGTTACTTGTTACAATTCCTTTTAGTAGCTTGCAAACTTTTCATGGATTAAGGATGGACACGTATCTCGAAAACGGCTCTAACGATTTTGAGAAAAAATACTTGCTGATTGGCCACACAGGAAAGACTCTGGATAGATCGTTATAAATTTTTAAAATATAATTATCTAAACATTAAGTTAGGTCTCGAGATCGGTATCTTGGAAATTCCCGCTTATATTAACTAAAGAGTTTAAAAAACAACAAATAGACGTCTTTCTGCTGACTTGACTTTCTCTGTTTCCAAGTCTTGATCTAGATCTATATCACACAACTAGAATCTATATATATAATTCTCTTTGTCGCCGAACCATGCGGGACATGCACGCACTCCGACTCTCTAACCCTCGATGAAAAAGTCATGGAAAGATAATTCTTTTCATTTCTGCAAATAGGACTAGAGTTACCACAAGTAACTTTCGCTGCAACAGAAACCGCGCTCAGAAAAAAAGAAAAAGAGGGCGGGGGAGAACAAGTAATCTTCTCTGTATTCACCCGTCAATTAATAGCAGGGCCGGACTTAACCATTGCGGGGCCCTATATGAAACGGATTGCGCGGGCCCTGTTTGGGTAGGGATACGGATAATAAGTGAAAATTAAGACATTGTATTAGAAAATAAATTTGTCTTTGCATTTTATTCATTCTTTACTACGTACAGAATTACCAAACGAGCCTTGCGAGTAGCGAAATCATACAGTATATCATACAAATTATGTTTCCTATATAGATCACGCTCAATAGCCAGAATTACCAAATGTTTCAATCTATCTTTGAGAATTGTTGACCTCAAGTTATTTTTCATTAGTTTGAGGCGCGAGAAGCTTCTTTCACCTAATCCCACAATAATGGAAATCGTTTTTTTTTTATTGCGCTTAGGATTGACGTTTTCCATATTGAATGACACCCCAAAATAACAATTTTGTCTATATTTCTGGAGATTTTAATGAGTTTTCAAAAGATTTTAATAATGTTAATAATTTCCTGAGATTTCCAGGACTTTTCTTATATTTTGCAATTTCAGGAGATTTCCAGGAGCTCCTGGTAAATCAGGAGGCCGCGGGAAAAAGTGATAAAATGTTTTAATTTAATAAGTTACACCTTGAATTAGCACGGGCCTATAAAAGTGCGGGGCCCACTGCGGGCGCATAGGTTGCAGTTGTCTAAGGCCGGCCCTGCTAAATAGCGGCGTATGCTACGCCGCGGGTCGACTAGTTTTATATACTCTGAGTAGATTTATAGAATGGCGAAAACCAGATTTTATTTTTCACGGAGGAAATATGACTTGGTCTACACCTTTTTTTTTTTAAATCTAGCATTCATCAGTTATTACGAGCAAATAATTCGCTTTTATAGAACACAAGCAGCCTCCCTAAAGCATTTTTTTTAAACATCGATGTTGTTATTTTTTCAGTCTTTTTCATCCGAAGTCATCCAGTCAAAGTTATCATTGGATTACTTTTACTTCTTGGAGCAGAACCAAAATTGATTTACGATTGTACAAAATAATTTATTTTTTAAAAATGTTAACTCAGTTAAATACGTAAATTTGGTTAGTCAGATTTTAATTTTCTATGTTTAAAAAAGATTTCAAAGTAAGAAAAATATTACGACATTAAAAGCTTCGCAGCAAGCACAATAATAATGTTTGTCATTGACATTGAAGTCTTTTCTCTTTTAGAAATATTCTTTACAACGGTAAGGTTTCTTAGTGCGTCTTGAAACCAATGACCCCACAACAACCAGGGCACATTTCATGGTGTATTACGTTTCCCATATTAGGACATAGTGCATCAAGAATTTTGTATTGTCATGAGATGTGGTAACATTCGAGTGTACATGACTTTGCATAAATATTTTGTAGTTCCTCAAATGTCCCCCAACCTCCCCCCCCCCCCCAGCGCAAGCTTCAGTGATAGATACTTAGGAGCCTTATTGTCTAGCTAATGTCTGGCTTACCTTCAAAGACCTTAAGAATCAGATTTTATCTTTTAATTCCTTTGACTTAGTTTTCTATGAAGAAACAGTATTAATTAATCTTTTTTTAAATAAAGCATTGTTACAAATTAAGTGCTTTGTGTAGATCCTCTGGAGTCAATGCTTTGGTCCTATGGAGCCAATGCTGTAGGTCCTCTGGAGCCAATGTTCACACCTTCAGCCACATGCAAGGTGGCAGGGGATTATCTGCGTCGGGGATTCGAACTTTGATCATCATTTCGACCATCTCAATCCTTGACCTCTCCGTGGAATTGGCAGTCAGTCTTGTGTCTGGTCTGCACGGTTATGTTGTGACACCTTGAAGCCATGAAACCTTTTCCCCAATGTCCTCGTATCTCTTTACGCTGCAAGTCACGCCGGGAATGATTCAGCAGAACTCAGTGGGATCTCATCGCCCGGATTCGGTTACAGCAAAAATTACGGACATAAAACATGACATCACTTCAAACACGGCGCCCAGACTTTCCCTTCCCCCCTTCCCTATCGGCGCTCTTCATACAGCCCAAGGTCATGGTCATTCTACCCGCTGGTAAGGTGATGCCTAGTTCTGATATAGAAAATGTGTCAACCGCAAACTGTCAGCTCTTAACACATGTACAGCAGGTAGTTGCGTCATTGGCGTTAGGGGAACATTGAATATCGGCACCCGTCACTGATGTGAGTTTAAAATGAAGGAATAAATATTTCATTTTATCTTTAGGTTTCTATAGGGTATACATTTCATGAATGTCTCTATACATTTTCGAATTTTAAAAAAAGAAACAACAAACACCACCACCATATTGACGGAAACAACTCGCTGAACGAAAAGCACAAATAAAACCTCCACCTTATGGTATACAGTAATGGGCATGGAATTGTCGGGACACACATTTGAGACTTAGAAGAAAAGACCTAGCCGAAGATAGAGTCTTCTTTATGCGCCATCCCATTTCTGTGCCGCCATAAAAAAAAATAAATATCCCTGCTTTTAAACGGCAGGGGACAAAAGAATTAACAAGGCTTTTGTTTGGAGATTGTTGCGCCGGAAAAGTAGTCCCGAAATCGCCGGAACTATTTTTATTTTGTATTCCTTAAAACAAAGTACAAAAATGTCTCGAGCCTACTTGTTCTGCATATGAAATAAGATCGTCTCTGATCTCTTTCTTTTCTTCCTCTTTCCTGTCGACAATAAAATGTCTGAAAAGAATATGGTAGCTTTAACAATGCATTAGAGAACAGAAGCGCGGATAGTGTCAAGTGTGGAACCAGAAGGAACGCGTGCAAGCGATCTGGAACCGACAACCGTATCTTGTAGAGTGATCGCTAAGTTTCGTGATCTGTTGTGGTGGTTAGACCTAGCAGCAGGCTTCACTCGTCTGGCACTTTGCACTTGGTCAATCGGCATTTCGTTTCTCGTGTCTTGAGTCAGTGGGTGTTGCATGTCAAGGCGGCAATCAATTCATCGTGTGTGTGAGATGGACGTTAGCCCGAATGTGTGAATGAAAACTGGAGGTGTGTCAAGTTTGCTGTGTGTGTGTGTGTTTGTGAACGTCTTTGAGACTTTTCTCTCTGACAAAAAAAATATAAGAGTTTACTTGAAAGACATACATTTAATCCTTATCAACCATCTTCATGTTGGTAATGATAAATTCAGGTGTTAAAGCCAGGTGCTAAAGTCAGATCGCTAGATTTATGGTGTAAGCTAAAAGCAGATAGAAACTAGAAGTTATTAACCAGACTGGAGCTGGAGTTTCGTTAATCACTTGTGTTTGTTTCAGCTAGTAGTTAATTTAGTTAATATCAACACTAGGAGTTAAGTTACTATCTAGACTAGGAGTTAATTTAGTTAATATCTCCACTAGGAGTTTAGTTACTATCTAGACTAGGAGTTAATTTAGTTACTATCTAGATTAATTTTAAAAGCATTCTGTCGATACCGCCTATACCCCCCCCCCCCCCCAAATGGGACGACACTGGTTATGGGATACTGTAACTTGAGTCAGTGACTCTCATTGGCGGTAATATGATCACGACTCAAGCCCTGCTTATATCGGTATCGGGCTACAGATAGATGATTTTATCTCTCAAGGTTGTACAAGAATCGGGTGTATATAATCCAAAGTCGTGGGCGGCCCCTGTGGGTCTGTCGTTTATTCAAACATCTCGTCATACGATAGCAATGTAGAAGTTGCGGATTAACATGAATTCCCTTTCAAATCTTGTATTAGAATTTTTAAATATTTTTTTTTACCTTTTTGCGTACAGTATTAAGTTTTAAAAGCTAAAGTGCCAGTTTTCAGAGAGTCAAAAGTAACCCTTGCATTTATTTCGAGCAAAGTACATGCAATAGTGATTTCGGATTTTCTATACAGTTTTTTTTTTAACATTCCATTCGTGACAAAGACTACAACTGCCTTATATATTTTTATTAGAAATCTGTTGTACTTATAAGGACTGTATTTTTGTTTCAATAATAATAACAACAAGATTCCACCAAAGAGAACAGACACAGGACATAGAGAAGTTCATGGAATGACTACTGTAACGAAAGGCCTGTTACTGTTGAGTAGGTTCTTGACTCGTAACCTATCAGATGATGCTTGCGTGTCAATGTTCGGGCGTGTTTAGATGTAGGGGAAAGTGGGGTAATATAAGATGCTTAACTTTAAAGGGTTATACAACCTATAATTGATATATTTGTACCAACTACTAATATAAAATGCTCTTTACCACTCAGCCACCTGAATCAGATGTCCTTTATGGTTCGAAACTTCCGGTCCCTTTTATGAACCATGTGACCAGGGAAAGGATTTTATCCCGTGGCCAGGATGAGAAATTGGCTCTTCACCAACCCCTCTGTCTGAGGTCCCTCTACGACTAGGTGATCATGTAATCACACCCGTCTTGTCATGTTGCATGTTTCTCACGGCCACGCTCTGAGTTCCTCCTTTCATGTGGTCCCGAGGCCCGAGCCCCACGGAAGGGTACCTCATATGCCTATACTGTCCCACCGAACCCATGCGAGGGTCCATCACCACCCGTATGGCCCCCGGTGGGGTTTGGACTGGATAGCGAGTCTTTTTTCCATCCCTACCACGTGCAATGAACACTCGCTAGAGCGTACTCGTGGTAGCCCACTGAGAGCTACGTGTGCTACCGTTCATGGCCTATCCGACTCCCTTGGCGGAAGTTTCCAAGGAGGCGCCACGCTGAGGCGACGGAAGCTGGAATATCCTCAGCCACCAGACATCCCTTACGTATTTTTAATGTAAACAAACTAAACACGTGACCAGAATATAATATTGACAATGTCAGTGTCCAGTGAACAATTTATCCGTGAAATATTTGTCGGTGGGTGAACCAACGTGACGCGCTATTTTATTACTGTTGGCTCGTTTGATAAACTCTAGGGGAAGTTTATTTATTTCTTCCGCTCACATATAGAATAATATATAACAGGCACCCCGCAACTAATAACATAACATTAGACTTGTAGATTTCAATAGAATATTTAAAATAATGAATTGAATGCAGCTTACAAGAATATTTGGTGAACTAATAATGGAATGATATTATAGTATTAATGGGTATAAAAAATTGAGATCATTGATTATAACTGAATGATTGGAGTGTCCCTATAGTCTTGTCCACTTGCTTGAGTAGGATGCTGGCACATGAAGTCGTCTTCAGGTGATTGCGTTGTGGAACAGTTACTCAGAAGAATGAGTCTTCCTGCTCTGTCTTACAATGTCGGCTCGGGAGGCCTTCTATGCTGTATGCAATCTGGCTCAAGAGCGACGGCGCTGCCGGTCTAGTTGTAGAGATAGTTGGTGCTGCAGTCTACGTTGTAACCAACAACCAGGCTGAGGAGATGATAGACCATTAGGAACCTCCTAAAATCATTGAGTAGGGATTTCATATATGCCTTGCAATCATTCAGATGCAGGCATTGGCATCAATCCCAATAAGGCATTAAATTTCATTAGACATGTAAGTTCAAAGCAAACACAACTTAATGATAGAAAAATATGCAAGGCAGATAAGAACAATAAATGTGATTATACACTATTTAGAATGATACTAGTTATCATTCCTCCCTTGAATGTGAGTGCGTTGGTATACAATGAATTATTATGAAAGGAGGATGAGTATGGTGCACTGAATTTAAGGATAAGGAGAAAATAAAAGACTAGGGATCAAGTTACAACTCTCTAACATTTTTGTTTCTCTCCAAAATAAACTTTTGTATGCAGGCTTTCGTATCTCACAACCGATTGTAATGGAACAATTCGTGAACCAGTTGTCGGAGAACGATATGTCGGGTGGAACGAATTGTCTGCGAATGATTTGTCGTGGAACCGTCCGGAAAAGTTGAGCCCAGTGCAAGTCTGACACGGTAGTTGAGAGGCCAGTAGAGTTTGATACAGAGTCTCGGTTATCAATGGTGAAACATTTATACAGTCAGTGCTACGTGTTGCCAACTTTACAGTATTGACAATGATTTATTTGACATGAAACTATTACGTTATTTCGGAGCCCTGTGTTGTCAAGTTCTTTGAGCTGGTTATGTCGTGTGGCACAGGCTGCAGAGAGCCTCTGGATCGACAGAGTTGTTAAATTTTGTCGGTCTCTCTGGGCGTCATCTGTATACCTTGAGAAACACTATTTTTCGGATTAAATAAGTATTAGAGGACTTTTAGGAGACTAGCAATGAAGACAGACTTGTTTGACGTCAAGAGAAGCGATGAAATTCTCAGCTGGTCAACCTTTAAAAACATTAAAACTCGTTCCTGAACTCTTCAGACTTGTAGACACTCTCTGTACTTCTATGTAGTCGCTATGTATTCTCATATATCTACACTCTATTACAATATTAATATCGAGACTTTTGGGGTGTACGTTGAATGCAACATTATATTAACCGATTCAAGACGATTATCTAAAAGTCGTAAAAAAAATTACTTATAAGACTTGCACTGACTGCATGTTACAATTAGAAATATTTCTACGATCACAATATGGGTGTGTCCGATATCGTTGGAGAGCATTGATTTGGTTTTCCTTGAAATAGTTTCCTGGATGCAAACTTTCCAACTTATATAGAGAGAGTTAAATCAGAGTTTTGTTTTCTAAGGATTCTTTTGTTCTTGTTGTATTTGTCACTATGAAGTCAAACGATGAAATATTTGCAGCCCTCGCGGGGTTTTACCGTTAACTTTTTTGAAAGGGGGGGGGGGGATGAGTTCATTCAGAATCAACTGTGCGTGGTGGCGTTGTGGGTTTACATGTGGATTGCAATTGAAGGTTTACGTCGTTGATGTTAAGCTTCTGGTATTTCTTTTTTTTTCTCACCTGTTCACAAAGGTCACATTTTGAAAAAGTTATTTCTTCTAGTTGTAACACAGAACTAAGATGTTATTTCTTCTAGTTGTACTGTAAGGCCAAGAATCTTTCCGCTTTAAAAAAAAAACTATTCACAGAAGCATTGGAAAATATTATTGTATTGATTACTGTAATTTTCTGATTTTAGATATAATTACTCGTTGGCGGAAAATTCCCCTATATGGTCGGCCCAAAATTTGGCGGCTTGTTTCTGCCAAGTCCGAGGGGCGCTTTTATTTTTAAATACGTAATGACTCGATTCCCAGAAATGGACACTACCATCGACAGGAAAATTGAAGGGGGCGGGGCGAAGAGTCTTTAGTCATATCCTGACCACTGAAAGAAATCCTTCTGGGAGACTATTAAGCTCTACGAAGATAAGCTCCACTCCTGCCCTTAATTCTACAAAGATGAGCTACGCTCCTGCCCTTAATTAACGGATTTTTTTATGAGTTATAAAATCATTAATGAAAAAGAACCGAATCTTTTATTTGTTTGATAGAATTATCTATTTACTAGCCGAATTTCAAATTTCTAGACTGAGTAGCTTTTTTTGTTGTGATACTTTTCTTTGTTTTTAATGTCAAAAGTGAAGTGAAGGTAACCCTTTCAGACCTAATGACCTATGGGAGGCAGGTGATGTAAGGCTAATCTATTTTTATGACCTATGGTTAATTTGTGTGGCATTTGACCAGCATAAAGACCAACCGACTTTAATTCGTCTACGTATGTCAAGTACCTATTAGAGCTGCTAGGACTCAAGGTGAATCTCAAAGCTCAAAATCCAGCGATTCGAACTTTAGGCTTCTCTTTTCTGATTGCTTAACCACTCGGTCATGTTTTATATGTTACTGTAAATCTTATACAATTCTGTTGGTTGTAAGTACGTAACTCTGTTTTGTGAAGTGGACCTACACGTGACAGTAATGTGCACCACCCTAAATGTTTTTTAAGATCAACTCCGACAGGGTTGAAAGAACTAATCCTCCTATGGTTCACCAGCAGTCCTCCCTCGGAAAGCTCTAATCCCATTCCAGTCTTTATGCGAAGTAAAAAAAAAAACGACCCCAAAATGTGGAGAGACTAAGCCTGTATGTGTTAACATGCATTGGTCTGGTCATGCTTCGTTTCTCACGTGCTATGTCGATAGCATGCCCCCATCATGACTATCCATAATACGTTTCTTTGAAAGCCCTCTTTCTTTTCTTTAATCATATCTGGGTTTTTTTTTCCCTCTTGACAGGGAGTACCACCCCAAGCCCCTATTTTTTTTTTTTTCAAAGTCCCCATCCTCCGTTTCCTCCAAGCCTTTCTGGTATACTATTAATTGCATGCTCCTCCCATTGCATCGGCCATTAAAGTTGAAATGGGAAAACAACGTTATTTAAAAAAAAAATATCTTTGTGTGTGTGTTTTTTTCTCTCCCATAATGAAGAAATTATTTCTTGTGTTCTTGCAGGTTGAAAATGTCAGTTCTTCTATTCCGGCCCCCACACCGTCCCCTACAAGCCAAGCCTTCTACTTGCAGAAACTTCTCGAAAGCAGTGAAGCTGTCAAGGCTGGCAATTTCAGGTAGGTCAACTTGGTTGCCAACACCTGTTTGAAATAGAAGGCCCACCGCCTCAGTCTCGTGTCTTAAGGTTTCCAACAACCTGTTTGAAATAGAAGGCCCACCGCCTCAGTCTCGTGTCTTAAGGTTTCCAACAACCTGTTTGAAATAGAAGGCCCACTGCCTCAGTCTCGTGTCTTAAGGTTTCCAACAACCTGTTTGAAATAGAAGGCCCACTGCCTCAGTCTCGTGTCTAAAGGTTTCCAACGCCTGTTTAAAATAAAAGGCCCACTGCCTCAGTCACGTGACTGAGTTGTGGTGACTGAGTTGTGGTGACTGAGTTGTGGTGACTGAGTTGTGGTGACTGAGTTGTGGTGACTGAGTTGTGGTGACTGAGTTGTGGTGACTGAGTGGTGGTGACTGAGTGGTGGTGACTGAGTGGTGGTGGCTGAATGGATGTGACTGAGTCATAAATCTTCAGAACTGAGGAGTCTCGAGTTCAAATCCTGATGAAATTTAAAGCACTTTTTTTTAGGACGATTATTATCCCAGCCAGCTTTAATTGGGTACCGGACATACGTCTGGAAAGTAAAGGCTGACCACATGACACCCTTCGACACATTAACAGATGAGCTAAAACTGGTCCCAAAGATTTTAAGATTTGAAAGGGAATCTTTACCTTACTTTATCTTATTTTACCTTACTTTACCGAATTCACGCAATACAGATATTATGTCTTAACAGATCGATAAATAATATAGGTCTCATCAGACCTTATTTACAAAAGATAGGCGTTAACTACTTTATCATTTGGAGATGTCTTAGTGCTATCGTTCTCACTTACTAACAACACTTGATAGCTCCAGTTTATTGACATACACTTTATTTATGATCAGTATTGATAAAGAGTGTATGAGAATAACTATGACATGTGGACCAGGATATCGCCCCATTCTAACACCAATTACTTTTACACAATAATAAAACAGACATAATGCTCCTCTCCATTTCATAACAAAACAAAACACCAATTGCGTAACTATGAGTTACATTCCATTGAAACCACTCTCACAGTGCAAAACATATTAAAAAAAACAAGGTTACAAAAGATAGTTTTTATGGAAACATAAACTCAAAATCGGCCCCCGAAGTGGTCTACCCAGGCAGGCTTCAATATTTTCAGAAAGAACATCCGATTGAAATTATATCAAAGACAAATGAGAGATAAGAATGGAGCAAGAAGGTTAACAGATCTTGTGTAGTGCCCAAACGGTCCAGCAGATCAAAGTATAGGTGAAAGTGAATGTAAAGTTAGATGTGAACCTGGCCTAACTAGTTCCTCTTTCAGACCGTGTGGTCCATAATGCAGATGATGTTCATCTATTTTTGTGGCCTACGGTTAACGAGGGTGTCATGTAGCCAGCACAACGACCAACCGCCTTTACTTTTCCCCAACTAATGTCAGGTACCCATTAGAGCTGAGTGGACTCAGAGGCGCCCAAAGTTAAAAATCCCAGTCTTCACCAGGATTCGAACCCGGTACCCCCGGTTCGGAAGCCAAGCCCTTTACCTGTCAGCCACCGCGCCTCCCCTGGCCTAACTGATGTCTTATAATTGATCTAATTTTTTGAAAAGGCTCAATCTCTTATTCGAATCCTCAAAAAAAAAAAAAATCCGCAATAAAACAAAAAGTTTAGGGAAATGGAGTTTATAAGATTACTATTCGTTTTAAATTTAGTCTAACTTATAATGCATACTAATTAGCTTTTTCTCTTTAAAAAATACTTGCATAACTGATTTAAAAAATTAGATTTTTCGCTTTCAGAAAAAAAAAGTAGCCGTTGCATCAGAACTTTGAATGGTCTAAAATATTGTGATGTCCGATTTTCAATATCTTTTCTAGTTTACGAGATCTAAACGGGACGTACGGACAGACATTTTACACAAAACTAATAGCGTCTTTTCCCCTTTCGGGGGCCGCTAAAAATTAGCTTAAATTGAACAACCCGAATAGTCCCCTTTCTCCTCCAAAGTTAACAGATAGAACAGAACTCAATTCTGACAATAGGTATTTATATTTGACCATCCAAATAAAGATAGATTATTCAGATAAAGATAGATTATCTAGAACAGTGGCGTCACTTGGGTCGGTGTCACCCGCTGCGGTTAGCTCAGGCTGTCACCCCCCTTCCCCCCCCGCTATCAATTTTATCCACTTTTCCCAATAGAAATTCATTTTGTTTAACCAATACAGTAAGCAGTTTATCTGTTTTCATTGATTTTTTCGTAAGTGTAAAATTAGTCAATTCTATTTGAAAATCCCATTGTTCAAGACTTTTTTCAATTTTCTTCATATTTTACAATGTATATTTATTAAAATCACATAAACATGTTTCCTTTGTTAGACTTTTGAACGGAAATGGCATAACATTTTGCCGTATTATTAAAACTTTTACTGCCATCTTAAGGGGAAAATGTAAGTTTGCAGCTACCTGAGTCATCTATGGGTCTCGGGTAGGGTTTTTTTCTAACCTTCAGAAACTTATTTTCCTCAAGTCTATCATATACAATTTCTACTAGAAAGAAGTTTGTATGTCAAATAAAATTCAATTAAGAACGGCGAGACATTCGAGGCAGTGTTTCTCAAACTTTTACTGTTGTCGCCCCCGCCTGCTAAACTTTTTTTTTTTCAGAAATAGTGCTATGTACATAATTTTAGACTGTTTCGTATAACCGAAAAAGTTCTTTCTGGAGATAGAATTAGAGAAGCATCAGGTTCCCTATCCACCCAACAAGGTGGTCTGTTGAAGCGCCGTTAGCTCCGCCAACCGTTTTCCTTCGTTCTCAGCTTGTGTCGTCTTCAATGTATTTTTCTTCCCCTAGTAAGAAGAGGTCATGTCAATGTTAAAGTATAACGAAGTGGGACGTTCCGATAAAGAAATATTTTCTTGGAATCTGAGCACATTTTTAAACTAGTTAAAAGTAGCTAAAATTAAGTCTATTAAAGGAGGCAGCATTGGCCAATACTATTATACGAGGGGTGTTCAAGGTTAATATAGCGTACGTATGTCTTAACATCATCTTCATGTTCAGTAGAAACCTTGCCGCGAACTTTTTAGTTTTTGTCACACGAAGGTTGTCAACATAACGATGTTAAACACTTGAGAGAATTTTGACCATTCATTTTGACTAGAGAATTTTAACCATTCCGGCCATTGAAAAAGAATCACGTCAGCAGAGACGTTTTTGGAATGTCTTCTTAAAAAAACTTTTTAATCGATATTTTAGCAAACATCTCACAGAAAAAAAAACACATATTTTTAAAAGATCTTTTTTAGGAGAGGATACGAAGTCTTTATTTTATAGTATTTAAATTTTTTAAACATTCATAATGTCATTTCACTGTGTTAAAAATTTAATACATAATTACAATGAACAGACAACTTTTTAATTTTACCCGTGTAAAATAATTTGAATTGCTTCACCCTTTCCCCATTGGTCAGCACGTCACGCCCTAATGAGAGAACGTCGGGCCCCTTCCCAAAGTCGCCCCCCCCCCTCACACCACAGCTTGAGGAAAACTGCAGTAGTTCAGGCGAGTTTGTAATGGGCTTGTTGTCCTAAGGTCATCCTGATCTTTGGAAAGTCGTCCTATAGCGGGCCTGTTCAACGCAAAAAAACGTCAACATTACGATGGTACGTTAGCCGAGAGCAATTGGTTTGTACTGCCGTAAAGACACGGGGGGGGGGGGGGGGGTAGACTCTAGAATCCCGTTGTTGAAGAGGACTTGATATGTTTTCTTTAAAAGAAACTTTTGACTCGATCTGGCTTCTAACGTAGAAAAGTTCTACTTGGACGATAAAACGACGTCATTTAATTAATAATTTAATTGTTCTTAAACTTTTGTAATAAACTCGCTTTCGCCCAATTAATATACTAAAATATAAAATAACTATGCAAATGCAACCAATTTTCGTTCTTTTAAAAAAAAAAAAGACTGTCTTTGCATCCCCCCCCCCCCCCTCCTGTTATCACGTGCCTTTTTGGATATCTTGACCTAAACAAATAATGTGTACAATAGGGCCTAACCCTAACATCTATAGATTTAGAGAAGTGCACTAGATATTCCTAGGCATACTTGGGTATATATCTTGAGATTTAAAAAAAATAATTTTTTTGATTTTCTACTTTTTCCCGATATTCAATTTATCCATTCTGGTTTTTATTTTCTAGTTTTTGCCAATATTTTTTTTTCAAGTCGGGTGTCACCCCCGGTGCGGACTGCATCCCCCCCCCCCTTGTGACGCCACTGAATTCTAGAACTTTCTAATATATATTCGTCTGACAGTAGGTTTTTATATTCGACCATCCAAATAAAGATATATTATTCAGATAAAGATAGATTATCTAGAACTTTCTAAAAAAAAAAATTCTATTCACCATACGAATATTGTTTTCTTCTTTGACTGTTCTTACTCTGTGTCTCTTACAGGCGTGCTGTCCAGCTGTACACAGAGGCCATCGAGCTCGACCCAGAGAATCACATCCTCTACACCAACAGGTCAGCAGCCCATCTGAAGAATGGTCAAATCGTAAAGTCGTTGGAGGATGCTAGGAAGGCGAGGACCATCTGTCCTAAATGGGGAAAGGTAAGTCCCCCCCTCCTCTCTAAGGTACCTACTTGGTTTCGGATAGAAGGGAGTACTGGGTGGGAAGACTCGCTTTTATTTAGACAACTTTGTTTTAACTAGTCTGTTTAGATCTAGTTTCTCATCTCACACGCTTCAATTATTTTCATATTCTCATTCTACTATTTTGGCTGTTTTTTCTTATCTAGCAACCGTTTTTACCCCAGCGCCCAGTGAATAATGAGAAGCATTGCCCGTTTAAAATGTTAACCATCTTGCGTGTCCATTAAAGCAAATGTAGGACTAAAAGAGACCTCTAAAAAAAAAATACAATGAAGGGAGAGAAAACGAGAAAATTGTACAAGGTTTTGTTTCTTCGTGTTATCTCCCTTAGCGGGAAAGACATTAAAAGAATGAAAAGTTTCTTCTTAAAAATAGAGATCTCTCGCTACTTCTCGGATTAGCTACTTAGCGTTTCTTTTTTTTCAATCGCCGCTTTATCGCGAATTTTGAGGGAAATCTAAGTAAACCATGAAGGATGAATAACCAAAATATTTCATAAAATCCATTAAAATTTCATAAAACTCCATCCTATATCCATTACTAGCCTGTTGTCGGGAAAGAAAGGAAATAAATCTTTATTATTTTGTCTTGAAATTCCTTCCCTCTTCATTTGAGTTCATTCATTATCCTATAATAAGCTAATTTGAATATTGTGTTGACCCTTTCTGTACTCTAGCATTAGAGTAGGTTTGTAAAGGGAAAAAAAAAAGTCTCCTTTTTGTGCTGTAAAGTATTCATTAAACTAAGTACCTATAAATATATATTACAATTTAGGAACCACTCTATTAAAGAAACTGGGAGAACTCGGAACTATCGAGACCATCGAACGACAGTCCAAAGCGCATGCCACACGACCAGGCAGCCATATTAAGAGTTATTAAACCTAATGAGATAAAAAAAACTTAACATAGTCAATTTATTGTACTAAGTTAATTATGTTTCTCAACGCTCTATTGTAGATAACATATTGATATTTTTACTACTCACTTTTCACAAGAGCGGGAAGAAAATGTATAAGAGTATCAATATCAAACCAAGCTTTAGAGGGAAAAAAACATAGCTAAACTTAACCTAGACCTACAGTGCGATCTATAATAGTTATATAAGCGACTTAAAAAGAAATGTTTAAATGACATTTGTAGAGTACTGACTTTCAAATTTTACTTTGGCTAGTCTTTAGAAGTCCGCTGCCAAGGCTACAGTACACATAACTTTGTTCTGCTGGAGGCTGGTGTGGACAGGATTGAGGCACTAGTTACCATTCGAAGGATGCGCTGGGTCGAACACTTACCCCGCATGGGAGTCGACCACATGCCAAAGGCAATCTTGGCCTGTGTTTTAGTTCTTAAGAAAGTTCTTAGAGTGGTCAGTGTTCTAGTTTTTAAGAAAGTTCATTGAGCGGTCAGTGTTTTAGTTCATAAGAAATTTTTTGGACTGTTCAGTGTTCTAGCTATTCTTCGAGTGGTCAGTGTTTAAGTTCTCAAGAGTTCTAGTTTTTATAGTAGTCATTGATTAATTATTTGAATGGTAATTTTTATAATTCTTAGAGTGGTCATTGTTCAGGCTTTTACATTCGTTTGTTTCTGTATATTGTCCAATCACCTGATATATTGTCCAGTCACCTGATATATATATATATATCTTCTTACTAAAATATCAATTGTTTGTATTAAGAAACTAAATATTCATGAATATTCCTTAGGAGCCCCTCTCCTCTTCTAATTACTCCCTGCCTTAATGACCATATTCTGCCTGGTTCAATGTCGTGATGTCCTTTCTGTGGTCAGTTCTAGGTGTGTTGTCCAGAGCTCTTAGCCTCGGGGGTTAATGTTACGCCTAACCTTCAGTTTCCTAATTATCTCCCTTCTCCTCATCACCATTTTTTCGATCATTTTGATTTGTGTGACAGCGGCGCATGGGAATACGTCCGATTCCTCATTATAGCCCTTTATAAATTTTTTTGTCTTTAAATTTGTGTAAGCCTAAGAAAATTTGTAGTTTAACTCTTTTTCGTCCGAGGGAAAAAAAGCAAAACAAATAAAAAAAACGCCAAATTAATTAATTTATTTTCCAGCTAGAGTTTTGATTTGTCCTCGCAAAGCTTCTGATTGCATCTGGTTGTTATTGAAAATAAAGAAAGTTTCCACAATAGAGATCGAACCGACGACATTCTCCTTGTTAGCCCAACTGCTCTATCTATTTAAATTTCGGGAGTTTCCAGACTTCCAAATTTTGTTCCTTCCACCCATGAATCGTATCATTTTAAGCTTGCTTTTTTAGGTTGTGATGTTCGTCTTCGTGTCTGTCCACAGTTGATGATGTTTGAATCGATTTAATGACAGAAAAATATAAGCTAAAAAAAACTATTGCCTGGAGCTTTAGATTTAGAACTTAGCCAAATCCTCTTTAATCCCTCCTGTCATGAGTGAAATCCTTCCTGATCAAGATATAGTGACGTACAATTAGTTAATGAAAGCAAAGAAATAGTATTACGCCTCCCTATCGCGTCCTGTAATACACTTACCAATACACACGTACACACCTATACGTCTGCCACCAATAATCCGGGCGATCACGTCACAACTATTTGACCTTGACACTTACGTGTATCGATCGAATGGCTTTAATTTTGTTTTGTTTGCTTTATCTGAAGTTCCTGTCATTCAGTTTTTTATTTTGACAGCCATTGGTGTACCCTGAATCACGTCATCAAAACACGTGTAAGACCGCTTCGCAATCCCAAATCTTTTTTTTTTAATTAAAAATTTTGCTTTATTTTTTATTATTTCAAAGCTTTTATCAACTCACTCTGTCTGTCTGTTTGTCTGGTAAAAAGTTTGTACACGTTATTTCCTCACACCCTATCTCGGATCAAGCTGAAATTTTGGAGGATCGGTGGCTGAGCGTGAGCGTTTAAACATTTGGCTCCCGAACCGAGGTCCCGGATTCGAATCCTGGTCAAGACTAGGATTTTTAATTTCGGCATTTTAGGGCTGCGTCCACCCAGCTCTAATGGGTACCTGACATTAGTTTTGCAAAGTAAAGGCGGTAGGTCGTTAAACTGGTCACATGACACCCTCGTAAACCGTGGGTCACAGAAACAGATGACCATTACATCGCAAGGTCTGAATGTGGAACTTAACAATCTCGGATTAAGTTAAAACTTTAAACAAATATTTATTGGCATAGACAAGACATGAATCAATAAAAATTTAATCAATTAGTCAATTTATTTGTGGTAATTGAGTATTTTATTTAATAACAACAATGTAAATTAACCCCTCAGTATTCATAGACACTGCTAAGTATATAGGAGGAGGTTCCTTTAGATAATTGAAAATGTTATTTCTCCCATACCTATCTCATTTATTGTACCTAACAAAACATGAATCAATAAAAATAAAAATAAACCATTTAGTCAATTAATAACTGTTAATAATTATTTAGTCTGATATCGTTTAAGGGAAATAACGTCTACATTATTGAGAGATATAGTTGAAAATGCGGAGTTTTTTCCCCAAAGAAAAAACCTTATTATTAAAAAATGATCTTTTAAGATCTTGCACAGATTTCCTTTGCTGTAGTTCGTCGAGAGGTCGTCAAGACTCTGGTTTAAAACATGTTTAAATTCAACTCTCGGACCAAACTGTGTGTCCACACTAGATCCGTGTATTCTCGATAAATCGTAAAACTCATCAAACCACAAGTTCCTTTTTATCTATTGATAGGTTTACATTCGTCTGAGTGGTCCTATTGTAATGTGATTCCCTCTTAAAGGCACTTGACTATGTGTCATGTTATCTTACAAGTCACAACTTTCAAGTCTATCGTGCCTTCTGTCTCTTGGTATCAGGTTCTACCACTCGACCGTTATCTCAGTGAATTCAAACCTTCTCGTTATCTCGTGAATGAATCTTGACGAAGGAATTCGCTTTGATTGATTCAAGAGACCAATCCCATTATCACCTTCGTTCGAATGTTAGGTTACACTAGCGAACGGGTTAGTTGTTTCCAGTTACTTGGATTCACTTCTTCCAAAGGCGTCAAAAGACGTGTGTAATAGTTCCGTCTTGTTCCGTTGAGTTCAGAAAACATGGGCCTCGATTCTTGAAGAACATGGCCTGCTCCTCTACCATCAAAGCGAAAGCCACCTTGACATGCAATACAGCCAAAATAGGGCTCCACAGCCACAGTGTTCGAGATGAACCACAGTCGTTTCACGACTGAAGGAGGCCAATGACTAAATAAAACATTTTACCCCCCCCCCCCCCCCATCCGAGTAAGAATCCTGGTTTGACGATTTTATAAATCTACTAGACTTTATCGAATTCCAATGATAGGTCTCTATAACTAGTGTTTGAGATCGATGCGTAAACTGTTCCCGAACATTGATCTATTAGACTCTTGAATGAATACGTAAAAACACGAAGACTTATAAGATGAATTATTTTCTAGTTCTGCAGCCAATTTGAAATTTATTTCTGTTTATGCTTTGAACAATAATAGCAGCAAAACTAGAGTATTGTTAGTGTGGCCAACTAGCTAGTAATTCTTTTCTCAACAAAACACACCATCTATCAAATTTCTATGAAAATCGTTAGAGCCGTCGTCGAGATACGTTTCCAGGTTCCTACCAAGTTTTTAAGCCCAGCCAGTGTCCATTAAGATACGAGGTATTGTAAAATAAAAACAATAAAGATGGTCTGATAAATAAAATGGTATAGACGAATATTATAAAGTTGTTTATACACATCTTTTTGTGTTTGGTTCTTTTTTTTTTTGCTTTGACTTCCAATCCTGTGAAGACTAGTATTTTGAATTTGGGGATTTTTATGACGCCCCTAGGTCGCAACTGGGTTTGGGTAGTCACGCGAAACACGTCACCCATGTTAGAGACATTACCCTGAACAGGTCTACGCATCTCCAATAGTGGTACAGTGGTTGGTTGTTGTGCTGATCACGTCACCCTAGTGAACCGTTTGTTATAGAAATAGATAAGCTTTATATCATCTGACTCCTAAATCGTAAGGTCTGTTAGGGGGTACTTGGCTTACTTTTTATTTTGAATATGTAGTTCAATTTCAAAATAGTGAACATTGATACTGACCATTGGTAAGACATAGCTCTAGACCCTAGTATTGATACTGACCATTGGGAAGACATAGCCCTAGACCCTAGTATTGATACTGACCATTGGGAAGACATAGCCCTAGACCCTAGTATTGATACTGACCATTGGGAAGACATAGCCCTAGACCCTAGTATTGATACTGACCACTGGGAAGACATAGCCCTAGACCCTAGTATTGATACTGACCATTGGGAAGACATAGCCCTAGACCCTAGTATTGATACTGACCATTGGGAAGACATAGCCCTAGACCCTAGTATTGATACTGACCATTGGGAAGACATAGCCCTAGACCCGCACTATGTGCAGAGAGATGAGGACCAAGAAAACAAAAAAAACATGGGCCTCAGCTTTGGAAAAAAAGCGTGCCTTACGAAAAATGGCCAGCTCCTCTACCACCAAAGCGAAAGCCACCTTGGCCTGCGATATACTCTGAAAGACACAAAGATAAAGGTACATTCCTCGCCCCATATGCTAGGACAAATTTGTACAAATACTCCTTCTTCCCTATTAGAGCATGGAATGGGTTGCCTGAGCCAGCCAGGAAAATCAGTGACTTGGCAGAATTTAAGTCATTGGTTAATATGCATGACTAAATGCATGACGCGTAGGACGTAATCATCTTCTTTTTTGAAGTAACGTCTGTATTATATAAGATAAGATATATGTAGACAGGAGTGTCTCTATGATATAGCGCTCCACAGTCACATGAAAACGTGTTCTACGAGATGAACCATAGTCGTTCTGCGACTGAAGGAGGTAAACCAATTCTATTTCTCTGACATGACATAAAGTAGATACAATTAATTAATTCAGATACATCCCCATTCTCGGTCAGCAAATAAACTCTTCGAAAAAGAAAAATACTTTCGCTGACCAAATGTTGCCAGCCAGTCGTGACTCACTCACGTCTGTCCCGAGTCAAGTTTTATACGTCTGCTATCGGGTTTACTAAGATTGCATAGCCCTTTGTCTCTCTGTACTGTTTTTTAAAAATTTTTTTTTTAGCCTTGTCGCAGTTACCTCCATGTACCTCGCTTTTACGCCACCTCTGAAATTGACTACTTCACCTTTCAACTCGGGCTTACCTGTCAAGTGGCAATGAAATATCCCTGACCACCTCTTTTCTGCGCGCTATCCCACACAAGCCCCCAATCCTTCACCTGCCGTCTCGTCTGGGTGTTGCAGTGTCGCGCGCTTCAAGCGCGGGCGATACGAAACTCTCAAAGCCAAAATGCTCTGTCCTGTATTTTGACTATTTGCATGCGGCGAAAAAACTTGAGTGGAAGGTCGAGGGAGGCAGAAACGTGAGAGGTTAGGTGTGCGGCCCAAAATGAATGAAAGTAAAGCGATTTGTGGAGTTTTCACAGGTGATGTAACGCGATGTTTACAGTCGTGCAATCACGTATGTTATGGATATATGATTGATTCTATTGTGGGCTTAGTGTGAATTTCATTTGGGATTTATTCAATTGATTCATTTCAATGTTGGATAGGAGAGACAATGTAGATCTAAAAGATCTACATAGATCTAATGTATTAAGACCTTATATTGTAACCAAGGGACACAAAGTGAATCCGTAATATATACATAATGTATTCATGAAATACTGATTACTTCCATTACATTTTTTGAGTATTCGTCGTTCCCAACTGCTTTTTTTTTTTTATGCTCTATCAATAAATCAATCAAAGTAAAACAATCGCCTGTGAAGTCATATCTTTAAGCAGTAGCTCATTTGATCTCTGTAGCCATTGTTGTCAATACTGTTATTGTTGTCTGTCTGCTAGACCTTGCTGTGCGATCGATAAGCCCTAAGACTGTTGTACAGTTAGAGACCCCTATTGGAGATAGGTCAAACAGTCACCCATGATACACGTTGACCTTAAACTGAGGCACACAAATCACTGTGTTACAATGTGGACATAGGCAGGGCGTATTTGTGAAGCTCGTGCATTTCTGTAATGTGGACATAGACAGGGGCGTATTTGTGAAGCGCATGTATTTCTGTAATACGGACATAAACAGGAGCGTAGTTATCTTTCTTTTTGTGTTTGTTTTCAACCAAAATAATGGAGGGAAAGGTAGTTTTAGTGGAGTAAAAATTGCCTTTCACGCCCATTGCCACCCCTCTCCATTTTTTACTTCCTCTTCTTCATCTGTTCGGCGTTTCGCTGCTGACTGTAACCGTTTGATTGTCGTCAGAGCTGAGCCGAAGGCTCTTCGAGCTCAAAGTTTGAAAAAAAACCTGTTAGGTCGTCCAGCCTGAACAGTAAAAAAAAAAAAAACCTGTGTGAACACACAGTTCTGTTTGAGAGCGACCCGAGTCAATGCCTATGAAAGCATTGCTGTTTCCAATGCCTTAGGCCCCCGACTCATGGCCGAAGGCCGAGGACACCGGGAGCCTCCGTTATTTTCCTTCACTATACCAAGCTAACCGTGGGGGACTCGCCATTTATGTAACGGTCCTTCGAGGAACGGCGCATGGATGTGTGACAGTTTTGTGGGGACTTTTTTACAACCCCGCCCGTGCAAGGGGTTGACTCTCGTCTACCCGTGGGCATCCCCACGGGGGTTATGTTTTGCCATTCGTTTCGCCTAGCTACCCCCTGAAGTAGCCGTTTCCACCCAGGTGCCACGATGAGGCAGAACAGCTCACCTGGGCTGACTGTAACCTCCTTTGCAGCTTGTTCTTCTGAAAAGTAGCGTGCTGTTCTCAGCTGTTCCATGTTGTTCTCTGATGTTCCGTGCTGTACTCTGCTGTTCCGTACTGCCACACAGAGAGTGTTGATTGTGCTGGGTTATGGTGAGGTGAATTAAATTGGGACATTCAAAGAGGGTATGATTGATAGTATCTTGAGGGAGGGCGCTTTGCTTGCAGGGTAGTAGGCCTGTAGCGTTTATATGTTCTCACCCCACCCCCTATTAAACAAAAAGGCATCGCTGGCTTGGAGTTAAAAAAGTGTAAAAAAAAAAATGGACCTAAGAGCTTTCTGGTACTTAGTTACGACATGACATATAATGACTAGCGTCGCGACTGATAACAATTTAGCCATCAAGTCTGCAATGATAATGGTTCTCAACCCTGTTGTCTGCGGTCTTTTTTTGTTTGTTTGTTTGTTTTGATCCATGGGCTTGTATTAGTTCGTGGTCAATAACGTTACGGTCTGCCAGCCATTGGTGATATCTGCTCTCTGGTTCCTCAGTTGGGGGCTATTTGCGTTAATTAGCCCCCTCTCCCCCCATCATGATCCACAATTTAAAAAAAAAACACAAAAAACTGTGCTTTCACTGATAGGCTTTTTTATCATCTGAATCCTTAAGTTCATAATTAGTCTCTGAATTCTCAAAGGTTAAAACTAGTAGAAACTTGTTTTGTTATTGGTATGATACGTTCATGATAAGCTGATTCTCATAGTTGTCGTTTTTTCTCGGTCACATACATATTGTAAATTCCAACTAAACAACTTTTTTCAAAGCTTATATTAACTCTGCCTGTCTGTCTGTCTGTCTGGATTCTTTTATACGTTTTTCTTCCTCTCGGATCAAATCGAAATTTTGCACAATCATTCATTGTCGATGACAATACATGAATCAATGAAAAAAATTAACCTATTGGTTAACCCATTCGTTGTGATCAATTAATTTTTTTTTATTTAGAAAAAGAGGAGATACAGATTGCATTATTGAAAGATTCGGCAGCGATTGAAAGGTGCTCTCCCTTATTTCAATAAAAAAAAATTTCTTAAAAGTATTTTTTATCAATAAAGTTTGTTCTTCCTATAGTGAGCAGAACGACAACCAGGTGATGTTGAAGTGGCTGCTTGGTCGTGCCGACATCCTGCACTAGTCGTGATACTGTGAGATCCATTGACTTAGAACGTGGCTAAAACTAAGTTAAAACTGGGATTTGTGTCTGTTGGTGGTTATTGATCTGTGCCTTAGTCAGCACCTCTGTATCTCTATGTCTGGTAGGGGAGGGGCACTGTTTTATTTCGCACATTGTGCGTCGATCCTCTAAATCAGTTCATTCTTTAGGTATCATTGTTACTGCCGTTAGTTAATTAGTACCTTTATAGTACCACTAAAATATATATGTTCTGACTTGGCATGTTGACACAAGGACTACGCCCTGTGTTAGATCTTGTCACAATGGAATTGGGTGGTGAATACTTCTCTGTGGTTTCAGAAGTTAAGTCCGTTGACCAATTGTCTAAAGTAAGTCCGTTGACACAATGTCTAATATAAATCCGTTGACCAATTGTCTAATGTAAGTCCGTTGACCCATTATCTAATGTAAGTCCGTTAAACCAATGTCTAATGTAAGTCCGTTGACACAATGTCTAATATAAATCCGTTGACCAATTGTCTAATGTTAGTCCGTTGACCCAATGTCTAATGTTAGTCCGTTGACCCAATGTCTAATGTAAGTTCGTTGACCCAATGTCTAATGTAAGTCCGTTAACCCAATGTCTAATGTAAGTCCGTTGACCCAATGTCGAATGTAAGTCCGTTGACCCAATGTCTAATGTTAGTCCGTTGACCCAATGTCTAATGTTAGTCCGTTGACCCAATGTCTAATGTAAGTTCGTTGACCCAATGTCTAATGTAAGTCCGTTAACCCAATGTCTAATGTAAGTCCGTTGACCCAATGTCTAATGTTAGTCCGTTGACCCAATGTCTAATGTAAGTCCGTTAACCCATTGTCTAATATAAGTCCCATGACCCAATGTTTATGAAAGTCCCATGACTCAATGTCTAATGTAAGTTCGTTGACCCATTGTCTAATGTAAGTTCGTTGACCCAATGTCTAATGTAAGTCCGTTGACCCAATGTCTAATGTTAGTCCGTTGACCCAATGTCTAATGTAAGTTCGTTGACCCAATGTCTAATGTAAGTCCGTTAACCCAATGTCTAATGTAAGTCCGTTGACCCAATGTCTAATGTTAGTCCGTTGACCCAATGTCTAATGTAAGTCCGTTAACCCATTGTCTAATATAAGTCCCATGACCCAATGTTTATGAAAGTCCCATGACTCAATGTCTAATGTAAGTTCGTTGACCCTTTGTCTAATGTAAGTCCGTTGACCCATTGTCTAATACAAGTCCCATGACCCAATGTTTATGAAAGTCCCATGACCCATTGTCTAATGTAAGTTCGCTGACACAATGTCTAATGTCGGGGAATCTTGTTTATGTAAAGAAATTACAGATTTTAATAATAAATTCACATAAGTAGAATTAACATGAAGCTTGACACTTGTTGACTGATTTCTCTTATAGCCTTCCATATTCGCTCTGAAATTAGGTTCTCCAAAAAGCATTAATTGGAAAGATACCTGCTTATTTTTACCCCCCCCCCTTTGTTTTTTTTGTAGTTCTTTTTGAGAATTACGGTTGTTTCTTGAAATGTTAACATGTTGTATTGGAGATTTTCATGCATTGTTGAAGAACTATTAATAGCTAGTTTTTTTTTTTTTGGTGTTCCCGGTGTATAAAATAAAGGAAGCGTTGATAAATTATGTTTATAAAAGGTCAAGGATAAAATCATGCACACCTTTTAGTACTGCAGAAACTAACTTCAGTTTGTAAGACAAACTGAACATAAAATAAGCAGTAGACCTTCAATCCATGGGTACCTAGTATTAGTTGGTCAAAAGTAAAGGCTGTTGGTCGTTATGGTGGCCACAGGACATCCTAGTTAATAAACCTTGGGCCACAGGAACGAAAGGGGAATGGGGAAAGTTTTTTTTTCTTTTTAGACAACTAACTAGCGGTAATAAAGAAATTTGATACGAAGATCAACCATTGAGATTAAAAATTAAATTTTGTTCAATTTTTTTTATTTAGTTGACTTCATTGACGTTCAGTTTAGTGTCCTTGACATTGTTTGATTGATCTTGAAAATCTCCAATGCAAACTAGAAACAAAATCGACCTTGACGTTTATTATTACATCACAGCGTTTATCATATCGTCCAAATGTTTAAAAATAGTATTTCTATTATATAATATTTTTTTTTTTAGTTGACGCCAACTTGTCTCTTGTTTACGTGTCAGCCATATCACAAGTGTCAATACGAACTACATGTCAGCTTTATCTGACAATATTTCTTTAAAAACAAATAAAGATTCAGTAAGGCTTACTAGAAACAAACAGACAAAACTGATGAAACCAACTTGGGGGACCATTCGTTAAATCGTGCGCAAAGTTTTCCCAAACAAAAAAAAAAAACTTTGTCCGTAAGCACGTTGTCGATTAAATATTTGTTGTGAAAATCTTTTCGAATTGGCAACATTGCGGTTATTGTTTGTTTTCTATAAGTTTGCTTGCTGAGTGTTGCATTTCATAAACGCCGGAAGTCTTCGTCAGTAGCCGATCGTAGTTGCTTCACGTTGGCAATGTGAGGAAGGGGGGATTAACTGTAGTAACACGTCACAAGGGGGAAATAATCTGAAGTAACATGCTCAACATAGGGAAAAAACGTTATTGAATTCTTTAATATTTCTTTATATATAATTATATATATATATATATATATATATATATATATATATATATATATATATATATAGAGAGAGAGAGAGAGAGATAGATAGATAGATAGATAGATAGAGAGATAGAGAGAGAGAAAGAGCGCGGGGGGGGGGGAGGGAGAGAAAGAGAGAAAATACAATTTTGAGATGATAGTTAAAAATGAATGCAATGCATAGATATGTTCACTAGCTCAGAGCAGGAAAGATTGTAACTTGCTATGTTAGCAGATAATATGTTAGTAGATCATATCTCTGCAGATAATATGTTGGCAGGTAATAAATGCAAAGTTTTGTATTGACTCCATCTCATATGTGCTGGTTGGATAAGTATGTGTTTGTTTATTTGTTTTCCATGACATCTACGTCGTTAAAATGAAAAGCAAGTTCTCTCTTCCTCGCCTCTCTGGTTCTCTCTTCCTCGCCTCTCTAGTTCTCTCTTCCTCGCCTCTCTAGTTCTCTCTTCCTCGCCTCTCTGGTTCTCTCTTCCTCGCCTCTCTGGTTCTCTCTTCCTCGCCTCTCTGGTTCTCTCTTCCTCGCCTCTCTGGTTCTCTCTTCCTCGCCTCTCTAGTTCTCTCTTCCTCGCCTCTCTAGTTCTCTCTTCCTCGCCTCTCTAGTTCTCTCTTCCTCGCCTCTCTAGTTCTCTCTTCCTCGCCTATCTAGTTCTCTCTTCCTCGCCTCTCTAGTTCTCTCTTCCTCGCCTCTCTAGTTCTCTCTTCCTCGACTCTCTAGTTCTCTCTTCCTCGCCTCTCTAGTTCTCTCTTCCTCGCCTCTCTAGTTCTCTCTTCCTCGCCTCTCTAGTTCTCTCTTCCTCGTCTCTCTAGTTCTCTCTTCCTCGCCTCTCTAGTTCTCTCTTCCTCGCCTCTCTAGTTCTCTCTTCCTCGCCTCTCTAGTTCTCTCTTCCTCGTCTCTCTAGTTCTCTCTTCCTCGCCTCTCTAGTTCTCTCTTCCTCGCCTCTCTAGTTCTCTCTTCCTCGCCTCTCTAGTTCTCTCTTCCTCGCCTCTCTAGTTCTCTCTTCCTCGCCTCTCTAGTTCTCTTAATACTTATTCATCTCTCTTTCTATCTGTTGACCTTTTTTGTTTTCATTTTCTCCTCTCTCCTTTTAGTCATGTCAGAGTGTTGAGTTCGACCTCCCCTTTTACCCCTTTCTTGTATGATTGATGAGCAAGATCTGTCAATGGCTTTATCAATTTATCGTTGTCCCGCCTCTGCGAGCTGACAAGAGGGACCTATCAAATGTGTGTGTGTGTGCGCGAGCAGAAGAAAAAATAATTCTTCACGCACAAAAAATATATATAATATAAATATATAAATATAAAGCTCAGAGCGCTTTGGTCCAATCTCATTTGTGGACCAGTGGGGGAGGGGTTTTCTAGGAGTTGGTTTTCAGTAAACACAACTCTGCCCGAATCGGGTGTCGAACCTCGAGCCCTTTCCTAGGTAGCCAAGCCAAGCTAAGTTCAAGCGTACTTACATTTTGAAGAATGTGTTGATTCACATGTGAAGAGCAAGCACCTTGACTATGTTAAATTAATAGTTAAATGGAAAGAATGGTTGTCCAAAGAACCGGTTTAAAATTGATTTGGTTTATAAATTAATTAGGCCAGAATGAACACTCTTTATAAAAAGAAATTGTTTATACACACACACACAAATCACTGTGACAAATTGACTGGATGTCTACAAGCAAATCCATGAGTTTAATTAACATTAAACAAAAATTTGGATTTTTTATTTTCAGTGTGATGCAAACATTTGAAAATATTTCTCTTTGAACGAATTTCAGGGAAGTAAAGTTGTGTTAGTTACATTATTCCATAGTTAGTCGTGTACAACACAGTTGAACTCTGCTTCGCACGCCTCCAAGCTATTATAGGTCTCTCAAACAAAAATGAACACAAATGCTTTTTTTTTATTATCTCCCTTTGGGGGTGGTCTATTTTCAACGTAAAAGCTGACTTGGTGAGGTGTTGAAGATAAAGCTTTTAACCCAGTGCAGATTGGGCCGAGGGCGTTAGACAGAAAGATGTGAGTGTATTTGGGTTTATGGCTCTGAAGCTTGAAGATTGAAGCTTCTGTAAGATTGTTCTAAGATGAAGATAAAAGTTTGTCTAGCCTGTGGTCACCTACTCTGTGGTGTTTTTTCTTAAAATCATATAATTTTTTCTTGCGTTTTCGACAGATTTTCCAAGTCCTTCGTGGGCGTTCACCTACACCGCATGACCAATAAAAATACCAATGACCCTACTGAACCGGGATCGAACGATTGACTGTTAGGATACTATTTCTATGCGAGAGGCTTTCAGAACGGGATGTAACATAGCTGTTCCCTTTAGTTTTAACCTTGCTGCCCCGTCTCATTGAATTACAGGAGTTCATTTCATTTTCTATTTATTTATTTACGCCGATTGGAAGGTCGGGAAAATGTAGTGGTGGATAGGGTCATCAGTGGTTAGACTCTTTTATCTTCGTCAAGTGCTATGAACTTGGTACCAAGCATTGCACGGGGTTTCCCTTTATTTTTCCTATTATTTCATTTTCTTCTCATTGACTTTTCCACGCAGACGCCAATTTACATTTTTTTTTTTTTGATTAGCCTCTTCTCTTTTTATGGGATTGGCACACTTCCTATAATAGAAATGCGATTTTGACGATACATTGTTAACTGTTTATGTAAGATTGATTTTGACTTGTTTGTAGACATACTTAAGTCACGTACCTGAGCTACTAGACAAGCTCCCCGCGGTGTTTAGATCTTAGAGACATAACAGTCAACTTGTCAAAGTCTACAGATAGCCAATGTCTGAAAGTTGAAGTTAAAAAAAAATCGTCTTAGTTACGTACAACTGTATAGGGAATCATTGAAATATGCCAGTATTTGACCACTTGTCCACAAAATTCATTGTAGTCCTTTTATCAGTGTCCTCTGAGAAATTTTCTGGTGATGTGCCAGATCTGCAGCAATACCGCCCTTTGACAGGCAACGAGAATCTTCTTAGGAATATTAAGGGCCTTGAAGGTATCCGTGAGGTCAGTTGTTATTATCCCCTCGCTTGTATAACAAGGGGTATATTGTTTTTTGGAAAACTTCCATAAACGATTAATCTCCAAGCCTTGGTTCCCATATTTTCGTTGTTTTTCCATGGCTGTTTTTCTTAAATTATGAGACAGTGATATTATTATTATTATTATTATTATCATTATTATTATTGCGTTTTGTTGGTTAAACCCAATTAAGAAAAAAAAATGGTTGCTACTTGAATTTAAAAGTTTGTCATTGGATATGTTCTTGCAATACATATACACACTGACTTTGACTAGGGCTGACAAGCTTTGAGAGTTGCCTTAGCCATATCACACTGACTTTGACTAGGGCTGACAAGCTTTGAGAGTTGCCTTAGCCAATCTCTCCTGGTACTTCCCACGACCCACTGCTTCCGAGTCCCGCATATTTCTCGGAATCTGACAATGGTCCCAAATAGGAGTCGAGAAAGGAAGGAGCTCCATTGGATCTTGTCACGTTTAAACGTGAGTGTGTCTCCTAAACCAGTGTCCTAATTAAGTTTCTGTCCCGAGAATCAGGCTTAGCAGAACTATAGAAACTGTTGACTCACGAGTCATTAATAATGCCGGCTGTAATGGTGTTTAGTATTGTTGACAGGCTGACAATGTGCTGATGTAGTATAATTGTTTTACCCCTCACTTAATGTACTAATGACTTCACCAGCTCTTGTTTTACTTACAACTTCAAAATACTGTCCATTAAATGTGTCGTTGTGAGCGTTCGGGACGGAATAGCGTTAGATTTCTAGAAGTGTCTTCATTGATGAACATCTCAAATAGTCTATCTATCTATCTATCTATCTATCTATCTGTCTGTCTGTCTGTCTGTCTGTCTGTCTGTCTGTCTGTCTGTCCGTCCGTCCGTCTATCTGTCCGTCCGTCTATCTGTCCGTCCGTCTATCTGTCTATATGTATTTCTCTGTCTGTCTGTTTGTCTGTCTGTTTCTCTCTCTCATTTATATGTATATAAAGTTAAGCGAAGAAAAAACAAAATGTTGGCCAGACATTCCATCAGACTTTACGAGAGATGGGTTGCTTGAATGAAAGGAATCTCAATGAGGATTCTGCGCTGCAGTGGTGCCGGTATTGAACAAAACAAATGTATGAAGTTACGAACTAACTTTACACATCATTTCTGACAAGATCGAATATCTTAATGATGGGTGAAGTCCAGGCCAACAGCTGGGATGGAACTGAAGGTGTCACTAGTGACTGATCTCTGTGGAGACATTTTCCAAGAGGAACTACTTTTAAGGAAAAAGCTCGTTGAAAAGGCAAAAAACTGGGCCATGTATTCGGTTTGAAAAAAAAAGGGGGGGGGGGTAGTTTAGTCAATAACTAAGTTCGTTATAACGATGTACACAATGTCATTCAGAAAAAAAAGTAGTTTCTTGCTTAGAGTTGAACTCGGATTTATGTCCTAAAGACTTCACTTCATTGAAACCTACCCGTGTGTTACGGAAAGTAATGGCGCAGTCAAGTGTTTAACTCTTTCAACTTAGCATTCTAAGGTCGCCTCTCTAGGCGTGTGTCTGTGTGTGTACTTTATTAGCCTAATGTATGGAATGCGACCCATTTTTTTTTCCTAACATACACACACTCCAATTTTTATTTATTTGTTGTTTTTTCGTTGAGCCAAATAATGTCTTTGAATAAAACATGAGATTCTAATACTTGCGTCTCAATGGGCAGTCAGCTTTCTCCAAAGAGAGAAAAATCATTCGTCAGTTCTTCACACATTGCGTTGTTCATTTTTTTTTTCTTTTTTTCTTCTTTATATAATATTTTGTCAATATCTTTCTAAATAAGACATCTTCTACTTTGCCTGACGTAGATCTATACAATCTATAGAATACCTAGGCAATGGCTAAAGACAGGTGCCCATTAGAGCTGGCTGGACTCAGAGGCATCCTAAAGATCCCGAATTTCTAACTAAAAGATGCAAAAACATTTTGCATAGTGAGCGGATAAAACTGTCTACAGGCAACAGCAACTGCGGATCAAAGTAATTGAAGGCTAATCATTATTTTAAAATAGTTTCGTTAGTTTTTTCACAAATACGAATATAAAAATAATTAAATATTGTTCCAATCAGTTGTCTTCATTGATAGGCCTATAATGAAAAGGTAATTTAAAAAATTGTCGATAATGCAAGTGAAAAAAAAGTCGACTACGCGTTTTTATTGCATTTCCCAAGATAAAAACTAGGCTTATTAAGTATTAATAGAAAAATGTTGAAAAATGAATAATTAAATCTTATGTTTATTATGTATTTGTGAGACGAAGTGACTTTTTGCATCAGTTTATCATTTATCAATTACTAGGCAAAGTGAAAAAGGGACAAATCATTGCCTGCATTGCCTGAAATCTGTTGTAGGTATTCTATAGGATTCGTATTTCATACTGCGCCGGTAATATATAAAAGCATTGTATCTTCCCAACTCAAGTAGCAGTTCATCTTTGTCATGAGTTCATCTTTGTCATGAGTTCATCTTTGTCATGAGTTCATCTCTGTCATGGCCTGTGAATAAATAAATATTTTCATTGTGGACATTAGTGTTTTGGCATATTTAGCTCAATCAAAAAATGTGATAATTAATATTACAAATAATTAATTGTGTTTGTAGAGAGGCAGGACCCCCCCCCCTCCCTCCATTCGAGCTAAATTCATTATGCCAAGAACATTTTCTGAAATCAATCGATTCATTGATAATGTTTGCAGAAGAGTTTTTTGTTTTGTTTTTTGTTTTAACTGCTTTAACTTAATGAACGTTCCCAAGTTTTAATTGATTTGCCCATTGTCTCGATCAATGAAGTTATCCATTCGATTCTAAAGTAGGGAGGGACTCGTTCATTGCTTAGAGGAAGGAGGTGTGTGTGGGTTGTGACTATAGATTGCATGTTTGAGGAGGAAGTGCCGAGTGTTTTACCGTGAGGGCTCTTTCAGATAGTCGTCGGGATCTTTAAAGAAGGAAGTCCGTGTTGACAGTTTGATACCGGGCGCAATCACGTACGTCTCCTCACCCCCTCCCCGCCTCCTCTGGGTACCCTGTGATGTGAGGAGATAAAACAATGTCTCTGCTAGTTGGTGTGTTGTTGTTTTTTTTCTCTTTGGGTACCCTGTGATGTGGGGAGAAAACAATGTCTCTGCTAGTTGGTGTGTTTTTTTTTCTCTTTGGGTACCCTGTGATGTGGGGAGATAAAACAATGTCTCTGCTAGTTGGTGTGTTTTTTTTTTCTCTTTGGGTACCCTGTGATGTGGGGACTTAATGTTGATATGACTTTATGTTGATCGGACTGTATGTAGATGTGACTTGATGTGACTCAATGTTGATGTGACCTTATGTTGATAGGACTGTATGTAGATGTGACTTGATGTTGATGTGACTCAATGTTGATAGGATTGTATGTAGATGTGACTTTATGTTGATCGGACTGTATGTAGATGTGGCTTGATGTGACTCAATGTTGACGTGACCTTATGGTCATGTGGCTAAATGCTTGATTCCTATAAATCTTACCCCAGTGCTGCTACTGTAGGTTTCTACTGTCTCCATGGAGTCTCGTCACCAGAGGTCAATGTCAAATAAACTGGAATCTTTTTAGACAGCGGCATGTAGTGGTCGCCATCTGTTGTTAGTGGCTAGTTGTTGAAATGTTTGTTTAGTTCCGTTACGTTCAAATATGTCTCTGGCCATTTCATTAGCTTTGTACACGTGACCTTTTTTTTCTCTTTTCCAACTCAGGCTTTTTTCTGTATTCCTTTTTTTTCTGTATTCCTTTTTTTTCTGTATTCCTTTTTTTTCTGTATTTTTTAAATTCTTTTTTTCCCCCTTTGTTTTCTTGAAAAGATATTCTTTATTTTTTTTCCCTTCATGTATTCTTCCTATTTTCTTTTTTTGTTTGTGTGTGTGTGTTCTAATTTCCCCTCTCCAAAATGTACTTTTTTCCCCTTTGTTTTATTTACTTTGGTTCACTTCTTTAAAACCTGCCTTCTCTCGAGCTGTCAACCTGTAGCACCTGTTGGACCCACTGAAACGTGAGTCTGGCCCGGTGGGGGAGGGGGGGGGGAGACATGTTCTGGTGGATGTAACATTTTGGAGAGTCCAGTTTAAACTGTCTGGCCTGGCCCTGTTTGAAATACACACACATCATTTACTATCACTCTTTCTTCCCCCCACTCTTCTCTCTCACTCTCTCTCTCTAAGATACTCTCAGAGATACACTCCCACTAAAACAATGTATCACATAATGACGAGGTCTCAAGTTGCGATGATTGAATCCTGCACTTTTTCTCCCCACCACATCAACGTAACACAAATCCGTCAGCATATGCTAATACTCTATTACTCACTAGTAGGCCTACTAATCCTGATCATAATCGCTCAATTTACTTAATAAGTCAAGATCCAGAATATAGAATATATATAGATCTATATCTAGACAAGATCTAGATTCCTTGACTAGTTCTAGATATGATATATATATATATATATAGTCTACAATCTAGATCTACATCTAGATTAGATCTCTAGACTAGCTCTTGATGTAGATCTAGATAGAACCATAGAACTAAATTAGAATCTAGAGCTAAAATCTAGAACTATAATTCAGACTAGAGGTGAAATTGGAATTTTGGCTAGAACCAGATTTCTAGACTAGTTCTAGATCTATATAGTGTAGATCTGGATCTAGACTCTTGATCTAAACTAGATCTAAATCTAGATTCAGATTTATCTAGATCTCCATCTAGAATCTAGATCTCGATAGAAGCTATAATAGATCTAGACTAGGTTTAGGTCTAGACTAGATATAGATCTAGAATTAAATCTATAGCCTAATCTAGACTAGATCTAGAAATCTAGAAATAGAATCTAGATCTACTAGAGCTAGATATAGGTCAATATTATGATCAGGATTAGTAGGCCTACTACTGGGTTATAGTGCACTTATGCTGTTGGCAGCACATTCACTTCTTGGTGTGATACTGCTGCTTGCATAATAAATAAATCTGCACCCCTAAGCTATTAGAAGATAAACTATTTTCTTAAAGGATTATAAATGTAAATTTTGTTCAAATTGTTTAATACAATTAAATCAAAATCTAGATCTATCTCTGGCCTCTATTTTTGTAATTTAGATTGGTGTCGGAATTATAACCTAATGACGATGTGTGAAAACTGCGCGCTATAAAAGTAGTTCGTTTTTGTTTTTTTTTAACTTACAATTGAAACGAAGTTCGTATTAAAATTATTTTAAAAACAACATTTGAATCAGTATTCTATTCCATGAGTTAGTTAATAAATGGAAAATCTATTTTATAATGATCCATTGATCCTTTTTCCATTGTGACCTTAGATGCAATTTTTTTGGAACCTATGCGCGAATCTATGAATGAAGCTTGAGTTATTAATGAAGCAATCTGTGACCTTTTTACAAGAATTACCTCCCCTGAAGTTTTTCATTTAAAAGTGGTGTCATTTTTTGAAAACTCTGGTTGCATGTATAATTTAAAAAATTAGATGGTTCACTTTCGGAAAAGAAAAAAAGTAGCCGTTGCATCATAACTTTGAATGATCTAAAAAAAATCTTAATGTCCGATTTTCATTTTCTCTTCTAGTTTCTGAGATGTAAATGGGACGGACGGACGGACAGACAGGCCACACAAAACTAATAGCGTCTTTTTCCCTTTCGGGGTCCGCAAAAAAATGACTAATGTATTTTAGTTGATATGAAACTCTGATGGACCACTGTTTTCTTTAAATGTTAGTCATGTGTCCACCTCGACATTGATAGCCTGATGACCGTTTGATGCTCATATTACTTCTTATGCTTATGTTGTCCACTTTAACTTTGATAGAATATATAGGCCTGTGACGATCGATTCAGTCGCGATATTAAAAGCGATTTATATGTCAGATGACTTCGAAATTAAGCACAAAACAAATCCAAGAAAAGAAATTCAAATACTTTAATTCATGACTGCAATTTGAAACCTTACACAGACAAAACATAACCATATGTGGTGTAATTTTGATGTACAATCAAGACCGCTGGATGTTTATGTCACTAATGTGTTGTCCACTTGATGACTGTTGTGTGTCAATGTTATTAAATCATTACACCTGTAGTAGTGCGTGCCAACCGGACGATGCGCCAACGCTGAGGTTGTTTACTTACAATTGACCTAACGACATCACTGATGGAAATGTACAGATTATGTGCTAAATTCATTGAGAGCTGGTCTATGTGGAACTGGCCTTGCTCACTTCTCTGCGGCAACAGTGCTATGGCTCTAAGAAGCACACAGTCTGAAAGTAGCTTATGAGTTAATTTGTTCTACGCTTATTACGATGTCGTCATTTGGCGTTTTAAACAAACAGGCATGTCGCCAAATAAGGCAGTTTCGTGAGAAATTCACTTTCTGATGAAATGATCGGGCTGTGCATCAGTTAAGTGTGAACTGAGAATTGGAGTATCATGATTTAAATGATGGTGCCGTGCATCAGATAAGTGTGAACTTATGCACTGAGAATTGGAGTATCATAATGAAATGATGGGGCCGTGCATCAGATAAGTGTGAACTGAGAATTGGAGTATCATGAAATGATGGGGCCTTGCATCAGATAAGTGTGAACTGAGAATTGGAGTATCATGATGAAATGATGGGGCCGTGCATCAGATAAGTGTGAACTGAGAATTGGAGTATCATGATGAAATGGTCTTACCATACAAAACTTAAACACGGAAACCGAAAGGTAAGTTGTTTTTTTTTCTTGAACTGTAGGTCTACATGTGTGAGCGGGCATGTGGTAACCATCAAATCTTTTTATACATCGCATCTTCAACTATGTTTAGTGTATGCATTAATAGCTTATGAAAGACATTGTTTTAAAAGTCAAATCGTATTATAGCGTCTCTCTGTTTTCTAAAGCTACGTGCAGACAAAACGCCAGAACTAACTCATGGGACAAATCCTAGTTGTGTAGTATTTTATGAACTTACTAACAACTGAACATGTTATGGGTGACTTACAGAATTATTGATCTTACAGAACAATTGATCTTACAGAACAATTGATCTTACAGAACAATTGATCTTACAGAACAATTGATCTTACAGAACAATTGATCTTACAGAACAATTGATCTTACAGAACAATTGATCTTACAGAACTATTGATCTTACAGAACAATTGATCTTACAGAACAATTGATCTTACAGAATGATTGATATTACAGAACAATTTATCTAATAGAATAGATTGAGCTAATACAACTCTTGATCTTAAAAACCATTTATATAATACAATAAATGATCCCATAGAACAAACAATTCATTACTCAGAAATACTTATCGAACTCATACTTAGCACCGTCAGCTCGATGTCGCAACGACGTTAGCCATTTAGCTAAATCTAGAATTCTGTAAATGTATAATTATTTGCTGGTACTTTCATTAAATAGAACTAGATCTAGATCTAAACTTCTGATTTAGAACTCTCAAGATCTAGTCTAGATCTAGAATCTATATTAGATTCGTAAAAATATTAGCAAATCTTAGATAATCTATCAATAATCTGAAAGCAACATTAAATTTAATAAACAATTTGAAAAATTATAAATTAACGTTTAAACTAGAGTCTCCCAGTGTGGCCAACGAGTTAGTAATTCTTTTTTTAGCGATAAACATCAACTGTAAAATGTAAAGGAACATCGTTAGAGCCGTTTTGAAGTTGTTACTTGATTAGAGGTATTGTAAAAAAAAAAAGTATCCCAAGTCTTCTGAAATATAAGCTCATTCATACACATTCACTGCGGCCACAAATGCAGTTAGTTTTACAGTCATGGAGTCAGGAACTTGAGATTGTTTGACATTAATTTTACGTTAATCAAAATGATCCCCCCCCCCCCCCCCACTTTTCCAACCTAAACTGTCCTAACAGAAAAAAAATGTGCAGATGACAGCTCTGCCGCGTGAGCATTTTGATGGTATGCCATTAACACATCTCGGTAACTGTGTTACTGATTTCAGTGACAGTGTATCTCAGTCAGTAGAGATGTATGCACGATTTACCTATCACTGACTTAATTAAAACTCTTACCCCCACACACCTTATACGTAAACACACATATTTTTTTCTTTTTCTGTTACAGGCCCCCCCCCCCCCCCAATCAATGATAATGGCCACATTTTTGCCCGTGAGCATTATGATAAGTAGGCATATGTTTAGACTGTGAAGTTATACAAGCCCTTTTTAAGTAAAAATTCAACTTTCAAGTAAAATCTTATGTCAGAAAACCTAGTAAGTATAAACATAATAACCGAGATGAAAACTCATTTGTAGTCAAGTTATGCACTAACACTAAACCTTGATCGACATAGTCAAGTTATACACAAGCACTAGACCTGGTGAACGACATAGTCGGGTTATACACAAGCACTAGACCTGGTGAACGACACAATTAAGTTATACATAAGTACTAGACCTAGTGAACGGCATATTGTGTAACATTGCGTCATCGCGTCATTCAATCATCACCCCAATCCAGAGCATCGGACGCCTTACGAAGACGTCAGTGTTTCAATTTTTTTAGGATGGGGTGGGGTAGAGTTTTCTTGCCTGGGTACATTATTCACCCCGCCCCTTTTTTTCTAATTTTTTTTTTTTTATCTTATTCGCGCCGCTCTAGTCATCAAATACCCAGGCTCGTATACACACACGCAGGACTTGGTACATATGACTTTCCCCCACCGCTTTCATAAAGGCCTCGGGTTTGTTTCTTGTTTAAAAACGGATTTATTGGGATCGCCCGGGCGTGACGGCGATCTGGTTCAAGCTTCCCTCCCCCCACCTTTTTTTTTTTCGTTTACTTTTGAATTATTGGCTAGGTAGGATCATCCCTACCTGACGTCCCACTGTCAGTGTACGCGGCGAGTCTTTGTTGACTTCATTCTAGAATCAAAGAATCTGAAACAGAATGCATCGCTTCCTAGTCATGATGCCCTCTCATCTCATACATCAATAGAGATCTATAGAGATCTAGTCTCTAGTTGTTTTTTACTTTCCATATAGAGATCTAGTCTCTAGGTCTAGTTGTGTTTTACTTTACATATAGAGATCTAGTCTTAATGTCTAGTTGTGTTTTACTTTACATATAGAGATCTAGTCTCTCTGTCTAGTTGTGATTTACTTTACATATAGAGATCTAGTCTCTCTGTCTAGTTGTGTTTTACTTTACATATAGAGATCTAGTCTCTCTGTCTAGTTGTGTTTTACTTTACATATAGAGATCTAGTCTCAATGTCTAGTTGTGTTTTACTTTACATATAGAGATCTAGTCTCTATATCCAGTTGTGTTTTACTTTCCAGAGATCTAGTCTCTGTCTAGTTGTGTTTTACCTCACCTATAGAGATGTAGTAGTCTCTATGTCAAGATGTGTTTTACTTTATCTATCGACATCTATAGAGATCTAGTCTCAATGTCTAGTTGTGTTTTACTTTCCATATTGAGATGTAGTCTCTCTGTCTAGTTGTGTTTTACTTTCCATATAGAGATCTAGTCTCAATGTCTAGTTGTGTTTTACTTTACATATAGAGATCTAGTCTCTGTCTAGTTGTGTTTTACTTTACATATAGAGATCTAGTCTCAATGTCTAGTTGTGTTTTACTTTCCATATAGAGATCTAGTCTCAATGTCTAGTTGTGTTTTACTTTACATATAGAGATCTAGTCTCTGTCTAGTTGTGTTTTACTTTACATATAGAGATCTAGTCTCAATGTCTAGTTGTGTTTTACTTTCCATATAGAGATCTAGTCTCAATGTCTAGTTGTGTTTTACTTTACATATAGAGATCTAGTCTCTCTGTCTAGTTGTGTTTTACTTTACATATAGAGATCTAGTCTCTGTCTAGTTGTGTTTACCTCACCTATAGAGATCTAGTCTCTGTCTAGTTGTGTTTTACTTTCTATATAGAGATCTAGTCTCAATGTCTAGTTGTGTTTTACTTTCCATATAGAGATCTAGTCTCAATGTCTAGTTGTGTTTTACTTTACTTATAGAGATCTAGTCTCTCTGTCTAGTTGTGTTTTACTTTACATATAGAGATCTAGTCTCTGTCTAGTTGTGTTTTACCTCACCTATAGAGATGTAGTAGTCTCTATGTCAAGATGTGTTTAACTTTATCTATGGACATCTATAGAGATCTAGTCTCTCTGTCTAGTTATGTTTTACTTTACATATAGAGATCTAGTCTCTGTCTAGTTGTGTTTTACTTTCCATATAGAGATCTAGTCTCAATGTCTAGTTGTGTTTTACTTTGCATATAGAGATCTAGTCTCTGTCTAGTTGTGTTTTACTTTCCATATAGAGATCCAGTCTCAATGTCTAGTTGTGTTTTACTTTACATATAGAGATCTAGTCTCTGTCTAGTTGTGTTTTACTTTCCATATAGAGATCTAGTCTCAATGTCTAGTTGTGTTTTACTTTCCATATTGAGATCTAGTCTCTCTGTCTAGTTGTGTTTTACTTTCCATATAGAGATCTAGTCTCAATGTCTAGTTGTGTTTTACTTTACATATAGAGATCTAGTTTCTCTGTCTAGTTGTGTTTTACTTTACATATAGAAATCTAGTCTCTCTGTCTAGTTGTGTTTTACTTTACATATAGAGATATAGTCTCTCTGTCTAGTTGTGTTTTACTTTACATATAGAGATCTAGTCTCTGTCTAGTTGTGTTTTACCTCACCTTTAGAGATGTAGTCTCTATGTCTAGTTGTGTTTTACTTTATCTATATAGATCTAGTCTCTATGTCTAGTTGTGTTGTTCCTTATATATTCCCTGTTGTTATGATAGACTCCATCGCGATAAATTATATGGGAACCTTTGCCCTCTCGTGACACAGCTGAATTCCAAATAAACTAACTACAGAACAAATCCAAAGATAAATATTCAAATACTTTAATTATCCAAAAAGTTTACCACGAACGTTTAAATAGCCTTATTGATTCACATAACATCTATTTGTTAAGTCACAACTCTAACTAGCAAATCAACGAACAAGTTATCTGTACCATATTAGGTTACCTCCCTTTTGTAATATTTACAAACCCTAAATATTACCATAGAGATCGTTCTCGAATTGTACCATCCGGTCTATTTCTATTTTTACAATGCTTTTATCAACTCACTTATTTTATTTTACCTAACAACACAAGAATCAATAAAAAAAATTTAACCAATTGGTTTTTGGTAAAAAAAAATAATTATTTTGCTTGGTATCACGAACAAGGAAAAGAAATTGTACTTGACTGATTGTGTGGTATAAGCTGAATTTGTCTCCTTTATAGGTCGTCGTCTGAGTCTTAGTGAACACAACATGAAAAATAGGACGAAACTATAGAAATTATATATATAATTTCTATAGTTTCGTCCTATATATATATACACAATTTTCCATGTTCATAAGCTCTCCACTTGCAAAGTGGTTATTGTGTTGGCTTGACAAGGCTTGGGCCATGAGTTTGAATTCATGTCGTTCCCCCCTTTTTTTTAATAAAATTTTTATTGTTAGTCTATTACAAATTTAATTACTTGACTTATCTAAACTAATTGGTTTAACTATGCTTAATATAAGCTTCTTTTTTTTTTAAAAAGTATTTTTTAAAATATATTTCCTTATTCCAAGCACATGATCGCATGACATTATAACGATAGTAAATGACTAGATAAAGCTCCTGACATTTGCCTTGGTCCTGCTGGGGGTTTGGGGACAAGAATAATGATCTGGGGGCCTGTCTGAAACCTTATACAGACAAAACATAACTACATGTGCTGTATAGTTTGTGTGCTTGTGTCTGTCTTTCTTGATACATATTATACAAGAAGCGACAACAGATGTTTATTATTTTACGTGGGAACAAGTCTTTTTGGTTTATTATTACGAGGTTGAAGTGACCTATATTATTTAATCTATTTACTTCACCATGGAGCCTGTTTTCATTCTAATGGAAGGGTCTGTACTAGTACAGATTATTCAAACGGGACCATTTGATGGACTGACTGTCTTACCCAATGACATCCAAGAGAATGGCGTGATGTTTTGTCTTCTCCCGATTGAAATCGTCTGCTACACCGACCTTGATGACATTTGATAGTTAATTACGTAACTGGCTTTGAAGTTAACGATCGCCTTTTGTCCATCTTCCTTCTTCATGAGAAAAGGCCACACGTTCATTGACCTTCTTAAACGTAGTATTGATTTTTTTCCACATAAGCGTTCGATTTTATTAGTATACAAGTAGGTCAAGCAGAGGCTCTCTAGACGAAGTTCAGAGCCGAGGAGGGCCTTTTTGGTTTTTACTTGTAGTCATTGGTGTAGAGTTGAGTCAGTTAATTAGTCACCTGGTCATCAAGTCACCAAGTCTGACTTTCAGTTGACTTTTTGTGTGAACTAACTGGCTAACTTTCACGACCCTTACGTGGACGCTGGAGGGAAAGTGAGAAAAAAAACAGGGGGGGGGGGGGTCATCTACGCCACACGCAAAAAGAGTTTCTGGTTCTGTTGTCCAGATGTTACAAACCTGTGTACTACGTCATGTTGTTTGCTGTACTAACCCGGGAGAACCCCAGGGCCAATATTGACCGCCGCTGAGACGGGAATGTAACGAACATTTGATGACGTGACGTGCCTATATAATTAGGGCCGTATTGGTGAGGGTATATTTTGTTTTTTCGGTATGTTAGGTTTGAATAGTGGACGTTACACTTTAAGGGGGGGGGGGGCGTTATTGAAGTTGGAGGTGGGAAGGGGGGGTGACAGAAAAGTGGAGACCAATCAAATTTAAAGGTTTAAATTTCTACTCCAAACCACAATGTTCCGTAAGCAATGAAACAGTGCTGAAAAGAAATTGTTAGATCTCTATGGAGGCTTGTTGGGATAAGCCGAATGGAAAAGCTGCCTTTGGTTTTATGCTGTCTGTCTGTTCGCCTAAACGTCATGCTTAGATAAAAAAAAACTTAATTTTTCTGTCGCTTGTTTCCTGGGATGCGTGGTGGTTGAGTGGTTAAGCGCTTGGCTTTCGAACCTGTGGCCCTGTGTTTGAATCTCGATGAAGACGTGTTTTGAATTTCGGGATTCTTAGGGTTCCCCTGAGTCCAACCAACTCTAACGGGTACCTGACTTGGGGAAAGTAAAGGCGGCTGGTCGTTGTGCTGAATACATGACACCCTGCTCGTTAACCGTTGGCCTAAGAAACAGATGGCCTTATTCATCTGCCATATAAACCGCGTGGTCTGAAAGGGGAACTTTTGCGTTACCTAGAAAGCAGGCTGGGAGAGAACTCCAAAACCTTACACAGTTTGGTCAAAGTTGGGTTATGGTTTACAAATATCGTTTTGTGCGGCGAAATGTTACATTAATAGCATATTTTAAAAAATACTTTGTTAGCATGCTTCACGACATTTAAGTTTTATAAAGCATAAAAAACTACAAATAAAAGGCTAATTAGAAAATAGTGTAAACGGTTTTTAAATGGAAATAAAACGCTTGACTAGGCAACGCGCTCCTATTGCTTCAACTCGGTACGATTTTTTAACGGTCTGTTGAAGTCAGTGGACCAACTAGGTCTTTCTAGATCTCTGTAGTCTGAACACGGCTGTGCGGAAAATGGATCGGTTACACACTTTTGCTAAACACTGGTCATTAGGGGTACTGTTGATAATTGAGCTAAATTGCTGGTTGAGTTGCTGATACAGCCGTTTCTTAGCCAAACACCGTAGCAAGATTATTCATGTCCAAACTATTTAGGTCCACATTGGAAAAGAAAACGAAAATATTATAACACTTTGTACGTACGTTAAAAACAAACAAGCGAAATAAAACAAAAAACACTAAAAACACAAACAAAATACTTTAAAAACAAAAACAAAGCTTATGCGAAGTGTAGAGGGCGCAGCGTCTTAAAGTGGCTAACTGGTTGGCTTCCGCACCTGAAGTCCTGGGATTTTCAATCTCATGATTTTTAAAGGGCGCCCCTGAGTCCACCCAACTCTAATGGGTCCCTGACTTTAGCTGGGGAAAATTAAGGCGGTTGGTGGTTGTGCTGGCCACATGACACCATGCTCGTTAACCGTTGGCCAAAGAAATAGGAGACCTTCACATCATCTGCCCTGTAGATCGCAATGTCTGAAAGGGGAAACGTCACTATGCGAAGTGTATTTGTATCCATTAGTTTGGATCAGTCATGTCATTAAATTTGCAATAGATCTAGACCAACAACAATAAACCTTGTGCGATTAGAAATATTTTTACTAATTGTTTTTGTTTAGTGCTATTTCTTGCCTTTAGCTTTCTCGTCTCTATGATTCTATCACTTGTCTGGACCAAGAAGGGGGGAAGAAAGAAAGGGATGTCTGGGTGAATTTTACCGTAATCGCTTGTAACAGTCATTTTTTAAATAAGGGGAACGACCTGCATTCAATTCATGGCTCAGGCATCCTCAATACGACGTACTATCCACTCTGCTAGTGAGGTAGTTATGAAAATAGAAGATTGTATATTTGTCTATTGTTTGTTGGGAAACTTACTTTACAGCGGCGACTTATAAATGGGACTAATTCAGCTTATACCGCCACTTCAGTCAAGTACATTTCTTTCCCTTGTTCGAGATACCAAACAAATAATTAATTATCAATAGCTAATTAACTAATTGGATATTTTTTTTATTCTTGTGTGGTCGGGTATCTTTAATTTTTTTTATTTTTACTTTGAAAAATTATAACGGTCTAACTAGAGTTTTCCCGGTCTGGCCGACGAGCTAGTAATTCTCAAAGATATACATCCACTGTTAAATTTCTAGGAAAATCGTTAGAGCCATTTTTGAGATCAGCGTCCGCCCTCCCTCCACGAAGGAGTGACTTGAGTAGAGGTATTGTAAAAAAAATTAACTTTTATTATTTTATATAAAATGTAGTCTAAGGGTTTGCTTTGATTGTGATTCCAGCTACACTTTGAATATTGAAACTGTCCACCCCTACCATTGAAACCATTGGGTTGTCGTGTGGTATGCGCTTGGACATGTCGTCATGACGTTAGGGCCAGGACGAAATTATCTTTATTTCTGACGGGACGCTTCAAACGTGGACCACGGATACGTCGCCAGAGGTGTGAATGAACACACTGAAGCAGGGGCAGCGTCAAGTCAGGACAATGCTTAGACTTAAGTTCAAATCCCTCTGCCAATGTTGGCAGCGCAAACAACCTTTCATCTTCTGATGCTTCTGTACGTGACCATGTTCCGGCATTCCCTTTCGGCTCCATCCTTAGAGAAATAAACACCAGTGCGTGTTATAGAGTGTCAGGGAAATGGTTGACCGCGTACAGTGACTCATGGTCATGTTTGGCTCATAAGGCGTTCTTCCCCCTAACTTTTAAAAATGTCAATGGATGGAATGTGGCACGCTGGTTCTGTCCTTTATAAAACCCAAACGTAGTGATTAAGTCACGAGGATGTACTAGCACTGATCGATATCGTATATTGATGTTAATTTATCTAGATCTCAAGTTGATTACTGCTCTGCTAGGCATCTAATGACCACACTAAAGGTTATGGGACGCTTGTGTATGTGCGTATGGTATCGTGTACATGAGTGTGCGTGTGTGTAATTAAAACGAAAGTCTTGAATTAAAAAAGATTAGCGTAGTACAATGTACACACACACACACCATCTTTTTATTTCTATTAAGACTACGTCTCCGTCTCTCTTCCTGTCTCTTTCTTTCTCTGTGTCTTTCTGTGTGTATGCCTTTCCTGTCTCTCGCTGTCTCTTTCTCTGTGTCTTTCTGTGTGTATACCTTTCCTGTCTCTCGCTGTGTCTCTTTCTTTCTCTGTATCTTTCTGTGTGTATTCCTTTCCTGCCGCTCGCTGTGTCTCTTTCTTTCTCTGTATCTTTCTGTGTGTATTCCTTTCCTTCCTCTCGCTGTGTCTCTTTCTTTCTCCGTGTCATTCTGGGTGTATGCCTTTCCTCTCTCTCGCTCTCTCTCGCTGTGTCACTTTCCTTGTCTCTCTATCTCTGCCTCTCTCTCAATCTCTGCCTCTCTCTCTCTCTCTATCCTTGTCACCTGTCCCCCCCCCCTTTTCAATTGTTTCCCTCACTGACTCTTTTTCATTCCACACTGACCTAAACATTTTCTATTTTGAATGCATCTTGTCACGGCCACTCAATAAGATATGTGTATGGCGAAAAAAAGGAAGGGGAGAGGCGGGTGTAGTTCACCTCGAAGGTTTAAAAAATGGGGGAAAGTACTCTGAGGACTTGATTAGGTCTGGGGAAAAAAATCATTTGAGTCGCCCGAGGCCCTCTTAGTTGACTAGGTACCTGGGCTGGACAGGACAAAGTAAACGCGGTGGGTCTTATACTGGCCAATCAACACATCTGTAAGACAACGGCCACGGAAAATAGCCGGACTTGGTAATGTATGTTCTCAGTAAGACGCTTTTACCGAGCTTATATCAAGTCTGGTCAAAATCTTTTACACGTTCTTTCTCCTAGTTCCCATTCTTGGATCAAGTTAAAACTTTGTTCATTTATTCAGAATTGATGACAACATAGGAATCAATAACAAAAATTAACTAAATAGTTAATCAATTAGTCGTAAATAATTATTTTTATTTTATATAGGGAAACTGGGATAAATCGGTGACGGGTGACACGTGACAATAATCACAATTATGTATTGAATTAGATTGTTCGTTAAAAAATTCGACAAAAATATTACTAACAATATGTCAAAATACATACACTGACTTGACAAATTCTAATACTGCTCTCAGATCGCACTTTGAAAAGGTAAAGTCCACTGATAAACCAGTTTATCTTTTTTTGGACAACAAACATAGACGATATTGCAAGTTTATTGTTACATTTTGAGTGATTAAAAATGAATTACATGATTAATTCAAAATAATTGATTATTTCACTCAATATCAGAGATTTTTTTTAAAAAGTATTTTTATATTTAACTATTTCTGCTTCATCTTCCTCATTATCGGAGACATCGCTAGTGTCACTCACTTTGACCACATGTCCCCCTTTAAAGAAATGTTCCCAATAAAATATATCGGTGATTTGAACTTACGGAGAGTTGAAAATACATTCATTGATTGGTACACGATAATAAAACAAAGTCTATTCTTTTAAAAACATTTCGTTTTTAGCGGCCCCCGAAATTCGTGGAAAAGACGCTATTAGTTTTGTGTGAAATGTCTGTCCGTCTGTCCGTCCGTCCCATTTAGATCTCGTAAACTAGAAAAGATATTGAAAATCGGACATCACAATATTTTAGACCATTCAAAGCTCTGATGCAACGGCTACTTTTTTTTTTTCTGAAAGCGAAAAATCTAATTTCTAAAATCAGTTATGCAAATATTTTTTTAAAGAGAAAAAGCTAATTAGTATGCATTATAAGTTAGACCTAATTTAAAACGAATAGTAATCTTATAAACCTCATTTTCCTGAACACTTTTTTAATTGCGGAAATTTTTTCTTTTTCTTTTTTAAGGATTCGAATAAGAGATTGAGCCTTTTCAAAAAATTAGATGAATCAGTTAGGCCAGGGGAGGCGCGGTGATTGAGCGGTAAAGCGCTTGGCTTCCGAACCGGGGGTCCCGGGTTCGAATCCATGTGAAGACTGGAATTTTTTTTTTATATCTTTAGGCGCCTCTGAGTCCACTCAGCTCTAATGGGTACCTGACATTTGTTGGGGAAAAGTAAAGGCGGTTGGTCGTTGTGCTGGCTACATGGCACCCTCGATAACCGTAGGCCACAAAAACAGTTGAACTTTACATCATCTGCCCTATAGACCACAAGGTCTGAAAGGGGAACTAGTTAGGCCAAGTTCACATCTAACTTTACATTCACTTTCACCTATCCTTTGATCTGCTGGACCGTTGGGGCACTACACAAAATCTGTTAACCTTCTTTCTCCATTCTTATCTCTCATTTGTCTTTGATATAATTTCATTCGGATGTTCTTTCTGAAAATATTGAAGCCTGGCTGGGTGGACCACTTCGGGGGCCGATTTTGAGTTTGTGTTTCCACACAAACTGTCTTTTGTAACCTTGTTATTTTTAATAAAATTATTACAATAGTTGTTAATTTTTAAAACATGTCGGATTTAAAATAAAATAGAAACCATTTCTTTTTCTTAAAAAAAACAAAAAAAACAAGCATTTTTTCCCTCCACTTTTGAGTCACCCTCTAATGGAAGTTGCTCGTTGCACTACGCACCACTTACGTAATCATTGTTACGCGACTGCTTTATTATCAATATTGTACCGGGTCCTGATCAGCCGGTTCTCTATACTTCTATATTTTATCTATCTAATTATAATCCTTTTTCCCCCCTGTCAATTAAAGTAAAAAGAAAAAGCTTGTCTCTGGTCACGTGTAGTTTTGTTGAAGGAAAAAAAAGATGTGAATTAACGTTCTTAGCACACTTCTGCTCTGTTGGCTCAGATTGCATGAACCAAGTTATCCTTCTTTCATTGAGCGATTAGCTAGTACATGCTGGGTTGTGTCCCTTCCACTGAAGATTTGAGTCCACACTAATAGGCTCTCGTCCCCACCCCCTTTTTTTTAAAAATCCTTTTCTCGTTTTATTTAACCTTTCTAGTACAAAGTAATCGATGATGGATAATTCAGCATCTAGATTTAAAATGAATGCATTTTGTGTTGTATATGCAGACTTTTAAGGTTTGGTAAAAAAAAAAAAAAATAGTATAGGCCTACAGTGAAATAAAGATACTGAAACATTTAAATGATGTGGTACGTAGATAAAAAACAATATGAGTTCAACAAAACTTACATCAAGAATGACCAGAGCATAGCGCTATTAGTTTTGTGTAGTCTATCTGTCCGATTGTCAGTTTAGAACTTTAAAAAAAAAAACAAGAGCTTTAATTATCAGATTCTCTGGTGCAACGTTTGGCCTCATTTGCATACAGTGAAATAATTTTAAAGAAAGACTCACAGAAGTCTTCTATAGTATATACCAGGTCTGCTCTACGCGTGAGCGCTTATAATTAATGTATACAGTTTTGTTAGTTCACAATATATTAACTAAAAATATTTATAAACGTTATATAGGCCTATCTGTTCATGGGTAATAGTTGGTAATAGTTTACCGTTAACATGCAATTGCTTGTTTTTTGTTTTTTTTAAACACGCAAAACAACTAAAAAGGCATATTGTATTCACATATTCGTACACCTATTTAAAAACAATATTTAATAGGCAGTTCGTGTAAACTGCCATTACAGACGATTATTAATAACATGATAATATCTGTCTGCATGTATATCTTATGTTCTCACTGGCCTTAGTTTTACAGTTCTTGCCTTTTGATATTATAGAATCACGTTTTGAATGTACACATTTTGTAGGGAAATAACATTGTGGCTATTGATAGTTTCATGAAAGTAACCCAAAATTTACGCTTAGTTCAATGCATTAAGAATTAGTTCTATAATTAGTCGCTAGTGATAAAGTCTTATTTCAGAAAAAAATAAAAATAAAAATGGAAGAAAATTAATTTAGTTTCTTCTTATGTTCGCTGTGCTGAAAAAAAAAAAAAAAAAACCTGCCCAAAAACATGCATGGCTGACTAAATAAGGACAGTAGGCCTACTTTTTTTTTTATCATCCTTTTTTTATTTATTTATTTTTTTTTTATTTTTTTTTTTTTGATTTTATTTTAAAACTTTAAAAATTATTTTTTTTAGTGTACTTTTGTGTCATTTTGAAACATTTTGTAGTGTCACTTTGATATCTTTTTTTTTTTTTTTTTTTGTATACTTCCTTTGTACTAGATTAAATATTGACTGAAAAATTCATGCCATGTCTAGTTCTGTCCTGAACGCTCCGGGTCAAGGTTACTGTGACCTTAATAGCAGGTCTCGTTGTAAATTTGTTCAGATAATTAGACCCTGTACCCCCGTGGCGATTAATGGAACATCGTGGGAAGATCAAAGCGCTCACAGTTAGGCGCGACCCAATCCTTAGAGATCGATGCAAAATATAAAAAGACAGAATGTTCGCCAGATTGATATAAATACTAGAAATTATTATAATAATGAAATGCGAATCTTATTTTGGGTCGTTTAACCCTAAAATAGCTGCTGACTATAATGTGCTGTAGTTAGAAGTGTATTGAAGTGTCTTGGAGCAGAACAACGTGTGCAATTAGTGATGGAGTTTCTGGCTACCGGAGTTTTGTCTTAGAAATACTTGGAAAATGACTTATTTTAGTCACTATTTTTTTTAATGATAGTGTTCATAACTTTTGGCCAATATTTTGTGACCAACTTTTGAAGATTTGATCCACGAGAAGTAATTTTAAAGACTTGAAAATCTTTTTTTTTTTTTTTTTTTTTTTACATTTTTTTAAATTGCTGCCTGGTCGTGCGGTTTTCGCGCTGGACTGTCGTTCAGATTTATCGATGGTCCAGGGTTCAAACCCTGCCCGCTCCCATCCCCCGTCGTCCTGCGGAAGGTTTGGACTAGGAAGTAATCTTCAACTCTGAGGAACATCCAAAACATGTAAAGCATTTTACAAACATTTATTGTAGCCCCTCATGCTCCTCTAGTGTATTCAATAATCGTCTTGATGTCCCGGTTTCAAACCCTGCCCGACGTTCCTCCGACCCCACCTCTCGCCCTCGAGCCCATTACTCGAGAAGTTTGGGCTAGGATGGAATAATCTTGAAGTCTGAAGGAACATCCAAAACGTTTAAGACGTTCAATGCTCTCTGGTCAAATCTATTTTGTGGACATGGGAGCAGGCAGGGCCGTCTTAGGAAATTAGTATATTTGGTGGCCCCTTATGAAATATATATATATATATATGTAACGAAAAAAAATACGAAGAAATAATTACTCAATTTATTTAAAAACCTACCTGTATCAATACCTAAATTTAAAACAACAACAAATGAAATTCATATAGCGCAATTTCCCTACCGTTCCAGTTGCGCACCGATGTAATAAATCTTTAACAAGCTTAAGTCTCGAAACTAAATGTGTTATTTAGTCAGTTGCCAAGTTTGCCTATGCCTAAGTCCGGCCTCGTATCTGGGTTAAGCATCTGGAATTAAATCCCAATTCAAAATTCTTGATCGGGATTTGAACTTGAGCCCTCTTGTTACGTTGTCAAACGACCAGCCACACACCCAACTAGCATTCCTTATAATGCACACATACACAATGGCCTATTTAAATGAATTCATCTTCAACATGTGTGATGAAAGGTTTCCCTAGAAGTCATTCTCTGCCTTTATTGTTCATAAGTTGAAGAAGTTAGAGGTTCAGTTTTGGTCGCTTCAAATATCTTCTAGAGACGATACTTACGTCACTCAACACTAGACAGATGCACGTAATGCGGCCGGGGGGGGGGGGGGTTCTTACTGTCATTAGACAATCAACTTATGTCACTACGTAATCCCTTGCCAGTCCTCCTCCGTCTCGCGGGGGTCGGACACCAAGACGCGCGGCTCAGCTGCTAGAGGGGCTTCAGGAGGCTTGAAGTAGCAAAGCTAAGGGCAAACATCTTCTGCTGGGACATCGTCTGCTGACATTTTGCATGAATCCCCGGACAAGTTCGCCCAGTACTTGACGCTAACCACCCCCCACCTTCCCCGTTTCTCACTTGCATGAATCATCCAGTTGAGTTTCTGTACCCCGAAATTTTCTTTCCGTTAGGCTTTTTTTTTTCCTCAACGCAGATTATTTTGTAAAGTTTGCCGAGCGCAATCGTCACGTTGTTGACCACGTTATTGTCAACAGAGTGCGCCATGCGGAAAAAAAAAATGCTAATCACTTGTCCACGAAGGCATCTCTCGAGTGGGTCCCTGTATCCCGCCGTCTTCAATGCCCCTCCGTAATTGCGAGTTTCAAGTTTACTTGTGTTTGAAGTAATTGCCTTTTCTTGACTTTCTTTTTAATGCCTGAAGACTAAAATGTGACGTTTTTTTTCCCTCTTTGTAATCGCAATGATTGTTTAAAAAGTGACTTCTGAATTACACATAAAATCTTTTTCAAGCTTTATAATCTAGGTCAGTGCAAGCTTTGTGCTAAAACAATGAATGAGCGAAGCAGATCTAAAAAATCAACTTAAAATAATGTTTTTTTTCCGTGTTCACTTGATTAAAAAAAAAGTAATTAGAATAGCTTAGCATTAACTTTACAGGGCACTGTCTGGTGGCTACTGAACTGTAAATCTCTTAAAATACATGCTACCTCTGAGCTATCAATTGTAAACATGTAATGTTATAAAATCAAGAGATAACTAAAAGTAGGCCCTCAATATGAGACTGTACTATTCATAGTAAGATTTTTTGTCTGTTTGTTTTCAGGCCTATTTGAGGGAAGGAGTGGCACTTCAAGAGCTGAGTCGTCATGGAGACGCTTTGGCAGCATTTGCGTCTGGACTGGCTCAGGAGCCTGGGAATGGCCAACTGTTGGATAGTTTGGTGGAGGCGGCTCTCAACTCGCCACTTAAAGGTACATACATTTTGTTTGGGGGGGGGGGGGGAGTGTATGGAAAATATATTGTCTTAGCGCAGACCGTTGGTCAAATCTTTTGTCTCTGCTGTCATCAATGACCAGTCTTCAAAGGTCAAGTCCCTCCTTGATGTTACCCACCTAATTTCTATCTTGTCTCTGCCCTCTGCTCTGCTTTTTGCCAACAAGTCTCTGGAGACCAACTTGAGGCCAATCGCTGTGGAAGGCCTAAACACTGACCTGTGATGTCACAACCTGTGGACTGTTTAAATTTAGATCAATAGCTAGTTTGCCACAGGTCATGCTTTGGTCCCCTCATTTACTAACTTCTTTCTTGGAATCTTCTTTATGACCTGTACAATTGTATTAGAAATGAAGTTTATACCTTATAACATTGTCTACACACCTAAACTTTTCAAATTATTTCTTTATTATTTTATTTGTATTTTTTTGCAAAAAAAAAAGTTTTGTGATTAGCGCCATAATTGTTAAAATCCAATTCTGTTAATGACATTTTTGCAAATCTTTTCAATTGTTATATACTTTGTTTATTTTAAACATTGATGGTAACATCCCAATTTAATGAAACACGCAAATGAAAAAAGTTATCTTAGAACCACTTACATTGATGAAATAATTTAGATAACAAATTAGGCATAAGGGTTTATAAAAAGAAATCTTAACAAATAAAATAAAAAGGAACACAAAACAAATATATAACTCTAGTTAAGCCAATTATAATTAGAGTAAGCTCCACTGCTCAGGACCCCTAAAATTACATTAATAATTGCTAGAACAGACACAAAATATTGGTGAACTTTATAACAAACGAACATTTGCATTTGGTTTGAGAAGCACCTTAGTAAAATCACTAAATTTAGAGACACTTTGAGACAGAAGACTTAAAAAATAAACTACCTGTAACGTATGTGTCAATGTCTCATTGTTTGGATAAATATGATGTTTACAATAAATTAACTTCAAGAATTGGCTCATACTTCTAGTAAGACATTGGGATTTCCTTAGTACTAAAAATAGCCTATATTTTAAGCAAAATCTCACCAATTTTAGACATGAAGAATGTGAAGATAACTAGGTCGATTGCTCAGTTTTCAAATAAGTTTGTGTACACTTTTGTAAGTCTAATATTGAAATTAAATTATATTGTGAATTTATAGAATGTTTTCTTTGTTTATAGTGTGAATCGTGTGTGTTTATAGTGTGTGTTGTGTGTGTTTATAGCGATTTTCATGATTTCAGTGTGAAGATTAAATTTACTTCATAAAGAGGATTTTCACTTTATTTCTGCTCTCAAGTATCTCTGGTAATATGGTAAAGTTTGGGTGATCAGACATAGTTCTGGAAATACCAGCACTTATCTTGTTCTTTACATAGTGACCTTAGAAGCTCACTGTTGGACTAGGTCAGAACTATCAATTTTCTAGCTCTGTAGGCCTACTTTATATTTTGTACTGCTACACTGAGCTAGATCAATATAGAATTAGTCTTGCACTAATGCTTCTTTACATTGACACTGTGCATTTGGAGACTCACTGATTTTGTTTTATTTTTGTGTTGCAGAGAAACTTGAGCCCACCTTCCAGCAATTGGAGAAATTTGGCCTAAAGACCAGTCCATTTGTTATTATTGCTGTTGTTGGTCAAGAGCTAGTAGCCACTGGTCACTATGGTGCTGCAGTGACTATTCTTGAAGCTGCCTTAAAGGTGAGGAAAACTATTTGTGTGACAGTGTGAGTGTTTTTTCATGTGTGTGTGTGTGTATGAAAGTGTTTGTTTGTATTCATGTGTTTATGTGTGAGTTCATATGTTTTGTGTGTGTTCATGTGCTTGTGTGAAACATTCATTCTGTGATACATTACTCATTATCAAATAAAAAAATAAATTGAAAAATACCTGACCTAAATTCTTCTTTTGTTAAAAAAAAAATAATTATGTATAACAAATTCTTGCTGACAATGTAATTGATGAAGCATTCTTCCAAGGGTAAATTGGTAATGCAGTTTGTGTATATTGTTATGTTACCAAACTAAATGGCTGACTCTCATGGGATGGCTGCTTAGTCATGTGTTATGTGCTCTAGACTGTTGTTTGATAGTCTTGATTCTTCTGAATTCGAACACTGTCTGCGACCATAACCCCACTGTCCTTCAGGAGGTTTGGGCTAGGATGAAATTATCTTCAAACCTGAAGGAGCATCCGAAACACTAACAATATTACAGGGTCGTAAAGTAAAGTCATTGGTCCTTGTTCTGGCCACATGACACACTTGTTAACTATTGGTCATAAAAACAGATGTCTTTACACATCATCTTCCATGTAGATCACAAGGAGTACTTTGCTCTTTTTTTATTTTGTCCATTTCAGACGATAGGCTTCTTGCTATCTTTAAAAAAAAAAACATTGCCCTCTCTGTTTTTGAAAGCCTTTTCTTTTGCTTTTAGTCAGTATATGTTTTACCCACATTTTTACTTATATTGTAACTCAAGTTTGTACAAAATCTGTTTTTTTTTTCTTTATTTCACAGGTTGGGACATGCAGTTTGAAATTAAGAGGTTCTGTTTTCTCTGCACTGAGCAGTGCACTATGGGGGCTAGGCAACTTGGACAAGGCTATCTACTACATGCAGCAAGACTTGGCTGTAGCCAAAACTCTTGGTCAGTTGAATGGCATTGTATTGAGTCTTAATCTCAGTCTGCTAGGAAAATTGAAAATAACAAAAAAAGTATTTTTACACCATAACTTGCAATATATTCTATTGTTTCTATAAGTTTTCTTCACTAATAAATTCATCAAATTTGTTTCAAGTAGGTAGAGAAAAAGTAGTTTTTATTCAATATTCTTAAGATGTATAAAGTATTGTTTCATACAAAAATTTTGTAAAATGTCATTGCCTATTTCCAAGGCAAATTTTTAAGTTCTGGTTAATTTAAATATTTCCTAAAAGTATGTCACTAAACAGTATAATGTCTTAAACATGAGCCAATGATTTAATACCCAGCCATGCTTTCAGCCAGTTTAAGAGAGTGTGAGTACATATTAATGGCTTGATAGTTGGATTACCGGTATATTTATTTAAAATATATCAATCAATTTGTATAAAATCTATTTCATTAATTTTCAGTTTTATTACAGCTTTAAAATATTTGTTTGAAATATTGAGTAAATCCTATTACTGTTGTTCTATCAATGAGATTCTATTCATTTAAAAATCAGTGGTTTCGAAGCTTGCATAAAATCTTCTCTTTTATGTAATATCTAGAGTTAGTCCTCTTACTGTTGCTTTATCAGCTTTCATAACCTTAAAGCCAAAAAAATGAGATGGACTTAGAGACTCTTGATCAGAAACACTTGTACTTTTTCACATGCTGTGGCAATGTCTCTGGTCTGCAGTAGGCGTTTTCATGGATATCCATGTTTTCATCATCACTTAATCTGAATCTCTTTTGTATGGGTCAGGGGTCGGCAACCTGCGGTTCGCAAGCTACATGCGGCTCTTTGGATGCTCAGCTGCGGCTCTTTAGTTTCATGCGCAAATATTATTTATTTTATCGAAAATAAAAAAAAACATAAAAATTGTTCTGATTCAATTCTATCTCTCAGCCACTTGCACTCGCTTTTCAGCGCCCCCCGCTACCATGTCTTGAAATGTAAGTATTTGCAGGTGGAAGATATTCAACTTTCTTCTGCATTATAACTTGCTATAGATGAGTTTTGCGACATAAAAGACACGGCACAAGTTAAATTTTTTGTCAGGTATATGTCTTTTCAAGATCCAAAAGAAAAACTTCTAGGATTTCTACCGCTCTTGTGACAAACTAGAGGAGAAGATACAGCTATTGGCAGGCAAAAAATACTTTGAAGACACTGTAATCTATATAAATAAAATCGTTTCAAGAGCAACTGATGGAGCCAGAAGTAGGACAGGAAAAAATAAAGAAGCAACTACAATTCTTTGGCGCAAAATAAACCAAGAAATTCTTACGTTTCACAACATAATATACCTTTGTGTCCAAACATCTCCGGCCGAAATAGTTGAGGTCATGAATTTGGTAATCAAGATTTTTAACATTATCTTGTCAAAAGCACTCTATCATCATCAGTTAAAAGAATTCTTAACGAAATGGAGACTTAGTATTCTGACCTCCTTCTTTACAATAAAGTGTGATGGCTTTCCAATGGTAAGGTGTTGAAACGTATTGCTTTGTGCTTGAATGAATTAAATACATTCCTAAATGATAAAGGCATTAATCACCCTGAATTAGAGAATGACAAAAGATTGCAACCATTTAAATTTATGGTGTATATAACAGTGTATATAACAATGAACTGAATCTAAAACTACAAGGAAAGGGATACCAAGTCTATGTTTTGGCAGAAGAATTTGTTTGTTTTGAAGAAGAAAAAAATCTTTTTTGCAGAAATTATTCAGAACAGTCAATTACTTCATTTTCAATTTGTAAAGCAATATTGCGATAAAACCAGTGCAACTGTTGACACGAGCTACTTCAACACAATAAAAAAAATTAAAAATGAATTTATTAGAGCTATTTAAAACTAACAAAACGGCTGTAGCATTTATAAAAAATCTTCTCAACACTAATAGTACCGAAATCCACATCAAACCATCTGAAATTGATCTTGGATCTCTAGACATGCAATTGATCACTTTATAAAGTAAAACTTTGTGTATTGGAAAATATACAGAGTTGAAAATCAAGTTGGAAGAGTTGGAGCTCCAGAAATGTATGTAACGCAACTAAAGTGGTCAGCGAGATGTGGCACTTATATTCGACGCATGGAATAGTCTTCCAGATTGCTACAGTCAGGTGAAAAAGATGGCATTTGGAAGGCTGACTATCGTCGGATCGGCATATTCGTGCGAGCAAGCAATTAAAAGTAAAGTAAGATGCCAACTAACAAATGAAAATTTAGAGTCGTGTTTGAAACTAAAAACACGCTATGAGCCGAATTTATCCTTTCTAAAACCATGCATAGCCTTAGTTATCACTGAATTTGTTTTGCTCAATATTGTATGTAAATGTTTAATTGTTTAAATTTTATACTTAAATAAGTAATTATCCAATAATACCATATATATATAATTATAATTTTTTTATTGTAAAACACTATTTATATAAAGATAAATTGATATTTTCTCTTTTGAATAAATAGATTCGTTTTTTTTATAAGAAAAACTTTATTAATGCGAGTACTGTTTATTGTTTGTTTGGAAGAAAAAAATCTTGTGGCTCTTTAAAGGTTTTGAAATTTTGTAAATTGTAATCTTTGGCTCTTCCGACTCAAAAGGTTGCCGACCCCTGGTATGGGTGACACTTTTAAATCCTAGACAGTATCATCAAAATAAACTAGTTTGTTTCTCTTACAGGAGACCAAGAAGGGGAATGCAGAGCATATGGCAACCTCGGCTCAGCCTGCTTCACCAAAGGCCATTACAAGGAGTCACTGGCCAAACACAGGTTTCAGCTGGTCCTGGCCATGAAGTTGAAGAATCGGTCAGTGGCAGCAAGTGCTCTGGGCAGTCTAGGACATGTCTATACAGCCATAGGTACTGTGTTTTTATTTCTTATATTCTTAGATTATGGTTTAGAATTGTTTTGTTGAAATAAATTCTTTCACCTTCACATATACGTTAGTCTGATAAGCCTTTGGGTCATCACACAAGATATTTCTCCCCTTTGTCTTTTTCCTTGGATAGAATCGCATTCAATGACAGGTCCATTCATTCTTCTATGTTGTCTTCCAATTGTTTTCTCTGTCCTCCTTTTCCTCTGTTTCCTGGTACTGTCCCATGAAGAAAGGTCTTTGCAAGCACTGAAGATCTTGTAATATGACCATTATTCTTATCAGCAACTATTGTTTGTTTACGTGTTACATGATTTTTTAAAGTTCATTGCTATTTTTTTCTTTTTGTTCTATTTCATAATCAGGAGACTATCCCAATGCTTTAGCCAGTCACAAGCAGTGTGTGCTTCTGTTGAAACAATCCAGGGAATATCTTGCAGAAGCCAGAGAAATTGGCAATGTAGGTGCTGTGTACCTGGCCATGGGCAACTTTGAGAATGCCGTAGAGTGCCACCAAGAACACTTGAAAATTGCTCGAAGCATGAAGTCGAGCATAGAGGAGGCAAGGGCTTACAGTAACCTAGGTAGCGCCTACCACTACAAGAGGGACTATCATAAAGCCATAATGTTCCACAAAGAGGTGCTGAGGATTGCAGAGCAGGACAAGAACAAGACTCTGGAGGCCAGGGCTTATGCTGGGCTGGGACATGCTGCTAGGTGCTGTGGGGATGTCTTGGCTGCCAAAACCTATCATGAGAAGCAGCTGGACAACGCCTTGCAGATCAAGGACAAAGTTGCAGAGGGACGAGCTTGTTCAAATCTGGGAATCATCTTTCATCAGCTGGAGGAATATGAAGCAGCATTGAAACTTCACAAAGTTCATCTGAAAATTGCCATGGCCTTACATGACAGAGCTAGCCAGGGGAGGGCATATGGCAACATTGGGAATGCTTATAGTGCCCTTGGCAAGCATGAGCTAGCTGTCAGTCAGCACAAACAGGAGCTCTCCATCTCATCGGAAGTCAACGACAGGCATTCTGAAGGTGCAACTCATGGCAATCTTGCTGTGGCTTATCAGGCTCTTGGAAAAATTGAGAAGGCTCTCCACCACTACCTTTTACATCTGAGCATTTCTCGAGAGCTCAAAGACTTGCCCAGTGAAGCAAGGGCCCTGTGTAATTTGGGCAACTTCCATTGTGCTAGAGGCAACCACTCCAGTGCTGTGTCTTTCTATGAACAGTTTCTGTCTTTGTCAAAGGATTTAAATGATTCTGAAGGGGAGAGTAAAGCTTGTTTTAATCTTGGCTATGTGCACTTCAACCTTGGAAATTTTAATGAGGCTGTGAAGTATTACGAAATGGATTTGTCATTTGCTCGAGACAGGAAGGACAGGTTAGCATTAGCCAGAGCATATTGTAACCTTGGTTTGGCGCACAAGTCCCTAATGCGATTTGATGATGCTTTAGAATGTCAGAAGAAATGCTTGAGATTGATGGATGCCTTAGAAAACACACCTGGTAAGCTCCGTGCTTTGGGAAACATAGGTGATCTCATGTTGAAAGTTGGGGATATAAATGAAGCCATCAAGATATACCAGCAGCAGCTGACACTGGCTAAACAGTGTGAGAACCCTGACTTACTGGCTACTGCATATGGGGCCTTAGGATCGGCACACAGAATGCTAGGCCAGTTTGATAAATCTCTGGGCTACCATACTCAGGAGCTGACGATTCGCCAGGAGATCAGTGACCTTCGAGGAGAGTGTCGTGCTCATGGGAATGTCGGTAATGTCCACATGTCCCTTGGAAACTTTATAACCGCCTTCAAATGTTACCAGGAGATGCTGGAGCGAAGTAGGGAGCTGAAGGATCACCGCCTGGAGGGTCAAGCATGTGGCAATCTAGGCATCACAAAAATGAACATGGGCCAGTACGAAGAGGCCATTGGGCTTCTAGAAGAGCAGCTGGCCATGCTGGAACAGAACTATGGCCCCACAACACTACAGGATAAAGGAAAAGCTTTTGGAAATCTTGGTGACTGTTACGAAGCTTTGGGTGATTATGAGGAGGCTGTGAAGTGGCATGAGCAGTGTTTGATCATTGCCCAGCAGACAAACTCCCTAACTGACCAAGACAGGGCCTACCGAGGACTTGGTAATGCTCACAAGGCCATTGGCAATCTTCAGCAGGCTCTTGTCTGCTTTGAGAAGCGTTTGTTTGTAGCCCATCAGACTAACAGCGCCTCGGCTAAGGCTTCAGCATATGGAGAGCTGGGATGTCTGCATAGTTTACTGGGTAACCTAGAGCAGGCCATCGCATGCCTGGAGCACCAACTGTCTCTGTCCCAGGAGATGGGTGATGCCACCTGTCAAGGAGATGCTGCCTGTGGACTGGGTGGAGTTTATCAGCAGATGGGCAAGTATAATACTGCCTTGACCTACCATCAGATGGACTTGCGGGTAGCAGAGGAGACAAACAATACTGCATGTCAATGTAAGTCTTTAGTTTGTAGTTCTTTTTGGTTTCTTGCTATAATGATGATACTTTTGTTGAAACTCATCCAAACACTGTCGTTATTTAGGATTAAATATTCTATATTTTTATTTACACTGTTATGAAATGCTAAAGTAGATATCATCATTTATTTTAGATGGAATACATGCAATTTTAAAATATTAAAATAAAGTGTTATATCTTTTTATGACATGACTAGTCATTTAGTAATTCTCTAAACAGTTAGAAAAATTTTTTTCCTATTTTTTTTAAGGCAAAATACAGAATTTGTTGCTCTGAAAAGTTTGACCTATGTGTACCCCTTTTATAATTTTTGTAATGCTGAGTACCCCTCGCCCCCCCCTCTCCCCCCCCCCCCCCCCCCAAACCACACTTTAATCTAACAGAACCTGATAAATGGGCATCGTAAAAAAGTCAGCATAGTTAATGAGGTGCAACACATACCCCGGGCTCCCAGATCGTCTTGCTGGCAATGGCGGTCAGTCTACAATTTTTCCACTAACTACAGGAAGAACATATTCTAGGGTACAATAAACGTTTTCCTAAAGAACGAATTGATTAATTATGTACACTACACCCACACACACATGAAATATTTTTTTGCCTTTGGGGGGGGGGGGGGGGAAAGTCCCCCAAAAACACACACACACACCCCACCCACCCTCGAAAAAAACATCCTGGCTACGCCCAAGGTACAGGTACACCACTTTGGGAAGCAATGCTCTAGAAGTTTGACTTTTCTTTCAACCTGCAATCAATCAGAAAGATACATTTTTGTCCTACAGCTTTGAAATATTTTTTTTTTGGTTCAATTTATATCTGTTTCTTTTTTACTTCTGCTCTGCAGGTCGAGCCTATGGTAATTTAGGATTGTCTTATGAGTCACTTGGTAACTTAGAAGAAGCAGTTCGACACCAAGAGCAGCACCTGAGTATAGCTGCACAGATGAATGATGGTGTGGCTAAAACTCTGGCATTTAGTAGTTTAGGTAAAGAGAGACACTGACACTTTTCTTTCAGACCAAAACATTGCATTTCAATATAACATTGTATTATACTAAAACATTTTGTGGTTTGGTATTAAGGTATTAAATTTAAACATAAAAATTGTGCAATAAGACTAAGACTAAGACTGCTTTATTGATCCTTATGGAAATTGGTTGTGATTACAAGGATTCTTTTCTCATTTAAAAACAACACAACAGAAACTGTTGAAGACATTGCCATTACTATTATTGTTTTTAAAAATAAAGATTCATACACTTCATCCTCACTAAACATTTAGGGTAACTAATCACTTGAAATAAAACATTACAGGCCGAGTCCACCATGCTCTAGGACATTACCCTCAGGCAGTCCAGTACCTACAGCAGGGGCTCCAGATTGCTGAGCAGCTGCGCAGGAGAGAGGATGAAGCCAAAATAAGACACAGGCTTGGCTTGGCACTCTGGGCTGCAGGTGACCTAGACCAGTGCCAGCAGCAGCTCCACCGGGCAGCTGACTTGTTTGAGATGATACGTCGTGAGTCCCAGTGCAGTTCTGAGTACAGGCTGTCATTGTTTGACCTGCAGACTGCATGCTATCAGACATTACAGGTCAGTTGTGTTTATATGTAGGTCAGTGTATGGGTTGATTGAAATGCATATTATACATTAGCCTCTCTGACTATAATACGATCTAGTCAACATAAATAAAGTAATTATGATGAAGTGAATAGTTTAAATTATTTTTTATCCATTAAATCAATTATTAGCTCAAAACAATTACAGCATTACTTAAAGATAATTAACTATTTCCATTTTTTAGTTCTTCAATCTAGTTTCTAGAAGTATCTCACTAGAAAAGCAATGACTTATGGCAACTACCACTAAGAAAATGTATCTTGTAACAATGTTTTGTGTAAACAAATTGCAACTTTGTCTTCCTATAGAGAGTTCTAGTTTCACTAAACCGACAAGATGAAGCACTTGTTGTGGCTGAGAGAGCTTGCACCAGGGCTTTCATCGACTTACTTCTGGAAAGGCAGGCTGGCTCTGCTGGGCTGTTTAATGGGACTACCATGGACTTGACCCCTATCTCCATTGACCACATCACCAGCACAGTTTCCAAACAGAGCAGCATCATCCTGTGTTTCTCTATAGCTGCTGGCCACTTGTACAGCTGGTTGCTGACACCTAAAAAAGGTGAATATTTTATTGGCATATTTCTTGTATATATTTTATTGGCTCAAAATTATGTTTATTGGTCAATAAATCCTTTATAACCTACAAATATCATTTAAAAGAGAGGTTTCTTTTAAAGTTGCTTTAAGTAATAAAAACCTTAGAACTTGTAACTTGATTTTTCTATTTGATAATAGGCTAAAATGTAAAGACTATTCTAAATCAAAAATTTTGGAGTTATTCCAAAACTAATCAACAGGAAAATTTCAATATGTAATAAATTACATTTCATGTCTCAAGTTTTATTTACGACCTAGTTGGTATAGTTAAAAAGTATCTAAGGCTTGTATGTACCATATTATATAAATGACTAAGGTTTTGTTTGCTTGTCAGGTATCGTTAAGTTTCACTGCACCCGCCTGTGTGACTTTGACAGCGACAGTGAAGTGATGGACACCCACTCTCTCATCAGTATCTCTGGCCTGTCACTGCTGGACCAATGTGTAGGTCAAGTCAGGGAGTGCATGGGGATTGAGAGTCATATTACAACCACATCCACGGGACACCGGTTAGTTTTTAATAATAATTAATGGCATTTTGTAGCACTTACTCTGTGAAGATTTTTTTTTTTTCACCCCAGTCTTTCAAACATCTATTTATAGCTTCAAACATCTATTTATAGCTGTCTCATTACAAATTATCATTTTTTTCAAAGTATATCCATTTCTTGTTTATTTTAGGGTGCTTTGGTGGTCTAAACTATATATTCAATATTGTATTGTTATTCGAATACCTATAATTTAACTAATAAATCTTAATATAGAAATAAAATGTAAAAAAAAATAACAACACAAGAACAAATCGAATAATTGTGATTGTAGCAATACTGTAGATTAGCGTATCAGCATTTTGCTATTAATACTATAGATGAGTACTTTAGATCAAAGAATCAATTATCAGGTTCAATACTATAGTTCAGAATATTAATTTTAGTAGAATATATATTTCTGAAATATTTTTATTTATACAAACATGCTTTGATTTCTTTGTGCTTTGTAACTATTTATTGTCAGCCTTAAAAATCATACTTTTTACAGTTTACCACATTGGCATTGAAGAGAAGAACTTGAAACAACTATTGTGTTAGCATTGATGAGAAGAACTTGAAACAACTATTGTGTTAGCATTGATGAGAAGAACTTGAAACAACTATTGTGTTAGCATTGATGAGAAGAACTTGAAACAACTATTGTGTTAGCATTGATGAGAAGAACTTGAAACAACTATTGTGTTAGCATTGATGAGAAGAACTTGAAACAACTATTGTGTTAGCATTGATGAGAAGAACTTGAAACAACTATTGTGTTAGCATTGATGAGAAGAACTTGAAACAACTATTGTGTTAGCATTGATGAGAAGAACTTGAAACAACTATTGTGTTAGCATTGATGAGAAGAAAATGTTTAATGCTGAAAATACAAAACTATTTTTTGTTAAACTAATTTGCAAATACTTTAAAATTCTTACCTGCATAATACTGACTTATTATTGTATCTGACAGGTCCAGTACTATATTGGCTGGTCAAGAGTACAGTGACACTGACAGTGAAGCTGATGATGTCTTTCAGTTACAGCTGGAGGAACTCGGTGACAAGTTGAATGCTGATAGTGACAGAACCGGTTTCCTGGCTATGCTGAACCGGAGCCACAACCTGAATGCTAGTAGCTACAGCCTGGGGAGTGTATTCAGTACAGGTCGTGCTAGCATCTCTAGCAACGTGCTCAACAGCTTTGGTGGAAGTATGCGAAGCATGGGTCTGACCAGCCTGGGGAGTGGAAGTCTTCGAAGCATTGGCAGGAAGATTGGAGCCAGGTCTAAGTTTGGGAGTGGCAAGTCACCACTGGCTCTTCTTTACCAGCTGTTGATTGAGCCAATGGAGGCAGTGATTGCTGAGGTGAAAGAGGCGGAGTCTATTCAAAGTAGTGGGAGTGGACATGGAACATCTGACCCAATAGACTTAGTGTTGGTGTTACAAGGAGATTTGTATCTTATTCCCTTCTTAATGCTGCGGAGAGAGCAGGCGGATCATTTCCTGTTTGAAAAGTTTACAATAATAATTGTGCCCTCCATAAGTGCACTTCAGAATGCACAGAATGATATGAAAGGGAGGCCACTTGTTCACTCTTCTGGGGCTTTGGTAGTTGGCAACCCTCGTCTTACCCCTGCCATTTGCCAGCATTGGCATCTGCAGGAGATTCCTGGGGCAGAGTTTGAGGCTAGGATACTAGGAGAACTGTTAACATGCAGTCCTTTGATTGGAGCTGAGGCAACAAAAGGGGCAGTGCTGCATCAGATTGAACAAGTGGAAGTAATCCATTTTGCTACCCACATTTCCTGGAAGCTATCCTCTGTAGTGCTTTCCCCTGGTGAGTTCCTTTCCAGCCCCAGCCAGCATTTTCCCTTGATGGATTCTGATGACAGTGCCAGTGATATTGGAGCCATGGGTGGGCCATCATTATCTGAATACCTTCTCACCGCAGCTGACATTCTTAATCTTAAACTCAGAGCCAAGCTGGTGGTTCTCAACTCTGGCTACACAGACGACCGTGCTGGGAGAATCAACACTGATGGGGTCGTGGGTCTCACCAGAGCCCTCCTTTCTGCTGGGGCACAATGTGTCCTCCTCTCTCTATGGCCTGTTCCAGACACAGCATCAAAATTGTTGATGAAGACTCTCTACACTGCACTCCTGGATGGAGTAAGGGTTACCAAAGCACTGGCCCTTGCAGTCAAGACTGTTCAAACCACTGCCCAGTTTTCACATCCATCAAACTGGGGTGGCTGGGTGCTGGTAGGCTCAGATATCAACCTGAGCTCAAAGGTGGCTTTGATGGGTCATGCCCTGGGTCAGATAGTAGCAGCCCATAGTACCTGTCGACAAACACTTAAAGTTCTGCTTCATCTTGTAAGTAAAGAGGAACTATTTTAATTTGATAAGAAAATATTTTATGTTTGTTTGGGTTTTAATTTTATTTTCAATGATGAACTTTTTTTTACTTATAGTATTTACATAGTTTTAGGTACAATTGCTTGCTTAGCGATTTCCTACTCTTAAGAGTTATGTCCCTGTGAAAGTTTTTGAAAATGGCGCTGCACTGTGGCCACATGCAATTTGTGCTTTCATTATTCATTATTATTTCTTTGCTGGATGTATATTGAATGTTCTTTTGTAATTAGTTATGCATATGAAGACTTCTGTTTTCAAGGTGGGCTCTACAATGAGTATTTACATTCTACGTTTTACTAGATCTAGATCTAGAAGAAAAATGGCGACCCAAGATGGCAGCCGATCTAGTACTAGATCTATTCATTATAGTAAAGATCAACTCCTCGGACTTCGTTCAAAGAGGAAGCCTCTTCCACCATGTTATGCTCGTATAAATTGTCTCTACCCTTCCTCTGTTAGTACAAGGAAAAGAGGGAAAAAAGGAGGACTACGGCAAAGGCTGAGAAGAAGAGGTTTTCGTCCACCACTTGTTACGATTATTCTAGCTAACGTCCGCTCAATTAGAAACAAAGTGGATGAGATATGTGCCCATGTACGCTACGATCACGTTTTTAGGGAAAGTTGTCTATTGGCTTTTGCTGAGACATGGTTAGAGGAGGATGACAACGACAACCTGATTGCTATTGATGGTTTCTCTTGCATCTGACAGAACGGCTGAGTCTAAGAAGAAGAAAGGTGAGGTTTGTGTGTATACATCAACCTCAAATACTGTACCAACTACACAGTTAAAAAGAGAATGTGCTGTCCGGATCTAGAACTACTGGCGCTCTCATTGAGACCTTTTTATTTGCCACGAGACTTTGATGTTAGTTACATAGTCCTGGTTTATGTTCCGCCTACAGCCAAGACGGAAGTTGCAGCTGCAATCATCGCTGACGTAGTGCATGAGTTTCAGACAAGGTCACCGGACGCACCAGTAGTTATACTGGGTGATTTTAATAAATGCACCTTGAAGGTTGACATCTATCAACACATCTCATGTCCGACAAGAGAGAACAGAACTCTGGACTTATGTTACTGTAACATCAAAGGAGCATTCATATCTCGTGAAAAGCCACCACTAGGATCATCGGACCACAAAACAATACAACTGCTGCCTGTTACCGCACGAAACTTAAAGGAGGAAAAATCCTTCAAAAAAGCATACAAGAATGGACAATATTCTCAAACTACAGGGATGTTTAGACTGCACTGACTGGAATTTGTTTAAAGAGACCACTTCAAATCTGAAAGAATGGATCGACGCAGTGACAAATTACATCAAATTCTGTGAAAACATGTGTGTAAGTACAATGAGCATCAAGATATACCCCAACTATAAACCATGGGTCACTGCAAAAATAAAATGGAAAATAATCAAAAAGAAAAGAGCATATATGAGTGGCGATGGACAGACAAGGAAAATAGCTCAACGAAATCTCAACGTCGTTCTTGAGGAAGGGAGGAGAAACTATCGCACCAAGCTGGAAGACTCAATTAAGACAAGTGACATGAGACAGGCGTGGGGCATCATGAACAAAATGGCAGGATCACAAGTCAAAATTAAAAATAATCTTGCTACAAGAGACGAAAAAACATTAGCCATCAAGTTAAATGATTTCTATTGTCGCTTCGACACGAAAGATTTTAATTATCTAAGAATCAAAGCCCTTGAGGATGTCAATGTTAACAACTGTTTAGAATTAGCAATTACTAAAGAGCAAGTTTGTAACATTTTCAAAAACGTCAACCCAATGAAAGCTGGTGGGCCTGATGGAATAAAAGAGTGAATCTTAAAAGAATGTGCTGAACAACTAGCTGAACCTTTCGAAGATATTTTTTCTACTTCATTACTAAACCATGAGATACCACCTGTGTGGAAGTCATCTATAATTGTACCATCTGGACTAACCAACACTTATGTAAGATTGTTCTTTATTGATTTCTTATCAGCTTTTAACACTATACAACTTCATTTACTCATTGAAAAGATGAAAGCGTTGAATATTAGTCCATACATAATACTATGGGCTAATGAATTTTTGACCTAGAGATCTCAGAGTGTTAGGGTGAACAATGTTATATCAAATGAACGCATAGTTAACACAGGGGCGCCCCAGGGGGCTGTGACATCGCCATTGTGGTTCATTTTGTACACCAATGATTTTCAATCCGATAGTTCTTTTTGCTCCTTCACAAAATTCGCTGATGATGCGGGTCTTCTTGCCCTGCTCTCTGAGAGCTCAGACTTAAATGAGTATTTCAAAGAAATAGAACACATTGAAAAATACTGTAAAGATAATTTTTTATTATTAAATGTAAAAAAAACCAAAGAAATGATAATCGATTTTCGTAGGGAAAAGAAGGAACATGATATTGTTTCTGTAGCTGGAAAGACTATTGAAATTGTGCAAACCTTTAAATACCTTGGTACTATCCTAGACAATAAACTAAATTTTACTGCTAATACTGATTATATCAGCAAAAAAGGGCAGCAAAGATTACGATTACTAAGAAAACTGTCCTCGTTTAATGTTAGCGAAAAGGCCTTGGCTATGTTTTATCACGCTCATATCTGCAATATTTTAAGTTTCAATATCACTGCCTGGTATGGCAATCTGAGCATTAAAAATAAGAATAAACTTTATAGAATCCTAAATGCTGCTGGTGAAATCATTGGCAAAAACAAACTCCATTTGGGCAGTTGTTTGAGACAAACATCTATAAAAAAGCTAACAAGATCCTCGAAATAAAGAATCACCCTTTGTGTCAGGATTTTGTGATTTTACCATCACAAAAAAGATATAAGACACCGATAGCAAAGACAAACAGAAACAAACACTCTTTTGTTCCCCTAGCAATCAAATCATTACATAAGAACAATCTGGTATAAACTTTGTCACATGTAAATTATGAGTGAGTCTGGTGTGAATGTACACTTTGGTTTCTTATAGTTATAATGTTTTTTGTTTGGAGTAATGCACAAATTGTAAGACAAATTTCCATATGGACAATAAAGATTATTATTATTATTATTAAAATGAACAAGTGTTTTGAAAATTAAAATATATTCCTAGTTAAGATCCATTTGATAATATAGAGTTTATTGCATTCTGCTGAGGTTAAAAATAGCCTCACTGTTGTTTCAATGAATGTATTCACCATGCAATTCTTGTGATGTTCAGCATTAGTCTTTGTCTAAACAGAGATTTGGTAGAACAATCCTGATACATTTGATTCCACTTGTAGCTTGACCAAAGAGTTGATCTTGAATTCTTGGCCCACTGAATCCATATATATATTTCATTGATATAAAGTCTGAGGGGCACTACCTTAACTCTTTATGGACACCAACAGTGTTAGCTCTATGATATGTTAACAGTATTAAAACTTGTCAAAATAAAAGGGTTAACACCAACATACTTGAACAGTGTCAGATCGAGACCAATCATTATAGAAGGCCTGAACACTCACCTTCAATGTCACAACCTGTGGGCAGTTTAGACCAATAGCTCATTGCCATGTCACAGGTCTGAATGATGTGGCAATAAGCTGTTTGTGTAAACTGCCCACTGGCTAAGACACTGCAGGTCAGTTTTCAGGCCTTCTTTAATGATTGGTCTCGGTCAGATAGACTTTGTTTAAAAAGAGAAGAAATCATGTTGAAACCAATGCGTGGTTCTTCTCAGATATAGGATGACTTGTCTGAACCTTTCATAAAAATGAGAACAATGAAGAAGTAGTGACAATTTTATTAGTAGAGGAACATTACCGAAAGACTTGACTTTTTGTGTATACTTGACAGGTGGAGAAATCTCTTCAAAGAATACAACAGGGCTGTAAGAACTCCATGTTCACCACACAGCAGAGTATAGAAAACAAGGTGGGTCAGGTGGCTGGGTGGAAGGACCTCCTACAGGCTGTAGGTTTCAGGTTTGAGCCATCCACAGGGGGACTTCCTCCTGCTGTCTTTTTCCCACAGTCTGATCCAAGTGATAGATTAACTCAAGCTAGTGCTAGTCTTCAGGCCTTTTTAGGTGAGTTGAAAAATAATATATTCATTTTAATTTGCAAGCCCTTAAGTTTAATTCATTATTGGTAGTAGAAATGTTTCTTGGCAAACAATATTTTACAGGAGAAGAAATATCAAAGAGAAAATTTAAGTTACAAAATAATTTCTAATTATCTTTTGTAGACTCCACCCTCCTCACCCCATTACATTAATCACAGCTAGAAAATATAAAAGGCATAAAAAAAATTAAATCGTTTTTTTTTAACCTTTATTTATGGAATGTGATATGCATTTCTAGGTCTTCCAACAAATTCGGTGAATGCTATGTCCAAGTTTGTCAATAATTTTGATGTGGGTGAAGCTTTGATCAATGTGGTAAGTAGATTCATTGCAATATTGGCAAGATAGCTCTTTTAAACTGTTTTTTAATTGTATTAATGCTGAAAATGTGAATAATTTGTGTCTCACATTCTGACAGCTTCGAGAAATTCTCAGCAAACTGTCTGCCAAAGATTCAGGCATAGATGTCATGGTGGATGTCAACCTCTGGGGAGTGTCTGGATGTCATGAGTTCCTAGCATCTTTAGGTAAGTTGTGTGAAAGGAAAGTTGCTTATTACTGTCATTATAACCTACAGGTGTGGGCAGTCGGTTTCCCTGAGTCACCAAACCATATTCTCTCATTTTTTATCATGTAATAGTTGAATAGTTGTCAAGGTGGGTTTTACGAGTCTAGCAAGGGGATGATATAAATAATCAGGCTCTCCACTTTGGCAGGCTAATGGCCTAAGTATATAACGACATCAAACACGAATTACATGTTAATGAACTCTAATTGACTCATCAGCGATCGTTAGCAATAAAACATTTAATAATAAAATGCAAATGATTAAGTAACAGTAATATGCAAAATAGTTACATGTGTGCATAGTAATTTTCATACAGTATTTATATTGTTAATTATGCAAAATAACACACCTTGACATGCATACCCACATGCACTGTGCAATAACTTCAACTAATATAAGTCTCAACCTGCCCAAGACCTGGGTCAGTCACAGCTCCAAGAACGAGCTCAAACTACTCACTACATCGTAGCCCCAAGTCTAACACATGAAATGCAAAAAAAGACCCCAGTCTTCTCTGCTAAAGAAAAATACTAGAACTAAAGTGTGACATAAAATGCACACAATATTCTTGACATCAAAACATGCCCAATGCAAACTAATTCATATACCTCAAAACACTTTGATTAGACAAGAAAGAAAACCTCATGAACAGGCAACAATATTGAGATAAATGGGGTGTTTGGTTATATTCTAATATTCAGAACATTCAACTCAGAGTATCATTCTTAATTCATTAAAGAAAATTATTTTTTTTAGGGCTGGATCTTGTGGATGTTGGACGAGACAATGTCACTTTGCGTCTGAGTAAACAATCCATCAGGCGCCACCTACAGTTTGCATTGCAAGCTCTTGTTTCTGTCTTTGGTTTGTATTACTCTCATATAAGACTTGCATAGCGTCTAACACAAAAATAACATTAGCTAACAGCCAAACTTTTTATTAACATAGATTTCTATTACTGAAGTTTTTATGTCACAATGTTTGTGTATCGTACAGACACCCAGGAAGCTTCACACACACTTCACCTGGACAGCTCCAGCAGTATGGAGAGCCTCTCCTCCAACCAGTCGGCACCCTCTTCCTCCACATTCTCCAAGTCTTCCGTGACCCCTCCACTTTCCCCCTACTCCAAAGGGAAGAGGTCACTGTTTAATCCAGCGGAGATGGAGAAAGTGAAAAACTCTCACAGAAGTAGTTTAATGCTCCAGGTAGGAAGTTAGTTATTCATACAACAAAGACAAGTCTCTAGCCAATATTATGTCTGTAGCTCTAGTCATACAAACTTAGCTTGACATAAATTCTTCATTATGTTGTGGTGCTTAATACTTGCCTTTTATCTTAAAAATAAGTTAAGTACCCTTTTTGAACTTTGAAATCCTTGGGGTAGATGGTGTAAAGGTCATCTGACAATTATCAAGGCTGTCATGTAGGATGTGTGGCCGAAAGGCTAAGCACGACATGGCCTAAATTGTGCCGATGTGCCCAAAATCAAATCGAAAGGCTAAGTACACTTGAATTTGGCTATGAAATTGGACCATAATGCTATGAGTATATGAGTATGCTATAAAGCATGAAAGGTGCAGTTAATAAAAGCTATTTAAAAAATAAAAACTGCTCAAGAAATGTCGGGGAAGTCCTAAAATTTTTAAGTCCCAGTGATCACTGTGATTCGAACCCGAGACTTCTAAGTGTGGAACTGAAGTGTTTTACCACTCAGTTCTTCTAAAGATGTTTACCTAAAATAACAATTTAACTTCTTTTGTGGAAATTTTTTATGGCAAATGGATATTGTATTTATAGACATCATTATGGTGCTAGTATATGTGGCATTGGTTTTGAGAGCTCTAATAATGAAGTTCATAATGGTAAATACTGAGGTACACTCTAGAACAACTTGCTATTGAATGATGAATGCTCTTGGTAGAAAACATCATATGGATTCTAGTAGAAACATCATGATGACATTGGTAGATAAATATGATAAACTTGGTAGAAAACATCCAAATAATCTTTATAGAAAATATCTTAGAAGATCTCCTATATTAAAACCTTTGTGGGTAAACATCATGATCTTGGTTAGAACATCATTATGATCTTTGTAGATATCCAGTAACAGTGATATGATAATTTTGGTAGAAAATATCATGATAGTCTTTGTAGACTTGTTTGGCTTGAAAACCTTTATATAATAATACTTATCTATCAGTACTCTACTAAAAAAATTTTTTTAATGTCTTCAGGGAAGTCTGTCTGGTCGGCAAGTAGATGGATCACTGTCACGCTCAAGTGCATCAGATTTTTCTACACCTTCGGCATCGCCACATTCGCCTAGGTCACCTGTCCTTGACCCTTCCATCCAGTTGCTTCACCAGGCCAAGATACGTACGATGTATGGCACAGGAGTGTCATCTAATGAGAAAGTTCAGGAGCCTGCTGCAACTGCTCTCCCTGTACCAGGAGATATAAACACCCAGAATAACAGTAGACTGTCTGCTCCTGTGGGAAGCATTGCACCAGAGGATCAGGAGTCTAAATCTACTTCAGGATTTGGCTCTTATTCTGATAGTGATAGTCGGACTACACATTTAGGAAGTGACCAAAATAACTTTTCAGGTAGATTATTTAACCATTCCAGTCGCTCAGTTAGGAGTAATGTTAGTTCCAGTGTGAGTGAGAATATGACAAAGTCAGTAAAATTTGCTGACAATCTGGTCAGCCAAGAGATTTCGTTTGATCCTCAGAATGATCCTTTAAATACCTTGGACTACCATCATGGAAAAATTGAGTCTGCGGTCACAGAATTTCATCATACAGGGGAACCTTCAGGGACTAGTTTGCCAAATACAACACAGCTCAGGCAACAGTTTGAGCAATTGAATCTTCAGGAAAGCTCACTCTTTCAAAAGAAAGCTTCAAATAGCACACAGCCTGCTGTCAATACTAAATTTGACACTGGGAACTCTATTGGAAACTCTATGTCAGGTGACAGTTACACAGAAAACATTGCCATGAAAGTTTTGGCTGATGTGGCCAGTCAGCGGGTGGCTGTGGAAAACATGCAGAGGCACAGCCTATTCCAGTCACAACAGGCAAGCAGAAGGCTTGCACTGGAAAGGTCAAACTATCCAGTGCCTGCTCTTTGCAAGCAGCCTCCCTTACCTCAGCCTCGAACATCATCCTTTTCTGCATCTTCAGATACAAGTGACACCGAAAGTGTTAGCACAGGCTTTCACAGTTTGAGATCTGCTGGGGGTTCTACCTCCTCTAGTCAAAACACTTCTAAATTCCCTGCAGCGACCAAAAGTGGGATAATACCTCACAGTCGCTCTGCGAATATTTCCTACTCAAACTCTTCTGACATTTTCCCCCTGAGGAAAACACCAGCACAGAGCTCAAAATCAGCTTACAGTGCCCTTTTCCCCAATGGTGGACCCAATTCTACAAGCCCAAATTTGTTTCAGGGGTCTCAGCTGAAGACTGCTCCATCCTCAGCATTTAGCTCAACGAGGCTGTCTCAAATTGTGACTGGCCAGGGTAATGTCGGCAGTGGTGAGAATAGCATCTCATCTGATAACAGTGAAGGTGCAGAGAGTATCATGCAGTCTTCTGTCTCAAGTGGCTATCATTCTGAAAACAGTGGGCTTAAAGGTCAGGGACACTTGAAGACAGTTCCACCACCCAGTCATGTCAATCAAGATAAAGGCAAATACACACAGGAGTTTGTGAATCGGACTCCATCTTTCACATACTCTTCAGGCTCTTCATCACCGTTTAGCCGAGCATCAAATGAGGAAACTGGAAATGAGGCAGATCAGCCAGCACTCAGCCCCCTGTCAAATGTTCTTTTTCCCAATCAGGTGCCGAAACACAACCCAAGACCTGTCTCTATTAGGAAATCAGCCCCTGTTCATGGCCAGCCCTCAAAGCCACTCACTCCTCCTGCAGTACCCCTGATCAAGACCAATGCTCTCCAGTCTCGTCCAGATAGCAGTAACAGTGTCAGCAGCCAATACTCCACATCATCCTCAAACCTTTCCACTATATATAGGCCATTTGGTACAAGAGAGTCCCCTAAGGTCAAGGATCAAAGATCATCGCTATCTGGCAGCCTGGAGAGGGGCTATCATCCCAGTGGCCCACCTCCACCATATACTAAGCCAAAAAGTTCAAACCTACAAGGGACTGACCCTGCATCAGCGCTACAGCACAGACATGAGCCATTCAAACATCCCAACCACAGCTACACCCTTTCTCAAAATAGTCCAGCTAATCACTTGTCCAACATTGAAGTCTCCAGCGCTGACCTCAATGCCAACTGGGACTCAGAAAATGGAGATGCAGAGTATAAAACCAAGTTGGCAGCAGCTCAGATGAGCATGTACAATTCACAGTTTAAAAAACCTGGCCACAGCTCAGAGTCAGACTCCAGCACTAAAGCCTCATTTAAAAGTTACCTATCTGGCTCAGCAAGGAATAGCACAAACTTTATTTCCAAACCTCTGAAATCATTTGGGGATGTGACCCTGAATAGCTCCAGTGCTGCATCTACCAAGACTACAGACATAGATATGTCTCTCCAATTAGAACCACCAAACAGCAGGTCCATAAACAATAATCCAAAAAGGAACGTGCCACCCAATTTTGCTCTACATTCTTCAAGGTGTTAGAACTCTTTGAGTCCTTTGTGGACTTAGCATTGAAATAAACTTGATGAGTGTCTATGAGAAAGTGAACATTCCTGGACTTAACTGTGTTCAATTAGCAGAACAAAAAAAATTCAGTGATATTATTTATTGCCATAATATTACATAGTTATTTTTTTAATAATGTGATTCTCTCAATGTACAACTTAATGATTGTAGATATGATGTACTTCTGATATAAAGGAACTCATGTTGTATGTATATATTTTATATATTCATATATAAATATGAATCTACTTAATGAAATTTTGTTTCATAGTTAATTTTTTTTTAAACTTTCAGAACAAATTTCATGTTAATAGTTCAAATCTTTTTTGTTCTATTTTTGTTGTTATTTGCTTTGTTATGGACAGGCCATTTTGAATGATAGATCTATTTATGTGACTTTGTTATGGACGGACATTTTGAATGATAGATCTATTTATGTGACTTTGTTATGGATGGCCATTTTGAATGATAGATCTATGACTGTGACTTTGTTATGGACGGCCATTTTGAATGATAGATCTGTGACTTTGTTATGGACGGCCATTTTGAATGATAGATCTATGACTGACTTTGTTATGGACAGCCATTTTGAATGATAGATCTATGACTGTGACTTTGTTATTGTAAATACAAACAAAAATTGTTTCCACTGAAAATATTTATTTTATATTAACATTATTTAACAATTACAAAGTTCATTTCTATCTATGTTAAGGTTGTTGTTTTTTAAAGTAGGCCAACTATTAGATGGAGAAAAGAGATAAAGCTAATCTCTTGTCTGTGTGCACTAAAAAATAAGCCTGGTTTGAACACTGTGAATGCTCTTTCTTTGTATTTTAAGCATTGACCTAATGTATAGAAGGACTTAGTAAGTACACAAACTGTGTAGTCAGTCAGTGATGCCTGTGAGGGTTGTGGGTCAGACCATCACTGCTCTTCTTTCTTCCTCTCTGCTAGCAATGTGTATAATTAATCAAATAGTATAATTTTCCATTGGAGGTGAGGATAACTCTTGCAATATTTTGTTTTTTTATTTTACTGTGTGATGATACCCCACGAGGAGAAACATTTTTGTCAAATAAATCAAAGGATTGTTTCTCTTGTCAAAGTAATGAGCTTATTATTTATATTCAGATACTTAAGTGCCCAAGTACAAGACTCACTGCTGATTTCCTCACCATCTTCTATCACATATCAACTGGCTCTAACACTAACATTTATTTTGGTCATTTATCTTTTAAATTACCAATGTTGCTTCAGAGAATAAAACTTATTCTGTGGTATTTTTTCAAGCCACCTTTCAATTGTTCCACTAACTGCTTACAACAGCACTATATAATCTACCCTACTAGCCATGCTGTAAGAAAAGAAATGTGTTCTACAGAAATCAATGTTTCTTGATAAGTCAAGAGTAAAAAAAAAAGAAGAAGATAATAAAATATATTGAACTATAAAAATACTAGCTCTTTGATTTTTGGAGATATGAAATCTAGATAATAATTAAAGTGGGGAAAAAAAACAAAAGTGAAATTGTAGAGCTATCTTTTCTTGTTTCTACTTCAATTCATATCAAAAGTTAATCGAAACATAATGGGGGAAACAAGTGACTCTAGCCAACCTGACATTCCACAACCATCCTGTCAATGTTAATAAATATCACTAGTGATAATATATTCTAATTAATACATTCCATGTTTAACATTCCTTGTACTATACTAATTTTACTGTATATGTAAATGTCTTATTTTCACTTCAATGTTCAAAAAATGTTGGTATCATCAAATTAGAATCATGCTAAGAAAAGATGATTGTGGAGCACACTTGTGTAAATTTCTATACAAATCACTAATCTATTTATTTCAATGTTATCTAATGAGTTTACAATTGATATTAATTGACTAAAGAAATGTTCTACTTTCAATGAAGAAGCTTAAAGTTCTGTGTGTAATCATCACAGCATGCCTTAGAAATCCAGAGTGAATAAATCTTAGGATAAGCAAACTAATGACTAATTCAATGTTGCTCATTTTAAAGTTTGCTTAAGTATACATATAAACAAATAAATAAATTTAAATCTCCATTTATTTAAGCATATTTGTATTGCTAGAAGACTGAATCATTTGTGTTGTTAGTAAGCTGACTTTAGTTTGACCAGCCAGTTTATTACCAGTCCTGAAACTACTTCATTTATAAACATTCAGTTTATGTTATTTATACAGTGATTTGTTATAGGAGATATTGTCACTTGCTACTAATCATATATATGTATTGTGCATGAGTGTGACAACTATATACCTAGATACACCAAATAGTACTTTTACATTGTAAAGTTTGAAGTTTCAAAATGAATTTTTAAAATTGTATCTGTGCTAAACTTTAAATAAACCTTTCAAGTTTGTATTACGCTTCATTGGACCAACTTATAACAACAATTCATCAGCATCAATCATGAACTCATGTCAATATGACCACTAGTGGTGATGAGCTCGATATTTCAGAGGGAAAAGCTATTAGTATTGACAAATTAATTTTAACACATAAGTATGTAAAATTAATGAATCCACTTCTTAAAAATGAACAAAATTCAAAATTTAGGATGTTAATTGTATTTTCTAAGTGATTTTACTCATTTACCATGGTCTTGTTTTCAATGCTACATTAGATATGGTTACCAGACATCTGACAAAAGAAAGGCACATTACTCAAATGGCTTGAACTGCAGCGAATCAGCACTTTATTTAATTTGTATGCTGAGAGGGGGGGGGGGGGTTGTCCTTCTGTCTAAGGATTTTTTTCCTTTGAGCCTGCAGGTGTCTGGTAACCTTAACATTTATTAGATCCTTACAACATGAATTACACACCAAGCTGCTATCAACTCACTCTGTCTGAGTGAAATCTTGTACACATTATTTCTCCCACTTCCCATTCTCTGTATTCATTTCCAATGACAACACATGAATTGATCAAAATTTAAACCAAATGTTTTATCAATTAGTTGTAATTAATTAATTTTGTTTTCCTAGAAATGTAGAGAATTTAGTCATTTACTAAAATTTTTTAAAGACTTTTTTTTAGGTTTTAAAGCCTTCTATTTTTATAAGTATTTGTATAGTTCAGTCTTCCTTTTGTTTTTTAGACTTAAAACCCTGAATTCGAATTAAGACTGTGGAATATATATATATTTATATTTTTTTTATAGCTTTTGAAAAACAGTATAGAAAATTCCCATATTACCCAACCCCCTTCTAAACTAGTCCAAATGAAAGTTGTGCTAAACAAAAACACAAATTTACTACTTAGTCTATATCTTTTAAAAAATTAATGAAATAATTGATGCAATGTCACTAAATATAAGCTTGTTTTTTAAAAAGTATTTTTATATTTTACTTGTTTAAAATACATTGTTAGTTTTTATTTTTATTATACATTGTTCCATCTTTAGCAGCCATTTTTAGGTAAAAATTATATTTTTGCTTTAACTTACACATTTTTTCATGACAAATCTCTTATTTTAAAATACACTTTTTAAAATATTACTCTTTACTATTTCCAGACAGACATTTTTCAACCAATACTTATAGATCTAGATGTACAAGTATCATTTTAAAAATAAATGTTTGAAGCACAGACCTATATAGAAATAGGTCTGTTGTTTGAAACATGAAATGAAATTGTAAGATTACTGATACACAAATTTAATTTTTTGTGTGACCCATGTGATGTGGTGTAAAAGAAATGAATCCCAGAAATAAATCCTGCCAAAAAGTTAGAGCTCTAAAGTTTTTAAATAATTTTTTCTTCAAAACTATTTCATCACTTACATAAGTCATTCTAGATGCCAGTGTTATTGATTAGAAAAAAACAATAGGCTTACATACCGGTGTCCTATCTTCTACATTTTTTGAACCATTGTACAAATGACTATTTAATATATATGAAATGAAACTTGTTTCAAAACAGAGCTATGTCTTGATAGGAGCTATTATTGTCAGCCCTGCAGCTTGTTCCCCAGATGATTGCTTGTTGGGATCTACTTGTTATTGTAAATACATTTAGAACTTTGTTTTTTTATTTTTACTTAGACTAATCACTATATCACAACACAGATTTAAGTTATGGTTTCAGTTTTTAGAAAGAGGCTCTTTACTTTCGTTTGAAACATTTATTTTACTTTGTAGATTGACCCATTCAAATTTAGAAAGTTTATGTTTAAAACATGTTCACTTACCTACATTATTTTAAATTGTTTTTCACAGATTTTTATATTTATACAGAAACATTGATCTAGTTTTAAGTGTACAGAGATTTATCATTACTTTATACATTTTGGCTGAATATATTATGCAATAAAATACTTTTCAATGAATTCAATGGACTTTTTTATTTTTATGGAAAGATTGAAACAAGGGTCAGTTCTAGTTAGATCCAATGCAGATTGCACTCAATGCAAGCCTGGAACCATCATTGGGTTCCAAAAGTTTGTGTTAATGTTTCAGAACTAACTGTTTGATCAGGGTAGCACATCAATGTCACAATGTTATTCTATCTCCTGGTAGTTGGTAACTATCACAGAAGAAAAACAAGAATGTAGTTTTTCTACTTTTTATCTTGAATCAACATAAGCAAAACAACATTTGAAAGAAAATCCACAAGGTTCAGTTTAAATTACAATAGATTAAATATTTGTGTTTATTTGTTTGAATCAATAGAGCTTACAAAAGTTCTCAAGTGAAAGACAAATTGTTCCATTTGATTTCACAATCAATGCAGAAAGATTGCAGAGGACATCACACTACCGTACTGACATTACTAGACACATTTTAAAAAGTTTTCTTAGTCAATTATCTTTGAACTAAAACATGCTTTTCAAACATTGTCAAGTATCTTTGAACTAACTAAAACATGCTTTTCAAGAATGTTCAAATCAGCTGTACCATTAGTCTATGTCCTGACATTTTGAATTTTTTAGTTTACACCAGTTTAAAAGGTCATAAGACTTACAATGTATGCAGCCTAGTCTAAGTGCTTAGTTATGCACTAGAGGACAAGTCATATAGTTATAAAGGGCTGTAGACAGTCATGAATTCTATGCATGCATTTTTGTTCTACTTTAACAGTGGGAAAGAATAAAGTTTAGTAGATGTTAAACACTGTGGTATTAGTCAAATAAAAACTATGAATAATCAAAGCCACCAGTTTTAAAACTATGATCAGACATTTAATAAGTCTGATATTAAAGGAATTATTTTATATTAAAGGGATTAAAATCTTTTTGTATGCAATGTCAGTACGGTAATAAATTAGCATATGATGAATGGTGTATTCAAACTAACCAGGTTACTTTCCATGAATGACAGAAAACCTTTGGATGCACACAGTGCCGGTTTAATAGAAAGTTGCAATTCCTTGATTTTTCACAAATTTGTTTTACAGCCTCTATGCTATAATCTATTAACTTACCCAGAGTTTGATGTGTTGCCAATAAATACCATATTAGGTTATCACATTCATAATTCACATTTTATGAACAGTTTGAAAACACAGGAAACTACTATATAATCCTTACCAGGTAAACTTTGTTGAAAGATGCCTAAAGCTTAACATAGTTACATTAATTTCTCTTGTTTTGGCACTGTACATGGCAGTACAAGCTGAACATATGAAGAAAAGAACTCTCAAAAACCCCACCCTCCCCCAAACACTCTTATGTCCAGTGACACACAGCAATAGTCTTTACCCCATGCAGGATACACCAAAATATAATTTACATATTAAAAAAATGTACTTAATTTAATGGATTATTGCCCAGTACAGACTGTTTTAAAAAATGGGCAGCATAGAAAATATAGCATCATTATAATGCTGAACATGAATTTGAATGGAGTCGCTGTTAATTTATGTTCAACTTTTTTTCAGTTCCCCACTTTTATGCCACACAATTATTCCAACTAACTCAATAATGTGTTGGCATATTCTATTCACAAACTGGTTTGGCTATGCAGCAATCATCTCTCCCCAGTAAATCTTGGAAATAAGGGGGTGGTGGGGATATTAAATCACCCCAATATTCAGTTTGTGCTTATATTACCCATTAGAATATACATAGAAATAAAGATTTATTTAAACAAGTTACATTTAAAATATTTGTTTTTATGTGTTAAAGTTTCATTGTTTTGACATCGGAGTATCAGATGTAAAAAAATTAAAATCAAGCAAGGATCAAACCAACAAATAAATAAAATGATTCTACACACTCTTCACACTTGGACCAAATTTTGGTTTGTAAATCTCACTAAGTACAAACATAGACAAATTTAATGCTAACCAGAAGACAGGAAAAATTTTTAAAAAATAAAATAAATAAATAAAAAAAAAAGTGTGTGCTCGTTCAGACAGAAGTAGAGGCCACACACACACACACATAAACACACAAACATAATTGTGATCTAACTTTGATGTGATATTGCATTAGTCTGCCAGTCTAAAAGTACCAAGCCATATCTGCTATTTTAATGTCATCCTGAAATGAAGTTGATATGAAGCCCCTAAATGGAGAATGAATTTAGTCAACAGCTGTGATTAGAGAACTAAACTGTACAAGTCATTGAATATACAAGCAAGCATTTAGTTTATCAGTGAAAGTTAAAAACACAGAACAAAGGAAGAAAGAAAACTTTAAAGTTGACAGAGATTTAAGTACACACAATTGGGCTATAAGGTTCCAACAGGTTTGCTTTGGTGGGCTAACAATGGAAGCTACAGTGAGGTGAACTCGGTGATGTTTAATAGAAAATGGCACGAGGAAGACTAGATTCAAACAATAAACGTACTTTATAAAAGAAATAGATATATTTCGTTATATAATGATATGTCAGTACATATTCACTCCTACAACAAAAGTAATATAAACAATATAGTAACAAGTTTCACAAGATATTTTGGGGATAACATTAACAAATCTGCCAGCTGCCACATTATAAAGTAGAAACAGTTTCCTTTATTTACAACTGACAACAGTCTCTTTATTGGCTTGTGAGTCTACTCTCAGTAGAGTTATTTTGGATTGATTTAATCTCTATGACGGTATGGTGCAATAGACGAGGTTTTGATTAAATGGAATGAGCACTTCAATTAAACCATGTGCCATCAACTCTTGGCTACCTTTAGCATAGTCTCCCCTGTCTTTGTCATTGTGTTGACATCAGAGATGATCATCTGTGCTATGCGCAGGGCCATCTCTTCCTCCTCCTGGATTACAATATTTTTTATTAATATAAGATAAAATATAATTTTTATTGGTCCAATCAAATGGAAATTCAGTTTGACGACAATTGACCACCTCATATCTAGAGTCCTATCACTGCATATATATATATAGAAAAACCAAGAACTGAGCTTTAAAAGTTATGTAATACTTTGAACATCAAAATGGGTAAAACAAATTTGCATAAAGTGCACTTAGGGTTACATTAAGTAATAAGCAAGAAACAACCAAAACCATTGTTACCTTTTCTTTTTCTTTCCGCCTTTTAAACAGGAGAGGGCCTGAAAATTTATTAAAATATAACAATGAATTTAAAACATTTTTTTTCTTTTTACTTTTCAAACAAGATATATTTACACTGTTTTAAGGTCTGTGATCTAACATTAACTTTTTTTTCTCAACCATATGTTACAAAGCAGAGATAGAGAGAAAAATTAGAAGCAGCACATTTTTATTGTATTAACAAAATAAGGAATAAAAATGGAGGTAAACAGATCGACATAAGAATGCAAGTCTATTAGAATTGTTCGAAATCTCAGTAGGGTAAATGTTTGAATTGACTAAGTTCCTTTAACTTATATTTACAAAATTGATATCAAGTTATATGTTACAACAAGTTACATGTTATATGAAAGTTTTTTCTGAAGTCTCTGTATAGTTTGATTGTACTGGATGAAAATTTTCCCTCAGTTTTATTAAGCTAAAATCTATAATCTATGGCTGCCTGGTAATGTGGTGTATGCTGTTGTCTCAATGGTCCTCAGTTCAAACCCTACCCGACACCGTACCCTGCCATCCTGTTGGAGGTCTGGGCTAGAATGTAATATTCTTCATTTCTAATGAAACCAAACAAAACATTCCCATGAATTTGTATACAGCCACAAGTCTTTGAATTGATTAGGTTGAGTTCAATGCTCAAGGTCAAATTGCATGACATTAATCCTTCAAGGAAATTTGTACAATTCATATGAAAAAGAAAATAAGAAAAGTATACATACTCATAAAAAGTGCAACAATGAACACAAAAAGCAAAGACATTGCATGCCTGTTTGCTTTGGTGTTTCTGTAGCTAGTGGTTTTTCTGCAGGATAGGGTATGTGCTATGAGAGTAAAATGTATCCGGAGCATTGGATGTATCCAATACAAACAAATGAGTCAGCCACTTTGCTACTTTGAGATTACCACATGTGGCTGTTTCAAATAAAGTGAGGAGCCCTTGATAAAAAGAGATTTGAAATCATTCCTTTAAGTAACAGAATTAAAAATCATTACCTTTCTTTTTCTCTGCCTCTGTATCTGGTTCAAAGTGTGAGACAAACTGTCCAAGTTCATTCACTGAGCCCAGGATCAAGTTGCTGGTGATGGAGGAAGGATCATTTCTGATTTAGGAATGGGGGGTGGAAATAAGAGGAAGGTAACAAAAATAAAACAAAGAGATGATGTTGCACCACACAAGGTCAAGGTGAACACATAATCCAAACTTGACTCAAACTATTGTAGCTTTTATTTTTGTGTGTATCTTATATACCCATCTAGAGTAATGAAAAAAGGATAGTTCCTAAACACTGATGAAATGTTTTTTTAATGAATGCGCTCAGGTTACAAAGCAACGTCAATTGTAGAGTCAAGACTAACAGATTTGTACATCTTCTTCTTCTAGCCAGCTTTTTGCTGCTGAGCTGTAAGCTCTTTTGCAGACTGTGCAAAGGAAAAATAGAGTGCTGTTTTCTCAGTTGTTTAGCATTGCCATAAGCAGTGCTGGTTATGTTGGGCTGTAGTGGTAGTAGGGTCTGCCTAAGGTGGATTAGGAAGGGGCATTCAAAGAGGATATGATTTACGGTTTCATAAGGGTGGGTGCAGGGTCTACAAAGGGTAGGTTTGTGGAATTTATTTTGTTAAGATGGTAATTTAACAGAGGTGTGTGTCCTTTTCTTAGTTGGAAGATTGTAGATTGCTCTTTGCAGGGGAGGAAGTGAATAGCGTCCAATTTGTTAGGCATGGTCATTTCTTTGTACATGGCTCTGCCTGCCCATTAGTTAAGCCAATCCTCTTTGGGTATTATTAAATAAATGTGTTTAATGGTTCGTTGTTGATTTGTACATATATTTCATGTCATGTCCTAAAGGTTTAAAAAGATGTGATCTAACAGCAGAGCACTCAATTGAAAGCCCAAATATAGAAGTGGATAATATATATTTCACTTGCAATGTGAGGGTGTACCCCTTTACCAATGGCATTTTCTGCTTTATTGACACAGGTGAAGAGATCGTCATTGTGTTGGACACAAAATCTATGACTTCAACATTTACCTCCATAGGTCACATGGTTTACAAGCAGGTTTACTTTTAAAGATTTTCCTTAAAATTTTCAATAAAAAATTGAAAAAAAAAAAAAAGATTCTAAGATAGAGACGTACTTTGCAGCTGGCCTTTTCCAAAGGTCATCAGGGTTCAACATATCCATGTTCATGCTAAAGTCACCTTCAATGACTGCACCTTTGCGTGTTTTCCTGGTATCAACTGCAAGCAAAGTGTTGCGAGAGACCACGCTTTCAGCCCCTGTGCTGTGGCTACCAACACTGTGCTCAGATGATGCGTCACTCTCTAAAAAAAAAAATAATAAAAAGGTAAATCCATGAGGTGGATTTTATTAGATTTGATTGAAAATAGCAAACAAGTTCTCACATATGTCATTTTAAGACTGTTTATAAACAAAATTTAACATAAAAGAAGTCAAAGCACAAAAATATTTGCCTCTGGCAAAAGGGAAAATCTGGAAACTATAAGAAATCTATGATTGGTTATATCCTCCACTCCCCCACCTTTTGGAATGGGATGAACAAAGTACCATATAGTCTCTTCTAATGCACTCTCACATTTATTGAAGCGGCTCAACAGCAGTTTTTTTTAGTGGCCAAAACATGAAGAAAAAAGGGAACATTTACTCAATGAGCAGCTTTCATTGTCTGATCTCTCTAAACATTGTTTGTACTTGAAGATGCACTTTATATGGTCAGAAAAACAAAAAGAGATTAAAAGTCACAGAACCAACTTTAAAACTAAGGTTATCATCAGTAACAGTGGTAGGACTTTACTAGCAGTTTAGCTTTTGTTTAGTTCTAAAATGTCTTAAGAAAGCAGCTCACCTGTTCTTTTGTGACCTTTATGGCTGACTTTAATTGGCATGTCTTCAGACATCTGGACAGTGCAGATGAGGTCAGATAAATACCTATAGTAGATCTGACTTTGTAGGTAGTTACTGAAATACAACTGGACAGAAGACACAAACAAAATCATAAGCTGAGTCTTTGACCATCAGATTAACACTAGCATATGCTTGCAAAGACCTTCCTTCAGGGAACATAAAAGAATGGAAGTCTTGTCCAAGGCAAAAGACAGGAATGGAAAATGATGGTTAACAGATCTTTTGTAGTGCCCCAATGGTCCAACAGACTAAGAGACAGGGGAAGATTCTGAACAGCAAGATAGCTTGACATTACAAAAAAAGAAAAAGTTGGAAGAAAGTCACAAATAGTAGCTTTTCATAATAAAGCTATTTTAAATACTACTACATCATTTAAGATTGTAGTTTATATTCATAAAGCTATTTTAAATACTACTGTATTATTTAAGATTGTACCTGTACTGTGTTTATGACTACCACTATAGTTTATCATTAAAATTAATTTCATAATTCATCAATAATTATACAAATTTATAGTAACACATTCACAATGCATGTTTTTTAATTTAAGAGATGCAAGTCTGTTTCCTGGCTTTAATTTTAATTTGAGCATGTTAACTTTCTCAAGACAACATATCAGTGAGATTAAAATAGTTAAAAGGGTAAAAGCCATCATCTTGTTAAGGGACATAATACAAATATGTAGTCACTAGAACCAACCTTATCAATGATCTTCAAAACAATGTTTTTAGCTTTAGTAAAACAGCCAGGCAGTGGGCCACCCTCCCTGCATATGTTTCCTTCAATCTCAAATCTCATCTTGTCATCAAAACCTATTGGGTTGGTGGCCTGGAGAGAGAAGTACCTGTCAGGAGAAAATACAACAAGATTACATCATAGCAGTCAAATATAGATAATACATGAATAACCACATAAGGCTTTATACATAAAAATTTTATCACAATTATTATAGACAATGCCAATGAATGATTATCTTATTGATCACAGAATGAAAGATTTCTCAATTAGTTTATTTATATGGGATAGTTAGGTAAAGTAGTAATTATGACTTGTTTTCAAGAATGTGCTCACAATATGCTATGAATCATACTTTGTTTGCAGTTCTTTGACAGTTAATAGGATACACTACATATGTCCCAACTCCAGGCGAATCTAAGAATGAAGGATGTGCTTCCCAAGAAATTTATGTTTAACGAAATACTGTCATCATTAACAGTTTGTAACATATAAACATAGACACACACAGATGAAACTAACTTGTCATAAATGACCATAGCATCAGTCTGAGCCTGTTCTGCATCATAGGAGCCATTGGTTGAGGTCAGCTGTTGCTGAAAGTTGTCCACAGCCAGCCACATCTGCATCAGGTCACTGGCTCCTTCCTGCTCCATGAACTTAACACCAGGAGAAAACAAAAATTAAAGTAATAAGTAATGAAATGACTTTTAATTCAGACTACAAGCAAGCTTCTGCAATACTAGAATCTATTTGTTGTCCTGGCTATAATGTTATAAAAGTGAATAAATTACAAATAGAATTCAAACTTTTTATTTTTTTTATAATTATTTCTATTGGAATGCCAGAAAAATGTTGAAATCCAATTACTTCTATTTAACCAGGTTACAGCATTAACAGCATTTGAGGAATAAAAAACATTTCAGACATGAAAGGTAAAGAAATATAGGCTTCCTTTTAAAAGTTGCACAGATATAAGCCATCACATAAGTATGATAATATGCTAAAAAGTCAAGATATAGGTATTTCTGTTTTTTACTTTTAAGACATAAGCCAACATATGTTACACTGCAGACCTTAACCTTAAACTCAAATCAAAAACTATTTTCTAATTAAATTTATGCTAGGTTTTGTTATGGTTTGTTTGATAATGTCCATAATAGAAACTCAAATCAAAAACTATTTTCTAATTAAATTTGAGCTAGGTTTTGTTATGGTTTGTTTAACAATGTCCATAATAGAAAGCACTGACCTCCATAAAGTAAATCAAGGCATTTTCATTCAACAAAATGTCTGGCAGGTAGATCTTCTCCCCAGTTAGTAGGTTAACTTGGTGGCGGCAGTGAAACTCACTGTCTTTGAAAGACTGGTAATATCTGGACAAATGTGAAAATAGAACATTCCTTAAAATACCATTCAGAGTTAATTTATTCATGTTTCGTATTTCATTTCAATGCATTAATCAAAACAACATCATCTTTGCATAATCCGCTAAAGCCTCCCCATGTTGGCTCCAATTTGCATCCCTTCTTTTAAACAAATACATCTATAAGGAGAGATTACCTCCTCTTGGAAAGAGACTTCATACAGAATTTAATAGTATATTATAATGGGCATAAAGCTTGACTAAGGGTTTATAATATGCATAAAACTTGTCTGAAGATTTATGATGGATAAAATCCTTGTCTAAAGATTTAAAATGGATACAAAACTTGTCTAAAGATTTGTAATTAATATCCTTGTCTATCGTCTCTCAAGACATAGAATGCTGCAATGTCCCTGATTATTTTGTCTTAAGATTTATTATGGATATAATACTTGTCTTAAGATTTGATAAAAACATTGTATAAGGATTTATTATTTAGGCTAGCATATGAGTCTGTAGTAGCATTATTATAGTGTATACTAACTACATCAATTATAAATATAGTTTTTTAATGATTCCTTCAGAACCATGCTAAGAGAGGGTCGCAAAAATCAACATTTTATCACAAACATCTAAGAACAAAGAAAAAAAAGAACTTCAGAATATCTTAAAACTAAACAATGTATCAAAAGTTTTCTAATTCTGTGGCCACAACAACTCAATGTGATGAGTAATTAAATTAAAGCTGAGCTTGTTACAATACATCAGTTGAGTATTTTTGTTAAAGGCTTAATTTTTTTCAATTTACCTAATAAAGGGAAGATAGTAGGTTCATTCTGCATAACACTCTTGATCACCTGACTTTAAAAATAGATAACATTTGCATTGTACCCCCCCCCAAGAAAAACTTTAAAAACTCATTTAGAAAATGTTTAGTGTGTTGATTGATATATACGTCACAATCTTTACATGGCAAAGATGAACACATTCAGTGCTGACTCACTCAGACTCCAGTTTACTTAGAACAAATCTCTGGCAGCCGACAAAACATTCTGGGTCGACTTGACCATTCTCTTTACAGATTTGACCTGTGCAAAAGGTTTATGAAGGAAAAAAAAAATTTAGAATGAGCTACAAAATTTTTTTTAATGTAAAAAGAAAATACAATAAAAATTTGCATAAAAGTTTTTTTGCTCAAAGCAACATCTCTAGTTCAAATGTTCATACACTATAAACAAGCAAAAGAAATCCCAATGACCTCCAAAAATTTAAAGAAAAAGCAATAGCATTGCAAAATGGAAATGTAGTAATTATGTAATAATTAATGTTAACAGACATGGAATATCAAATAATAAAAGTGTGCATGTTACATTTGATCACTAGTGAAGACAGAACAACTACAAATGAAAAGGGAGCAGCGGTAGAAAAGTTTGAAAGGCTAAGAAATAATTGAATCCGTTAGAAAGTATGGAAGTAATTTTTTTTTATTTGAAAAAAAAATTCAGAAAAAGTATTTTTATTATTATTTTTTTTTTTTACAACAGAACTAAAGAAAAAAAGATAATATAAAAAGAAATGAAAAACAAAAATTTGTTATTATGAAGAAACAGGAGATTTTGACTAACATAATAACACCATGTGCTATTCTATCGTAATAACAAAGTCTTTGAACAATGCAATACTATGAAATCTTTAAGAAATATTTACTTATTGCTTCAGCTCTGAGGTTATCCTCCACACCTATTGGCTGAGGAGCATCTTTAGCTAAAAAGGTGGAAAAAATAGTCACTGCATCTCTCTCTATACCTAAGAATGTAGAGACAAAACTTGGCATTATAATTGAATGTCTATGCACCAAACATTTGTTTATTGATAATTTGTGCATTATTTAAAACACTGTTCCAATGGGAAGTTGAAGTTCAGTGGTATAACATTAGCCTATCATATGGTATAACATTATGCAATCAAGTGGTATAACATTAGGCTATCAAGTGGTATAACATTATAGCTATCATGTGGTATAAAATTAGGCAATCAAGTGGTATAACATTAGGCTATCATGTGGTATAACATTAGGCAATCAAATGTTATAATATTAGGCTATCAAGTGGTATAACATTAGGCTATCAAATGTTATAACATAAGGCTATCAAGCTGATGAGCCCAGAAGTTTCAGTCCCTGATGTTCTTATGTTCACCCAAGCGACATGGACATCTGTTGGAGAAGCAAAGACAGATGTTCACTGTACTGGCTACACAATCCCTTAAAATTTTTTTTTTTAAAAATCACTTATTTCTTTAGAGGATCTCAATATTGAAATTTGATGCTACATAAAGTTTTTGTCTAATAATGGTATATACCAAGTAAAAGTTAATGCAATTGGTCTTGTAAACTCATCAGGTTAATAGTAATGCCAAAGAAACATACTAATATAAGACCAACAGGTATCATAAGACTTCTAGATTGTAAAGGAAACCTTCTACTTTGAATGTAAAAAAGAAGTCAAACCAAGACAGTGAATGTTTTCCATCCTAACTCTCAACTTCTAATGAATCTACCAAAAGTTTGTTCCCTTTCCCCCTCTCTACTGCATATTTAGTTCAAAGCAGGCGTGAATGAGTATAGTATTGGATATTTGATATTTTGGGGTTTTGGCACATCAGCAAGATTTAGGCCATAACCTTTGACACTAGGTACTACATGATAACATTGTTTTTTTTTGTCTGGACTATCTTCTCTCCCCTCAAGCAGTGCCACTCAGACACACAAGTTGCTAACTATTTACCTGACAAACACAGATGACATTTAAACTCTCTACACAATTGCCAGGGTTCTTCACTTACTTTAGGATTTCCATTTCAAAAGAATACAGGACAGAGAGGTAGAGAGGAAGGGAGAGAATAAGATTAAGAACAACAAATAATTACTCCACATCTGACAGTCACTCCATAACAATATTTTAAGTGTACTTCTTTTTATTCATGTTTTTTTTTTACCCATTTTCCAAGCATGCGCAGTGCATTTCTTATTTCAATCCATTTTGTGGACGTGTGGAGGAGGGTATATCTAGGAAAAGGATTTTGTGTTTCTTATAGATGCTTAGCCAAGATGTAGAAAAATATACAGGTCACTACTGGGTTTGTGTAGTCTTGTGACACATTGCACTCATGCTTCATCTTTGGAATTGAAGACACTGCCATTATTATTATTAGATGCTTAGCAAACACATAGCTTGGGTTAGATCTCAAAACTATAGACAAAAGTCCCACTAAATAAGTAAGTCCCCAAATAGGTCCAAGTTGTCGGCTTAGTTATAAGAAAAACTTAGGATTAATTTTAATAAATATATTTATAAATAGTTAAAAAAACAAATGTAACTGCGAAAACTTTTGAATTTATATATTGCATAGCTGGGGTAAAAAATTATTGCACAATTTACAAAGGAATTTAAAATTTTGATTATCACTTTAAATTTCTTAAAAAGAAATTTAGGTACATGGTGACAGATGTCCATGTTAATTAAATACCAAATAATAATATTCTGTTCAATTTCGTTGAATAGCCTTTGTACCAAGCTATGTGTGCTCTGATTCAATCTCTTCTGTGGAAATTTGGGGAGAATGGGTTTCCGAGCTGCCTTTTGGCACCCAGCGCAAATCAGCAGAGTCAAATCCCTATAGGTAGCCAAATGGATTAAGCTGCTCAAACATCCCACAACTTAAAATAATAAGTATAAAACAGAAGCTAAAAATGATTTTAAAAAGTTCCCTTTTCTGACATTGTGATCTACAGGGCAGATGATGTTAAAACTGTCTTACTTTTTTTTAGTTTTCCAGCTAAATCTTCCTGACTTCCTTCACTGAAAGTTTTATTGGTATCTGGTGTTTCTAAGGACTTGGTACTTGATTCTTCTGTGAGATGATTTGCTGGATCTACATCTATACAATTCCCTAAGGCAGGCTGCTTAGCGAGAATGCCATTTGAGTCTATACATGGAATAGTACTAGTGTTATCACAGATTTTGGACGCAGGGTTTGGGTTTTTGGATGCAGTAACTATAACATTAGACAGTGTTGAGCAAGAAGAGTCATGATGAGTCAAATCCAATGATGAATGATTTTGTTGACAAGACGGATGGCTATGCACTAAAGATGAATCTTGATCACCTGACTGGCAGGAATTTATAACGTAGGATGTGCCATCATCAATATTTTTTTTATCCTTTAAGATATTTTCTACTATGTCGTTGCTTTCACTGTTTGTATCCAGACCCTTCGACATACTTTCTGATAAAGGTGGAGTTGAAGCTGCCTCAGGGCTGGTGCAAAACTTCATGCTGTCACTTCGTCGTTTGTGAATGGCACTTTTAGAAATACTCTGCAGAGACTGAGTCCTGAGACGCATCAGCGTGGCAGCATGGAATGACTCTGCCTCACACCAAAACTGAACGAGATGTTCAGCCATTTGACTTTTCAGAAAAGCCTTGAAGCAGGAAAGAGCATCTTTGTCTCTGACAATCTCAAGAAGAGTTTTGGAAAGTCTGGAGCAAGTCCTGAGTGGCGATTCTAAGGAATCATCTTGGGTCACTGAAATATGGCCAAATGAAATTCATTCTTACAAAAAGCATAAAATAAAATAAACAATCAGTCAACATATTCATACAAAATTGTATTACTGATAAATGAAGACAAAACTGATTAAACTTTGAACACACAAGATTAACCCAATAGTGCCTAAAGTGGTAGGATGCGTTAGGACACAAGCAGCAGATTTTTAATTTTCGATTAAAAAGAGCTCATTACGTCTTGTTTAGAACAAGAAGTCAGGCATTGTGACTCTTTTTTAGCGAAGACTAGATGTGTATAGGTTTTTTATTATTTTTATCCCTGGGCATTTTTTAACGAAGTGTCAATATCACAGTGTATAACAGGGAAACAGTCTTTTTTTAAGCTTGTTTTTATTCTAAAAGTATTGAAGGTATATTACCTTTATATACTTTTATTTTAAACTATTTATTTTTTTTTTAAGTTGTTTATTTTTTTTTTTTTATTTTAAAAAAGTATTATTTTTTTTTTAAGAATTTTTAAAATTAAGAGTTATTTGTCTTTGTTTAGGTATACAAGGGTAGTTGTTTTTCAAAATGAAAACATAGTTATGTAGTTGGTTCCCTTTTAGCGGGAAGGGGTCAGATTGCTTGGAGGCTAAGATTTTATTGGAATTAGAAGACATCTTAAACCAGCTCAAATAATTATCTGACATTAGTAATATTTATTATTACTGCTAAAGTGTAGTGCGTCTTCCATGTTCCTATTGCACGCTCATTTAATTTAATATCTTTTGTGGACAAGTGAAATGAAAGGGTTTCTGCTCTGATCAATTTAAATCTTTTATTGAAAAATTTGTAGTTTACATTCTGGCTTCGATTTTGATGCCCCCTTAGTTAGATAGTCAAGTGGTTTATTCACTCAGCCACACATACGTTGAAATGAGTAGAAGTCCTTGACCATTGTGCTTACTCTATAAAAGTGATATTAACTATTCACTTAGTAGTTCTTGGGTTGCAGGCTGTCAATGGGACTAAACTTTATAAGAACAATATGATGAACAAATGTTCAATAAATAAATTTTTCTTTTTAAGCTTAACTTAACTTTCCAAAAGACAACTGAGAATCATAAAATAAACAGACATTTGATGGATTTATAATCTCCTGCTCTTAATTTGAACTGCTAGGCTAATGCAGACATTTCAAATCCACAAAACTAGGCACTTTTTGGCCCAACAACAAGGTGGACTAAAGGATGCCTATAACTTTAGCTCAAAAACCAACTGATTTAAAAAAGAACAAATCTATATTGTATATTATGGATGTGAAAATACAACTTGATAATGAAACTCACCTGGGCCTTCATGAAGAACTGACTCAGAGAGGGTCAGTGTCCTCGGCCTTTTCTCTTTTGGTATTATGCCAGTGAAATTATTATAAGGAACACCTGCAAATAAAAATGTGTAAAAAAAATTCTCCATTCTACCAACCCTTTTTTTTGTAATTAAAGAAATTTTAATTATTTAAGAAAGGTTTAATAGCAAATATGCATGGACCTACCACTTTATATTCATAGAGCAGCAAGGATAGCTTCAGAATAAACGGAATGCAGAGACTGTGCATTACCGTGAATAACTCAAAATTTTCCTTACAGCCATCACAACTACTCAACTACTTTGACAGAAACACTTAAAATAAAACCTACATTAAAAATATATTACACTATCATTACAATACAAATACTGGTAAAAGGTAGCAGCCAGGCACTGACCTATATCTGATTCATCTCCCCAGGAGTCTGGAGTTGATGGTGAGCGAGGCGAACTAAGACTTGATCTGGTGGAAGCAGTCCTGATGAGACCCGAACCAGTTGAAGGAGACTTGACTGGCTTTTCAGCTAAAGACAATTATAACAACATGGCATAAGCAAAGAAGTCTTTTTCACTATCACATTATAATGTAAACACTTTGCCCCCAGTAATTCAATATTATAATTGCATTATAGTGCTGCTATGAGTTACCTGTTTAATCCATCATTCAATTTATTTCAAAATTAAGCTTCACATAATTTGTATTTTTATGTATTTTGTTTAAGCTATATACATTGTAATCATCCTGCTTCTGCAAGAGCTTATGGTGCCCACCAGTGCACTGTTCAGTTCTAGAGATGTGTTGAGGAGAGAGACAGAGTTGCCATGCCTAAAGGGATTAGAAAGAGTCTGAGCTGTCTGGAACTAAAACTGGAGTAGGGACCTAAAGCAATATGGGGACGGCTGAAAAAGGACCGGTAGAGCTAAAGACCAGATTCTTTGTGTATTAAATGCTAAAGTCAATGTCTGTGTTTTACCATTGTCCATTGTTATTAAACACGAAATATCTTTTAACAATAAACCATCAATGAGTTGATTCCCTTACAATTATTAAATATATTATGAAAAATTCTGATTTTTTTTCAGATCTAGAAAATGTTCCAGGTGCAAACAAACAAATTTGTAAAAATTCACTAAAGAGTAAAACACTGTAAATCTAAATGCGTATGTTTCACTATCAACTCCACGTACTGTATGAGGGAAAGAACACTAATTAAATACAGTCACAGACTAGGAATGCGATGTTTATCATGTTGCAGTCATAGATGTAGTTTTTTTGTAGTTACTTATATTTATACTCTAGGTTTCTAGATCTTAATCTTCACTTGTTTATATCGAGATGTAACAGGTTAGATCATAGACCTATGAATCAGTGCTGGATTTACATAAAGACAAACTTAAGCTATAGTGTAAGACCCTCAAGAGACATGTCTGAATGCATATAATTGCCTATAATTTAAATGTTTTATTATTATTTTGAAATATAAATATAGCACATAATATCTAATGTCTGGCAAAAGATATTGTATGCACGAAATAATATTGAAGATTAAACATTTAACAATGATTAATAGCAGTTCTGTGATAGCATTGTATTTTGCCCATGAATATCAAATTGACTTATTTTACAAACTAATTGTCACCAACTCAAAGTTGGTGCCAAACAGTAGATACCCTATTTTATATTATGAGTGGATTTCATAACTTATGGTTTCTAATGGTAAACACTTTTAGCCTTTAGCTAAATTACTTGATAGCAGTCAATAAGAGAAGTCAGTAAAAGGGTAGTCATTGAAGGTAGTCACTTAAGAAAGTTATTGTAAGCAGTCACTATGGAGTTATTATAAAGCAGTTGACAGTTGAGATTTGTATCAGTCAATAAGTTAGTACCATTATCAAGTATTTCTATAAAGGGTTATTACTGATTATTCTTGGATTGTGTATATATTTCCTATGTAGTGTTATTATTGTATGTGTATTAAACATATTATTTATGCCTGCTACATGAGGTGTTATTTCCTCATTTACGAGAGAGGTATGAAGGTGCAAGTATTCATCCTGATAATGCCTACAATATATATCATTATCAAGTTTCCAACCGATGACCCTGAGACTCCAAGACACATTGACATCAGTCTTGTTATAAATCTTCCACATTTTATGATTAATTTTTAAGTTATACAGTGGTAATTCATGTTTCTTAAATTGTTTTTGTTTTTCGCATGCCTATCTAATTGTTTTATTATGAATAAATATTTGAAACGTAAGCAGGCATCTGAAGAAGAGCAAGAGTGTTGTAATGAAATTAGTGACAATGAACTGAAACACAATGCCGTTCATAATGATCAAACAAAAAAGCACACACGTTTGCAGAGAGTTTATGCCAGCGGCTTTAGAAATATGTGATTTGGGCAGACAAACCAGGGCTTTGCCAGGGGTCTTCTAAAATCATATAGCTTGTAAAGGGGTGCCTAAAATGAAAAAGTTTGAGAATTGTCACAGTCTCAGTTGACATATCCAGTTATATGTTCACCTAGGGTCAAGAGGGTGAAAAGGTATGTGAAACCTCTGAGATAGAAAGAAGAAGGAAGAATGACTAAATTGACTTTTAGTCAGTAGGATCTTTTGGTCAGTTGTGTACAGTAGTAACCTTAGGTCAGTTGAGTCTTGAGAGTGGTCACTTGAAGTCAGTAGAGACAGTACACATATTACTAATACTAAGTTAAGAGATTAAGTATTCTAGAATTCTATCTGGTCTAGAAACTAGATCTATCTAGTAATCTATAGAAAATTACTTACATATATAAGATATATCTAGAATTAGATCTATTTTTTTTTCTCAATCTAGATCTAGATATCTAGTCTAGATCAAGATCTAAGAAATAATTAAGACAATTAAGTTAATAAAGTAAAGAATACTAAGACTAAGTATGTATAAGTAAGTATAAGAGTTACTAACAGTACTAAGTAAGTCCTAAGCACTAAGACCTCTAAGTCTAAGAATCTTAGTAATTTAGTAAGATGCTAGATTTAATTTGTTATAATATATAATTAAAATAGTTTCTCAGACTTTCTGCAATTAAATATTTTGTCAAATATACGATATAATAGGAGATAATATGTAATCGTAATTCAAATGATTTATCTTATGAATTCCAATACGGCAAGAGACCCAGCCCCAGATCAGGGCAACGCCTCTTTGGCAGTGAGTGAATTCTCAACAACAGTTAAAAATGGACAAAATATTGGAAATTAGAGTAAACTGAAAGAAAGCGTACTTGTTTTACGTTTAAACAACGGCATTTTTTACATCTTTTTTAATTCTTTATGTTTAATATGTTGGCTAGATCTAGATAGATCTAACAACAAATTTAGTTTTTCGTTGCCGTCTTTGATTGAAACGGAAGTTGACATTTTATTGTTACTTCTGAGCAAAGCGGCGTAATCTAAAAAAAAAAAAAAAATTTACATGGTTCCGGTGACTATATAGAAAAAAGCACTGAAAATTTTGTAGTGATCTAGATCAATATGTTCTCAAACTTTTTTTTTTAACCCTAGAACACCTTTATGCAGTCAAAGCTTGAGAGAAAAAGGTACATAAATGTATTATACATAAGTTACAAATGTTTAAGCAAATTTGATTAGGGACATTTTTATGGAATTAGGTATAGCTTTTGTTTTAAATAAATTAAAAAAAAAAAAAATGAGTGTATTTATAATGTTCGGCTCGATGTCTGTAAGTAGAAATCGCAAATCTTAACGAAGCACAAATTCTGTCCATTTCTTATACTTGTGATGAGTTTCATTACGGCAAATAGTCCACGTTGTACCAAATTATTAGACGGGAAGGTAGCAATTTCTGTACAATGGCCCATAATGTTATATATAAAATTGGAATGTTTTTGTGACCAGAATTTGTGGCAACCTTGTTCAAGCATTTTTCTAAGTTCCTCTTTTGTGGATATTTTAATAAGCTGCTCCAGTATTTGTATGGATTTATTTGTGATTAAGATCTAAGTTTGTCCACAAGCAAAAGGGTTTAACCCAGTAGGGAATATCGAAGTGAAGAATGTTTTAAAATCTTTGGATTTTATTGTCATAGAATATTATGTAATAGACATTAAACAGTAGTGAGGGGCGATGTTGATGTTAAGTCAGCCTCTAATTTCAATAATTTTGATATATATATATGTATAATCTATAATATTGATAAAATATCACAAACAATATGATTTTAAAATATAAACAACACTCATTTTACAGTTGTGTAACAATCAACGAATGTGTACAATTAGTTAACAGACGCAGTATTATTTTTAAATAAAAAGAACAAACTAACAATACTAAAATTGTTTTTAGGATGGGGGGGGGGGGCGGCATTGATTTGAAAAAGGGGAGTGGGGTGCTAAACAAAAGCAATTAATAACAAGGCTACTAAGACAGTTTGTGTGGAAACACAAACTCAAAATCGCCCCCAAAGTGGTCCACTCGGCAGGTTTCAATGTTTTCAGAAAGAATATTAAGAAAAAAAAAACTATGAACTACAAAGTATCAACTACTACAACCCAATCTCCTTCGATACATAAGTAAAAGACGTGTGCTTGGTAAAAGTGTAGCCGATACTGCTGTATTAATAACATAATATAATAACTTGATACCACAGGATGCGGACATTTATTAATGTTATTATTACATTGTTAATATTCCTATGTGTTCAATGAACAGATAGTTATGAAGATATAGTTAATATAGTTAAATGTGAACCTGTTATTGAATGATTATCTCATTGATTTAATTATTTTGTAAAGGGCCAATATCTCATTCAAAGCCTCAACAAATACAAATTTTCCATATAGTTTGGTGTTCCACTTTGGGATACATCGCGCTCTGTGCTATAATATATCGGGTATGTGGCATTCCTTTTCAGCGTGTTTGATACACCGCGCTCTGTGCTATAATATATCGGGTATGTGGCATTCCTTTTCCACTTGTTTGATACATCGCGCTCTGTGCTATAATATATCGGGTATGTGGCATTCCTTGTCAGCGTGTTTGATACAGCAGGTTCTGAGTGGATACAAATGTGTCGATTTATGAAAACTCCCATCATTCCATTGAAAATGTCAAGAGCACGTTCTATTTATCGAGTCTTCTTTAAGCATAGAGTAATGTGCCCCTTAACTACCCCCCACTCCCACCCATTAAATCAACGCTAGTATACATTTGTTAAAATGATATAAAACCGTTATAAAATTAAGCATTCTTTTCAAGTGGCAGTATCGTGTGCTGACCTGTCTTCTCCCGAGCATAATTAGGCCTCCTTAAGAAGCCTTAATGAGGCGAATTTTCAAAAGAAGAGCAATTGGAAGACGCAGAAACTCAAAGAAAAACTCGAAAAAAAAATGTTCAAAAATAAAAATTTTCGGAAAACGCCTGAAAACGGTGTTAAATGAAAGAAACAAATTTAATTGATTTTTAAGCAAATCAGCAATTAATTAAGTATTAACAAGTACATTTCGGGAAAAAACGTTTACTTTAATAGAATAAAAATCTTGATAAACTGAATGTCTATAATATTAACATGTCTATGATCTTATTAATTGATTTATTTTTCGCCGCGTTCACACTTTCATTAGAGAAGATGAATAGAATTAGTTCTTGCTCATTGTTGCTCATCTCTCCCCCCCCCCCCCTCTTTTTTCTCTTTTATGTTTCGTGTTGGACTCAAGTCTTTTTTAAAGAGCCAGTCTGAAGTGTGGGGGTTTATTTTCTCTAAGCTTGTGTTTATATTTTAAGTAGGCATGTTGCATGTAGTGTAGCAACCTTCCACATATACACTGTAATTCAAGAGTTTTTACTTTAAATCTTAACATTGAATAGTTCTACCTCCAAGTTGTAAAGTTTCTTATTTTTAGTAAAGACTCGTATATTTGAAGCATTGTTTCTACAAATGGAAGAGTTTACTTGAGATTTGTAGCTGTATATAGGTCGTTTCTGCGGCCCACTGTTAACGAGGGTGTCTTGTGGCCAGCACAACGACCAACGCCTTTACTTTTCCCCAACTCATGTCAGGTACCCATTAGAGCTGGGTGGACTCAGGGGCGCCCAAAGATCCCGAAATTAAAAATACCAGTCTTCATCGAGATTCGTACCCGGGACCTTCGGTTGGAAGTCAAGCGCTTTACCGCTCAGCTACCGCGCCTCCTATTGTATAGACAAATAGAATAATTGTGTCTACACATGGAAAAATGTATTCTTATACACACACACAGGATGGCAGAACCTTGGCTAGCTACCCACCTAAGAAAATGAAAACTGAATCCAAACTTCTGCTGCTTTGCAGCTATACCCAAACACGGGAAAGGCTTTGGAAGTCACCCTTAGGCATCTTGCAGCAAACAGTGCAACTCCCTGGAAGAAATTGATACGTCCCTGATCCCAAACTGTATGGCATCTGCCGTTCCGTTGGATACTTCATAGGCGTGGAGAGGAAATGGATAAGCGAAATCGTTCCGACCATACCCAATCTGAAGGCTTTCATCTCTTTTTCATGACATGATAAATAGTCCATTCGCGGCTGTAGGCAACAGAACATATCTGTGGAGACCTGCCCGAGCGGTATGAGCCCTGAACTCTCGTCACGATGGTCCCGGGTTCGAATTCTGTATCGTTCATCCTTAAGATAAGATAAGATGCGCTAATATTTATTGGTTCAATGAAATGGAAATTCAGTTTGACTACAATAGACCTCCTCAGCGTAATTACTGTAACAATAACAATGGAAATACGATCAACATTCACACACGAAACACATACACACTTACAACCAGTGCTTTTTGAATTAGACTTCTATGTATTTCTCGATGATGACAGATGACCTTGTAACACTCTAACCGAAAGTGGGATAAAGGAATTTTTAGATTGTTCAGTTTTGGTCTTAATGGAAAGGAGACGAACACTTCGTTCAGATCTAATGTAACAGTGGTTTAATGGGTGCAGGTTTTCTTTAAGAATAAATAAATAAATAAAGGTTATCTTCTGCCAGCTACTTTCCTCTATGCCAGTGAGGGTGCATTGGCGGCCTGGCGCCTGATTTGATCTTTATAGCGCTTACGGGGGGCTTTTGACATGCCCGTCGTCTCCCCCCTGCGAGATAGGTGTCCGACCCAGCGCAGCTGCCGAAAGGAAATTAGTGTTTCTATACTGTCCACAACGGCCTCCAGCAGAATATGATTATTTGTAAATTCCGACTGAGTCGGCATTTGGGAGTCAGAAAAAAAAGAAAGCTTCTTGTAAAATGATTTAAAATTACACATATTAAATGAATAACGCGTGTAGTATGTGTGCCTATGTGACATGAACCCTCTTGGCTATCTATCAAGAGGGCTAGAGTTCGATTCTCATCTCGATCTGAGTTACAAGAAAGTATTGCCCCCCCCCATATGTCCACTAAAGAGATTGCCCCCCGCCCCCATATGTCCACTAAAGAGATTGAACCAGGACGCACTGAGCAGAAAATAGATCTAAATGCGAAAGACAACATGAAGATTGTCGCAAGGGTTTCGCAAAATACATTTATTAAAATGTAAGAACATGTGCAATTTATTTTGTAATCAACTTAACTTAATAAGTTTTGTTTCAATGAAAAATTTAGATCTCTTTAAATACTTACTAGATCTAAAAGACTTACTATCTGCAACCTAGTCTCCAGTCTTCTGTTTAATCTACAAGGAAGTATCCCGGCAGTTTACTTAGGTTGTTTTTTTGTTGTTGTCAATTACTATGGGTTTTTTTGGTCAATTACTATGTTTTTATTTTCTATTTTACGTCCTTTAAACACAGGCAGAAAAAGAAAACATTCCTAATTATGTTTCTAATAGGTCTGAGTTTGTCTGTCCGGAGAGTGGTGCGCCTAGTCAATAAATCCATGAACATCAGGACACAAACCGGTTCAACTACGAAGTAGACTTTATTTATTTTTTTTTGGGGGGGGGGGGGGGCGGTGGTGTGGAGGGCAGAACTAAAATTGAAACAAAAAAGTTGTTAAAACGAACCTAAAATTGATGAAATTCAAATTTCCTGAGAGCTTTTCTTATTTATTACATAACTCTATTTAAGTCAGAGTTGCATGGGTGGATGCAACCTGGACGCCGATCTCAAAAAACGGCTCTAGCAATTTCCCTAGAAACTTAACAGTTGTATATCGCGGAGAAAAAAATTACTAGCTTGTTGGCCACACGGGAGAAACTCTAGTTTAATCTTTATAAGTTTTGAAAAAAAAAAAGGAATAAATTTAAATTTGGCTTTATAAAAAAACATGGCATAGTCAGGCGTAGCTTACCGATAACTGCATTGTTTATCAAATTTAAAGTTGCTTTCAGTTTATTAATATATTAAAGGGACTACGATGAATTTTGTTTCTCTTTAGCGCCAGAGAATGATTACTTGTTCATTTCTAGCATAATAATAATAATAATGGCCGCCGGAAGCTATGGCGCGTTTTCCTTCTCTCTGACTCAGTGCACTTTTTAGCGAGATCAAGGAAGTATTTGTACTCTAGACTTTACAAATACTGAAGTACTTCTTCATGGTTGTAGATCTGCATGTATTTAGGATGTTTTTATGCATTGGGTTTGAAAACTTTCTTAGTTTTAAGATCACTTCTTATCCTAGCCATTTTCGCTGCGTCACCTCCGTGATTATTAGACCTAGATCTAAAAAGCTTGTTTACTGAGACAATAGATCAAAATAAACTAGTCAACGCTCGTTCATTTTTTATCTTCATTTTTTGAATTTTGAGGAAATAGAACGGACCCATTGCTTCTTCCAGGACAGCGAAGAATATGGAATAAATTAGGCGGTAAATATTATTCACCAATGAGTCGAGTGTTTACTGAGGGTAATTCACAACCTCATGACCAAACACAAGAGGTCGGTCTACTCCCTGACTCGCACCCCGCACAATTGAGAGGCGCTGTTTGGTGGTAGAACAAGAGGAGCCAAAAGGATCAAATGGTAGAAAGAAATGAATATAGAAATAATCAAATCGTTCTTCCGTGTAAACAATTGTGATGATAAACCTCTCCCATGTTATAGGCAAAAACTCTCCCTGGAATTCAACAAATTATACCCTAATCTAAACCTTACAGAGCAGAATGTTGTAGTACACCAACACCTGGCTTTGACGTACAAATTGATCGGTAATGACACTCCCCCTTATTATAAATACTCTCCGCAAGAGGTTCTCGAGTCTACTGAACATCTGCTGTACTGGGATAGGCCTATTCTGACCGACAAAACGGTAGATTTCAATCGCCCGGATCTGCTGTTCATCGATAAAAAAGAAAACAAAAGGCTACCATTATCGATATCGCCGTACCACTGTCTCATAATTTAAGAAAAACTGAGATAGAAAAACAAAGAAAATATGGGAACCTAGGCTTGGAGATTAAGCGTCTATGGAAATTGTCCAAAATAACAATATACCCCATTGTTATATCAACCGAGGGGATAATAACAACTGACCTCACAGACACCTTCAAGGCCCTTAACATTCCTAGGAACATCTTCGTTGCCTTTCAGAGGGTGGTACTGCTGCAGACCTGCCACATCACCAGAAAATTCCTCAGTGGAAACTGTTAAAGGGACTACGATGAATTTTGCTTCTCTTTAGCGAAACTCGACCCTGGCAGCGCCAGAGAATGACTACTCGTTCATATCTAACATAATAATAATAATAATTTTATTAATAAAGCGCTGTTAACAAACAAAATGTAGGCTCAAGGCGCTGATAACATTAAAAACAAAAAACACGAGAGTTAAAATGACAAACTAATCTAAAAAAAGTTTTAAACAGGTAGGTCTTCGTGTTCTTCTTGAAAGTAGTGTAGCATGTTGTCTGTCTGAGATCAATAGGGAGTCAGTTCCAAACCTTTGGTCCGTGCACTGAAAAAGCCCGCAGACCTTAACTTTTGAGGGAGAAACGTGGCACCACTAGAATATAATGAAAGTACCAATAACTAATTTTTTCAAACACACAATAGAGATCTGGCTGAATGGCTAGTGTGTTGGTACATCGAGCTGACATTGCTTATATACGAGTTCAATGACCAAATTGAGCAAAAAAAAATAAATTTACATCTTATTTTATTTGAAGTTGTATATTGGAGGTATTGTTGTTTTTTTAAATGTATCGTGTTTTTGTATAGCGCATCTTTCGTGCTTTAGCCTGCTCACTGCTCTTTGATCCAATCATATTTGTGGACATGTGGAGAAGAGGGGGGGATGTTTTTGTGTAACTCAGCTCGAGCTGGAAATCAAACTATCCTCGATAGATAGCCATAGATCTCACATTCAACTGACGAGCCATAGATCTCACATTCAACGACGAGCCATAGATCTCACATTCAACTGACGAGCTGTAGATCTCACATTCAACTAACGTTTTCATGTAATATTTTTTATTTTAACATTATTTTTACAAGAAGCCATTTTTTTTAATGAACTCTTAGTTGTTGACATTGTCGAAATTTAATCTTTATGAAAAGTTTCTTAGAATCATTAGCTTCAAATTAAATAAGCAATGCTATTAGTTGCATGTACATTATCTACACGCATGTTAACACAAAATATAATAATATGTCTATAGGCTGTAGGCTTTCAATGATTCGACTAAAATAACATCAGAGAGATTTCCTACTTTCAATTTCCTTTTGTAAAGAAGGTATTAATTTGACAAGTGTTTTGAAAGCATGTCGAAATGTAACCAACTACTTTGATCTTATTTTAATTGCGAAAGATTTCTACTGCCATTATTCCCCAGATATTTAACTATGAAATGTGTAAATTGTACAGATGTTTCAAAACTCCACGCCCACCACAATTTTACGTTCAGCCACCTCTCTGCAATTTTTAGGTTATAAATAGCAAAACTGCCTTTGAATGTAGAGATTATAGATCTTTTGCTAAATTACACCTTCTGAAACTGCTACATCCAGGCTTGTATCGGCTGACTATTTTGAAGGTTAATAAACACTTAAAGTTGGCAACAATGTTTAATCTGTTGCATTACTTCAAGTGAATTAGATACAGGCATAAAATAAGCATTTTGACAATAGGTCTGTAAGTTGACCTAGAATTATTAAGGTTCGTGCTATTATGGGTCAGATAGCTGCTAGGAAGGCAGAAGCTGTTTGAAGCTTGACACAGCACGTGATGTGAGCGCGTGCAAAGAAAACGTGCTAAGAATGTACACACCAGGGGTGGATTGGGTATGTTAATGTACCCTAGCATTACCATACAATCGGGGCGAAATGCTTTTGTAGCAATGATAAACACTCCAAGTGTATCTGAGAAATTGCTCAATTGACCACGGCAAAGTGCTAGTCTACTACGCCTGTGTAGTGGGCATGTAAATGATGTTGAATGGTGTAACGTTGCAGAATGCGAATGTCGTGTAATGCTGGGTTCTTGTCTCCTGAAGCACTCTTGACACGTGACAAGACAAATACTATAAACTGACTTAAGTCCGTTTCAGCAGACAAATATGAGGTTTATTTTACTACAATAATAATAATACTGCACTCCTTGTTAGTGCTACAAGTCAAGAAATAATAAACAATCCTATCCGCATGACAGCGGTATCAAATGTATCCAATATGTGTTAGTTACAAATCACGTCCGCATCTCAGCGGGTAACACTGTACAGAATAATCCATAATAATAATACATACCTCAAAAAGAGCACTGGCAACAACTGCCCACAAGTTACTTTCTAATTGCAATTACTACAGACTTTTCTAAGTCGCTACTGTCCGTTGCTGACTAAAACATACTGGACTGCCTCCTACAGAGGATAACACTTTACTTGACCACCCGGTCCAAAGTATAGCACTTGACTTCACTAACTTGACTTAACTTGACTGAACTCAAAGTCAACTTTATTCATTCTACTTCCTGTTTTCTACATCAGGAATTCCACGTGTCTTTTTAACTCTTAACATGACGTGAACATAAAATCATGCAATGTCAACTGAGACTATGACAGGCACGCTTCTTTATGGTAGTGAGAGCTGATCAACAGTCATATCAAGAGCATAGATTAAATAATTTTCACTTGCGCAGCCTGCAATGCATAATGTGCATCTCCTGGACATACATTTCGAATTAGCCAATATGCACAGTGTCTATCTTTTGACAGAGACAAGAATACGTTGGTTCTGACATATTACCTGCATGCTAGATGGAGGAATTCCTAAAGACATCCTCTATGCCAGCGGTTCTCAACCTTTTAAGCTCGGGACCCCTTTTTACAATTCCTCAGTTTGCCGCGACCCCTCCCCCCTTACACACACACAGCAATAGAAGAGTAGACAATAGCAATCCATATTTTCGATGGTCTTAGGCGACCCCTGGCAAATCGTCAATCGACCCCCCAAAGGGGTCACGACCCAAAGGCTGAGAACCCCTGCTCTATGCTGAGCTTGCGGAGGAAGTCAGACCCAAGGTTCTCCAAAACTAACCTATAGAGATGTTTGCAAGCGAGACACGAGAACGACAGACCTCAGTGAAAGTATGTGGCAGGATATAACTCAAGATCGGACAGCATGGAGACGAACCTCACCGAGAGCAAAAGAAACGAAGCTGCCAGAGTCAAGAAAAAGACAAAGCTGCCCTATCAGTTAGCCTTAAAACAGATGCATTCACATGCACGAACTGTGGTAAACTTTGCCGCTCCAGAATTAGCTTCATCAGTCATACCTTCAATGAAGTCCAGTGGGCGTCGGCGCCGTAGGTGCCATTATCCCGTTGACGGTTAGAAAGGCTTTTATCCAACCACCAGGCCTGGACATGGGGCTCTTCACCCCTGTCCTGTCTGAGGGCACCCAACGGTAGGCGGCCATATCGGCTGACTGGGCAAAACCGGGCCGTGCCGTGTACACAGCGCACCGTCCCCGCTCTTTTACCACTCGCTATAAGTGATCTAGAACAGTGCTAACTGCGGGGGGCTTGTCTCATATTCCTATACTGTAACCGCCACAATTCCGTGCGAAGGTCGCCACTCCAGGCTCCTGGTTCTGATGACGACCTCCTTGTGGAACGGCGTGGCGGATTTTTTGGACTGGGTTCCGGGCGTTTTTTCCATCCCAACCCCGAGTGAGAAAAAAAAAAAAAAGCTCACCCAGGGAAGCCCGGCCGGGCCTGGTTCACTACTCGTACTTAGCCTATCTAGTCTCCACCCACTAGACGTTTCTACCGGAGGGCCACGCTGAGGCGACGGGTAGCTGGAATTCCTCCGGGATCAGTCATACCAGATTTTGCCCCTTTCTCAAGCGGAAACTAAAACCAGTGATTCATCTTATCTTATCTTATCTTATCTTATCTTATCTATCTATCTATCTATCTATCTATCTATCTATCTGTCTGTCTATCTATCTTATCATTTCAAATATAAACGTTTCCTTCCAGTACAAACTAGCCCTACGTTTGATATCTTGTAGCAAGAAGCACACACTAGACACATCAATGACGTATTGCTTGCACAGGGGTTAGGTGTGTAAAGGGGAATGGTCCTAAATTACTAGCCCACCACTCCCAAACAACTTTTGATAATCTCATTGGATCTTGTCTACTGCTCAAACTGAAAGGATAAAAAAAAGGCCATCGGTCATTAAATTTTTTTTCCATTTTATATGGCGACAAAATGGGACACTGCAAATAATTGCTTGTCTGTCTGTCGTGTCCATTAAAGTGAAGAGTTTCCCCTGTTCAAATCAATATAGTCTTTACAATTATTCGCTTTCCCGGGACAGGGCATAAGTGTCTATCCGATCTTGAGGGCAAGTGGTTCTCTAGTGTTGGGAGCTATTTATTGTGCCTTTATTTTGTAGACTGTAAGATAAAAGTGTGAAATGAGAGGAAGTCGCTGCGAATCTCATCTTGTATTCCCAGATACAGAATGCTCGGATCGTTGTTTTATTTTGAGATCAAAAGTGAGTTCACTTTTTGTTTGTTTGTAGAGAATGTTTAGAGTACAGACGACGTGCACACAAGGATTTACAGACAATAAAGCAACGGTTCTCAACATTTATATACAACACTCACTGTGTGGCGAACCCAAACCATTATTTCCCCTCAAGCACATTCCTTGTTCCAAATTCTAGGACAAATCTGTAATTATACTCCTTCTTGACTAGATGCATGACGCGTAGGACGTAATCATCTTTTTTTTAAAGTAACTCTGTATTTTATAAGATAAGATAAGATGAAGTTATAAAATTGTAATCATATTTTTTTCATTATGCATTTTCATTGTTAGAAACTGTATGCCCCTATTTATTACCTTTATCCTTTACCTATTCCTTGGTCTATTGGACCGTTAGGGCACCATACAAGACTCATCGACCGTCTTTCTCCATTCCTATCTTTCTTTTGCCTTAGTTAGAACCTCTTTCGATGGTAGGGCCGTCCACTATTTTATGTTGTCCTTCTATCGCTTTCTCTGTCTGCCTCTTCGTCTTTTTCCTGGTACTGTTTCCTGAAGGAAGGTCTTTGAAAGCCTCGAAGATCTTGTAATATTGCCTTAGATTTTAAGCTTGCGTTGTTGTTTTTTTTACGATACTTAGTAGGTCATCATGGGGTCCAATCGCTGCAGTAACCCTGTCTTTAATCTCTTGGTTTGTGATGCGGTCTTTGAATTTGATACCTAGGATCCGTCTGTAGCATCTCAATTCCATTGCTAGGATCCTCCTCTCTGGCTCTGCAGTCAGCGTCCAAGACTCACAAGCATATAAAAATGTGGCCATGACCAGGGAGCGCATCAGTCTGATTTTGGTGCCGAGGGCTAAGCCTTTGTCTTTCCTTATTATTTTAAGTTTTGAAAGGGCTGCTGTGGACTGTGTATAATATACATTTCGGCTTATGATGAAATATATTTATACTTCCTATGTTGACCCCTGGCAAAGCGTCTTTCGAGTCTCAGTCGAGACCCGTATATAAAACATCGCACTCCTTCTTAATCTCCGGTCTTCTTGAGACAGGGGCGTAGCCAGGAATTTTCCATTGTTTGCTGTTCCCTAATATTTGGAGAAATGGAAGAAAGTTTTAGGACATCCATCGGAGTGCGGCTCTTTTTAACTTGTTCCTTGAGCATACTATCATGGAAACTAGAAGCATTTACTCCTAGCTTGACCATAAATGGGCTGCTCAGGTTTGCAGATGATATATAATCCTCTGTCTATCTGACATTAGCACGATCACTATGTCCCATAATTCTGTGGCAAACATTGGAAAACGTCAACAGAAGTTATCATTATAACTTAGGAAACAGATGCAGCAGTATCTTATATTATAAATAGAAAGCAGACGTTTTTTCAAAGAGAGACGATAATTACGTCCCAGTAACGTCCACGTGTTAATCTAGCCATGCATGTTATATTATGACTTAAACTCGTCGTTTGTTTTCTTAGTTGATTCAGGCGACCCAGTCCATGCTTTAATAGCAATGGGGAAGAAGAAGGACTTGTGTGAATTTGTCTTAGCGTACGGAATAAGAAATATGCCTATATCTTTGTGTCATTCTGAGTATTTCATTACAAAGCTTATGTTAACAATTTAATAAGATGACTGATCCAAACTTAATAATCTCTCTCCCTCTCTCTCTCTCTGTGGCATTTTACGTCTCGAGAGACGATCTTTTCCCTTTGCAACTTCTTATGTGACTTAAGAGGCCAATCCTTGATGCACTGGGGGGGGGGGGAGGGCTTGGGCGGTAAACTAATTAGTAATAAGGCTTGTCTTCGAGTCCGAAGATTAATGAGGAATACATTATTTCCCATGGCTGCGCAACCCCAGCTGTGACCTGCATATTTTGCCACAACCAGGGCAAGCATAACCATTGTCCGCAGGTGGTCGATTTAGATATTCTTTTCGTCGTCTGCGTTTGTCCTCGGCAGCAGATTTTCTTTTGGTCTCAAATGCGTTTCCCGCGGCCTTCGTGAGTGACCTCCAACTGTCTCGTTCCGACGCCGCATGCAGCCAGGTGCTCTCTCCTATGTCAGCCAAGGACAGTTGACGCCTAAGCTGGTCTTTGAAGCGTTTCTGTGGGGCGCCTCTGTTACGTCGACCACCTTTTAGCTCACCAAAAAAGACTGCCTTTGGCATACGTTCGTCTCCCATACGGGATACATGCCCTGCCCAGCGTGGTTGTCGGACCATACAAAGTCCCTCTATACTGTCCTGCCACCGTATGTCCATGATAGAGTGCAAGCCTCTTTGGTGAAAGCGCTCAATTAATACAATTACACTTAATATAAGCTTTTTTTAAAAAAGTATTTTTAAAAATGTTTTATTCAAATTATACTTTCACTTATAATAACACAAGAGTATGATAATGCATAACCTTAGAGATTTTATTTTTTTTGTTCATTCATTTTTTTTTATGTAGATATTTTTTTTTTGAGAAATTGTATATAGTTCATAATCATTTACACTATTCATTGTAATATGTTCAGAAATTATGCAACCATGACGATCATTAGATTGACTATTGTCTTTTATTGTAGACACAATCGAAGTCCTTGATATTGGGATTCTTTCGAAAGGAACTGTCTTTAGTTTCTATGGAAGCTCGAAGTTCCCAAGAAACATTAATGTTTTTGACAAATGTAAGAGCTTTGTTCAGAAATTGTTCATAGTTCTTGCCTTCATTTGCTTGTCCTTTTTCCTGCCCTAGTCGTGTGAAAGTCCGCATACATTTTAAGCCATACAATCCACATGGGCTTACATCTCACACGAAATGCCTGATCTCCGAAGTTTTGAAGGTCACTGTCTTTATTTACTAGTAAAGTCCAACAGCTCTGGGACACATACACACACAGACGTTTTTATGGATGGTGTGTTGTCATTCTGAAACTGTGGGGGAGGCTTGTGTATACAATATCCTATGGAAGCCCAAAGGTTCCAAGAAGTATACATGTTTTTGTTGGTGTGATTGAATTCCTTAAACAGTTGTTATGTGCCACAAAGCAGGCTAATCAACTCAAAAAATTGTTCGTGTACAACACTCAGTCATAAGTCCCACGCCATTGTATACAGGTTGAACTTAATTACTATGACCGCTTCCCAAATCACTAGTAGAGAAACCTTTAAACCTCCACAAGTTGACAGACCGGTACCGGTGTCGTAGACTTTTTGTGTGTGAAAAAATGCGGATCGTAAAATAACCTAAATGCACCGCACATAAATATTACTTAGCAATCTTTGCATATTCATGTTTTTTAAAATTATATGTTGATATGTTTCTGTATTTTAAAAAAAGTGAAATTACTAACCGATGTAAATCTTATTAGAGTGCATAGTGGGGTAAGAAGTCAATTCAAGGAAGGTAACTCTAAAAGTTTTTACAGCGTTTCACCCATAGACATAAATAAATATAGACTGGCCGAAGGAAGACATAAATAAATATAGACTGGCCGAAGGAAGTAACTTCATGTAACTTGAAAACATGTATATCTATTGTATTCTGATTTCCGAATTATGAAAAAGTGCATGATCTTCATTCTTAGAGATTAAACAAAACTACACTGCCTCCTTATTTACAATATATATATAGGTGTGTGGCTGAAATAGATATGAATACTTAACTTTTATACTGCTCATAAATGCTGTATAATAAAGTACACAAAATTGCAAGTCACACATTTTTGTTTCATAAAACTCTTTAATCGGCCAGTCTATATTTATTTATGTCTATGGTTTCACCATATTTAAAGTTTATTTTTAATGTTTTTTTTCCTGTTTGTTTTTCTAGTGATCTTCTTGCACTCACCGGCGGATCCGGGGGGGGGGGGGGGGGGGGGAGGCAAAATTGTGCAAAATTTCAGCTCGATCCGAGGCTGGGTGTCGGAGAAATAGCGTGTAATAACTTTTGACCAGACAGTCAGACAGAGAAGATATAAGGTTTGCACTAGCAAGAGAAGACAATCCACTGTCTGGAACTTCAACAAAAGAAAAAAATGAAACGATAAGAAACTTTCATCCAAAATACTTTTAGATCTAGATCTGAACCCGAGTGTTTTATCTTTATTACTCTTTGACCCTCGCCCCCGTGATTGTCTGCTAGATTCTATCTCCTAACAAGTTCAGCCCACTAGAAAATCGACAAGACCTTGCCAACACCGCATAGGAGAGTTCACATCGTCTGCGCGCCAAGTTTATAAATTACGGCAGACGTGTCAGTGCTGAAAAACTTGGTAACATCAACGCTTCGAGCGGTGAGTTGATCTCTGGTTGTTGTCATTTTCCGTGGGCACTAGATAGCTAGATCTCATTTCTGCTCATCTACATTTTGAAATGATTTCTCGAATTAAAAAATAAAGAGCATAATTGTCTAGATTTAGACTCTACATTTAGACCTATTGTTCTCTTTACGTTAGATTAGACAGATGATAAGATCTAGACCCTAATTTTGGATCTTGTCTATATCATCATTATGCTAGAACAACTACCTAAATAAATAGAAAAAAAGGTTTCGTAGCGTATATGGATATAGATATAGATTGTAGATTAAGTGGCAACCTAAGTGAAAAGTGAAAATAATAATTTAGTTTAATAATTTTTTTTTGAAATAATACACACACACACATATATATCTATTATACATACATATTTTATATACATATAGAATAGGTTTAAGTAGATCGCTAGTCTATTATTTAGTTTTAGGAAAATGTCTTTGTTACTATTTATTTATATAGTAATTATTTCTTGGTATGGCAATTTAAGAAGCCGCTGGATAACTCTATTTGATTCCTACCAATAGTAATACATATATATCTCCCCCTCTCCTTTCTCTTTCCCCGATCCCCCCTCTCTCTCCCTTCCTTCTCTCTCTCTCTCTCTTTTTTTGTTCTCTCTTGCTAGCTTTTTAATAATTCATTTAATGTTTTGTTCTACATTTTCTTGCCTTTTCTTTTTTTTTGTTTCATATCTTTCTGTTTATCTTCTTCATTTTTATTTTGTTGCTTTCCTATGTGTTTCTTTTATTTGACAGTAAAGTTTTAAAATCCTAACAACGTAGCTCCGTTAGAGTTATGGTATAATGCAAAACATTTTTATTATTCCATCTGCTAGAACTAATTTCTACAAGTGATTTCCTTAGTGACATTAGAGCATAGAACGGGTTGTCTGAATCAGCCAGGAAATCCTATAACTTAGCAGAGTTTAAGTCTCTAATCAACATGCATGACAAGATTAACACAGGGATACGTGTAGGACATAATCATTGTCTTTTGAAAGAACGTCTGTAATTTATAAGATAAGATAATCAGACACGATGGCTCTTCTAAAACTACTTTTTTTATTTTCATGAAAAACAAAACAACAAAATTAGACTAATTGTTTGTCTATACAATAATACATACATTTTGAACGTGTTCGTTGTGTTAGAATCAAACAGCGCTTACTGCCGTGTTGGGAGATCAGAAACAGTATGACAGTTGACACTGACCTATATTTATTGAAAATGTTAATGGAATGAAAAGAATACCTAGTTTGGCATTCCCGAATTACGGCGCATGTGTCATGGTGGGTAAAAACCAAGGAACAGTAATAAAATTATTGTGTCTCTTCATTCTCACTATTGTCTCACTTCATCATCACTTATGTCTCACTTTATCTTCACTATTGTCTCACTTTATCTTCACTTTTGTCTCACTTTATCTTCACTATTGTCTCACTTTATCTTCACTATTGTCTCACTTTATCTTCACTATTGTCTCACTTCGTCTTCACTATTGTCTCACTTTATCATCACTAATGCCTTACTTTATCTTCACTGTTGTCTCACTTCTTCGCTATTGTCTCACTTCGTCTTCACTATTGTCTCACTTTATCATCACTAATGCCTTACTTTATCTTCACTATTGTCTCACTTATTTAACGTTATACACTATTTTCTTAGCGACCTTATTGACCGTTACCATCTCTTGTAATGTCTATTACTACAACTTACATTCACACAATGCACTTCATTGGAGCGTGTAACGACCCGCTAATCAGCATTCATTACAATACTTGTATATCTACGGGTCCGCTTGGGGCAGCTGTTGCTTGGTGAGTGTTTTACATAGCTTACCACCTCCGCAACGAAAGAGCCAGGTTTGATTTTTAATTATTTGACAATGCTGATTTCTGTGAGGGATAGTCTTATAGATTTATTCATTGTATCGTTTAGAAAGATGATTGGATATGTTAACATACATTTTTATTGGCCTCCTTCAGTCGTAGAACGACTATGGTTCATCTCAGAGCACACTTCCTCATGTGGCTGTGGAGCCCTATTTTGGAGAGACACTCCCGTCCACAGAGCGCAGGTTAAAGTCGCTTTTGATTCGGTGTAGAGGAGCTGGCCGTTTTGTGCGTGCTACGTTTTTCTTCCTGAGCTGAGACCCATGTACTTTCACTGTCTAGCTTTCTTGGTCACTGTCTCTCTCCTTGCTCTAGACCGCAACATAAATTACGCTATCATTAAATCATGTTTTAAATTCTGTATCAATTATGTACATACAAATGCATTTTTTTAAATTAAAAAAATCGTTTTGCTTAAAGATTAAAAATATATTTATGTAAATCCATAGACATAAATAAATATAGACTGGCCGAAGGAAGTAACTTCATGTAACTTGAAAGCATGTATATCTATTGTATTCGGATTTCCGAATTATGAAAAATTGCATGATCTTCATTCTTAGAGATTAAACAAAACTACACTGCCTCCTTATTTACAATATATATAGGTGTGTGGCTGAAATAGATATGAATACTTAACTTTTATACTGCTCATAAATGCTGTATAATAAAGTACACAAAATTGCAAGTCACAAATTTTCGTTTCATAAAACTCTTTAATCGGCCAGTCTATATTTATTTATGTCTATGTGTAAATCACATTAACTCCTTAATATAACCTCCCCTGTTTTTACTACTTATAATAAATAGTTTTAAAATATCGTGTAATTGTATGAAAAGAAAATAGACGTGCATCACTAATTTAAAAACAAAACGTCAACTTGGTAGCTGGGGAAACAGAAATCAGCAAGAAGCACAATATCTCGAAATCTAATTTTCAAAGTTTTTCTAGTTTTTCAGGTCAAAACGGGCGGGACATACAAACCACACAAAACTCTTTCCCTTTCCACTAAATAGTAATAACAACAACAACAAAAATATAATGTTTTTTTTTTAGTCATTTGTAATATATCTTTATCTTGGAAACAACAACATATTCCCACATGTAAGAAGGAAAACTAATAATAATGGTAATAAAAACATAATAGCATTACCCCCCCCCCTTTTTAGTCTCCCTTTGGGGGATGTATTAATTATAGATAGCACTTGTCATACACTGCTGAATGGGCACACTACATAGAGCTTATGAGCAATCAATGATACAACTTGGATCGCTCACTAGTGATGTGGTAAAGGACAATGCTTCGATCAATTATCCTAACTCTTTCCATGTACCTACAATGTAGGGGGGGGGGGGGAGTGCTTGTCGCCAAAAGTAGTGGAACGGGGACGGAGACGGTAAAGGTGAGTGGCGGTATCTCAAGCGAGGAGAAAGGGCAGCCCTAGACCAATTCAGAGACGGTTATAAGCGCGTACTTTTGTTAAGAGAAGTTAGACTCAAGATGCCGCCAGTGCAGGGAGGACGAAGAGACAGTAGAGCACATTCTCCCTATGTGTCCCTTCTTGCATGATTGAGGACAAGGATGCCGGTACGTGTTCAGATTCAGTGTCAAATTTCAAGCCCGTTCCTCAAGGGACGGTTTCATCAATGGCGAGTCCTGCATCGTTAGCTTGGTAAACTATAGGAAGGGGTTCCCGGTGTGCTCGGCCTTCAGCGACTTCTTCTAGTCCGTTGGTCCAATCCATTCGGAATAGCTGTGTTTAATATGGCCCTTGACTAGGACCTCTTCCAGACAGAGTGATTTGTTCAACCCAAGCTTACACGTCTAAAGTTTCAAGAGTTTCGGCTCGACTCTTTGACACTAAAACGGTAGCTCCTTGGACGTGGACAGGGAGATCCTAATACACTGCCCTATTACATTCACGTTTCATAAGAGAGAGTCTCTTTTAGAATGTCACTTGGAATATGAAAACGCTCCTTTGAAATCCTCTTGATGGGCAGTTTATTCTCTCTTGTATTCTCAAACAATGAAACACAGTACCGTATTTACCAAGCATTGTCTCAAATTCGGGCCCCCTTGGGTCCACATTAGGCCACGGTCAGTCTGGTACAAATTTTGAGCACGTCATTTCTTCATTCTCGGATCAAGTTGAAACTTTGCACAATGATTCATTTTTCCTTACAAAACACGAAACAATTTTTTAAAAAGAAATTAATAAGTGGGAATTAATTAATTTCGTATTGAGCTATGTGACTGTATAAGTGCATTTGTTACCCTTAATTAAGTACTTTTTTAACAAGTATTTCTTTTTTTACATTTTGCTAGTTTAAAATAATGTTCCCTAAAATTAAGCGTTAGTCTTTTTTTTGTATGTGTGTGTGTGTGTGATTTTTTTAATCAGAACTTTTGAAGATTTAAATACAAAAGAAAATAGCTTAGAAGAAGTGTAATCTTTAATCATGTTTTCTTAATTTTTAATTATCTATTTTATTCTTATTTCTCTTTGAATTCCTTAAGCTGGTGGAGAAAGTGAAATTAATCGGTTGTAGGACACATTAATGAGGCGTATTAATACCTTGGTTTCTTTTACAGCTAGACCGAGATTGATCATTGCGCGTGCTATCAAGCTCCGCCCACATCCGTTTTTTTTTTTGTTTGTTTTGTTTGTCTTCTCAGACATTCGCACACACACACACATAGGAAATAATTTCACTTCGTTGTTAACACAAACGTTGGCGCGCGCGCACACACACACACACACACACACACAAATATTGCGTGAATGTCTTTTTTTACTCTAGCATGCAACGTGTTGTTTCTCCTGGGTCTTTTTCATTTGATCTGGGTATTTTTAAAAAATCATAGATGTAAAGAAAAAAAAATATTAGCATCATTTGTAAGGCAGGAGCTGGGAGGATGAGGGTTGGTGCAACATTGTTTGTTTATGATTATCAAACAACAGTTAGTAATTTTTAAAAAAACGATATTTAAAGTCGTTAGGTGTATCATTTTGCGGGGAACTTGAAAAACAAAATGAGCACTTCAAATAATCGTACCTATCGGATTGCTCAGCGTAGCCAGTCGATTAGTCTACTCGTTAACACTTTTATTTTAAGTTCCCATTTACGTTTGAAATCACTGAAATTCAGCAAGAGGAAGAAAAAAAAGAGAAATCGATATAAATAAATGTGGTGACTGGTGACAACATAATGAAAGCTATAAGAAAAATTACAAAGAAAATTGACAGTTGGCAACATTATCCTGGTTACAAAGTGTCCTTGTACTCTTGTAATATACCCCGAATTTACTACACTGCGTAAGCCCTAAAAATTTACATTTTGTGTAACTTGAATATGCATATTGAATGGTTTTTTTTTACACAAAGGAAAATTAAATTTTGTTTACAAGTATTCCCTTTCTTTTAGAATAGGGCATGCTTTTAGATATTAGTATTTTTATTAATAAGTGGATTTTTATAAAAGTTTTTAAAGGGACCTCCAAAACAAATTATGCTCCGGGGCCTCCTCATACTTAAATCCGGCCCTGGGGTAGGTCAACTAAAAAAAAAAGAAAGAATAATTTGTTTTACTAATTCTGATTAAATCTTCACTAGCTACTCTCTTGATAACACATGGTGTCATATCGTCTTAGTGTTTCCTATGGTTTGTAGACTACTGGAGCTACGTGCAACATCTTGCGGCTAGATTAATTCGATATTTTATTTAGATTATATAACACCTCCGCGACCTCAACAACAATATGCGCGATATCCTGGGAGTGAGAGAGACTTTCGAGGAACAGTAAGCGCAAGTGCTGCTGTATTTATGATCGTGAGATAATCTCTACGTTAACACGCCACCTGGCGGGCCCGCTTAGGAAAAAGACTAGGAAAAGATTCGTGGTAGAAAGCTGAAGAATATGTGAATAAGGGACTCTATTTCGAATATGTAAAGAATTCTGCTTACAAGAACTCTGTTTACTTAATACTAGTGAAAACAGTCTAGATTGACTAGATTAAGGGACTCTATTTCGAATATGTAAAGAATTCTGTTTACTTAATTAGGACATCGGTAAAGATGTTGTTTTCACTTGATTAATACTCCATATCAATCTATGACAACAATGAAAATGTAAGAGAATTTGTGTCCCTTGAAAAAAAAGAATGCCTTTACGCCCCTTTCGTCTTGTTCGATACTCGCGCGCTCGTTTGACTGGACAAGAAATGTTTTAATTCAATTGTAATTTAGCTTATGTTTGCTTTTATTGTTTCTGCATAATTTTAAAAAGCAGTTATGTTTTCTAGCAATTTTACTTTTAAAAGAATATGAGACCCTGATGTTCCTTTTAAAACTTACGAAAAAGCTAAATGTATTTAAATGCACTGACGAAGATTACACTTCTTTTAAATCTGTACAAAATTGCTTGGAGGTGCGGTGGCTGAGCGGTAAAGCGCTTGGCTTTCGAACCGTGGTCCCGGGTTCGAATCTCGGTGAAGACTGTAAGACTGATATTTTTAATTTCGGGATCTTTGAAGACCTCTGAGCCCATCCAGCTCTAATGGTAACCAGACATTAGTTGGGGAAAGGCGGGTCGGTGTGCTGGCCAAAGACACCCTCGTTAGCGGTAGGAAACAGAAATCATCTGCCCTATAGACCACAAGGTCTGAAAGGGAAATTTACTTTTACACAATTGGTTAAATTACAATTTACCTTTTATTTGTCTGCTATCTTGTTTGTTGACAAGAGCCCCATTCGCTCTTTAGGAAGAGAGTCTCGTTAAATAGACGTAATATCTCTCATTATCTGCCCTTAGTTAATTACATTTTCCACATAACACGAAAGAAATTAATATCAACTAATTTATTTATTCTTATTCATGTGTAGTCGTTGACAATAAATAGTTGTGCAAAGTTACAACTTGATCTGAGAATGGGAAGAGGGAGAAATAAGATTTAAAAATATTTTGACTAAACAGACGGACAGACTTGATATAAGCTAGGTAAAAATATTAAATATTTAAATAGTAAAGGTAACATCCAGATTGACCTTACTCTACCTGACATTGTTTCAAGAGCACATTTATTTTTAGGCTAATTTTTTTATTTGTTTCGTGCAAATAAAAATGTTGACGCCACAAAGAAAAGATCAGAAAGGACTTGTCGGATGTAATTAATTGGAAAAGAAAAATAAACGGACATGTTAAAGACTAAGCTCCTATTTATTCGGATGATGCCACTTAAGCCGATTTCAGTTTTTTCCCCTGGGTTTTTACACAAGTTTCAACATGTTTTTCTCCTTGGATCTATATGTCAACATTTTTTTTTCCTTTCATATTTCTGAGTAAAAGAAAAAATATGTAGCAAGGGAATACCATTTGATTTTAATTGGATATTGTCACACTAAATTTCATCACAGTGATCTGCTTTTTTTTTTCATCACTTTGATTTTTAATATCCAGTTTGCATTCCTTAAGTAATAAAATATAGTAAGAGAGAAGAAGGCAAAACGATATAAAGAAATGTTTTGACAAGGTAAAGGAACTTAAAGAAAACTGTAAGAAAATTTAAAAAAAAAACATCATCAAACTCCATTTGAGTGAGGGCTTGAGAGGCTCAAATCCTCTTTTGTAAAAGCCCTGGACAGAAACCCTGGTGTTTTGAGTATGCATATATGTCACCATACAGGTCGAGAATTTATGGTTTTCCTGACCTGTCGAGACGGAGATCAGCAAGTATGGGGCAGTCAAAGTTTGGCCATAACCGTGAGAAATATGAGCCAACAGGACAGTGGCGTGTCCTGCACTGTGCTATAATAGCTTGCTCACGCCTGTACAGCCTCCACCACGGGTAAGTGCGATCAGGGCGCATCTTGCGCTCCCAGACTGCTGGTTTTTTGGGACTTGTCCCAGCACTCAAACCACTTTTTCTTTTCTATTTTAGGGATTTTAGCCAGAGCATTATGAAAACTCACAGCCTGCTCGGTGGGTGGTGTTTGTCCTCCCTGGTGAGCCAAGGAGTCTGCAATGGTGCTGCCAGTTACATTTATGTGTTACACAGTGTCGATATTGGGGGCCATGGTCTAGGGCTTTTCAAAGACAATTAGATTTTGAGTCAGTGACCACAATTATCTGTGTTGCCCTCAAATGTCCCCCGCCGAGTTGATAGTCAATGACATTTAAGGCTTCAAAGATCGACATCAAAACTGAAAACACTACCACATGGTCCAAAGATTTTGACTGAGCCAGAGCCAAGAAACTCGATGTAGGCTCCATAACTTGCTCTTCCAGAATCTATCGATGCCGACCCATCAGTTTATGAAAATATGGCATTGGGCTTGAAGGTCGTTAGATGAATGACCTAGCTTTTGTGGTGTTAGGGTCTACTAGTTTCAAGCGTACGTCTGGGGCCATTGGGAGATACCAAGCAGGGAAGCGATGAAAACGTTGAATGTTTTGTCGATATTTGGAGAGGCCAGCTGTAACAGATAGTCTATTAGCATGATGCATAAAAGACTGCAACTGGATACGTCTTCTGCATGTCCAGCCATCCACTAGTTTTCTAGCTGGGAGGTATTCATCCAGCTTTTTATACCGCTCAAAACAAGTCAGTACTGATCTTTCCCTCCAAAGGTTTAGTGGACCTACATTAGCCATTATTTCAGCTGCATTCACTGGACTTGTCCTAAAGGTTCCACACACAAATCTTAGTGCTTGAGACTGTATCTTGTCCAGCTGTTCAAGATCTGTCCTAGAGCCATAGATTAGCAAAGGTAGAATGTATTCTATCACCATTAGTTAATTAACTAATTGGTTAATTTTTTAAAAATTGATTCTTGTGTTGTCAGGTAAAAGAAATAATTGTGCTAAATTTCAGCTTGATCCGAGATTGGGTGTCGGAGATGTTCTGTTGTCACAGATAGATATTAACATTAACATACTGTAGACATAATTAAATAATAATGATAATAATAACGGAGACTGTATTTATCAAAGTAGACCTAGAAGACTATCTTTTTATTTCCGTTAATAAAATCCTTTGCTTTCGCACAAAACATAAACAACAAACAATGACGCAATATAATATTAGCACAGGAAAAATAACGTGTATAAACTTTTTTGTAAAAGTCAAAGCTTTGTAAAAAAAAAAAGGTGGGGGGGTGGAGGAAGGACTCTAGAGGTATATAAAGAGTGACTATAAATAAGAGCTAGATCTCTAATCTAGATCTAGAACTGGCGAGCTAAAGCAATGCCAATAAGACATATTGTGTGCGTGTTTTTGTGTTAGGCATGAGTCATAGTAACAAAATATCATACTTCGAGGTAGAAATGTATGGGCATCGTCTAGCTTCTTTATGGCAGGCTGTCTGCTGGTGTGGTACGCGTGCTATGGTCACGAAAGTTTACGTCGTAGCGATATTTCCTCATGTGGGAGTCGGGGTCTTTAAAATGACCAAGGGTAAAAATAACCCCTCTGCCTACCCTAAACCTCTCCCTATGTGTCTTTTTACTTATGTAAAATATGATGCAAACCCATCATGAGAATTTCAGGAACTGATGAAAGTGATAGCCTGGGATCCAGGATGTGACGATACCACATGGTATGCCTAGGGCACATTCTACATTTAACCTTCATCCAGACTTTCATACAAGGCGGAAAAAAATATATATTGCTTTTTTTTGTTTTGTGTGGTGTTTCCGGTGTTGAAAATAAACTATTGATAAGTTAGATTTTAAAAACAAAGATATTTGAAAATATGTGAGCATTATGTAACACTGCAGCTTCAGTTTTCTGAGCCCTTTCGTTTGTAGTATGAATATAATGTCTATATAAGGAGGCATTTGACTTTCACTGTGTGGCTTTAAAACTCATGTAAAATCTAATTGGCAACTAAAAAGGGGTGGCAAAGTAGATTTGATACGAAGATCAACTGTAACGCATTGAGACGTTATTAAAACTCTAGCTCAATTCTTTTTCATTTAGTTGGCAACATTTAAGTTCAATTTAGAGTCCTTGACATTGTTTAGTTTGTGGTGAAAACCTCCAACACTGAAGATTACTTTCTTTTGGAGAACTCTTTGGATGGCGGAGTATGGAAGATTGACTAACGCCATCTTGTCGCATGAATATTTTAGAAACAGCTAGATTCTTTTGGCTTTTTACTTTAAACTACGAACTACACACATGACCGAAAAACTCTTTAAAATGCGGGGATTCTCACTTTGAGCCTAAGAACCCCCCCCCCCCCCCCCCAAGCCTACACTTTAATGCTTTAAAAAGATTGGCCGTTGCACCAGGACTTTTCAAGGGGCAAAATAGCACGATGTCGGGTTTTCAATATCTCTTATAGTTTTTTAGTTCTTAACATGACAGACGAACGGACGGAGAGACATATCACACAAAACTAATAAATCTTTTCACCTTTCAGTGGGACGCTAAAAGTACTACTACTACTAATAATAATAAGGCTTTTGTTCCGAGTCCGAAGATTAATGAGGAGTACAGTATTTCACATGGTTCGCAGTCCCAGTTGCGACCTACATATTTTGCCACCCCCAGAGCAGACGTAACTAGATTTATTGAGACTCCAACATGATATCCCTGCTGATCCTTTGCCGGCCACGCAAAATGAAAAACATCAGTATGGAACAGTCTTAATCCGTTTGTCGCATTACTTCTCATCTTTCAGCTAGAGTCATCTCCCATTAGTCAAGCTAATATAGTTAAGACCTATTTCACTAATACAATCATCTTTGACTTTTTTTTCTTCAAATATTCAGTTTAAAAAAAAAAAAAGAATGAAAGTCTGTCTAACCATAAACAGCGATGTCTAGATCTGCATCTGACATCTCCTATTAATATCGAGTCTTACAATGTTGTCGAAGGAAGTAATAGAGTCCTGGTATAGAGGATAAAGCCGGAGAGGGAGCTAGACATTCTAAAACTTATGTTCACTTCAGTTGTTAATTTGCTGTTGTTACCACATTACAATATGTTTAACTAGTTTGTATTTATTTCTGTATATATAAGGCTTGCCATTCTGGATTCAATATTTTTAGATACATCCAACAGAAGTTGCTGGAAAGACATAGATCCAGGTGTAGTGATCTGTTACTTAAAAGGCTTTAAAAATAGTTTTAAGCAACCTACTGAAATAATATTTGGAAAGAAAGAGCGTTAGACCAATACTAAAGGAAATGCGTTTTCTTATATTGAATATTTTCAAGATAAACTAGACAATGTCAAGGAGACCAAGTTGAGCTTCACTGTTGCCAACCAATTAAAAAAAATGCTATAATTTTAATATCTCAATACATGACAGTGAACTTCGTATCAAATCTTCTTTATTACCACTAGTAAGCAGCCCATTTGTTTTTTGTTTTTTTTTAATAAATAAGTTTTTTATGTCTTAGAGTGGACATCCAATGCTTTTGCCTCATTGAAATTAGTTTGTGTTATAAACCGAAAAGCTTAGAAAATGTGATTCCGTAGTGATAAAAAGTGCACACAAATTATAACAGACCTTTGAAAAAACACCTAGCTTATCAGCACTTCCTTTTGTACACCGAATACACCAAAAAAGAGCTAGCTATTTATAGTTTTTTTTTTACTAATGAAAATGTCTTTTATAATAAAAGGGTAACGACTTGGCATACATGTCTATAAGTGTGCACCTTTTGTGTAGTTTCTTTTGATGCATTCATAATTTTGATTTCTCTGGACCCACACAATTTCTCTACCACTGTAGTCTTGCGCAAAGTTTATAAAAAAAAAATATTGCTCTTTCTTCGTAACCTTTTTCTTTCGATCTCTGCATTTCTCCCTTTTCTAGTTTTTTCTTTCACCATCTTCTTCTCTACTTTCTCTTAAAGTACTCATCTGTCTCTCTCTCCCTCGATGTGTCTGTTTCTCTGTCTCAGCGTCTCTTTCTGTCTGTATCTCTGTCCCTTTGGTTCTCTGGCTCTGGCTCTCTCTTTCTGGCTCTCTCTCTGGCTTTGTCTGTCTCTCTCTCTCTGGCTCTGTCTCTCTCTTTCTCTGGCTCTGTGTCTCTCTCTCTGGCCCTGTCTCTCTCTCTGGTTCTGGCTCTCTCTTTCTCTGGCTCTGTGTGTGTCTCTCTCTCTGTCTCTCTCTCTCTGGATCTGGGTCTCTCTTTCTGGCCCTGTCTCTCTCTCTGGCCCTGTCTCTCTCTGGCCCCCCTCTCTCTCTCTGGCCCCCCCCTCTCTCTCTCTGGATCTATGCCTCTCAGGGTCTTTTTTTGAGCCCATCTGACTTTCGCCGTCTTTTTTTTTCTCGACGATTTTCTTTTTTACGTCAGACATTAGTGGAACACACACATACAAAAACACACAAAAACAAAAACACACACATACAAAAACACACACATACAAAAACACACAAAAACAAAAACACACACATACAAAAACACACACATACAAAAACACACAAAAACAAAAACACACACATACAAAAACACACACATACAAAAACACACAAAAACAAAAACACACACATACAAAACACACACATACAAAAACACACACATACAAAAACACACATATACAAAAACACACACATACAAAAACACACACATACAAAAACACACATACAAAAACAGACACATACAAAAACACACACATACAAACACACACACACATACAAAAATACACACATACAAAAACACACACATACAAAAATAACTAACAAACCAACAATACATCCCTCTGAATGGGTTTCAATAATAAACTTGTCATTTTGGTTTAATTGAATCTCTTTATTATTCTCTTATCTCTTTATTATTCTCTTATCTCTTGGTCGTCATCCTCTTCCTCTACCATCAAGCTTTAAAGCAAATAAGATCGACTTGGAACCAGTAAAAAATAAACAACCGTGAGGCTTGCCTTCAATTATACTGAGGATTGAAATGTCACTTGTGACAGAATGTTGGATGCAATGATCGGTAGTTGGGAGAAGATTTTTTTTTAAGTTGACCTCTCTCTCTCTCTCTCTCTCTCTCTCTCTCTCTCTCTCTCTACTCTCTCTCTCGAAATAACACAAACATTGACAACAATTGGACGTGGCTCATGGTCAGTAAGAGAGGGGTCGAAAGAGGAACATGGGAATGTCTAATTAGTCAAGATACAAAAGGACATGATGGCCTAGAGGTAGAGCAAGGGGGATGCGAAGATTAGGGACTGGGGTTCGATGCGATCATTAGTCTGGCAAAGCACATAACTTTACTGGACTCCAAATAGTACAGACGGTCCTTCAAGAGAGGAAAATTAAGTCCTTCCAGTATGCATGTGTTGGTATTGTCGTACATGTTAATTATACACTTAAGTCTACTACGTCATTGATTTTGTGGCTGATTCAGGCAACCCGTTCAATGCTCAAACTGCACTAAACGAACACTTAACGAAATTTCTAAGCATATTGAACAAGCAAAATAACAAATTCTTTTTTAAAAAAAAGCTTTTTTTTTTTTTTTTTTTTTTTTTTTTTTTTTTTTTCAAACATTCTCTCAATACTGTAGAAGTTATGTCCGTTGTTCATTATACAACAAAATATATATATATATATATATATAATTACCAATAATTAATTGACTAACTGGTTAATTTTTAAATTGATTCATGTTTTGTTAGATTCAATAAATAATTGTTAAAAGCTTTAACTTTATCGAAACTCGATGTGGGAGAAATAATGTGTATTGTTATCTAAGGGGACCAAACCCTACAAATTTAGCCATATCTGTGATATTGAATGGTTAATTTCCCTTGTTGGTATGAAACAAAATTATTAATTGCCAATAGTCGTTAATTTCTTTTATTGATCCATGTCTTGTATATGTCAATGAATAAGTGTGCGAAGTTTCAGCTTGATCCGAGAATGGGTTTTGGAGAAATAAAGTGTCCTGTACAAACTATTTACCAGACAGACAGAGTGAGTTAATAAAAGCTTTGTAATAAGAATGTGTCTTTATGAGTATTTTATTGTATTGACATTCTTTTTTTTTTCTTTTTTGCTGCACACAGTTACCATAATGATATTGTAATCAAAATCCGATTTTATATTTGTTTGTATCATACTCAGAGTAGGTACAAACTGTTGTTGTTGTTTTTTAAATCTAATATGCAAACTATTTTTACCTAGATGTTCACAATTTATAGGGAATTAAAGTATTTTGATTTTTACATTCTGGTTCACATTCTCTGCATTCTTCAAGCAATAAAATACATTTGGATAGTCAAAGAAGAGAAAGCGATGTGGGGAAAATTAGGAGGAATTTGAAGATGATATATGGAAAGTGGCATATTTTTATTATTACAAAGCTTATATCAACTCACCCTGTCTGTCCGTCTGCCTGGTAAAAACTTTGAACATGTTTTGCTACCTTTTCCCTGTGACAGTTATTCAAAAAACCTGAAAAGACATAAATCAATTAAAAAAATTTAATTAATTGTTGGTGATTAGTTATTTTGTTTGATTTCGAAATAAGGGTAATAATACTATTTAATGAGAGATGTGGATATATATATATGGATTTAGTCCCCTCATTAATTTTCAGCACGTTTTTGTTTCTCCCACTTTCCATTCTCGGATCAAGATGAAGTTTTGCATATAATTATTCAGTGATAACAAAACACGAATCATTCCAAAAATTAACCAATTAGTTAATCATTTAGTACTGATTAATTCATTTTTGTTTTATATTATATAGCAGAAATGGCAGTAGGCCTACCTAGCGGTTCCTGTCCTTAGATAAGCTTTGTTTTTAAAAAGCACTTTTTTTCTATTACTTATTTATTCAATTGTAGCCTTCACTTGAGCTCTTCAGCTCTACATTCTCCGAGGCTTTTACACTTGCACAGGGGGGCCGAGGGCTGAATGATAAAAAGACAATTAAAGGTCTCATAGACACACTCATAAATATCGACTTGTTAATGAATGCCATTTTTTTTTCTAACTGCTGATTCTTGCAACAATAACGTAGCGACACACACACACAAATTGCAAACACTCACGCACACACGAAGCTGTAATGAAATAAAACAAAGGTTCACGCATGCGCTAGTATAGTGACTTCATAGTGAGCACTGGTTTAACTCTACTCTCCAGGTGTTGAACTAAACAATGAAAGTGCCCCTCCTCCTCCCAAAATCCTACCCCCCTTCCCTTTCTTTACAGTACCACGTTAACTGTAGTATGGATTAAAAACAAACACCAAAAACCTTCGCACAAGTTTCATATACTGACATTGACTTGTTATACCAGGGGCGAAGCTCAAATCCGTAATAAGCAAGGTGTGTGGGTGTGTTGAGTGGTGCAATGAAAGTAGTCTTTAAAATTAAAATGTATTACCTACATACTCGTTATTTTGTCTGTTATTTTGGACAAGGTTATTGATCTAAGGGTGGGGTCATTTATTTTTATAAATGATAATTTAAGAAAGAGTTGAAAAATGAGTTTTGACCGCAAATCTTTTTGTTTTCTTGGCTTTTTTAAGTGATTGATTTTAATTTCAACGCACATTTAAACAAACCTAATTCTTGTGTAAAAGATTCTTATACTATATTATATGTATGTATCATGTTTAAGAATTATTATTTTTTTTACGGAGCTGGAATAGAATTGAAGACCTTAACCCAAATATTTTAATGTTAAATTTTACTTGGTTAGTACATGTTTAATATTTCTAAAATTTATTCGTATCGCCACCAACCAGGAGGCGCGGTGGCTGAGTGGTTAATCGCTAGGTAAGGACTGAGATTTTGAATTTTGGGATCATTAGGGCGTGTCTGAGTCCACCCAGCTCTAATGGGTACCTGACATTAGTTTGGGCCACAGAAACAGTTGATTGGACATATCTGCCCTATTTATAACCCCAACCAAGTTTAATGCTCTGCTCTTTCATCACAATAGACAAGTGCTCCGTGCCTTCCCCGCCTCACAAAGTTACCTGGTATTAAATATAGACGTATTTTAGATAAAAGTTCTATTGGGTCTACTTCGGGTTTAACTTCTATACTTCGATACTAGTTTTTTAGTTCCTCTTGTGTCTGTGTGGCTCGTGTGACTTTATGGCTCTTGTTTCTGTGTGGCTCTTGTGACTGTATGACTATTGTTTCTGTCGTCTCTTGTTTCTGTGGGGCTCTTGTGACTGTATGGCCTTTATTTCTATGTGGCTCTTTTGGTTATATGGCCTGGGCTATTAGAAATGTAAGAGCCCTTTGATCAAAGATTACAGATTAAAAAGACCAAAGAACTTCCATGCAGTTCAACAAAGCCACATTGGCTACTTGTGTAGTTCTTTCATATAACAAGTCTATTCCTTATCATTGTTAAGTCTTTGCAGTCAAGTCCAGTGATGACACGACACAGAAATCATGACCCGTGTGCTTTCTCTGGCTTGTCTTCGAGACACGTCACACGAGGAGCAGAATTGTGCTTGTGTGTACTTGTGTTTGGGTGTGCTTATGTATGTATTCAGTGGATTAAGAAAGTGTTCTTTGTTGGGTAATGTATGATTTTCATGTTTATAATTTGATTTTTCTACTTGTGTTTAGCACCTTTTTCGATATGTTTCAGACTGACTATATAAGACTATGAGAGTGTTGTGAGTTCGGGACAATGCCATAGGTATATAATTCCAATTTATCCAAAATTTGTCCAGCAATGGCTGATTGGACTCAGGGGTGTCCTAGAAATCCCGAAGTTCATTATTCCTGCCTTCACCGAGATTCGAACCCGCGACCCTTGTAAAGGAGTATGTGTGTGTTTCTATGGTGGGAAGAGGTTAGCTTAGCTACTTAGCTATGCAGTGTGAATGATGCAAGATAAGCGATATTGTCGTCAGCGGTCTTATGTACAACAGACGACTCCAAAACGCGAGACTAAAAAGACGTGTTATTGTAGTGTATTGCATTTTGTTCAGAATACCATTTTATAGTATTTACTAAGGTCTACTACATTTATTTCATTTTATCTTCAGTAAAATTTGCCTATATTATAATAAAAGTTCTATTTAGTTTTCTTCAAAAGGAAGTTATTTCAAGTTTTACAAGTTACAATATAATACGCCTACAGCTGTTTATTTGTCTACAAGCAGTTTGGTGCTACAAGTCAACCGTCAACGACCGTCCACAACAACCCTTCGATTCGGAAGCCAAGCGCCTTACCCCCCAGCTACCACACCCTATATTAAGCTTTAACTAATCCCAAGAATTTCGTACCTAGATGGAAGTTGGCAGGCTCCTAAGTAATGACTTGGCAGAAGATGGAGTAGGGAAGATACAAGAGTCCATCTTTATATGTTACATATTCTTATCTTTGTGAAATGATTATTTTTAATGTGATTCATAGTTCCTTGTCCAAAGCGATCACAAAATATCAAAATAATAAGATCCGATGCAATACGGAAGGCTGCCTGGTCGTGCGGTTTGCGCGCTGACTGTCGTTCGGACTTATGGATGGTCCAAGGTTCAAACCCTGCCCGCTCCCATCCTCCGTCGTCCTGCGGGAGGTTTGGACTAGGAATTAAATTATCTTACACATTTTAGAATGGTGTCACTCCCATGATAATCCTGTCACCATTCTCAAAATGAAGTTTTCAAAGACAATCTCATTGGCTCATTCTTGTTATGGAAACTTTAATACGAAAATTTTATCATAGACTTTCATTGGGTGTTACACAATTGTTGAATATGCGTCGAGTCTTTTTTTTATTTTATTTCCTTGTTTCTGAAGATATATAGTTTGAATTGGCCTGCACTCCCTCCCTCCATCGAAGCCACCGTAGTTTCAAAATTATAATCTCTTATGCTTTGTAAGACAAAATCGGCAACATAAGTAGGCGACATTGGTGCTGTCTGCCTCTCTATGACGTCATGCACTCTTTAAACATAGGTCATGTGCACCAAGGATAATTCTTACATCACAAACCCTTACAAATATCGCTAATGGTGCTTATTATTAAATAATGAAATAAATTTGACTCTTCTAAATCTCTCTCTCTCTCTCTCTCTCTTTCTCTCTCTCTCTTATGCACACGCACAAACATGATTATAGACTGATAAAAAGAAACTGTTGACTGTGACGTATGCCCTCCAAAATCCTTGACCTCTTTAAAAAATAAGGCAATGTTCATCTGTCCTGTTTGCTTTTCTCTCTCCCGGTATGACTCCCCCCCCCCCCCCCAACCGGTCATAGTTTAATCACATAAAATTGTTGATACTAAAAAAAAATTTAACGTTACATTATTTCGTTGTTTTCAGATTGTTAGAATAATTTTTAATGAAATTATAACAAAGTTATTGTTTCTGTAGTTTTAGCACGATTCGCAGTAAATTTTGCCTAAGATGGCCGAAATGCTGTGTCTAGGTAGATACTGGGCTGTGGTTTTGTTGTACAAATTGAGAAATATACTCACACACGTTGGCGATGTAGATCAATAAGTAAATATTTTAACGTAGGAAAAAAATGATTAGATTGGCATGTGTGGTGGGGGGGGGGGGGAGCGGTAGAAAAAAAATCCATACTACTTTTTATATTGCTAGGCCTAGATCTTCATATATTTCTTTAGTAAAAGTTCTATAACTACGATTCGTGTGCGTATGGAACTCACTGTTAAGACGATGTATATTGTGTAGATTTGTATATATTTTTCGCCCTTGTTTCTCTAGTCTATTAGGGCTAATTGCCGCCCTTTGAAACTATGCGTCATTGTGGCATTTGACTAAGGTGAGAGACTCGCGCTCGGCGTTAAGAGTGTACAAAGAACAGACGTATATTCATTGGCAAATAATTATTGGGTTGGATTTCGAAACCATGTGACATGAATTTTTTCTGGCGGGAGATAATTAAAAGAAATCTGGGACGAAAGATATGGCGGTGATGATCAAGGGAGGATAATCATCGATGTCGAACTTTAGGTACAAATTGAAAGCCTTGGCAGGCGAGAGGTCTCACTCTTTGAGCGACGTCGCTTATGCTTTTTTTAACAAGGTGAATCGATGCTAAGGAGCTGCAATTAACCAAACCCCGGACTTTGAGAGAGGAGGGGGTTGGGGAGGGGAGGGGGGCGGAGAAAGTCTAACAAGGCCAATGTCAATGATAGAAAGATAGGCGTCCCTGAGTGTCTACGAAGTCTCATATGTGTCTGTGTTTAGACACGTGGAATCAATGAAAACCGAAGAGAGCATCTCTTGTGTAAGACTGTATTAGATCATGATTGTCTTCATCTATCATAGCTTTCAAATCAAACACACTTGTCTATGGGACGAATGAAGTCCATGTTTGTAAGTTCATTCAAGTACGATGACCTAGCTCAAACGGTGTTTAAATGCGTCAACTTGGCTTGACAGATGTGAATTATTGAAAACGGTGGATTCGCCCAAGTAAAGTTGCAGGACACCTGCCCTCCCAAAGAAGAACAGAAAAGGGGACAAAACCTTAAATAGAGGACAGAATGAAGGACAAAACCTTATAAAGGAGGACAGAACCTTAAAAAGGATAACAGAGAGGACAAAACCTAATATAGCACCATACAAAGGAGGACAAATCTATATAAAGGAGGACGGAAATGAGGACACATGTGGACAAAACCATATAAAGGAGGACAAAACCTTACAAAGGAAGATACAAAGGGGACAAAACCATATAGAGGATAGAAACGAGGACAAAACCTTATAAAGAAGGACACAAAGGAGGACGAAACCATATAAAGGACAGAAAGGAGTACAAAACCATATAAAGGAGGACTGACACGAGGACAAAACCTCATGAAGGACAGAAAGGAGGATAAAACCTTATAAAGAAGGACAGAAAGGAGGACAAAACCATATAAAGGAGGACTGACACGAGGACAAAACCTCATGAAGGACAGAAAGGAGGAAAAAAACATAAAACTAATTATTAGATTGAGCTTGAAGCAAAAGAGCAAAAAAAAAAATGCACACAAAACTATTTCTTGCTGTATTAAAATGCTGCACTTATCAACATCAAAACTTTCGTATTTTGTACACCGGATACACCAAATAGGTTATTTATGGATTAGCCTCCATGTATGAAAATTTCTAATAAGGAGTTTTAAAAAAACAACAACCTAAGATTACTTGCTTAATTTTTTGTTTTTAAAGTGTTCATTCTTTCTTCTATTTCTCTTTCTCTGTGTGTGTGTGTCTTGCTCTTTCATTCGCTCACTCTCTCTCTCTCTCTTTTTTGGCTCTTTCACGCTCTCTTCCTTCTCTCTCCTACCCTCTCTCTTTCTCCTTCTCTCTGTTTCACACACACAGACACAAAATAGTCAAATGAAAACAATCGTACCATGTTCTTGATTTTTTGTTGATCTACTTGAAAGTAAACCAGAAGAAAAATCTAAATGAATTGTACACTATAGGAAGATACGCGATAAGTCTAGTATGTCTCTTGCCGAGAAAGATTCCCCTTCACAGCAGTTTCTAAATAATCAACTAATAATAGCTTAACTGTGTGGGATGAGGGTAGTCAGATGTTAACTCTCCTAATGGCCGTTGTAGATAAGCGTCAAAGTTTCTTTACAATTTCACCAAATATCTAATGCCCGGTGACCTAGATCCATAAAAATATATGCCTATGTCAACTATCTGCCCTTTGATACCCCACCCCTCTCCGCCTTATGTTGTACAGTTTCTGTTCATTCATTATTCAAGACCTGACAATACCCACCCCTTGTTGGCGGCTTCTCGTTTTCGCTTTATTATTAATATTTATACCCTTTGCGAGCGCGAGGATTATTGAAAATCGATTTTGAAGATCAATTAGAGTCGATGAACTCTGTCCAATGGGGACATTAACAGTTTCAGTTGTTACGGAATTTGCTTTTTTACTTGATAGATTTTAATAGATATTGTTTTTAGGCTGGCTGTCTGTCATAAACTTCCAAGTCTTACTACACTACGAAAAGTTGTCATAGGTATGAACGTGAAATTTACAATTCGAACGTCGATTATTGCGCCCTGCATTCTGTTGCCCCCGTCATTCCGTGGCACCCTGCATCCTGTTGCCCCCGGCATTCTGTGGCGCCCTGCATTCTGTTGCGCCCTGCATTCTGTGGTGCCCTGCATTCTGTGGTGCCATCGAAATACGATATACTCACACTTGTTAAATTTTTACTAGAGACATTTCTCGCCCACACCCCACCCCCCGATCATATAAATTGACGTTTGCACCACCCCTCCTCAAGCTAGAGGGGAGAGATCTTTAGAATATCATTCTCATGGTTCCTACACCTCACTATTTCTCCTAGTAAGAAGTGTTCAGGGTAAATGGAAAAGTTGAATGACGAAGGAGAGGGACAGACTGATACTTACGGGTCAGAGCGTGACCTCCGTGACCCCGGTCAGAGCGGCGCCTTCGACGGAAGGTCACGGTCAGAGATATTAGAGAGAGCAGAACCTGTACGTTTGTAAGAGGCTTAATCCTTGTATTCTGATCATTGTGTTCCGACATGTAGCTATCTTGTTGTAAAAAGTAAATAAAAGTAAATTTCCCGTGCAGATTTTGAGATCTATGGGGCAGATGATGTAAAGGTAATCTGTTTCTGTGGCCCACGGTTAACGCCATAACGACCAACCGCCTTTACTTTTTCCCGACTAATGTCAAGTACCTATTAGAGCTGGGTGGATTCAGAGGCGCCCGAAGATTCCGAAATTAAAAAATTACAGTCTTCATCAGGATACGACCATACACTTTTGACCATTGGGTTTACAGGCTTCAGGCTGACACAGCCACTTTTAGCAAAAAAAAAAACAACAAAAAAGTCATGATGAACTATAAGCTTCAGGGAAACCTATGAGCCTACCACAGCTTCATAGAATCCCACCTATAGACATCCGTTCAGTAAAGCCCATCTGATGATTCAATACAGGTTGAATCCCTTAGAGACAAGGCTATAAAAATATGTAAAGCCCTTCTGATGATTCAATACAGGATGAATCCATTAGAGAAAGGCTACAAAAATATGTCACGTTTGGGAGTACCCCAGGATGTAGAACATCAGGGTCAAAATATACTGCCTGGAAATCCTTTGAGGCTATATCTACTAACTAATACATTATATAAAATACAATAATACTAAAGATATACTCAGCCCAAAGATCTCCATAGTAGGGCACACTTCTCCGAGTACCCCAAGACACACGATACCTAACAAAAAAAATACTATTCACAACACAGGTCCAGTGGTCAAGCTGGTGACTCAGGAGCAAGTAACAACTAAGCACAGTTTGGAAGCTCTTATATAAACTTCATAAGGGGAATCACTCCTAACTTTACAAGTAATCAAAAATAGTTAGTTCCCCATTATGTGACATTGGGGTGGAATTGCAGTAAAGCGATTGTTGTTTTAACGTTGTGTGCCAGTGTTTCTTAAACTATGGGATTGTAGTGACCAAGTTTAGTTTAGAGATTATGTTAGTTTTGTAAATAAATGTATTGTACATTGTTTTTTAGCGACGATAAAAGTAGTGACGTAGTCAGGCAGACTATGTTTATCTCCTCCTGTCTCGGAAGACAATGGATGCTCCCAGATGAGTCACTGGCTTTGCTTTCGTATTGAGGCGGGGCAGAATGTGGAGTGACTGATCAAGCCAATTCTGGAGCAGCAGAGTTTGCCACAGTTCGTGCATGTATATGCATCTATCCTAGGGCTAGCTGACAGGGCAGCTTTCTTTTTTTCTTTCTCTTGACTGATGTAGCTTCGTTTCTTTTGCTCTCTGCGAAGTTCGTACCAGCACGTCCAGTCTGTCTTCATGCTGTCCGGTCTTGGGCTATCTTTGGTTTTGAAGGTAAAAGTAGTGACGTAGACAGACGAATGACGTTGCACAATACGGGTACATGAAAAAGAACAAGATGGCTAGGGCTAATAGTAAGAAGGATAGTGATAGAGACTGCTAAGTAAACGAAGGATAGTGAGACAAGGACGATCATCCCCATCTGTAAATAAATATCAATTGATGTCTTCAGAAGTCTTGATGACGTATGCCATCGTTCATTGTGATGTCCCTTGGCTAGTTTGAACTCGCGCAATACAATAAGTGAAGCAGGTCCATTGATAGAGTGCATACTCTCTCTACAACCGCTTGCGGCTAATATTTAGAAATCAAAAACAAAATCTATACATTTTTTTTTAAACGAAAGAAAAACAGAATTAACTCTATTCCATTTATATTTGCTTAGTTTTCTATTGAAATACATTAACAAAATGTTGGACAGACAATGTTTTCGTTTCAGTTTCTTTGCACGATTGTTGTTTTTACTGCCAAACAAAGAGACAATAATTTTTTCAATCCTATGTAGGCCTGGTTGTCTGCTTTGAATTATTAAAAATGGTTTAAAATGTTTTTAAAGCAATAACAAGGGAAAAACGGACATCGTTTAATACGACAAACTAAATAACAAAAATATAATTCCAATGAATGTTATTGAACATTTCGATTGTTATTTTTTAGTGGGCAGTTAACAATGTCGAGGCATATTGTAAACATTTTCAAAGTGACAGCATAGTTAGAAATAGGAACCTGGTAATGTGCTAGCTTTGCTTTCACTCAGGTTCGCATAAAATATAGGAAAGATGGTATTTCAACACCAGTAAATACTCAGATTCTTATCTGCGTTCCTGTCACAGGACTATTGTGATTTTTACAGTGAGCGCTAAACTTATAATAGTTTAGCCTTAATGTATGTCCTTTCGTAGGAAACTAACCAGGAGTAGCAGGAGACTCTATTATTGTGGTCAACTATGTCACCAAAATGTTAGTGCAGAGCAGTGGGTATAAAAGTACGCAGGATTTTCCGAGAGAGAAGGGGAGATGCGATGTTTGTAGAGGACGTAAACTGTGAGGCTATTTTCTTGTTTATTGATGCCAGGGGAGGACTGGCTATATGGGCCCACGGGAAAATGCCCGGTGGACCGGTACCATAATGGGCTGGTAGGGCATTTAGCCATTTAGCAATTACAAAGCAACATAAGACCTATCTTTCTGTAAAGATTTTTAGAGTTCACAGTGTCATGGAGAGGTATGGCGAGAATGTTACTTTAATATTTTAGTATGATTGTTATATCCCCTTGTTGTGAATGCGAAGTGTTGCACGTGTTATGGACTGAATGATTTAGCCTTCGTTGAATGTGCGAGAGAATGTGTTAAGTCAGTAAGGTCTTGCTCCCGGTCCAGGAAGGTTGGTCGTTTACTTCCTGGACTGGTGTTTATTTATTAATATTAATATTTATTGTGCATTATTTGAGCTATACTGGATATTAAAATATCATTTTTCTTAGAGATCTGGAGTTGGTGTTGATGTGTATTGAAGTATAATTGTTCTTAGTTGTAATATTTAAGAATTGAAGAATTTAAGAATCAAGTAATATTTGTTCGTATGAGTGAAACCCCTAGTGAGCCAAGTCAACAAGAACAAGAGACAAGCAGCATATATATATACAAGTGAACCCTGACACACAATATGTATGTATATCGATACATTATCAAACTTAACATAATGACTTTGAGGACAGCTAGGCCTGGAATTGGATGCCCATCATATGATATACAAGTTATGGGCGGATTGTATGGAAATGACCGGGCCGATTTCGACACCCAATCCGGCCCTGATTGATGCCCAAGTTTGGACATAGCATTCTTCTGTAAAAAGTAAAGCCCTCTTTCAGAGCTTGCGATCTATAGGATGATGACGTAAAGGTCATATGTTTCTGTAGCCAGGGTGTCGTGTGGCCAGCACAACGTCCAACCTCCTTTACTTTTCCCCAGCTAATGTCAGAGGTGCCCAAAGATCCCGAAATTAAAAATCCCAGTCCTTATCAGGATTCGAACCCGGGATCCCCAAACCGAAAGCCAAACTCCTTACCGCGCCGCAGCATTCTTCTCTACGTAGATATGATCAATTAATTTGTTTGCAATAAAATATATGGAAAACATCCACAAGTTATTGTCTCCCTTAGTCCTTTCTTTTCTTTTAGATTTTCTATTTTAATATTGATGTTTTAATGTTTTTAAAATCGTATCTTTCAATTGTCTCCGCGCCACATTTTTTTAGAAGCGACTTTTTTTTCTCTCTTTTTTTTTATTACAAATAACTCCAATTTTCTTTTTACACATTGCTCTGAATAAGCTTGTAATAGGCGCGCTGTTTTGGTTAATCTAGGTTTTCTTTTCTCTCCTTGCATTGGGTTGAAATACGTGCTCAGATCCCAACCACACTCCAGACTCCCCCTCCTCCCTGAATGAACTCAGGACGCCCTAAAATCCCAAACTCTTTCTTTGAAACAAATGTTAAAAAAACAAAGAAAGAAAACACCCAACAAAAAAAACTATACCTTCAACAAATGGAATAATTAATAACGCAGCAGCCATCATGCTTTAATGAACGTGCTAGTGGAATGATAAAAACTAGTAAATGGAAAGATACGGGACGAAATGATTGATGTAGAAGAACTGATTGATTGATGGAGGTAAGGATGAAAGGATAATGGGATAAATGAAGACATTAGAGAGCGGTGTGGAGGAAAACGTTTTTTAAGATCAATGAAAGATGTAAATAATAAAACTTGTCTACAGTATGAGTAATGGGAAGTTAGGAACACACGTGTCGACATTTTGTCAAGAGATATAACACACGTGTAGATATTTTGTCAAGAGATAAAAACACACGTGTAGATATTTTGTCTAGAGACATTACACACGTGTAGATATTTTGTCAAGAGAAATAACACACATGTCGACATTTTGTCAAGAGATATAACACACGTGCAGATATTTTTTCAAGAGATAAAAACACACGTGTCGACATTTTGTCAAGAGATATAACACACGTGTCGACATTTTGTCAAGAGATATAACACACGTGCAGATATTTTGTCAAGAGATAAAAACACACGTGTAGATATTTTGTCTAGAGACATTACACACGTGTAGATATTTTGTCAAGAGAAATAACACACATGTCGACATTTTGTCAAGAGATATAACACACGTGCAGATATTTTGTCAAGAGATAAAAACACACGTGTAGATATTTTGTCAAGAGATATAACACACGTGTAGATATTTTGGCAAGAGACATTACACACATGTAGATATTTTGTCAAGAGAAATAACACACGTGTTATATACCTATTTTTTGTGAAAACGAAAAATCATCTTTTCATAGCTTTTCTCGTTTTTCAGATCAAAACCTGACAGACCGACAGACAGGCAACATAAAACCAATAGCAACTTTTTATCTAACGAGGGTTCGCAAAAAAAAATATTTAAAAAAAAAGATTTTATACTTTTTTGGACTAAAGGCACGCCACTGCACAAACCACTATTAAATACATTTTGGAAGATTTCCTTTCCATGCTGCCTTTACAAAAGCATTGTAAAAATATCTTCTGCCTGAGTTGAGAATCGAACTCGTACTCGACCCGTCTTGCATGGGGTATATACCCACATGTTCATACACGATCTCAAGAGGACGGGTATACAAACCACACAAAACTAATACCATGACGAGATCGCTAAGAATTGTACATACATTTTCATGATACAACTAGCAGTAAAACGTTTGCACTATTGCTGTTGCTTTCTAAACAATTTGTTACGTTTGTTTTCGAAGTGAGCAAAAATAAATCTTTGTTATTTTATTGCTGTACAATATTTTCACAGAAAACCAAACGCGCTCGAATTTAACAGACGAAGGGAGATAAATCTTTTTAAAAAAAGGGAGAGAAGTTTAGAAAAAAAATCTAACACATGGAAGGAAATGATGTCTTTAATGGTTAGAAATAAAATGTGTATATTTAGGGGGCCGGGCGGAAGAAAAACAAGAAGGTTCCGGTGTTTCAAACAATGGCCGTTACAACGGTCTCAATTTTTTTAAATTAAATTTTTTTTTCCACACGCCCACAAATTAATTGTTTTTTATTGATGTATTTCGCCTTTGGTGAAAGCTATTGATCTGGAACTAGGAATCTTTCTCCTGTATCTTAACACTCATTACCATCTCAACATTGAAGACTTTATAATAACTTATGATTTTTTCGTAACATTAGTTACGACAGCCACGTACAACCTATGGTCCGCGGGTAATAATCGGCCCGTAATGAGTGCGATATGGCCATGATTAGGGTTAGTGCACGATGAACCCGCAGAAGATTGGCTTTAAATGGACTCGGTGATTTTTTAACAGGGATTATGCACGTCGGGAGTAATATGTCCTCCTGACGAAAAAGGGTTGAGCATCACTGCGGTGCCCCAGCGGTTCAACAGACTAAGAGATAGGTGAAAGCTTTGTGGGCCGTAGTGCTAGTTCTAAAGCCACAAGTTTCCTTAGTAGAATGTTATATTGAGCTTATCTTTCTTTATCAAGGGTGACCAAACTTGATACAATTACAGTTAATAGAAGCGTTTTTAAAAGTATTTTTTATTTACTTGTTTTCTGGTGTATAAAGATTTACTTTATCTACAGACAGTAATAAATATATCTTAGATGTAGACTTTTTATCAGCAGTACTGACAATAATGAAAGAACCAAGGAATTATTAGCTACTAGTCGACAGGCGGCGTAGCATACGCCGCTATTTTGCAGGGCCGGCCTTAGGTCACTGCAACCTATGGGACCGCAGTGTGACCCGCTCTTTCATAGGACCCGCACAAATTCAAGGTGTATTAATTATTAATTTACAATTAAAAAATTAATTAATATTAAAATTAATTTATAATTAAAAAATTTTTCCTGGAAATCTCCCGAAATTGCAAAATATGCGAAAAGTCCTTAAAATATACAGAAATATATAGTCAAAAATTGTCATTTTTGGGTGTCATTCAATATGGAAAACGCCAATCATACGCGCGATAAATAAAAACGGCATTATGCATTAGCCGTAATTGTGTAATCTGGTGAAAGAAGCTTCTCGCGCCTCAAACTAATAAAGAATTACTTGAGGTCAACAATTCTCAAAGATAGATTGAAACATTTGGTAATTCTTGCTATTGAGCGTGATCTATGTAGGAAACAGAATTATTATGATTTACTCTATGCCTTTGCTACACGCAAGGATCGTAAAGTAATTCTGTACGTAGTAAAGAATGAATAAAAATGCATAGACGAATTTATTTTCTAATACAAACTCTTAAATTTCACTTATTATCCGCTTCCCTACCCAAACTTTGCCCCGCGAAATCCGTTTCGTATAGGGCCCCACAATGGTTTAGTCCGGCTCTGCTATTTAGTGAAGGGTGAATATACATAGTAGATTAGTTGTTCTCTTTCCATGACTTCTTGGTCACAATGGTTAAGTCCGGCGCTGCTATTTAGCGTTTGTAAAATGTTTTACATGTTTTGGATGTTCCTTCAGAGTTGAAGGACGAAGGGGGATGGAAGCGGGCAGGGTTTGATAAATCCGAACGACAGTCCAACGCGCAAACCGCACGACCAGGCAGCCATCCGTAGTGACTCCCACCTCCCTCTCTTGTTTTTTTTTCGTGGTGGTAACTCTATCCGCAGAAATAAAAGAGTGATCTTTCCTTTACTTCTTCTTCTCGTCCAAACTGTTGAGGGAAGAAGAGAATTATATATATAGATTCTATGGCTTTAGAATCGTTTCCCGTTAGCTCCAAAATCACACACATTTTGGGCATTTGAAATGGATAATTTGACTCTATTATAAGGAGGAATGTTTAAGTTTGAGCTTTTTTTCTTCTTGAGTTGTACGAATTACATTCATGTAATGTTTCCATAAACAGAAACGTATTCCGAAGCAATCTCTGTTTCTAATTTCAACATTTACCGCTGGAACTCTGGGGGACAAAGAAAATAAAGTAGAGTAACAAGAAGAACAGAAGAGACCCGAGTGGAACCGTGGAAGGAATTGAGTCCACTAATGTTTATCAAAAGATAAAAGACTAAACCTGGCTAATTCCAGATGTACCTACGTTTGGATCATTTTACATAGCCTTAAAACATAACACCGTCTAACAAGACTATGTAATGTATTAACGACTTTGAAATCTGGCATTCTCTTTAGCCTCCGTGAATGTCATGTTTCATTGAGCAATACTATTGTCATATGTTTATTAATAGCCGCTCTGGGAATTCCCTTTTATGGTTCAACATACCATCCATTAAAATATGAAACTAACGGATGTGAATAAATAAAACTCATAAATTATAGATCTTATTATCTCATTTGTCTTTTTACATTTTCGTTACTGATATAAAAAAGGAAGATTGTTGTTATTATCTGGTTTTTGTCAGTTTCTCTTAATGGCGCAATTCATTAAGAAACTGGAAACAGACACAAAATAGAGCAGTGAGATTCATAACAAACGAATATTCACATTTGACTAGAGTAACACCTTTAGTAAAATCACTAAATTTAGAAAGCCTTCAGGATAAAAAGACTTAACAGTAAAGTAGCAATTATATATAAAACACTGAACCATAATCTTTAAATACAAAAACAAAAAACCGTAATAAAATACTCTGAAAGACACAAAGACACAGGCACATTCATCGTCCCATATGCTAGGACAAATGTGTACAAATGCTTCTTCTTCCCTAGATTAGATCATGGAATGAGTTGCCTGAGCTAGCCAGGAAAACCAGTGACTTGGCAGAATTTAAGTCATTTGTTAACATGCATGACTAGATGCATGACTCATCTTCTTTTTGAAGTAACGTCAGTATTTTATAAGATAAGATATCATCATGAAAACCCATTCCTCACACAACAATCATCATGGCGTTCTTCCCTCCCATAAGAATCAACACTTTTAAAACTTTCCCTTAAATTATGTAACGTTCATTCAACGGGGCAACTTGAGCTGAAATCACTGACCTAAAATAGTGCTAGACAATGTTTCTTCCTCGACTCCCTTTGATATATATATATATATATATAAGCAATCTATTTTAAAATGAAGGTTGGTCACGCGCGTCCCTCCAGCGGTCTGATGTACTCTAAATTGTGTCTATCATATTTCATCTCGTCTGTCCGCCTTATCGTTCACTTTTTGCTGAAGTGTTAGTATAACTTAGTATCACACGCGTTCAATCTTTGGCATTGAACTGATAATGATGGTAAAAACATACGTTTGCGATTTTGAGCTTATTAAAATACCTCAATTCAAGTAAGAACTTCATGGAAGCTGGAGAGTGGAAGCCGGAGGGTGAAACCTGGACGCTGAACTCAAAATCGGCTCTAACGATTTTTGCTATAAATTTAACCGTTTATGCATATCGTTGAGAAAAAAATTACTAACTCGTTGACCACTTGGGGAAAACTCAAGTTTGACCATTTTAATTTCTCAATGTAATAAATAAATGAATTTAAATTTGGCTAGAGAACCGGTTTTGAAAAGACAATCGCCTTCGGGAATTTCAGAATGTAAGGCATTATTGATTCAAGAGTTTAACAGATGAATATTCTAATGCTAGATCTAAAGGTCTATCATTGGAATATTATAAAGTGTAGTAGATCTATTCTTTTGCTTAACCAAATTTCTTTCTCGGGGGGGGGGGGGGGGGGAATGGGTCGGATTTAAAAATGTTAGGGTTAGGTAACTAATTGCTCAATAAGTTGTTTAAAGGAAGTATTGTCTTTTTAAAATGTCTTTCTTGTTTTTAAAAGTCATTCTGTCTGGTACAAATCTTGGACACATTTTTCCTCCCACTTTCCATTCTCGGATCAAGTTGAAATTTGACACAGTTATTCATTGTCGATGACAATAAATGAATCAATCAATTAGTTAATCAATTTGTGATCATTAACGTATTTTATTTTATATAGAAAAATGGATTTATACCATGCAGTATTTAGAGATACGGCAGTGGTATTTTTCGGTTCTTCCCCTTAGATTTAAAAAATATTTTTTTTTTTAAAAAGTAGATTTATTTTATTCAATTGAGTTAATTGACAAGTTTAGTAAGAAGCTACCACTTAGCCCGGAGAAACAATCCAAGAAACGCTGTCTGCCTTTTCAAGTCCAAAAAAAACAAAAAAAAACATGCGCAATAATTTCGCATTTTTTTATTGTATGCAGTGGCGTAGATAGGGTTGGAGGAGGGGGGTCCAAATTTGAAAATCCCCCCGGGCACCCACTTAAGAGGGTGGGGCCGAATGAGTCTCCGAAATTTGTTTTTACGTTAAATATTACGCCATTATCTTATGTCGTGATGTCGAATGTAAAAATGGAGGGAGCCCCTAAAAAGGTCAAGCTCCCCGGGCCCCCAAATTCTAGCTACGCCACTGATTGTATGTAAGGAAATCGAAATCTAATTATTTTGTTACAAGTCGCGTCATGAAAAAAAGGATCTTTGGAACCTGGCACGTTTCTTTTTCTCTGTTACAAAATATCTAAATGCTAAACTTTATATTTAGTGGATGACATTCTAAAGATCAGAACGACCGAACAGAGTGACGCCTTTTCATAATTGCTTGAAGTGGTGAACATCTCCATCATGTTTAAAACTCTAAGAAGGTTGTATTTTAATGTTAAAAACAGCGTTCATGTATTTTTGCTTGTTAACAGTGCATCATCAAAACTGACCCCCTTCCGAAAAAGGATAAACCCTATAGTTTAGTATGAAATACATATCCCAGTGTAGCCACGTAGCCGACATAATTGATTGTCAAGAAGGAGTAGTTTATTATAGATTTTGGCGTTTCTTTTTTTTAAAATAAATATATAATGTTAAATAAATATTTTGTTGAAATTCGAATAATTATGCAAGAACTTTTTTACCAAACCTGTACAATATAGGTCATCATGGTGTAGCCTAATTTCAAATGTTTTGTGTTACAATACACAGGATGTAAGTCTTTTAAAAAAAACTTACATAGGTCAAGCGATTTCAATATCTTGCTTAATGCACCGTTGATAATTTTATATTAAAATATCTTATAGGCTGTTCTCATTTTTGTATCGCTTTAGGTAGCAACATATACTTTATGTTCTTTATTCCCTTTTATCATACGATTCTCTGACATCGACCAAACTTCAGTCTCAGAGAACACTCTGACTGTCAAGTGAAAACTGAGTTTTAAATGAAGAGAACAAAAAACACACCATTAACATTTGACAGTCCATGTGTGTGAAAACGAGGCTTATATTCATTCCATCTCAACTTTCTTGTCATCGCCTTCGTCGTTGTTAGCGCAATTCAGCTGTCCTCTGGCCTCGAAGGGTGTTGTGTGACGGACATGTTATCTATCGTAATGGCCACCCCTCGGGTCACAGCTGATATTTCATTAAGGCATAAGTGTGTTTGTGTTGTGTGTGTTTGTGGGGGGGGGAGGGGAGAACTGTTGAACAGACAAAATGAACTAAAACACAAGATAGGATTTTATCCCTTTCCATCCAGCACCATAAGCTCAATCAACGTGTTCTTATAATAGACTTGTAAGCTGAAACCACGTGTAAATATATCTCTTGAATATCATTTCTTATTTCTGGTACGTTCATTTCTGTACTCCTAACAATGACCGGAAACCCATTGGAAACAGCTGGACAAATCGGTTAGGAGACTTGTTTCTTTATTGTTTCGTTGTCCATCTTTTGATCTTCTTAAAAAATGTGTTTCTTCATGACAGATCTATACACGCACATAGATCAAGTGAAAGTTCTCCCCCACCCATCCTTTATGACGTTTATGACGTCATACGAACGCTGCTGGACGCGTCTTCGGATCCATCTTTTGTTTCACTTGACGCAGATGTCTGCAATCTAAACGTTTCAGGAAACAAAATAAATCACAAACCATTGGACTCAGATTTGGAAGGCTTCAAAATAGAATGCTTTGCTAACTGAGACTACAAGTCGGGTATGTTGCACATTTACGACTATTAGAAATTGGTTCAATATTTGATTTCAGAAAGTAGTTAAATATTTGATTTATGTTGTTGTTTTTTTGTACTTAATAGATTTCTCGATAGAATATTTTAATTAGTTCGAAAAAATTCTCAGATTATTTACTGTGGATGCTTTAATCGATTTGGACTGTGCCGATTCTGGGATAAGGCTTCTCAAAGCAGCCGATGTATCCAAAGGAACAGCAGATACAATTTGCGATCAGTAGCTTCGCATATTATGAAACGATGTATCACTGTGCGCTGCAAGATTCCTGATTTTTTTTTTTTTTTGGTGGGGGTTGACTCCCGAAACCTTACCCATGTTTTTGTACAAACGCAAGGCAGCGGAAGGTTTGGGTTCATAGTATTCCTTCTCTTAGGTAGCCAGCCAAGAATAACGTGAAGGCCAGGGATTGGACTTGGGGCGCGGTGATTGAGTGGTTAAGAGCTTGGCATCCAAACCTGGGGTCCTGGGTTCAAATCTCGGTGAAGACTAAGATTTTGAATTTCGGAATTTTCAGGGCACCCCTGAGTCCAACCAGCTCTAATGGGTACCTGACTTAAGTTGGGGAAAGTAATGGTGGTTGGTCGCTGTGCTGGCCACATGACACCCTGCTCATTAACCGTTGGTCAAAGAAACAGGTGACCGTAACATCATCTGCCCTATAGATCGCAAGGTCTGAAAGGGGAGACTTTTTAGGGGTTGGACTGGTTGTCATAGGCTATATGAGACGCATGCCATTAGTATCATAGTATAGGACTAAGAAGATGGGACACTTGAAACCATTGCAAGTTCCGGCGATGAAATCCACAAATTAATAGAGCTTTAGCGCACTGAGCATGCGCATTAATAACACGATATACGAAAGTAATTTTTAAACAAACAATTTTTTTTAACTAAAAAAAAGAAGTTTTAATTCTATGTATGGGATTGGGTTTCTATTATTGACAGCCATTTTTTTTAATCTACTGGTGATGTTTTAAACCTCCATTTACCTGTTTCCCAAAAACATAGGTATTAATTGCATACATTGTTCCGTCATTTTATTTTCTGATACCATTTATTAGATTCATGTAACAAAATATCATAGGATGATCATGATCGCAATGCAATAAGTGGCAGGTGTAGAGCGTGAAGGAATTGAATTAATGGCTTTGTGGAGAGATCACGTCTCTAATTAACAAGGACGACTAGATTATCCAATGGATACACCAAGGAAACCAATAACTTTGCAGAATTTAAGTCTCTTATTAACATGCACGACCAGATGGATACGCGTAAGACGTAATTATCTTCTGTTTGAAAGGAACGTCTGTAATTTATAAGATAAGATAGGTTTATGTCGTAATAATCTTTTTATCTAATTTTTAAGATGAGATCTAACAGTAAAGAGATGTGGTCGTGTCGCAGATTTCAATCCGTTAAAAAATCTTACATTTTTGAAATTCTAAATACCGAGAGTCCATTATACATTAGAACGGATATGGGAGATCTTGGTTCTTGAAAAACGACAATGAAAGGTCATCATGCTGACCTTAGTTAACAGATTGTCACTTAATGAGATGGACACTAGATCTTTGTACATCATTGGCCTCTACTTCTAGATAACAGCTGACCACACAGTGGTCATTAGGTGCCTTCTTTGTCATTAGCCTGTACTTCTAGATAAAAGCTGACCACACAAAGAGGTGGTCACTAGATCCCCTCTATGTCATGAGCCTCTACTGCTACATAAAAGCTTACGACACAATGAGGTGGTCACTTGATCCCATCTACGTCATTGGCCTCTACTTCTAGATAAAAGCTGACCACACAAAGAGGTGGTCATTGATCCCCTCTACGTCATTGGCCTCTACATCCTAAAGGAAACATAGAAGTTCATATTTAACGTAATAGACCTACGGAATACTAAACGACCACGAGATGCTTTGCAAAGAAGTTGACCTTGGCCTTTTACTCAATCCATATTTTTGATTGCTCATCGTAAATGTTTTTTTTTACTTGAATGTTGTTCTGTGTAGGCGTCCATAACAATATGACAAAGACAAAAATGCAAAAAAAAATTAAAAACAACATTTTCATTTGAGCTTTTACTTTTATTTACAAGCCAACGTCATTTTGAAATGCGCTGAAGGTAATTTATCTCTTATCGCGGTATTTAGTTTCAACCTATCTAAAAAAAAAACAAACTATCATGTTGTCAAAGTTATTGTTTCTCTAACTTTCTCCCGACATTTGAGTCGTCACGAACAATTTAGAAATCATTAATTGTCTAGCAAAATTGCAAGAGTTAAATCTAAAACATTTTTAGACTTTTGTTGGCTGAACGGAACTTGAGATAGTAACTCTATTTTATATTGTTTTTAAACATAATAAATAATAATATATGATATATATATAATAAGGCTTGCCGAAGATTAATGAGGACTGCAGTATTTCCGTGGTTCTCTCTCTCTCTCTCTCTCTCTCTCTCTTAAATATATATATATATATATATATATATATATATATATATATATATATACTGCTATTGTTTCTATAAATGAGTAAGTCAGTCAAAGTCAAGGCGGTTGGTCGTTGGGCTGACCACGTAACACCCTGCTCGTTAACAGATGGCCAAAGAGCCAATGACAATCACATCATCTGCCTCATAGATTGCAAGGTCTGAAAGGGGAGACTTTACGTATGACAAAAGAGCAAAGGTAAAATTGACTTTCATGGGCTCCACATCTCTAACAGCTTAGAACTTTAAGTCTGAATACGGTCCTTCCAAAAAGACATCTCGGAAAGACGTATAGGCGGACTCTTGCAAGATGTTTGAATGGGTACCATCTTAGGCCGTCTAATAGTTTATTCCAGCAATCCCTGTAATTTTTTTCAGATTGTTCTATTTCCCTTGTTAGGAATTAAAAAAAAAGAAAGCTCAAGTTACAAGGTCTGGGATCTGAATTAAGCTAGCTGTCTTGGCATACATTTGCATTTAGATGTGTATTTGCAGATATCTGCTATTTCAAAATTTAGCTGTATTTAATTCATTCTATTCCAAATCTAATTTTTATTTACACACATCTTCAATAAACTGGCATTGTTAGGAGTGTGTGACTGTGTTTGCAATAATATGATATATATATATATATATATATATATATATATATATATATATATATTTATATATATATAAGGCTTAGTTTGATATCAGGGTACCTTTCTTCTTTATATACGACACCATGCATCCGCCTTCATCATTTTGCTTGTCAGTAAAAGCAGTTCCGACTTGTTTAAGCCGTTAGGCCCTGGACTTTTTGTCTATTCATAGGTCTTTGCATGTATAGGTATTTTGTATGTTTGTGGCATATGTATATTGTTAGAGGGATACATGTGAAATATGAAGGAGATATTTGGCTATTTCAAGATGGATGCGTGTACAGTAAATGTAAACATTAACTCTTGGCTTCTTTGAATCAAGCGAATGTAACTGCATATGGGTGGGCGGAGTTTGGGTGAGCCATGTGGCCTCGTATCTTCTGGATAGTGAGTGCAGGACAAGTTAACACTAGCAAGCGGAAATATTTATATTAGCATTTTAAAATGTCCCTGTATTTACAATATTACCACATTGCGATCCGTTTCGAGATCTGCTGGGAGCTCGCCTTGATTTCACCTTATTTTTTTGTATCCGAAATAAAATTTATGTAAGTATATCATCATATGCATTGTAGGGCTTCTATTGCTTTTTTCCTATTTTTAAATCATCTTTAACTTTAAGCCAGAAAACTAGAATTATTTTCAGACGTTTGATTTATTTATAACTTTGTTTCTTGCCCTCCAATGATCCTATTGAAATGAGAAATACTTTTGTGATACTACCAGAAAGGGGGGGGGGGGGCTTTTAAGTTTAACAGCTGTTTGGGATTTCAAATAAGAAGACCACTCAAGGCCCCGCTCCTGAGAGAGCTTTGTGCTATGGACTTTCTTTTGTTATCTTTTGTAACTACCATACTTTCTAATGTACCGTACACACACGATATAGCCTGAACTACAGTGTGGTGGATGGGTTTGAAAACAGTTCTCCCTTGGGATTATTTTTTTCAATATTTTGTTTTTCCGGTATCTATACAAATGGCTATGAAATCTCTTTTGGGTTAAAGTTAAGGTTAAATTTAGGGTTAGACAACGCCTATGGCAATCGCCTCAGTTTCCGGATAATACTAAAGCTATTTTGTTGGTTATGTGTGCTTTGAGCTGTCGTCACGATGGCCCAGGGTTCGAACCCATGCATCATTGGACGTAGCGATTCAAATAGAGAGAGAGAGAGAGAAATCAAGGAGATAAAAATTGACAGTTGATTGTGATGGCTGCCTGATCGTCTGGATTTTCGCGCTGGACTGTTGTTATCTTATCTTATAAATTACTGACGTTGTTATCTTATCTTATAAATTACTGACGTTGTTATCTTATCTTATAAATTACTGTCGTCTGTCGTTCCTTCAAAAGAGAAGATAATTACCTCCTACCCTTATCCATGTGTCAATATGGTCGTGCTTATTAGAGACTTAAACTCTGCTAATTCATCAATTTTCCTGGCTGATTCAGGTAACCCATTTCATGCTTTATCGGCATTACGGAGGAGGAATTTGTCCCAGCATATGGAATAAGAATTGTGCCTTTATCTTGGTTTCTTTCAGAGTATTTTATTAGTTGTTTTTTTTTGTTTGTAAATTATGGTTCAGTGTTTTATGTAATAAAGCTACTTTACTTTTTAGTCCCTGTCCTGAAATGTCAATAAATTTAGTGATTTTACTAAGGGTGTTACTCTAAACAGATGTGATTATTCGTTTGTCCTAAATCTCACTACTCTGTCATAAATCTCACGGCTCTGTAAAAGAACAAAAGTAAAGAAGAAATGTAAAGAAGAAAAGTACAGTAGAAAAGTACAGTAGAAAAGTAAAGAAGAAAAGTACAGTAGAAAAGTAATGAAAAAAAGTACAATAGAAAAGTAATGAAGAAAAGTACAGTAGAAAAGTAATGAAGAAAAGTACAGTAGAAAAGTAATGAAGAAAAGTACAGTAGAAAAGTAAAGAAGAAAAGTACATTAGAAAAGTAAAGAAGAAATGTAAAGAAGAAAAGTACAGTAGAAAAGTAAAGAAGAAAAGTACCGTAGAAAAGTAATGAAGAAAAGTACAGTAGAAAAGTACAGAAGAAAAGTACATTAGAAAAGTAAAGAAGAAAAGTACATTAGAAAAGTAAAGAAGAAATGTAAAGAAGAAAAGTACAGTAGAAAAGTACAGAAGAAAAGTAAAGAAGAAAAGTACCGTAGAAAAGTAATGAAGGAAAAGAAAAAAATGAACGACAACGTTGTTAAAGATAAAAAAAGGAAAGTGTAAAAAGCAATAAAACGTTTAAAAAAAGAGGATTACAGAGATTGACGGGTTACACATTCTAAACATGAAAGATAAACAATTTCTGCAGACGTAAAAATTGGCATAGATCTTCTATAGTTTAAACTCAAAATGGATTTTTTTTAAAATTTAAACGTAAGTTGTTCCAAATTTAAGATACGAAAACAAATTGATATGACATTGTTTTCGAATATTTGTAAGAAATGTATTCCTGTACTTTAGAGAGTCCATAATCTTTTTTTTATTACTGACGCAACTTGATTTTTAATTACCAAGAATAAGGACTGGTTATCTCCCTCTCTCTCTCTCTCTCTCTCTCTTTCTCTCTCTTTCTCTCTCTCTTTCTCTCTCTCTCTCTCTCTCTGTGCCATCTCTTTTCATAACGTGACATTGTACAATGTCGTTACGTTTGATGTCAACAGAATAAAAAAGCCATTGCGTCAGAAATCCCACTGACGGTTCAACAAAAGATGTCAAAAATAAGGCGACACTAAGAATAACTTAGTAAAGTCGAGGCGGCACCAAATGTCACACACTTGCAGGCGACACTGTTATTGGAATCCCGTCCAAATGATCCCAGTTCTCTTCATCCTCATTGTTTCTTGCTTCGCACTACTTCACTAGACGAGTTAGTGCACTTGACTGTATGGTTGAAATTCTTTGGACTAGAAGGCTGGATGATGAAAGAAAACAGCCGAATAGATGATAATGTAGATGGAGCTAAGTTGAAGCAGCTCTTGAAATCATTTGGCTTTTATATTACACTTAAAGTGCAATATTTTAAAAAAATTGTTTTCGAGTTATTCACTAATAATCAAGATCTGGGTTTTATTTAGAGTCATATTGACCTCAGATGCGAACCGACAGATCATCACTGCACAATAAAGAAAGACAAGTAGTCTAGCTTACAGACTTATAAAATGTGGATCGAAAATCCTTTAAAAAAAAAACACAACATTTGAATGTGAAATCTACTAAATAAGTTAGCTAGTGAATAGAAAAAAATATATTTATGTAATGAGTCCTTAATAGTTTTTCTGTAGTAAAATTAGATGCAAATTTTTGTAACTCGACCCAAAATTTATAAATGGAAAAGTCTTTATCAGGACAAAGGAGTTTGTGACTTAGTATAATAACGAAACTCCTCGATTTCTATTATTAGAAAAGGATTTACTTTAAAAAAAAAACGTCTTACATATTTAAATTATAAATTAAGCGGCTCACTTTAAGGAAACAAAAAAAAGACATTACACCAAAACTTAGCAAGCTATCGCACATCGTGAACTCGGACTTTCAATAGCTTTTCCATTGTTTTGAAAGTTAAACGGAACAGACGGACCATAAAACTATCTGAAATTTTTTTTTAATACCCCCCCCCCCCAAAAAAAAAAGACTACATCATACATACAATAATCAATACAATAACTGAAAGCAACATTAAAAATACTAATATTTAATAATGTAGATCTAGTATAAATAGTAGAAAGCATATTACAAGTCAATATAGTGATGCTCCATCAGGGCGCTGTACCTAAAAACTGTAAGCAAAACTATTTTTATAAAGATGTCCAATCCAGGGCGCTGTAACTAAATAAATTTTGTTTGACCTAGATGTATATGTAAATGACAAAACATACAACATGTTGCGCAAAGACAAATTATGCTGAAAGGACGTTGGTTTGTTCTAGTGTTTGGACACCAGTCGATGCCTATTAGAGCCCTTGTAAAAAGGAAAACAGCAAAGATCGTCTCTTTGTAAAATCTTCTGAAACTCCTTAATTATCGAAATAATTATTTAATCACATCCGCTTTTGATGATCACAGTTTCTTTAACCGTTTCCCTGCTCCTCCCTGCCGTGGCGAAGCTATATGTCTAGCCCAATAAGGTAGCCTTTAATATTTGTACAATGTTTAGCCACTAACTGTGGAATTTTGCAGTAGTTAATTTAACGTGAACCCAAACGCGTACCCATTGAAGTACGCCACTGAGTTTGTCACAAACACAATCTCTCTTTCTATTTCTTTTTATTTTTGTATTATAAGTTTTGAGGTGACAAGATTAGAGAAAAGCACAGCTGCTAACCCAATCAGTCTCGCATTGAAAATCTAGCCAGGACAACATTACACAATGCTCGGACGCTTACCCAAAATTAAGCTTGCGTCATTACCTCTAAACCTATAAATATTTATTTTGTAATGATTTTGATTTCTTCAGAGTCAGGTAATCCTATAGGTTTGTTTTTAAATGACGTTACATTTTTTCTTTGTTGGTTGTCAGCAACTCCTTTTATGGTTACAGTAACTGACGCAGCTCTGACGCGAAAACTCTGACGCCAATATGTCCAGATCGATGCATACCACTGCTTCCTGCGGAGTTCTGGTCTGCCTTCTTATGTTTACCAGTGGCGTCAGTGCCAATGAGATCCCTGCAATGGTCAGCAAGGAATCTCTACCGGAACTCTTCGAGAAGTCCCTGAGGGCAGTGGAAAAAGCCATCAACTTTTTCGGCGAAGACTATTCAGCGCTGAATGTAGATGGCTTGTTTGGCATCCGGATATGTCAAGGTAGTGTATTGTACACATATTTTGATTACGTAATATCTACACGTTTTCTTGTCAACCCTGTTTTGTAGTTATTAATACTCAATGTATGAGTTACTCGACAATAACTTCTCAACAATCCTCAAAATTTGGCATAGTCCTAGCCAGTAGAATCTTATGTTTTATGGAGGTGGTGTCACTATATAAAGTAGCGAACGACACAATATGAAGTAGCAAATCACAAAATATGAAGTAGTAAATGATAAAATATAAACTAGCAGACGACACAATAAATCAAGTAGCAGACGACACAATAAATCAAGTAACAGACGACACAATAAATCAAGTAACAGATGACACAATAAATCAAGTAACAGACGACACAATAAATCAAGTAACAGACGACACAATAAATCAAGTAGCAGACGACACAATAAATCAAGTAGCAGACGACACAATAAATCAAGTAGCAGACGACACAATAAATCAAGTAGACTACACAGCATTATTAAACACGCTTTGCTAAATGCTGTATTTCCCACAGTTTTATTTTTTATTTTTTATTTTTTTTAAACAGAAGAGTTCATGGAGTAAGTGCGTTTCAGTTAAAAATAGCTCACTCATCTTATGATCACTTTGTAGTGTCGCTGATTCTTTCACGATTTTACACTTTTTTATTTTCACCTATTAGCCTATGTGAATCTGCAAAGTCTGAGTCGGTTCAATCCTGAAGTATTACTCATCATCTACTTCGTCTCCTCACTTTCTTATGTCTGTTTGTGTACTCTGTAAGATTCTCTTTAGCAAGACGATGGATCACGTGACCTTATCAATTCAAGCAAATCGTATGTGTGTATGTTGGGGTAAGAGGGTGCTAAGTAAGACGATCGATTTTTATTGGAGACTCTTTGGCCGATAAAAAAGATTAGCATGTCATAAAATGAGCTTAGCAGACGATAAAAAAATCAAGTTTTAAATTTTTGTCTGTAATGAACTCAAACTCGTGGTTCAATTTTTGACAAAGCTTTTATTAAGTCACTCTATCTGTCTGGTAAAAAGTGTGTATGGTTTACGCATTATGTCTCCCACAGCCATTCTTGGATTAAACTGAAACTTCGCACAATTATTCATTGACATAGACAAGACAAAAATCAATGAAAAATAAATGTAACCAATTAGACAGTTAAATACTGGTAATTAATAGCAACAAATGAAACTAATCCTTCAGTATTTACCGACATAGCTAAATTTGTTGGGTTTAGTCCCCTTAAATAATTGTTAACGATATTTCTTCCTCACGCATTCTCCGATCAAGTTAATATGTTATTGTACCTAACAAAACAGGAATCAATAAACAGCAAGATTACAAAGAGAGTTTGACTTATCACACAAACTCAGAGGCGGCCCTCATCGGATCCCTATCGGATCCGCTTATTTGCAAAGTCTATTCAAGACGTGATTTTGTTTTGATTTAGGTGGTCACGCGGACCGCATGCAAAGTGGCCATGTTGCCCGCGAACGCAATGTTTGACATGCCTGTTGTACCGGTTATTTTATTTTAATTCTGTATTAAAGTCTGAATAAAACCCTCCACTTGACTACAAAAATTAGTGTCTACCAAGCAATGCTTCTCTCAACCTTTCTATATTTATCTGAGAAATGTGTATTATACAGTACAATATAGACAGCCTAGAGTGACTGCTTATAGTTCGACAGTCACACTTGGCAGGGCACGTATTCTTTATGGGGGACGACCGTATATAAGTAAAGTTTCAGACCATATGGTCTTTGGAGCAGATGATGTTAAGGTCGTCTGTTTCTTTGGCCAACGACCGTATGTAGAAGGCAATCTATTTTGTTGAGATGAAAGGCGGTCAGCGTAAAAGAGGTGCCCCCAGGAAACGCTTTAAATACCATCTTAGGCGCCAACTTCCTTTGACTGACAAGAAAGCACACAGCAGCAGGCGGCTCCTGTACGAGACTGCTTGAGCTTACTTATAAAGGCCACACACTTTGAGACCAAAGGTATTCCACTGCGATCATAGACGTAGACGGCGATAAGAGAACCTAAAGTGACCATTGCCGGACAACAGTTATGTCTGTTCTAATTGTGGCAAAATATGTAGGTCAAAGCTGGGACTGGCAACCACCTGAAACATTGTACTCCTCATTAATCTTCGGACTCAAAGATAAGCCTTATTATTTTTACTCTTTATTAGTAAACTTTAAGGACAAAATACTGGTAGTTTAAGTCTAGTTCCACAACAACAAAATGACATTAAAACTCCTTTTCTTTATTGTCCTGTTTTCTTGTTGCCAAACGTAAGAAGATTTATTGACATGTAAGCTATTGATTTTTTAGTGAAATTAGATTTCATTATCGAGATCAATGGTCATCTGATCTTAGCTCTATTATGTCCATTTTAATGAGAAACATCGCTCAGAGATAATCGATAATCCGTCCTTTTAAGTTTGTTTTTGTGGAGATCTTGATTTTAATTAATACGGAACGATCATCGAAATTCTTCGTACAGTGTTTGCTTAAGCGATTAAAATGAAAAGTCAACCAGGGCTCATTCTGCTTCTATATAGACAAAAATATTCCTATATTTCAAAAACATTTCTCAATGTGATGTAATTTTAGGAACAGAGTCAAATCTATAAATAGCTACTTTCTTTTGTGTGCATCTGGCAGGGCCGGCCTTAGGACACTACAATCTATGCGACTGCAGTAAGACCCGCATTATCAGAGGCCCCACGTCAATTCCATGTGTAAATTATTAAATTAAGCCATTATTACTTAAAAAGGGTACTCGCGATTTTCCAGGAGCTCCTGAAACAAAACAAAACAAAAAAAAACTCTTGGAATTTTCCTGAATCTCCTGAAAACTCATAAAACTCTCCTGAAAAATAGACAAAATTGTCATTTTGGGTATCATTCAAAATGGAAAACACCGAGCCTACGCGCGATAAGAGAAAAAAAAAGGGGGGTGTCAACTTTCATTGAATAAAAGTGTAATACAAAGACAAATTTATTGTCTTATACAAAATCTTAATTTTCACTTATTAATCTTATCCCTGCCCAGACTGGGCCCCGCGCAATCCGTTCCTCATAGGGCCCCGCAATAGTTAAACCCGGCCCTGGTATCTGGTGTACAGAATACGGAAGTATTGATAAACTAAGTTGTTTTTTAAACGTAAAGAATATTTGTATTAGTACTCCTTGCCACTGTAGGCTCCGTAACTTCAGATTATGAATGTCTGCCATTTGTAGCATAAAGTAATTAGTTTAATTAGTTGGCAACAATCTTTCAGAATGGAGTGCTTTTTTTTTCATTTTTTACTTCAGAATTTCATGCAATCATCCTCTTTTCATTGTCTTAAATGTAATTTTTGTTGCGAGAGACACCTAGGGATCTAAGGGCCGGAAGGCTTGACCTCTTTAGGGGCCCCTGCATCCTGACATTCGACATCATGACATGAGATAATGTCGTAATATTTAATGCAAAAAAAAAAATAATTAAAATTCGTATACTCACCTTCAAGTGGGGCCCGGGGAAGATTTTCAAATTTGGACATCCCCCCCCCCCCAGCCTATCCTAGCTACGTTACTGCATATATATAGTTGTTTTTTTGTTTTTTTAAGATTCTCCCCCTTCGAACCCCGGACTACTCTCTGCTTACTGTTTGCCACATTGTAAGGTGAAGATTTTGATTATTCTATCAAAGAAAATCCGCTACAAGATGTGACTGTTTAGGTCGTTCAAAGTTGAGGAAGTGACTGAAATGAATTGAGAATCACTAAGCTATACTGTAAACTTAAAATTCCATCAGCTTTTCTCCAGGCTACCCACCAAAGGACGCCTCAGTCCGGTCACAGCTGCCTCCCGTCGAGTTAGCTTAACACCGCTAGTGTCTATGTGTCTGTCCGGATGAGTAGTTATGAATTACTCCCCTTCCATTTAGTCCGACTGGGATTTACCTCCCTCCTTTTTCTTCCTCCCTAAATTCACTCAATTTCAGAGAGTAATTTGTAGCCGCCTGAGTTGAAGTCTGTACGAGATTTCTCTTAATTCACTCAACAATAATTGAGTGGTTTTGAAAATGTTGGGCTCAATCAGCCAAAAGTCTTGGCGAGTGATTACCCTTTTTATGATGTTTTCTCTTCGTTTCATTAGTTCCTGCCACATCTTTTTTGTTTTACTGTTCTTATTCTTTATTGCAAGAATTGTACAAATAAAACCTCCACCAAGACTAAAGATTATTGATAAATGTTTGGGTTTTTTGTAACTTTTATTTTCATTTATTCATAATTTTGAGGTATATTATTTTTTTTTTTAAATTTAAATCCTTTTCTATTTTAAAAGGGAAATATGGACATTAGGTATAAATAATTTTTTTATCACTAAATTTGAACTTATCTTAGCTTATCTATAGTGGAAGAACTCTACTTCACAAAACTATATCTACCTATATATTTCCCTTATTCGATATCAAACAAAATAATTAATTACCAATAAGTAATTGACTAATTGAGTATTTTTGTTTATTGATTCTTGTTTTGTTAAGTACAATAAATAATTGTTTATAGTTTCAACTTGAGCGGAGAATGAGTGAGGAAAAAATAGTGTTATCATTTAAGGGGACTAAACCCAACAAATTTAGCAATACCTGTGAATACTAAAGTATTAGTTTCCCTTGTTACTATTAAACAAAATAGTGAATTACCAGTAATTAATTGTCTAACGTTACTTTTTATTAGCGGTCTCTGAAAGGGGAAAAGACGCTACTAGTTTTGTGAGGAATGCTTGTCCGTTCGTCCGTCTGTCCCGTTTAGATCTCGTAAACTAGAAAAGATAGTGAAAGTCCAACATCATAATATTTTTTACTATTCAAAGTTCTGATGCAACGGCTAATTTTTTTCTTTTCTGAAATCGAAAAATCTAGTTTTTTAAATCACTTAAGCAAGCTGGATTTTGTTTTCATAAAAATACACCACTTTTACAACTATTCACTATTAATAGTAACAAACGCAGAAGGCTCTTTAGTAGGGGAGATAACCGTTTACCATATTTTTAACACATTTATGTAAATGGTTTTAGATTTTTGTCAAAATATTTTTTTTCTTTTACATTTGTATTGCTAAGTTAAATAGGTTCTGTCATACTTACTACTACATTTACACACAAACAATGTTTACTTTTTTTAAGACAAAAAAATCTATTCAGTATGCATATAAGTTGGACATAATTTAAAACTACATTTAATAAGTAATTTTTTTCATAATTGTCGCATGAACCATGCCGCAATTCACTGACAATACAAAGAACATTTTTTTTAATGGAATATGCGTTACATGAGGATTTGAATAAGACATTGACCCTTTACAAAACAATTCATTATACGACATTAGTTAGGCCAGGTTATCATCAAACATCTAACTCACTTTCACCTATCTCTTGGTCTGCTGGACCGCTTGGGCACCACACAAGATCTGTCAACCTTCTTTCTCCATTCTTTTCTGTCATTTGTCTTTGATAGAATTTCATTCTGATATTCTTTCTGAAAATATTGAAACGAAACCTGCCTTTTCACCTGCCTGGGTGGACCACGTCAGGGGCCGATTTTGAGTTTGTTTCATACAAACTGTCTTTGTAACCTTGTTTTTTTAATTGATTCATGTCTTGTCTATGCCAATGAATAATTGTGAGAAGTTTCAGCTTGATTCGAGAATGGGTGTGGGAGAAATAAGATGTGCACATTTTTTTACCAGACAGAGTGAATTGATAAAAAGTTTTGTAATAAATGTTTTTAAATTACAAACTTCTTGTTTCTTATAACATTCATACGGTCTTTAGGGCTGTGTCTGTTGGTCTCTTCTGTCTTTATTATGTCAACAATAGACCTGGAAAGAATGTCTGCCCGAATACATCTTCTAACAACGAGCGATTAAACATACAACAGAATTACTAGTGAGTATGTGAGAGGAAGATTGTCTTTTGGACATTCTCTGTAGATTTAATCACCGCAAAAGCACGCGGGTTTCCCTCTGGTATTAGCTCTGGAAGGAGAAGGTTGAAGTTGGGTCACTTATTAGTTGACATTGTCTACGTCGCCAACGGGCATACTGTCATGTATGGCCCTCTCCAACCCCCCCCCCCCCCACCCATTGGTTACGATGAGTAATGAGAGTGTGAGTTGCGATCCTAGACGCTACAGCGTTAAAAACGCTAATCGTATAGACCGATGCTGCTATTGTTTCCCCCCCTCCCCCTTGAAATCCAGTACGTAGGATTCAGAAAGCACATTTTAATTTTGGTCAACTCATATACAAACGTAGTGAGGAGAGAAGGAGGCTTACATTTCAGGAGTTCTCCTGGTCAGCCCATCGCCTGTTGACCGTTGCTCCGGAACGGCCAGCGAGGCTCCGGACATAAAACGGCGTGCAAAACGTGTACGGGGTCACTGTTTTTGTTAGGCATCTCTAGCCACTGCATGTCGCTAAATGAGATTGTTAATTCCGGATCCGTTTGAATTCCATTTATTGTGTTTTCATGTTTGGCTGCAGGTCTTTAGTCTACAATAAAAAAAAGATTTAAACCGGCCTACGAGTTTTTGTATGTCATTTATTTCTTTGCCAAACTCACCATAACAATTGAAATGCAAGGCCAGATGTGAGGCTGTCGTTTTACTCATCACTCTGACATGTTGATGTGGGTGTTTCCTTAACTCATGACACAATTTCGTTCTTATGGTTACTCAATCTTTTGTGAGGGTGTCACTCGAAGGGTTAACTAGGTAACAATGAACACTAACCATTTAATGTTACGCCACTTCTAGCTTCTAAAAAATAAATGACATTGTGCACCTCTACTTAACGTTGAGGTATCTCGTATCTTGAAATAGAAACAACAGCTTGGTTTGTGTCCTGACGTCTATATCAACTAGTTATAGTTTTATCTTCTTGTTTCTCTCATTTCCTTTGTTTATATATTGGCCTCCTTCAGTAGTAGAGCGACTATGGTTCATCTCAGAGCAAGTGAGATGAAAGCCTGGGCATTGTTTAGGGTCGGAACGATGTTGCCCACACAGTAGTTCCACCCCTCTCCGCGCAACTGATGTGACCAAAGGAACGGAATATCCAATACAGTTTGGGATCAGTAGCGCCGCAGGCTCTGCCAGGCTGTAGTACGGTGTGCCACAGTCTGCCTAAGGGTCACCAGCTCCTGATTTTTCCTCAGGGTTGTCTCCTGAAGCCTTTCCCGTGTTTGGGTATAGCCGCAAGGCAGCGGAGCTTTGGTTTCCGCAAGGTAGTTAACGCCGGAAGTGGTAATGGTCTGAAGCCCATCAGTACCTATAAAATGCTTCCAATGGCATGCGTTCCTTTGTTTAGTTACATAATAATTAGACTGTTAATGATAGCAGTACCTATAAAATGCTTCCAATGGCATGCGTTCCTTTTGTTTAGTTACATAATAATTAGACTGTTAATGATAACAGTAATGATAACATTTGTTTCTATTACAATTTACACGGCATACATACGCTCTTTTGATGAATCATTTAAATACGTTATATTTATTGTAAGAAAAGGATGGAGGGGTGAATGTTTAAACTCTCTGCTATTAAAGAATTCGATTTCTGGGATTGTTCATTCAGGATTACTTGCCGTCCCACTGTTTCACAATCTTAAAACAAGACAAGTGATATAAAGAAAGCTTTGTTTTTGTGCTGGATATACCACACCCTCGTTAATCGATGTCGACTGAAACGGACAAGCTAGACAGTATCCTTCTCTACTAACCACAGTCTCAACAACCTTTTGTTACATATACATATCTTTACTTACAAAATATGCTCTTTGCGATCGACTACTTTTTTTACGGTCTCTGCAATGCAATGTCAATATACAAAAACTATTTTCACAACAAAATACTAACATCTCATTCCATTACCTAAACGTCCGCATGGAATTCAAAACCTTCTCTATACAGACAGTGAAACCCTCAAAGGTTAATAAAGCCTCTAGCTACGCTAAGCTTTTATATTCGGAATCAGCAACGGAAATAAATACACTCTGTATATTTTGTGTAGATAAAAGTTATCTCCCTTTCTGTGGAAAAAAATTCTAGTTATTTTTTGTTTCATGTCGGTCTAATGTTGTTTTTGTTTCTTGTGATCTTGTGATGATTTCTAAACGGATTCAATTACCCTAAAAAATATTAACTCAGGAGTCTGGCTGTAATTTGATAGGATGTAAGGACGGCTACTGAAGGAATGGGTGATGACTCGAATCGTTATGTCATTGTATTTTTTTTTTCATAATAATTTCTTTTTTTTTTCGAATGTTGTAGCTCCATACTTGGATGTTGTCACACGCTCCAATCATTTTATTTTGCACACCCTGTCATTCTTGTACTCACACTCAAACACATACACAGGCTAACCATTGAAAGCCACGTAGATTGTGAACACAGGTGTCGAGAATGTATTTGGGCGACTGAAACATTTACACAGTGTCCTATCTACAGCCAGCGGATCGTATCACTACAGTCCAGTCAGTGGCGTAGCATCCATGGCGCGAAGGAGATCATTACACTTGAGCCCATGAATCTTGGCCAGATGGGGGTTGGGCCCCACATTAGAACTTAGGAAGAACATTTGTTCGTTCATTAGAAACACTTTTAAGACGTTTAACTCTATTAAGAAATTGTAAAAACATTTACTTTTAGGACATTATTACTTTTATGCAGTCCTAACTGAATCAAACGTTATGACATAATTACTTATTTTTAAAAAAGGTACGATCTTTATATAGGAATGTCTTGACATTAAGATTACTCTTTGGTCTCATTCTAAATTTGTCTTATTAGCTGGAGGGGGGCCCAACAAGATGTTCTTGAACCCAGTCCCACGTTACCTTGCTACGCTACTGGCTCACTACTAGTGTGATACCGATATTTACTTGTGTAGCAGGCTCGAGCCTGTCTTTATGGTTCCTTAAGCTATGTCTAATTCATTCTCTAATTCTTGAGCTATCACCCAAGGCTGCTTTCACATTTGATAAATTATTATGCTCCAATCAAGTGTTATAACACAGTTGCGAGTCCGCACAGCTTTTCAGACGCTCTTGAAAGAACTGGATATCGCTTTAGTAAACCGTTTAAAGGCTTAATTACAGGGACAATGGTCGTCGAGTCTTCTACTCAAAGAGTCTCTATTCTGCCTTCCCTTAAATCCTGCCTGGCTGCGATAGTTTACAATCAAAGCAAAAGGTCCTGCCTGCTAACCCTTGTCTGAATAGATCCGACGTGAACATTACCTATATGATTTTATAGTTTTAGACCTTAAACAAAGAGACAGCAACATTACGTGTTCTTTTCACGCTCATACCGAGGATGGACGAACAAAGATAGACTTGAGTAATAAATAGAACTGCCTAAAACTGATCATGTTTGAAGAAGCACACATAACTGAAATTGGGTTACATGCCAGAATTTCGTACAACAAAGTAGCGATGACAAAATGGTGTCTTTAAAATAGCGCCGAGGAAAAAAAAAGCGCGGACTGAATCTCATATCAAATATGCCTTGATCTAAAGATCATATTTATCTGGAGGCAACAGAGGTTTGATTTCTGAGTTTTCCTTCTACCTCGGCGCGAGACAGCGGTTAGATTGGTCATGAGGCCATAAGGTGAAAATCTGCAAAATCACAAAACTCAGATTTGACACTGTTTCAGAAGAGAAAATAAAAATAGATTCTAGAACCAACATTTTAGACACATGCAGATCTAGGTATTATAACAGACTAGAGACTTAATCATTTATTACAAAATAAAATGCTGCACATATTTGAATGACTGGTTGTTGAGCTTCTCGCTATTGACACACAAGTCGTGGGTTCGATCCTTATACTAAACAATTTTTGTCAAGGGCAAGTAAAATATATATTGTTATGACTCTACATTGCGCTCTGTCATTAGGCGCGACGCTGTGCACCATGAGACCCATGACAGAGACACACTAAGAGGAAGTCGAAGATGGCCGATAATTAGATCTAGGATGTAAACAAGAAAGAAGTGCAACTATTATTGTTTCCTCTAGTGGTACATTTGTCATCGCATTACTCTTGCTCTATGATGAAACTGTAGTTCTAATATGTCTCTTCCGTGGAGGTTCTTCGGGCTCGCTGCTGGCTGAGTTACAGCAAGATGTTCAGTGTTTCCTTGGAGGTTCAGAGCGTGTCGATTTAAAATGTTCCGACCGCTGATTCTAGCGGTGGTTGATTTTGAAACCAATACGATGCCAATCCCACGTATTCTCATCGTATGACCTCAAAACCATCCATTCGAAGTTTGTTTGTTTGTTTTTTGTTATCGGTTTGAAAGTCTAACCTACAAGATTACATAAGAGAGTTTGTGTTTGCTGTCAAGACCTTTCTTATTTTAAAATCCTGCACAACCTATTGTCGATATTTTAAAAAAAATAAAGTCATTTGACATTAATATGTTTTAAGTTGAAAATACAGAACAATTTGATATCGATAAATAAACTATAGTGACCTATTGTCAAAGAATATAAGTATAATATTAGTCAATCATGCGATTTCAAACAATCATTTGACATAATTTTTTTTTATAAAACAATATCCGAAACAACTTTATAGTTAATAAAATATGTTACTATAGAGATTTCCATTTAGTATTTATATGCTATTTACATTAAAAAACCGGAACAACATATGATTGATCGTGTGTTTTTGCAACGTTTAAGCATGGAAATTAAATGTAATGTAAGTTAGAAGAGCAAACAAATATTGGTTGGTATTGATTTATTTTCACAAAAACATCCGGAACAATCTTACAATATATACTTAAAACTTTTGAGATGTTTCGGAATGAACACTAAAGGTTAAATCAGCTTTCCAATAGCTTTTAGAGTTGTTGTTTTTTGTTATCTAAACATGACAGACAGACCGACCTGCAAACAAAACGCACAAAAATAAGCGTCTTTTATTCTGATTCTGAAAATAAATAAAATCTATTATTTTAAAATTTTGAGGGAACTGATTGATACTATGTTTTGCCGCTACTTGTTATGCTATTTCACGAAAGTCTCTGCACAAAAAGTCTATTTTAAAAAATGTGCATGATATTTACATACAAAGTGCATTCTTATCCTTTATAAACAAACATAAATGTTTTCTTTTAATTTTAGCAGCTAGTTGGCAGGAAAAACACATTTAACTAATATTTATATTTGTTGTGAACATTTCTTGTACATTTTATAAATATATTCGACTTAGTGATACTGAAAATACACAAAATATTGTCTTCATGTTGCATATTGTATCATTACCTCCGTTACATTTATTCACATTTATGTAATTGTTTTAGAATTGGTGTATTTTTATGAAAAAATCGCTTGCATAATTAATTTTATAAATTAAACGATTTGCTTTAAGAAAACCAAAAGTAGCCGTTGCACTTAAACTTTTCAAGCTGTATCGCATGGTGAAAAAATATTTTTCCTTTTTCTTTTAGATTTCGACAGACGGACATTTTGTACAAACCTAATAGCGACTTTTCTCCTTACGGGGGCGCTAAAAACCAGTAATTTATTGACTAACGGGTAAATGTTTTCATTGATTCTTGTATTGCCTGTGCCAGTGATGCTCAACCTTATTCGGCCGGAGGGCCATTTTAATTTCCGACACTCGTGTCGCGTGCCACATTAACAAAAAGTTATTTTTAAAAAAAGGAAATAGAGAATGAACCATTTTTAATAGAAACCTGTGAATCTAGTACTTACATTAATTCATGAGTTTCCTAACTGTTATATGTTGTTTCAAAAGAGCTACTCTTTCTTTAAAAAACCAAATTTTTTTGTCTTATTATCAGTACAAATTCATTAATGGAAAGATTTTTTTTCAAACTTTTTTTTTGTGGAGAGAGATTTTTACACTTTGTGCAGACGTTTCGGCGGGCCGGATATAATCATCTCGCGGGCCGGATGTGGCCCCCGGTTCGTATTTTGGGCATCACTGGTCGATGCCAGTGAATAATTGTGCAAAGTTTCAACTTGATCTGAGAATGGGTGTGGAAAAATTAACATGTTAAAAAAAATACCATGCAGACAGATTGAGTTGATATAAGCTTTGTAATCGAAGTCAAGCTCAATTTTTCACTATTTAGTAGACGTTCAGTTTAGCCTCATTGGTATTGTTTAGTTGGTTGTGAAAATCAGCAACAGACGGACAGACAGACAGAAAGCCGAAAGATGGAATTGTAAAAAAAAAAAATGAAAGCTACTTTACACAGGCGTACACGCAAGCGATGCGACGAGGGGGGGGAGGAGCAATGTGACATTTCCTGAACCAAAACTGACTGGCTGTCATGCAACGAAGATGGATGACGCTGGTGAGCAACTGTCGACAGGCAATTAAGAACTCACCTCTCAACACCTCTGACAACAAACAGGTGGATAGATAGGTGTGCCTCGTCTTGACACGTGACACCTATGGCGTGGTGACGGCGATTAGTTCCAAAACGTCACTGTCCTTGTCCCAGTTTGGACATAAAGATCGATAGAATTAAAAAGGAAATTGATTACATAGCATCACAACTGGATAATCACCGTCACCTATCCCTTTGTCTGTGGAGTGGTTGGTGCATCACACGTGATCTGTCGACCTTTTTTCTCTATTCCTCTCTGTCTTTTGCCTTGAACAGTGTCACAGAATATGGTCTAGTTTCTGTTACTGTTAGTGACGACGGGAGGTCACTCGTGTAGTAAAAATAAAAGAGGAAGTGGCCTGAAGTAGAAGAGGTGTTATGAACACTTCCGGGTCGAATGATGGCCATAGATTTATATATATATATTACATCTAGACTTGACATGGAGATCTTTTAAAACTACAAAAAAAGTTAAAGTTGAAACAAGACGTTCTTTTGTAAACTAGTGATAAGAAGTAAAGGTTTTTTGTTTTTTTTAACCCTAACCTATGTAACATATAATTAAATGTTTAGATCTAGATCTAGGAATTGAATATCAAAAATAAGAGTAGCCTACTCTCGTCTCATAATTACTATTTTGCAATTTTTAGATACATAATCTAGAAAGATCTAGGTAATCAATCTATTTAAAAGATGATTAAAATCAACAGACGTCAATTATTTCGATCTAGGATTTTTGAAACATCTCAATGGAAACGAACAGGAAATGGCTTTGTGTTATATAGTAGCGTGAATATATAGTTCTTAAGAAAATCCGAGAAATGATTTTGCATTATTTCTAAACTTTGAAAACTAAAGATCATTACTTTTCTAAGATTGATTGGGGGCGACTTCCCTTACAAATTGAATATATATATATATATATATATATATATATATATATATATATATATATATATATATATATTATATATAGGTCTGTGAATCGATTAATCGCGGATAAGAATTTGTTTCCGGTTTCCAGTCTAGATATAATATAAATAGGTCTATGGTGATGGCCTTATTGTTAGAATTGTTGAGTTAATAAATATGTTTTGAGAATAATATAAATCTTATGTGGAAGTAGTTCTAGAATTAGAACAGTGTATATCTATATAGTTAGTCATATTTATGGATTTGTAGTATTAGAAAAGGAAATCTATCATTTTATCAATAAATGTTTTGTGTAGGACTCATCATGTTGTTATTTCTGTCAAATTAGGAATTCTTTAATTTTGTAAGCCTAAGAATAGATCTGCTATTAGTATACTAATATATTGTAACCACCAGTACAGTATAATAAGTCTGGCCTTGTTACAACTAGAATTTCTTTCAATGACAGACCTGTCCATTCTTTGCTGTTGCCTTCCCAACGATTTCACTGTTTGACTCGTTTTCTTTTACCTGGTTCTGTTCACTGAAGGACCAGTTGCATAATTAAAAAAAAAAAATTATAAGAATACACAATGAGATGACTGAAAAATAAACTTGCTACGTGTAATATCAAAGACTTGACAATTTATCCATTCCTGATTCGGCTTCATACTATTCAGGGCATAGAGTATAAACGTTTCGATTTTGCGCCAAACCTTGACGCGATCTTTCCGACTCTTAAACATTAAATTTTCATGATGATTCAATATGCCATTGTCCAGTGGGTACGACATGATGGGCTAGTCGACATTTATAGCATAGGTCAATGTCTCCATGCTACCACCAGACGTAATGCTTGAAGTGAAAGGGCATTATGGGAATGATAGAATGTATGTAAAAAAAAAATGTTGCCCTGAAAAAAAAAGGGGGGGGGGGGCGACAAGACTTTGGGTTTAATGAGTGTTGCGGGACTTTGGAAGGGGGGGGGGGCGACAAGACTTTGGGTTTAATGAGTGTTGCGGGACTTTGGAAGGGGGGGGGGGTGACAAGACTTTGGGTTTAATGAGTGTTGCGGGACTTTGGAAAGGTGGGGGGTGACAAGACTTTGGGTTTAATGAGTGTTGCGGGACTTTTAAATTGAGGCACTACTTATTCTTGTTCTTCATCTAGCCAGCTTTTTACTGAAGAGCTGAAGACACTTGCATTCTTTGTAATTGACAATCTCCGCTGCAGTACAGAGCAATCGTATCTGCAGGTTATAAGGTCTGTATAAGATGAATTAAATGAGAGAACATTCAAGGAAAGTATGCTTGCATCTTTGTACTGGTGAGCACAGTATCTGCAGTGGGCTTATTGTGCTTATATAAACATCTGAAGCTGTCATCGCTCGATTCCAGATGTTTATAAGGCCATTGGCATTGTTCAGCACTTCCTTGAAATTTCAGTGATTATTTATAAAAAATCAGAACGACCCCCCCCCCCCCCCCCCCCAAAGCCTACACATCAATCTATGGCTATGCGCTACAAAATCAAGCGTCTTCCCACGTGGTAGGCTCTGACATTTGATAGTGTGCCTATAATTTTTTGTCCTGTTGTTTTTTTTTTCTTTAATTACTTTTTTTTCGTTGACCGTATTATTATTATTCGCGTGAACGTAAGGGCTAGCGTTACTAACAGATCACGCAACAGATGTTCAGGCGTCAAGGGAGACAATTCTCCCACCCAGTATGCCTTTGATTTAAAATTAGACCAAATAATTGAATCACAAACTCAAACCCAGTTTACCCAGCCACCTACAAATGTTAATCTATGCATATTTAACGAACTCTATTCACAGACAAGTTCATCTATATTATATAGCATACACTATAGAATTTACGTCGAGGTATAGATCTGCAGCACATAAATTCGTAATATTGGAACTAATAGAGAAGGGCTCACTGCTACGGAGAGTAACTGATTCGAAGGTCGGATTTGATTAGCCATCTTTGTGCACGCACAAACCTTGTTTGTTTAATGGAGGCATGCGCGATGCAGGTTAATGATTGGACGGCTGAGTTAGGTCACGTGATATGCATAGCTCGCAATTGGATTGGTGGAATGGTTTACGACAGTGATTCCCCCCAACTTTTGATGTCGCTACGTCAACTCTGAAGTGGGGCTTTTCCTTACGTTGACCCCTTGACAATTTTAGTAGGCTGAATACTCAAACCTCATTCTTCTTCGTTCTTACTATCTGAGGGTCAGATAAACAGTCTAGTGCTTACCAGATCTGGCAGCTCTCCAGACACTTACTATCTGAGGGTCAGATAAACAGTCCAATGCTTACCAGATCTGGCAGCTCTCCAGACACTTACTATCTGAGGGTCAGATAAACAGTCCAGTGCTTACCAGATCTGGCAGCTCTCCAGACACTTACTATCTGAGGGTCAGATAAACAGTCCAGTGCTTACCAGATCTGGCAGCTCTCCAGACACTTACTATCTGAGGGTCAGATAAACAGTCCAGTGCTTACCAGATCTGGCAGCTCTCCAGACACTTGTTTGGGGCTCTTGATAAAGAATACATATTTGAAAGAAGTGGCCAACCTTCTCTAAAGACACTCCACAATGGCATAGTTCCAATCTTTCATCTTCCTGTAACATTAGTCGTCTCTTTCTGTTATGATTTACGTATTTCTCTGCACATTTCTTCTTCGCGATAAAGCTGAATAGATCTTTTTTTTTTATTTAGCATATAAATAAAGTCGCTAGTAGTTAATAACTTTACTGCGAACCTATCATGACATTAGGCTGTTTGGTAAGGAGCTCAGCTACCTAACTGAGGGAACTTGGGAGAAATAACGTGTTCAAAATTTTTACCCGATGGATTGAGTGGATAATTAATACAAGCTTGTAATAATACAATTTAGAGTCGATTTAGGCTTTTTACTATCATCCAACTAAGACATTCTTTTGAAACCATAAATGTTCATTAAATTTTTGCATATGTAAGAAGCTCTACGAAATAGTAATATTGGCACAGAGTTACTAATCACTATTTAAAACTGACCTAGTTCTTCTCTACAAACTCAAATAATACTGTGTAATATTTTCTTGCATCTTTAAAAGATTATATTAGTAGCGAAGTAATACACGAAATTTACTGATCTCATTTACACATCTCGAACTCGATTCTTGTTGCGAGTCTAGCTAATAAAAGGGAGAGCAGCAGATGCAATGTTTATCATTGTTATCCTTCATGACACACAGCCCGCAGGAGCAAATCATGATTTGATGTGTCAGATTGTGTTGTAATCTTTGAGAGCTATCTACAGTCTGCCTGGTCGTGCGGTTTGCACGCTGGACTGTCGTTCAGATTTATCGATGGTCCCGGGTTCAAACCCTGCCCGCTCCCATCCCCCGTCGTCCTGCGGGAGGTTTGGACTAGGAAGTAATTATCTTCAACTCTGAAGGAACATCCGAAACATGTAAAACATTTTACAAACATCTGGTTCAAAATACTCAACGTAACATTAAGGTCAAGTCCAACGTTTAAAAATGTGGACTATAGTTGAATCCAGTTGGTTAAGCGCTTGGCTTCCGAGTTTGGGGTCCTGGGTTCGAACCTTGATGAAGACTGGGATTTTGAATTTCGGGATTTTCAGGGCGCACATAAGTCCACCTAACTCTAATGGGTATATGACTTTAGTTGGGGAAACTGAAGGCGGTTGGTCATTGTGCTGGCCACCTGACACCCTACTCGTTAATCGATGCCAAAGAAACATCCTCTGCCCTATAGATCGTTTTTTTTACTTTTTATAGTTGAATCCGGTTAATCGAACCAGCTGCCTATTCGGACCTGATCCTTAAGTACCGATACAAATCCTACAAATCCCTTTATGCAGCCGAATCCAGTTAATGATGATGTTAATCGGATCAGTCGGTCATTAGGATCAAAACGACCCTTTCCCGATGTGACCCGATTAACCGAATATCGTTTCATTTTCTTATTCTCTACACCAGTGATTCCCAAACTTTTTTCCTTAACGGAACACTTCGCCCATTCTGAATATTTAGCGGAACACTTAACTGATTTATTTTAGAGAGATTAATTCAGGTGATGGCCTACTAGTTAATTATACCAGTAATTCGTGGTCTATTCAGGCCTCGCGGAAACACTTGGGTTCCGAGGAACATAGTTTGGGAAACATTGCTCTACACATTCTCACAAGACTTATTTTCCTAAATGTCCCCTGCCCATTCATAGTATTTTAGTTTGACATCTTCTTCATTCAAGATGACTGGCAAATCAATATAAAACAAATGTAGAGTGTGTGTTACTAAAACAACCTGTTGCCGCCTACTTGACTTTGATGAATGAAAGAGTGTGGAGATAGCTGACAGTCTAATGATTCTTAGTGTCACTTTCTTCGCATTGGAGCACTAAGAAGGATATACGTACAAAGGTGTCGGAGAGGGGGGGGGGATGTAGACAAACAAGAAAAACTTAAAAAATACTTTTAAAAAACCCAGCTTATACGAAGTGTATTAGTTTGGATCAGTCGTGTAATTAAATGTGTAATGCGATATTACAAATATTTGTTACCAATTGTTTTTGTTTAGCGCTATTTCATGGTTTCAGCTTTCTCAATACGCTATGATTCTGTCACTTGTCTGTCACTTCTCTTTCACTTCTCTTTCATTTCTCTTTCACTTCTCTTTCACTTGTCTGGACTAGTTGGACAAATAGAGAAGGAACGGGATATCTGGATGGTTTTTATCGAACTCGTGGCTCAAGCCTCCTCTGGCCGAGTTACTAACCACTCCGCTAATGAGGTACTTATGTCTAGAAAAGATTGTTTAGTTACATATTGTTTATTACAATTTAGAGCGGCGTCCTTTACAGGGACTAACTCATCACTTCAGTCAAGTAAAATTTCTTTCCCTCGTTCGAGATACCAAACAAAATAATTAATTACCAATGGTTAATTAACTAAATGGTTACGAGATTGGGTGTGGGAAAAAAAGGGGCAAAAATTTTTTTACTAGACAGACAGTGATAGTGAGTTGATAATAAGTTTTGTAATAAAGGAATGGTAGAGTTGGACAAGAGTATCATATGCGTTACTGTGTGGTCATGAGAAAAAAGCTTTTCAAAACTTAGGTTTATTGAGAACTATTTGAGTTTGACAATGGGACAATCTGGCAATCTAGATCTGGCAATTCTGCATATTGATAATTAAATCGTAATAGATATTGACTTTGATGAAGTTATATATATGTTTTTAAGTTATACGCTTTCAATTTTAATTTTTTTATTATTTATTTTAGCTTTTGTAATATAGGATCGATTAAATGTTTTTCGTTACAAATCTCATAGTATAATGTCAAACATGGTCCATATGAAACTCTTTAAATTCGAGTAAACACATTCAGTTGATGTTATAACCGTTCCTTATTCCTTCCAAAAAAAGAAGATGATTACGTCCTACGCGTCATGCATTTAGTCATGCATATTAACCAATGACTTAAATTCTGCCAAGTCACTGGTTTTCCTGGCTAGCTCTGGCAACCCATTCCGTGCTCTAATACAGCGGTTCTCAACCTTTTAAGCTCAGCGACCCCCTTTTACAATCCTCCACTCTGCCACGACCCTCCCCCCCGACACACACATACAGCAATAGAAAAGTAGACAATAACAATCCATAGTTTCGATGGTCTTAGGCGACCCCTGGTAAATCATCAATCGACCCCAAAGAGGTCGCGAACCACAGGTTGAGAACCCCTGCTCTAATAGCACTAGGGAAGAAGGAGCATTTGTACAAATTTGTCCTAGCATATGGGACGAGGAATGTGCCTTTATCTTTGTGTCTTTCTGAGTATTTTATTAAATTTTGTTTTTGTATTTGAAGATTATGGTTCAACGTTTTATGTATAATCGCTACTTTACTTTTGAGTCTTCTGTCCTGAAGGCTTTCTAATCGTGTCCTAACTCCTAACACACATGAGCTAAACCTTAGTGACGCCACTGGTCAAGCTCATATGAACAGCACAACCACCAACTGCCATACTTTCCACAAAAAATCTCAAAAGGGTTCGTTTAAAAAAAAAAGATGATTAGCATCATTAATTATTGTTACACATTTTTCTCTTGGTTAACTGTTCACTTTCACCAGTACTGCTTCACCAGTGAAGCTCAACTTAAATATTTTTCTTTAAGCAACCCATAGTCGTAGGCGTTGCACTAGACGTGCGAATTCAGGAGAGCAGACAACGGTAATTGAAACTTAAAATTAGGTTTATTTGTGAACACAGCGATGTAAGAAATTGCATTTACCCTAAAACTTTGTTTTAAGGATTAGCTGAAGAATGTCAGGGGGAAAGACATAAAGTGAAGAGCATAAAAAAAAACGCTTTTTTTTTAGGCGTAGATTGAAGAAGAAGAATCAATTTATATATAGGCCTTTACTTATAGACAATGTCTGTTGAAGATAGAAAAGTCTGTTTAAGATAGAAAAGTCTGAGAGAAAATGTACGTATATAACCCGTCGTTTCTATAGATAGATAGATACATAGATAGATGGATAGATAGATAAATAGGGGCGTACTGAGTGTTTAAATCGTCAGTTCTATACAATCAGGCCCACAAATTATATGCCACATGATTTGGATAATGTTCCGATAGCTGCATACAGGGAATTATATAACCTTATGAGAAATATAGGCCTTATCTAGTTTGTTTGTTTTTTAATCGCTAAGTGTATAGGCCCTAAAAAGGATGAAGTCTAATGGTTTACTAGTAGCGCAGTCTACGGGTGTAGGCTATTACATTATTTCGCAAAATGTGTTAGATTTTGTTTTTTCAATACCTCTATTCGAGTCAAAACTTCATGGAGGAACCTGGGTGGGTGGAAACTGGGTGGATACACACATCAAAAAGGCTTTAAGGATTGTCTTATACATTTTATACTTCAATTATATTAGGAAAAAAATTACTAGCTCTTTATAAGAGAACGTTTAACTATTGAAAACATAGTGGCATCCATGCGGCACTTTAGGTGGCTCTACCGGCCCACTTGGGTATCAGCCCACCGGGCATTTGTCAGTCCGCTCTTGATTGATTAATTACATTACAAAGAAGAAATAGCTCTATTTATTTGCTTTTTACATCGAATGATAGAAATATATGTTGAATGATTGTGTGTTTGATACTCGTAAATGAATTAATGGATTGATAGATTACTAAACATTTACTGCTGTGGTCAACAGGAGCCCTACTCCAAACCAAGCAAGACTGTGAGTCGGGTAAACTGGACTGTCCGGTGGACCTGGTCTATACCCTCAACAAGTATGTTGCTTCTATGGATGACTATGGAAACAAGGCCTTGGCATACATTGAGGTCAGCGATCATGTCACTCACTCATCTTTTATATCGTTAGTACAATGTAGTCAGTAACAGATGGACATTTTACTTAACGGTACTCCTGATTCAATAAGAGTTCAGGTTTGAAAGAATGAACAACATTAAGGCTTATAATTAGAGCTAGAGCTTCCGAACCAAGAAGCCAGCAGTTTAAATCCAAGTGAAGACAGGGATTCTTAGCTTTGGGATCTTATGACGCTTATGAATTCCTCCCCTTTGAATGCCATGATTAGGGAAGTCAAGGCATCAGACACTGCAGTTTACAATTTTCTAGTATTGATTTAAGCTTTTTATATACAATGAATGATTGAAAAGTCTTTTCAATAATTAAAATCACTGTTCAAAGATAGGAAAGTCTGTTGAAAATAGGAAAGTCTGTTGAAGATAGAAAAGTCTGTTGAAGATAGAAACGTCTGATGAAAATAGGAAAGTCTGTTAAAAATAAGAAAGTCTGTTGAAAATAGGAAAGTCTGTTGAAAATAGGAAAGTCTGTTGTAGATAAAAATGTCTGTTAAAGATAGAAAAGTCTGATGAAAATAGGAAAGTCTGATGAAAATAGGAAAGTCTGTTGGATAGAAAAGTCTGTTGAAAATAAGAAAGTCTGTTGAAGATTAAAAAAAAGTCTGTTGAAAATAGAAAAGTCTGTTGAAAATAAGAAAGTGTGTTGAAGATATAAAAGTCTCTTGAAGATAGAAAAGTCTGTTGAAGACAGTAAAGTCTGTTGAAAATAAGAAAGTCTGTTGAAAATAAGAAAGTCTGTTGAAGATAAAAAAAAAAGTCTGTTGAAGATAGGAAAGTCTGTTGAAGAAAGAAAAGTCTGTTCAAAATAGCAAAGTCTGTTGAAAATTGAAAAGTCTGTTGAAAATAGGAAAGTCTGTTGAAGATAGAAAAGTCTGTGGAAAATAGGAAAGTCTGTTGAAGATAGAAAATCTCTTTTGAAAATAGGAAAGTCTGTTGAAAATAAAAAAATTCTTTGAAAATAAGAAAGTCTGTTGAAAATAGAAAAGTCTGTTGAAAATAGGAAAGTCTGTTGAAGATAGAAAAGTCTGTGGAAAATGGGAAAGTCTGTTGAAGATAGAAAATCTCTTTTGAAAATAGGAAAGTCTATTGAAAATAAGAAAGTCTGTTGAAAATAAGAACGTCTGTTAAAGATAGAAAAGTCTGTTGAAAATAGAAAAGTCGGTTGAAAATAGAAAAGTCGGTTGAAAATAGAAAAGTATGTTGAAAATAAGAAAGTCTGTTGAAGATAGAAAAGTCTGTTGAAGATAGAAAAGTCTGTTGAAGATCGAAACGTCTGTTGAAAATAGGAAATTTTGTTAAAGATAAAAAAAAGTCTGTTGAAAATAGAAAAGTCTGTTGAAAATAGGAAAGTCTGTTGAAGATTGAAAAGTCTGTTGAAGATTGAAAAGTCTGTTGAATATAGAAAAGTCTGTCGAAATAGAAAAATCTGTTCAATAATTTAAAAGTCTGTTATGTTGAATAATTAAAAAGTCTGTTGAAGATAGGAAAGTCTGAGGAATGATTGAAAAGTCTGTTGATTTGAAACATGAACACTTAAAAAACTGAAAAATATTTCCTTTAGAAAGTTTCAAACTCTATTGATTGGAAACATGTTGACCTTGACATTGCCACTTGCAGGCTGAAGACTCTTCCTACTTTGAGCAATTTCTGGACACCATCAATAGTCCATACACATTCGATGTCAAACTGGACAGCCTCGGGGACACTTCTGGCGTGACGCCTGGTACTGATGGTAGTTATGACGAGGTCAGAGGAGATCGATGCCTCTCACTCATTCTAGGCTCGTACGAGAAAAATGAAGGGTAGGTTTCTTAAAATAGAAAGACGTCATTAGAAGGACCTAGGAGTTTAGTCCAAAATATCTTTCATTTCTGGACGATAGGAGAAGTGTCGTATGGCCAAGTGGTAAAACGCCTAGCTTCCGAACCGAGAGGTCTTTGGTTCGAATCCAGGTGAGACTGGGATTTTAAATTTCGGGATTTTTAGGGCATCTCTGAGTCCATCCAACATTGATTTGTGCAGGCCACATGACACCCTTGTTAACCATGGGCCATCTGCCATCTAGATCGCAAGATCTAAAAGGGATACCTTTAATAGTTATATTCACTGCGTGTCGAATATAAAATAAATTCACTGTTGCCAACCAAATACTAAAAATGACGTAGTGCTTACACGCGAGAGAGCTTAAAGAATGTGATTCAGTGTTTAAAAAGTGTATACAAATTAGAGCTTATTAAATCTTTCTATATTCTGTAGACCGGATACACCAAAAAGTTAGGTATATAATACTTAATAATAAAAAATAAAAAATAATACTTAATAGATTTTAAAAAAAAATTTTTTTGTTATTTCGATAAAAATAAATCATACCAGTAGATCTAAATGCAAGGTCTAAAAATGATCAATTGGACTGTTAATTTCAGCAACTATCCGAAGTGTTCCGTTGATCAGGAGTGTTGGACCATGATGACCAAAGGAAACACGATGGCCTACGTCATCACGCATCAGCTTCTGTACTTCGTGATGGTTGAAAAGGTTTGACAACTAGTTTGTCTACTTAATAACTCATTCAGCTAGGCGAGTTGATTGATTCATTGAATGTGATTCCAAACCTGAAAAGGTTTGACTACTAGTTTGTCTACTTAAATAACTCATTCAGCTAGCCGAGTTGATTGATTCATTGAATGTGATTCCAAACCTGCCACCTTGTAACACTTCCTGTTTTGTTGTTCCAGTCAGGATGCGTGGCTCCGATTGAGGAGCTCATCTACAAATACAACAAGACATCTCTACGAGACTTTGAGAAGCGGCTCTGTAAGAGCATCTACGTAGAAGCTCAGCAAGAAGAAGTAGGTAACTCTGTCAAAGAGTTGAAGCAAGACCTCTTCCTTGAACAGTGTAAGTAGCTAGATATAGAGTATGGAGCCTTCAGCCCTCTGTATATCTAAGCACAATGTATAGAATTTATAAGGATCATAGTCGGTTCAATTCATTAACTACAAAAACAATTTCACAAAAGTCAACCTCAGCTATCATTTAGTCTGAAATCTTATTTTATTGTACCTTCCAATGTTTCAGTACTTCTGTGCAGTCTGGTCGGGTTCCAAGAGTTTTTCCAAGAGAAGTGGATCAGGCTTGTGTTGAGCTGGCAAAAACCTCGAGGCTGCTACGGTATGCCCGCCTCTTTGATGAAGGTGGAGGCCGAGCTGACAAGAGTACAGGAAGACGAGAAGCACCTGCTCCAACTGTTGACGGCAGAGGCCGAGAAAATGTAAGTTGGTTGTTGAATTGTTTGTAATGGCTAATCAAATTTAGGTCAAGGTCAGGGAGTCTTTTTTTTTTGTCACTGGAAAAGACTTCACTAATATTTCCAGAGCCGCTTCTAGGAGGTCCCATACCAAAAAGATGTCTATGTAAATTGAAAAGAATCGGTTGTGCTTGCTTCAAAATATCGCCCAAGGCTCTGAGATAATTTTTTAAGGTACTGCGCTTCCTCACACCACCGCTGGTGCTGTGTCAGTGGATAGGGAAGAAAAGGTTAGCGTTGGGTTGGCTTACTTGGCTACACTACCTCGTAAACACTTGAAGGATGAACAATTCTTACTCTTTTTAGGAACATAAATTATCGAAAAAGTTATTGCTTCTTTACTTTTAGTCAATGAAATAAGATAACATTTCATTTAATAAGCTACTCAAGATTAGCTAATATAAGATAAGAGCTATCATAAAGACATAAAGCTAGTGTAGTGAAGAGATTCAAAGCCTGTTAAGCAGGATATACCATAAGGACATAAAGCTAGTGTGGTGAAGAGATTCAAAGCCTGTTAAGAAGGATATATAGGCTATCATAAAGACAGAAAGCTAGTGTGGTGAAAAGATTCAAAGCCTGTTAAGCAGGAAATATAGGCTATCATAAAATGTAGTTGATGTAAACCCCTCCATTAACTCTTTCTCTCCGTAATTATTTACCACATTCTTGGGGAATCAACGCTGGTATCGTCAGTTAGGAGAGAAAGAGTTAAATAGCTGCAATGAATTGAACCACGTTTGGATTCATTTAACGACATAATGATATATCCACTTCCTGCAACGCCCTCTCTCAAACAAACAAATGCTTCATCTGCGTTGTATGGGAGGTCATATTCTGCAGAGTTCCTGATTGTAAAAGTAATAATAAAGATACTGTAACTTCTTCAACTGGTCGCGTCTGTTCTGTTTAGTAGTTTTCTATGAAATGTTGCTGATTTAAATTTAAAAAAGAGATGATGTGATCAGAACAGCATTTCTAATTAGGATTAATAAAGCAGTCTTAATCTTTTTTCTTAGTCTTTATTCTGTCTTGATCTTCTTTATGTCTTAGTCTTTATTCTGTCTTGGGCTTCTTTCTGTCTTAGTATACTTTGTTTCTTAGTTTTCTTTCTTAGTCTTCTGTGTGTCTTAGTCTTAGCCAAAACTGAACATTTTCTTCAAAACAAATATTTTTAGCTCACTCCGTCTGTCTGGACAAAATATTTACACCTTATGTCTCCCACTTGTCATTCTCGGATCAAGTTGAAACTTTGCTAAGTTATTCGTTGTCAATGACAACACATGAATCAATCAAAAAATTATCAATTAGCTAATCAAATAGTCGTAGTAAATTTTGTTTTAGGCGTTTATGGAAGAGGAAAGAATTAGGTTGTTCGATAAAAAATATCCAACTAACAATGGACTTCAAGTTCAAAAGGTTTGTTGATTAATAGCCCATTCGCTAAATATGTTGGCCTCCCATTTTGGAGGCCCGAGTTTGAATTCCGTCTCGAGCAGACCTTTTTTTATAATAGCTTTTAAAAATGAAGCACGAAACTTTCTTCCAGATGATTGATTACATGTTTGATTCAAAGTGACTTATGTAATTTCACACAGTATATGCGAGGTTCTCAAAAAGAATTTTTTTAAAAGCTTATATCTACTTTGTTTTTGTCTGATACAGCTTTTAAACACATTATTACTCCCATTCCCCATATAGGATCATGTTGAGAATTTGCACAATTGGTTATTGCCGACAAATGAAATGTGTCAGTCATAACTTAAACAAAAGTTGCTTAAATAGTGGTAATTATTTAATTTTTTTTTGGTAACGAAAAATATAAATAATTCTTACAATATTGAGAAATGTGACTGTAAATGTGGATTTATTCCCCTTGTGAAGTTTTTCTTATATTTTACTTGTTTTTATTTAGGCTTTAAAAAAATTACCGTAATGTTTCTAATAATGAACATGAAGTAGATCTATTTAGTAAGACAGGTGTGGTATAATTTGTATTAAGCTCTTCATGTTGTAACTGTGGGAATGGTAGATTATCTAACTTAGATACCTATGTTATTGTTATACATACTAAATTTATTCGGTTTCTTTCCAATTTACAGAGATTCAAATCCTCACGGACGTAAACTTCTCAGAGAGAAAATAATGACAAGTTAGTGGGGTTGCTTTTTTGTTGTTCTTCTTCTTTTGTTACATCATATATTGTGGCTAATTATACATCTAGAATTTAGATTAATAGTATAAATTGACTAGCTTTAAATTGGTTACAGCTATCTGTTATTCAGCGCAGTGGGGGGGGGGGGGGGGTGTTAGTCAACGCAAGGGACATTATGCATTGTGTCTCAGTCTTCTTTTCTTTATTTCACTTTAGTTTAAAAGTCTAAATATTTTTTTTTTCCTGCAGGTGACTGTCTCTCTCATAAAACGGGCCTTGCTTTTGGAAATCTGGGATTGCAGTTACGTTACCTGATCAATGCTTTGTTTACTTCATAACCCACTCGTATGCACTGCTGTATTCACAATGACTAGATATTCAATGTCTTACCTGTTATTTGTACATTCTGGGCTTGGCTGGCAGCCTCTGCTGGGGTGTGGATGTAACATAACAAAGGGACAGCTATTCATTCATGTGTGTTGGGGACTTTCTTAAATTATTATCTTTTTGAAGGACTTATTGTTCAAGCTATACTACCCATTGTTTAAAGTGTATTCATTCTTTACATTTTAGCATACGATTTTACTGGGTTTGTTTTTAATGTTGTAGATTTGATTGTACAAGAATTTAATGATTCAATGTATTCACATTTAGACCACTAACTACCGTGGTCACTATTAGTAAGGGTATGCCATTAAATACGTGTAAATAAAGAATACTGTTAAAAACTAGATGTAGAGAAAGCGAGAGCCACACCTTGCACACTCTAGAATTTATTAAGTCTAGCTCCGGCTGTGCAGACAATGGATATGACTTTGATTAAGCGTAAATAAGGTAAATCATAAAAGTTTGTAAAGTTCATGATTCGGAATGTTGACATTAGTTATTCAGCCAGGCTTTCTTAACTCTTAGCTAACATTGCGAGCATTGCTAAACAGAGTTCGATTGTCCATAAATGCAGGCTTCATGATAATGATAATAGATCAATTGGAAACGTTCATACATAGAGGCAAATCTATAAATAGCAAGCGTTTTGGTGTATCCGGTGTACAGAATAAAGGAAATTTTAAAGTTAGATGTTTTTTTAGCCCTTTTTAACACTGCGGAATCAAAGTTTGTAAGTTCTTCCGTTGGTAGCTTTTATGTAGTTTGGAAGATTAAAATTCACTTTAGCGTCCTTGACATTGTTTAGTTTATCTCCAATATATTGTTATAAACCTGGTGGTGGCACAGATGGGGGTAGTGGTGTGAGTGTAGTCAGCCGACGCATATCGCCCCAGGCCAGCGCTAGATGAGCGGTCAACCGTGACGAGTTACGACGGTCAGCCGAGACGAGTGTCAACATGAAGGTTCGAGTAGGATCGGCATCGTGAACAGAGCTCAGGAGCGTCACGAGAGATGTAGTCATATGACCACCCAGAATGGTCGAGCGACGTTCTGCCCGGTTCTAGAAGGCCAGCAGGGACCCTATATAAAGAGTGTAAGTGTCGCAGTCAAGACGGTTCACGAGAAAAGGTTCACGGCAGGGGTTCAGAACACGGTTGACTACAGCACAGTTACGGAGTGGTTCTGTACGGAGCATTACGACGGTTCAGGGCGGAGTACTGTCAAGTACAGTTGAGACGTCTGGTCTGTGATCGAGTCCGACACAACGAGCCCAGTGTGTGAAGTCAGTCCTGAACTGTTGAACCCAGTGCAAGCCCGGAACGAGACGGAGAGGCCAGTGCAAGAGTTGATACGGCGGTACGGTGTTATCGAAGAGATATTTGTACAGTGTACGTGTTGCCAATTGTACAGTATTGGCTGTTATTTATTCAACTATTAAAGTGTTACGTTATTCTGGAGCCCTGAGTTGTCAAGTTCTTTAAGTTGGTGGTGTATGGTGCAGTTTGCAGAGAGCCTGGATAGTGAGATTCGTAACAATATTATATGATAAAAATTTAAAATATTAACAATCAATCCGCCTCACAAAAAGACTAGTTCATAGTTATATATATATCTGTGGCATTTTACGTCTCGAGAGACGATCTTTTCCCTTTGCAACTTCTAGTGTGACTAAAGAGGCCAATCCTTGATACACAGCTGCGGTCGAAAGTTGGGCATATGTAATCACCAGGCGCCGTTGCATTTTCACCCTTCTTTCTGCTTCTGTTGTGGATGACATCTGCAATCCGAGACCCTTCCTTTATGCTCTCTCTCCATGTGGATCTATCCAGTGTCACTTTTTCCCAGCTGCTAGTGTCAATTTTGAAGAGCTTCATGTCGCGTTTGCATACATCCGTATGCTCTCCTGCAATCTATTAGATCGCCATACAGAATGTCTTGTGGAAGTCGCTCTACTGGCATTATATATATATTTATTTATTTACTTATTTAAAATTGTGTTTGTCTTCATCTTAGTTTGCAATACATGAACTTGTAGGCCTACAAACTCGTAAATATTAGTAGGCCTGATGTAATGGCAATTTGTTAACATTAAAACATTATAAGGTGGCTTGAAGACCTGGCTGTGATAAGATTGTTGTTTTTTTATGTGATACAGCGATTTATCAAAATTAATGATTCCCTTATATTATTGGACCAAACAATAAGGCGGACTTGTGTGATATATCAAAATTAAAGATTCTCTTATATTAGTGGACAACATAGACTATAAGGCGGCCTATTAGACTTCGCTGTGATAAGGCAACCTGGAATGTTTTCGATAAATGTAGAGCAAGATTTTAGGTGATTTTATTATTTTCATGTTCGACTGTTGATATATGTATTATACAAATTATGTAAATATATATATAAACTAAATTATTGTATGAATCTTTGAGTTCTTTATTTAAAGCGGCCTCTTATGGAAAAGTCGCTATTTATTTTGTGGTGTCTGTCCCTCTGTCCGTCATGTTTATATCTTAAAAACTAAATGGTTATTGATATTCGATAACACCATCGTGAGCAGAATAGGCTAAACTGCTACTTTTGGTCTTTTAAAAAATAATGCCTATCTTTTTTAATTTTTACATATATGCAAATTATTTTTTAGTTATACTAATGTAACTGTATTGTTAATTTTCAGCAAAGCGTTATGTGCATATATGTCACATCCTTTCAAGTAGTTTTCACAAAAACATCCACAACAAATATTGACGTAATATAAACATATAGCACATCCTTCATTTTAAAGTTATATTCAACAAAGCTCTTATCACAGATCTCATTAAACTTGTCTTATATATAATATAATATAACATAATAGATAGATAAGATAAGATAGATAGATAAATAGATAGATAGGTAGAACAAAATTAATCTGAACTCAATAATAAACTAATTAGTTGTTTTTTTTTACTGATTTATGTGTTGTTATTGACAATGAATAATTGTCCAAAGTTTGAACTTGATCCGAGAATGGCAAGTGGGAGAACTAATGTGTACAAGATTTTGACCAGAGAGACGGACAGACAGACGGAGCTAGCTTGGTAAGAACAAGAAAAATTTAAAAAAAAAAAGACAAAGCTTACATTGAATGTAGCCTAATTGTTTCAATTACTTTGGAGTTTGAATCAGTTATCTGATTAAATGTATAGTAGATCTAGACCAATGAGTTATTTAGTTATGTAGTTTAAACTTCAAGGAAGAAATGGTGGACCCAGACAAAAAACTATAAAGTGAAGACTGTGTGTGTCTTTTGCGTTTATCTGTCTCTCATTCATTCATGTGTAATTAAATAGACGCATGATAAATAAATAAGGCGGTATTTTTTTGAAAAGTTTCTCGTGTCGATTTTCAGTGAAATCTGGCAGTATTCATTTATATAATAAGATAAAATAATGTTTGTTATGCAAGAAAATATGGTTCTTTAGACAAGTGTGAAAATATCGAGTCCAATGAAAAATACAGGTTGTTGAACTTTCGCATTGCAAACATTTCAGTGTTGGAAACAGCCCCACTATTTTACATTTCAATGTTTTGTGCGAAACTAAATCTTCCATCAGTTAAGTTTCAATATTTTGTACGAAATCAAACCAAGCTCCAGAAATCAAACTATACTCTAGGAAAGCCTCGCACAAGTATCCCAGCTCATAACTGCTTCCTTCTGGACGGATCCACATCATTGCAGTGTGATGGGCCTAACTTTCCAAGTGGTGGGCATTCACAAGCTACATACATTAAAACTTTAAAAAATACGCGCTATATAAAAACAATTAATAAAAATGTTTTACAACAATTTTTTTAAAATTTATTTTATAAATCTGATGAGGGAGGATCTTGGACTGCATATTTGGGCAAAGGGCTGGTACCCAATTGGGCCGGTTGGGTCACTGAAAGGGCCGCATGAATACCAGTATTTTTATTTTATTTTAAAATATTCTCTTTAAAAGCAAAACTATGAGAGTCGTGATAAAAAACATGATTCTAGCCACTTTTTTGCACCATCAAATCAATTAAAATCTAAGTAGCAACTGAATAAGTTGTGTTTTTACTGGTGACTGAAGTACAGTTGTAGTAGACTAGCCTACGCTTATTAGGCATTGATGTGCACCCCCCTGAATCCTAGGTAGCCAGTTTTTAAACATTCAAATCAATTAACTTCTGCTTGGAAGCTTCCATTAAAATAAAGTTAATAAGGATAAGCTATTTTTTTTTGTAACAAGCATAGTTCATAGTTGGCACCATAGTTGTTATACATTTTCATTTGATATTAACAAAAACAAAGGGACATTACCCACATTTATTTTCATTTAAAAAATTATGAAACGATCGTCAAACAAAAATAAAACAATGAGGGTGTGACCTATTTAAGAAGACGAATATTTGCGGCTTAAGGATAAAGATGACACTTTTTGAGGTGGTAAACTCTGCATCACTGTTTGAAGGTAGACGTGTCTTTTTCCTCTGATAGTTACTTCTTTGTACTGAGTTAAATGCCTTCAACGTGTTCTGCTATTTCACACTTATGTCACGTGGTTGTCGAGAGGCTAGGGTCTAAAAAGTTTTTTAATCTTCTTGGCGAAGCTTTTTTTAATTAGAAAGATAAAACACAGAAAATAGCCGCCCTGGTAGACATCTCGTCATCTTGAATAATTCAATGTTACAATGCAAGGATTCAAATCAATTACATTGTGCCTCGATTCGTCTGAAAAGATCCGTTCGTCCAAATGAAACTCCAAAACTGGCAAACAAAACTGGATGAAAATACAATTTATTTCTTGCCAACATTATCTGCTTTCTAAATGGAAAAAAGGGCGTTGAACTAGACAGACTGACTGGAAATCAAAGTTGAAGATCTTCCGGAGACAGAAAGAGTTTATTGAGCGTATCAAAAACGATGCAGCTAAAAATGATTGCTATTATATGTCAGTTCAATTTTGGATCACGTGTTTGCAGTCATAGCCCATTTTGAGATTGTGTTGCGTCCATTTCTAACAGTAGGCTTATATCTTTGCGGAGCAGGGTTTTCCAGCCTGTTAGTTATCAAGTCTAAACAAAGTTGACGTATTTATAAATTTGTAGCCCTATAGTTGACCTTATTTAATATCAGCCTTCTTGTTTCTCCATACTTTTCACATTGTCACACAAGTCTGTGCACAGGAAGATGGTGAATACGCAATAGAAAAATTAATAAATGCACGTCATAAAGATAAAGTTTTTTGTTAGCAATTTAATTATAAAAAAAAAATATTGAACACTCATTACAATTACATAAAGCTTTATCTGTGTTGAATTTCTATCAATGAAAAGACATCATAAATCAGATATAGACATTATGATAAGGATTTTTTTTAACATTAGCAAATTTCCATTTAACTAGCCTATGAACGAAAAACAAAATACGGTTAGGGGTCGCTGTCTAGTGGGGAGTCGTTTTAAGGGGTCGCGGCAACAAAAAGGTTGAGAACCGCTGCACTGAACAGATGTATGAGCGTTGATTTGTTGATGGCGAATGTACTCGATGATAAGAATTTTTGGTTTTGCCATTGTACTTCAGAGAGACCTGTGTCCAACTTCATTGTCAGCGAATACGTTAAGTACATTTTTCACATGGACAAACTACTCTGCCAAGGCTACGATGGCTGCCCCGTGATGGGTAGCATTTAAAAACTGTGTTTAGGCAAGGATTCGTGAAAAATATCTAAAAGCAGACATAGTTCGTCGCGTGTTATTTTTGACCTGAATTCCATTTTAGATATACCCAATGCTGTTGGTGTCATCCAGAAGATTTTCTATTTCTTCCATAACAGTCTCAAGAGAGAGCGTTGATGCTATATTTACCTTTTTGTGTGAGACAATGGGCTGAGAAATAATAATTCCTTCGCGCTTTAAGTCACAACTTTGAGAAGATCTTGGCGTATTTTAAAATAACGGCTGTAATTGAAACCTGCTTCTCATGTGTTTCTGATTTGTCTTTTAATTGTCAATTATTCATCTTTTCATTAATCAGTTTCAGTGATGTTGCAGTCTGTCTATCTTGGCCGCCAGCATATCACATTAATGACATAAATACCAACTTGGACATGTTGAGGAACACTTCAAGGATGGCATCTTGAGAAAGGCGAGACTGCTGGCAGGCAAACGGAGTGCTACCAAGAATTTGTAGTCGACAGACACACCGAGAAAAAACATATGTTTGTATTTCGGGAGTTATTACAGAACACAGCTTTACATTACGTCACTTTGTTGGTTAGTTTCTTCATTAACTTTTCGCTTTTCAAGCAATAATAATGCTCAGCTCAACTTGTTTTGTCTACATTCTAAAATAATGCAAGAGCTGCAACATTATGAAGAATATCAGCACTGCAGATAAGCATACATCGCCGACTTGTCCATCGCGACGAGAAGCAAGTCACTAGTAAAGTTATGGACAGTTTTGAAAGCGTTTGCATTTTTTGTTTGATCAACAGTTGGGATGCACGGACCGCATCTATATAATATATATATATTAGCATACACATGCATTGAGTTTAAAACCCCTTCTGATGGTTTTGAGTTTAAATATCCCCATACAGAGAGTTTTGAGGTTGAAAATCTCTCTCTTTAATTTTATTCTAAACCAAACTACAGTCACCAAAGTATATGTGCGTAGCTAAGGGGTTTTGAATTTTAAAAAAACAACAGATTTTTAGTTTAAAACCCCCAAAAAATGATTTTGACGATAAAACTTTCCTTTTCGATATAAAATCTAAAGCAAACTATAGTCACCTAATTCCAAGAGCGTAGCCAAGAGAGGTTACAAATTTCTACCAGTTTTTGGGCTCCATTAATAAAGTGCAGTGAATAGTCATCTGCCGAAATTGAAAAAGACTAAATGTGGCTCAAAAAAGATGGCTAAGACAGATTTTAGGAGTCAGTTATAGAGATCGGGTCTCAATCAAAGAAATCCTATGCCGAACTGGGAGTCGACCCTTAGTAAGGTTGTGACAGAGCGTCGCATGAGGTTTGCGGGACATGTTCTCCGACAAAATGAATTACGCATAGTAAGAGTTGCGATGACATGGAGGCCATTACGAGAAAAGCGCAAACAGGGACATCCTAGTACAACTTGGCGGCACACTTTCATGGAGGTCCACAGAGCAGGTGGTAAGAGGCTTCAGACATTGCCAGTGACAGATTTTTGTGGAAGTAGCTTACCGCTAAATGCGCCGAACGACGTGGAGGATCTAAGTCAGTAAGAATAGCACATAAGGTTTTTAAAATAAAACTTTTAATAGCAGGATAATGCACAGTAGATACCTCAGGAAATATATGCATTTTGTAAGCTTTCAGTACCGAAAATAGTGCTTGGCAGCTCACAGTGCTCCTCCAGACCCCCTTGCGGGGGAGGGGGGAAAAATCCCCCCTAAACCCCCCTCTTCCCCGAAAAAAATCCTGGCTACACCCATGGAAGGTTCCGATGTCTAAAAATACCGCAAACAAATAGATTAGAAAAAGAATGGCAACGGCTATGGGGCCACACAATGACCTGGAAACAATTGTAAAAAAAAAAAAGAAAAAAACAAAAGAAAACTTTATGGCTATATCACAATGGGGCTCGCAGGGACTTTCCTTCAGGGAACAGCACCAGGAAAAGAAGAAGAGGAAGGACAAACGGAGAAGATCTAACCTATATATAAGTATAGAGGCAGCTCACAGTGCTCCTCCAGACCCCCTTGCGGGGGAGGGGGGAAAAATCCCCCCTAAACCCCCCTCTTCCCCGAAAAAAATCCTGGCTACACCCATGGAAGGTTCCGATGTCTAAAAATACCGCAAACAAATAGATTAGAAAAAGAATGGCAACGGCTATGGGGCCACACAATGACCTGGAAACAATTGTAAAAAAAAAAAAGAAAAAAACAAAAGAAAACTTTATGGCTATATCACAATGGGGCTCGCAGGGACTTTCCTTCAGGGAACAGCACCAGGAAAAGAAGAAGAGGAAGGACAAACGGAGAAGATCTAACCTATATATAAGTATAGAGGCAGCTCACAGTGCTCCTCCAGACCCCCTTGCGGGGGAGGGGGGAAAAATCCCCCCTAAACCCCCCTCTTCCCCGAAAAAAATCCTGGCTACACCCATGGAAGGTTCCGATGTCTAAAAATACCGCAAACAAATAGATTAGAAAAAGAATGGCAACGGCTATGGGGCCACACAATGACCTGGAAACAATTGTAAAAAAAAAAAAGAAAAAAACAAAAGAAAACTTTATGGCTATATCACAATGGGGCTCGCAGGGACTTTCCTTCAGGGAACAGCACCAGGAAAAGAAGAAGAGGAAGGACAAACGGAGAAGATCTAACCTATATATAAGTATAGAAATTGAATATAGATCTTGTTCTAGTCTAAATCATGACTGCCTGGTCGTGCGGTTTGCGCGCTGGATTGTTGTTCAGATTTATCGGTGGTCAAGGGTTCAAACCCTGCCCGCTCCCATCCCCCGTCGTCCTGCAGGAGGTTTGGACTAGGAAGTAATTATCTTCAACTCTGAATGAACATCCGAAACATGTAAAACATTTTACATTTTTACAAGGCGATGGATGGGAAAACAGCATAAAAGAATTGACGAGGCCTGTCATTGAAAGAATTTTTACAAGACAAAAGACACAAGTAATGGAGAAAGACGGTTGACAGATCATGTGTGGTACCCCAATGGCTCATCAGACTAAGGGATGGGTGAAAGGTAAGGGGAATACTTTGTTGATATTTTAGTAAGCTCTTCAATGTGGGCATTACGTCCATCGACGATTTCCGGACGACCATGTTAATTATTAATGGAGTTGTTTTGAAAGCTATCACCGTAATTCCATATAACCACGTGACAACGATAGCGTCTCTAGCAATACAAAATGGTGATTTTATTTACTACACAAATGGGCACGCCTATCCTTAATGTAAACCCTACATAGTTTCTCCAATTTTTACTACGATGTATTCTTTAAAAACAACAATTTTAAAATACCAATAAATTACATTTGTTACATTTCTGTAGAAAGTAATTAGCTTCTGTTTAAAAAGGAACGTCTGTAAATCATAATATTGTAGGAGTACTTGTACTTGTACTTGTAGCCATGTATCATGATGATGATGTATTGTAGTTGTAGGCCTAGAGTGAGAGTGCCTAGATCTAGACTAGGCCGTGACTAGGGCCTAGTTACTAAGTAGGGCCCTAGATCTAATCTATATTTAATATATAAAGATATTAATAATAAATTATAATAAAATAAACTAGATCTATAAAGTATAGTTACGATTTTTCTCGTCTTGTAACTTAAATTATTATACATTAAAATTTATACAGCCTAGATCTATATATAATATATTTTATATGTTATTATATATAATATAGGCATATCACCTATATTAGCTATATATTCTATATATAATTCTAGATCTAGAATCTAGATTATTCTAGATTATACTCATAGTTGATTATACTTAAAATAATGCTTATTATATTAGTGATGTTAATCTAAGGTTAATGCTCTAATTCTAATGATCTAATATAACTATGGAAGAAAGAACACTTGAACAAATTTTATGAGGTACCAGAAATGAGCTATTCAACTTTTACAGAAACCTTGAAATTCAACATTGATTGATGAAATATTTAATATTATTCTATATCTTGGCCTATTTATTGTTCATTTTATAATTGAATATTGTCTTCTCTCAGAATTTCTGAATACTGACTGAGTATAGCCTGGTTGAAGTAGATATCTGGTCCAATATGGATTAAACATTTTGTTTGTTGCTTTTCTAATAATTGTAGCCTGGTCAATCATCAAGCCCATCCTTAATTAAGTCATTCATATTGAATTTATTGATGAATAAGTGTTTATATTATGTATTCTCAAGTTAACATTCTGTAAGGCAGCTAAGCTTAGACCACTTGCAATAGAGAAGAATATAATAGTCTGCTATACTTTTTCGTCCACAAAAAGCTGGTTAGAAAATTGGAAATTATTCTTGAAACAAGCTTGATGATATAAAAATCCTACACGATTTATGAGAAAATGTTCAATGCAATACTCTAGTACACATACATTATTTTAAGGATATATGATAACAAGATGAAGTATTCGCTAATTTTAAATATATTTTTCTTCCTTACTCTTTACTGCCAATGTTAAACACTTTTTCAAAAATATTTTTCAGTAACATTTTTGTCCTTTGATGACAATTATAAATCTCACCAAAATCAAATTAATCATTGGAAAATGAGATTTACAGCCTGACTTTTGTAAATATGTCTAGTGTAAGTTTTTTTTTTCTCAATATTTTTTAATATTTTTAATATTAAATGAATTTTTAGCTGTACATAGATTGACTATTTAAGTATCTCATTGTTACTTGAATGAAACTATTCTAAAAATGGAAACAGGTCTTCAGATATCTTAAAAACAGAACATAAACCATAGAGAAATTTTCTTTTTAAAAAGCAACAAAAAGACTGTATTTCTAGAATTTTGGCCATCTTTAATACTTTGAAGTATGTAAACAGTTGTTTTTTATGAAACTGTTTTTTTTTTCCTTTACAGATTGGAAATCAGACTGGAATTAAAACTAACTCCAGTGGGGAGGAGTTTCCCATAGCTGCCATAGTATGTCTTGCAGTTGGTGCTTATGTTGCAATAGTGATCATTATAATTGTTATTAGATATGTTCTTTTGGTATGTTATCTTTTCATATGTCTCTTTTATTTACTAGTTTTATATCTTTGGTAAGGTACGTTAATTTGTGTCTATTTTTAAAATAATGTAAATATCTTATTAAAAAACAGAATACCAGATTAGTTTGGCCTTGAGCTTCAATAAAAATTATGTTCTAATGCAGTTCTATATCATCCTAGTTCATTACATACAATTAGTAAACAGATCTTTCTGGCCTGCTCGCTTATAAATTTTAATTTGTAAAAATAGCATATTGCTACCTATTTCTAATAGTGCAAGTTCTTGCTTATTTATTTGTTTATAATTTTTCAAAAAAATTTTTTTTTTTTTTTTTTGCTACAGAAAAAAGGAACTTGTCAATCTGAATACTGTCAAGGTCAAGACTGTTGTACTTGTAATGTTTGTGTTCAATTAAATGCTGCTTGCCCTTGTTGTTGCACATCCAATGCTGACGGTTGTCTGAGTAAACTATGTGGTCAAAGAAAGGTGTTTGAAACGTTGTTAATAAAAACTATGTGACGTTCTTAAAATATGGAAATAACTTATCTTAATTAATGTTACATTCCCAAACAATTCTTTTTTAACTCTTTCTCTCCATAATTATTCACCACATTCTGGTGGAATCAACCCTGGTATCGTCAGTTAGGAGAGAAAGAGTTAAGCAAAAAAGTTAGTAAAGTTCCTCTTTCAAATTCATAGGGCAAATGATATACAGGTCATCTGTTTCTGTAGCTTATGGTTAACAATGGTGTCATGTGGCCATCACAATGACCAACTGCCTTTACTTTTCCCCAACTAATGTGAGGTGCCCATTAGAGCTGGGTGGACTCAGAGGTGTCCAAAGATTCTGAAATAAAAAACTCCAGTCTTCACCAAGATTCATAAGCCAAGCACTTAACTGCTCAACCACCACACCTCTCCTTCTTTTTTACAAGATATAAAACTTGATGTATCGTATAAATGACAGAGATATTCCTTCAAAAAAGAAGGTAACTTACAAGTAGGCCTATCCATATGTTAATCTAGTCATGTTAATTACAAGCATGCAGACTCAAGTCATTGGTTTTCCTGGCTGATTCAGGCTACCCCTTCCATGCTTTTTATAAAACTTAAAGCTTTTATTTAGTTACCTTGACCAAAAAAAGTATAGGAATTAACAAAAAAAATTTGAAAAAAATAATGTTATTCTTTTATTAATTTAAATTCTGAAAAGTATTGTTAATTAAAATGGACTCTCTTTTTTTTAATAAAGTACTGTAGCAAAGGTGTATCATGTTAATTCCTTTACCTTTTAATTGTTCAAAACCTCCAGCTCAGATTATTTCATTCTTCAATATTTTTCTCTTTTCATTAACCATATTCATTTCATTATTCTCTGTACAACGATGTCATCATTTTTAAAATGTCAACAACATTATTAATTTCTTTGAGCATTATTGATTTCTTTGAGTATTAATCATTTCAAAGAAATTAGGCTTTTATCTTGATCCATTTGCATTTGCTTTTTTCTAAATTCCAAAACTTAAAATATAGTTTTTTAAATATTTTTTTTTTCAGAGGACTAACTGCATTGACATTTTATTTTGCAACTGCTGTGGTTGTACTGACGGCTGTTGCGATGTAAGTTACATTTTGTTAAAAATCAAAAGTTTGTTTATTAAGAGATTTTGTATTCTATTTAAACATTGTTTTCATACCTACATCCTTTTTTTTTTTTTCAAATCTTTCATTGCCAGTTTAGAGCTCATAAGTTTCTTGTTTAATGTTTGTTGTCCTTTTATTTTTAATTGTTCTAAATCAGTATTTTAGATTTTAATCTAATGTTTACCTGACTATGTTTATTGTTTTTTAGGTTTTTAAGTTTTTAATTTATGTTCAGAGTCTATGATTTTTGTTATTTATTCTTTTTCTCATTCACCAGTAGATCGTAAATACTTGTACCTTATGTGTAGATTTCTTAAATGTTTTCTGTCTAAATTGGTTATGTTAAAAATGTGGATCTTTTTTAAACAAAGCTGGGTTTATTTAATAAATCTGGCTTTCATAGAGTACGCTAAAAGCTTAAGGTGCTGAAAGTGAAGTTCAGTCCCACAAGCAATGAAACTGAGATGTCACAAAACTAGTGAGAAAGCACACAATGAGTGCTATTTTTTTAAAGTAATTTTTTTTTGTTTGATGATGTGGCAGTATTTGTAACAAGATACATTAAGCAGCATAACTGTTATTGAAACAAAAGTTGCCTTTCTGCAAATATAAATAATATGTTAATAATGTATTTGCTTTGCTACTACATTAATGATCAAGCTTAAAATTTTTTATTGCAAATTACTTGTAGCAAGATTATAATTACGCCTATGCTCTAGTCTATTTTTTAAAGTTTAATTTTATATTTTCATAGATGTTTTTTTTTATCAGTCTTAACAAATCCATTTTGTAATTGCTGGTTGTTGGCTTATTTTTTCATTTATTAATATTGACAGTTATTTCAACCTACACATCTTAGTTAACCATAGCAACATAACTTCACAACTATATCATTGTCTTGAACACTGTAAAACATACTTGGGATAAAATCCTTCAAAGGCCATTCATTAGGGAAAAAAACATGATAAATATAGTTTGCTAAGAAGACAGAACTAAGTGATTCTAACTCTTCCAATTTGCTTTGGTGGCTGTTTGGTTAATTGACCGACTACATTGTTTTTACTCACAACTAATATGAATTTAAGTTTTTTTATTTTGAATTTTTTTAAAATAGTGTTTATAAAAGATCTGAATGTAAAAAAAAAAAATTGCAAAACTTTTTAAAGTTCTTATTATTCTTGTCAAAATACGCTTCTAGTAGGAAATTTTCTTTTATTTATTTATGTATTTATTTTAAAGCAGAAAAACTAAACTTAAAATATTTTTGAACTTAACCTTTTCTAAAACAAAGAAAATATGTAAGATCATATTATTTCTGTATCTGTTTAAAAACATGATATAATGTACATGGAGCAACAACATGCAATTTATTTTCACTTCTGTCTGTGCTCATTTACGTTTGTTTTATACTAATATTATATAATTTTTTTTATTTTCCAAATTCCTGTTGATCCACCTACAGAGCTGCTTTGAAAAATATGGTCGTCAGTCTAGTAGTATCCCCACAAGTAGCATAATTCCATAATGTGTCTGGACCTCTGTAATTAATAATTTTATTTGTATATGTGTGTGTTTAAGTAAGTATTGGAACACAAATGCATTAATTGTAGCCAACCCTTAACCAGGAATAATAGTTTAGTACTTCTAGGCCTAGCTCTACTAACACTATAACAACCCCCTTAGTGTATTTCATACAATAGCATGTCTAAACAACTAACATGCATGCAGAAGTAGCCAATCAACTATTAGAGAGTTTCTCTCCTTGAATAAAGTTGTTTTAGTTGGATTTTTTTATTATTATTTATCTAAGTGGAAACAAACAAATATAGTATATTATAATAATATTCTACTACATCCAAGTTCTGCTTCTTAATCTCAGATTATCTTTGAAAAGTTACATATTATATACATTTATCCCCTTTTTCTTAATTAGCATTTTGTAAATATAAATATATACATTTTAGTCCTACATACTACGGCAAATTAGTTCCAGATAAGTGGTTGTATTTGTTATAGTAATATGCTTTCATGTTTTCTTCTTTCTTTCTTCCATTCTCCACACAGCAACTCAATGAAGAAACTGTAACTTATTGTTGAGAAACTTACAGCAATCAACTTTATTAATAAGCTACAATTTTAAGCCTTTGTCTTTACTTTTCATAGGCTTATATGTTTCTAACATATTGCTCATCAAAATAGCAACAACCAATCACTAACAAACTATGATATCAAGTCTAATTATAGTCCAGCCAATAGTATGTCAGAAGTGGTCCTCCCTACAGGTCACAATAAGGTCATACTGTAAACTCAAACAAACACACTTGTATGTCTGTCATCAATACTGTTACAGTATTTAATTGAGGCTAATATTTTACCAGGATGATATGTGGTAATCACAACGCTCAATCACTTTTACTTCCTTAAATATTTCTAGTCATTGAGGTTGATGGGTTGGGGCTAGAACTGAAAAATATCCTTTTAAATATTTAGTGGTTTACATATAAAAATAAGAATATATTAAGATACTTTAGTTGTTTCTCAAATTTCAATGTAAATAAATTACATCGTTTATTTTTTTTAGACAGGATTGTTCTCATCTAACTTCTCAAACATTTTATTAATTTGGCATACACTGAGAGATTGATAATATAGGTGGTAGGATACAGACACTAATATAAGAAGTTTAGTAAATTGTTACTGTTAGGCTACATACACTAAGAGAAGCAATATATTGGTTGATATTTATTTACATTTTAATACATCTATAATATCATTCTTATGATTTTAAGTCAGTCATAGACTTGACCTACTAAATCCTTTTGTCTCTGATTGGCCACAATATGTGGTTCTCCATCAGACTCTGTTCTGGGCCATTCCCATGTCTATCCTGCCCTCTCTGCTTCTTGTTCAACTTATTTCCTCCATATTTGTTTTCGTCTTCCAGTGTGTGGCTGCCTGGTCATGTGGTATGCCTGCTGGACTGTTGTTCAGACTTCTTGATGGTCCTCGGCTCATGCCCTCCCTACTGCAATTCCCCATCCTCCTGCGGGAGGTTTGGACTAGGAGGTAAATTATCTTCAACTCTGAAGCAACATCAGAAAAAAAAAGTAAAATAAACAAACTTTTCTCTTCCCTGTGGGTTCCAGTCCAGAGTCTGCTTTGCAATATATCTGTTGTTCTTTGAATTGTTTGTCTAATCCAGTCCCAATTTTTTATATATTTTTGCTCCATTGGTGTTTTCTTGGTCAGTCAGAGAAATAAAATATATCTTTTTTGTGAATAGACTGATGAAAAGATTGCATTTCAAAAGAAGCATCTCAAAATGAAAAGTGGAAATAATTGTGTAGAACTAATAGCTAATATTGTTTAAAATCTTTTCCAACAAAAATTATAATATTACCTACAATAGATATGTAAAAATTAATTATATTGATGTACTCATGATTTATTGATGTTTACAATACTTCAGTTGTTAACATGCTATTTTGTGTGCCAATGATTTGATGAAAACATTGAAAATAAATGGAAACACTTTATAAACAAATTCTTGAAGTTTATCTACAGGTAACGTGGTCAGCAAAAATCCATATTTTGTTTTACCAAACTTAAAATACTCTCACAGGCTTATCATCCATTTGTTTCAAATAAAGTATATTCTTTGCATGTTTACATCTCATAAAAAGTATTATACCCCAACATAAAGAAGCATTCTTGTTTATTTCTTTTTCAAAAATGTCTTATATAGAACTGCCAAATATACCCTTCCCATATATCTTTTATTTCAATAGTACTTTTGTTCTTAAGAAACAGATGCTAGTGCTAGTTCAAACTTTAAACTTAGTTCTTGCATTTCATATTTCTCTGTAGAGAGCAGGAAAAATTTTTATAATTAGAATAGTGAAAAATATGCTTTGAAAAAAAGTTAATGCTTTTAGATTTTTTAAAGCCTTTTTTTTATTATTATTATTTCATATTCTAGTTCTAGTTCATTGTTGTTGGCAGGACTAGTAAATTCTTTTGAACAGTTTATTTAGATTCAGATATAGATATTAATAGTTTCTCCTAAATATAATGTAGACTTTTCAAAATATGCATTTAAAGCTTAAACTTACAAAGGCAGTGTCAGTGTTGCCTGTTTGGAATGTGTTTTAGAACGTTTGTTGTACGTGTACTATCTCTAGCTGATGGTCAAATAAAAGTTTCATTTTTAATTTATGAAGAAAATCTTTTAATAATTTTTGTTGACACAATTAGCTACCCTTAATTTGAAAAAAAAAAAATCTATAATCTAACTGCTCATCAATGTTCTGGTAGATATGAATGTGCTGTTGTTGTTTTTTTCCTTCAATAAATTTTGAAAAGCAGATGTTTTGAAAGTTTGTTAATACATTTCAGTATATAGTTTCTTTCAATATTTGATATGTGTATACATTTTTCACTTTTATGTAATTCTATACAGATACTACTATTGTTTAAGAAATATTTAATATTCCTTTTTTTTCATTTACAGTGTCCGTCTTGTGGAACCATATGCTGCAGAGAAACGAATTGCTGTAGAGAAATTACATGTTGTAGAGAAATAAAGTTTTGTAACACAACTGATAAACATTTTCACACTTGTTTTGATTGCTGGAATGATGAGGTAGAGAGTAACACTTGTACTTGTTTCTGCTTGGCTGTCAAACTGAGAAGTCCTCGCCAGAGTGCAAGCATAAAAAGAAGCAATTCTGTGCCTCATGAGCTCTACTATAACACACATGTTGGGAAGCAAGGGACCGACCTTAGACATACTGAGGACTTTCAAGAAACAGAAAATGCTTACACTTTGAAAAATGCCATGTCAGATGGTCATTCTGTGCGCAAGCATTCAAAGTCACACAGCCCACATTTAAGCCAATCACATGTGATTGACTATAACATAAATCCTCTATCACCAACTGAAGAGGACATTAAAAACAGTAACTCATATTCTTCATCAAAGATGAAAACAAGAGTTGGTTTTAATAACAATGCAACAAATGAAACTCTAAAAAGAAAATCCTTGTCCAGCCAACTCTCTAGCAGTTTATCAGATGTGTCAAATCAATATCTTTCTTCTAGTGGTGGGTTTTTAATCAAGCCCAGCAGAGGCATTCCTGATATAAACTCTAAAGGAAAATCCATGTCTCGTGCAAGAAGGTCAGTGAAGCCAGGTCAGAGATCTCAGAGGTTTCCAAACAAAATATTGGTAACGTCAGAATCCTTGAATGCAGTCAAATCCTTGAAGTCATCCTCTGATTCAGAAGACATTTTATTCCAAAAATCAATAACATCTAAGACATTACCTCAGCCAACAAGTCTGCGATCTCTTCCAGAATTGCGACAATCAAATACTTAGCAGTTGTTTTTTATTTTGGCTTTTTTACTTTTAGATCCCGTTTATAGCAACAAAAAAAAATATAATTGAACAGGCAACCCAATATTTTTTTAAGGATATATTTATAATCTTTTTATAAAAAAAAAACCTGCAATTTGTTTTTAATTCATTCTGTTTCAATGGCAAATGAAAATACATTTTTCATTTATTAAATAAGCCATCAGTCACTATTATCTATGTTTAGTATTTTTGTTTTTGGTGCTTATTATAAATGTCATCTTAAATGCCATTATTAATGGCAACCTAGTCAAATACAACAGTTTGTTGTAAAAAGAATAGTTCAGAATTTAGATATATTTTTTCTCATGCAAACCTGCAGAAGGTATGGGTATTGGTGTGGAACTATCTTCTTAGTAGTCTAATGTAGCTTTGAAAATAGTGTAGTTTTATAGATTTATTTACACATTTCCATTACCATATTAAGGCTTCATCATCATTATCAATCCCTTGACTTGTGTCCTAGCTGTGACAGTTTCCATAACCAAATCCCTCCACTCCTCCTTAGCATCAGTCCTTAGCAGAATATCAAGAGAGGCGGGTTAATTTTTTTTAAGGCTTACAACAACAAGAAAATCTATTTCCCTTCCACACATTGTCTTCCATTCTGAAACTGTTACAATGTATACATTGGACCTATTTAATGTGTCTGGTTGATGTGTTCAAATTAACACAAATTTTGTTTTTTAAATATCCATATTTGACCTCCCTCCATTATTTTACTTTATTCTTAAAATGCCATCCCAATTTCTGTGTCTTTTTAAAGTCATTTTATTTTAACAGCATATTTTAACTGCCCTTTTTGTTTTGTATTATCTTCCATTGATAATTTATTTAAATAATAAAGTGATAGTGACAGTTTAGCAATACCTCACTAACCTTCCTAAACTTGATATTCAAAGGTTTTACTTTTACCTTTTTTTTTTTAAGTTATACTTGTAGTTGTGATGTTTACTTTATCATAAAACACCTTTTTATAAAAGCATTTTTTGGAAACAAAATTTTTAAACATCTCATTGCGCCATAGATAGGTAGTATTCTAGTTTGGAATTATCATTTAGAGCTGTGAATCTCATCTAGAGATTTAATCACATTTCAATAGTTGACCCTTTTTAAATGATTCAAATTTGATTGTTATAAAATCGTTTTATTTTGATTTTTTTTTTAAATTTATGCCAGAAGTTCTTGCCAGTTATATTATCTTACATTTTACACTTAGATAAAACTGTGATAATAATTATAGGATAAAATCACATATTACTAACATAGAATACACACTCAAACCAAGTTATCATTGATTTACAATGTTATAAAAAACCTTCTAAACTTAAACTGTGATAAGGAATTAATTGTTAATATTTAAATATTGGCACTGTTATACCTTATATCAAGTTTCATTACTAAATTGCAAATTCTTTCTGAGGTGAATAATATAATATAAATATATATAATATAAATATGTAATATAAATATACATATATTTATATATAGGGCCATTTGAAAACAAAACATACATAAATTACTAGACCTTTATACAAGTTCAGGATCCATTATTTTAATAGTATTTTAATAGTAATTTAAATTGTAATATGATAACTCAATTGATTTTATTTGATTGCAACATTAAATATTATACTTTTAAAAATTTATTTTACTGTTTACGGGTATGAACAGGGAAAAAAAAAACGAATAATGTATCCTGAATAGTTTTGATCTATCCTGAATTATTTTATATTCTGACCTATTCTGAATTATTTTATATTCTTCTGAAATATCCTGAATAATTTTATATTCTTTTGACATATCTTGAATAATTTTATATTCTGACCTATCCTGATTTGAATTATTCCAACTTTTTCAAATGAACAATCTTTTTTTTTCTTGTTTCTCAAAATCTGAGATCCATGATTCTACTATATAGTTTTCAAAAATAATATATTTTTTTATTTTTTGTTACAATTTCAATTTTGAATTTTTTTTTTTTTTGCAGACTATATAAATAAATCTGACATGTTTATAGAATGTGTAGTGCAAAAAATCAAATAAATTTTTACAATTAAAATTAATTGAGAGTTTATTTCCATGTGCTTCATGCAGATATTAAATAGAAAATTACCAGGTACTTTTTGTAACCTCAATTTTTTTTTTATAAAACTACTACTGGGACAGAATTCTAACAAAAATTTATTTTCTCAATTTTAAATCTTTTGCAATATATGTAGAAGTAATTGTTACTTTTAGATCAATGTCACATATTTCTTACTTTAGTATCATTTCATTGGCAGCCATATATATATATATATATGGAAAACATATAATAGGCTTAATTATTGTGTATTTACAGCATTTCTTGTTTCTTTACAATGTAATACTTTTTAAAATTATTTAATTTCTTTTTATTGTAGATGATTTGAAATTTGCTATATCTAATTTTCGTGTGTGTGTGTGTGTTTGTAGACTGTGATAAATGTAGATGTTTTATATTTCCTCAGCTTTACATTTCATTTAACTATTAACTCTTTCTCACCGTAATTATTTTCCACATTCCTATGAAACTATTCATTTTGCTCATTTGTGTTTCAATAACTTTTTTGTATGTAATCAGGAAATGTTATATTGGGTATATAATTATAGAAGAATGCATGTTCTGTTTATATAACACAAATTACAGTATATAAAGCCAAAATTTCATTTAATTTAATAGGGTCGAATCAATCGTCAGCTAGGAGAGAAAGAGTTAAACATTCTATTTCCTCCTCAACATTACTGGTAATCAGTGTTAAAATTAAAGGAAAAAAATGTAATTTTAGCTAGAATTAAATTTTGAATGGTGAAAAAAATATTGTTCATATGGGAAAATTTGTCCTTGAAGAAAATACTAGAAATGTCTTGGAAGTAAAACATCAGTTAATAGACGTGTGTCATAACCATGACAAGTAATATAGAAAAGTTTTTCTTTTTAAATCAATTTCCCTCTTTATGAAGCTGATGCTGCTCTTGGATATGATGGGATCACATTCATGTGTGATCTTCATTGAAAAAAAAAGGCAGTATGGGTATCGAACCTATGAAATTTGCATGGTTAGTGTGACACTTAATTAACTATGTTAATTTTGGAAATTTCCAGTCATCGACCCTCTAAAATTTCCTTAATATAGGTTGTTGTTTTTTTGAACCATAAAGAGTGTATAAGCTAATATTTTGCTTGTTCCTATAACTCTGATTCAAACTGAAGTCATCTTTCCTGTAAGATTTTCTTTGTTTGAAGTGAGTAATAAAACATGGCATTGGATGTGTTTGCTACTCTGTAGCTTTAAGAAAATACAATCTAATAAATCTAAATCTTTGAAAATGTCTAGTTCTATACTAATACAATCACTATGATTTTGTTTCTATATTAAATTACAAAGAGTTCAAGTTTATGAGCCATGTTAACAAGCCTTGGAAGTAATATAATATAATATAAATGTCATGGAAAGAGACTCTATCCAAGCTATAGACAGGAATGGAGAAAGATGGTCAAACAGATCACGTGTGGTGCCCCAACAGTTCAACAAAGTGTAGGAGCAGTTAGATAAGTCAATTCTTTGGTTACTGATAGACAAGTGACAAAACTTTTTTTTTTCAAAAGGATTGAAAGCTAAATCTTGTGCGTTTTTGTTTTGTTCTTTGGGTAGCATGTCATTCAGACATTCACTAACAGTTTCAAATACCTGCTTAAACGCCCAATATTCAAAATAAAGGATTAGCTTTTAAATTTTACTACTGACGTTTTAAACAAAATCTTTCAGTTATGCAAAGGAAATTCCAAAAATGAAGAACATTTTTTCAAAGCAATGTTGGAATATATGTCTTTAATGTTTTTATTGAAGTCAACATTAAACTACCCAAATGGATATGATGACATGAGAACAACTATGATGTATGGACAGAGTTTACAAATCATATTTTGATGTCTACAACTTCATACCCTAGCATTTGCACAGCATTTATTGACACATCTAGTAAAAAAAAACATACCATTTGGTAATGGTCACTTTATGCCTGGAGCGTGTTAATGAATTATTGTCTATTATAAGTTACTTTTCACTAACACATGAAGGGTAAAGGCGATATCATTAACCTTAGCTAGCTAACATGGGAATAGCAGAAGTCATTAAGGAAAAATCAGGAGCCAGTGACCCTTAGGCAGCTTGCAGCACACAGTGCTACAACCTGGCAGATTCCTGCAACATTGCTAATCCCAAACTGTATTAGCACCTGTTGTTCCTTTGGACACATCAGCTGCATGGATGGGGGAAACTGCTGTGCTGACAAAATTGTTCAGACCATAGTAATGCCCAGGTTTTATCTCATTTCTATGAGATGATTCATAGTCACTTCCCATCTTAAGGAGTTCATAGTATTATAAATTACTTATGACAAGGTTGATACTGCATCAATTGAATGCCATTAGCATAAATAAAATATTTATTTTTCAATGCATTTGTTTTGGAGATTTCTCTTATTGACACTAAAAAATACAATAGTATTGATTGATTAAGTAGGACAATCTCAAGCATCATATCACTTTTCTCATTTACAAAGCATTTCATTCCTTGTGTACATGACATTATGACAATGACAAATCAAATTACAATCTAGCTGACAGTGAGAACAGCTCATTCCCCTTGACACATACACAGGTAAAGACAAAATCAAGCACTCGGTGTATAAATCATAAGTTAAAAACAAACCAAACATTCATGCATTAATCAGCCTCTACATAAAATGTACTTCTTGCAAAAATTCCTGAGTCCCATGACCAAGACATAAAATAAAAAAAAAAAGGAGACCATGTAGATTTAAAGCTCGGCAAAGCAGGAGCGTATTGAAGAGCTGACAAAATACAAGTAAAAAAAAAAAAAGTTGGGGGGAAGAGGTCAAAATATCAATATTTCCAAATGCAGCTAAAAACTTCCCAAAGATTTTCCAGCTTAAGCCTTCTTAAAGCATAAAACATGACTGTTTTATCAAGCCTGACTAAATGTAACCCTATTTTGAAACACAACTACCATTGTCAAGTTATAATTATTTAAAACAATTCAAGCAACGTAGACACATTTTAATTCTATTAACTCATCTATTTTAAACCCTTAGTTATTTGAAACCATGATTCTTGCAAACTAGCCACCTTATATTCATATATTTTTATCAAGTACAGCAGAGATTAAAAGTAAACAAGTGACCATTTTCTTGTTGCAAAAAACTAGAAAATGTCTTTTAAACACTAATACTAGTAATTATGTCCACATTAAATGGAAAAATTAATAATGAATGGATATGAATTATTTCATTAGTTTATAGATATTAATTGTTTATCAGTTATTCAAATATAATTCCATATACACTGAACAATGAACAGTTCCACTCTGTAAAAAAGAAAATAAGACAAGTCTTAAAAAAAAAAAAAGAGAAATACTATGAATCAAAGATTAAATCACTTTAAATAATTACTCAACAAGACTAATATCAAGGTACTATATTTTTGTTATATTTAATATACAATGAAAAGATAAATCTGAAACAAAAAAAGGACTAAAAATGATTAAATTTTGAATTTATGCTCTTGCATCTTTAAGTCACTCAACAATAAAGTAATCTGATCTGATTTCTTTTAAGTTTTTGTTTTTTTTAATTATTGAATTATTTTTCTGATTCTGAAAAAAAAAACACAAAAAAAAACCTTTCCTTTGTATAAGAATAATTATAACGCAAACTTCAATTGTAATGTCTATCTTGTCTGTGGCCCATTGTCTAGCACAAGAGCTCATTAATGTACTTATGCACAAAAACAAATTTTCATTCCATGAGTTTCATGAAATCCTAGACAGCTATGAATACACAGGCACCACTTTTACTTTTGAAACCATACATTTAGATTGTAAAAGGTTAGAAAAGTAAATAATTCTGTAAACAATTCTGAAAACAAAAATGTTCTCTTTTAAAAGAGATAACAGTCATCATAAAAATGTATAAGCATTTCATTATACTGGCACATGACTTACGTTTTCATACATTAAGAATGCAGACTTGTTTAAAAGAAACACAGTGAATGATTCAAAAAGCTAGAAAACTGACTGCATGAGTTTCCTCATTGAAAATAGCAGCTTTTACACAAAAGAAAGACTCTGATGATTAGCAAAGGTAAAAATAATACAGGATCTAATAAAGGATTTATTTTTTCATTTATAGTTCTTTGAAGACTTCCCAACAGGTTGTTAAGGTCTCTAAATTAAATCTTTTGACTAGAGAGTTTTAAAATTTTTTACGTCAATAGGTATCAATTTATAGGACTGCCACTAATAACAATAGATGGCACATTATAAGAGACAACCCAGAGTCATCAGCTTTTTTTTCTTTATAGCATGGCTGAGCAAAATAAGTCAAGGCTTCTGATCTAATTGAGCAGCCAAAGTTAGGACCTGATTTAATCAAATTAAGAATGTCCAGAATTTTTTTTTCCTGTACATTTATTGAAGATTCAATTGTTTTTTTTTCTTTTGGTACTTTTTTTTAACTCTATGAAGAAAACAAATTATATACAGTTATTTATTCCTTTTCAAAATAAAAAAAAAAAAAGCTATTAATGATACAGACAGTCATGTCTCAGAATAGCCATATCATTAATGTACAGTACAGAGCTTGTATGTCTAATAATAATAATGGTTCATAAAGGGTGGTGAACAAAACTATGTTTGTACAAAATATTATCAGTTCAATTTGTATCGTCTTCTGTACAAAACATGGGAACATCAACTCTGTAAATACAACAACATTATGTACAGTAATCACGTAGGATTCTTGGAAACTTTGAGATGAGCAACAAAACTACAGAAAGAAAATACACTCATCATTCATTTAAATACTGGTAAACCAAAATAAAAAATTTTCATTTGTAAAGAATCTGTCATCTATGGTTTTCCAAGTGACTATTGAAAGTACAGGACTAAATCACTATGAGCAATTCAACATAAATGGAGAAAGTAAAATGACATCATCGGTTATATAAGCTTGGCTGTGGCATGCCATAGCCTGGTCCAATAGGATATGGAGGTTTTGGAGCAGGCCCTCTAGGAACTTGTGTTGGATACGGTGCTGAGTTGGTAGGCTGGGCATGTGTTGCCCCCCAACTGTTTGCAGGGGGGATACTGGTGGTTGTGACGGCAGATGGACCATTTCTAATCAGCTCAGCAAACCTCTCACTTTTAATGCGTCTAATATGAGCTTGGGTACGTTTGGGCAAGTACTGAGCAAGGAACTCTTCAGCAGGAAGTCGGCCTTCACAAAAACCATCAGCTAATTCCTGTAGAATTAGAAAAAGGGTACATGTTGAGAACAACATTACTGTACAAACATTCCTTATCATTTTATTGTCATGCTTGTCATTGGCTTAAAAAACTTCACTAACTTACTAACTACCAAGTCTTCCCAGTGAATATAAAATATGCAGACTATGTTATCTAGGCTGTTTTAAAATCACCCACCTCAGACTCCTCTTCTGTTTTTGCTGTTTCTGTCTGCAGCAGTGCCAGTACTGTATCTAAAGATTGCCTATCTGTCAAACTATCTGTTAAGAAAGAAAACATTTCAACAAAAACTTAAACCATTTTAATAATATTTATTCAAAAGTAATAACGTTTAGCTTTTTTAATGGGTTTTTTTTGGGAGAGGGGGTTAATTTTTTTACAAATCATCAAGGACATGTCTCTTTATTATCTTCTTTAAGAACAAATAATAAACTATTACATTCTGACACATAATTTAGTGAACATTGTGAATTTACTCTATCTATTTAGCTTCAAAAAACTTAGGCACATACTTTAATGTAAAATAATGTACACTATATCCCTATAATCTAGAATAATGTAAAATGTTCAATATAATGTACAATAATGTACATAAAAGATAAGATAATTTTTTATTGGTCCAATCAAATGGAAATTCAGTTTGACTACAATTTGACCACCTCAGCGTAACTACTGTACAATAAAAATATAGATGCAAATACAAACAACATCCACACATGAAAACTCACAACCAGTGCTTTGTGAATTAGAATTCTATGTACTTATCGATGACCTTGTAACACTCTGACCAAAAGTAGGATAAAGGAGTTTTTAAATCTTTCTGTTTTAGTCCTAATGGAAAGGAGATGACCACTTCGTTCAGATCTGATGTAACAGTGTTTTAATGGGTGCAGGTTGTCTTTAAGAATCGTGTATGTTTTGGAAAGGCATCTTTCATAAAACAGTTCTTCAAGAGATGGTAGCAGTGTTTTAGTGATATATGATTTAATTAGACTATTAGTCTTTGTGCCAGTGAAGTATTACCATACCAGCAGGTGATGGCAAAGTTAATTAGACTGCTGTTGGTTGCTGTATAGAAAAGTTTAATTATTGTTTTGTCGATTTGAAATTGTCTTCTTAGCTTTTTAGGATAGAAGAGTCATTGGTGAATTTGACAGTGTTCACTCCATTTCAGTTTGTTGTTGATGGTTGTACCTAGGTATTTACATTCTTGCACTTGGTCTATGGTTTGGCTGTTTATCTGAATTTCTGCAAGATGGTCTTTATGTTTCCTAAAATCTATTATCATTTCTTTAGCTTTCTGAACATATAAAATTAGAAAGTCAATACACCATTGGTAAAAAGTGTTAATTGTTGAATGGTACAGATTTTCATCACCTGCAATAAGGCTGTGCCGTCAGAAAATTTTATGATGGGAGTATCAGCTGATACTAATCAGAATAATGTAAATAATGTGCATTATAATATAGAATAATGTACACCATGATACCATAATGAAAAAAAGTAATTAAAGTTAAATTGCACAAAATCAATCCCTTTACTGGTTAGAGATTCATTTTGGTTTTGAATATTTAGTACTGTAGCTGAATGTCACCAGGAATTTACTAATAAACTTTTCACCATCCCCTAAAATTAAAACTGATTTTCTTTACCTAAAACTGCTTTTTGTTCTATTAAACTTGTCCGTAGAGAATTTGCTCTCTGATACCTCTCTGCTACATCCTGCTTTAAACTTTCAAGTTTAGGTTGCAATGATAAGTTGTACTCTGCCAGACTTTTTGTAGTGACCACAAGATTGTCATGTTCTACCTGAAGAGCCTTGACCTTTTTTTTTTGTGAATAAAATAAAGGAGTAAATAAGGACAAGGACAGATATTATTTTAAAAAAAAAAATGAAACTCTTAGGACTCTGCAGTATCAAACATTTGTCCTTTCAGTCAGTTGGAATGAATTATCAGAATTATTGGGTATGGGTCACTGAATCACTTATATAGATACACTGGAGGTGTGGTGACTGAGTGGTAAAGAGATTGGCTTCCGAAAAGGAGAATCCCAGATTCGAAGACTGGTATTTTTAATTTTGGGATCTTTAGGGGCCTCTGAGTCCATAAAGCTCTAATGGGTACCTAACATTAGTTGGGGAAAAGTTAAGGTGGTTGGTGGTTATGCAGGCCACATGACACCCTTGTTAACCATGGGCCACAAAAACAGATGACCTTACAGCATATACCATATGGACTGAAAGGGTAACTGTACTTTTTATATAAACAGTCTAGATAGCAGCACCTCCGCATGAGACTAAATAATCTCAGACTTTATCAAGTCAAGAAGCACTCAAATGTCTTACAAGGGAAAAAAAAGATTGTTTTTTTTTTCTAAAAAATAAATATAGACCCACTGTATATATATATCTGCCTTATCTTATAAAAATACAGACATTACTTCATCATGCACCTAGTCATGCATGTTAACCAATGACTTAATTCTGCCTAGTCATTGGTTTTCCTGGCTGGCTCAGGCAACCCATTCCATGCTCTAATAGCACTAGGGAAGAAGGAGCATTTGCACAAATTTGTCCTAGCATATGGAATGAGGCTATAAATAGTTTACTTTTCATGTTATGTACAGTTGTCATAAACACTGTTATAGATCAATCAATGATTTAATTTGTTAAGGCATCATTAAAGTAACGAACAAAGCAAAAAGAGAAATGCAATTTAACTCAGTTTAGAAAGAAACATTTCTAACTTAAATTTAATTAACATTTTACCTTAAAAAGCCTTGAGAAATCAACAAGTTAAGATTAGTATGTTTCAAATGTTAACATAGAGAGGAAAAAAAAAAAAACTAAGACAAACTAACCTGAGGCAAGTCATCTATGAGACTTTGAAGCTTAGAATCATTTTGTAATAAATCCTCCAGTTCATGTCGATCTAAATGTTTTAAAAGTGCAGTCGCTGCCTGTTCATTTATATTGGACAAGGCAGAAGAAGGGGGATCTGGCCCAAAGGAAGGTGGACAGTAGTAAGGCTGCTGTGCGTAAGGGTTAGTAACACCACCCCCATAACCTGCGCTCACATAGTTTTGATACATGGTGTATCTGTAAAAAAAGAAAAGAAGTAAAACATAAAAATACTTTTTAAAAAAAAAAGCAATAATAAATCTGTGCAATTAGAAATATTTTTACCAATTTTGTATTTGTTTAACACTAATTCATGCTGTTAGCTTTCTCAGTATGCTATGTTCCTATCATGGACCGGTAGGGAAAGGCGAGGGGAGAGAGAAGGGGGTGTCTGGGTGAATGTTACAGTGATTACCGTTTAAATCAATTATATTTTTTTATAATGTGTACAGTTCAATTCAAACTTGAGGGCTCAAGCATCCTCAGGCTGTTACACTAGCCACTTTGCCAGCAAAGTGCTTATGAAAATAGCAGGTTTTATAGTTATCTATTGTCAGTTTCAAACTTTTAAGCAATGATCTAATTGTATAAAGGTACAAGTATTCAATTTATATCACCACATCTGTCAAGTACAATCTCTTTTCCTTGTTCAATACCAAATACAAAAAAATCAACTACCAATTGTTTAAAATTTTTTTATTGATTCTTGTTTTCTCAGGTACAAGAAATAATTGTGCGAAAATTTCAATTTGATCTGAGATAGGGTGTGGGAGAAATAATGTTTACAAACTTTTTACCAGACAGACAGAAAGATAGAGTGAGTTGATATTTAGCTTTGTAAAAAAAAAAAAAGAATTATGAGATGTGAAAACAAATAGTTATTTGTGATTATTAAGTTATATTTCAACATATCTAATTTTTTTAAGGCTAAAATATAATGTAATAACTAAGTAAAAATATATTTAATAAAGCAATAAGTATTCAGACTAACCATTTTCAGTAACTTTACTTGTAACATGTACATGAATTTCAAAAAGAAATCTAAATATACATATTGACAGGATAACAGAGTTTCTGCTAAACACAAACTCATTCAGCTATTTATACTCAATTTTAAAAACAAAACAGCCCCCATCAACATATTTGAAACAAAATGAAGACCATAGTGTAACCAGATGTACAAATAATAGACACGCTTGGATCCTTGATACAAAATATCTACTAAGTGAAGTCCACGCTGGCTTTAGAAAAGGCAGATCAACAGAGGACCAGATCGGTTTCATCAAGCTTTTTTATATTCCCATGAAAATAAAAGTGGAATATGACAATGGGTTTTTCTATTTAGATGACATCTAATAAAAACTATTAAAACCATTCACTTCTGAAAGTGTAAAGTTACATTTAGTTATTCGAGAGTGATAGCTTTCAATTAGACAACCAATCATTTTTTTTTTATTTTTAGGGTCCTCCAGTTGTGGGTTGGGCATTTAACATGAACTACAGTTTTCGTTGTGATCTAAGGAACATTCGTGTCAAATTTTATCAAGATTGGTCAAACGTTTTTAATTTTTATTTGGAGCATACATACATACTCCATACAATTGGCTTTATGTATAGAGTAAAGCTGCCTTATCATTTGATATTGTATAGCTCAAATTGGTTCAATTTAGAAAAAAATGAAAACATCTAAACACTCGTCATCCATTAGTCTATAAAGTAGATATGTTGCCATGTTTCACTACGCATCGTTAAAGTGATATATGATTTCAAAAGAAGGACGGGTAGGTATACCAAGAGTCTCCCTCAGGAAACATTTTTTTTCGCCTGAATACAATATAAATCTTGAATTATTGAACGCCTTGTAAACCATATCAATTTTATGTAATACTAATAGATTCTAGTAATTAACATAAAACTAAAATGTTATTTAACCTTGGTTAGGCCAATAATAGAATATGCATCCTCCGTTTGGGACCCCTCAACTCAAGAAAACATTAAGAAACTGGAACAAACACAAAATAGAGCAGTGAGATTCATAACAAACGAATACTCACATTTGACTAGAGTAACACCATTAGTAAAATCACTAAATTTAGAAAGCCTTCAGGACAGAAGACTCAAAAGTAAAGTAGCAATTATACATAAAACACTGAACCATAATCTTCAAATACAAAAACAAAACTTAATAAATACTCTGAAAGACACAAAAATAAAGGCACATTCCTTGTCCCCTATGCTAGGACAAATTTGTACAAATACTCCTTCTTCCCTAGTGCTATTAGAGCATGGAATGGGTTGCCTGAGCTAGCCAGAAAAACCAGTGACTTGGCAGAATTTAAGTCATTGGTTAATATGCATGACTAAATGCATGACGCGTAGGATGTAATCATCTTCTTTTTTGAAGTAACGTCTGTATTACATAAGATAAGATAAGAATTAATACTATTAATACTTAATTGACTTAATCAATGACTTAAAGTTAATACTAGAATTATATTTATTATTATAACAGTAAAGTTGAGTAACTAGATCTAGATTTAGAATCTAGTCTAGTACTAGAGTATCTACTAGAGATTTTAGTTTTAGCTATACTTAACTTAACTGTCTTAACTTTTATACTATAATAACTGGATAATAACTATAAGTCAAGTCACTATAATATATAATAAATATAATAGTATATAGATACTATATAGTCTTACTATATATAATATCTAGACTATAGTAGATCTATATTTTATGTAAGTAGATCTAGATAAATAGATTATATTATACTATTTTATCTCTCTATTATAGTATAATTATAGACATCTAGATAGATTAATCATTAAATTATTATTAAATAATAGATCTAATAATAATATTATTTTTATAATTAGATCTAGATCTCTGAGTAGAGTCTATATTTAATATTATTATATTATAAAATGTATATCACTTTAACCGTGGTATAACTAGATTAAGTCTATATAGTCATTATAGCATATTACTATATATAAATCTAAACTATATTTACCATATTAGGCATATACTGATCATATAGTATGATATAGTTAGTATATAGTATACGATACTATATCATCATCATTTGATCATATTATTATAATTATAGTTATATATAGTATATCATGGTAAATATAGTTTAGATTTATATATAGATCTAGACTTTATAGACTCTATATAGATCTATATATAGATCTAGAACGCCGATGTATTTACCTTTATCACTTTATCTTGAGCTACTGTTATTACTGCTGTATAGTAATAGAGATTTAAGAATGTCTAGATCTAATAAACATTTGTTTTTTTCTTTTGCAATATTTCACTATTTACGGATATTTAGTCAGCTATGATAGAGCAGTATCGACTACCAGCGTATTTACAATGCAGCATTAAAAACATTAGTGATATCACGAAGGCTACAGACTAGGTCTTAGATCTATTTTATTTTTAGATGTGCTTACTCTTTTTGGTAATAGACTATATTTTTTAGTCTAAGACCATAATTCTATTTTTCTTTCCTTTTTTTCTTTTTCATGGGAAATTTATATCTCTAGGAATCGAAATTCTTATTTGTAGATTTAATGATTCTCTCGAAATTAATAGTATAGATCTATAATCTATTATAATCTAAACATATGTTGGTGATTGTTGTGACATATCATTATTAAGTATTAAAAGTAAAGTAGTCACGTAGTGAATTGATACTTTTTTTCTTCAGTAAACTATATTTAAAATCGTTATATCAAGTTATCCTTTTGGATCAAATAAAAAAGAAAAATCGTTACAATCACCAAACAAGTATAAAGAGCTAAAATATATAATCGATTACAATTATTTATAAAATAATTTGTATCTTTTTATCGTTTCCTGTATTGGAGAAAAAAAAGTTTCGTAACTTTTCTGGGGAAATAGACTCTAATAAAATATAAACGTCTAATTACTAGTCTCCAGCTCTTGAGAATCTTGTATCGACTCAAGTCGACTGCCTCTATGTGAAATGTAATTTGTGAATATGAACAGAAAACGATATGTATCCATTTAATTACAATACTCAAACTCACACCAAATGGATGTAAAAATATTGGCGATAATGAGGATTGGTGTTGTGTGATTCACATGACTGCACAAACCCTGCGATCTGCATAATTTGCCACAAATGATGCAGACAAAGCGATGTCCGTAGGGAGGGCCTATTTAAATTTTGTTCGTTTTCGCCTTTCTTCCTCAAAGGCTTTTCTGTGGACTTCGAATGTGTGTCCCGCGACCTTTGTGGGAGCTCTTCAATTGTCTCTTTCAGAGGCCATCTTCTGACACCTGAACCCTTCGCACTTTAGGAGAATTTAGCGGAACACATTTTAACTATTTTTATTTTTTCAATTTGTTAAAATATTGTTTAAAATAAGGATTAAACCATAGTCTAAAAATAATTCTAATTTACCTGTAATAGGCCTATAAAATTATTTGGTCATGATCGCTTACCGATCGTCACCAATTCTCCTAGTCTTATGTTTAAATTCATCAGGGTTAATTTGGTTCTTTTTTTTTTTTACCTATCCCTTAGTCTATTGGACCGTTTGGGCACTATGCAAGATTTATCCATTCCTGTCTTTTGCCTTAGTTAGAACCTCTTTCAATGGCAGGCCCATCCATTCTTTTATGTTGTCTTCCCATCGCTTTCTCTGTCTGCCTCTTCTACTTTATGGTTCTAGCCAACATGTTTTACGACAAAATGAATTACGCACACCAAGAGTTGCAATAACATGGAACCCAATACGAGGAAAGCGCAAACAGGGACGTCCTCGTATTACTTGGCGACACACCTTCATGGAGGACCTCAGAACAGTGGACACCAGGTGGGAGGAGGCTTCAGACATTGCCAATGACAGATCTTTATGGAGACAGCTTGCCGTCCAATGCGCCGAACGACAAGTGAGGACCTAAGTCTAAGTACAAATGTGAATGTAGGCTTATATATTAATTAATTACATTATCTCATGTCATCGTGTCGAAAGTCAAAATGCAAGGGGCCCCCAAAGATATCAATCCCCCAGGCCCCTCAAATCCCTAGCTACGCCCCTGTCCAGGCTCTCTGCAAACTGCACCACACGACACCACGCTGTATCAACTATCCGCCTCGTCTTAGACTTGCACTCAATTCTCTGTTCCGGACCGACTTCGACGACTCTGACACACTCGCTCTTATATAGGGTCCCTACTGGCTTTCTAGAACCGGACGGAACATCGCTCGACCCTACTGGTTGATCACATGACTACATCCCTCGTGACGCTCCTGAGCTCTATTTACAAAAAGATTCTTCCCGAACCGCCTTGGTTGAACCGTCGCAACTCGTCACTTAATTTTGGACAATTTTTTGCACCATCAAATCTTTACAAGTAGTGCTTCCATTGAAGTACAGTTGCAAGGATAAGTTATAGGCCTAATTGTAATTAAAATACAAGAATGGGTTGATGGCCGAACATAAATGCTGTATTAGAGGGTTGCAATTCTTTGTTCAATAAAAAGTGTGAAGTAGTCTAGGGCACATTAGTGGTGACAATTTGCTTTCATTTGCACATTATTATAGGCTATACTTATTAGAATATTTAGATAAGGTTTAGAATGTTGGTCTGTTTTTTTTTGTTGTTTTTTTTTGCTTTGAAGGAGAAATCCTTGCCAGTTGTCTTTCGATGTGATAAATATGAAAGTTTCTTTGAACAAGAGTGAAGGGTGCAGTCATCGTAATAAATGTATTAACGTCTTGCGGTCTATGTTAGCGCTCAATAAAATAGCAGGTTAAACATATCCACCAGTTAACGATGGCAGAGAACATATGAAATTTTTTCCAAATGCTATCGTCAGAGTCGAAACTTTGCTTTGGATCAGGGGAGCACTGGCAGAAGCATGAAACCAAAAAAAAAAAAAATAATAATAATAGTAAAAATACGAGCAGCAGCATGAATTAACTTCATTTCTTTGGTGAGTGTTTTATTGATGAAACTGCACTTTGGGCCTTCCGTTTGTTGATGGCGATTGTATTCGAGAAAATTTCATTGGTTTTGTCCCTGTCTGTGTTTAATGTCATTGAATACATTGTATATAGTCTAGACATGGACAAACCCATCGTCCAAGGCTAGATTGGCTGCCCCCGTGATGGCTAGCATTCAGAACTATATTCAGGAAAGGATTCGTGAAAAAAAACAAATCCAAAAGTAGCGCGTCTCACACACTTAACTTTGTTCTCATTGGCCTGAATGATGTATCAAATGTACGAAATGCTTTTGGTGCCATCAAGAAGACTATCTTACTTCCTTAACAGTCCCAAGCGAGTGTCGGTGCTAAATTTACCTCTTTTTTGAGACGCAATAGACTGTGAAACACGAACCCATTCCAGCTTTCAGTCACAACTTTAAGAAGATCTTTGTTTGGCGAGTCTGCAAGAGAAACCAGACAAAATACACATATGTAAATTAGTGCCTGCTCCTCGTGTGTTTCTGATTTTTCTTTCCATTGTAGTAAATTGTTCCTGTTTCCCTGATAATGCAGTCTGTCCAACTTCACATATCTTATGAAAACGTCAATAACCACACACACAACCATACCATAATTAAATGAACTGTCTGAACAAAGATGTCTTCATTATATCTACATAAGAACATGCCAAAAATATCATTTATATATTAGAGGGCTATTTAAGTCAAAGCCTTAACCTGAACTAAGGGGATGAAGTGACCAGGGGGAAGAAGTAACTGCGAATACAGTGACAGGACACACTCTAATCTCATTACAAACTTGTATTAACATTGTTACAACGTTTAAAATTAAAATGATAATGAAATAAAACAATTTTTCTAATTTAATAGTATGGTTTCCCCTTCTCTCCTTGCCTGAACACCAAACATATAGTTACACAACATTAAGTACAATATATAAGAAAAAATGAAAACACAGTATAAAAGTGATTGAATTTTATCATGAAACTATTTACAGTATAAATAAATAATACAAGGTGAATGTTTTCTGAGGTGTTTATACATTTTCTTAGTACCATAAATTTAGGACACAGGGTGAAATAAAACTAAAATACCAAAAGATTGTTTCAGTTACATTTCTACATTTGATAGTAATCTCTGCACCATTACAGTAACTTCACTCCGAAAATGTAAATATTTATACATTTAAGACAAAATATTCACTTATTCCAGACTCATAAAGCTACAGATATGACTGCATATAATTACAGAACTATAAATAGCAAATATCTATTCGCATACCACAATAGTAAGAAGGAAAGAAAAATGTTGCCAACTAAATTTTATGGCAAATAAATTCTATGAGACCAGGCTGTTTTGTTTTTTTAATTAGAAAATGAGAACTAAGCAATAGATTCTATTCTCTTTTTGGAAGGGTTGAAGTTAAAAATGCACAAGAAGCTAAAACAGAACTTAGAATGAATGAAAATTCATTATCGCACTATATATCTACATTTATAACTTCCCAGAAACTTTTATGATAGTTCTTGCCAGATGTGCAAAAACGGCACACAAAAAAATATATAAAATCTCTAACCTCCTCACATAAGAATTTAAATAAATTTTATAATAAAATAAAATAATCTCCAATAAAATTGAAGTCAGGCCAGCAGAGTTACTCCTTTGCTGTCAATCCACAGTGAAATAAGTTAATAAAGGATGAAGTTAAATTTATTTGACATCGACTTCAGTATCTTACATTCATACCTTCCAAGGCAGTTTAAAATGAAACAACAATGTCACTACATAAATTTACATCCAGGCCTGTTTCCTGCTGTAATCCTGCAACCAAAAATCATGTTGTTAGTAGTAGCCCTTTATTCTTCTATACATTTATTTATGTTTATTAGGTATAATTTTCAATGTATTTTAAAATGGATTTATAATTTATTTATCGAAATAATTTGCTTGCATTGAGCTAATTATTTTGGTTGGCCTCCTTTAGTCTATGGTTTGTCTCATAGAACACTTTTTCATGTGAATGTGGAGCCAATTTTGGAGAGACACTCCTGTCCACATATACCGCAGGTTAAGGTGGCTTTTGCTTTGGTGGTAGAGGTGCCAACCATTATTCATTTGGCATACTTTTCTTCCAGAGTTGAGGCCCTTGTATTTTCAGTCCATAGCTTTCTTGGTCACCATTTCACTCCACATACTGTTGTCTAAGGCTATGTCTTCCCAATAATCAGTTTCAATATTCATTGCTTTGAAGTCCTGTTTGATTACATCCACAAAGCAGATAAATAAAAAAAGGTACAAAAAAAAAACAGAGTAAAATAGAAATAATATAAACTATACCCTTCCAGTGTGTCCCCTGAGGTGCATGCGTTCAGTTTCCTGTCTCAACAATTCTTCATAGTCCTCCTCCCCTTCTTTCTCTTCCTCCAGCTCTAGCCTTAAATTTTCCTTTTCTTCCAATTGTTTCATACGATTAGCTTTCATCTAAAGATGATACACAATAGGAATTGATTGTTAAAAAAAAAAAAAAATGCACATGACAATGTTTAATTCTTCTGAGTTTTCTTTTTGAGAAAAAAATGCAAATACAACATGTATCAATTGGTCAATCTTGAATGACAGCGCAGCATGTGTTGTATTGCACTAATCTATCAACCAATAGTAATGTTGAAAATGTAAAAAAATAAAATAATGGCAAATTTGACACTATGCATAATAAAACATAATTTAATATGCATAAATGAAATATGATTGGAACATCTTAAAGTTTATTTACCATAATAAAACAGTGGATTATTCCAAGCTCACAAGATAGTGACAATTTTACCTGTTCCTCCAGCTCTGACTTAGTGGCTAGCTTGTTCTGCTTTTGATTCTCCTCTTCCCTTCTGGTCATCTGTTGGGCTATTTCCATTTCTCTGACCAGTTCTTCCCTACGCTGAAGAGATTCCTCTTGCTGTTTTTGGAGCTCTTCTAGTTTCAGGGCAATCTGTTCTTGTCTACTTTCTAGTACCTTGGTACAATACATTATATGAAATGTTTAAATATAGCCTTGTATTGAAAATGTACTAATGTATATTTTATTTAATATATGACTTGACTAAACACTGTATTATATATGCTTGGTTGTTTAACATAAAAGTTAAACTACGAAGGGCCCCGGGGCATGGTGGCAGAGTGGTAAAGTTCTTAACTTCCAAAATGATGAGTTCAAATCCTGAGACTAGACTTTTGAACCTCAGGATTTTTAGAACTTCCTGGAGTCCAACCAACTCTGATGTTTACATTAGTTGGGAAGAAATAAAGGTAGTTGGTCATTGTACAAGCTACATGACACCCTCATTAACCTTTGGCAACAGAAATATTAACCTTTGGAAAAACAGAAATAGATGAGCTTACACCATGTGCCCCAAGGATTGCAAGATCTGAAGGGGAACTTTAATAAATGCTGATTCTATAGATCAATATTTAGATATTTAAAAAGACATTTTTTGAAAGCAATTGCCAGATATGAGATAATCTTAAGCTACTGTAGTGAAAAAAACATTGACGGCGTTATTACCTCAGCCATGAGTCTTTGTCTAGCTTGACGCTCTCTTTCCCACTCAGAGGCTCTTTTCTCCCACATTCTTGCTGCTTCATCTCTGGAAATATGTTTGTATAAATTAGAAGTGATTTTTTTTCGTGTTAAATAATATATAACTAGTCTGCAATATAGTAAAATTTGCTTGATTCAGCACACACGCTGAAAAGTCTTTATCACTACCGCTTGTTAAAGCTGTCCCAGTAAATTTTAAAGAGACATCAGATAATACATTACTTTTACTATTTGCAGTTATTAAATACTTACTGGTACAGCATCTCAAGCTCAGCCTCTCTTGCTTTCTCCAATTTCAACTGGTCCTCAATAACCTGACATTAACAGGAACAAGAGATGAAGAAATGCATTACTTTCTTGAATAATAAAATATAAAAGCATCAATAAGAAGACATTACATTTATACAAGTTACAAACTGCAAGAAATAAAAAAAAACTGCATGATATACTTTTGCATATTTATAAATATCTGTTGATGTTTTATACATATCACATGACCAGGCAGCCATCCTGCGTGCTTGCATTTAATATGATTAAATATATCTATATATTAGACCTTTAAAAAAAGGTCCTAGCATCATTAATGTTCATTAAAAGAATATATGGGGCTTTGTTTAGAACAATACCTTCAATCTAGTTATTAGTTATTATTTATTTAAGAATTGTTCACATTAAAATGTTAAGGTGCATTGAGTTATGTAACTGGGACTTACAATATCTATGTCCTGCTTTGAACCCTGCTTACTCATTCCTACCATTTAAAACCAATACTATTTTTACAAATATTCACAGAATATTGGGCTTGGCATTAAATTAATAAGGAGCAAACATGCAAGCTCAAAACACTCTTCAATGAATAATTTTATCCAAATAGAAAACCTCTTTCATCCAATGTGCATCTGCTCTAGCCTTTTCTCTCCTTGCAGATTGAAGAGCTAACTGTTCATTTTCTTTGGCTATAAGATCCTCCAGTAATCTCCTATCTTGTTCCTAGAAAAAAAAACAAAAAACTTTTTAATTATTTTTTTATATAAAACATACAACTACACACATGAAACAAAGCTAAAGTTTTCACTTCTATGGATGTTATTTTCTATTTGATGATGTTACATTATAAAGTCAAACAAAATTTTGTGTTATATATAAATGTCTGTTGCAACATAATGCTTAAGTATGACTGACTCACAGGGCCACCCAAGACTATTTATTACACACTAACTCCCTTTATTATCTCTTATTGTTTTTGTTTTTTTTTAAAAATACCTAAAAGCAGCAACACTGCCTTTCCATTTTCATCTCTATTCTTCTGAGAATGAATCGACTGGAAGTGCCATGGATCAAACCAACTCTAAAAAACTACCACTAACATAACATGTTGGTATTGAACCATACTCACCAGTTCCTCTTGTATCACTTTAGACTTGTGCATCATCTGAGTTTTATGTTGACGTAGTAGTACGCGCCTGTAAAAAAAAATAATAAAATATTATTAGCAAATTTATAATTTTGCTAGCGGCTATGATTAACTATAGCTAATTTTCTTCATTTTGGATACACATTGTTAAAGATTTTTTATATTTTAATATCTTACACCAGTGATGCCCAGCCTAATTCGCTTTGCAGGCCTTTTTTATTTCCGACACTCATGTCGCGGGCCACAAGACCGAAAAGATACAAAAACGTAATGAAACGGAACTAAAACTATTTGATTAGAAACCCGTTGATCTAGCACTTACATTAATTAGTGAGATGTTTGAAGTTAATCTTCTTTTCTATACTTCGGGAAAATGGCTCCATTTCTCTACTTAAAATGTGAGCAACATTATATCTAGCTTAACTAGCGACTTATTTTCTTCTCTTTTTGGCAACTATTCAATCCTTCAATCTCTAGGCGAGATTTAACAGTATTTTATTCACGGCTCAAATCAAGATTGCTGCCATATTTGTTTGTTGTTTTTTTTAAAGAGCTACACTTTCTTTACAAATCATATACATTGGCTTATTATCATGTTCCGCAAACAAGTAAAGATCCGTTTACTTTTCCTATTAGATTATGCATCTAGTCCCACTTCATAAACACAATGTTAAAGGTTATGGCACCAATCCATCAGGGAAAAAAATAGGATCCTAACGTAGGTAAAAAAAACTTTATCAACCTTTTAGGAGAGCAGTCTTTTCGGCGAGCCGGATGGAACCACTTCACGGGCCGGATCTGGCCCACGAGCCGTATTTTGGGCATCACTGTCCTACACTATTAACAGAATTTGTAAAATTGACAAGAATAGATTGAGAAAAAGAATATATTGCATTTACCCAAGATCTTTTTTCTTTCTTTCTTCTTCTCTCTTTCTTTGATACTCTTCTATTCTCTCCAGCTCCCACTTTTGCCTCATCAGTTCTTCTTGCTGCTGCTTCCATGCTTTGGCCTAGATCAATAAACACAGGAAACAAATTCTTCTTATGCACAAGCAAATAGAACGAAACATTTAAAGACAACACATAAATGTATGCAACATAATAACTATAGTGTATTCAAAGTATTAAAAAAAAAAAGTAGAAAGATAGTCTGTTCCTGCTTAAAAACTTTAAAAAATCCTGAACTTTCCCTAATCAAAGAGAAGTATGGTAACTGAATAAAAGAAAATATTAATTTTTTTTTTATTTCAAAAAAAAAAAAAAACACTAAAAAAAATAAAAAATTGAGATCTAATAGTAATATGGAATAATCAATATAAAGAAAATAGAACAGCATGTCTAGTATAAAAATATATACTTTTAAAATCTTTAAAATATAAAAAGCTTAAAAAATATTCAATTTCCTGGGTGGGGGCTTATACACTGGAGAATGGACACTTAATTTAGTTTAAAAAATTCTAAAAAAAAAGACATGCGTATCTGGTTTTCACTAAAAATGAGTCACCACACTCTCTTCTCATAAGATATGCAGTGAGCTCTTCTTATAGGAAAGTTTTAAAAAGTACTGCTAGTGTCCTAATGCAGTGGGGTTATGCTATCAACATGAAACATCGCATCATACTGCAGTAGGCTCGTTTGAGTTAAATCTTTAAAAAAGTTTTTGTTCATAATTAAGTTGATTTACAACTGACAAACAGAGGAAGTTTTCTTTTTATCAAAAGTAATTAGCAATCTGTTAAAAAAATCAAGTGAAACTACAAATTTCTTGCCCAATTATTTAGTTAAAACCCTAACTGGTCACTGAATAAACTAAAAGATCAAATGAAAAGTTGACCTCTGCTTCTCTTCTCTTGAACTCCATCATCTGTTCCCTGAGAATTTCTTTTAAGGCTTGCTCTTCTTTCAGCCTCTCCCTTTCTTTCCTTCTCTCCAACTCCAAGGCTGCCAATCTCTCTTCTTCCATCTGGTGTTCAAATGCTATTTTCTCTTGCCGTGCGGACTCTAGTCTCTGTGTAGATAAAAAGATAGTATGATATTAGATAAGTGCAATGGGCCCATAACATGTGAATTCAGTCACTTAAGTTTGAAAGCAAAAAATAATAATAAAAAGCTATCTTAAAACTAAGGGAGTGACAATTTTTAAAGTCTTATTTTCAAAGAAAGGTAACATTTATTTTTATAAACTAGAAAAAAACAAGATATGAAAGGAAAAAAAAAACATTGATAAAACTAAACAAAACAAGTGGGTTTAAACAATATAATGATACATAGTAGGTATCCTTTGCCTACCTCTTCCTTTTCAACTATCTGATCCCCCCAGCCACCAACAACATTTTCTTGAAGGAGAGCGGACTCCACTTTTCTTAAATCAGGGTTGTTTTCTCTCCAATGTTGGTACAATTTCTCCTCTGCTAGCTAAGTCAACATGGAGGGTAAAAATGACAGATTATCAGCATGTAGTTATAGTGCCTTAAGATTTTAGAACTGTAATTTTAATGAAATAAACTACTGCTTGCATAAAAATACATTTGGAAAAGGCTGCTTAGGTTGCTGATACTAATCTCCTGGGTGTGAGCAGAAACTTTACTTGGGATACAAGGAATTAAGTTCTTGAGTTAATCTAACTTGAAATAAGTACATGACCTGAACTTGAAAAGAATAAAGGATGCTGGTCATTGTGCTGGTTACATAACACTGTAAAAAGTAGGTGAAGTACCCCTTAGGGCCTTGTGATCTATGGGGCAGACGATGTAAAAGTCATCACACTTTGTGGCACATGGTTTATGAGGGTGTCATGTGGCACAATAACCAACAGCTTTTACTTTACCCAACTAATGTCGGGTGTTGGGTGGACTAGAAAACCATTAAGAACAGGATTGAAGAAGTAAGCCATAAATACAAGTATCGGTACTTTAAATTTTCAAAAACTTGTTTAGTCACAATTGTCAACACCTGCTAGACAGCTATTTTGTATGTGGACTTAATTTTTAATGGTATTTCACTGGTCACACAATTAATACAATAAGACTTAAGCTGGCAATATCAATGACTCAAACAAAACAAAGTAAAAATATATATTATCACTACTTTCAGTCAACCAGTCTAATAAGCTTCAAAGTTTTAATTAGATAGACTTCAAAGATGAAAAAATGTGTGAAACGTTTACCTTCTGCCTCTTCTCTTCTCTAGCTGACTTCAGATCATCAACCCTAAACTTCATCTCCTCAAGACGCTCATAATTTGACTTAGAAAGCCCTTTCAGCTCTGCCTATATTAAGATTTATTCAGAAAAAAACATTTAGTACCATTAATAAATCTATTAAAGCACACAGAAGCTCACAACAATTAGGCCTACAAATAATTACTGGTACCTCAAAAGCTTTATTTTCTTCTGCAATCTTCAGAGCCAGTTTATCTCTACGTCTTCTCAAATTTGAGGACTTTGAATCTTTATCCTTTGATTCATTATAAGCATTCAAGCTGTTAAAAATATGTTACTTAAATTACTTTTTGTAGCATATTACAAGCTATTCCAACATAATCAATAAATAAATGTTCATCTCAGAACAGGACACAACAGAATATGACAACACGTTTCAGAAGCTGAAAATTGGAAGTTGTGAGAGGTGCCCTTGCAGAGTGTCACAAGAAACTTGTCTTCCAAAGCTGCATACTTTAAAGAGTCACCCAAACCAAATATAGAGAGCTGCCAGGTCTGGAATCCACTGTCCAGTTCATCTTAGATATAAGAGTGGTTAACTGAACCTTACAACATGATAATGAAAACACAGAAGAAGAGCATCCCTTTTAATAAACATACTTAATACCTGTTACACTAAGTCTCAAGGGATCTTTATTTTTAGATTTCATCTATCTAGTATTATATATTAGGCTTAACTACTTTTAATGAGTTCTAAGGAACAGTTACCTGTCTTGCAATCCTTGGCTAGAACACCAAGCATTCTGTTTTGCTGCCCACACATCTGAGCTTTTAAAATAGTTAGCGGTGTCTGACCACTTGTTGCGGAAATCATCTTCATGGTTGCGCTGTCTGACTATGGCACTTTCATACATATTTTTTCGTGATGACCAGTATCCACGCATTGTTGGCAGTGCCATTTTAAATTAACCTGGAAATATAAAATGTAAGACTTAATATCAAGTGTGAAGAGTGTCAGTGACTTCAATAAATTAACTACGGTAGATTAAATAATTATAAATACAGAAGATGAAGAGATAGGCTGGATGCTTGTTCCCAGTATAAATAATAGTAATCAGAACCAGTTAAAAAACATTTTCTAAATTATGAAAAAATAGCTCACTGAACTTGATATTTAGCTATATTAACTCTGATTACGGTACCAAAAACATCAGATTAACAAAGGCTACATGACCGAAGGGGTGTCTGATTATGGTACAGAAAACATCAGATTAACAAAGGCCTCAAAGCGGTACTTCAAGAAATTTAACTGTGTATGTCAAGAAACTTCTATTTATGATGTAATAAGATATTCTTGTCACGTGTTTATTATGTTTGGTTTAGGCCCACTTGATGAGATAAACTTGTGACATATCGTCATATCATATGCCGATTCAGAGGTGCCATAATTATAGTTCAAACACTTTAATGAACAATGAAGTGACAAAGTGCTGATATACTTTTTCTAGAGTTTAATTCTTTTAAACTCAAATTTGAAACAATAAATGTATGTACAGTTCATATTTAAAGTAGATACAGGATTATGAGGATATAATGATCAATTAAATAAGTAACTTAGACTTAGTAACTAGTCTATAGATTAATTTATTTATAATTAGTATTTTCAATTTACTTTAAAACCAGCCGTCTAGCGACTTCTAGAGTAGATCTAACTTTCTAGGTCTCCCTCTTGTCCCAAAATACTAGTAGTACTACTCCTCTTACTAAAATCTAGTAAATAATTAGATCTAAATCTAGATCTAAACATAGATTGGATCTATTTTCAAAATATTTCATAATTACAATGAATGCAAGCCCGAACAGCGGATATTTTCTATAATTCAGTTTCGAGTGACAACAAATGCAATGCGCAAGCGCAGAACAATTTCTATTGAAAAATTGGAATGTCAATAGTTATTTAGCGAGTTAAACTTTTACATACCTTAGATATTGATGAATTATTAGGCCTCTAACTCTAGACTTAGACCAAGTCTAGATCTAGATCTAGTGATTAGATGTATTTAATAGATCTAGTCTAGATGTAGGAATTTAGATTTATTCTATTTAACTCGAGATTAGATTATAGAATCGCGATCGCATCGCGGTATGGTAAAGTTTAATCTAGCTAGAGTGTCTATTTGAGGCGGGGCCTCTAGACACTCTAGTCTAGATTCTAGATAAGTCATAAGATAACCTATTTTCTAAAATTGTAAATTCAATCTAGATCTAGAATCTAGCTAGATCTAGATTCTGATCCAATCTCTATGGTGGGGGGAAGAACTATCTGGAAGCAGGTTTCCTTGATGCCCTTATTGGGCCTTTACAAGCCTTGTCTTTGAGTTGATGATTAAAAAAGAATGCAGTATCTTACAGCTCCAACTTTGACCCACATAGTTTGCCACATCCAATAACCCTTATAAGCCGCTGGTCAATTTAGTTTTTTTTTTTGACATCTAAGTCTGTCCTTGGCAGTGAATTTTCTTTTGTGTATCCCGCGCCTTTATAAAAAGTCTCCAGCTATCTCTTTTTTAAGTCGCCAGCTGTCAGATACCCTTTTCTATAGATGTCAGTTAAAGCAAGGTGATGCCTAAGCGTTTCTGTAGGACATCTCTGTTTCATCTACCACCTTTCCAGCTCTAAAAAAAAAGACTGCCTTTTGCAAACTCTCGTCAACCCCATACAGGATAGTGCTTTCTCCAGCCTAACTGTCTACTATAAGAAGTCCCTCTGTACTGTCCATACCAGCGTGTTCTGTATGGAACTTTTGAGAAATAGACTTTCTTTTCTAATCGCTATGTACATTGACATTTAGAACTAAATTTAATAAACACAAAAGCAACTTTCTTTTCTAATCGCTATGTACATTGACATTTAGAACTAAATTTAATAAACACAAAAGCAACTATTCGAATTAGGAGTCTTTACCCGATCCAAAATAAGTAAATATATTTCCTTAACAAATTATTCAAACGAGCGAGGCTCGGTCACCTGGTACTATCTTCTTAATATTTAAAACAAAAGTTACTTCAAAAAAAGATTATTACGTCCTATGCATGTTCTTATATCATTCTTAATCTAGATCTAGCTAGCAGTACATTTTAAAAATTATTTTCTATTCAAAAGTTAAAATGAATTTATTTTTAAAATATTATTTTTATTATTTCAGATTTTTAAAGATGTCTACAAATACAGAAGGCATATATATGTCTGATTTTTCTGGTAATACAATATTTGGAAACCTAAAACAATTTTCAAAGCTGAATGAGAAAAAGACCATCAATACAGAACTTTTCATACAAGCCTGCAAAGATGTGACAGCTTTATTAGGTAATATTCTTGGATAAATAATTAGCGCAAAGATATAAAGAAAATGCTATATATGACATATTATATGATTTTTGTTTTTCACTAATCAGGGAAATATATTGCCAAGATTACTAGTAATTCCTGGTAAGCTAGGTTAAGTAATTTCTAAAAAAAATTTTGTCTTTTGATTTTACAGTAATTGTTTTGTATCATTTAGAAGATTATTTTTTTTTTCATCAATAATTGGCTAAGTGGTACTGAGCTTTGCTTCCAAACCAAAGGGTCTGAGGTTCTAATCTCTGTGAAGACTAGGATTTTGAATTCTGGGATTTTTAGGATGCCCTTCTGAACCGGGGTCCCAGGTTCAAATCCTGGTGAAGACTGGGATTTTTAATTTCGGGATCTCTTGTTGCCTCTGAGTCCATCCAATCCAAAGGGTACCTGACATTAATTGGGAAAACTAAAGGCGATTATTCATTGTGCTGGCCATATGACATCCTTGCAAATGAGCTTTTATATCATCTACCTTATAGATTAAAGTCTGTAAGGTGTACTTTACTAACATTACTTTATTATGTATGCCTTATTATATCTTCAATTAATGAGTTTAAAATTGTACCTAATCTCATTTGTGGCTCTGTTTAAACCAAAAATTAAATATTCTTATTAACTGCTGCCCAAAGTAGAATCTAACAAGTGAATTTGATTTCACCTGCCTGCTAATTATAATCGTCAGGTTTTTTTTTACAAACATTCAGAACTTGGCTTGCAGAGACAGGAATCTTTAAAAAATGTAATTTCAAACATTGGCTAGATGTATTTTAAAAGAGAAATTTTAAAAATTACGACTCAGATCTTTAATGAAAACAAACATTATTGCTTATTCTTCAAGATCGTCTGGGTGCACAGTTTTCCATTGCTAAAAAAGACATGCTTGGAAATGTTAAGGTAAATTGTACATTTAAAATTTTTTTTTTGTACAGGCAAAAATTTCATAGGTTGTACTTTTTTTTTCTCTTACTAAAATTACTTTAAATCTCACTGTGACATGCATAAAAATAGTCTAGACCATTTGCTTTAAGAAAGAAAAACAGCAATTGTCTTTTAGTGTTTTAAATCAAACATGGAAACTTAATTTTATTTTTAAAGAAACTATTAGAAACCACAATAAGGCTTTTAATAGACTTATTAAATTTCACTGAGGTTGCTTTGATATTTCAGTAAAATACTTCCAACCAGGGTTGTTGTGGTTTTGACCAACTATTAAAAAAATAAGTGGCCCCACAAAATAGCATTATATAAGTCTATAGCTTTCCGCTTAGGCTACCCTAGTCCAGAGCCCTTTCACACTTTTTTTTTATGCAGTTTGTATAAATATTTGAAGGCTTTTGGAAACTGGGGGATCCATAAGTATCCTAAGGTGTCCTAATATTTCTGGTGATGAGCCTGCCTATAGCCACAACCACATATTCAGGCATGATTTGAAGTCTCAGCCTACCCATTTTCCTCTTTCCTAGGAGGACTCCATATTCATAATCCTTAGTAGCTCAATAAAATGAACTCACTAAATACAATCATATAATATATTTAACACTACATATTTTCCTTTAGACTAGCAATATAAATGGGCTATTGTAATATTTTAAAATTATTTTTAGTAGGCATGAAAAATCATTGATTCTTGAAAATTTAATGTCCCCTTGCTTTTTTTTTTGTTCAATTATTACTCTTAGAAAAATTAGTGTGAATTTTAGTATAATATTTATGATAAAAAATTCAATACATTTACAATTAGTGTTAAAGCCTGGGTTGAAAAAAAAACAAAACAGATTTCTTTTTTTTTTAAAAAGCTAGTTTTTTTTTAAATACCCAAAAGTATATCTTTTTTTTCCCTCTAAAAAATATTGCCCCAAAAAATTACATATATGGATTTTTCAAAATTTTATCCAATAATTGGATAAAATATAGTTTTGTTGTGCCTTGACTAGCTAATTTTTTTTAGGCATATACAAAAGGAAAATAGTTCATTAAAATTAGAAAAGTAGTTCGTTTTGTTTGCATTAAATTTTTTTTTTAATCAGAGAATAGAGGAACGTTTTAACACTAACAAATCACAGTATACGACTTTAAATTCAATTATGGAAGAGGATTCTAAAGACTCACCTAAAGGTCACACAAGTGCTATAGTGGGAATTTTATGGCTCAAAAGGTACAATACGAGAATAGTAGCATTGACATAAGTGCTTTTGTTAAACATAAGATCATTATAGGAATATGTTTTTTTATTTGTGTGAGTGTATCAATAAAAATTGGTACATGATTGGAGAATAATCCTTTGGGTTTGATCGAGAACTTGGTTTCTCAGAACTGGATATGTTTCTGCACACAGTAGACCATGTTGGTTTTTAAGATTATTATTTATTTATTATTATATAAGATAGTTAGGGAAAGTTAAGGCTAGTGTAAGTAGTAACTTGTGTTGGACATTCAGTGCCGTTTTGAACTATATATCACAGAATTAGATGACCTTTTGGCATTTCAGAATATAAAACAAAGAGTTGAAATGTATGTCACCAGAATATGTCAGAATTAGTCATTGATTACAAAAGCTCATTTATGAGTGATGAACATTTACCTTTTTTAAAAAAAAGTTTTTTAGAAGTAAATTTAAGTCTCTGATAAACATAAATGATTAGATTAACACATGAATATACATATGTAATTTTTGTAGGAACATCTGTATGAGATAAGATTTCCTATTTTAATCATTTTTTTAAAAATTAAGTTAAAGACCTATTTATGTTTTTTGCATTCAAAACTAAAAGTCAATGGGGCATAAGATCTTTCTGTGGTTGGGGTTTACTGATATCTTTACCTTTCGCCAACATAGTTAGAGTGCTTTACATTTCTTATTGTACTATCTTCTTTCACTATTTGTTTTGTTCTATAGAGGGCTGGAGTTTCTATGTGCTATTCTTGATGGGTTACTGAAGGCCTATGAGAAAAAGGTCATAGATGACAACCTGAGGCCCATAATACTTGAAGCATACGAGAAGACATTGAAACCTTACCATGGCATGGTCTCTAAGTTTTTGTTTTCAGTGAGTATGTTTATTGATTAACTTTCTGTCCACTTGGTAAATGGCTGCCCAACTACATTTTTTAGACTGCTATATCCTCTTAACTTTTTTCTGATGGTCAGCCAACTACAAATCCTCATATCACTGTATCCTTTGACTTCTTTTCCAGTTGACTCCAGTTATAGCCTAACTTTATTTTCTTATTGCATTTCAAAACCTGTGTTTTGATTACCATCTATGGCTATGGTGATGTAAAATTGTGTCCAATCCTTCCATATCTGGTTGTCTTGTACAAATTATATATTATTTCAAATGTTGTGGGGTTGTAATAGTTTCATTTCTTTTTATTAATATTAATTACTTTTTTTAAGTAGGCAAAATATTATTATTTTTTTCTTAACAATTGACAGCCAGTAAAAGTAAAAATCCCCTTTCCGATCCTGCTTTAGGGCAGATGATGTTAAGGTATACTGTTTCTTTCTCCAACTGTTAATGAGCAGAGTGTCATGTGGCCAGCACAACAACCTGCTGCCTTTACTTTCCCCAACTTCCCCAAGTCAGGTACTCATTAGAGTTGGGTGGACTCAGGGGCACCCTAAAAATCCTGAAGCTCTTTTCCTACTTATAGTACTATTTGAATATTTTTCACAACACATCAATAGATTTTTAAAACTATCTCAAAACACTATCATACTTTCATTATTGACCTTGCGGTCTAATGGGGAAGATGGTTTGATGATGTAAAGATAATCTGTTTCTGAGGCCAACAGTTAATGAGGATGTCATGTGACTAACAGGATGATCAACCACTTTTACCTTTCCTCAACTAATTTCGGGTACTGGGAGCACTAGAATTCACAAAATTTACAATTTCAGTCTTCACTGAGCTTCAAAGTTGAGACTCCTTGGTTTACTACCATGTCTCCTCCTTCATTATGCATAAACTCAAATAGTGAATATTCTTTCCTTAGTGTTTCTTCAAGAATGAATACAATATTTAACACTACAGTTTACAGATTTATTATGTTATGGATTAAGACAGAACTTTTTAGTAACTAACCCTATATGAATGATATAAAATATAATTCTTTTAGAGAGTAAAATGGAAGGTGAACTAGTAGCCATATTTTTTTTTTACATAACCTAAGCATGCATACATGAACTTGACCTCTAACTATTTTTTTCATTTGATAGAATCTGACACGATTAGTACCTTCAAAAAGTAACTTCAATAAAGCTCTATTGTTAAGAGAGGATGCAACCAATGAAATGGTAAGATGATTTTGTTTTGATTAAACTATTTCAAGCCTAAGGGCAACTAGCTTTTGAGCCAAAATTCCTTGGAATATTCCTTCTAGATACTTAAATTTCACTCAAGAATTGAAGACAATGTTTGCCAAGCCAAATTGACAAAGGGGCCTAAAACCAGAAAACTTTCTTTGTTGTAAAATGTTTTCCATGTTTCAGATGTTTCTTCAGAGTTTAAGATAATTTACTTCCTAGTCCAAACTTCCCGCAGGTTGACGGGGGATGGGAGCAGGTAGGACATTTGCCGTAAATCCTAACAACAGTCCTGTGCGTAAACTGCACGAACAGGCAGCCATCTTTGAGCAGGACCGTCTTCTTAATCTTGGCTATCCACCAACTCAGAATACAAACTTCCCCTGCACTGCAGCTAAACCCAAATGCAGGAAAGGCTTTGATTGTCAACTCAGTGAAAAAAATCAGGACCCAATAACCCTTAGGTAGCTTGTATAAAATGTTTGTAAAATATTTTACATCTTTTCGGATGTTCCTTCAGAGTGAGTTCAAGATAATCTACATCCTAGCCCAAACCTCCTGCAGGACAACAGGGGATAGCAGCTGGAAGTGTATGAGCCTGGTACCATCAAAATGACCAAACAACAGTCCTGTGCGCATACCACAAGACCAGGTAGCCATCCACTGTGCTACACTCTGTTATAATTGCTTAGGACCCAACAGCTGCGTGCGTGGAGAGAGTGGAAACAGCTGTATTGGCAACAACACTCTGACCATAGCTAATGCCCAGTCATCTTATTACTTAAGGATGACAATGAAGGTTCTTCTTGTCTCTCTTTTTATCCAAGCATTGATTCTGCTCCAGGAAGCTATGCAAAACAAATTACACTTTTTGGGCTGTTATATTTTAGTTGAATTCTTGTTTTCGAGTTGCTGTGTAACTCATGTGACTTCATGAATTCATGTCAAACTCATAGAGACTCGTGCCATCTTTTACCTGCTATTTACTTTTAATCAATCACTTAAAACGTTTAAAAGCTAATGTATTTATTATAATTTCTGAAGTAACTTTTCTTTGCCATACTATCCCTGTTGTGATTTTTTAAAATTGCCCTAAAAGCATGTTGTTCAGAGCTACAAAAACTGAATTCCTGCATCAGGGATATGTGAGCTCGTATAGATATGTGGGATAATAACTCCAAAGCTCTTCATAATAATAGAGGATAAGATAAACTGTTACCTTATTGCAGTAAATTATCTATAGTTCATGTATGTATTCATTTTACTGTCATGGAAGAATAATTCAATTTTTTAAATTCAACTGATGCAACTTAGTGAATGTAGTCAATATGGAAAACAAATTCAATCACACCTCAACCTTTTCTATTTCCTTTGCAGCTGTTTAAGGACATATCCCTGTATCTAGAGAATTTCAAGGATAATTTGGAACTGATTAACTCTTTGTTTGTTCAGTATGGACTCAACCTGGAAGAATCTTCGAAATAGAAGTTTAGATTCATGAGATTGATTGTTCTATTTGTTACCTCTAAAGAATTCCTCACCTGTTAACAATATTAATATAGTTGGTAGTTTATTGGGTATACTTTAAACTGTACTAATTTATATTTAGATATAGATTTAGATAGTATAAAAAAAAAGTGCAACACTCTCATTAAGTTATTCACTGGTAGATGTTTATAAGCTAGGAGATTTATATAATTTTTTTATACCAATGGTGTAACATTTACTCATCTTCTGTTATAATGATTTTTAAAGTACTATACACAAGTTAAAGGAAAGTACCATTTTCAGACCTTATGACCCATGTAAAGGTCATCTGTTTCTAAGGATGATGGGTAGCGAGAGTATCTTGTGGCCAGCACCTTTTGCCATTACTTCCCCAAACTATTGTTACATGCCATTTGCTGGTATCAGAACCCAAGTCCCCCTCAGTTTGGGAGCCAGGTGCTTTACCACTCAGCCACCATGCACATACATAATAACTACCAGTTCAAAGAATAACAACATTGGACCATAACTTCTTGGTGATGTTGTTGCTTTTTTAGTCTTTCATAGAATTTTAACTTTTTCTCTAACTTGTTGTTTAGTAAGTTGTGACAGTAACCCAAGTTTCAATTATCACTTTTATATTTTTCATTCTTTGCACTTTCTTTCAGCTCAGATGTCTACTTTACTTTGTGGACATAAAAATATTGTCTAGCTAACTCTTCTCCAGCTTTTGAAGGGAAGAAATATATCAGCAAACCCTCACACTTCTTTTTTTTTACTTTTTTTGACAAAGCTACATTTTTTAACTCTTTCTCTCCATAATTATTTTCCATGTTTCAATGGAATTATTCATTTTGTTCATTTGGTATCATCAGTTATGAGAGAAAGAGTTAAAGCATTCTATGAAACCAAAAGTTAATTTGTTTTTATTGCTAATTTGCCATACATTCCATTTGAGAAATTTCTTTTTTGGCCTTGCCACACAGTCAAATATAAAGTAGTAAAGTTATAGGACCTACAGTCCTCTGTTGCTAAGTTAACTAAGACTTCTAAAGCCAATGCTATTGTTCTGACTGCTGAACATGTTGACAACATTCTGTTGTGTGTCATCCTCCATTGTGTGATAATTAACCATGTATATAATCTTTTTGTTTTGTCTCTCGACCACCACTTCCTAACTATTGATAACTTCACATTTGCTTGTCTTGTATTGAATTTTAGAATTCAATGAAGATAACAATCATGTGAAAGGTCAGCAAGACAAATACAATTTAATAACTTTTTTTTTTGTGCTTTTGTCACAGGCATTTGATGTAAATAAAGCTAGCAATATACTTATGGTCATTGTTGTCAAAGCCTCTCACTTGGAAGATTTTTTTAAAATTTTAAATAAATATTTAATAAGTATTGACCGTTTAATGTGTCTAGATCAGTGATAATTAAACTAAGTACATATTGTTTTTTAAGAGCCTTGATCCCTATGATAATTTTTTTTTTAATTTTAGAAATGAATCATTCTATATTTGTTTCATAGCCACTATCTGAACTTGGATTCATGGTAACCTCATGATGATGATGAGGAATTCATATTCAATATTAAAACTATAAAAATATATAGGCTAAGCCATGTTTTCATGTCACCAATCATGTAAAAAGGTCAAATTTTTTTTCTAAATAATTAAATTCTTTTTTTTTTTTTGGTTTCATTGTCACAATCTGGTTAGCTTCAATTCAGGATGATGTAAGAATTCATATTCAGTATTGAAAATATATTTGTTTGGTTTTGAGGCATGTGTTGACATGTCACCAATCATGTAACTGAATTTAATGTCAAGAAGTAAAACTCATGACTTGGTTAACATATCACTACAATAAATCAATTGTATTATCTACTTCAGTACAGTTCAGTTGAACCTAGCTGTATCTGAGGAACAACCGAAACCATACTTTGTCAAAAGAAGATTGACTTTACCAAGCTTAATGTAATGAGATCTAACTCATTTTTTGTTGTCTGTGTTCATTTGTGTATGTTTAGATGAAGTTGACTGCTTCTTAATTGAGATCAGATGGTGTCAAGCAGTGGTTTCTAAAGAGCTTGGGACACCATTAGTTAAGTGATCTTAAGGCTATTTGTGGGCAAATAAAAAAAACTTCATTAAAGGTTCAGTGGTTATTTTAAATTTATATGTGAGGGGGTGGGGCGTTCATTCAGAAATTAAGAAAAAAAAGATTGAATTCCCAATATTTATATATATATATATATATTTACATATTATATCTTGAACTTTAACATATCACTTTACATTCCATGATAACCTTCTATATATCACTCACATTGTGCTCAATTTTGTTGTAATGCTATTATTCTGCCATAATTTACACACTGCTTTATTTGCCATGTCTGCCATTATGTTTTGATTTTGTTGTTTGGATACCTACATTTTAATTTCATCTAAAATATAATTGCCAGTTGTGTTCAATCTTAAATTAATAAAATGGTAGTGAATACTTTTATTAAGAGAGGTTGTTTAGGGCTATGGATTTATTTCATTTCAATAATATTATCCCTGGGTGAACCTTGTTCTTTTGGACAGGATGGCAATTAGTTTACTTCAATAGTTTTACTTCAATGGTGCTGACATTTTGTTTTATTTCACTACTATAATTGGTATTAAATCTTTGACATTAAATGTTTTAATTTGTATATTTTTTTCTTGTTATCTCTTTTTATGCATGTATTTTCCACTACAGTAGATCAGGTGGTGCCTAAACTGCAGATTAGTATTTTATGCATCCAGCTGGCAGGTAGAAATGAAAATCTTACATCATTAAACTATTTATATGAGGATAGTTGCTAGAGAAGAGTACAGAAAATTTATTCCCATTAGTTGATTTAAAACCAATGGTTGCCACAGGTAATTTTAGTTTTTTTTATATAATTTGGATATGAATAAAATTTCAATTAATAAAAAAAAACAAGATTAGAGTTTCCACACAAACTCAAGAGGCGGCAAGAAATATCCAAGACGTGATTAGGTTTTGATTGCCAAAAGTAATAATGTTTCAAAGAATCATTTGGCTTGTAAAAAAAGTTTTTTTTTCTGTAAAATGTTTTGGATGTTCCTTCAAAGTTAAAAATAATTTACTTCCTTATCCAAATCTCCCGCTGGACAACAGGAGATGGCAGCTAGCAGGGTATGAAATCGGGACCGTCAAGATAATCAGTCCAGCATGCTAATCGCACAACCAGGCATTGCTGTTAACTTAATAACAAACTAAAAATAGCCTATTATTGATAAAGAGATATACTAGACATTACTTCATGACAACAACCGGATATGTACAATATGACACGAGTGATTTTAGATAATCTTTTGGTATTGATTGTTAATTGAAAAAAAATAGAAAAGAAAAGGCATTGAGCTTGTACTTCGGCAACGTCTGCTCGCTGTCCCAGCAGTTACCATTCTCAATTAAATGGAACTAGAATGAGGATGTAGATCTGCCTAAATTAAAGATCTACTAGATCTAAAATATAAATTTGGAGTAATGTTGATGTAATTTAGATAAGATTTATGTAAAAAAAAAAAAAAAAAGCCTAGATAATCTATTAATAGACTGAATGCAATATTAAATTTAAAAATAGTAGATTAGTTTTAGTATTTTATAACATTGCAATATTGATCTAGACATATGGAAATAGAAATCAAATGATAATGTTATTTGAGCTTTTTACCACCAGATTATAAAATAAAGCCAGTCTTTTCCTGTTGGCAAGTTTAAGTTTGTTGTATACAGAAAAAAAATTGAATGCCTAGGTACTAGAATTTGAAAGAAGGTTATGACTTCAAGAACTGTAAATTATTTTTCAGTTCGCCATTTGGTACAGAAGCAGATTAAAAATGAATTATTTTCAGTGTAGTTATCCAATATTGTTTGAACATTAGTAAAAATACATTATTACCAATATTAAGAAACTTACGTTAATTGTTATACAATTGTTTTTGAAGTTTCTTTTCTTTTTCATTATATTCTTAAAATCCCCCATAACCCCACTGTGGGAGCCTACACTAAAGGTTGTTGCAAATTAAATTTTTCTCACTTAGGGGGAAGCCACTGATAAAAGTTAGAAAAAACACTGCATTGTTTTGTTTTCAGCCATTCATTTGAAACTTTGTTGAATAGGATATTTATTAAGAGAAGTTGGTGTGAAAATCAATATGTCCCACAAAAACTGCTCATCATTTCTTTAAAACAAAATATTTAAAAAATTTACAAAATGCAGATAAAACAATATGAGAGATTTGATCAAATTTTAATGCAACAATACACATTAATAACTTTGCTTTTATCATTCAATACAAAAACCATAAAGAAAACAAAAAAAAAAGTACCTTGACATAAAATGTCAATTTTGTTTTAAAACTGAAATATGTTAATGTGAGTCACATATTTCAACAGGCTCTGACGGTGTCTTAAAAAAGATTGTCCATCCCATTTTCCTCTCTGTCAAGTTGACTTGGTCTAGTAATACTTTGCATTCAACGATGTGTAGATGCTGGTTCATTTCCCAGCGTAACAAAGTTTTATTACTCAGATCCCGAACCTGACTCTTCTTTAGCTGATGATGCTGGGGAGCCGGAGGCAGGGGATGCTGAAGCTTCTTTTTTTTCCTGAAATTTTAAGAAAGGAAATTATTTTATTTTTAAATATAACTACCTTTTAAAAGATTGATTCTATTTTTTAATTATCAAATGGTCAAACAATGTGCAATGAAATAAAATATGCTTTTTGTTTTTACTTATCATCACTGTTTAGAAGAGTATATTTTTTTAATCTCAAAAGCACAAAGTTGAAATAATTATTGGAAAAACAATCCTGAGTTTCTAAATGTCAAAGTAATCCAATAATTAAAAAGTTTAAATGTCTGCTGCAATTATTGCCAGAGAGATGCAATTTAAAAAGATTTTGTATTAATGTTATGATTCACAATGGCTGTGACAAGGTTTTCACCCATATACTGAAGTAACTAAGCATAACAATGAATTCTTTGGGGCTGGACATCAAACTTTCAGTGAAGTCCAGTAGGGCATCGGCGCCATTATCCCATTGATGGTTAGAAAGGCTTTTATCCAACCACCAGGCCTAGACATGGGGCTCTTCACCCCTGTCCTGACTGAGGGCTCCCAGAGTTAGACGGCCATATCGATTGACTAGGCCAGACCAGGCCGTGTAGCGTACACAGCGCACCATCCCATATCTCCAGACCCACTCGCTATAAGTGGTCGAGAACAGTGCTAACTGCGGGGAACTTGTCTCATATTCCTATACTGTTACCGCCACCACTCCAGGCTCCTGGTTCTGATGACGACCCCCTTAGTGGAATGGCATGGCGGACCTTTTGGACTGCGTTCCGGGCGTTCTTTCCATCCCAACCCAGAGTGAGAGAAAAAAAACAGAAGCTCACCCAGGGAAACCCGGCCGGGCCTGGTTCGCTACATCAAACCAGAACATTCTTCCAGAGATTTTCTTACGAGTATTAAATAACATTTTAACAGCTCCATTTATTGCAAGTTTACACTATTTTTACTGTTAACACCCACATTTAAAAATTCTATACCAACCAAAGATATGTAATTAAATAAACAAGTCTGCAACACTCAAAGACAGCATTGAATCTGAGATACCATAAAGCAGAAAATCAGTTAAAAACAAAGTTACAAAGACAGTTTGTGTGGAAACACAAACTCAAAATCGGCCCCCGAAGTGGTCCACCCAGGCAGGCTTCAATATTTTCAGAAAGAACATCCAAATGAAATTATATCAAAGACAAATGAAAGATAAGAATGGAGAAAGAAGGTTGACAGATCTTGTGTAGTGCCCCAACGGTCCAGCAGATCAAAGGATAGGTGCAATTGAATGCAAAGTTAGATGTGAACCTGGCCTAACTAGTTCCCTTTTCAGACCTTGTGGTCTATAGGGCAGATGATGTAAAGTTCATCTGTTTTTTTGGCCTACGGTTAACAAGGGTGTCATGTAGCCAGCACAACTACCAGCCGCCTTTACTTTTCCCCAACCAATGTCAGGTAGACATTAAAGCTGGGTGGACTCAGAGGCGCCCAAAGATTCCAAAGTTGAAAATCCCAGTCTTCGAACTCGGGACCCCCCGGTTCGAAGCCAAACGCGTTACCGCGCCTCTCCTGGCCTAACTGAAGTCTTATAATTAATGTAAATGTTTTAAAAAGGCTCAAACTCTTACTCGAATGCTCAAAAAAATAACACATTTACCCATTTTAAAAATGTTCACGAAAATGAAGTTTAGAAGATTAGTATTCGTTTTAATTTAGGTCTAACTTACAATGCATACTAATTTACTTTTTCTCTTTAAAAAACTGCTTTGCATAAATTATTTTAAAAATTAGATTTTTCGCTTTCAGAAAAAAAAATTACCGTTGCATCAGAACTTTGAATGGTCTAAAATATTGCGATGTCGGATTTTCAATATCTTTTCTAGTTTACGAGATCTAAACGGGACAGATATTTCACACAAAACTAATAGCGTCTTTTCCCCTTTCGGGGGCGCTAAAAAGATTCAAATTATGATAGCAGCAAATTTTTTAAAACTAAAATGGCAAGTCACAAAGTTTATTAGAACATTGCCAACATTGTGTTACAGACATTTCTGAAGATAATAATTTCTTGTTGATATAATATAAGAAGGTTTCACTGTGACGGAAATTGTAATGCTCTAAAACTCCAATACTGACCTCTTCACTGTCAGAGCCTTTAACAGACTTTGCTGACTCTTGTTCTGACTTGACAGGACTTTCTGTTTTCTTAGATTTTTTTGCAATCTTCTTCAGAGGCTTGTCACTACCTTCAGAACTGCTAGAATCACTGCCAGAGCTAGAGATGTATTCTTTGCTCTTGAAGCCACCACCTCCCCCAGCACCACTAGTGCTTGTGTCTGCCTGAAAAACAAGAAGAAATAATATTTTTACTTGAGTCATATCAAAACAAACTAAACATTACATGCAGAGCATACAATCAACAAAAATCTGTAACCATGAAGCCAACCAAAGCCAGTAGGCGTCAGACTTTGAAGACTTTATTTTGCAGGGCAGTATTGTATCCACAAATTACATGACATATGGAGGTGTCTCTATGCCTTTATTTAAACACACTGAAGAAACAGTGTAGAATATATATTCCTAAGTCCTAGAGTTTAATAGTTTCAAACTCAGTTCAACAAAACAAATCATCCAGCGATGAACAAACAATAAAATATAAATCACTTGTACAATTGCAATAATAACTTGACTGACATATAATATTATTATTGAATAAAAAAGCACAGTGAAGATACCGAGGACATATCCATTAGAGAATACTAAAAACTGAACAATAAAAAAAATGACCCCTACAGCTAGCACATTGTTAGTCTACTCTTCAAGCTACTTAACCAAATATCTTGCCCTTCGATCTTTTCTAAATATTTATAAACTACATTTATTTACTTCAATACTTCTTCAAGGTTTTCGAGATGATTCAGTCTAACAGTAAAATGTTTTTGTCCTTTTTTGACCCAATAACCTGGTAAGCCTTCTTCTCCAGTTGGGTACTTAGTTGTGACAAGCTATTTTGACCTTCAATCTTTTCTAAATATTTCTAAATTACATTTGTTTACTTCAATATTTCTTCAAGGTTTTCGAGATGATTCAGTTTAATTTTGATCCAATAACTTGGTAAGCCCTCTTCTCCAGTTGGATACTTAGTTGTGACAAGCCATCTCTTGCTTACACACTGAAGTTTTATATAGACAATAGTTGTGTTGATAAGCCCAGCTTTGACACTTAGGTAAAAAAAAATAAAGTAACCAATTCAGACCTTGCTATTTATAGGGCTGACAATGTAAGGGTCATTTGTTTCTAAGGCTGATGGTTAATGAAGGTGTCATATATCACGAATCAATACTGTGACCTAATTTGACCTGTTGTCTAGAAGACGGGGTCAGGTCAGAAGACAAGGAACAAACACAGGTTAGTTATAATCATCCAATCACAAAAAGAGGTCAGGGTCATTTATATGACAGTTTCTAGAAGGTCATAGTTAATAAAATATTTAGAATAGAAGTTTCTTGGATTCTGGAAAATACGGTTTAGAAAAGTATAAATTGGGGGAAAGCAAGTTAGTCGGGGTCCTTGCATATTAACTGTCTTGTGTTGTAGTGAGTTATTAAACGACTTCAGGTCTATTAGTTGAAGTTGTAATTATAAATTATATCAGTTGAAATTGTATTCTAAGTAAAAAGTTTAATATCATCATGATATTGGTCTTTAATTGAAAGTCTACATATATGTTTAGTTTGAAGAAGTTTAATAAAGAAAAAAGAAAAGAAAACAGATGTTTCTTCAGTTTGTTGTCAAGTTATTTATATACATCTCCAGCAAGATGATTCTATTTGAGCCATTAATAATTTAAGAATAAATATCAGGCAATAAAGAAACAAAAATCGTCACATCATATGTCCAGCACAATGACCAACCGCCTTTACTTTCCCCAAAAACCAGCATGCCCCACTTAAGCACTAAACAAGCATGCCCCACTTAAGCACTAAACCAGCATGCCCCACTTAACCACTAAACCAGCTAGCCCCACTTAACCACTAAACCAGCATGCCCCACTTAAGCAAGCACTAGTTGTATGAAAATGTTGCTTCTCTAGTAACAGGATGATGGTTGCAGGATTGTTTTGTTTCAGAAAACTGACACAACAACTTTTTGCCAGTCATCATCCCATCTCGTACTAACCTACTAACAAGGTTTGATCTAATACATTGACTTTTTTTTTCTTTCAAGTAAAACGAAATCATAGTTGCATAATCAGTAATTGTAGGAGGGTTGCAAATGGACAACAAACTTGTCAAGTTTCGGTTTGTCTCTACTACATGCAGAGATGCCTGGTTGCACAGATGTTTCATACATTGAAAATAAGGTAATTACAAACTGTAACAGTTCTGAGAATAACATCATAAATATACATTTGTTTTTGTTATCTAGAGAATGAATCCTAATGTCTACTCACTTTTTTCTTAGGCTGAGGTTTAGATTTGGCTGGTTTAGATTCTTCCTCTTCTCCCTCACTATCTGATGGCTTGTTTTTGTTGTATTCCTCCATCGCTTTCTGATAGTCTGCTTTGGCTTCTTTGGCTTTTTCATCCCATTCCTGAAAGTCAAATACCATTTCAGGTTCTGTTACTAAACATATGTCAGGTAATTCAAAACTATCTTGTAAGAAACTAAAATAAAACATGTAATACCTCTGTGGTAGATCAACTTTTTATAGTTTAGAAAGTCAATTGTCTATCAGTCCTACTGGTCAATAAGGCAATGGCAGTTTTGTGGTTTGCTTTTTTTTATTAGCTAGTTAAGAATTTAGTCAAATACTAACTGGGAGAAAATTTAAATCCATCAAGCCATTTCTGTGATGGAAACTAGAAACAGCTTTTTATGCTGCTTAGGAGGAACAATAGTATAACACTTGATGATATCTTACATTCTCGCTTCTTAAAAGGAAATGAGAATGAGCTAACTTATGTAATCTTGCATTTTTTTGTTGACTTTTAATTATCTTCTTACATTTGTTTTCTTCAAAGTAAAGAAAACTGAGACAGACTCCAACAAATATTTATAAACTCAATATTTTGAGTTGCATAATTGCAAATACAAATATGCTACTAATTTAACTTCAACATGTTGAGATATATTTTCTGTTCCTTTTTTAAAGAGTTTTTAAAATAAAATTTAAATTCATAACTTAATTTGTTGCAAAGCTGACAATTATCAGCTATGGAGTTACTTGTACAGTTTTTACAAAATACATTAAAATTATTTTTTTTTCAGTTCAATAAGTCAAAAATTAAATTAATTCTGGATTAAATACAATAAATATTTCTACACTTATTCTATCAAGGCTTTTGATTTCATAGGCATTTAAATTAAATTTCAAAATGCCATTCAATTGTGAGTTATTGTCTTTAAGCCGAAAAGAGTTAAATAATTATTGGCTTTGATAATATTACTGACTGTTTTATCTGTAACTTCTTTCCACATCTCTCCAGCTTTCTTTGAGAGGTCTGTGATTGAAATGCCAGGGTTCTCCTCTTTGATTTGTTCTCTGTGCTCATTGAGCCAAATAAAGTATGCAGACTGTGGGCGCTTAGGCCGATTGGGATCTTTGTCTTTACCTTTACCACTTTTCCTTTTCCTTGGGGCACCTTCTTTCTGAAATAGCAAACGTCACAATAGTTGTTGTAATAGCACAGAAAGTGATATGCATTTCCTAATCCTATTTAACAAATTAGTGGGCAAGAATATTCTTAGCGGGCCATGGTGTCAAAATGGGGAAATGTAAAGACGAACACAGATTAGTTGGAAATGTAGAAGGATAAGTAAAGAAGCCAACAGTAGAAGTAATCTTATTATCTTTAGAGAAGAAGGAAGAGAGTCTGTGCTAGGACAAATTAAGAACAAACTAAAAAAAAACAAAAAAAAACCCAGTTCAATTCATATTTACTTCTCATTACTGGAAACAGGCTTAAAGAAAATGTTAATGCCAGGCATGTGTTGCTGTTTTTAGGGGAGTTCAGGAAATCTTTCAAATTAAGGAAGGTGTGACAAGATATAAATAATTAATAATTAGAGCCTATACAATTAAAGCTGATTTATAACCAAGTACTAAAAAAAAAAAAGTTCTTACAACTGTTTTGGCTGTTTTAGCTTTCTGCTCTTTCTTCTGTTCTTTTTTCTTTTCCTCTTTCTCTTTTTTCTTTTGTTCTTTTTCTTTCCTCTTCTCCTCCCTAGCTTTCCTTCTTTCTTCAGCATCAGAGCCAACATCTTGACCATCACTGCTTCCTTCACTGGACTCTGAGTCCGAGTCATCTGATGTTGTTGGTGGATTACTGTCATACCTAAAAATCAAGTAAATATAAAAAAGGTGAGACTCTATTGGCATAATGGACTTTTTAAAATGATATAACATTTTTTCATAGCCTTTTAAAACTCTCGTTTACAAAGTGAAGCACCAAAACTGCTCATTAATATGCAGCTATGGATAAAAAAATCAAAGTATGACTCTTTCAATGTAAAGAGCAAAACACATATACAGAATACATCTATATATCTTTTGTTGTTGGCCTCCTTCAGTCATAACGACTATGACTCATCTCCTACAACACTTTTGGAACCCTATTTTGAAGAGACACTCCCATCCTTGTTTTTTTTACAGCCCATAGCTTTTTTTGGTCACCATCTCTCTCCACATGGTGCTATCTAGGGCTATGTCTTCCCAGAAGTCAGTATCAGTATTTACTGCTTTGAGGTATCGTTTGATTAGATCCCCAAAACAGAGGTGGGTACTATCTAATCCACATCATTAGTACCATTCTAATGCACACTGCAACAATTTCATCTCAATTGAGAACATGAACTTACTCCTCAGCTACTTCACTACCACTCTCTCCAGGATTGAAGGATTCATCTGAGAATATATAAAAAAACAAAAACATATACAAACGTGTCTTTAGAATTTTCTCTATTAAAAAAAAAAAGTTTCATGAAGTATTTAAAACCCTGAGACTAAATCCAAGCATTTATTGAGACTAACTTGAGATCCTCCCTTCAAAGGCCTAGCACTTAATCAAATGATTTCCAATATTAAAATCAACAACTGCAATCTAACATTATTTTAATAAAACTGGCTGATTTCAAAAGCTTCATTTGTAAGTGTAAGTTTATATGAAAACCAAAATCTAACAATTCCCTATTTAGGGAGACACGGGGCTGAGTGGTAAGCACTTGGCTTCAGAAACAGAGGATCCCTGGTCCTAATCCTGGTGAAGACTGGGATTTTTAGTTTATGGATCTTTAAGACACCTCTAGGTCCACCCAGCTCTAATGGGTACCTGACGTTAGTTGGGGGAAAGCAAAGGGGTTGGTCATTGTGCTGGCCACATGACACCCTCATTAAGGGTGGGTCACAGAAAAAGGTGACCTTTACATATAGATCTTGCTCTATAGATCTCATGTCCTGAGCTGGGAACTTTACTTTCCTTAATCACAGTTTCTAATAAATTATTATCAATTAAATAAATGAATACCTGAGCTGTCATCACTGTCATCATCGTCTCGGTCTTTGCCTTCAGCTTTCATTCTCTCAAGGTAGGCGTCATGGTCACCACCTTCAGCATCACTGTCAGACATCTCATTATAGGAAACTGTTTTACTCTGAGAAGAAAAGCACACCAAGACTTGTGTTCATGTGCATCAACATTTAAAATATAATGCCTACATTAAAACTAGCATTATTATGGTAAGATTTATAAAGACTTACTCCTTTATCACCAATGTTCTTGACTCTGAGTTTTTTTTCCTTAACAAAATCATACAATTTTCCATATTCATCTCTGAAAAAAATTGTTTACTGGGTTAGTATTACAAATTAATAAAATCTATTAAATTAACATTTTGAATACTAAAACAAAAAAAAATGTCCATTTCAGACCTTGTGGTCTATGGGGCAGATGGCGTAAAAATCACCTATTTCTATGGCCCATGGCTTATGAAAGTGTCATGTGGCCAGCACAAAGACTAACTGCCTTTACTTTACCCAAACTAGTGTCAGGTACCCATTAGAGCTGGGTGGGCTCAGAGGTGCCCTAAATATCCCGAAATTAAAAATACCATTCTGCAAACCCGTGACCATCTGTTTAGAAGCCAAGGGCTTACCATTCAACCACAGTGCCTCCCTTATCAATTGTAGGCATCTCATAAAAGAAACATGAAGTCGTATGCCCTTTTAAAATGATTGTGTGTATGTCCTCCAAGAGTATACAAATATGATTCTTGCAACCATCAGGTAGCCCCATTCTTCATTTTATCAAACTATCATATAATATGGTGATGAAAAATATATTTAACACAAAAAAAAAACCCAGATAAATTCTCAGCTAACCACTAAAAAACATAATTTGTAGGCTCGACCAATACTCCCTAGCAACTAGAACAAAACTTACTTCTCTACACCAACAAATGTGAATGTGGCCCCAGCGTTCGTGTCAACCTCAAAGTCAAATGACCTGGTGCTGCCTGCACTTCTGGCAAAATTAACACTTGCAACTTCATCAAACCTAATATGTATTGGTGGCTTGTGAACAAAGATGAAACCACGCTCCAGTGGGTAGAGGAGTCCGGTGGCAGCCTTGTATGAGCAGCTAACAGCTTGAGCGCCTGAATGACTGGAGTTACAAACAAAAAAAATAAATTTAAATGTTCATTCAATAGAATTTTTAAATTATTTTAAGTTTCCTTGATGCATTTCTTTAAATATATATGTAGCGATTAGAGAAGGAAAAAAATACCCCATGAAACTGCCAGGGACTGTGATCTTGCGTCCAGTTATGGCTTTGAAAACTTTACTGACGACTTCAAACTCAAGACCAGACATTTCTTTCTGAAGTTTGTCTTCATACTTTGTTTTGATGTCCTCTCTGAAACGAAAATATAAAGTCAAACGAATTCAACAAAAATTAAAATTTTAAATTATTGTTTTGAGAATTTCTATCATTTCTAAATACTCAAGCAAGAGCTTAAGGACCTTACAAATACACATAGTATACTATGGCTAGCAAACACTCTCAACAGTATTAGCTGCCCGGACTTGACAGGCTCGAAAATGGATGGAATTTAAGACTATAAGAATGAGGAAAGTTTTATATGCTTCATGTATTTAAACTAAGAAAAAGGCAAAAATTATGATTGAAACTTAATTTAGATGCACAGCAGGAAATATTTCTTCAGAAATGCTTCATAGTTTAAACTCTTTCTCTAAGCCCACACCTCAAATTTTCAACAATGCAAATACAAGCTTATATTTAGGGGACATGTTGGGAGTTTTTAGCTGCCATAAGTCTAAAAGGAATTTGAATTTAGGATATCAAGGCATCCATGAATACATCAAGTTCTTATTGGTACCTGACATTTGTTAGAGAAAGTGAAGTGAACAGGCATGAAGTCCTCATTACCACCTGACCACAGAACCAAATAAGCATGTGTCCCATGAACTATTAAGTCTCAAAAGGAACTATATTATTTTGATTGGTACTATTTACATTTAGTTCTGTAACTAATTAAAGATTAAATAATGTAACATATACTAGTCATAATGATATCCAATGATCAATAAAACTTTTCATATAATAAACTTTTTATTTTAACAATTAAAGACTGCTTTTCCCCCTAACCCAAAATGTGCGAACTGTCACAGCACTCCTACCATGAAAGTCAAGGCACAGAGATGAGAAAATGTGCCAAAAAGTGAAATTTAAACAAAACAACAAACAAAACAAAACAACAAAAAAAAATGCAAGCATATATTTTAGCATAAAGTGCACTTACTCTGATAAACTGAGTTCAAGGGTCATTTCATCTTCTTTGTTAAATAATAGAATGAGGAAATGATATCTTGTCTGCCCTTGTTTGATTGGGGGATCTAGACTCACCTGTGAAACAAAAAGAAAAATGATTTTCAAAAAAAAAAAAAGTAAACAACAAGTGTAAAGCTAAATAATGATATAATTCAGAAAACAATAAGTATATGTAGCAATAAAACCATAAAATAATAGTACAGCATGATGCTGGTGAATACTGGTAAATGGTTCAGCAAATTTCTACATGCCATAAAGTCAGCTCTGCATAGATCTCTGTTTGAAAGTGTGTAGATTTAGTCAGCCATATAAATACAGTCAAGAGCTTGCTGTGACATTCATAATCCCCTGCCTTGACTACTGCTACACTGTGCTAGAGGGTATATGGCAAAGTAGTTGAACAGCATTGCATAGATAGTTCTATGCAAATCAGGATGTCCTTTTGCCACTCTTTTGCAAATGCAAGAATCTATAGCAAGAAGGCCCACTTTAAATGATTAAAATGTTCCTGTACCTTAGTAAACTCCATGTCACAGATTCATGCAATGTATATTCAGCCCAAGGGCTTTTTCAGTACATTTTCAGTTAAATAGTCCAAAATAGCAACACCTTTTTTTTTTTTTCATTTCATAATACTTTAAAGCAAGGCATGTGATGGTTTAATTTGAAAATATGATAATAAAGACTTTGAAAGTCACGCAACTTGTTATGCTAGTAAATGTATTAATAAAACATGAAATCCTCTTTTAGAAAAAAAGATTTAAAAACACATTAAAAAATATCCTTTTATTTTCAAGTTATCCTACCCTTGCATTGAAAGAAATAACAATTAGTTTTTAGGATAATCCCTAACATGACAAGTACAGCTAAACAACAACTAAGATTACTCAAGATGGACTATTGTTTCATTTTCAAATATTAGTACTTACCACAAAATACATCTGCCTACCATCTTTGTGAGGTAACAAAAATAAACGTAAGATTGTCTGGTAGGGAATTTTGTAATCAAACGTCTTGCCATGAAGCTGCAGAAATCCAAGGAACATCTTGAGATCATAACGACCTCTGGAGACAAAAAGAAAACAGAAACAGCTTTGAGGAAAATTATTTTCTCTCAGAATTTAAAAAAAGAATTAACATTTAATTAAGAAAATTTTTTTATTTTTTCTCCAAAGATAAAAAAAACCCAATGAGAAACAGTTTTACCTTGGTGTGAGACATTGCACTTCAGATAATGTACAGATACTCTCTCCACTAATTTGAATAATATCTGCACTCTCCATAACATTCTTGTGAAATTCCTGTAATTTTCGAACAAATATTGACATTAACAATGTATATAGATAAGATAAGATAGATAAGATAACTTTTATTGATCCAATTCCATATACAAGATAAGATAGATAAGATAACTTTTATTGATCCAATTCCATATACAAGATAAGTTAGATAAGATAACTTTTATTGATCCAATTCCATATACAAGATAAGATAGATAACTTTTATTGATTCAATCAAATGGAAATTCGGTTTGACTACAATTGACAACCTCAGTGTAACTACTGTACAATAACAATATAGATGCACATACGAACGACATTCACACACGAAAAATGCATACACACTTATAACCAGCGCTTTATAAATAGACTTCTATGTACTTCTCGATGACGACAGAATGTTAATTTTTAATGTTGGACATCCAGGGTCTAGTATTACTGAATGTTTTAATTTTCTTCTTTAGTACAATCGTGCTTTCACAGAACTGGATGTACGAATTGACAGTTGTGATAAGTTCATCTGTCTGGGCAGTTGTTTACAAACATGTCCCAATCTGTTTGGTTTTTACTTGTTTTGAGGTCATTTTCCAGCTGACAAAACTTCATTAGTCTCTGAGTAAGGTATATATTGTGGAAATTGCTAAAAAGCATAGCTGTCATATAAGATTTAGTTTAAAATAAGATAAAAGCCTGATTAATTTACCTAGAGCAATATCTCATGTGGTGCACTGAAAACCAAACTATTGGACATAGTTTAATTTTAGTTTCAGGCATCGTTATAAATGTATCAGCAATAATGTATTTGAAAAATATGTCATTAAGCAGGATGAATACAATTATGCTCAGAATACGACTTAGGCCTTTCTTGGACTGATCCAGCTATATGGCAGCCTCTTGAGGTTCATTGAACTAGCATAATTTTTTTTTAATTAAATGGTTTAATCAACAGACCATTTCTAAATAATCTGAGTATACAAAAAGAAACTAACAACTGATATATATATATAAAAGAGAAATTGAGAACCACATACAGCTACTGTGTCTCTCTCTGTGTCAGGACCAGGTGGAATGTGAAATCTGACTTCCATTAATGAAACAGCTGCATCATCATTCTGGTGAAACTCTATAGTCACTTCATTCTTTGCAGTAGTCGAGTTCATTACATAGGTCAGAGGAATATCAAAGGCAATCATGTTGTCTACTTTAAAGTTCAAAGCATTTCCTGTCAAGAAAAATACTAATGATTACCAGAAAAGTAAAGTTTACATATATTCTGTTGAAACACTGTGTGAGATGCTGTGTTCCTATTTTCTCTAACTCTCTCAGTAAATGCCCAGCCTACCTCTTATATGTAGCACCATGGTATACCCGAGTGTAAATGTTTACATGATAGCAATGTGAACGTTATTGTTGTCGCGACCCACAGGTTGAGAACCCCTGCCTTAAAGCATACACCACCAGATACTTAAGATAAAAAAAAAAAAAGACTCCTCAAAGTAAAAGCAATACAGCAAGAAAATCTCATGCATCATATGCAGCAACCAGTCATTTGCAGCATCCCTTCCTCAGTAGAAACATAATAAAACCCAAGTCAGTATTTAAATATCATTTTTTGTGTTTCTTTCCATATATATACAGAGATTGCAAAGTAAATGTGCGGATAAACTAAAGTGTCTAATTAAACTGTAAAAAGAATATTAGACCACCGACAGTGAAAATAATTATGTTAGAAATAATATCAACTGTCACCTTCAAAATCTGCTGTCCCCCAATTCCATCCTTTTAAGGACATGTCCACCTTCTCAAGACTGATGGAGTAGTAACTGGAGATAAACTTGGCCAATTTATCAAATTCCTGAAATGTATTATTGTAATATTGGTAATTAGTTGTAGTAAGTTGTGATGGAGCAATGATTTTGTAAAATATTAGAATTTGATATTTAGCAATAACTGTATCCAATAGGATCACATAAAAAATAAATAAATAAATAAGCCGACAGCTAATTTAGCTGCCAAATTATAATCTTTATACTTGATTATATAAATTACAGAACAAGGCTGATTGGTATTAATGTTGTCTGCTCTTTACTGACATTTTTTTTAAAGCTGCACTATCATGCCCAATGAAAAGTAGGGCACCTTGCAATCCCTAAGAAATGCACCTTGTATGCTAAGTGTAAGGCTCATACATCATTAACAAACTCTTTTCCATATTCACAGCAATGTGGCTAAAAGATTGCTAAGACAAGAGTTGCTTAACTCTGGCTAAAATGTTTTACTGACAGTGACCAAGCTAAATCTGAGACAAAGTACACTTGACAAAGAAAACAAAAACTTAAGAACATTGTATGTTCTACGAGCACACAATTTTGAAGTATGCTCCCCCTTCCTCCCCTCATCAAAATGTCTAACACTGTATTCATAAAACCCTTGTTTCCTTCAGCATCCTCTAAACCAGTGATGCCCAACCTTATTTGGTTTGCGAGCCATTTTAATTTTCGGCATTCGTGTCACGGGCCATATCACCAAAAAGAAAAAAAATACAATAAGTTATTTTTAATAGTTTTATTTGTGGACCTACTTACATAAATTAATGTGATGCATGAAGTTTATCCAAAACCATCTTCTGAATATCTGGCTGCATAGATGAAACACCAAGTCAGAGCACTGAACCTAGATGTTCATCCATGAGGCAATTACGACACATGGTTTTCGCCCGTTTCATCATTGAGAAAAATTGTTCACACAAATAAGTGCTTGAAAACATTGTGATCATCCTTAGCGCTTGTTTTCGAAGAATTGGAAATGCTTCTGCAGGTAACATGGAGTACAAGTCAATGGCCTGCATCACTTTAAATTTGTCAAGCAGGGATGCCTGGCTTCGGCAGCAAATGGATTTTCAAAAAGACAGATTTCATTTTTTAAATTCTGAAAATCCACAAGTCTTTCACTGAAATTATGTATCAAGAGCCTCATAAATTGGATCATTCTTTCTTTAGGGAAAGACATATTTAGCTGCTTATCATTTTTTAGAGTGGTACAGGTTGGAAAGTGGACAAGATGCACCTTTTCCGCCTTGTTGAATGAAGAGTTGCAATTTTGTTTGGAAAGCACATATGTCTGCATACACATACGAAATCAATTTGTCTTTCCCCTGTAGTTTGGTGTTGAATTCATTTAGATGTGATGTCGCATAAAATAGCCAAATCCCACAACCATGAGAAGTCGTTCAGTTGTTTCAATTTCGTGTCTCAAATAAAAAAAAAACGTTTTAATACCTTTCCTCGGCCCCGCACTTCACTGTGAAATAGAACGTCTTCATATTCGGATTCTATTTCTGTCAGAAAATCTTTGAAAGTTGTGTGATTCAACATTCTGTGATTTGATGAAATTTACAGTGTTGAGCACCATCATGATCACATAGTTCCAGAGTGAAAACCTTTCTACAGAGATTTTGTTGGTGAATGATGCAGTGAAGCCGCAGGGGTCCAGTTCCATTTGACTCAACAACTTTTTTAATAACTCTCGCTGTCATTCCAAGGTGACATCCAACCATATTTCTAGCGCCATCAGTAGTCACTCCAACTAATTTATTCCAAGAAAGAGCAAGGTCCTCTATGATGGCTGACACTTCTTCAAACAGGTCTTTTCCAGTTGTAGTCCCATGCATGCTCCCCATAGCTGCAAACTCCTCTGTTATATCAAAATTGCTGTTTGTACCGTGAATAAATACCAAGAGTTGCGCGGTATCAGTTATGTCAGTGGACTCGTCAGCAGTTATAGAAAACATTTCGAATTCTGCTGCTCTGTCTTTTAATTGTGAATGAAGATTTACCCCCATATCTTCCACTCACCTTGTACTTGTCATGCGAGAAAGGCTGACAGCTTCTACTGTATTCGTCTTTTCAGGACACATTTATTCCATCACTGCTAGCAAGCAATTTTTTACACATTCACATTCGGAAAAAGTCTTCATTGCTCTACTTAAGATGTGAGCAACTCTGTAGCTGGCCCTTATTGCAGACTCATTTTCTTGTCTCCATTTGTTAAATATTCTTGTCAATCCCCCAATCTCTAGTCATAATTTGGCAATTTTGTTTTTGCGGCTCAAACCAAGAATGCCACCATATGTGTTTATGTGTTTGGCTTCAAAATGCCTTTTAATGTTAAGTTCTTTAAAAGCAGCCACACTTTCTTTACAAATCAAACATGTTGGCTTGCTATCCTATTCCACAAAAAGTAAAGATCTGTCCACTTTTCTTGAAAGTTTCTACTTACATTTTCGTTTCTTAGGCTCTCCCATTTCATTAAATCACCAACACTAAACACTACGGTACCAATGGCTTTGATATCAAAAGAACACGATGCATCAATGATGCTCTGTGTTCCACACACAAGGTGTCGAGGACATGGCTAGTTCAAGACAGTAGCGGAATTTTCCAAGAATTAAAAATAGCCGTCTAATTTTATCGCCATTGAAAAAAACAACATTTGTGTTCTTACACTAAAAAAAAATATTTACTATGGATATTAGAATACCAAACATAAAGATAGAATTCATCAAGGAATGAGTGAGAATCCTAACTTAGAGAGAATATTTTTTCAACATTCTAATTTTTTATATTTTTTTATTTTACATTTTGTTCCAATGCTTTGGCGGGCCGGATAGAAGCACGTCGCGGGCCGGATCTGGCCAGCAGGCCGTAGTTTGGGCATCGCTGCTCTAAACTGTTTGTTTCTCTATAGCCTTCTCTCAACTGCTAATTTCTCTATAGCCTTCTCTCAACTGCTAATTTCTCTATAGCCTTCTCTCAACTACTAATTTCTCTATAGCCTTCTCTCAACTACTAATTTCTCTATAGCCTTCTCTCAACTGCTAATTTCTCTATAGCCTTCTCTCAACTGCCAATTTCTCTATAGCCTTACTCACATTAACTTTAACACTGACCTAGCTGTTTGGGCATCCGTTTGCCCCCTCAACTTCCTTGCTACTTTTGTTTCCTTACCATCCCTTCTCATTTGCTCATGATTCTCTTTTACCATTTTGCCTAAGTTTTGTCATCATCCAAATCTTTCATCATTGTAAGGAGGCTTTAAAACTATATTACACTTCATCTCTTTATAATATGGACATTATGAATGAAATGCAGTACAAGTCTATTCAATTGCGTATAAACCCAAAGACACTTTAAAATTAAAATAAAAATTACAAAGTCTACTCACTGCTTCTTTAAATCCATCATATCTGTGAATACCTCCAGCACCACTATTTAAAACAAATTTGAGACAATAGCCTCTAGCTCTCTTTAGCCATTGCACTTTATCAATGTCAGAACTTTGAAACTGATCTACCTTGCCAGTTTTCACATTTTTGAAAATTACACTGTTTCTCTGAAGTTTCAAGCGTCCAGGATTCTTTTGTTGAAAAAAAAAAGCAAATGTTAAAATTATGTTTTATTAATTTACATTAACTGTAGCTAGGCAATTTCATTACAATTTAAGAAAACTTGAGATCTAAGTAGGTACTTTGATATCCTTACTCTACTGATCTATAAACTGCTAGACTAGCTGCTATAGATATAGTTTTGAAACAGCATGACTAGACTTCCAAACCCATGGTGTTAGTTGATTGATTGTTGTTTTTACATTTGCTTCATTTTTTTAAAACCCTTGTGATAATGTTTAAGGAAGATTCCTAAGCTTTTGAATGACATTGTCAACAAATGAAAGTTGTGTTTATTTAGAAAATTTACAGTAAAGTCATAGGTAAGAATGATTTTGCATAAATTTACTATCATTTTAAGCAAGCTAGGTATTTTTTAAAATTGTATTTAGACCTAGATTTAGCTTAAAGTTTGTTATTTAATTATTTTGTAATGAAATTTTGTCCACCAAATTTAAAAAACTTACCAAAACCTGTTATAAATGATGCCAAATTAGGCTATTTTTCGAAATGGGTAAGTGGAAAAATTATACCATAACAATCTATGACTATAGCATTAAAATCAATTTCTATAGGGTAGTGTTAGAAATCTTTTTTTTTTTCTATACTTAGGTACATAAAATATATAAGGAAATCAGCTTATTAAGGCAAGTTTGGGCCCATCCTGACGATATTAAATGAAGTCACTCCATGATGCAGTGACATGTGGCACCAAAAATTAGCGGTTCTCGTTGATAATAACATAACTAGATAGTTTCTGTTGTTATATATTTATTTTGATTTTTTTGGTCAAAGTACCTAATGTCAATGTAAGAGGCAGACTGACAATGGGAAGGCAGGCAAAAGTGGAGCTAAAATTGTATATTATTTATTATTTTATATAGATCTACTTGACTTAGTCAACTTAGATCTAGAATCTAGATTCTATACATGGATCTAGATTCTAGATTACAGATCTAAGATTATAAGAAAATTAACATCAGACTGGACATTAAGTCGAATATCAATTAATTTTAAGTTTTTAACCAACAAGTTGAAAACCTTTAGTTACCTTGTTAACTTCAAATTCACTGTAAATCACTAATGAGTCACTGTTATTCATTGACACATTATTCACAGCTTTTAAGTCTTAAGTTTTTAACTTTAACTTTTAATTTTAATTCTAAGGATTCTAGATCTATCATCTAGATCAGTGGTTTTTTGTCTCATAGACCCCTTGCCGTGTTTTCTGGTTTTCCGTAGACCCCCTGCTTAAGTTATATTGAATTTCTGAAAATTCATAAATTTCAAATTACACATTTTGTTTAAAATAATTTCTAACAAGTGACATGAGGAGTGAAAAGGTAATTTAAAACTACATTTTAAGTTGAATTAGTTGTTTTTTTTTAAATGTAATCACAAAATTCAAATTTAAACCCATTATATAACAGTTTATATGTATCGTTACTATCACTAAACGCATTGGAAACTTTTTGTTTTTAAAGGTTTGCAAGTTCACCATCCATTGCTACGGAGATTATTTTTCATATAGGGATTTGTTTTATGAAGTAGTTTTTCAAAACATTAAATATTAATGTGCCTTAAGTATCATTGTAGAAGTTTTCACAAAGAGCAGTTTTTCGTGGATTTCTTGAGCCATAATAATTTGAATAAAAAAATACATCATTATTACCAGACAAGGTTGACTCAGCCAACTGTGTACAGAAATATGTTGTTTGCAGAAACATGTCATTTGCAAAGACTTAAATTAGAAGAAAGAAAAATTGAACTATATTCCAACTGAGCTTAAGGATTTAGTGAACTCTTCTACAAATCCATTGCCCTAACAACCAATGGGTCAGAGTTTGCATGGATGGTTCTCAGCCACCACAAATGGAGGAGCTGGAATACTCATTGAATGGCCCAATGGAGAAAAATAATTTAAAAATTAAGTTTATTGTAACTAATGAGCACTATAACAACCACAAAGAAGAAATATGAGCACTGGAGCTAAAAGCTACCATGCTAGCGAATCAGCCAAGTTCGCCAAACAGTTACATTTTTTTCGTGACTAATATAAAAAATAGTCCTTCAAGGCTTGACAAACTCTGATGCCTCCTAAATAAAACAACTCATGATGCCTGGACTGACGTTCGGTGGTCACCTTGCCTGCTCGCATCTCCCGTTGGGAGATTTGGGCTAGGGTGTAATTATCCAAATTATCTGAAGGAACATCCAAAAGATTTTGTACAAAACATATTGTATGACATTGTAAAGCTCAACAACAGCAAGAACACTGTTCTCCAATGTTTAAATTTTGAAGGAAATAGAAGGCTGACACACTTGCCAAATGTGAGAAAACAATTACACACTTGAACATCGCACTCTTTATCCGGAAGAAATGAAGAAACTAATAGTGAATTTTAAAAACAAGAAATGGACAAGCTCTCATTCGATATACAAGAAAGATGACACCTATTATAAACTATCCAGATAGGACCACCGTTAATTTTTCACATCAAAACCGTACACATCATAATGAGAAAACATATGTTCCGGAAGCTCAATACTGTGAACCATTGAAATTAGCCTTTGTGGAGTGTTACTAGAGAATGCCGACAGTGTCTTCAAAATTGCATTCTTCATCAAGAGGCCCAAAACAAGACACCAGCCACAAAACACAAACATGAAATTCTTTAAATGATATAAGTTTGTGTTAGAGTTTTTACAATTTCTTCAACGGCTGGTAAAATCAATAATTTGCCTATGTGTGAGGTTTTCAGTATTTTACTTCTCAATGTAGGTCAAAGGGGGATTTTGTGGGTGTATTCTGAACTTAATTTTTTAGTGTTTGAAAGTTTAGCAAATTTCATCTTTTTATGAGGGTGGCATCATCTCAAATGATCCTCCAGCTTTATTGCTTTCATAGCATCATAAAAAAAGACACATTAACACTAGCTTGTTTGACTAGAAAGTAATGAAGTTCAATTTCAAATACTTAAACGCTGTACAGTCTACATTTATTTTTTTTTAAAGTTATAACTAGACAAAACTACACTATTTAAAATAGTTATTAAATTAAATAAAACAATTTTTCATTCAAGGTACAAATCATAAATGTGTGTATGAAAAAATTTTCAATAGTCAAAATTATAGTCACGACATGTTAAATTAAGATTCTTTATCGTAGATTCCCGTGCACATCTCATAGTCCCCCAATTCTCTTTTTAACTTTCGTAGACCCCTTGGAAGTCTTCGTAGACCCCTGGGGGTCTAATATAGAGTATAGACCACTTAGGGAATCACTGATCTAGATTATTCTAGATCTTCTGTTTAGGTTTATTTTATAATCATTATCTAGGCTAGGGGCTAGATCTAGATCTATAGACTGAGACCAAGACTATATAGAAATAGATCTAGATCTATATATTATATAATATCTCGATCTAAATCTAGAAAAATATCTGAATGTATCCGAGTATCACCGTATCGGTAACAGGTAACACCAAACATGACAAGTTAAAACAGTTGTTTCTATTATTTCTCGACAATCAGGAGTGGTAAAATCTCTCAATCATAAAACTATACACATTTTATTTTGAGAAATTAAATCTAGATTTTGTTGCGTTAATATTTTCTTACCAAAGCCCCTCTAATTTCTTGTACAACATCTGGGTATTCTTGAAAATCACTCATTTTTGTCCTAGATTATTGGTATTGTCAACAATTTTCGCGGATTTCTACAATATTTAGTGTGCAATTTTAACTTCCGTTCAAATTCGGTTATTTTCGCTATTTTGGTTTGTGTACGATAATTCAGTAATTAATTGAAATATAATTAATATATAATTAATTTAAAATACAAAACACTGACAGCTGTTTAATTACACACTAGTGAAGCAGTGCAATGCAGATCTTACAGATGCCAAGCGCCGACTGTTATTCGTACCGACAGCTAGCTCGGACTAAGACTAAGCTGAGCATCACCATCCGGATTCAGCAGGGTCAGGAAAATTAGCTTTTTAGGGCATGGAAGTTGAACGTTGATAGGCTTGCTTTTGGCTACAAGACCGATTCAAAGGGATACTCGTTTAATCTCAGAACGAGGGTTCAGTGGTTGGCTCCCTGGTCATGCGGTATGCGCGCTGGACTGTTGTTCGGTCGTCTCGATGCAAATAGTTATGGGTTCATACCCTATTGGCTTCTATCCAATGCCGTCGTGTGGGAGGTTTGAATTCTCCCTACATAGGTCTAACTTTGTGTCACACTCATCAGACAACGATTCGGGAAGTAAAAAATAAACATGCAGGGATACGAGAACATTGAAGACACGCGCTCTTTCTTCGAGTCGCTTCAATGACCATGGTGACCCTAAGATACTCTGATGGTTCCATTCTATGAGATGTACTAAATTGCTGGACAGAACACGATAGAAAGAACGTTAATAATTACGAATATTTTACTATGTGGAGAAATTCGGCCGTTTCAATGGGGAAAAGACGAGTAGAATCGCGTCGGCGTAAACATAATGAAATGTCCTCTGCAAATTTTAAGTCAATCTTGGTGCAGGTCCTAAATATACAAAAATAAAATCTTCAGTTGTCCGCATGAGGTGCCATTTAGGTTATTAAGACTAATTTAGAAGAAATTTAAGGAGTTTCAGGGGACGTATGCATTTAAAAAAAAAAAAAAAAAAAACTCTACAAATTCTAAAAAATAAATAAATCATGCCTATTAATAAGAACATTTTGTTTAGTACGTAAGAAATGCACATAATAGATTAGTTGTATAATTATAAAAATGTTCGCAGATGATGCGGCACTCATATCTCATTCACAAGAAGAATTGCAGAGGCTTGTAAAAGCTCGGGCAGCTGCTTGTCAAGAGTTCAGCCTTACAATAAGCCTCTCCAAGACCGAAATCCTGGCGTAAGATGTTGCAGAAATACCAGTGATACATATTGGAAATCACACACTTACAGTGGTGCAGGAATTCACATACTTGGGAACAACTATGGCCAGCAACCTAGATTTAGACACTAAGCTTACAAAAAGAATAGGAAAGGCTTCTGTAGCAATGGCAAAACTCTACAAGCGCGCGTGGGAAAATACCAAATTGACTACGGCAACCAAAATCCTAGTCTACAATGCCTGCGTTCTGAGCACACTTCTTTATGGCAGTGAGAGCTGGGCAACTTACATGCGTCTAGAACACTACTTGAATAGCTTCCACTTACGCTGCCTGCGACGCACTGGAGGGATCATGTCTCAAACCAGGAAGTTTTGAAACGGGCCAATAATGACAGCATCTATGCTCTTCTTACACAGAGAAGACTACGCTGGTTTAGTCATGTCACTCGCATGTCAGTTGGAAGAATCCCTATATATATACATAGCTCGTCCATCGTGGTTCTATGGTGACCACTTTCGTCATCCAGGGGGCTGAGGGCTTTGCACTGTGGTTTTGTGCCTCCTCGAGTGGCTGGTGAGACCCATGTGAGCCCGGAATGTTCGGCTGCTGTTTATTCCAGCTGGAGTTATAGTGTCATTGGCCTTGCTTTTCTGTTTTCTTTTGCCAGAGCCGTTCTCTTGCCCTCTGCAATTTGTGCACCAGTTTTTCACAGCGCGACACCATGATGCATTGTTATTGGCTTCCGTCTCCCAGGTGACAGAGTCAATGCTGATGGGAATGCTTTCGGAAAAACTTTGAGGGAGGGTGTCCCTAAAGCGTTTTATTTTTTCTCTTTGCTAGTGCTTCCATTTCTTTAATTGACCATAAAAGTCGTTTAGGGATGCGAGAGTCTTTCACCACCTACCACCAACAGCGTTCACCACCACCCATATCAGGCGCATACGGCGATTAGATACCCAGTAGTTAAATCGACCATCGCAGTAGCGTAGCATCTATGGCGCGAAGGGGTTCATTGTGCCAGGGGCCACGACCACTAGGGGCCCAAACGGAGTTATGTAAGGGAATGTGTCAATGGATCACATTATTTAATATTTAATTAAATAATGTTCATTGTTCTTAAATTCTATTTCTGGTGTCCGAGCAAAAACAAATCCATGTAAATTCTATTACTGTAGTTATATTATTTAATCTATTAAAGAAGGGTAACTCTTAAATTGTCAGTTCAGCGTTTCATTTTAATCGAACGTGTTAATTGCAGCCTTATGCGTCAAATGGCGTTTGAGAGGCTTACGCCTGTGTGTTTTTTCAACACATTGCATCAAAAAATGTTACGTTCACCACTCAACTGGTCAGATAAGACTTGGTAAGCTTGGCTTACTCTTTTGCAAAACGTTGTTCGGTAGTGATAAGGTGCTTCATGTTATACTTATTTAGTATTCATCCACCCTTGACCCACCACTCATTACATAGTTGTTATTTTTCCCCGATTTCAATCTCTTTATTACACACTAAAGACCTGCCAAAGTCAAACATAAAACATAATTAGACAAGGGCATAAACTAAACATAATTAATAGGTCTAAATGGTTAGACCAAGTTGTACACACAACATCAGGTCTAAATACTAGATCTAACAAAAAGAAAATCTAATAATGTAAGCCAATCATCTCTTATCAGAACATAAGGAGGGATAGGATACATCAGAAACATTAATAAAATTAATGACAAAGTAATTATCTAAAAATAAATCAACTAGTTATTCTACATAAAACTAACATGCATTGAAGAGTTTCCTTTCCGTACAAAAGCTGCAACAATTAAATAGAACAAATCTACACACTGTTTCTTAAAGCCAGTATCTACACACTGGTTGTAAAAATACATTTACAAGATGGACAGTTAACATTCTATATAGGAACTATTTCGTCTAGTATACTACAGGTACGCTATTCAATAAATGAATTCATCTACATGCTGGCTTCTAAAAATAAGAATAGTCCAACAATATGGACGAAAACCGCGGTAGTGATATTCTATGTAGACTACTGGTACTAAATAAAATTACAATCTAATATAAATAAGTAAAATGTGATGACCTGCAGCCATACATAAACACATGGTGTAGACCAGGCACAAACAGGGAGTGGAGACGAAGTAGGTCCAGTAACATACGAACACTACAGTGACAAGAGATGCCGGTAGAATGGACAGTGCCTACGTTGTTCTGCCTTTTTACGCGCGGACACAAGGCGTCCCATCTAGGGGGAAGAGTCACGTGGATATCGGGGTGGCCTAAAAAAGTATCCGCTCCACTACATATATATGATAGAGTATTTAACTTAAAGTTATTTTCCCCAAACTAAAATTAAAGAGATGACTGTTACTTAGATTCCTTCTTCGGATGATTGCGCCTTTTAATGCACACACTGGAGCAGGAGCTTAAAATTTTCGTCAATGAATTTGCCGAGGAAGCTGCCTCGTTTGTTCTATCTTTCAAACTTAAAAAAAGAAGGAAATGTTCCGAAAAACCAAAATTCAGCTCCACAAATCAATGTGAACGGCTAGCTCCATTTTACGCAGGCCGCGGCAGGCCTACCTAGGCAGCACATTGCCCGACGACGCTTCACTGACTGGAAGCGATAGACAACTTCGCTAACCCAACAGATTTTTTGGTCAAAGTATGGCGGAATGGGTCTCTTTACCTACAACAAAAATCAATGTTTATAAAGCAGTGGTTCTCACCACACGTGTGTATGGCTCTGAGACCTGTGTGCTCTATAGAAGGCATCCAAGGCTTCTCGAACTCTTCCATCAAAGGTGCCTTCGCTTCATAATGGGCATAATGGATAAGACTACCTTACAAATAACCGTGTTCTGCTGATGACCGGTAGTACTATTTATCATTTGACACTTATCCCGAAAAGGAATGGGGGGGGGGAGCACCCGCATGCCAAAGACGATTTTTTTTGGGTGCTTTTCACTAAAATAGTAACAAGATCATGCGCATTTTCGCCCTCACTGGCAATATAGTAGCTGACAGCCTTTGACACGGAGAGTCCTCACAAAAACCGCGAGTGACACATTTGAGGCCTCTGGAAATGTCCATCGCTAGAGTGTACAGTTTTTTTTAAGGTACCTTAGTTTATTTACCCTTTGACATCAGATGTCGAGCTTTTTGCATCCCAGGAGTCCTTGAGCTTTTGCCTATTTTCTTTGCCTCTTTATGGGGCTCTGCCTCTTTGTTGGCTACTAGAATTTTTTATTTAGCTTTTTATTTATTTATTTTAAATCAAAGAAAAATAATTATATTATTCAATGGAAAATAATTAATAATTTTTTTTTTATCTAAGCATGTAATTTGTATCATGATGTTTCTATATTTTCAAGCTTTTTGCCGATGTCAACATAAGTTAATATTTCATATTTGAAAATCATATAATTTTTTTTAACTACTTAGGAATATTTAGAACAATATGATTTAAAATGGTTGTGAAGGTCGTTGTCTAGTTGTTTGGATCACTGCCCTTGTTCAATCTTTTGACGACATAGTATCTCAACGTCTAGCAGTGGAGCATTAACATCATCTCCAAAAGAGACACAACTCAGATTTATAGCTAATAAAAATACTTTTCTTAGCTATATGACATATATACACAGTCGACGTCAGGTCATCAGATTACTTCAACACAAATACATCGCCCAACATGGACTATCGTTGATAGGAAAAAAATTACTACACTCACAACTCTCGGTTAACTCCGACTCTGAAACTATCCTCACTCTCACAGAGTCCAGTCACCAACTAACCTCAAAACCACACATCTCATCTACCCCTACATACATTCACGTGGACCTGTTGACCAGAATCTCGTGCAAGCCATGGTAGAGTAAAACTATTTAATAATTTTTTTTTAAATTTTTTTTTTAAAGGATACCTCACAGCTTTTTAGCTTTTGACTTCAGTTGTCGAGCTGTTTACATCCTAGGAATCCTTGGGCCTTTGCCTCTTTTCTTTGCCTCTTTTTTGGGCATTGCCTCTTTTTTGGGCTATTGGCCTCTTTATTGGGCTTTTTTTTTTTTCTTTTTTTTTAACAAAAAGATACATATTTTATTAGTAAGCGTAAAAATTAAGTAGTTACATTTTAAAGTACGATGATTGCAAAACATAGCAATTCATACAATTAGGTTGTCATAATATTTTAACGCTTTAAATTGCTTTGTATATGGCGTTGTTGTTTTTTTTTTTTTTTTTTAATAACATATATTGAATATTTTTGAAATTTAAAGTTCGTAAAATATATGTGGTGAGAATGTCAACAACAGGTGATGAAATAGAAACAATCAAAGAGTGAAAGTAGAAACTTAAATGATATTAAAACATTTTAAACATTGTAGTCACATTTTTTTTCCACTTTGTCTACATTGCTTATGGTTGTTTCCTTTGTGCTTTGCTACATTACCCCAATTCTTAATATTAACTTTTATCAAACGTGCATACACATTTATGTGTGTACACACTTATGCGAACATAGGCATTTAAACATTTATATTGTTTCTTTTGTTGTCTCCCTTTTTATGACAATTTTTGATTTCCTCCCTTGAGATTTGGAAAACTACTTCCTCATCAAGGTGGAAATCCTGTCTGCTAGAGTCAGTATATCGGGAGTTTCTGTCCAGAGACAATTTCTCTGTGGCTTTTTTTTTTGGTCACAGGGACCAATTGGAGTCGTACTGAAAGTTATTATATATATATATATATACTTTTTTTATTCTTGATTATTTCCCCCCCTTCCCTTTTTAATTTTTCCTCTTCCCCTCTTTAATATATTATTTCTCTGTAGACTGCACAAGCATGCGCAATATTGACAATGGTGGTGGAGAATTTTTTTTCCCCCTCTTTCTTTAAGATATGAGGTTATGTTGATGCTCAATATTAGAACAACATAAGAAGAACATTGGTGCAGACTGTAAAAGTCTGCAAGGTAGTAAGAAATGATATATTTGTATGTAGACTGCACAGGTATGCACAAAACGGATAGTGGTGGTATTTTTTCAATATTCGTAAAGAAGTCACTATGGACATAATTGTTAAAAAGTACAAATTTATACAAAGAATTGTTTGCTTAGATATCATGTGGTCATGCCTGATTCAATACAGGAACAACAGAAGAAAAACAGTGTTTACATAAAACGTAAAGGTTTGCCCTTGTTCTTGATTTCTTGGGGTTACTCTTCTTTCCCTTTTCCTGGGTTTTCACGTGTTCGCTCCTGGTTCCTTATTGTGTTTCCGTTCCTTGACTTTCCGGCCTAATGTTCCATTTCGAAATGATTCTCTGTTTTAATCGAATGAGATCTTTCGTTTTCTCCTGCCTAACTCTCTCGTCTTTGTAGATCAAAGCTTTGGTGTAAGTCTTTACAGTCACAAGGTCAAGGCGTGGCCTTCGTGATTATGTAATGTCTTGAATTGTCTTAACCCTTGTCAAGTTCAAGGGGCGATCACTGTTTTTTTTATTTTTTTATTTTTTTATTTGGAGTTCTAGCTTTTTTAATTATATGGTTACAGGGTCTTTAAATATATAAAAGGGTCATTTGAGATATATATCTATACACACGCATACACACATTCATATATATATATACATATCTTCTCTTTTCTTTAAGTTAATGGACAATCTTGGTATTTTTATTTAGCGCTATATTGTTTCACTTTGCGTTCAATGATTTTCTTTAAAATGTGATCTAACAATAATTTACTATACCGTTTATTATGGTAGACAATTTGTAGGTAGGTATTCCAAATAAGGTTTCTATATTCTGATAAAATAATTACATTGATGTCTCTTAGTTTTTTATTTATGGCTTTAGGTACTTTATTAAAGAAAATAGCAGTATTTACATTTGCACAGGTTTGACTGTTTGCGTCAATAATATCTTGTAAAGTTTTTTTTGCTGCCTCAACCAGCTCACATTCACTAAATATGTTTCTCTGGGTTTTGGTTTTCTTTTTTACAAATTACACAGATATATTTGGACCCTGTTGTAGTTGAGAGTCTTCCTTTTATTGGGGTCATCCCGAAGAGTAATCTGTAGGCTATTTCTCGTGCTTTGGGTGTTATGTGTTTGTTGTGTAAATGCGTGAATGTGTCTGTCCAGTTGGTTGGTTTAACCCCTAACTCCCTGACCCACTTTATTCTAACTTCTAGGTTTTCTTTCAACTTGTCTCTTAGTATAGTGTATATTGTTTTTGAGTCGTGGTGTGTTATGTTTTCATTGCTGGGTAGGTGTCTTGTGAGTGATCTGTAGAATGGATGTGTATGGTTACCAAAATGATGGGGTGTGTTGTTTTGAATGGGGAGGAGTTTGTTTAGTCTAAGTCCAAAATAATATACTACTAAGGGGAAGTTATTGGGAGACCTTACTACTTTCCCTACAAATTTTATTCTAAGCGTTTTGATTTTTGTGTGAATGTCTTGTAAGCCTATCCCTCCTTCTTTTTTGTCTTGTATGAGTGTTGTATGTTTTATGTTCCTTATTGTGTTTTTGAAAATAAAATTTCTGATAGTGGTATTGATGTTATTTATGAAATTATGAGGAGGTTCTACTATATTTGCTAGGTAGATTATCTTCGGAATGACCAAGTTGTTTATTAATATTGTCACGTATTACAAATTGAATTCTACTCTAAATGGCTTGCCTAGGGGAACGTGACAATAGAAAAAGGTAGTTGTGTCACTTATCTTAAGTCTGAATTTAATCAGAGACTTACAATGAATAAAAAAAATGACACAAGAAATCGGAAGGTAAAATATCAACTTAATGTTTAATCATAATATAACTCAATACAAAATGGAAGGGTTGACCAAAACCCTTTTACAAAAATGGCTTGTAAAAATATTACAATACAAGAGTTTGAAAATATAATTACAAATACAAGCAAGGCCTTGAAAAAGAAAAAATCTTAACTTACACGATCGATTGGTATACCACGCACGGGTCACGCAATGTCTCCGCTATTCTGTCTCACGGCTGTCTCCGTATGTCTGTCCGTCAACGTCACGCGGGCGGTCTTTATATAATCTACCGCGCGTCGATCTCAAGACAAATCTAGGAATTTCTCGAACCAAATACGTCATCAATTTCCCAGATCTAGAACGCTCTTCAAAGAGACAGAAAAAAAAAACACCCTCCTTTCAACCAGAGGTACACACACAGGTCAAGGACCGGTCACTGTCTGTGTGGCTTGACGAATAAAATAAAAAAAAACTTATTACACAAGGGGCAGACAACCTCCCCGTCTCTCGACCGCAACAGGTCAAAGAAAGAAAAAAAAAAATGCCTAGATACGTAACACCTCCCTCCTAAAAATAAAAAGTTTACATTTCCACGAAATGGAAATCTTTTTAAAATAATTACAAAAATGATATTTACATTACAGAATGTATTTATCATGATATATATAAAAAAAAAATATACATCAAAATACTTTTTACAATCTAGATAAGGCATCGGCGATAACATTTTCGCTGCCTTTTATGTGTTTAAGATCTAGGTTGTACTCTTGTAAAAATAAACTCCACCTGAGAAGTCGTTGGTTCTTGCCAGACATTTTGTGGATAAATGTAAGGGGATTGTGGTCAGTAAATACAACCAGTGGCCATCTAGACCCACTGATATAAAAATCAAAGTGTTGTATAGAAAGAATCAACCCAAGACATTCTTTTTCCACAGTAGAATAATTTCTTTGATGTCTATTAAATTTCTTGGAAAAGAAACAAATAGGATGCTCTACTTGGAAATTATCTTCTTGGTAAAGGACTGACCCAACACCTGTGTCACTGGCGTCAATAGCTAACCTAAAAGGTTTTCCGAAATCAGGAGCCATCAAAATGGGGGAGCTAGATAATATCTGCTTAATTTGGTTAAAGGCTTTCTGACATTCATCCGTCCAAGTAAATCGGACGTTCTTTCTCAGGAGGTTTGTTAAAGGACTGGCAATGACAGAAAAATTTTCGCAAAACTTTCTATAATATCCAGACATTCCCAAAAAGCTTCGGAGTTGTTTCCGATCAGCAGGAATAGGGAAAGCTTGGATAGCTTCTACTTTGGCCATTACAGGTTTCACCTGGCCTTGTCCTACAATATGGCCTAAGTATTGGATGGAAGCCTGGCAAAAATCACTCTTACTCAGGTTTACAGTAATTTTTGCATGTAAAAGTTTAGTAAAAAGACAATGCAGTTGTTTACAATGGCTAGAAAAATCTTGACTAAAAATTACTACATCGTCTATGTATGCGTGGCAATTCTCCATGTCAGCAAGCAGGGCATTTATCATTCTCTGGAAAGTGGCAGGAGCATTCTTCATGCCAAATGGCATCACTTTGTATTGGTACAGACCATCAGGGGTGACAAAGGCGGAGATTTCCTTTGCCCTATCAGTCAGGGGAACCTGCCAATAACCTGAAAGTAGGTCTATTTTGGTGATGTACTTAGCGTCACCAATACGATCTATGAGATCGTCTATCCTAGGGATAGGAAACGAATCGGTCTTTGTTACAGCATTTACCTTACGGTAGTCTGTACAAAAACGATAAGTCTTGTCCTGTTTAGGTATCAAGACACATGGGGAGCTCCAACTACTGGAACTTGGTTCAATGAGGTCATTTTCAAGCATATACTTGATTTCTGACCTAAGTATGGCAAGTTTTTCAGGGTTGACCCTGTAAGGATGCTGCTTGACTGGAGTAGCCTCGCCAACATCTACATCATGCATTATAACATTAGTCTGTTTTGGTACATCAGAAAAAATGTCATTAAATTCATTAATGAGTTTCATGATAACTGGCCTTTCTGTCGAAGACAGATGAGACAGTTTTACATCCAAATTCTGTAATACAAAAGAATTAGGTATTTTGTATTGTCCAAATTTCTCCTTTACAATATCATCATCAATAGGAGAAACATGGCTATTTGAACAACTTTTGACTGTATTTAAAACACAATTACTCTTCTCTGAGTGATCTGGCCTAGATACATAAGGCTTCAGCATGTTTATGTGACATAGCTGAGTCTTTTTCCTACGGTCAGGGGTTTTGATTGTGTAATTGAGGTCACTAATTTTGGTCTCAATTTCATAGGGACCAAAATATCTGGCTTGCAAGGGTTGACCTGGTATGGGCAAAAATACAAGCACCTTATCCCCGGGAGAAAATTCTCTAACACGGGCCTTTCTATCATACCAGCGTTTCATGCTGGATTGGGTGTTTTGTAAATTATTTTTGGCCAGAACACAAGCATCATAAAGTCTAGTTTTAAACTTACTTACATAGTCTAAAAGTCCTTCAGTGGCTGTTGGTGACAACAAATTCTCTTTTATACATTTCAAGGGACCGCGCACCGAATGGCCAAAGACTAAGTCAAAAGGGCTGAATCCCAACGATTCCTGGACGGATTCACGGGTTGCAAACAGTAGCATGTGGATTCCTTCGTCCCAGTCTTTTTCGTGCTCAAAGCAATAGGTTCGGATCATGTTCTTGAGAGTCTGATGGAATCGCTCAAGAGCGCCTTGCGACTCGGCATGATACGCACTCGACATGCAGTGTTTGATGCCCAACTGAGTCATGACTTGCTTGAAAAGATTGGCCGTGAAATTCGTTCCTTGGTCCGATTGGATGGACTTTGGTAGACCAATTAGAGTAAAGAACTTGATTAAGGCCTTTACAATGTTTGATGCTTTTATGTTCCTTAGAGGAATAGCCTCAGGAAAACGAGTTGAAGCACACATAATGGTCAACAGGTATTGGTTGCCAGCTTTTGTCCTTGGGAGAGGACCAACACAGTCAATAAGTACTCTGCTGAAAGGTTCTTCAAAGGCTGGAATCGGCTTCAGAGGAGCAACAGGGATCTTTTGATTTGGCTTGCCAACCATCTGACAGGCATGACAGGATCGGCAGTACTGGATGACATCTTTCTTCAAACGTGGCCAGAAGAAGTGTGACATAATCTTGTGGTATGTCTTGTGGATGCCGAGATGACCTGACATTGGTGTGTCATGAGCCAGATTCATGATGTACGCTCGGTATCTTTCTGGTAACACGATTTGATGGCATATTCTCCATTCTTCTTCGTTGGATGCGTCTGGAGGTTTCCATTTCCTGAAGAGCATATCATCTTGGATGTAGTAGCACGTTGATGCTAGCTCTGCCTCTTGTGATGTCATTGCGGTTTCTCGGAGTTTGGCGAGCTCTGGATCCTTCTTTTGGTCCTCAATCAACTGTTTTCGAGTTGATGCCGGCTTTTCAGAATTTGGCGTTGGTTCTTCTTCAAGAGAAGCAAAGAATGTGGTGCTCAAGTCCACATCATCTTGGTTACTGTTGGCTTTGATGACGTTCTCTTCTTGAGATGCTTTCAACCTCATTGCTCTTGTTACTGCACACGCTGGATATAACTCTAGGTCTTCCTCGGGTGTGGCAGATAAGTCGGGTTTTTGAGTGACGATGGGTTCGGCTATCACCTTTCCACCTGCTAAGTCATTGCCTAACAGCAACGAGATGCCTTCCAATGGTAATGTTGGTCGGACACCTACAACAACCGGTCCAGTAATAAGATTTGACTTTATGTCGATTAGATGTAGAGGCACATCTATACATCCAAGCTCTACGCCTCGTAACAGGATGCTCTTCCCAGTCGATGATGATTTTGACAAGGGTAAGATACCCTCTAAAAGTAGCGATTGTGAGGCACCTGTGTCTCTCAAAATGGTGATAGGTCGTAGACTTGTAGAATCACCGGGTAGTGATACAAATCCTTCCGAAATGAAAGGCTTAAAATCCTCTAATAAAACATCAATTTTAGTTGATGCAGACTGGACTTGGGTCGAACTCTCGCTGGAGTCATTGACATCTCTAGGAGACGCAGTGGAGAAACTCTTTCTTGAGTCAGTAGAACATCTTTTGGATGTATTTGGAGAACTCTTGATGGAGTCATTAGAACATCGGGGTGATGTCTTATGGGAACTCTTGATAGAGTCATGGGAACATCGGGATGATGTATCATGGGAACTCTGGATAGAGTCATTGGAACATCGGGGTGATGTCTTATGGGAACTCTGGATAGAGTCATTGGAACATCGGCTTGATGTATTTGAAAAACTCTTGGTTGAGTCATGGGAACATCGGCTTGATGTATTTGAAAAACTCTTGTTTGAGTCATTGGAACATCGGCTTGATGTATTTGAAAAACTCTTGATTGAGTCATTGGAACATCGTAAAGATGAATTTGAAAAACTCTTGTTTGAGTCATTGGAACATCGGCTTGATGTATTTGAAAAACTCTTGTTTGAGTCATTGGAACATCGTGGAGACATTTTCGGAGAGTCTTGTACAGTCAATACATTTGAAACAGGTGGTGTCGAGGTATTCTTGATATGACTTGATGATGAGGGAGTAAACCTCGACGACCACTGTACTGTGCAAGCGCTGACTTTTGAAGGAGCTTTTTCGTTTCTCTTCCTCAATTTCCAGCAATCGTCAATTTTATGGCCTTCTCGTTTACAGTAGGAACAAGTAGCTTTACTTGTAGTAGGTTTTCTGTCATTTGTACTGCTGTTCTTGATGGAGTTGCTAGCAATGGACTCAGGCTGTTTGACTTGTTTTGGCTTGACATCCGTCGTATACTTGGCAAATTGATGTGATATTATATAATCGTCTGCCAACACTGCAGCCTTGTGCACATCTTCCTCGCCACGATCAGCTATATGCGTACGGACGTCCAGCCGCACACAACTCTTGAACTCTTCCATCAGCATTAGGTTCTTGAATTTTGCAAAGTCGGTGCCGATTTCCCTGGAAGTGAGCCATTTCTCAAAGCGTCGCTCCTTTTCCCGCAGGAATTCTACATGGGTTTGGCCATCCGATTTGCGACAATCCCTGAACTGCTTTCGGTAAGCTTCCGGAACAAGTTCATATGCCTTAAGAATTAAGGCCTTAACAACATTATAATCTTTTTGTTGTTCAATGGTCAAAGAACAAAATACCTCTGCAGCTCTACCAGTCAAAACTGTTTGCAGCAAAGTGGGCCACAAAGTTTCAGGTACATTAAAATTTTTCACAGCAAGTTCAAATTGTGGAAAATAATTGTCAATTGTGGCTTCATTAAAGCGTGGAATTATTTTCAAAAATTTTGTTGCTTCAGCAGTATGACTGGCAGGGGAAGAATCTGGTCTTACATTAGCAGCTAACTCTAATTTCTTTAACTCTATTTGTAATTTCATTTCCATTTCTTTCTGAGCCGCTGCAAGCTCTAATTCTTTTTGTTTAATTTCTCTCTGCTCTCTAGCCGCTGCAAGCTCTAATTCTTTTTGTTTAATTTCTTTCTGGGCTTCTATTTCCATCTGTTTTAATTTTATCTGAAGTTCTAAATCTGATTTACCCTCATCGGGTCTAAGGGTTTCTAAAAGGTCTTCAGAAAACACTTCCTCGTCTACATAATGGATTACAATGTTATCTCTGATTTCTTGTTTAAGGGCATTTGATTTTATTTTTAACCCTAACTGTTTAGAAATAAGGACCAGTTCCTTCCTAGTACAAGCATCAAGCTCTTCCACAGAGGGATTTGCAAGAAAAACCTGAATATCCATGACTAACTAACAACTATTACAAGCAAAAAATATGTATACAATGTAAATATACAGTACAAAATCAGTACAACAAAAAAACCTTAAGAGAGTTTGGTCAATACTATTGATACTTTACTTCCGACTCTTTGACACAAAAAAAAAATTTTTTAAAGTCGACTTCGCCTTTACAAAATTACTCAAGTAAGACGAAAATAGGTTCAGAAAAATATCCCGGACGAAAGCCCTCAATACTTCTTTTGTCACGTATTACAAATTGAATTCTACTCTAAATGGCTTGCCTAGGGGAACGTGACAATAGAAAAAGGTAGTTGTGTCACTTATCTTAAGTCTGAATTTAATCAGAGACTTACAATGAATAAAAAAAATGACACAAGAAATCGGAAGGTAAAATATCAACTTAATGTTTAATCATAATATAACTCAATACAAAATGGAAGGGTTGACCAAAACCCTTTTACAAAAATGGCTTGTAAAAATATTACAATACAAGAGTTTGAAAATATAATTACAAATACAAGCAAGGCCTTGAAAAAGAAAAAATCTTAACTTACACGATCGATTGGTATACCACGCACGGGTCACGCAATGTCTCCGCTATTCTGTCTCACGGCTGTCTCCGTATGTCTGTCCGTCAACGTCACGCGGGCGGTCTTTATATAATCTACCGCGCGTCGATCTCAAGACAAATCTAGGAATTTCTCGAACCAAATACGTCATCAATTTCCCAGATCTAGAACGCTCTTCAAAGAGATAGAAAAAAAAAACACCCTCCTTTCAACCAGAGGTACACACACAGGTCAAGGACCGGTCACTGTCTGTGTGGCTTGACGAATAAAATAAAAAAAAACTTATTACACAAGGGGCAGACAACCTCCCCGTCTCTCGACCGCAACAGGTCAAAGAAAGAAAAAAAAAAATGCCTAGATACGTAACAATATGGCTCTCCCAAATATGGTTGTCTCCATGTATTGAAACATTCTAATCACGTTCTTTGTATGGGCCAGAATCTCCGCCCACTGTTCATGGCAAAAGTGTGCTGCGTTGCCAGTCCACACGATGCCACATACTTTTATTTCTTTCTATATTTTAAGGTTAAAGGGAATGTTGGGGGGGATTTCCCACCTACCCAGTCCCATAATTGAGGATTTATTAATGTTTATTTTGGACCCGCTCGCCCTCCCAAATAATTTAAATTTCTCTATAATTTTAGCTACGTCTTTTTCTGAGGTGGGGAATAGTGTGGTATCGTCGGCATAAGCTTTAATTTTGACTACGAGGATTGGACCGGGGATTTTTATTCCTAAAATTTCTTTGTCTAACCTAATATTCTCTAACAGGGGTTCAAGGCAAAGGGTGTATAAAAGGGGGGATAGGGGACAACCTTACCTAACGGATCTTCTAATAGAAATCTTGTTGCTTAGTGTTTGATTTATTATAAGTTGACTTGTGGCATCGGTGTAGACTAGCTTTATGTATGTTATCAAAGTCTTGTCTATGTCTGTCTTGTCTAGTATTTTGAATAAGTAATCATGGTCAATTCTGTCGAAAGCTTTTTCTTGATCAATGGACATGAGGGCTGCTTTCAAGTCTTTGTCTTTACAGTAATATATGATGTCTCGTAGAAAGTGGTTCAGTTCGTCTATATTTTTTTCCGGGTTGCTATAGTACTGGTCTTGTCCTAGTAGGTGGGGTATAAGGGGCCTAACTCTTTAAAAAATCATTTTGGTCAGCAGTTTATAGTCAGCATTTAAAAGGGAAATGGGTCTAAAGTCACTAGGTGTTGTGTTGTTTTCAGGGTTTTTTGGTAAAAGTGTGATGTATGCAAGATTAAAGTCTGTAGGCGTCTGTCCTGTTTCTAACATGTCATTGTATAGTCTTAGTAGTAGGGGTCCTATTTGGGAGAAAAAAGTTTTATAGAATTCATATGTCAAACCGTCTGGGCCAGGGGATTTGTTATTTTGTGTTGTGTCTAAAGCAGCCCTCAGCTCCTCTAATGTAAAGTGTCTATTTGTCTTTTGTTTTTCTGATGAAGGTAATGTTTTACAGTGTTTTAGAAGTATGTTTTGTGCGTCTGTATCTGTTTGTTCTTCATTATACATGTTGACGAAATGTTTTGTAAAAATTTCTATTATTTTGTCACTCTCCTGTATTTTATTTCCTTCTTTGTCTGTTATGTTGGTTATCATTCTATTTTGTGTGTATTTCGTTCTAGCGCCAAGTACAATTTGTTTGGCCCTTCTGATATTTGGATGTTTTTGCATCTGATTTCGGCTCCTCTATATTGGTGTTTGTATAACTCTTCAAGTTGTGTGGTTAGGTCTGTTTTTTCAATTTCATCCTGCGTTTGAGTAAGCCGATTTTTTATTCTGTTTTCTTCATTTACCCTCTTTGTTTGTTTGATTCTTGCTAAGATTTTGAATTGTTGTTTGATTGAATTTTTTATTATTGTCCACATCTTGGTTAATTTGTATTCGTTTTCTAAGTCTTGTGCTGTTGCTAAAAGGAGTTAGTTTATTACTCTTTCGATTAGTGGGTCTTCCAAAAGGTTGTTGTTTAACTTCCAATGGAATTCTTTTGTTTTTTTTTCTTTTTATTATTTTTTTTCCAAGTTCCAAAAGTACACCTTTATGGTCGGAGTAATGTAGGGTTTCTCCTAAGTGTGTCACACTAAGTATGTTAGTGTCCGTGGGTATATAAAAACGGTCAATTCTGGTTCTAACCTGGTAGGATCTGTGTGTTAATGCAGTTTCCTTGCCATTCGGTTCTAATTTCCTATACGCATCCACCAGGTGGAAATAGTTTACTATTTCCCCCATGTAGTTGTGTGTTTCTGTTACCGGCTGAGAGGGTGGATATTGTGTGTGTGTGTGTTGTTTGTCCAGTTGTGCCTCTATAAAGTTAAAATCCCCTCCTATTATTAGTTGTTCTCTTATGTTTGTGATTTGTAGTGTATCACTGAGGTTTTGGAAAAACTCACGTTTTTCTCTCCCTTTCTGAGCGGGTGCTTAGATATTGACTAGTGTGTATTTCTGTTCCTGTGAATAGATGAGCCTCGACCTGGGAGAACAGCCTTGTGGATCACTGTAATCTCCTGTGCCAGTATTACTACCCTCCCATTGTTGTCGTTGTGAGTGTGTGTGATTTTGTATCTATCGGATGTTTGTAATATGGCTACTCCCTTATAGTCTCTTTAATAAATTTGGCCCTACCATTACAATAACAAACACAGTTTGTAACAACGACACAGAACAGATATATTTTGTATTTAAAGGCAGGGGACAGCGCGAACGCAGTCCCCCATACGCAAAAATTACGCACCCGAGTCACCCACATTTGGGGTGATCGCAGGCTTCAGCCCACCCGAAGTGCAATGGATGAGCCTCGACCTGGGAGAACAGCCTTGTGGATCACTGTAATCTCCTGTGCCAGGTAAGTATGAAAAAATTGCAGAGGTCAGGGATGGTCTTTAAAAAATTAATGTAACACATCTAAGCTTAACAATAATAACATTACTATAATTTACAAACGTACAAAATAATAAATTTTAGTAACTATATTTTATTTTATAACATATGCAAAATTATATAAATATTTACATTTATATGTAATTAAAATATGTTAATTATTTAATTAGAAATTATTTTAAACAAAATTTGTAATATATAAGCCCGTAATAAAACATTAAGTCCCTTACAGTAATTATTTAAAAATATACTTAGTTACCTCCCTCGATTCATCCTTCTCTACTAGTTTGTGGTTCAATTCATTCCTGTTACTTCTCTTACGACGCCGTTTTTAACGTTAGAATCAGATCTAATTTATTATAAAACAGTAACAGTCATAAAAAATGAACTCCAATAATTTTCTCAACATTAAAACTCAGAAAAAAGACCCAAAAACTACTTAAGGAGATCTCCACTCTTGTCACCCTTGAGTAGTTTGATCTGAGTGCTCTCTACTACCAAGGTTGTTAACTTATTGACAATCATTCCAGTATTATGCCAAAATTTATTTTTGTAATTTTTTTCTCCACTGATTCTGTAATTACATTTTCTAAGAAAATGCTCTTACATTCCTAGCTTCCTATTTTACATAATCTTTATATTTACATTGAACACAACTAGGATGTTGCCACCTTACCTACGATGGAAAAACTAATAATGAATAGCACAAATGCTGAGGTTTCCTAGAAGAAAAAAAAAAAATAAAAATAAAAACACAAAAAAAAACAAAAAAAAAACAAAAAAAAAACAGTAAAAGAGAATTTAGGTCTCAGAATCAAATGGGGAAAGGAAAGAGGTATAACAGAGTTTAGGGATTCCTTTATAAACCTTCATTATAAGCAAGGCTAGGGAAATAACCTATAGGCTCATTTTTTGCTTGACACCTATTAAGCGCAAGAAGGTCAATATTTTAGAAATCTGTTGTAAATGTAAAATTTGTAACATGTCACTGGATGTGGAAGAGTAACATTTGTTTCTAGATTGTCCGTTGTTTTCTAAGACTAAAATACTGTTAAAAGTCTGTTAGATGCTTATTGTGACTCAGATCTGGATGTAAATCTGGCGATCCTTTAAATAAGGTTCCCAAATTATGTACTAAAGCTCTTGGGAATTTTAATCTCATTATTTTGGCAGAGTATAGAAAACTTGTTTGGAATACTAGACTGAGAATTGTTATAGATAATCAAAAGTTCCTTCCTGATGACCTTGAGATTATGTTTAGACAAATCGTAGACTTTCAACTAGAGAACATTAAGGGAACGTAAAAGATGATATGGTAAAGGGAAAGTCATGGGTTTGTATATTGGTGAAAATATAGTTATGCTTGGGGCTATATGCCTATGTAGGCCTAATGGAAAGATCAATGTTTTATTTCTGCAAGTCGGACTAGAGTAACCTACGTAAGTTTAGAGGCCGGACTTAACCCTTGAGATCAAGATGTCATGGAAAGAGAACAAGTAATCTATTCTTTATCACCCGTCACTAAATAGCAGGGCCGGTCTTAACCATTGTGGGGCCCTATGCAAAACGGATTTCGCGGGGCCAAGTTTGGTTAGGGATACGGATAATAAGTGAAAATTAAGAGTTTGTATTAGAAAATAAATTCGTCTTTGCATTTTATTCATTCTTTACTACGTACAGAATTACTTTACGAGCCTTGCATGTAGCGAAGTCATACAGTATATCAGAAAAATCATATTTCCTATATTGATCACGCTCAATAGCAAGAATTACCAAATGTTTTAATCTATCTACGAGAATTGTTGACCACAAGTAATTCTTCATTAGTTTGAGTCTCGAGAAGCTTCTTTCACTAGATTCCACAATTACGGGTATTGCAAAAAGATTTTTTTTATCGCGTGTAGGATTGGCGTTTTCCATATTGAATGACAACCCTTAATGACAATTTTGTCTATTTATTTCAGTAGATTTGTATGAGTTTTCAAAAGATTTTAATAATTTCCGGATATTTCCAGGCCTATTTCGTAAATTTTGCAATTACATGAGATTTCCAGAAGCTCTTGGTAAGTCTGGAGGCCGTATGAAATCTGTTTTAAGTTATAAAATGGTTTAATTTAATCATTTATACACCTAGAATTATCGCGGGTCCTGTGAAAGTGTGGGGCCCACTGCGGTCACATAGGTTGCAGTGGTAAGTCTGGAGGCCGTAGGAAATCTGTTTTAAGTTATTCACAAATTTTATCAAGTATTTTGAGTTAATTGTTGTGTCACTTGGATGTTTTCGGACTAGCATTAAAATAAGTATTCTCACCAGTGACTTATACCAAACCAACAAAAATATTGCTATCAGACAACACACAAAATCTTAAGCAGGACAGATCCAAAGCCTGGGGAAGTTGTTCTCCTTTACCCCGTGAGGAACAGGTGTACCTTGTGTAGTGTCTGGCGTAGAAGTTTGTTTTCATGGACATATGCTCTCTCATTAGATACAGTAGAGCCCAGTTTGGGTTCAATTACACTATAAGAAAGGGCCAAACTTCACATTCCTGAACCCCTTGCCCACTAGTACCCTGCTACGCCACTGGACCATCGGCAGATAACTGTTAGGTCTAAGATTACACTGAATGTGGCAACATATGTAACTTTTTATCTAGATCACACTGCCTAGGCACTAACCATACATTCCTTTACATGTAGAACACAAAGTTGAACGTCCTATAAATTTCACAGGTCTTACTGAATATCAAAAGGCCCCATCTTGATACTCTGTGAGCGAAAACACATTTTGTACCAAGTCATAGAAACCCGAATCATGTCTAACATTGTAGAAGTAATTATTCATAACCAATTTTAAGTTGTTTGCGTAGTAAGTATATTGTACAATCGTCTAGTTTGGTCGAGACAATAAGGAGCAACTATATCTTGTCTATTTATGATGAAAGGTAGCGGCTTTGCCCCAAAAAGAGGCAAAGAAAAAAAAAGAGGCCTAAGGCCCAAGGATTCCTATGATGATAAAGCTAAAATTGAATAGCGCAAATTCTGAGGTTTTATAAAAAAAAAAAAAAAAAAGGTAGCGGCTTGCAGTCAACTTTAATTTACAACAATTTATTACTTGTGGGTTTCTCCAAAACAAAAAGTCTGAAATGTGAAATAGAACCGACTCTTTGATTTATACTTTTGGATATTTGTCACAACACAATATCAGAAATCGATGCTAATCTAACCAACTTTTTTTTTTAAGGCTTGACTGATGTCAAAAATTATTGAGAAAGTTGAGTTGGATATTCTTGACATTGTGTATTCCCTGTCTAGACTGATAGCAACACATGACAATTTTAACATATGGATCTATTGATTTTATTCACTGTCTAGACTGATAGCTGATTGGACCACATAATCTAAAATAAAAGGAAAAACAAAAAAATACTAATTTTTGCGTGCTTCATAATGCATGACTTACGTTCAGACAGCACTGCCACATATATAGACAGCACAGCACTGCCAACATATTTAGCGGCCTTTTTCATTGGAGGGGGGGGGGGGGCGCTAAAAATCGAGCTTTCATTGGATTAAAACAGGAACATCATCATTCGCCATACAACAAAAATGTCTTATGTTGATATAGCTTGTAGTACGAGAAAGTTGATCTTTGATGTCTAGCACTATTCCCTCTTAACCCTAGGCAGCATGGGAGCAGTGAGCACTCATGGGATATCACATTATTAAAGCCCAACAAGTCAAACAAACCAAACTGAAATGAAGCAAACAACCATCTCAAAGGTTTATCATCATGAATGTATTTGGCAGGATGCTTGGCTTTCCTTCTACATATATATATATAATATACATATACTTCAGCAATCAATAGTAGTTCAATCGAACATATTCTCATGTTAATAGATTACAAGAAATCACAAATGAATTTACATTACAACAAAATATTTCCAAGTATCTGAGTAGCATCCAAGAAACAAAGGGTATGACAGCCTCAAAGCAGTCCAAATATCGTGATATGGTGATCAAATAGGATTTACAATATCATTGTTTTGTTTTGAAACAATTTCAGGACAATGGGAACATACTATTATTGTCTTCAACAAATGAAATTATGCCAGGGGAAAGAAAATGAAACATTTCATGCTTAACAATTTTTTAATTCAATAAAACCAAACTAAATTTAAACTGAACCAGTTTGGAATTACTGACTATAACTGATAAAAACACATAAATAACACAAATTACAAATCAGAACAATCATAGCAATCAAGTGATGCCTTTTAACAAAAAAAAACTTTTGAATCTTTATATATATATATATATGTATAAATGTTTTTTTCTGTTTTCAGACAAAGTAACTATTTGTATCACAAATATAAATATTTTCATAGGCATTCACAATCCTTATTGTAAGACTAGGCTTTCTAAATGTAAAGATCAGGGAGTTAGATATGTAGAAAACACAAAACAAAAATAAATTTGAGAAAAAAACAACAACTGATACTTAGCTCTTTAGTTATGGTAGAAGACATTTGAGGGTTGAATAAAGAAGGGAAGTTATTACAAATAATTAGAGTTACTGTTACTTCTAGATTACTACTACCATAGAAACTATTTAGATGCTGCGACATTCAATAACTATTACTGCAACATAAGTCAACCAGACGGGGGGCATAAATGGGGGGCATAAATCTAGAACGATTGTTACTTATGTAAATGCTTTAAAATTCTTGCTTGTAGAATTGTACAGTTATCATTGAAATACAAAATCAAGTTTCACAGAATTCATAATCAGATGAATGCAGAATCTCTTAATAGAAACAAAATCTGATTCCAAGAATCACTGGTTATGTCACTGGTTATATAACATCAGTTTCAGCATTTAATTACACAAAAACAAATGCTCTGTCAGGGACAAAGTGAAATATAATACCTACAGAACACCCTAAGACAGTAAACATAAAACAATGAAGAGATTCCACAGAGCAGAGACAAAAAATTGAACTTTGATAGGGCATTGTTGAATGGTAAAGAAAGGTGACAGTTATCACAAGATTAATAGTTCAAAAAAAGAAAAAAAAAAGGGATGTAAAAAATAATGATTAAATGAAGTCTGATGGAATTCCTGGAGAGACAGTGTCATAATAGTAATGATGATAGTAATAATAATAATAACATGCTCACTGATTCTATCAGACTTTACTATAGGGAAAGCTGTAATTTTATGTAATTTTACAGCATAACAAAATTTAAAAAAATAAGTTGAAATAAAAACTTGTTCAGTATCACATACATTTGGGTCAGGTACAGAGGGTTACAAAACACAACAACATGGGATGGGGCTAAAAAAAGATATCACTGGAGAATGTGGCCTGGATGTCATTGTTCAATTGGATACAATTTAATACAACTGAATTGTTTGTAACTATTTGTGCTTCAAAAGCCAAAAATAAAAATAAGAATAAAAAACAAAATGAATGACCCACTTTCTGACACATTGAAGCAGACATATTATAAAAAAAACATATAATAATCATTTATGGCTGAAACATATTCATATTAATTGGAGGCGTTACTGATGAAATTAAAGTCAAACTTGTACATGTATATTTCTTAAATTCTTACATTGAAACATCAAAAAAAAAAATCATTGCAACGTAATTAAAAAAAAAAAAGTACAAAAATAAAATGAACGGAAGCAAAATAAATTGCCCATAGCCAAACAAAGATTAATAAAACCACTTCGCCTAAACACACTGAAGAATTAAGCTCATCCGCCAAAATTATTAGGAAAAACAGACAGACCAGAAGTGTTTTCAATACTTAAAAAAATTTACAAATTAGAAAACGCAAATCATAAATATCATAGACAATTCAATTTTATTTTCAAAAATACCATTAAGGTGACTCACTCCTTTCTCACGAGCCCTTCCAAAATATTTATTGTTGAATTTGTAATGAAATAAACAAAAAACAAACAAACAAACAAGCAAATTTACATAAATAATTTCTATTTACAAATATTAAATCAAAAGTTTATAAATAAATAAAAGTTCATTTACACATTGAAATAAAGTGCACATAGTTCATAAATGTATAAATATTTGTACAAAATATGACTTTATTTATTTTCTTTTTTTACATTCCAAATTCATTTAGACACCTATAAATTTGTCAACTAAATCTGGTTATCAAAAGTTGTTTTGGCTGAGCCTACAATGGTGCTATCTCCATAGAACAGGTCATGGAAAACTAATGATCTCACTGACTACTTGTCAAACAACGAACTAGAAAAATTAACAATAAAGGCTAAAAGAATCCACATTTCAAATGATGGCAATAATTCAAATCTATTTACACAGGCAGATTTACTAGAAGGCCTCCTAATGACATACAAATCTACACATTTAAAATAAAAAAGGGAAAATCTGAAAGCTTTAAGAAGTTAAACTCCCCCCCCCCCCCCCACCCAAACCTAAAGTCTGCCTCTATGTTCATATTCTTTGCATCATCAAATTTAACCATCAGCATGATATGACTATATCATTTCTTTATGGATTATTTTTATTATTATTATATCGATAGTTGAAAATTATTCCACACAAATTTGTGAGATAACTCTTATGGCTACTTCATACTCAAGTGAAATGGGTTTACAAATATTTTTACAGCTAATTCATACAAATATAAAACATTTTTAAAAAATAGTTTTGGTTTTGAGGTTCAGTGACTCCCCCCCCCCCCCCCTTTATATGCATTTACTTTGACTAGATATAATAAGGAATGAACCTTAATTGTTCTTTGTTCAGGATAATACAAGTCTCCAGAGATCATACAGGTGTAAAAAGTTACAATGACCTCTATCACAATGATTCAGAGTTTCTCCATCGTACATTATACTATTAGCATCCTGATCATAAACAGTACCGGTACTTGCTATCACAAGCTTGTGCATTCTAACATTGACATGATATAGACATAATTATGTGTGGCATAGGACAACGTTTTTAAATGGTAAAAATGGAGGGCTCTTATCAATAATTTCAGAGTTACACTTTTTAATACAAATTATAGTTCTGTTGCTTTTTGAGGCAACTTCTCTAGATGTAGATTTTCCAAAAGTGTCTCCATTCTGACAAGAAAACAGGATACATGTACATGCATCATGGAAAACACTGATGTACCCCAAGTCTTAGGGTCAATGGTCACACACTTTTCTGTTAATTTCAATGGTATTTCTATTGTTATTCTAGTCATAACAAGAAAAATCAGCATACTAACTTCTTTACTAATTTTTTTATTACTCTACACTCACACACACATAACAACTATGTTGCAACTTCTGTCTAGTACAATTCTACAATTATGCTAACCAAAGCACATAAGGAAATTTTTATTTAACAAAAATCTAAAAACTACTATGAAAAACTATTCATTTGAATGTTAAAGCATAAAATTGTCTATTTACCAGTACTAGAACAGTACAAAGTTGGCTCTGATGTGATTGAAAAAAGAAAACATTCTTTTCAATAATACAAGTCCAAGACTTGTATTTTGAGTCCTTAAAGAAAGGCTCAGTGGACTCATGTCATGTATTATTTTTACCTTTTTTTTTTCCTTTTTCTATCTACATTTGATGAATACTTTCTGTGTATAACCAATACATGTTGGATTTATTGCAACATTAAATATAAGTAAACAGAACAATTTATATAAAAGTAAAATTGAGTTCCCATTTACTTAGTTAACAGCTACATTTTAAAAGTAATGAAAAAAGGAAAAAAAAAAAAAATACAAAGGGGCATCTGAAATAAACAAAATTTTCCAAAGCTCAGCTTTCAACCAACACTAAAACAAACAAGTTAGTTCCACAAAAGTAGTCTAAAGTTACCCTTGTATCATGTTAATACTAGGTAGATGGGGAAAGGGGGTGGGTGCTGTTTTCTGTTTACATTAGAGAACCATATAAAGAGATAAACATCTTTTTTTTTTTGTTTAAAACTGACCATCTGTCGCTCATTCTCCTGAACTTCTTTCACAATTCTCCTTGGTATCGCTCTTGTGGTCAGCTTTAGAATAATTTGTGACCGCATGATTTCTCAGGACTTGTTCCACCAGCTCTGGTATAGTCATTGTTACTTCATACTCAAGTGGATTGATCTGAACACACAAAGGAAAACAAAATTTCACAGAACTGCTAACTGTATAGATATACATACTAAATAATACATAAACAAAGACACAAAAAGTTAAAACCTTATTTAGTTGATAAAAGGCCTACAAGCTTTCAGCATTGTGGATGTCACAGTAGTGATAACGATTTTAGTTTTAATTAAAATCATTTTCATTCTTACCCTATTTAAGCTTTATTCATCAAACTTTTAAAAAAACAATTAATTTCACATATTCATTAATTATGAAACATTTGATGGCCTGTATGAATGTTTGGCTAAACACATTAACAATAGTATTCTGATAATATCAAATCATATAATAATGATAATAATAATAAAGATGTTTTGAAATTTCTTTTACATATAAAAAGTAGGTTAGATTAAAACAAAAAAGAAAGTTTACTGCAAAAATTGAATTTGTTTAAATTAATCAGCAATCCTCTACATAAACAAACTGTACATCTACGTACACCAACCTCTCTAGCGTTGTGCGAGTCTCTAATGACTGACCACTGGTTGATGATATCATTGTAATGTGCCGCTTGAACAAAGTCTCCTATTTGTGTGTACAGCCTGACCAATCCCCTGTAGTCATATTCCAGACCACTGTAACCTTCACCAAATAACTGTCTCCCTGAATCACAAGTGCAGTTAAAAGAATAAATAGAGACTAATCACTGACATCTTTTTAGTTAAAAGATTTCTAACAAAGGGAAAGAATGATTCAATTCTTTTATGCACCAAAAGTAATAAATAGTAGACAGTACATTGATCTATTGGGGTGGTGAAAGTTTTAAGATTTAAAATTTCACATTGCATTGTAAATTGGCATATAGTAAAGTGTTAAAAGAATGTAATTGTATGATTGGTTTTTTAATGATACAATGTGCAAGTTTAATCACTTAAATTACTACATCTCATTTGGTTAAATGGTGCTGCCCTCTGTGAATATATTCTCCAATGTAGGGGAGAGCTAAATCAGAGAGAGATGAAACGTTATGAAAGTTAGTCAATATATTTGTTCTATGAGCATTAGTTAAAAAAAGTGCTCTATATTTTTTCATATTTTTTATTTGATGTTTGTGGTCTACTAGATATTATGTCAATAATCACAATTAAGTCCCATGCACCCTTGGTGACACGGGGAACAACATATCTTACTAATTTACCTATTTTAACAGATCTCAGGTATAATTTTTCTGCTTCATCATATTTGAAAACATCATAGTTAAACAATGACGCTAGATGTCCAACTGACAGAGCCACTTCGTAGTCATCAGGACCTAACAAGCGTTCTTTTATTTCAATGGCTTGTTTGTGCATTCTCTCTGCATCCTAAATATCACACAAATAAAATCAGGAGTATATAGTTGATGGCACCATTTTCATAATAAAAAAGCTAATATGTTATAATTAATGTGACAATGCTTAAGTCTAAATTCAATGCAATTCCAAAATGAACTATCTTTGGATTAACTATTTATATAACTGAAATGCTCAATTTTTGTTTGTCTTCACCACAAGCATAGAAAAATATTTTCTATTTGCTTATAACAAGAAAAAAAAACTGGTGTAGTGTGCTTCTACACAATGTAGCACTGGAAATTTGGGTTGCACTATAATTGTGTTTGCACAAATTGTGTCTCCTTGTTTTTGTTAGAGGATGGTATATTGAGGTGATAGAACCTTTTTGTTTGATTTTGACTTGTTTAAGGGGTCTGTTTACCCCCTTGCTAGTGAATTATATATGTAAGAAATAGTTTTTTGATATTTAAAACCCTAGTAGTAGATATTAATGCAAGAGCGTAAGTTCTTTATTTTGTGTGGGGGAGCTAACTTGGGCTAGCGTTGTACTGTTGATCACTGTACCTTCAATGATCTGATGAGTGTGAGTTTGGTGAGCTAGTGTTGTGGTTGACAGGTGATATTAGAGTGCTGACATGTTTGAACTGTAATGGGCTTGTGAAACATCAACATTAGTTATATTGTTCATGAGTATCTTTGCTAATTACTCATAATCACCTATGATTGCAACATTGAATTTTACAACAATTTTCATCCTTTCAGTACATTGTTAAAATCCATTGTATTAAATACATCAACAAATTAGTCATTTATTTCATATTCACTTGTCACCTGTTACTTTATTAAAATGTCAAAATGAGCCAAAGCTTAAAAATCAACCCTGACATATGGCAAGTCTATTTAAAAAAAAAACGCTTTGGATATTCCTACAGAATTGAATATTATTACATCCTAGCCCAAACCTCCCGCAGGATGGTGGGAAATGGTGGGGGGTTCAAACCTGGTCCCATCTAAACAACAGTCCAGGGCACATACCCCATGACCAGGCAAGCTTTTGAACTTTACAAGCCAATCAATTATGTAAGTAAATATTAATACTTTCAATAGTGCCCATAAGAGCTATAAAAAAAGGCACTAGAATAACCAAACATAAGACCTACTTCATATCTCTTCATTGACTGATAAAGTCTGCCCAAGTTGCCATAATGCTTAGCAGTCTGCACATTTTCCTCCCCAAATGCTGACCGAGCCTGTTCTAAGGAAGACATATGAAGACTCAAGGCCTCTTCAAGATACTTCTTTTCCTCTTCCCTATCATTACAGTCTATGCCTATTTCTTCCAAGATTAATGCTGAAAAGAAAAAATTGTGCAAAATATATAAATTCCAAATATTAAACAAATAAAATATATTTAGTATAGTAATGCTTGCATGGTTTCAAAGGCTGCCATAATTTGTAAAGAAAGGGTGTAGCTAGATTGTCAATAAACCACTCATAAATAGAATGCATCTCAAACGGCCTCTGATAATCAAGTTCAGCTCCTGCCAGCGACTGGTGAAATGTCTTTTATTGAAAAGGCTTTGGGCAAATGAAGCTTGTCAGCCAAGTAAAGCAAAATTTATTTTGGAGAGGGCTGCTTAGATTTTACACCTTAACTGCTTGCAACACTAAGACCTTAGGAATCAACTTCATGGAAAAATCAGAGGGTAGCACCTTATGCCTTGGTGCCAAACATATTCTAAAGCATTCCTATGGAACATACCAGCAAGGTCAAGAGAGAGACCATGTTACATGACTTTCGAAACACAAAAGAACCATATTAATGTTTGCATTTAAGAACAAGTAGACATCATAAAATAAAGGAAAAAAAAAAGAATGAACGAAAAAGGTAGAATCACAAAGAATCTAGATTTAGACATTCTAGGCATAGACATTTAATAATGAATTGTCATCTTTAAAAAGGGACGTGATGTCTGACAAGTAAACCACTTGGCTTATGGGGGTTCAAATCCTGGTGAAGACTGGTATTTAGAATTTCAAGATTTTTTTTTTATGGCACCCCTGAGCCCACACCATTCTAATGGGTACCAGACATTAATTTGGAGAAAAGTAAAGACGGTCGGTCATTGTGTTGGCCACATGACACCCTAGTTGACCATGGATCATAGAAACAGATGGCCTTTACATCATCTGCCCCACAGATAGCAAGGTCTGAAAGGAACTTGTAATGTTTGTCTTTAAAAGAAATAGTAGACAACATAGATGAATTAAATTGCTTTACCAAAATTTGGGCTAACAACCCACTCCATGAAATTGGAAATTACTTTAAAATATATATGAACCTATGAAACTTTTATAGATGCCTATATAACTATAATGTAACTAAGGTGTAATAAGAGCTAAAACACTTCTTTTGGCAATTTCTGTACAAATAGATCTATTCTGATGTTAAAAATATAAAGTTTAAAGACTCAAGGCTTGTAAAAAAAAAATCAAATGTATTTCTAAAAAAAATCAAATGTATTTCTAAGCAAGACCTGATCATAAAAATTATATTGACTGCTGACTGTACAAAATAATTATTTTCTTATAGATCAAAATTCAAAATGCTTAATTTAACTCAGGTTAATTGTTCATTTTTGTTCTTTGCTTACCTTTCACTCTTTTGGAGGAAGAGAGCAATAAATGGTTAGGGGGAAGAATCTTGAACAAAATACTCATAGATTTTTCTGCATGGTCTCTGAAACAAACTAAATTTATTATATCTTGAACAGTGCTTTTTAAAAAAATGACAAACTCCAAAAAAAAATAATTTCCAGCTAAAGAGAAGTTAAGTGAATCTATTTTTATAAAAGTCAGAAATTTAAAGGCTTTTCTTACAAAATAGGTACAATGGAAGAAAAATAATGAAACAAAAGAGGTTGTTAGTGAAGAATATAAGTATACATATATTTTTCTGTTTTCGTGTTCTACTTTACAGTCTGGTAGAAGTTGAAACCAGAATCAGCATAAATAAAATTACATAACAAAAACTGAAAAGAATAAAAAAAAAAAAAACAACTAACCTAGCATGCTGAAATTTTCCAGAGCTGTATTCATTAACATAGGAGGCATAAGCTAAATCTTCACAAGCTATGGCAACATATAAGTTGTTACCACCAAATACTGACTGACGTATATCCAATGCTAACTGAAAAAGAAAAGAAACAAATAAACTAATTTTATTCTAGAAATTGGTTAATACAGTAAATTGTTTTCTTTAAGATTTCTTATTCATATTATTACTCTGTGTTTTTTTAATACATAGAGGGTGACAGAAAAAAAAAAAATGTAAACATAAACGTTGGCCCATTAAATTATCTTAACATACACACACAAAATTATACTTAATGACAAATAAAAAAGATTAACCCAAAATACTCTGTAAAATAGATGTAAAACTAAAATTACCTGATAGACTTGTACAGCTGGTATCACACAGTCAGAATTGAGCAGAAAGAACCCATAATCCAATAGTGTGTCTGCATGTTTAGGGTGATACTTTCCAAATTTCTCTCTAAATTGAAATAAACCAAAACCTATTATCACTAGGAAGAATAGTGTTTTTCTGGCTTTGGGTTTAAGAATGAATTTTTTATTTAAGTCCAACCAGCTTTTAAGGAAACCTGACTTATTATGAGATTTATTGCAACCAGTCTTGTGTGCTGTAATCTCTTTGCTTACGTTGTTTTCAGAAACAGTTGACCTATACATCCTCCATCTCACAGACTATTTCTATTTAATTTTTTTTTTAAATCTCTGAATAAATACAAGGAAAGCCTAATTTACATATAAATCACCAAAGATTAAAAAAAATAGCTGCAACAAGATCTTTAATAGTTTATTAAGCTCAGTCCAAACCAAAAACAGCTAAATATATATATAATACACATATTTAAAAGTTCCAAATGTATTTGAAATATTTTTTTGTATGATTGGTTAAGATAACAAGAAACAATATCATAGAATCTAACGCAGAAAGTGAAACTTAGACAAGAAACGTTAATAGAAAACATGTTGCCCACTGCAAACACAAAAGTAAATGGACAAATTAACAAATATTTTTATTCCGATACATGATTGGGATTTTATAATGTCCTAATGATGCCGATTTCAGAACTAAACTGACCTTGCATAAGCCACAGCATACTTAATTAACAATTCAGCAGTTTTAAATTCTCTCTTGACCACACAAGCCTGCAAAAAGTCACAGGAAAATTTTGTATTACATGCAAATAAGGTCATTTACTATCCAATTTTTCAGCAGCTAAATTATTAGAATGGCTAGACACACAATATTAAAACATAAAACATAACAGCTTAAAAGATTCATTCTTTAACAAGATGTTATTTACTGTATTTTATTAATAACAACAGAAAATATAGAATGAGTAATCCTTACTTTTGAGCACAGACGCATGACATTAACTACAGCCATAGGAGGCATATTGGAATTTAGTTCTAGTATTGCCAAATGACAAGTATTAAATGCCTGGAACAAACATTTGTAAGAATTTTTAAAAAAGTCTAATTATAATGAATAATAAAATGTGTCATGACAATTAAGAACATTTTAAACTCTACCAGATAGTGAGCCGAGGGAGAAGAGGGTAGATTGATCCTAGACACCAAAGCCATTTTAACTTGTAGCATAAGACACAATATATGGTATAATAAATAATCTAAAAGGAAATTTTCATTAAAAAAAATTACTTTAACTAACAAGTGTTCTGGCTTAAATGTTTAACCAATGCAAACTTACGCATCAATATCAGAATATGTGGTAGAAGACATTAAAATAAGTTAACATTAACTTGGTAACATTAGTATAAATAATTATAATAATAATAATAAAAATGATATTGTGTATTGGTACATTAAAGCCAAAGTTAAGTCTGTATCTCACTTGTGTGTATCTGCTCTGGGCAAAAAGTAATGCACAGTGCTCGGAATACAATACTGCTTTGTTGACCTTGTGACCTCTATCCTCCAGCTCTGTACACAGTTTAACTGCCTTGTTGTACGTTTCCTCTGCATCTTGATACTGACAGTTGACATTCTGACTGTGTAACAATCTAAGAAGAAAAAAAAATATATAACAAGCATTAGTTACTAATAAAAACCAAAGTTCTTTCCTTAGTTTAGTCTTAGTCAACCAGTATATCAGTCTACATTCTTTTGATTAATATGCATGTATTAAAACCAGCCTAAGTACAATATTATAATAATAATTCTAATCATCTCTTTAAATCTTCTTTACTTATAATAATATATGGTAAAATATAAGGACTCATAGCACATAAAGACATTTTTCTTTTAATGCTGTTTCAACAATTTTTTTTTCTAGCAATGGTGTTTGATATTTTTGCTTTCCTTTATAAATGCAAAACTTTTAAGTACCTGACTGCAAACTCCATAGCTCTAAATTTGTTCAGAGTACTTTCATCATTAATGCAAACATCAAGACAGGCTGAATAGATCAGACTGCTGTCTGCAAACCAGCCCGCTTCACACAGAAAAGAACCTTAAGTAAAGAATGCAAAATGTATATACATATTACAATATTTTTTTTATGGTATTTTTTTAAAAAATGTTTTTTTGAAGTAGAGAACAACAATAGTTGTAAGATTAAATTAAACACTTTAAAACTTTACTGACATTTTCATTCACAGATTAAAAAACCTTACAGACATTTTTTTCACCCATACCTTACAGACATTTTTATTCACCACATGATAAGACCTTACTGACATTCTTTTAGTGTTTATAAAAAAAAAGAATAACAAATTTAAATTTCAATATGAATTTCCATTTATGTCATCAAGAAATGGTACAAGCATACTGTCGAGATCTAATGCTATAATTTTAGACCACATCTATTTTCTATTAACAATATTTTCTTTAATTGAATTGTCATGTTATTTGCTGCAAAGAATGATGTACCTTTTATCTCACTGCTACATAGCCAAAAGTCTAAACAAGAGATTCACATTTAACAACAGATTTTCTATCACTGAACAAAAAAGATAATACAGAAAGACTTTACCCAATGAGAATCCCAGTTGCATATGTCTTCCTTTAATATTTTCATCATCTAGAACATCAGGGGTAATCCTTAGGCAAAATTTGTCAGCTAATATGTGAGCCAAATTTACTTCATTATCCATTATGGCTTGAAAGCATCTATGTAACAGCACTCTGCAGAGAAGTGAAAGAGTTAAATAGAGAAGTTTTTGTTTATATAGATATTTATTTTGTTACTTTTTTTTCTTCGCCCTAAAGTAGCAGAACTAGTGATGAATGAATAATTTATAAATAAATCATTCTTCCCAATACATTTTCACAAAGGCTAAATACATATAAATGTTTACTTACAAAAATGATACTTTTTTCTTTTTTATTTTAAAATTTTAATTGGGTAAATGCTGAAAAAACACAACAATAATACTTTCCCTTTTGTGCTACTAGCAGGTCTAAAAAAGATTTAAGTATAAAAAAAAAACAGTGGCTATAAATAGGTACTTGAGCTAAAATCTAGATTAGAACTGATGACTAGCAAGAGAAATATCAGTGTGTATATGTGCATTTTTTCTTTCCTCCTAAAGGTTACTAGGCTTGTTATAATGCAGATGATTGAATGATTGAAAAAAAAATGTGTGGATGTGGAGGAGGGGCATGGGGGCTGTTCCCTCTGAAAAAATATTCTGGTCAAAATAAACAAGTACTTCAACATAGCAGAGTAACATAAAATATATACAGCTACAACTAACAGGTATAAAAAAAAAAGACTCTGTATGCGGGATAAACTGTACAAGGGAGCATCCCTATCAGACAAAAGAAATAATACAAAAAGCTACTAGAATTGACTTGCCAAATATGTGCATGCATGTAGGAGGGAAATTATAATGTGGGTTGTTCATGAAAATAAATATTATAACTATCTACATAATAAAGCAAAAGCAAAATGTTTTCAATAAAAATAGCACTTTTGTATTATTGTTGATGAATTAATATACATACCTTTTATTCATCACACGGAGGACTCTAGAAAAAACATCAAGATCCATGAATTCATTTCCTAAGTCAACAAGTCCATTCTTATCATACAGCTAAGAAACAAAGAATACAGACAAAATAGTTATGAAACCATTCCTCAACCTTAAATAGCAAAACAAAAAGTTGTATCTGTCATACAAGAGAAGAAAAAAAAAGAGACATGTGCTGATAATTCAATTGAAGGCCTACAGTTTTATCCTGAATTTGTTAAACACAAAGAATGCATGCATGAATGGGTTTAGTTTTAAATTAATTAGAGACTCTGTATCTAAGTTTTGCAGTTTAATAATATACCAATAGATTCAGTATTAAGTAATATTATCAGTGTTTCCCAAACCTTTTTCTTAAATGGATCAAATTTAAACTTATTTTAGGTTGGTTAACGTCCTATTTGTTTAAATAAATAAAAAATTAAACCATATTCAAAATTTATAATTATTTTTAAATTGAGAATACTCAGTATAATAGTGACTTTGACTAGACTAGATAATCTATAAATAGTAAAATACTATAGACTATAGAGGTATAATACTAATTCAAGTTATTCTAGATTCTAATTCTAATCTAGTTTCTAAATAGTCTCTAAATACTAAAATAGATCTATCTCCTATCTAGTGTCAATACTACAATAACAAACATTTATAAGTAGACGACTAGATTTCACTAGATTTAGATTCTAATAGTCAATAGATAGATCTATATTAAATCTAATAAAGTTTATAGTTTATAAAGTTTATATTATTTATAAAGTTACACTAGTTAAAGGGAAACCCTGATGGTTTAGACAATTTTTGATATAATATGTGTTTTGATTTACAGATAATGAATATATATATGATTCTTTTTTCTTTCTTTGCAATAATAACTTAGTAATTGATGTTTTTCCAACGTAATTTTCCTGCGCATCCAAAACAGTCAGACTTTCACCTGGTTTCTATGTGATATCACAAATGTGTTTTAATCTATTGACTTATTTTATAACAGGAGACCATACAGCAAAGTTTACATTCTCGTAAAAGAAATATGTCTTGGTCTAGGATCTTGTAAGCAAAGAAAAAATGCGTATTAAAAGTAGATTTACATGCTTGACTAACCACGGCAGTCCGTATTTTTTTGCTAGACCACTCAACACACACTATCGCTTGGTTTTCTTGTCATGACCGACTACACGTAGTCTAGACTAGCCTTACACTGACCAGTTTGTTCGAATCAGTCAGACACACGATCTATTTACTTCTTGGGACAGAGAGAGGCTTTGATGAAAATGATTCTCTTTTTCTCGAGTTGATTACCCTTTTAGATCTATCTATACATGTATATACATATATATATAACTGTATCATAGCTCTGGACTAGGCCGTCACTAAGCCTAACAGCTACTGTAAGAATGAAGCGATACGATTGGTCAAATCTTGTTTCTCTTTCAGTATTGTTGATGGAAGTGACGTATGAACTAGCTTAAAACAAAATCTCATAGAACCCCGTTTTTTTTGAGATGTCAAGAATTTACTGACTAATTTATTAAATATAAATGTTTTTAGGCATTTAAATAAAAAATGGTAAAATGTTTACTATTACTTTTTACGCAGAATTTAAATATGTTAATAACTCAAATGAAAAAAAAAAATCAGAGTTTCCCTTTAAAGTTACTAGTACGTATGCACTAAAAAAGTTGACTAAAGTCCAAAGTAATAAATATAGATATATAATATTATAATTAATAATAAACTAGAATAGTAATAGTCAGTATTAGTAATAGTAATACTCATTTATAACTCACATACTGACTCATAGACACACATAATAATTATCATAGATCTAGACAATCTAGTATGATAGCTACTAGTTAGTAAGTGATAGACCTAGTTACGGATAAACTAGTTTACTTGATAAGTTGATATCATAGATCTGATCTATCATCAATAATCATCTATGAGTATTTACTATTATTTAGTATTATTGAGTGTCTAACAGACTAAAAAGTAATCACTGTCTTGAGTTTGAGTCTAGAATTTAGAGCTACTAAATAGATAGATCAAGTAGATTTTAGAATTAGTTAATTAGATCTACCTTATAATAAACGTCAAAAATAACATCGTCCGTAAGATTTCTTAGTTCTCTTCTGTACTGATTAAATCGCATTACAACAGCTGATATGGCTGTATTATACAGAGATTCAGGTGCCCATTCTAATTCTGTTGCACGCGCCATCTTGGATTTGGCCTACTTGTTTTTTTTTGTTTAACTTTTGTGTGTCACTTGATGTGTGTATGTTTAAAGATTTTTCTCCAAGAGAGACAACTGTCATTTTTTCTTCTGTCAACGTTCCGTATGTTTATTTACGTGTAAAGTGTAACATTAAATTTTGATAAGAGGGTGGAAAGACTAGCTAGGTATCATTAGTTATATCAGATGTTTTTCATTGAATGGAATTATAATAATCACTTAGATCTAGATACATAAAACACCCGACAGCTTATAGGCTTAGTCACAACTTAGACTTAGACGACTTTTGCCTTATCACTTCAACGTAGAGTTAGAATAGTCAGTGTTCTGGGACAGCAGACAGTGTTTCATTGAGACTCAATTTAAGAGCTTCAGTATAGCACAGAGTCTAGATCTATAGACGTCTACAGAAAATTAAAATAATAATCAGAGACTTCTGACAGTGAGTAGATTCTATATTTATAATTATTTAAAATCTAGTTTAGATTTTACTTTAGATCTAAGATATCTCTATTCTAGCATTAGCAGTTCAGCGTATACATATTCATAATTTTAGACTATTGATTATTTATTTGTTGCAAAATGTTTTGCATGTTTCGGATGTTCCTTCAGAGTTGAAGATAATTACTTCCTAGTCCAGACCTCCCACAAGACGACGGGGCAGGGTTTGAACCCGGAACCATCGATAAATCTGAACGACAGTCCAGCGTGCAAACCGTACAACCAGGCACCATTATATATATCATTTGGGGGCCTCGGGGACTTTATCTCTTTGGGGGCCCCTGTATTTTACATAATATTTAATGTAAAAAACATTCAAATTGAGGGCCCCCCCTCAAGGATTTTAAAATTCCTCCCCACCCTAGCTACGCCACTGTATTCAAGATTCAATGTATTTATAGATCTAATCTAGATCTATAGGCCTATAATATGTATCGACATTTAGATTCTAGAGTCTAGATCACAATATTAATATATTTTAAGAGGATGATTATGACAGATCTATACTAAACCCACTTATCTAGAATTGCTAACAAAATAAGTTCTTGTTAATAGGCCTATGCATATAATATGTAGTCTAGATCTATCAGTATTTCGATCTATGAACTCTAATATGGTGTTATATTTAGGTTTTTAAAATACTCACCATATTGCCCGCCATTGCCAATTATGTTTGTATGTCTATTGAAAGTGCGGCACACAGCATGCCGTTATAAAACAAAAAACATTCAAAGTCAAATCTCTATAATTCTGACTAGATGTAGGCCTACCTACAAGCAAAATATATAAGTTTAAAAAGCGCATAAAAGGATAAGAACTGTTTATTTACTACAATGTCTCTCATTGCTGCAAGATTTATTTCCCTTTTCCATATAAACCTAAAGTAATTAACTATTACTACTAATTAAGGATCGTGCATTTTTTTTCTATTGATTGTGATCGACAATGAATAATTGTGCAAAGTTTCAACTTGATCCGAGAATGGGAAGTGGGAGAAAGAAAGTGTAAAGGAATCCTTCTACAGAGATAGTGAGATTATATAATGTTTGTAAAAAATAAAATAAATCTAGTGCAAGGCAGACTACGATTGCACTTTGTTTTCACACAAATATTACTTGTGCTAAGTCAAGACGTAAGAAAAGGAGCAGTGTAAGCTAGAGGTTTAATTCGATGGTTATCAAAGGGCCCCATCTACATGTATAGATCTAGAACTACAGCCTAGGATCTGAGAACGTAATTAGACTAATTAGCAGAACCTCTTCATTTCACTTTACACGAATTATCTGAGAGTTTCATACTTGTCGGAAGCCTATAAGTAGCAAGCTTTTTTGGTGGGCCCTGTGCTTTACGTCTCCATGCACGCACTTCAAGCTGTTGTAGTTCTTTCTCTACGTCATCAAGTCACCTGTAAGCCTACTCGTCGTCTGCCTTTGTTTTTCGCCGGTGAACAATCTTTGATGCTCTGTTCTCTGGCATTCTTTCGAAGTGACCTGCCCGACGTAATCTGTTCCCTTTTATTTCGTCACTATGTAGGGATCTTCATATAGATCTAGCTGGTATATTTCTTGGTTGGTGCGAGTCCTCCATCCGGTTTCCTCATGTAGGCTATAGCACCATAATTTTTTCTGAGGATTTTTCTTCCCCAATTGTTTAGCAGATTTTCTGTTTTTTTGTCAGCGTCCATGTTTCACTTGCATATATGGCTACAGGCCTAATGATGGTTTTGTAAATAGTTTTCTTTGTCTTCTTAGATATAAGTTTGGTTTTAAGTATGTGTTGTGTGCTATAGAAAGCTCTATTGCCTGCCGCTAGTCGTTCCTTTACTTCTGACATTAGGTCATTGTTGGAATGTTTCTTGCTTCTTAAATATTTACACTTTTCTACGTTTTCAAACTTGGGGTTATTAATTTTAATATATTCTTCTTCTGCCTGATATTCTCGCTCTTGTTTTTATAACATAGGCTACTTTTGTTGTTGTTTTTTTCAAAAATATATCTAGATCTATTGTTATAAATATAGATTTAGATATACATAAAAAAAAACCAGCTTAAATGGCAGAAAAAATTAATTGCACGCCAGAAATTTCCTAAGATTAATTGTTTTGTTAAAATATAGTAATTACATTATTTACATAGATCTATTTACTTTGTTTTATTTTTACAATACGATAGTCCCGGGCTAGAACCATGCCACTGTCATCCCCGCCGTCTTATGGAGCTTTGGATAAGGAGGTAATAATCATCAATTCTGAAGGAACATCCGAAGCGTGTCAAACTAAACATTTTAGAACATCTTGTCTCCCATACTTTCCGTTGCCAATCAGTGTTTGTGTGTGTAAGTGCCACTTACTGGCATTCCTCTCTTTTGCCAGCATTTTATCTTACATTGACAGGCCCGTCCATCCTTAATTTTGAATTGCTATTGTTTCTTTTGACTGTCACCCCTTCATTTTCCTGGTACTGTTCCCTGCGAAAGGGTCTTTGAGAACTCTGCCTAGGATCTCATGATATTACCGTACAGACTTAACTTGGATTTTTTGTTTTACAATAGTAGAAGGTCATCGTATCGTCGTTGTGATCCTGTTTCCCATGGCCAACCCCCACCCCCCGAAAAAAATCCTGGCTACGCCCATGTCTATTAATATGCATGATTAGATTGACACATAAATATGCGTAGGACGTAATTCCCACCTGCTCTGAGGACCTCCATGAAAGTGTGGCGCCAAGTTGTACTAAATAGGATGTCATCACAACTCTTATTCATTTTGTCGGAGAACATGACCCGCTAACCTCATGCGACGCTCTGTCACAACCTTACTAAGGGTTCGACTCCCAGTTCGACAAAAGCATTTCCTTGATTTAAACCCGATCTCTATAACTGACTCCTAAAATCTGTCTTAGCCCTCTTTGTTGAGCCACATTTAGTGTTATTCAATTTCGGAAGAGGACTATTCACTGCACATTATAAATGGAGCCCGCCACTAGTAGAAATGTGTAACCTTGAATACGCTCTTGGAATTAAGTGACTGTAGTTTGCTTTAGATTTTATATCGAAAAGTGAAGTTTTATCGTCAAAATTATCTTTTGGGGGTTTTAAACTAAAAAATTTGGAGTTATTTTTTTTTTAAATTCAAAACCCCATTTAGTTACGGTCATAGAATTTGGTAACTGTAGTTTGCTTTAGAATAATATTGAAGATAGAGGTTTTCCACCTCAAAATGCTCTGTAAGGGGATTTTAAACTCAAATCCTACTGAAGAGGGGGTGGAGTTAAACTCAAAACCCCTACAAAACTTTGAAGATGTATTTTTTAGCTTCAAACTCAAAACCCCTTTGGCTACGCTCATAGATTTTAGAGTGTGTAATTTGCTTTTTTTTAATATTGAAAAGTTATTTTTAGCTTCAAATTCCACTGGTGGGGAGTTTAAACTCAAAACCCCTTTGACTACATTCATAGAATTTTGAGTGTATAATTTGTTTTGTTTTTAATATTAAAGAGGTATTTTTTACCTTCAAACACCGCTGAAGGGGGGTTTAAACTCAAAATTGAGTCAAAACTCATTTAGCTACGCTAACATTTTGAGTGCTTAATTAGCTTTTTTTTTTATATTGAAGAGGTATTTGTTTTAGCTTCAAACCCTACTGAAGAGGGGATGGGGTTAAACTCAAAACCCCTTCAAAACTTTGAGTGTGTATTTTACTATTTTTATATTGAAAAGGGGGTTTATCGTAAATTTTGGAGGGGGTTTTTAAATCAAAATCTTCATTAACTGTGCTCTTGTAGTTTGGGGATTGTGTTTGCATTTTTGTGAGATTTTGTTTTATAGAAGAGGGGGATTTAACTGCTAAAACCACTGGTAGGGGTTTTAAACTCAAAAACCCTTGGCTGTGCTGGGGAAAGTGATGGTTTAGTATTAAAATCTCACCTAAAATAAACAAAATCAAAGCAAAAAATCAGTCACTAAATTCCGATCAACCCCCCCACCCGGCTATGCCCATAATAGATGACTTAAAATCTTCTAAGTCGTTGGTTTTCCTGGCTGATTCAGGCAACATATTCCATGTTCTAATGGCACCAGGAAAGAAGGAGCACTTGCACATATTTTTCTAAGCATGGAAGAAGAATTGTGTCTTTATCTTTGTGTCGCTCTGACTATTTTATTAGGTTTTGTTTTTCTATTTGTAAGTTTTGGTTCAGTGTTTTATGTATTATTGCTACTTTGCTTTTTAGTCTTCTGCCCTGAAGTGTCTCAAAATTTAGTGATTTTACTAATGGTTCTACTCTAATCAAATGTGAATATTCCTTTGTTATACTTTTGTTAATATGGCTATATTACATATATTTGGTAAAGTTAATAATTAGTTGGAAACATAATAAACTAAATCAATGTCTACATGGAAATAACACAGCCCAGTCAAAAATAAAATAAAATTATGCTTCCAAACGATATGCTATGACGTTTGAAGAACATATCACAAACAGGTACAGTGCTGCCTAAAAGCTTTAACAAGAAAAGCGTTAAAAAAAAAACCAAAGCTTATATTAAGCTTGCATGTATCAATTAGTTTGGATCAGTCATATAATTAAATTGTAATCGATTTAGACTAACAATAAAAAGCATTTATAAAATAAAAAGGGGGGGGGGCGACGACCTGAATTCGAACTCATGGAGAGCCAATGAACATGGACTTTGAATAGTTATCTATTGCTACTATAGTCTCCTTTTGTTCACTAAGACACAGACGAGGTGTATAAAGGGGACTAATTCAGCTTATATTACCACTTTAGTCAAGTGCACATTCTTTCCCTTGTTTGAGATACCAAACAAAATAATTAAATTAGCATTAGTTAATTAACAAATTGGTCAATTTAAAAAAAAAAGATTCGTGTGTTGTCAGGTAAAAGAAATAATTGTGCAAAAATTTCAGCTTGATCCGAGATTGGGTGTCGAAGAAATAACGTGTACAAACTTTTGACCAGACAGGCAGACAGACAGAGTGACTTGATATAAGTTTTGTAAAAAAAAATTGTTGGCAACCATTGCCTTTTGTAACACGTGTCCTCAACATTCCTGGATGAGACAGCCTAATGCCTAATTAGGCTCCGACATCACGCTATTATATCGTTTCATTTGTTTGCTAGCTTTCTTCATCTTTGACCCTCATTTCTGGCGCGCCCTGTATGTGAAATTTCTTCCCAGATGGACTTGATATAATTCTCCTAACTTGTGTCACTGCGGAGTCCAGGCTGTCAGACTCGGTAAGGCGGACAACTCGTAATACTTTGTGCTTCACTCACACCCCCATTATTGTCAATGTCATTGGGCGCAAGTCTGGAGATCGATGATGAATGCTTGTGACAAGCATTAGGGAAAAAGGATGTGAATTCTGTTTAGTCTGAACCCTAGCCCTAGACACATCTGTAAAAAAAAGACTTTATTACAAACTTTTTCATTTTACAAAGCTTATATCAACTCACTGTCTGTCTGTCTTGTACAAATCTTGTACACGTTATGTCTCCCACTCTCCATTATCTGATCAAGTTGAAACTGTGCACAATTATTCATTTTCTATGATCAGATACGAATTGATCAAAAAATTAACCAGTTAGTTAATATATCAATGTTAATTAATTAATTTTGGTTTATATAGAAAAGGGAGATAAATCTTAGAGTATTATTAAATTTAGGAGAAATTGTGCAATTGTGTGGTTCTTTCCCTTATAAAAAGCTTTGTTTCATTATGTCGCCTTCGTTTCTCCGTATGCGCTCTATTCTCTGAAATAGGCATCATAAGATACTTTGGACAAAAGGATGAATATGGATCTATATATTGATTTCGTTGTCGTTTTTAAGGTCATGCAGTATCATCACTGGGTGGGAAAAAATAGCATGTTAGTCCTTGTTTTAAGTTTAGCAAAAATAGTACACCCCTTGGTAAGCATGATTAGAAAAAGAATACTTAACCAACCCAAGCTCGTAACATAACGTTACACAAACTCACACTTTAAACGAATGAACCCCATTACTAGGCAGTGAGGTCATTATTATCTTGAGTAGACTATAAAAAGAAAGATGAAGGTCTTTGTTGACTTCTCTTGTAATCTTGGACAAGGGTTTAAAGGTGATCAAATAACACGAATAACCATGTTTAGCGGCCCCCGTAAGGGGAACAGCCGCTATTATGTTTGTGCAAAATGTCCGTCTGTCACACTCAGATCTCGAAAACTAGAAGAAAAATATTATTTCTTATCTTATCTTATATAATACAGACGTTACTTCAAAAAAAGAAGATGATTACGTCCTTCGCGTCATGCATTTAGTCATTCATATTAGCCAATGACTTAAATTCTGCCAAGTCACTGGTTTTCCTGGCTAGCTCAGGCAACCTATTCCATGCTCTAATAGCACTAGGGAAGAAGGAGTATTTGTACACATTTGTCCTAGCATATGGGACGAGGAATATGCCTTTATCTTTGTGTCTTTCAGAGTATTTTATTAAATTTTGCTTTTATATTTGAAGATTATGGTTCAGTGTTTTATGTATAACTGCCACTTTAATTTTGAGTCTTCTGTCCTGAAGGCTTTCTAAATTTAGTGATTTTACTAAAGGTGTTACTCTAGTCAAATGTGAATATTCGTTTGTTATGAATCTCACTGCTCTATTTTGTGTCTGTTCCAGTTTCTTAATGTTTTCTTGAGTTGAGGGATCCCAAATGGAGGATGCATATTCTATTATTGGTATAACCAAGGTTAAATAACATTTTAGTTTTATGTTCTTATTTGATTTATAGAAATTTCTTTTAATAAATCCTAATGCTTTGTTTGATTTTTCACCATGCGATGCGGCTTGAAAAGTTTAGGTTCAACGGCTACTTTTGATTTTCTAAAAGCAAACCATTTAGTTTATACAATTAATTATGCAGGCGATTTTTTTTCATAAAAATAAACCAATTCTAAAACAATTACATACATGTAAGGGAGATAATGTTACAATATGTAAATCACTAAGTGAAATATATTTATAAATGTACAAGAAATGTTCACAACAAATATAAATATTAGTCAAAGGTGTTTTTTCTGGTCAACGGTTTCCTAAAATTCAAAGAAAACATTTATGTTTATTTATAAAGGTTAAGAATGCACTTTGTATGTAAATATAACGCACATTTTTTAAAATGGACTTTTTATGCAGCGACTTTCGTGCAGTAGCGGCAAGTAATGGTACAAATCAGTACCCTCAGAATTTTTAATAATCAGATACTATTTATATTTTGTTTAGTGCCCCCATTATTTTTGCGCGTTTTGTCTGTTGGTCGGTCTGTCCGTCACGTTTAGATTTTAAAAAAAACAACAACACTAAAGGCTATTGAAAATCTGACTTAACCTTTAATTTTCCTTCAGAAGTATTGCTATTGTTATAAGTATCTATAATAGATTGTTCCGGATTTTTGTGAAAAACAAATCGATGCCAACGAATGTTTGTTTGCTCTTCTAACTTATATTAAATTTAATTTCCATGCTTATACCTTGTAAAAACACATGATCATTAATATGTTGTTCCGGTTTTTTAATGTAAATAGCATATAAATGCTAAATGAAAATCTCTATACTGACTTTCTACTTCTGGTGTGTAAGCTATTTGCAATCCAGGGCCCTTCCTTTATGCTCGCTCTCCATGTGGATCTATCCAGTTTCTCTTTTATCTTATCGTTAGTGTCGAGTTTGAAGAGCTTCATGTCGCGTTTGCGGCAAACAATAGGATACGGAAAGCCTTAAATAGCTTATACAGCTGTGGCTACTTGATCGTGTGTTACTCGCTCATAGACTGTCGTCATGAAGGTCCAGGGTTTCAACGCTCTCAGCTCCCGTCCTCCTATCGGCAGGTTTGTGAGAGGGCAACTTACCCGCTCAGGCCGCCTACGAGTTTATGTAACACAAACTATCTTTACATATTTTTCCTCGAGGAATTTTAACTAGATTGAAATCTAATTTTAAGAAGTATAACTTTTATAACTAGACGAAGAATTCTTTAAAAAAGGTCAGAAGACTTAAGCAAGAGTACTGTATTGTACGTGCATTTCATTGCTACGCTTGTCACCGTAGTATTTTGTCCCATTAGACGTAGGTAAGAGTTATTGCTGGACTATCTTTTGTATCATTTATTTGCTGAAGTATCTTTTGTATCAGTTATTTTTTTTATATCTTCTGAATCAGTTTTTGTTGAAGCATTTTTTGTGTCAGTTATTTCTGAAGTGTCTCTTTGTATTATTTTTGTTGAACTAGATCCCTTACAAATCTCTAAATGTTAGTCAGAAAACTAAGAATCAATACCACCAATAAGAGAAATTATGATTTTGTTTTCGTCTGAATTACCAGATATAAAAAAAAAGTACTTCCTGGTCCGGTAAAAAGCAATCAATGATTAGATCTATAGTTTGCAAAAAAAAAACAAGAGTATTTTGATTGTGAATTTTTCATTGAATGTGTTTCACTGGAGTTAGCAGCATGGAAACATCTTATTCAGACAAAAAGAAGCACCTTTTTTTCTTCCTTCTCAAACAGTAGTTTATGGCTATTGGGCCCACTGTAAAAAAACAACAACACAAACTGAGACTTAATGGCCCTATCGTTAGGTCCTCAGGGCTCGCAAAGACCTTCCTTAAGGTAACAGTACCAAGAAAAAGAAGCTCTTGGTGTAAAAAACTTTTTTTCCCAAAACATTCTAAGATCTACGTTTCAGACAGTTAGGCAATAGAGCTATACAGCTTTTCTAGTTGACTTAACGTTATAACATGCAAAATAAAAAAAAAACTAAAATAAAAACCACAAAGATTACATCAAGGAAAGAACTGCACCTCTACAAACATATTTCTCAACACTATAATGTTTATTTACCATTTTATATATATCAGACAAAATTAATTAATTACCAATAATTAGTCAATGAACTGGTTAATTTTTTGGTTAATTTTTTGATTGATTCATGTTTTGTTAGGGACAATGACTAACTGCAAAGTTACAACTTGATTCGAGATTGGGTAGTGGGAATGTGTACACAATGTGTACCAGACAGACAGAGTGAGTTGATATAAGCTTTGTACAAACAGCTATGCAACTCCATAAAAACACATTCATATTTCTTGACTGTCTTTTTTTATTCCGGAATCTTTCATTTATTGTAATGACCTCATTCATTTAGTTGCAAGATAAATGTTTGCAATCTACAAGTCCTGCGCCAAGCACCTTTCTTTCTCAAACATTTGGATTGACATTGTACGTTGGACATTATTGATTTCTTTATTACTCTTCGCTTTTAAACCTATCCAGCCAAGAAAACGCAATTTCCCGGGTATTATGTATCTCTTCTTTTCCGAACTTCTTGATGTGTTGCCAAGGTTCTCGATGCGTATAAGTGTGTGGGTGTGTGTGTGTTTGAGACGTGCAGTTAAGTGTTTCTAGGTTTCCATGCGTGAATGTGGATGTGTCCGTGTGAGCGGCATTTTACTGAATTAAAAAAAATATTTTTTTTTTAGCTTTGGTAGCCCATTTCTATAACTGTATTACCTCAACCTTGATATTCTTCTAAGAACAGCTGCTGACCGGGAAAAGTGAAGAGATTTGGTGACGCGAATTGTCACAGCACCCCTACGACGAAAGTCAAGGGACAGATGATGATGATGAACCTTTTATTTAATTTTTTTCTTTTTCACACGGGCAGTAGAAAGGTTTATAAGCATATGTCAGTCATTCAAGTACGGACCCATCTTTTACTTCAGAATTAGATAATCTGCATAAATCAAATATATTTCTATGAATTTACAAAAAAATACATCCTTACGTATTTTTCCTTTATCCCAATGTAAAGTTTTATAAAGTTTTATTAGTGGACCCCATAAGGGGAAAAGCCACTCTCAGTTCGTTTGGTCTGTATCTCCTTCCGTCAGGTTAAGACCTCAAAAAAGATGTTGAAAATGCTATATTATGATATTTTAAATCTTGAAAATTTCTGATCAACAGCGACTTCTTATATTCTGAAGGTGAAATTAAATTAAAAATGTAATCTGTTTAAAAAAACAAAAAACAACAACACTTTTTAAAACTATTAGAATAACATTATAATAATAGTAAGAAAAGAAAGGAAACAGGGCAGGCAATGCTATGAAAGCGAGTGGATTATTTTGCATTTTTACATAACATTTGTACATACGGTTTTGTTATTGGCTGTCATCAAAACAGTTCATTAGTAATTCGCGTGTTTTCTGCTGTGCGAGCTTCGAATAATTTATCGCTTACGTTTAATTTTACTAAACAAAAAAAAAATTGCATTTTGTTTTATTCTTTTTCTTCTAGCCAGATTTTCGCTGATGGGCTAAGGCTCTTTTGAAGTCTGTTCCTGAAAAATAGCAAACCATAATGCACAATAGATAATCACATAATCCATGTCTAAAGTTTCATTTTAGCAAAGCTCTATCAACTCACTCCGTCTGTCAGTCTGGTAAAAAGTGTGTACACGTTATTTCTCCCACACCCATTCTCGGATCAAACTTAAACTTCGCACAATTATTCATTGACATAAATCAATAAAACAAAAAGTAACCAATTAGACATTTAATTACTGGTAATTCATGATTTTGTTTAATAGCAACAAGGGAAACTAATTCTTCAGTAATCACAGACATGAATAAGTTTGTCAAGGCTATTTCTCCCTCCACACATTCCTCGATCAACATGATACTTTACAGAATGGTTTATTGTCCCTAACAAAACAATAAAATCAATAAACAAAAATAGTAATACCCAATTAGTCAATTAATTATTGATTATTAATTATTTTGTTTGATATCGAATAAGGGAAATAACGTGTACGTTATTGATGGATATAGTTTTAAGGACGGAATTCTTTACTTTTAGATAAGCTTTTTTTTTTTTGTAATTTTTTAAAGGATTTTTAAAAATATTTTGTTAAGATCTGGCTTACCTTCCGTAAGTCATAAAATAGATTGAGAGAAAAAAATGAGGAGAAGAAGCGATTTGTAGAAATGTTGTGGCGATGTTATGGAACATTAAACGCAAGAAAATGAAAAAAAAAAAAAAAAAGGAGGCTTAGGATCGATTTGGAAATTAATAGACAAAGTGAACAACGTGAAGGACTCTGTATTGAAAGATCACTGTTGCAAACTCAATAATAAAACGTGCTAAATGCGAAAGAGCTTAGAGATTTGATTGTATAGTCCTCAAAAGTACATAGAAATGATAAAACTTTTTTTTAAACTACTTTGCTTGTCAATAATTGTGTACACCGGATACACCAAAAAAGCCAGCTATTTATGGATTGACCTCTGTGTATGAAAATTTCCAATAATTTTACGCATTTGAAAAAAAAAACCATAACATACCTGTAAATGGGATGTTCTTTTTAATCACATCAAGGCTGAATCCTAACAAGCAGTGCATTGAATACTTATGAATATTAACAATGTAATAATAAAAATAATAGTAACGCCAGCCGGCCAAACAGTACCGTTACGTGTACAACACTCTCGCCTCATCAAACCTAAATTTTGTATGGTGGGAGGGTAGAATTGTGGCTGTTTTTACTTCATAGCTTTTGATATTCGACTGAAAATACTGAAACCTGTCTTTTTGTTTTCAGGAATCGCTTACCAAACAGATTGGTGTACCATTCGGGGGTCGCAACTGAGTTTGTCTGATACTTCGAACTCTTTTTGCAATCATGTTTACACAGGTTTTTTTTTTCTCACACGAAAATGATTGGTATTGAAGCTATGAATTGTCTACTTTTTGGTTTTCTTATTACGATATCAGGTGTCCTAATGCCACCAATTTGAATGTCAGGAAAACGCAAAACTTTTTTTTTCTGGCGTCATGCCTTGGTTCTTGCCTTCTGTTCTCCAGTTTTCGCAGCTCTCTAGGTCTGGGTCTTTAATCACGCGCAAGTCACGGAACGAGGGTGTGTGAATGTAGTTGCAGAATTTGTCTTCCAGTGTCTTTGGTGGCTGACTTAGACTGCTATCACTGGTTTTATGAATGTCGTTTTCTTGGCTTGTGTCACTCCGCCACTTTCATTTTCGTTTATCCCCTGGACACTCTTCCCTGTCTCAACGTGGCGTCTACCTGGAGACGTTCATACAGAGAAGATGAATGGGTTTATAAGGATAATAACTAGAACTTCCGGTGGAGTGCCAGATGGAACCGAGTTCATTCCACTGGCGGGGATTAACGAAAGCCTTGTCTGTCACGATCCACTACACAGTTCCTCAAATGAGCCTTTTACCAGTGTAGGACTCCCCCCTCCCCCACGGCATTGGTGTTATAGAAAAGAAAAAGGAGATAATCTTCCAGGGGTGCAAGGCCGGAGGCCTCGCCCTCTAGGCACGAGGATTGGAGCCCTCGTGAAACAAAAAACCTGTTTATATCTGCTTGGAACCAGCTTTGATTGCTTTCACGCAAGAAGCCTTATCTTTGGTCTCTCAAGAGACATGGTCTCGACTCGTATGACTATCAGTCATATTGTCAATCCTGATATATAAACTCACATGTGTAATATGGATTTAAGTGAAGTACACACATTCAACCTCTATCTTACATATATTGCTAGTATTTACGAGAGACTGCTAAATAGCTACGATCGTGAAGTCAAATTGAGAATTTACGAAGCTTATATTAACTCACTCCGTTTGTCTGTCTGGGCGGAATCTTAAACACTTTTTTCTCCCACTTCCCAGTCTCGGATCAAATGGAAATTTTGAACCATCATTCATTGTCGATAACAATAAATGAATCTAAAAAAAAAAAATTATTTAAAAATTTTTTTTAAAAGAAAATCGGAGCCTATCTCGCTGAGTCTGTCTGGTATGACATTGTAATGATGGATGTCCAATTCTACTGTAATTTTACATTTTACAAAAATTATTTTTTTACCGAGCTTATATCAAGTGACACCATCTGTCTGTGTGGTAAAAATCTTATATATGTCATTTCTCTCACTTCCCGTTCTCGGATCAAGTTGAAACTTTGCTAAATTATTTATTGTTGATGACAACACATGAATAAAATTTCTCACACACCCAATCGTGGATCAAGCTAATATTTCTTTTACATGACAAAACAAGAATCAATTTAAAAAATTAGCTCAATTATTTATTGTTGATGACAACACATAAATAAAATTTCTCACACACCCAATCGTGGATCAAGCTGATACTTCTTTTACATGACAAAACAAGAATCAATTAAAAAAATTAACCAACTAAATAATTGAGTATTGGTAATTAATTTTTTTTTTATCGAATAATGGAAAGAAATTGTTGTTAACTGATGTGGTGGTATAGGCTGAATAAGCCCCCTCTATGATTTGAAAGTTACCCTTCAAAGTTTGAGCCTAAAAATAGATAACCATTAAAACCTTCTATTTTCATAAGCGATTTATTGGCGCATCGGTTATTGTGTTGGCTTGAGTAGGATTTAGAATGCTTAGGCTCGAGTTCGAATTCAAGTCTTTCAACTTATTAAAAATATTTTTTTAACAATGACCCAGATACTCCCTTCCCCCCCCCCCCCCTCTTTCCCAACTGGTCCAGACAAGTGATAGGATCTTAGTGTATTGCTACCCCTGACAATAATCACGCAAAGGACAACAATCCTATATGGTAGTTGGATGTATTTGGTAAAACAAAATTGAGTCATCAAAAATTAAAAACTTAAGTAAGTCTAAAAATTGATGCAATATCACTTAATTATTTTCTTATATTTAATTTGTGTTATTTGTACATTTTATGTGAACAAAAAAAACACAACACAACAGATATATTTATTCCATTTTATAATATCCAAAATGGTCATTTATCTATAATTCTCCATGTATTGGACATTTTCACAAGGTGAATCAATAAATAGACTTTTTCGCTCACTAAACTCGAGGTGGGCCAACACTTTTTATTTTGGCTCAAAGTTTACTTGGACAAATATAACCACTTACCATCGAGTGTTTTGTAGTCTGCAGAAAATTTCTGTATATTAATATTACAATTCTCCAACTGGCTTTCACTAATTCTTTTCATCTATTATTTTTTTTAAAACCTAATTCGGTGAAACTGAAAGCCATTAACAACACTGTCTAATTTGATTATTTTTTCTTGTATTGTATTCATCCTATATTGGACTTCTCAGCTCCTAGTATTTATTATCCTTTTTCCTCAACTCTTTGTTCTTTTTCTTGGGAAAACCAGGAAATGTCTTGATTAGTGTGTTACTGTGTTTACTTGAGAATTGTTAACAGTGCTTAAATTAAGCAAAGCGAAAGAGGGGCACTCATTTCTATATATTACTTCTACTATTAATATGCAATCACTTGAGACGGGCACAACGCTTGTACAAATGAAAAAAAAACTTTACTGTAAAATTGCGAAGCGATTCTGTAATCCTGCAAAGCGATACTCTAATATTTCTTAGCGATACTTAAATAGGGCTAAACGAAACTCTAATATAGTGCTAATCGATACTGTAATAGTCCAAAGTGATACTCTAATATTGCTAATCGATAGTTTAATATTGCTAATAGATTCTCTAATATTGCTAATCGATACTTTAATATTGCTAATCGATACTCTAATGGTGCTAAGCGATATTCTTATAGTGCTAAGTCAGGGATGGGCAAATTACGGCCGGCGGGCCACATGCGGCCCGCCAGAATGTTTTACGCGGCCCGCCGACACCTACAGTTTATACTTATAAAAATACAAGTTTATATTAAAAGTAATATTTATATAAAATCATTGAAACTGTCTCATTTCAAGTAAACGAAGCTTATGCTTATTGGCTATACATCAATACACTCAATTCAAGACACAATCTCTGATCAGTTTTTATTCAATACTATGAAGAACTGTGTTGAGTGTTGGTTAGGCTTATTTATAAAAGCTAATTTTAAGACGTCAAAAAACATTTTTCAATAAGACCAGCACAACATTTAGCGCAGAACCTCATTCAGCTTATGGGTGCCAGGAGCTGTATTTCCAAACTTAAAAAAAACTTTGCTGCTGTTCACACTAATTGGGTAAACATACATCTGTTCTTCTTCTTCGTTCTCATTTTACATGTTGCAGGGTTCAGATCAGTAATCTTATATCTGAGATGAACCGCGCAGTGGTTTCCAGATCAGGCAGTTCTCCGAATATTTTTTGTTATATAGGAGGGTTTGGGGGCCAGAGTCTTGTTCGGGTCTTTTGATTTAGTATGCACCATTAAAGGACATGGTCAGCATTCTCTGGTCATGCTCAGGTTTCGCTCGTCCCGACATTTAACTTCCGAAACATATATTGTCTCATTCAGTGAACAAGTATTTTTTTTTTTGGCGGAAACTTAACAAGTATAATCACTGGTCGACGTTTACTAAATGTAATTTGGCAGCAGTCACAAGGGTAACAACTAGTAAGCTAGTTCCGGAAGATTATGCACATTTTTAAAAAAGTAAAATACTGCACATTAAGTACAACTGTATATTTGTTGGGATATTGTGATATAAAAAGACAACAGATTTTTTTTTAATCGTAAAATTGGTTTTAAAAATTGATAACTCTTGTTGTAATTCCTCAACGTGGAGTGTGAAAAAAAAGAAAAGAAACGTGATTATAATACAGTGTAAATATGAATCAAAAGACATTCTACACAGTTAGCTAGTGAATCTAAGTTGTATGTATGTATGTATGTATGTATGTATGTATGTATGTATGTATGTATGTATGTATGTATGTATGTATGTATGTATGTATGTATGTGTGTGTATGTGTGTGTGTGTGTGTCTGTGTGTGTGTGTGTATGTGTATGTGTGTGTGTGTGTCTGTGTGTGTCTGTGTGTGTCTGTGTGTGTCTGTGTGTGTGTGTGTGTTTGTGTGTGTGTCTGTGTGTGTGTGTGTCTCTGTGTGTGTGTGTGTCTGTGTGTGTGTCTGTGTGTGTGTCTGTGTGTGTGTCTGTGTGTGTGTCTGTGTGTGTGTCTGTGTGTGTGTCTGTGTGTGTGTGTCTCTCTGTGTGTGTGTGTCTGTGTGTGTCTCTGTGTGTGTGTGTGTCTGTGTGTGTGTGTGTGTGTCTGTGTGTGTGTGTCTGTGTGTGTGTCTGTGTGTCTGTGTGTGTGTCTGTGTGTGTCTCTGTGTGTGTGTCTGTGTGTGTGTCTGTGTGTGTGTGTCTGTGTGTGTGTGTCTGTGTGTGTGTCTGTGTGTGTCTGTGTGTGTCTGTGTGTGTCTGTGTGTGTCTGTGTGTGTCTGTGTGTCTGTGTCTGTGTCTGTGCGTGCGTGCGTGCGTGCGCGTGCGTGTATGTATGTACGTACGTACGTACGTACGTACGTACGTACGTACGTACGTACGTACGTACGTATGTACGTATGGATGGATGGATGGATGGATGTAATACTATGTATGTATATATATATGCGGCCATTCCCAAATTTTTTAAAATGCGGCCCTCGATACAAAAAGGTTGCCCACCCCTGTGCTAAGTGATACTCTAATGGTGCTATTGCTAAGTAATACTCTGATAGTGCTAAGTAGACAGATCAACTCTCGACATCATCTCACATCCATTGAGAACTCCTCAGATAAACACCGCACCACAATCAATGGGCCAGTTATTCTGACAATGCGCGCGGCCCCTTGCTCACTCACGGAATGTGATTACGCAATCGAAACCGTTGACCGCTACAGACGATTATAGGCATAGACATTCTGTTTGGCGTTAGGCTTGTATGGCGTTCGTATTTCATAAACCAGTTATCGATTAATTATCAACCCTCTGTTTTGGGTTTGGGGTGTCTATGTATTATCTGAGTACACTTAGGTGAACCAGCAAGTCTATTTTTTAGCTTGACTCTCGTTTTAAACTGAACATACCGTCTCAATATGTGAGCGGATCAGTGGTTTCCCGAACACTGTTATGTGTAGTTTCTCTTATAAGAGATAGCTAGGAATGTCCTTAGAAGTTCTCAAGTCAGCGTGAGAATCACTGTTAGGGATTATCACAGTCTCGTTACCAGAGAACGTTTTTTTTCTTTCCTCGTTACTTTCTGTTTATCTTTGAAAATATCAGATGTCAAGGAAAACACATTGAAAAAAAAATCTGTATCTATTCATTTTGTTATTTAATGACATTGCGCAATGTTATTCGGTGTTTAAAAATGGTTTTATTCAATACAAAATAAAAAGGATACTTTAGAAAAGCTTATATCAACTCACTCTGTCTGTGTGGTAGACATTGTGTACACTGTTTTTTCCTCCCCCTTTTCCATTCACGGATCAAGCTGAAACTTTGCACACAATTATTCATTGTCCCTAACATAACATGAATTGGTAAAAAACAAATTTGTTAATAGAACTAGCGAAAGCCAGGTTTAAGGAGTTGTAATATTTAAATACAGAAATCTTCTTCAAACTACAAAACACGCGAAGGATATCTTTCGATTTCTCTGAGTCTTAGTACATTTTGAAACCGAAATAAAACACTTCCCATAATTGTAATGGAGTATGTGTGGTGTATCTATTCATCATTTGACATCATCATCCCTTGACTTTCGTCGTAGGGGTGCAGTGACAGTGGCAAATCCCTCTACTTTTTCTGGTCATAAGCTGTTCTTAGCAGGATGTCAAGAGAGAGGCCGGTCCATTCTTGTACGTTGTGCAGCCAGCTTTTCTTTGGACGACCCTTTCTTCGTGCTCCCTCCACTGTACCCTGAGATCACTTTTGATTGTGAGTCAATGTCTTACCGAACCAGCTCAACTTTCGTCTCTTCCCAGTATTGAGGAGATTTTCTTTTTTGGCCAACCAGAATGTTAACTTGCAAAAGTACAAACTCATTGGTCTTCTTTTCCAGCATTTTTCTGTAGCATTTATTCCCAAAGGTTTGAATTCTTCTTTCAGCCTCTGTGTTCAGTGTCCAACTTTTGTTGTTGTGAGTCACTATCGAAGAATACAGTTTTAATTTTACTTGGAAGAAGATGTTACTCAACGAGACATTCCATAAGTAAAACCATGGCATATAATTTGTTAGAATTGGCTTAATAGATTATTATGTATCTACTAGTAAGTCCGCCGTCGATGTTAAATATAAGGGAATAGTGATTATTATAAAATGTGCAATTTTCAACATAGTTAAACGTTTACAGTACAATACAGTTTCTGCTTTAATATCACAATTTTAATGAACATTTGTTTAGTTTTCTTTTAGCCTTGCAAAATCTATGACCAATATTAGCACTCTGTACCCAGACCTGAACATTACAATGGATGTAGAAGAACACTTACAGGGAAGAAGCAAATGTTTGCGAAAAACTAAACACTTCTTTAACGACATTCAGGTCGAAAGTAACAACGAAACTCTTCTACTTGTGAAAGGATTGGTGCGCATTGATGTCTCTCTTGTAGCTTACTTGTTTGAAATTGACATTTTTATTACAACGCTTGCATCTCTCTTTTTGCCTGGTAAACGTTTGTACACGTTATTTCTCCCACACCCAATCTCGGATCAAGTTGAAATTTAGCACAATTATATCTTGTATCTGACAAAACAATAATCTATAACAAAGATTAACCAATTACTTCATTAACCATTGGTCATTAATTATTTAGTTTGGTATGGAACAAGGTGAAAGAAATTGTACTTGACAGATGTGATGGTATAAGTTGAGTAAGTCCCCTTGAGGAGTCTTGAGCATTCGAGTTCGAATTCAAGTCGTACACCTTTTTTTTAAAATTCATTTAAAAAGCGATCACGATAACATTCACACATATACGCCCTTCTCCCCCCCCCCCCCCTTTTGTTTTTTTTGCCCATCTGGTCCAGACAAGTGATAGCGCATTTCATAGCGCATTGAGAAAGCTAAAAGCACGAAATAGCGCTAAACAAAACCAATTTGTCAAATTAGTTCTAATCGCACAGATGTATTATTTTTGGTCTAAATCTGTTACAAATTTAGTTATATGACTGATTCAAACTAATTGATACAATTACAATTAATATAAGCTTTGTTTTTTTTTTATAAATTATTTTTTTATGTGTTTCTTGTCTTATTTATAGTGTTATGGAATGTTAGTAAAACTTGCCAGCTGCTCCCGTTAATATTAGTTGGTAAATGAGGCTACACAGATTGAGGATATAAATATAAATATATATAGTTTTAGTGTTTTTTTTTCAATAGAGGTGATTTTTTTTTCTCAGGCTTATTAAAATCTATAACTTGATCCATCTCTCTCTCTCTCTCTCTCTCTTTGATCTGCTCTCATTTCTTCATAGCCCTACTCCCCCTCCGACCCACTCAATCTCCATTATTGTCAGCTCTTGTTTCTCCTCGTCTTTATGTATATTACTTAATACTCTCTCTCTCTTTCTCCCCCTCTCTGTTTATATCTGCCCTACTCTTTTGTTTGTAGATGTAAATAACACAGGGCGCGCGATCGATGGACCACCTCAGAGCCCACGAGTTTCACATTATCTATTTGAGCTGCCATGTTTGTGAGACTCGAGCTCTTGATTGTATCGAGCTGCTACAGGGTTCACATCTGCAACTATTTCACCAACGCTAGACTCATCTCCGGTGTCCAGGCCACGTAAAATCGGTTATAATATCATTTTTTAAGAAAACGGTGGCACTAGTAATAATGGCGATTCCGAAGATAAAGGATGAATGCAGTGTTTCACATGGCTACCCCGGTTTGCAACCCGCTTCCCCCCCCCCCCCCTCCAAATCTGTACCATTGTCCACCAGGGGTCTACTTAAGTTTACGTATTCTGCGCTTGTCTTCTACAAGGGCTTTCCTCTGGACATCAAGTGTGAGTTCAGCAGCTGTTATGTAATACACACATTGTGTTGTGTATTGGACTCCTTCAATCGTTAACGTCTGTAGTGATAGGGCCCTTTTTCATTTGACTGTAGAGCCCTATTCTTGAGAGCCATTCCTGTCCACATACAAGTAGGTAAAGATAAGATTTGCTTTGGTGATTGAGGAACCAATCAGTTGTCGATAAAAAAATCAATCCCAAAAACAACGCTTTAAGATTTAAACTTTGGATTTTGGATTTCCATTGAACGAGTCTTATGAAAATGTGAAACTCAAAGCTGCTTAAACTTAATTAGGGAATTTTTATCTATGACTAAAAAACTATATAGCTAGCTTTTTTTTTTTTGGTGCTTCTCATGTGCAGAGTAAAGAAAGAGCTGATAAGGTAAATGATTTTGTGTGTGCACTTTTTATCGATGCAGAATCACATTCCAGAAGCTCTTCCATTTGCAGTTCATTCTTTTTTAGTTGGCAACATTGAAGTTTAATTTAGCGTCCTTGACATTGCTAAGGTTATCGTGAAAATCTCCAATAAAACTGATACTAATCTCTCTCTCGTAAAACATGTGACTGTGGAGACCTGTTTTGAAGAGAGACTCCTGTCGAAGCTTGAGTGTCCTCTCCAGTTTTTTAGGTTAGGGCTTTAGCCTTGGATAGCCGAGATGAAACACTGAGCATTATTTATGGTCGGAACGATGCCGCCCACCCGGCAGTTCCGCCTCTCTCCACGCAGTCAATGTGACCAAAGGAACGGAATATCCGATACAGTTTAGGATCAGATATTGCCGCAGGTTCTGTCAGCACAGTGTGCCACATTCTGATTAAGGGTCACCAGCTCCTGATTTTTCATCAGGGTTGTTTCATGAAGCATTTCCAATGTTTGGGTATAGCCACAAGGTAGCGGAGGTTTCTATTTAGTTTTCCTTCTGCTAGGTGGGTAACCATTCAAGGCTACGTTAATCCCCCTCCTGGCCGAAGCTTACTAGTTTAGACGCCAGTCGCTCGTTTTGCCCTTTCTCACGTCAGTGGTAACAGGTCCGCCGGTCTCAAAATCTGAACCTTGCACCTTCTCACGTCATTGGTAACAAACAGTTCCGCCGGTCTCAATATCTGAACTTTGCACCTTCTCACGTCAGCGGTAACAAACAGTTTCGCCGGTCTCAATATCTGAACCTTGCACCTTCTCACGTCAGTGGTAACAAACAGTTCCGCCGGTCTCAATATCTGAACGTTGCTCCTTCTCACGTCAGTGGTAACAAACAGTTCCGCCGGTCTCAATATCTGAACTTTGCACCTTCTCACGTCAGTGGTAACAAACAGTTTCGCCGGTCTCAATATCTGAACCTTGCACCTTCTCACGTCAGTGGTAACAAACAGTTTCGCCGGTCTCAATATCTGAACCTTGCACCTTCTCACGTCAGTGGTCCAGGTCCGCCAGTCTCAATATCTGAGCTACACGTGAAGTCCTGAAGTTGGTTGTCAGAGGGTCGTCCCATCGGAAGCATTTTAAAACCATTACCGCTTTCGGCTTTAACAACCTTACGGATGCATATATATATATATCTTCTGTTTGAGGAGCAGCGACGCCTATCACTAGTTAATAGTCGCTATGTAGCAGAGTTTTGCCTTGAAAGAACGACCAGGTCAGAACAAGGGTTAAGTAAGAGTAGCGTATCAAAACCAACGAACACACAATCTCATAAAATCCACAGAAAAAGGAACGTTAAACAAAGATTGTTCCCCCTAGCAAAGACTAAGCTCTTTATCTATTCTACGAACAGGTTACATAACTGAGCCAGGAAAATCAATGACTTGAGACAATTAAAATCACTATCATAATCACGAATGACTTGATTCATGCACAAGACGCAATAATATATTTTTGTAAAAACAATTTCTGTACATTAACACATGCTCTTTAGATTTGTTTTTTTACTCCAGTAAAAAAAATCCCAAAGAATCCCTACAACAACTTTGGGATGGACTGAGAAACGAGCTATGTCATAACGTGTTCTAAAACAAGCCTTAGCTATTTCAGATCTAGCCGAGAACATGAAGACTGCAATCCTCTGTTTTTTTTTATTTGATTAAAATTTTATTGAGGGATTTAAGAACCAGAGAACGGAATGATTTTAATATTTTTTTTTTGTTCTCTGTATACCAAGAATAATTGTGCAAAACATTCTCTAATGGGCTTTTGTGTTTCAGAAACATTCATGTGCTAATGTACTTTTGAGTTTCATAAACATTCATGTGCTAATGTGCTTTAGAGTTTTGTAAACGTTAATGTGCTAATTTGCTTTAGCTTTTTAGAAACATTCATGTGCTAATGTGCTTTTGAGTTTTTATAAAAATTTATGTGCTAATGTGCTTTTGCTTTCTAGAAACAGTCACGCAATGCTTTTGTGTTTCAGAAACATTCATGTGCATACATACTTTTGTGTTTTAGAAACATCACTGTTACCTTATAATCGCTCTCTTTGCTTCTTAGAATCATGGCCCTTATCACAGGTTCTAAACGTTGACATGGTCTCTGTGATTTCGTATACAGTCTAGCGCATCTCTAATTAACTTATTTACATAAGAAAGCTAATCGTTGTATCTTTGGTGTGCTATTATAACTGTATCTAATCTCCGAGACGAGACACATTTTGTGTGTTGCCCTTAGTTAATAGATCAAAGAATTAATTTGATTCGATTTTTCTTCTCTAGTTAATTTACATTATTATGGTTTCATATTCGGAAAATTTAATGCATTTGATCTTTTTTTTCTTTTAACTTTTCTCTTTTGTTCTCATCTATTGCACTCAACGCTTATTGAAAGTAAGGTCTGTTCTGTTCTGCAGTGAACTATACAGAGATAACTGATACAAGATAAGTAAGAAGAATTGTAAACCGTTCATAGTTTATTCGTGGAGAAACTTGTTTGGCTCTTGTTTTTGTTCGAAACTATTGCCCACATAGCTCTCAACGCAAAATTTAAAGTCACGTCTGCTCGACCTTTAGATGGACTGGTAACTAAAAGTAAAAGAGAGAAATAATAATAATAATTGATATTGCTGGTAGCTGGCCTGGTGTGGGTGGGCGAAAGAGGATGGCGGGAGGCTCTGTAATTATGATCGACACTAAAAAGCCACGCAGGGCTGTAGCGCCATTTGAAGGCGATTGAACACGCCACGGGCTGGGGAAGCATGGAACCCGACATTAGTTGCTGTTGTCACAACAAGGGCACTGCTTGTGATGATGTGGTATGTCCAGACGACATACGTTGTGGCATTTTGCAACCCTTTTTTCGTTTCTTTTTTCATACTGTCTGTCCCCCCCCCCCCTCCTTTCCAAGACTTTTGTCCATTTCCCCGTGGTTAGTGTCCAATGTCTAAAGAAAGCGTCACTTAGGTTGTCATAAATGTTTCTGGACAGGAAACTGCCTGAACAAAAAAGATATTTCATTGTATCGTCCACTTTATGCGCATTAGAGTTTGGAGACGCACCAGACAGAACCGACTCTTGAACGCGGCATAAAATGTGACGTGATTAAAATAGGGGTAATAGAGAAACATGGTCAAGTCTTGGAGTTATCGCCAAGCCTTCACACTGGGTTCGAATCCTGGTGAAGACTGGGATTTTTAATTTCGCGATCTTTGGGCACCTCTGAGTCCACCCAACTGTAATGGGTACCTGACATTAGTTGGGGAAAAGCAAAGGCGGTTGGTCGTTATGCTGGCCACATGACGGCCTCGTAGGCCACAGAAACAGATGGCCTTTACATCATCTGTTGTATAGACCACAATGTCTGAAATAAAAGTGTTTTTCTTCACTTCACACTGAAAACATCATAGTATAACATAGTAGGCTACTTTAGAAAAACTTGCATATCAGCTGCTAGTGTCACCTCTTCCAAATAAAACGCAAACATTATACAGACATTTTATAAGAACACATTTTTTATCATCGAAAAACACACACATTTACACTTTTTATAGGCCCTTTTATTCACTGTGACAATTTCAACTTTGATTTAGAATAGAGACTTACTTGTAGATCTAGATCTAGTCGTCTTAAAATTGTGCTACACATTATCATTAACTACAGTCTTTACATTTCAAACTAGTAATATTTCTCCACACACATACACACGCGCTTTCATACAGATGTTTCGTTTTCTTTGATAATTTCACTGATTAAAGGATAATCCCTCCCATTCACTCTGACAATTATCTAGGTCTAGAGTAGATTAAGATTTAAGATCTAGATCTGTGTAGAAATAAACATGAATGAAAAAACTGGAACGAAAGAAAGTTACGCAACACAAAAAAAAAGTTAAAAATGGAAGGAATTATAACTTTATACTTAAGACATTTAAAAGTCGGCTTTAAAAAAACATATTAGGTTGAAATTGCGAATATAAAAAACACACAAACAGCGTTTTTGGTCAATTTTACTGACGCGATTTCGTTCTTGAAAATGGCTTAGTTCTTCTAGACTGAAGTTAAATAAATAACAGGTTACATTTTCGTATTTTATCGACCACGTCAAGTAGGAGAAATAATGATGAGTCAGTCAGTCATCAGGACCAATGATTTGATACAGACCTAGTAGAAGATTGTTCGTCGCTGGATTTCATCAGTCAGTCATCAGGACCAATGATTTGATACAGACCTAGTAGAAGATTGTTCGTCGCTGGATTTCATCAGTCAGTCATCAGGACCAATGATTTGATACAGACCTAGTAGAAGATTGTTCGTCGCTGGATTTTTTGTTTTATTACCTGAGTTGGAAAGCATTAAACTGAAGGAAAATATATTCAACGCCATGCTCAGCGTGTTTAGAAACCTTTACGAACTGGCGTGTGTCATATAATTAGGGGAGACACAACTACTCTCCAATAATAACTCATGACAATTGGAATACTACCTTTCATGAAAGTTATCTTTAATATTTTCCTTCCCTTTGCCTGTTGGACTGTTGGGGCACCTTGAAAGATTCGTCGACCATCTTTCTCCATTCCTCTCTGTCTTTTGCCTTAGAACCTCTTTCAATGGCAAGCCCGTCCATTCTTTTATGTTGTCTTCCCATCCCTTTCTCTGTCTACCTCTTCTTCCTTTTCCTGGTACTGTTCCCTGAAGGAAGGTCTTTGCGAGTCCCAAATATCTTGTAACATGATCATAGATGTTTAGCTTGCGTTTTTTTTTATTTTTACGATAGTTAGCAGGTCATCATGGGTTCCAATAGCTGAAGTAACCTTGTCTTTTATCTCTTGGTTTCTGATGCGGTCTTTGAATGTGATACCCAGGATTCTTCTGCAGCATCTCGATTCCATTGCTAGGATCCTCCTCTCTGGCTCTGCAGTCAACATCCAAGACTCACAAGCATATAAAAATGTGGCCATGACCAAGGAGCGCATCAGTCTGATTTTGGTGCCGAGGGCTAAGCCTTTGTCTTTCCATATTATTTTAAGTTTTGAAACTTATCTAGAGAAGCAAATTATTTGATACAATATTTTGTATAAGAAATACACTTCTTAATACAACATTAAAGTTTGTTGTTTGTATTGTGTTCATTGTGACGTTTTTTTTTTTCCTTTGTGTATTGGCTACAACCTTATCAACCCTGGTGATTAGAAATATTTGATATGCACAGCTTTTGTTTAAATTTAATACGATATACGATACCCTTTTCTCTCTTTCTCTCATTTCATCCCTCTTTCTCTTTTTGAAATACACTTCACAATCTCTTTTTCTTTCTACTTTTTCCTATTCTCTGACATCGATTTCCTAACACCACCGCACGACGCCACTAACGCACAGATATCAGCTTTCATCCATCGCTCAATAGCCTTCTAAACATTCAAATGTCACATATGGCGACTCATTTTAGTTTGATGCTATTCAATTACGATTATTATTTTCTTCACGAATAAATATTATTATTTCCCTTTGTAATAATCTGTTTCTTCCTTTGTCTCTGAAGTTCGTAATAGATTTGAGGCGCGGTGGCTGAGTGGAAAAGCGCTTGGCTTCTGAACTGGAGTTCCCCGGGTTCGAATCCTGGTGGGATTTCTTATTTTGGGATCTTTAGGAAGCCTCTGACTCCACCCAGCTCTAAAGGGTACCCGACATTAGTTGGTTAAAAGTAAAGGCGGTTAATCGTGGGCCATAGAAACAGATGACCTTTACATCATCTGCCCTATAGACCTCATGGTCTGAAAGGGGAACTTTACTTTCCTAATAGATTTCATGATTGCTTTGTATTAATATCTTTATAAAGTAGGAATCGCGCGGATTCTTTAATGGTCTGCCCACAGTCAAAATCATTTAATGCCAAGAAATCTTTCAGCAAGTCTCAAAGTAGAAATCGCTCGGATTCTTTAATGGTCTGCCCACAGTCAGAATCATTTAATGCCAAGAAATCTTTCAGCAAGTCTCAAAGTAGGAATCGCCTCTTGTCGGTCATTCCTTTTTTTAGATGCATTCAATAACATCTATATTCATTATTCTCACGATTAGTCCTTGTGCTTTATAAGCCAAATCCTACTTACATCTACCTTGAATGAGCTCCAAGTATAGTATAGCCTAAATATGCGTTTCTTTTGTGGTTGTCACAGTAACGGCACGAAATTGAGATTTTATAGGCCTAGTGTGGAGTTTTCTAGGTTGATGATCGTTGGCTATAAATAACCGTTAGTTATTTCAGTAAATATTTTAAAGTAATTTCTTTGCTAGCTTCTGAATAGTGATGTATATGTGCTTAAATACTCTCTTAGTGGCCCTCCCTTACATAGACATTATGTTTATTTTGATAAAAGTTGAAAGAATGTTATTACTCGTTTTTTTCGGGGGGGGGGGTATAACTCAACAATGTCAGGGATAAATAATTGAACTGCAATGTTGCCAACACTAAATTTAACGAAAACAGCTTGAAACCGAAGAGCTTTTATTATGCCATGCTAAAAAGGAAAAAAAAAATATAACTTACAATTCATAGCTTACCAACACGTTCTTTATTCGGAACACCAGAATGTGACCAGATATACCAAAATGCTTGCTATTTATAGTTTTTTCCCACCATAGATAAAAATCTTTCATGGAAAAAAATCTTTAATAAAGAACTAGAGAACACGAAATTAAAAACAAAACAAAACAAAAAACAACAACAACAACATAACAGCAAAGTATGAGAACAGTATATAATAGTTCAACTCTTAGGGCTGGAACAAAATGTGCTCTTATGTGTCTCTTTAAGCTTCAGTTTTCTATTGCCTTGATTTATATGCACAGTGTCAGCTTAGTCTCACTAGTCTAGCAAAACGACCAACTGATATTTGTACCAGCATTGAAAATTATCTTCGACTTTAGTATCAAGCATATAAATCGCACTATTATTTGTCAATCAAAGCCTCTAGGTAAAAAAAAAAAAAAAAAAGGAAAGTGGTAGGGAAATGCAGAGAAAAAAAGAAAATTGTTGTAGACAGTCTCTAGACTCTTCATAATTTATGATTACTCTATTTTCTATTCTGCAGGGATTTCTTGAGTTCAATTTCAACGCGTCGATGGTGAGTATAATTTTTTTTTAAACAATTGTCGGCAGGCTCTATATTCCTACTGTTATGGAAATGACTTAACAGGCACGCGATAGCAACAGCTACCTATACATAATTACATATGCACAACAGAATCAATGGTGCATAATGTTCCATTGCTACTGTTTCTATTTTCATACTGTTACGTATTTCTGAATCTTCTGGCTAAATGTATTAGTAGACACACAAATAAAACACTGCAAAGAACTTGACGACTAAACTTTCAGCTTCATATAACTTTATTGACTATTAACTCTAACAATTTGTTACTGTAACATGTAGCGTAGAAGACTGTACAATATCTGTCAGTTTACAGTTAGCTATACTTCGTTGCAATTCATCTCTTCACTTCGTTGCTATTCATCTCTTCTCAACTTGCATCGAGCCGTATTCCACAGAACAGACCAACGACACACTTTCCAGTGTCGCTCCAGGTCTCCCAAAGCTGAACCAAGTCGTATTCAAGTCTACCGAATCAGAGCAGCACACGTCTTACATCGACTGTATCGACTGTAACGGCTCAAGTCCACTATAGTTCGCTGTATAGACTTTAACGACAGTAGTCCACTCCAGTTAACTCTACCCTAGTTAACTAGCATCGAGTCGTACACATCTTTCCTCTACTGTCTCGCACAGTAGACAACAGTACCGACGACTCACTCACGACTGACTTTTTACATTAACTCTCTGGCTTATATAGAGTCCCTAATCACTCCTCCAAGATTGCACAAACACTGCTAGTATCCTCTGGAATAGCACGTGAGGAAACGTCACATCCTGTCTTTGTTTATACATGTAGATTCCAGAAAACATCGGCTGCAGTGTCATCTTGCCAGGGTCACAAGTTGTGACCTCTATCTGTCACTGGACATTGCTAGTACCTTCTGGAATAACACGTAAGGACACGTCACATCCTGTCTCTGTTTATACATGTACATTCCAGAGAACACTCGCTGCTGTGTTATCTCGTCGGGGTCACACGTTAACCTCTTCCTGTCACTGGTCATTTGTAACAATACGAATCTAGACTCAACTATGTTACGGTGGTGTCTCCTCAAGTTGTACCTCAACTGACACACGTAACTCTTTTATCAGCTGCTACCGAACGCTATTATATAAGAGGTTCATAGACGTTAATATCACTTATAATATTTAAAACAATTACACTTAATACTGGTCAACTCATGGCTATCGTTTTTTTGATAGCTGTCTGACTTCGACAGATTACCCAGAAGATTATCAGATGCGTGTAAACTAGTTATGAACAATACCTACACATTAACAAGACCGTTAGATGCTTGAATAAAGTTTAATGCATGAAGGCCACAGTCGAGCCTCTGTCCCTAAGAAGATGTTGTGACCTTGAATTCCTAACACCTACGGACTAATTATAACACAGATAAACTAAAACCCACTAATCCATGACGTCACTAAATGTCACGCTCAAAGTTCGTTAACTTTGCTGCGACTCTATACTAAGATTAGTGCTAATGTAATTAGAGGACATGGTTTGTCAGACGGGTTTATTGTAGCCTTGTGTTAATGAAACTAGTTTTTTAAAATTGATGTTAAAATATTGTCATTTTTATCAGCCCCCCCCCCCTTTTAAAAAAAAGGCAAATGCTAAGTGGCATAAGCCGTCTAGCTTAGAGGGTTTGAGCTCCAATCCCGTGGTATACTTGGACATTTTAATTCAGTATTTGACTCGAGCTGCAATGTTTTAGCTGGAGCCTCAAGGCTTCACGGAAACCTTTTCCGAGGTATCCCTCCACCCACAATTCCACAAAAGAAATTGGATCATGGCATGCTATGGGTGCGTGGAGGATGCGCAATCTAAATAACAGTAATAATAATAATTTTGGTTTCGTGTTGCCGTACCTGTCACGTTTAAAATAGATGCTACTGGTACTTTAGTTTGTCAAAATTAGTTTCGCTGTTCACATTGGCCATCACTGATGACTAGATGTATACAAGCAAAAAACAACAACAAAACAACAAATGTTATGTTAGGTAAAGAACTGCACAATTACTCGCCATATTCTCCATTTTTTTAAATCAAAAAATGATTAATTATCACCAATTAAATAATTCGAATTAAAAAAATATTGGTTCATTTGTTGTCATTAGCAATGAATAATTGTGCAAAGTTTCAACTTGGTCCTAGAATGGGAAGTGGGAGAAATGACGTGTTCACGTTTTGTACCAGACTGACAGTGAATTGATTTCAGCTTTGTAAAATATCCTAGGCGTATGTAGCCATCATCAAATGCGCTTCTCATCTTTCTTGAAATAGTTTCAAAGAGATTTATTGAACGTACTTAAGCGTTGCACTTGCATGTACTCAGTTGGAGATGCTTTAGAGTTTAGATGCACTGGACTGAGATTTGTAACCAAAGCTATTGAATATATCAATCAGGAGGCTCATTATTTCACGAACACGTTACTTCATTAAAGTACAGCCACGATTTAGCCGTGTACCTTTTAGAACATTCATGTGTCACCGCTGGCTTTATTTGCGTACAGTATCGAGCTGACCATCGCTTCATCCAAATTAACATCATCAATAATTTAAAGACAAATCGATAGCTGCTTGGGCTGCTCACTATAGATCGGTCTGGCTAAGCCGAATGTGCGTACTTTAGTTTTCTTTAATTTGTGTGTAACTGATTAGAGAGAAGTCAAATCTAGTATAGTCTTGATAGATTGGTTCAAGTGTGGGAGTAAATAAAAAAAGAAGGTAATATAAACATTGTAGCAAACTTGGATTAGTCCTAAGACAGTGATGCCCAAACAACGGCCCTGGGGAGGCTACATCCGACCAACGACGCGGTGCTGTTCGGCTCTTCGAAACTCCTGCCCACAACGCCGCAGAGGCTCAGTTTTCTTTTGACTCGATGAGTTTTGGAGAGGATGCGGCCAGTGGTCAAGAAACATGTCTGATTCTCAGGTCCAAAATGGCTAGGCATCACTGTTCTGAATGGTATGTGTGTTTGTACATGAGTGGTGACAGTGAGAGGAATAAAATGTGTGTGTGTGTGTCGTGTGGTTGTGAAATCAAATAGAGGCTACTCAGTGAAGGGATGAAAGGCAATTGTTCCTTGACAATTGTGAAGTCGTTTAAATATTTGTCTCTTCACAATGGAATTTGTTGTGTCATGAAGCGATTCAATATCAAGTGCTGAAATATTAAATGTCCCCAAAAGTAGATAATTCAAAGGGTAAAACAAAGTGATGGTGTTGATGGATGCAACAAAGTGATGGTGTCAAGGGATTCAACAAAGTGATGATGTCAAGGGATTCAATAAAGTGATGGTGTTGATGGATGCAAAAAAGTGATGGTGTCAATGGATGAAATAGGGTGATTGTGTCAATGGATGGAATAATGTGATGGTCTGTCAATGAATTAAATTAAGTGATGGTGTCAATGGATGGAATTAAGTAATAGTGTCAATTGGTGAAATACAGAAATGGTCTGTCAATGGATGGAATTAAGTGATAGTGTCAATTGGTGAAATACAGAAATGGTCTGTCAATGGATGGAATTAATTGATAGTGTCAATTAGTGAAATACAGAAATGGTCTGTCAATGGATGGAATTAAGTGATAGTGTCAATTGGTGAGATAAAGTAATGGTCAATTTATGAAACGAAGTGATTGTGTCAATCTTTCTTATTAAAGAAATATACAGGATGAAGTCAACTAAAGTGTAAAACTATTTCGCTATCGCTCACATTGTAATCTGGCCTATAAACTTTGGCCAATTTCACGAATCGGCTAAAGGACCTCTCGCCAGAGCCCCAAATAGGTCATCAGTTATTTTTTTTTTCGCACATTGGCAAAGGGCCACCGGCTGTCGGGTGACAGGGCTCACATATTCGCCCAGTAGTCATTCTTCGATCGTAGACATTACGTAATAATGCTATGGATGCATAGCCGTGTATCGATTAATATTAAACTTGAAAAAATATTCCTAGAGTAGAGGTTTCAGTTCTCAACCACCCCCCCCCCCCCCCATCTTTGTATAAATGTATTGATCAGAGCACTAGTGTCTAAAAAAAAACTTTTAGCAACCAAAAAGGCGATCAAGAAAAACATTAAAAATACTTTTTTTTTTGAGAAGACGCCAGTGGCATAAAGTTAATATAAAGTTCATTCTGTGTTCACTTAGATGCACCCCATGAATCTTAGTAGTCTCACGTTCTCAGTGCAGTGCCACTGTCGTTCATAGGCGTGTCCTTACGTCATTTTTATTCTCGTTGCTGTATCCGTGGTTTTATGGCTAAGCGAAAAATCAGCAGAGTATTTGGAGGCTAAGGACGAAAAAAAAAAAAGGTCTACAGTTCTCTGTTATTTTCGAGCTATTTATAGACAAGTAGCAGCCTCTTATTAGTTGAACGCTATTCATACAAGTTATGTCCATTGAGATCGATGTCTAAATAGCAACATAAATTCAAGCAGACGAACAAACGGCTCCCTGCCGCCATAACTCACGCCGTGCATATAAATTCTTGTGTGGGGTCTGACTACCCTCTTGGTGTTTATTATTATAACAAAAGTGGGCATTTTTTTTTATGCGAAAAGATCATATCATTTAATGATAATGATAAGTTTTAGAGCGCTTTTAACAAAAATTGTTTTAATATTCATGTGTCGTCAGCAGCAGTGTATATGAAGTATAGACCCTAAACTTGTACATTTAAGAAGTTTTTATTTCAATTTATGTACTATCTTTTAGGAGTTACTTCACAATTAGAACAATTTTTGAAGCTTTTTGTTTTTCGTGTTCCGAAGACCCGTATTGACTAGGAATGTATATTTAGTTAAGTTTGTGGAATATTACGTTTATATCTGGCGAGGAAAGAAAAAAAATGGTGCGTGTTTGGAAAAAAGGGTGGGGGGCTATTGCGATCTATAGGGCAAATGATGTAAAGGCCATCTGTTTCTGTGGCCTATGGTTAACGAGGTTGTCATGTGGCCACCACAACAACCAACCAACTTTACTTTTCCTCAACTAGTGTCAGGTAGCCATTAGAGCTGGGTGGACTCAGAGGCGCCCAAAGATACCGAAATTTAAAATCCCAGTCTTCATCAGGATTGGAACCCCGGTTCGGAACCCAAGCGATTCACCGCTCAACCAGCACGCCTCCTTGAATAGAAGTATTGTAAAAAAAAATAATAATCCCATTTTATGTCTTTAATATTGCGGGGCCTGGGGGGTTGTATTTGCTGAGCGCCTTCTCAAAGGCACTCACCCCCCCCCTTTTTCCCTTTTATATGTCCACAATAGCGCACTAAAAAATCGTTCGTTTATTTAATACTATATTATTTCTACTTTCTATATTTTCCCTCATTAGAATATTCTCTTCACGTAAACCTGGTTATTAAGTCAATTTATCTTTCCTTTCAAGAGTAATCGCTCGGACCTGTGGACAGTTTTCCAATTTCCAGATCACAAGAATCTATTAGTTTTGGACAAAATCATTTTCCTTCTGCTCAGATCAAACCGAATGCTAACATTTATTTGCTTTTAAGTTAAAGAAGAGCTCGACTACATCTCTCTCTATTCGTTCCAGTTAAAAGTCTCTAATGTTACTAGAATTTACGAGTGCAACACATGGATGCAGCTAGAAGCCTATAAACTTCATTGTTAGTAACCTAGTTGACAGAAGCCTGAACTTCATTGTTAGTAACCTAGCTGACATAAGCCTTAACTTCATTGTTAGTAACCTAACTGACAGAAGCCTTAACTTCATTGTTAGTAACCTAGCTGATTTAGAAGATTAAAACTTAGTACATTATTCAGTGACACAGTGCTACAACTTAGACAAGTTTTACCCATATTAATATGTATATGCTGGAATAGATTGACAGAGTCTGAAAATCTTCTTCCTTTAGCTCCTCTCTCTCTCTCTCTCTCTCTCTCTCTCTCACACACACACTTTCTCTCTCTTACTCTGTCTTTATTTCTCCCTCTTTGTCTTTCTCTCTATTACTGTCTTACTCTTTTTTTTTCTTTCTTTCTCTCTTTTCCCCTCTCTCTCCCGCTCTTTGTATATGTGTATACGTGTATATTTGTTAGGAGAAGATATTCTCCCTTTGCAACTTCTCATGCCGTTAGAGGGCCAATCTTTGATACACAGCTGCGGTCACAAGATGGGCACATGTCATCACCAGTCGCTGTTGCACTTTCACCCTTCTTTCTACTTATACTTTCTATTTATATTTACAGTTGACTCTTGATAGTCCGACAGTTACCGGAACGGAGGGTTCTCGGATTATCGAAAGCGTCGGATTATTAAAGCCGTGCTTCAGATCATTGAAAGTATGTACATTTGCCAAGAAAACTCTATTAATGATTAATAAGATTTTGTCTGAGACTCTCAGTGGTGTAAAACAAGCTGAATAAATGAAAAAGAAAAATTAATTGCTCTAAAAAGGGCAAAACACGTGATTTTAAATTTCACATACTGTACTAAATTACAATGTTTAAGATTAAAATTACATACATTCTAAATCCTATACTCTTAAGCGAGCAATTCTTTTATGTATGTATATATATAGGTTAACCAAAAAAAAAGCAGCAGCGTGATGAAAATTTGTTGACCGCGAGCTGGATATCATCAGGGCCAGCCTTAGGTCTATGCTGCCGCAGTTCAAAAGCCCCGCGCTAACTCTAGGTGTAAATTATTAAAGTAAACCATTATAATTTATAATAAGGTTCCCGTAGTCTCCTTGTTTTCAGGGAGCTCCTGGAAATCTGAAACTCATAAAAATGTCCTTAAAAAGACAAAATTGTTATTTGGGGTGTCAATCAATATGGTAAACGCCAGTTTTTGATGCCCGTTGCCGACACGAGTGTCCGCAGCTCCGCGAGCTGCGGGAAGACGTATCCAGTGGTTCACTATGTTTGTATGGAAGCTATGAGGCACTACGCCAAACAGCAGAGTTCCTTACCAAGGCACTACGGGAGACCTAGGTCTCCCTGCCTTGTCACCAATTGGAGTTCACCTCAGGTAAACGCCAGTCCTACGCGTGATATAAAAAAAAAAGGCATCGTCAGCTTTCATTTAATAAAAATGTAATGCAAATACGAATTTATTTTCTAATACAAATTCTTTATTTATTTATACGCCAATTGAATCATTAAAACTTTTTCTTGTTTGCGAAGAAATGTCTTAGTGTACTGTTCTGAGCCTAGTGACGTAAGCGGTGTCAAGTTTTTTTTTTCCATTGACGTCATATAGAAAATTTCATTCATAAAACATTCTAGCCGAAATTAATTTTTCGATAATGAGCCATTTTCAAACCGATATAACGGTCGACCTCGAGTTTTCCCGATGTGGCCAATAAGTTGAGATTTTTTTTCTTACTATTATGCACTATTATATATACATACATACAAGAATTGCTCGCTTAAGAGTATAGGATATATAATTATATATATATAAATTTATATATATATATATGAAATTTTCTATATGACGTCAATGGGAAAAAAACTTGACACCGCTTACGTCACTAGGCTCACAGCAGTACACTAAAACATTTCTTCGCAAACAAGAACAAGTTTTAATGATTCATTTGGCGTAATTAAACATTTGCGCATTTCTTATTGCACATTGATCCATTATGAAACTATGGAAGAAAAATAATGAAACTAAATATCTTTGTGTATGATTAGTTATTGTCTTTTAAAGACTATATAAATTGTTTACACTTTAATTGATTACACCCGTAGGTAACTTTTACTTTGTTATTATTTTGCTGGTGAATTATTGCAATGGGTTTTAGCTTCGAAGTCTACTGACTGTCCCAGTATCTATGCCTTACTTGCACAACCATGGCCGGCCCTAACATTTGCGGGGCCCTTTGTGAAATGGATTGCGCGCGGACCAGTAAGGGCAGGGAATAAGGATAATAAGTGAAAATAAAGATTTTGTATTAGAAAATAAATTCGTATTTACATTACATTTTTATTAAGTGAAAGCTGACGATGCAGTTTTTTAATATCACGCGTAGGGTTGGCGTTTACCATATTGATTGACACCCCAAAATGATAATTTTGTCTTTTTAAGGGCATTTTAATGAGTTTCGGGAGATTTCAAAACAAGGAGACCTCGGGAACCCTATTATAAATTATAATGGTTTAATTTAATAATATAATGGTTTAATTTAATAATTTACACCTAGAATCAGCGGGGGCTTTTGAACCTTTGGGGTCCACTGCGGCAGCATAGGCCTAAGGCTGGCCCTGATGATATTCAGCTCGCAATCAACGAAATTTCATCACGCTGCTGCTTTTTTTTTGGTTAACCTATAAACCACCTCGGTAAAACAGAAGTCATGTTCCAGAAGTCACCCATTAAAACATACTCAGCCCAAAGATCACCGCGCATAGACATCCCTTAAAAATTAGATAGATAACTTCACATTATCTGGGAAGTATATTATCAAATGACGCATTGCTTTAAAGAGAGGTTGATATGTGATCAGGGATAGTCGTGCTTTTGGACGCCTCTAAGCGAGAGTGTGGCGAAATAAATCGCCATACCTGTCTACAAAAATCAGTGTCAACTAGTGATTCTCTCAACCACTCTATGTGGATCTGAGACATGAGTACTTTATAGAAAGCAACTAAGACTTCTTGAACGACTTCACCAAAGACCGCAATACAAACAGCGATACTCTTGCAAAATGGTATGAACTTCTTATAATCCGACAGTCACGCTTTGCAGGGCACTTATTCCGTATGGGTGACAAACTTATTTTTGCCAATCATTTTTTTTAGTAAGCTGAAAGGTCGTCGGAGTAACAGATGCCTCACAATAACGCTTCTTTAGAACACTAACGCGATGTTTTTAAGTCTCTTAGAAAAAAAATGCGCGATTTTACTTTGTTACTAGGTACACTATAACGTAGAGATTTCGCATCACGTGGTGATTCTTACTAAAGCTATAATAATAAGGCTAGTCTTCGAGTCCGAAGATTAGTGAGGAATGCAGTATTTCCCGTGGCTGCGCAGCGCCAGCTGTGACCTACATATTTTGCCACTTCCAGGGCAAGCATAACCACTGTCCGCAGGTGGTCTATTTAGATTTTCTTTTCGCCGTCTGCGTTTGTCCTTGGCAGCAGATTTTCATTTGGTCTCAAATGTGTATCCCGCGACCTTCGCGAGTGACTTCCATCTGTCTCGTTTGGAGGCCGCATACAACCAGCTGCTCTCTTTTATGTCAGCCAAGGAAAGTTGACGCCGAAGCTGGTCTTTGAAGCGTTTCTGTGTGGCGCCTCAGTTACATCGACCACCTTTTAGCTCACCAAAAAAAAAAAAAAAAGCCTGCCTTTGGCATACGGGATACGTGTGTCACGTACACTGTATCTATATTTAACAGTCTATATTTAGCTTGTCGGCAGAATTTTAGCTACCTCGGGAAATTTTCTATCACGCAGCAGTATCATGTTTGGAAATAAATGTGATTGGTTTTGAAATATTAATTATTGTACATTGAGCTGCATTTATTGGTTGGCATTGCAACGAGGGGATGTTAGATGGGGATGTTAGACACGTGACAACGCGATACCCGGGGAAAGATTCTAGATTTTTAGTTAGTGTCGTACGGAACGTGTTAGGATTCAGACGTATATTTTACATTATTGTGTAGATCATTTATTTAGCAGAATTATATTTATTCTGTTCTATTCAAGTACATTTAACCATTGTAATTATTTGCGAATAGCTTTTCCAAGTTTTAAATTAAAGCATTTGTTTTAGACGAAGAGAAGTTTCTTCATTGAATATAGTAACATACTTAGATCGACTTAGCGATTGGCAACTTCTAGATGATCCTTTTATCAACTGGCAACATTCTGAATGATCGTATTATCAACTAGATCTAGCTACTTTTATACGATCATCTTTTTAAAAGACGATTTCAAGATCCTCGGCAATTACGATCATTGATTGTGCTTCAACGTGACATCTTAACATCAAGTTTGATTGTAACATCTAGCACTATTGATGATCGTAACACGTGCCCTACCCAGTGCAACTGTCGGACCATAAGAAATCCCTCTATAAAGTCCATACCGGGGTTGGCAAGGATATCGCTGTTTGTAGTGCGATCCTTCCACCGTATGTCCATGATGGAGAAAGCACTCAAGAAGTCTTAGTTTTCTGTAAAGTATCCATGTCTCAGAGTCATAATGAGTATATTAATTGCAATATTAAATGTCAGACAGTAACCGTTTTACACAGCAAAGACTTTCTTCCAAGCCTATTGTGACAAGTCAAAAGCTTGCTGTCAGAGTCACTCATATTTATCACAACATTAATTATTATTTATTATGATTTATTCATTTTATTTTAATTATTTCCCCGTCCTATCCCTAATTTCTTCACCCGCCCCACCGTTTCCTCTCCAGGCTAGACTGAGTCTACCACCTTGGCGGCTTTTCCACTTATCTCCCCTTGACCGGGGTAAAGATAAACACACAGTCTCTTTGATCTTACCTGCCGGATGTGTGACACCACCTTGGGTGGAATGCGAGTCACTCTTTCTTTCTCCCCCCCCCCCTCCCACGTCTCTCTTTGGTCTAGGAGATCACTCGGATCAATACGCCTCGTGACACTACAACGTGCGACTCTTGTCGGATTCACCCACGTGTAAGATAATTCTTAGCCTAGGACATTTCCTGTTCCGCCCGTCTCTCCCAGGCCTTTATAAAGTAGATTAACTCAACCGGACCTGCCTATTTATTTGGCATTGTCTGCCTAGCCAAATGCCTATTTACCTGCCTTTGTACTATTCAGCACTGCACTACGGCCTATTTGATATTGAGTATCATCTCCTGCCTACTGGGATCCACTCAACTATTTACTTGGTGCTATCGGCTCTACTTGCGTGCCTATTCGACAGCCCACCTGTCAACTTATTAGGTACGACGTCCCTATAGACCCAGAGTCTGTGCGAGACATCATAGCTCCGCCTGAACTTCGTAACTCACTGGACATATCCTGTTCACTACGCTGCCCACGGCAGATCCGCTCAGCTGAAAAACCTTAAGCCAGGACACAACCAGCTACGACACAACAGGACAACCAGCTAAGTTCAGAAGACAAAGTGACATACTCTCTTATTAAGTGCAAGAGTGATGATTAAATATATCATTGATTAGAGATAGATCCACCCCCCCCCTTTTTATTCTTCTATGTAAATATTTATGTAAATAAATATTCTTCATTTTAACTTTGTATCTTTCTTTCATTGCTTGTCTCGTTGCGTGCCTGCTCCCGATTTATATGCTGACAGGTTGGCGTGTGATAGCTTTCAAAAATAATTATCCCCTAGACATTAAACACGCCAAACACACGTCACTTTCCCCAACCTGTCACACCTATAATAGCCCAAAAGTTTTACGCGAAAGAAGCAATGTAAAACATTAAGACGTGAGCTGTGGTTTTCTATCGGCCTACTGTTGGGGGGACTTTCTATTCTAATCGCCATGTACAATTACATTGAGAATTGACAGAACGAAAAAGCAACTCTTCGGATTGATAGTCTTTACCCGATCGTTCATTTTCGTAAGTACAACAATATTCCCAAAATGACTTAGGGTATAGATCCTTCCTTAACAAATTATTCATCCAAGCGAGGCTTGGTCACCTGATATTATACGTAATACAGTAAAAAAAATAATTAATTATTCAAATTATGACACTTTTCGTCGTGTAAAATGTATCAGTATTCTCTGGCTTCAAAGTCAAAAGCAGTAAATGGTTTATCTGTACGTTTTATGAATCTAAATTTTCAATCAATTCTGCAACACTGCCTGGTTCATATATGTTAAAAATTCTGTTCACCATCTCTCTCGCCCCCCCCCCCCCACTCCCCAATAAAAAAACAAAAAGAGTGTGTTTATATATTTGTCGTGTGAGTCATTCATCCCCACGTCCATCACCCACCCTCTCTCATCTTTAATTATTTACCTCACCCATCCAACCGCCAACCACATCAATTGTTTTCCTACTCATTGTTTTTTTTTCCTCTCCCCCTCCTCTTCCGTCTCTCCCATGTCGTAGGAAGCACTCACCCATCGAGTCTCTCTCGCCCTCGCCAATGATTTCAATAATCCCCCCCCCCCAGCTCGCCTAGTGAAACACGCAGAATACTTGGTCGAATGTGCTTAGGTCCTGGACTCGGCATCGCCTGTATTTAACAGCTCTTTTGGACACAAGTTCCTGTCTCTCTCACTTCTCAAGATTTATTGAAGTCTGTCCGAAAAAGAAAATTTTTTCTTTACTAGCACGTCGCTTTTGGAGCTTTTCGGTTATTCGTGTACTCGTAAAACACCAACAATAATCATCAACGGAGGCTGTTAACCTAACGCTGGTTGATTCTAACGGATGGCTGATTCTATTGTTTTGGTGTTATTTTTTCCCACTCGCAACTAAACCAATACGGATACTGGGACCAGCATCAGTTATTGTATTGATTGTTTCTGAAATTCGTCTTATGTGTGGGAACTGTGTACATCAGCATTGCTCGTATTTCTAACATTGGTTTAAGTGTAACAGTCAGCAGGTAAATAAGTTACGTGTAGACTTTAAAATGTTTCTTAGGCACTTGTTGGTATTTGTGCGCATTCAGTTTGTGTTTCTTGTCTTTCTTTCATAAAGTCTTTAGTATATTAAAAAAATGTCTAAAAGATTATACGGGTTTCCCCTCTCTCACCGAATGTTAAACCACTAAACGGATCACGCATTCTCTAATTATTGTTATAGCTTTTTTAATATAGCGCTACTTTCATTTCCAATCTCATTTGTGGACCAGTGGGGGGGGGGGGTATCTAGGAGTTGGTTTTCCGTGCTGCCTTTAGGCGCTCAGTAAACACAACTCTGCCCTTGTCGGGTGTCGAGCCCCCTTCTAGGTAACCTTTCTACAGTTCTAGGTAGCCAAGCCAAGTTCAAGCGCACTTGGCCTCTCGACCACGCTTCCCACAAACTAATCCTGAACAGTTTGCCTCGCGTTGAGACTCATTTAATTGGAGACAGTAAGAAACAAAATTTGATTGAAAATTGTGATTAACAATAATGCGAATGACTTCGAGTCTGAGGATTAAAGAAAATTGCAAGCATTTTAATTGGCACGAACTCTTGTGATTGACATACTTTGCATATCCTTTTTGTAGATATAGTCTGATAAGATAGCTACAGTCTGATAGGATAGCTATAGTCTGATAGGATAGCTACAGTCTGATTTGGGTAGCTACAGTCTGATAGGATAGCTACAGTCTGTTAGGATAGCTATAGTCTGATAGGATAGCTATAGTTTGATAAAATAGCTACAGTCTGATAGGATAGCTACAGTCTGATTGGGTCTACTTAAGTTCTTTTTTTCTTTTCATCGTCTGCGGCATTTCTTGAAAGTGTTTCCCCTTTGAGTCTCAAAGGTCATGTAAGAGCTGATCAGGTTCTTGCCTTTGTTTCTCTTGGACCCCCCCCCCCCCCATACATTTGTGGCTTATTGAAAATTTCTTTCATTCCAAATATCAAGGTTGGTTCGCAACCTTAATCTTTTAATCTTCACTCCTTGTGTCTGTAAGCACTCACCCTTTTTTTCCATATCCCTAGTTGAAACGTTCTTTCCAGTTGTGTTTTATATACTTGGAACACAGCTTGAAAGGTGGAGACTTTAGTTACAGTAATGGCGGTTCTTGCTCGACTGTTGATACGTTTCCTTCCATAATGTGTTGACATAGTGGGGGCTTGTATAATTGGGCATGCGCTACGCAAAACAGCAGGGTTTCTGTCCAAGGCTTTTGTAAGATTAGATTTGAACCTCTCAACCCATCACTCAAATGAAGTTTGATGATGATGAATGGACATGGAAGGGAAATCAGACAAGGTACCCTGGTGGAATACCAAATGGGTAATAGGCCAGTGCACGTTGTGTCGGTTTAGAGACCCAAGCATTATTCAGCTTGCATCATATAGGTTATCTCATATAGTTTATCTCAATAGTTTATGGCCTTTATTACTTCATTGATAATTATGAAGCTGCTCCTTTGGAATGCTTTCCTTTGGGCCTCGCCTGTTTAGAAGTAAGTTTCAAGGACATCGACTCCCGATAACGGATGCTATTTAAATCAAACTGAGGTCCGCGATGACTTATCTGACATTGCTGTTCAGTAAAAGAAATCCAGCCTGTGGGTTAAGGGTCTAATGTGGTTGACCTTTTTTAATTTTCTTTTTCGAATACCTACTAAACAACGCCTCTGACTATATAGAGCAAGGGCAGGATGTAATATACTTGTGCTTTCTTACTCATCAAGTATGCGGCATAGTGATCAAGCTTGGCCCATCCATCAATATAGTGATAGCATAGTGTACCTCGTGTCGTGTAATCAATAGGGCTGAATCTCTCCTGGCTAGTGCATTAACGAATACTGTTGCTCATCATTTCCTTCAGGCTTACACATATAATAGACATTTCTCATACAGTGATCTACATAGTAATACATTTCATAGCCGTGCCTTCTTTGATCAAGTTAGAAACTACTGGCTCACTTCTTATATATGTTCATTGCTGTAAATAGTTGGTCGGTCTACCAGTATTATGTAAGGCATGTTTAATTGTACACTAACATAGCAAAAGCTGAACATATATACACTAATTCCTTCCCATTATGTATTACATCACGTGTATGTTGCGTGTCTCTTTAAAAAAAAACAGCAAAGTATTCCGTTCACTATTCAGAATGTGTGAAGTGTACGTTAAGGAAAAAATTTGGGAACCACTGGTCTAGTCAATACATGCGATCTTTAATGAAACAAAATAATTCAAATATTTTCTTTTTGCTTTAACGGAGAAATCTTTAAATGGGTGGGAGAGGGGAGGTTGTCAGAAATATAAATAACAAAAAAACATCTCTCAAATTTTTTCTGGAGAAAACACTCGATAGTTATTTTTTTCTTTTTTTTTTTTTACTTTCTCTCTCTACCCCCCCCCCACTCTTAAATGAATATGGTCATATAATGGTGCATTGTATATGATTATAAAGTCAATAAAACCTTGTGGTAATAAGCCATTCATTTTGCTTCAGGTAAATGTCTAGATGATATAGTAAGTTTGTGTAATGCTTTTCGCTGTATTTCTCTGTGACATAACAAAGTCACGCGATGACATTTAATGGTAGAAAGCAAAAAAAGATGATTATTTTTTTTTCTGGTAAAGAAGCTGATATTATTGGGTTGTCTAAAGAAAATGTTTTCATTCCTTTATTTCATTAAAATAATATTTTCATTGCTGGATTACATTAGGTTAATATTTTCATTGCAGGATTACATTCTGATAATGTTACCATAGCTGCCTAAATCATGTCCATTGAGAAATTGTATTATATAGTCTTAAATAGTATAGCCGTCCGATAACAGAATATTGCCATTGCTTTACGGGAAGACTAATCCTTCCAGCCTTGCTACCAAATGGAGTTCATCTCAGATAACAGAATTCTCTATGGACTATTCAGGACCTCATCTTTGGTTTGATTCTTGGATGAAGTCTTCAATGTCTCTGAAGTTAACATAAAAAAAAAATACGTAGATTGTTTCTGTATATTTTGAAAACGGTTGATTGGAAATAAAAATTTGATCTTCTTTTAAGTCAAATATACACACGCCCGCACACAAACATTCACATACCGGGAACTTATACATGGAGAATTATTACATACATACATTAATTAAACATAATATATAAAATATATACCCACAACTCTATCCATATGTTATATATGGTGAGCTAAAAGGTGGCCTACGTAACAGAGGCACCCCACGGAAACACTTCAAAGACCAGCTTAGCTGACATAGAAGAGGGCACCTGGTTGCATGCGGCCTTAGAACGAGACAGCTGGAGGTCACTCACAAAGCCCGCGGGATACACAATTGAGACCAAAAGAAAATCCGCTGCCGAGGACAGACGCTGACGGCGAAAAGAAAATCTAAATCGCCACCTGCGGCTTGCCCTGGAAGTGGCAAAATATGTAGGTCACAGCTGGCGCTGCGCAGCCACGGGAAATACTGCATTCCTCACTAATCTTCGGACTCGAAGACAAGCCTTATTTTATTTATATATATTAGATGTATAGATAGATATATACACACACAGACAATTTTATAAGCCAGTTTTAATCAACTATAAAAAATCTTTTTTTGCTGCGGAATAATTTTATTGCTGTGACATTTCAAATCGACCATCTAAATGGAATCTGAGTGTAATGGGGTGGGGACAATAACATGGGTATAGTATTACCGTAGAACAAATACATTCTGGAGATCGTGGGGAGAATAAACAAGATCGATAAGCTAGCGTACCTCAGCATTGCGCTCAGAGCCCTGACATTTTTTGTTTGTTTGGTTTGTGTAGTTACGTTTGTTTGCACACGCCTTCACATGCTTTGCGGGAATAAAAAGTAAAAGAAAACGGCTTTTAAAGAAAATGTATCCGCTACTGGTTAGTAGTGGGTTTAAAGAGAACAAGCACAATAAAAGAAACCTATCTAAGGGAAAGAACTCCGCACTTACAACTATACCTCAATGATGTAGAAGTTATAAACCTTATTCGATGTGAAACAAAATAATTAAAATAATTACCAGTAATTAATTAACAAATTGGTTCATTTGTAAATTGATTCAGGTTTTGTTAGGTACCATAAATAATCGTTGAAAGTTTCAACTTGATCCCGGAGTAGGTGTGGGAGAAATAACGTGTACAATTATCTAAGGAAACTAAACCCAACATTTTTAGCCATACTTGTGAATACCGACAATTGATTTGCCTTGCGTTCGGTTAATTTTTTGTTTTGATTCATGTCTTGTCTATACGGTTGAATAATTGTTGACAAAGTTTCAACTTGATCTGAGAATGGGTGTAGGAGAAATAACATATACAAACGTTTTACCAGACAGACAGACAGAGTGAGTTGCTTTGTTATACAGTAGATGCTGCGCGTAACAGCTTATTATAACTCAGTGAGACATATTTTTATTTTGCAATCCTTTATTTTTGAATATCGTTTTTAAATGACTTAGGTTCGGAACCAATGTTCCAGAGTTCAAAGCCCTGATATTTTGTCTCAGTTTCGTTGTTGTATTCGTTTGCAAACATCTCCAAGTGGAGGCACTTTAAAGTTGAGGTCAGTGTTTCCCAAACTGTATTCCGCGGAACCCTAGAGTTCCGCAGGGCCTGAATGGTGTACCACTCGCTAATTGAATAATTTAATAGAAGAGAACCCCGTGAATTAATTTCTCTAAAAAAAAAAAAAGCAAAGTGTTCCAAAGAGTTTCAAAATACTCAAAATGTGCGAAATGTTCCGTTAAAGAAAAATTTTGGGAAACACTGGTTTAGGTGAAAGGTTGGTGATTGCATGACTGGCATCCTTGTAAGCTATACTCCGTCACAAGTCAATGAGATCGCTAGAAACTACAGACTTGTCCTTAGTTTGTATTAGCTGTATATGTTGTCAGAGTAGACAATGTCAAATTATGAGTCTTATGATATTGAACTTTGTCGCTTATTACAGACTGAAACCTATACAGGGAAACAGAAATCCGGTTCTGGTTTATTCTTCATCTCCCGAAGGAATAAAGAGAAGATAGTAACCACAGCTGTATGAATATATATATATATATAACTTGTTTTTTTTATTTTTCGATGTATAAAAATACGTAATTGACAATCTATGCAATCCCCTTTAGGATGCACTGAAGCACTGAGCTATATCTAGAGATTAAAAGCGTTATCGTTGACTATTTAATTTCCATGTTGTTGTTTTTTTTTTTGTTTTTTACAAGTTATTTGCATACTCTTGCAGACTTCTCATTTTCCCACCATTTAAAAGGTCGACTCCTCCCCTTTTCCTACAGTTCACAATGACCTTAACAAATTTCATGCTTCGATATCGTAACAAAGTGGCCTCCCTTGCATGTTGGCTCTCTTCGGTGTATAGATATGTATGTAGTGATAACAAACATTCCCAAGGTCTATTATTTGTATTTTTTGTTAGAATAGCGTGATGTAAAAATGACAGCCTTTTCAAACCTCAGGCAAGGCGTATCCGGGTACTAGGGGTATTATGTAAAGGCATTAAATATTTTTTCCATCGCGCGTCCTATAGCTGTGAACATGTGAACAGTCAAAGTCTTTTTATGGCAAGTTTTCAATGTAAAGTTTCTTGTGCTTTTGTCAGTGGTATCTGAATTGTGCCTTAAAAATAGAATAGGATTAAAATAGTTGTTTCATTAGAGGTAGAAGTTTTCTCTTTAATGTAGGACAGGAACAACTTTCAAAAGTTTTTAATTTTTTAAAATTAAGTCTTTATACACAAAGATTTTATTGTAAGTGACACTGTCTACCAAAAGAAGTGTAAGAATGGAGCTAGAGATAAGAACATATTTGTAAACATTTCAATGGCGTTGTCCTCATGACTTATCGAGTAGCTCATTTCCTAATGGATATAGGTCAGTGGCCCTGCATTAGTAGTGCCATCAACACTATACAGTCATAGTACCATTAGAAGTTCTTGCATTGTCCGTGTCGCGTGTCGCTGTTAGTTGTACACAAAACGTGACATTAAAAGAGATCACTCCTTCACATCAACACTGGCCCAACACAACATTGTGCTGCTGATTTGATCGGTTCGTCTCGCCTTATCACCTTCACCTCTCTCCCTGTTGGACCGTAGGGGCACCACTCAAGATTTGTCGACCGTCCTTCTCCATTCCTGTCTTTTGCCTTGGATAGAACCTCTTTTAATGGCAGTCCCGTCCATTCTGTTATGTTGTCTTCCCATCGCTTTCTCTGTCTGCCTCTTCTTCTTTTTCCTGGTACTGCTCCCCAAAGGAAGGCCTTTGGGAGTCCTGGAGACCTTGTAAAAATGGCCACATAGTTTTAATGTTGTTGTTTTTTTTTACAATAGTTAGCAGGTTCTCTTGGGGTCACTTTCTGTAGTAACCATGTCTCTAATCTTTTCATTTGTGATGCGGTCTTTAAATGTGAATCCTAGGATCCCTCTGTAGCATCCTCCTCTCTAGTTCTGCATTCAGCATCCATTGACTAACAAGCATATAAGAATGTGGACATGACCAGGGAGGCATCAGACTTATTTTGGTGTCGAGGGCTATGCCTTTGTCTTTACCTATTGTATTGAGTTTTGCAAGTGATGCTGTGGACTGTGAAATTATAATAGTCACCATTAAACTGCTTCAGAGTTTTTTGAACATAATAATGTCCAAGACTGTTTCTTAGTCACATTTTATGTACAGATGTTTTCTTTATTTTAGAATGGGATAATGCTACTAGCAACAGAATCATTCGGTTACAATAGATGGTATCTATAAATAATCTCTGCTTTGTTTGGAATTACCAAGATCAATGTCACATGTGGTGGCTGAGAGAAACGGGACTTGTTAATGCGCTATTAGTGTAGGCCAGACCGGTCGCTCTTTCTGAAACAGGCCGCATATTACATTTATAAGGAACAACGAAAGACATAGAGGAGAACAAAGGTTGTTAATGCTTTATTAACCAGGCTAATATTCTGTCATGTTTGCTAGTTCTGTAAGAGAGCTTTGCGTCAATACTGTTGTCTTCAGCCGGATACACTGAGTTGTAGTTTTCTTCAAGAACAATAAGTTCACTAAGTACAAGTTTACAACCCTATTGTATTGAACAACGTATGCAGTTTGGTTTATTGAAATAGACCTGGTTTATATAAGGAATTAGTTTCTGTATTATTATAGATCTAGGTGTTCCTATAATGATCTTTTTTGTGTTTTAAAATTGTATTAAGTTTCGCTTTTTTTGGGCGTTCAGATGAATATTCCTAAAAACTAACTCTAACAAAAAATGAAGTGATGAGACGTCAGCCATAGATCAGGGAAACCTTCAAAACAACCAGTCTAAGGCAGTCTATATATTTCTATGGTCAAAATGTTATATTTGTTTCGGTGGTCACTCCAAACAGGTCCAGGTTCGGCTAAAATAAAACTTAATTGGTAAAAAAAACAATGAACTTATCTGGCAAAACTTTTGATCACATTTTCAACACCGACCTTTCCACATCTCCAACATCGATCTCTTAGCAAACATTGCACACTTACTGTCATCGCCCTTCTGTCTTGACTACCTATACACAGTGAAATACAATAATACATTTAGACACAAATACATTTCTTTAGTAGGACGCCACTTATTATAATTTCGTAAAGATAAATGTATGTATTTGGTCCTATTGAGCGGGAAACACGACTAACAGATCAGTTAAAAAAAAAAACTGCCTTCAGAGCCTTCTTTTTAAAACTTTGTAAACGTAGTGTTCCGGAAACTTCCCCTAGCAAAGTTATTGCTCTCCAGTCATCTGACCAACATGACACAACTCAGCACTAAATGTAATACAATAAATGTTGTAGACCAGACTGGCTATGGAAATGGATCGTGAAATGAATCCAATCAATGGATTTCTATTTGATCCGCTCCCTTGAGTGGCCAGTAATTGCAGAGGTCTGTTGAAAACAAAAACGCTTGGACTGTCGGGTCTTAAGTTGTGCTGTTTTGTGTGCTGGTCAAGCAGCAGGGAGAAATTGTTTGATGTTAAATGTGTTTATGTTAGCTCTGTTTCAAACAGCTAAGAACTACAATTTGATCAACTTAGCAAACTTGGTTGCGTTGAAATGTTTCAAGAGTTTATGAGTATTGTATCGAAAATACAAACAGGTTTGAAGTGATTGCAACGAGAAACTGTCAGATTTCAATGCTAGCAAACGTAGCACTCCCTACACGAGACATTCTGATTTAGAATGATAACAATCACTTAGATTTACTTTTATAAACTCTTTTTGCAATACCTGTATTTAAGTCATTCCTTCATGGAGGGTGGACGCTGATCTCATAAATTGCTCTAACGATTTTCCTATAAATTTAAACATTGATAAATATCGCTGAGAAAAGAATTACTAGTTCGTTGGCCTCATGGGGAAAACTTTAGTTTGGCCGTTATAATTTTTCAACGTAAAAAAAATATGTAAATTTGGCTTGAAACTAAATCTAGGTCTAGATCCTACATCGGTTTTGAAAGGACTATCGCGTTCTTGAAAGGATTATCGCGTTCGGGAATTTCCGATTTAAGGCTTTATTGATTCAAGACTTTAATAAATTAATGTTCAGAAAAATTTTGAGCATTGCCTTCTAAGTCAAGATATAAATGTCTTTTATTGGAATATTAAAAGATGTACTAGATCTATACATTTGCTTAACCAGGATACGTTCTGGGGGGGGGGGGTAGGGGTCGGGAAAAAAAGATTTTAAAACATATTTTAATTTTTAAGAGAAAAACAATCGCTCAGTAAGTTGAATAAAGGAGTTATTGTCTTGTTCAAAAAAGTATTTTTAATTTTTTCGTTGTTCAAATTAAGTATTATTATTTGTATTCTTTTATGTGTTATCATCGACAATGAATAATTGGGCAAAGTTTCAACTTGATCCGAGACTCGGAAGTGGGAGAAGTAACGTGTATTAGTGTGTACTAGACAGAGTTGAGAAGTAACGTGTATTAGTGTGTACTAGACAGAGTTGAGAAGTAACGTGTATTAGTGTGTACTAGACAGAGTTGAGAAGTAACGTGTATTAGTGTGTACTAGACAGAGTTGAGAAGTAACGTGTATTAGTGTGTACTAGACAGAGTTGAGAAGTAACGTGTATTAGTGTGTACTAGACAGAGTTGATAAAAACTTTGTTAAAACTGCCTTCGCCTTCATCCATCCATTAGTCTGTTGAACCTTTTGGGGCACAATACATGATCTGTCGACCGTCTTTCTCCTTCCTCCCTGTCTTTTGCCTTGGCTATAATCTCGTTCGATGATAGAGCCGTCCGTTCTTTTACATTGTCTTCCGTCGCTCCTTCTGTCTGCCTCTTCTTTTTTTCCTGGTACTGTTCCCTGAAGGAAAACGAAGTCTCTCAAAAAAAAAAAAAAAAAAAAAGTTGTTGGATTCTTAAATTAACTACGTGCCTCTCTCGGCTTCCTTGTTCAGCATGCTAAAATATTCTCAAGTTATGAAATACTTGTACATTTGTTGATTGGGGAAAAAAAGGGTGGTGGGTATTTTTGTTTGTATTTTGTAAGAAAGTAAACTAATCTTAAGTCCTCACTGTCTTATGTCGCCTCTGGTCTTGGACATCATCACCCAATAGCCACTTTCTTTTTCCCTGACTCTCGTCTTCTCTTTCTTGTTTTTTTCCCTCTCACTCGCTCTTTCTCTCCAATTTCTCTCTCTCTCTCTGTCCCTTAACCAGCCCCTATCACCACCTTTCCCTACCCTACTCTGTGTTTCTCTGACGTTTTCTCTCTCCCCTTCTCTTGGTGTGCTCACTATCATTTAGTGTTCCATTGCTTCGTTCAGCGCACACTAATGTCAATTGTTTCTATCGGCGTTGTTGACATTTGAACACTTCAGTCCAGAGCGCTGCCACAGACAGTTCCAGGGTGCTAAGAGACTTTTTTTTCAGTTGTTTTGTCCTCTTACGGTTTTATGTTCCTTGTCTAAGCCCAATGTAAATGTCTTTAGCTGTGCTTTGCACCAAACTGCTAGGGGCAAAATAAACTATTTCTAGTTGACATTGAAAACTAGAGTCTAGTTTCTGTATATTTCTAGTTGTATATTTCTAGTTGTATATTTCTAGTTGACACCGATAACTAGAGTCTAGTTGCTGTACATTTCTAGTTACTGTATATTTCTAGTTGTATATTTCTAGCTGTATATTTCTAGTTGACACTGATAACTAGAGTTTAGTTTCTGTATATTTCTAGTTACTGTTTATTCTAGTTGTATATTTCTAGTTGACACTGATAACTAGAGTCTAGTTGCTGTATATTTCTGATTACTGTATATTTCTAGTTGTATATTTCTTGTTGACATTGATAACTAGAGTATAGTTGCTGTATATTTCTAGTTGTATATTTCTAGTTGACACTGATAACTAGAGTGTAGTTGCTAAGTAAAAATAAACATGAATAGAAAAAAACAACAAGATTTTAATTGTGTTTCCTAACAGCTGTGCAGGTCACTTGAGACAACAATTTCTTGGCTGAGCCCATATGGGAATCTAACGCAGTATAAGATGGAACTGTCCGGTATATCAAAGCAGGAAGACCTTCCGTCATGGACTCTCGAGAAAATAGATTTTTCCTGACAGCGCTATCGTTTTGAGAATAAACGTTTTCCTAGTTTTTTTTTCCTTTGCTCTGCTATCGTATTCTTTTTTCCCCTGAGGATCTGTCTTCATGGAACTAGTTCAGATTGTATCATTCTTGCTCTGTCTCCCTTGAACACAATCTTCGGTTTTTGTTGGGTTTTTAAAATCTAGGTTCTTTTCTCTTTATTTTGTTCACATACATGCATTATCTTGTTTACATGGAAGTGTGGGACATTAAAGAATTCTATACAACTTAAGGGGCGCGGTGGCTGAGTGGTTAAGCGTTTGGTTTCCGAACCTGTGTTGCTCGGTTCGAATCTCGGTGAAGACTGGGATTTTGATTTTCGGGAATTTTAGGACGCCCCCAAGTCCACTCAGAGCTCTAATGGTTATCTGACTTTAGTTGGGGAAAGTAAAGTTGGTTGGTCCTTGTGCAGGCCCTGCTCGTTACCCAAAGAAGCAGATGACCTTAACATCATCTGCCCTATAGATCGCAAGGTCTGAAAAGGGAACTTTTATACAACTTAATGTTACTAAATCATGCGCTCTCCTGATTTCCAGACAATATAAAGAAAATATAAGAAAATATTGTTTGCATTTGTTTCTATCTGGTTTTCAAAAATCTCTTCATTCGTTTCTAATTGAAGTACTGATCAATATTAAGTCCATATCGATGTAGCTTGCAGACAAAGTATTGTGATTTTTAGTTGTTGTTTGTACCCACAGATTTTCTTTCTTCCATTTTTTAAAAATGAAACCTAGCTTCCAATGGGCACTACATTTGAAATGACAACACCGTAGATAAACAACAACAACAAAACTTTGCTGACATGTAAAAACCATTTTCAAAGGTTCTGTACACAGTGTATCTATAGTTTGCGTGGTCATGTGAAACACTGCAATCATCGTTAACTTTTGGAAACAAAGACTTTGTCCTTAGTAATGATTTAACATCGATCACCGATTCGTCACATTGCGTCACTTTCTCCTAGTTATTGAAGAGACACAACATACACTTTGACCTTTTGAGCTTTTTATATCTAGCGATATCATATTTTTGTACTGTACATTTGTCTTTGGGGAATTTTCTCGAGACCTACTCTGGTCCACTACTGTAATAGACATTCGTAACTTTTTAAACTATTTATTTTTCTTTGGCCTCTGTTTTTACAATGTATAACATTTTCTAAACACATTTGCCAGTGGTATTAATAGAATAATTTCCAGTTTGAATCAATATTTTCAAAGTACGTAGTCTTTTGTAGGTTTATGAAATAGTAAAAACGTATTGATACAGTTTCGTATATTTCCAGTTGACATTGATATTAAGATTTCAGTTTCTCTATATTTCTAGTTAACATTGATAACTATAGTCCAATAAATAATTCTTGATGTAAAAGATTCGGAAACATCTCTTGAGATGCATACATACTTGTAATTACATACGTGCAAACTCAAGTCTGAGTTCATATGTAAACAGTGCTGATTTAACCTCTAGTCAAAAGCTATAGCTTAGTGACCCCACTTGTCCAAATGTTCCAGGAATATTTTCAATCCTTTGAAGAAGCGCAAAGAAAAACTTCCTAGTGTTTATGACATGGGGCTCCATATCTGAAAAAACATCCTAGTGTTGATGACATGGGACTCCATATCTCAAAAAACTTTCTTGTGTTAATGACATGAGGCTCCATATCTAAAAAAACATCCTAGTGTTGATGACATGGGACTCCATATCTCAAAAAACTTTCTTGTGTTAATGACATGAGGCTCCATATCTCAAAAAATTATAGTGTGTTGATGACATGGGACTCCATATCTCAAAACATTTCCGTGTGTTGATGACATGGGGCTCCGTATCTCAAAAAACTTCCTTGTGTTGACATGGGGCTCCATATCTCAAAAAACATCCTAGTGTTGATGACATGGTGCTCCATATCTCAAAAAACATCCTAGTGTTGATGACATGGGGCTCCATATCTGAAGAAAACGTTCTTGTGTTCATGACATGGGGCTCCATATCTCAAAAAATTACCGTGTGTTCATGACATGGTGCTCTATATCTCAAAAAACTTCCTAGTGTTGATGACATGGGGCTCCATATCTCAAAAAATTTCCGTGTGTTGATGACATGGGGCTCCATATCTCAAAAAACGTCCTTGTGTTGACATGGGGCTCCATATCTCAAAAAAATTCCGTGTGTTGATGACATGGGGCTCCATATCTCAAAAAACGTCCTTGTGTTGACATGGGGCCCATATCTCAAAAAATTTCCGTGTGTTGATGATATGGGGCTCCATATCTCAAAAAACGTCCTTGTGTTGACATGGGGCCTATATCTCAAAAAATTTCCGTGTGTTGATGACATGGGGCTCCATATCTCAAAAAACGTCCTTGTGTTGACATGGGGCCCATATCTCAAAAAATTTCCGTGTGTTGATGATATGGGGCTCCATATCTCAAAAAACGTCCTTGTGTTGACATGGGGCCCATATCTCAAAAAATTTCCGTGTGTTGATGACATGGGGCTCCATATCTCAAAAAATGTCCGTGTGTTGATGACATGGGGCTCCATATCTCAAAAAACGTTCTTGTGTTGATGACATGGGGCTCCATATCTCAAAAAACTTCCTTGTGTTGATGACATGGGGCTCCATATCTCAAAAAACTTCCTTGTGTTGATAACATGGGGCTTCATATCTAAAAAAAAAAAAAAAAAAACTCAGAACCTATCAAGTCTAAATCCAGTCATATAAAACACAGTATCATTTGTTTTGGTAGATTTAGTTCCACGGCTACATAATTTGTCGGGGGGTTAACTGTGCTATGTATCAATTCAGTCAAGTCATTGGCTAGGATTTAAAACAAAGCAAAGTAATTTTTTTAATAGTACGGCTAGATCTAATGTATTTATTAAAGAACACATGTGGCATGTATTAGCATTGACGCATTAATGTGAAGACTTAAAGCCTCGTTGATTTATTCATTTATTATAATGGAACTGTAGTTTTTAGCACAAAGACAGTGCGAATGAACTCTTGACTCATATACTAGATCAGTGTTTCCAAAACTTTTTCCTCATCGGAACACTTCGCACATTCAGAGTATTTAGCTTATTTTTTTTTAGAGAGGTAAATTCACGCGGTGGCCTACTAGTTAATTATTTCAGCAGTGCGTGGAACACATTTTCAGGCCTCGCGGAAATCTAGGGTTCACCGAAAACAGTTTGGGAAATAATGCACTAGATGTGCCGAATGCAGTAGACTTACGAACATTTATCATTTATTTCCGTATACTCATTGTGCATTTATTATTCATTTTTTTTTTTACAATTCCTCTTATCAGCTTGCAAATTCTTCATCGGCGAAATATGGGCGAACCTGGAACTTGGTTATGGATCTCGAAAACGGCTCTAACGATTTTCATTGCATTTCGACAGTTTATCTTTGTGAAAATAAATACTAGGTAATTTGCCACACAAAACTCGGGTTTGACCATTAAGTTTTTTTTAATTACAAAGCTTATATCAACTCGCTCCGTCTATCTGGTACAAGTGTAAAACGCTTAGCTTCCGACGCGAGGGGTCTCTGGTTCGTATCTTGGACTGGGATTTTGATTTTTGGGTTGTAAGGACGTTCCCTAGTCCACTCAATTCTGATGGGTACCTGAAATAAGTTGGAGAAAGTAACTGTGGTTAGTCGCTGTGCTGGCCACATGACATTCTCGATAACGGTCGACCGTAGAAACAGATAACCTTTACATCATCTGCCCTATAGATCGCGAGGTACTCTACCTTTTTTGTTTTACATAACATCAAAGATGTTACTCAATGGCAATAGAATCTAAAGATATTAAATGAGATGATGCTTATAAGGAAAAACAACAGGATCAAATAATTTGTTTGGTCTGTTTCCTGCACAAGAAGATTTTTGAGTTTCATGTTGAGAAGGTAATCAGCATGATGAAGAACTGATATTTGAGCAAATCTTTTATGGAACAAATACGCAAACATCTCCCCATCGCAGGGATCAACTAAATTGTTTGGTCTGTTTCTCTTTCTCCAGCAAACATCTAGGGACACCCCCCATCGCAGGGATCAACTAAATCGTTTGGTCTGTTTCTCTTTCTCCAGCAAACATCTAGGGACACCCCCCATCGCAGGGATCAACTAAATCGTTTGGTCTGTTTCTTTTTCTCCAGCAAACATCTAGGGACACCCCCATCGCAGGGACCAAATAAATTGTTTGGTCCATTTCTGTTTCTCTAGCCAACATCTAGGGACACCCCCCTCCCATTGCAGGGATCAACTAAATTGTTTGGTCCATTTCTGTTTTTCCAGAAAACATCTAGGTACACCCCAATCGCAGGAACCAAATAATTTGTTTGGTCTGTTTCTATTTCCATAGCAAACATCTAGGGACACCCCCATCGCAGGGATCAACTAAATTGTTTGGTCTGTTTCTGTTTCTCCAGTAAACATCTAGGGACACCCCCCCCCCCCATGGCAGGGATCAACTAAATTGTTTGGTCTGTTTCTGTTTCTCCAGCAAACATCTAGGGATACCCCCATCGCAGGGATCAACTAAATTGTTTGGTCTGTTTCTGTTTCTCCAGTAAACATCTAGGGACACCCCCCCCCCCCATGGCAGGGACCAAATAAATTGTTTGGTCCATTTCTGTTTTTCCAGAAAACATCTAGGTACACCCCAATCGCAGGAACCAAATAATTTGTTTGGTCTGTTTCTATTTCCATAGCAAACATCTAGGGACACCCCCATCGCAGGGATCAACTAAATTGTTTGGTCTGTTTCTGTTTCTCCAGTAAACATCTAGGGACACCCCCCCCCCCCCCCATCGCAGGGATCAACTAAATTGTTTGGTCTGTTTCTGTTTCTCCAGTAAACATCTAGGGACACCCCCCCCCCCCATGGCAGGGACCAAATAAATTGTTTGGTCCATTTCTGTTTTTCCAGAAAACATCTAGGTACACCCCAATCGCAGGAACCAAATAATTTGTTTGGTCTGTTTCTATTTCCATAGCAAACATCTAGGGACACCCCCATCGCAGGGATCAACTAAATTGTTTGGTCTGTTTCTCTTTCTCCAGCAAACATCTAGGGACACCCCAATCGCAGGAACCAAATAATTTGTTTGGTCTGTTTCTATTTCCATAGCAAACATCTAGGGACACCCCCATCGCAGGGATCAACTAAATTGTTTGGTCTGTTTCTGTTTCTCCAGTAAACATCTAGGGACACCCCCCCCCCCCATGGCAGGGACCAAATAAATTGTTTGGTCTATTTCTGTTTCTTCAGCAAACATCGGCGTCTTGAAAGGAAACATGCTGGGAAATAAAAAAGAAAAGTCATTCATGTTTGTATTGACGCCACCGCGGAGCCGTGAGGGAAGATTAAGTTCTGAAATGTGCCCAAGAAATTGCCATGGAGTTAGCAGGCGATGCCATATGTAAGAAGCTCACGCTAAGAGGAGGGAGAGGCATCCGACAGGAAACAAACAAAAAAAAAGCTGATGAATACATTTCCCTTATTGCTTTTGTATTCGGGCGCCTAAAGGATTAGGTTGTTGCGGGGAGCGCATGGCGGAGAATGAGGATTTTAAACTGATTATCATATTTTTCTACTCGCTCGATATTCTTCCAGGAGAAGGGGGCAGGCGAGGTTTGCTCGCAAATCAAAAGATTCAGTTACATGTCTAGTTGTCGTTTAAGGACACGATAACAAACAGTTATTAACAAAGAAATCAACATTTTTCACTGGAAAAAATATGTAATGTTACAAAAATACCAAAGTAATAGTAATAATAATGATAATAACCGAGGCTTGGAGACAAAGCGTTTATGGAAGTTATCTAAAATAACAATATACCCCTGTGACTTTTGTTATATCAATCGAGGGAATAATGACAACTGACCACACAGCTACCTTCAAACCTTTAACATTCCTTAGAAGATTCTCGTTGCCTGTCAGACGGCTGTATTGCTGCAGACCTGCCACATCACCAGAAAATCCCTCAGTGGACACTGATAAAGCGAAACTCGATCCTAGCAGTGGCAGAGAATGAATACTCGTTCGTTTCTAACATAATAATAATAATAATAATAATAATAATGATAATGATAATAATATAACGGAAACTAAAGTGTATATAAGGTTTAAAACGAAATAAAATATACTTTTTACTTGCTCACTTCTTAAAACGAAATAGAAACTTAGAAATAGAAATTTATAACATGACTAGAAATTGGTCAAATGGGTTAAAATGGAATAAAACAAATACTGAATTTTTTGGTTACGAAAACTTTGAAACTGAATGCGCTGTGAAGCAGTTCTATGGCAATGTATTTGACGTGAACAAAAAAACATCACTGCCTTCTTGAAGTTGGCATCTCTTCAAGATAAAAGAATTTTCGATACCAACCTTTCCGATGTTGCTAAAACAGAGAAGCATAAAATCATCTCTCAGAAATCATGAGATTAAAGTTCTTTATCAGCAGTGGGATACTTGAACTTAAGTAGGCCTACTTCTAAAGAAGGTTTAGCGTTCTGGTTGAGATACTTTCAAATCGATTAGTCCGTGAAGTTATGGGAAGTATTGAGCTCCTGTACTATAAGACCTTGGTGATCTTTGAAAGAAAAAAATGAATGCATCATTGGAAACCAATCCATCAATGATCAGGCTTTCCCCCCACCCCCCTCTCAGCAAGACAAAAACGGTTCTCGTCTCTTGTATCAGTTTCTGTTCATTTCTGTACAATAAAAAGTTAATGCCAATGAAGCATTCATGTCTTCCTATTCTTTATGTGAAATGAAATGTAAACTAAAAATTGGACCCCAACAGCTGTTTTTACCCTTGCCATTGATCACTTTAAAAACTTTAGACCAAATATTTCGATTCTTCTTCCTCGTTCTCATTTTTATGTGACTAGACCAGTTTAGTAGTGGTATAGGAGTGCGCAGTGGTTTCCAATTCAGGGAGCTCTACGTATAGTTTTCTTTCTATTGGGGTATTTTGGGACCAGTGTCTTGTACGGGCCTCTTAGTAACGAGAGCAGTTTTGAAGGGCATGGTCAGCATTCTCTGGTAACACTCCACATGGGCAAATTTCACCGGTTCCAATTTTGAGCTTTCGGTACATATGCTGTCTTATTCTGTTGTGTCCGATCCTGAGTCGTAAGATTAGATGTCGATCTTATCGGGATAGCTTATAATTGGCATCATCTTTCTTGCGATTCGGATGTCCATGTCTCATTTATTTTATTCACTATTAGTTTCTTCATTTCTTCTGTATAAATATTTCGATGACCTAGTGAATATTTATCTTAATTACCAAACGCGTCAACCAGGTTTTTTGTTTTCCCATGTGTAGCCTAGCGGTTATTCCACTCAGCTGTTTCTTGAAGTGTACTAAACATGTCTTTCTATGAAACAAAAACTCTAGTGAGCCGCCATTCTCTCTGTTCTGCTACCAGTGCTACGTAAGTTGGTGCTGTCTTTAGGTCGAATTTTATTCAGTATTAATAATAAAAAAACACTCCCATTTATGTGATTTAATTGCTGTGAGCACGCACCACATCTCTAGAGACAGACACACTATCGATACCCGTGTATCTGAGCACCCATCAAATCTCTAGAGACAGACACACTATCAATGCCCGTGTATCTGAGCACCCATCAAAGCTCCAGAGACAGACACACTATCGATGTCCATGTATCAGAGCACGCACCACATCTCTAGAGACGGACACACTAGCGATGTCCATGTACCAGAGCACGCGCCTAGAGACGGACACACTATCGAATGCATACTTGTACTTTGGCACCAGCTTTGTATGCACTGGACCAACAGTCCCACTAAAATAGATCGGCGACGTGTCTGTCTCGTTGAAGTCGTGTTTTTTCGTGTGCGTGTGTCTGTCTGTCTGAGCCCTTGCTGTCTATTGATTTATCGATAGCACAGGTTCAGCATGTGGCAGTCTCCCCACCCCCTACATCTTTGTATGTGTGTGTGTCTGTGTATCTCCTGTTGGACTTACGGAGCAGCCAGGCTAAAAACAAGCTGAGATAATGACAGCGATTCTTCCTTCCCCTTTCAAGAGTTAATGGTCAGTTAGAGAGGGAAACACGCGACAGTTTGAGAAGATAGAGCACAATAAAGTCATCACTTGCTCGAGGTCTAGACAATCTCTCTCTCTAGCAGTTCTGGTGGAAGCTACAAGTTACTGATGGTTGGTTATTTTGTCTGGCCCACGCCTCTCTTTGTAAATATCATACTTTGAAAGGGCTACTTACAATGATGTGGATATTTATAAATCGCTGACATAAATAACGCCGCACAATGACCATACAATTATACTTTCCTTAAACGGATTTTAAAATATAAGGAGATGGTCTTTAGCCGTAATCGAATGACGGGTATAAATCCCAGACTAGTAGGGGAACTACTGCTTGATGACCCACATGCACTGTAGTTCTCGATAAGGAAAGCAGAGCCGAAAAGGACCGTTAATGAAAAGTTAACTAGAAAATGAAAACCCATAGCTAAAACTAAAATGAAAATAAAACATAATTTTAGAAAAACCATAAATAATATAGAGCTAGAAAATAAGAGGTTATTTTATCTTCTTATCTTATCGTATATTTAGTTTAGAGCTAGAAATAAGAGGTTATTTTATTTTCTTTAAATATATTTAATATAGAGCTAGAAATAATGATGTTATCTAATCTTGCTATCTTATCTTATAAATTACAGATGTTCCTTCTAAAAAAAGGCGATAATTTCTGGGCGTATCCATGCGTGAATTTTGTCATTCGTGTTTATTAGAGACTTAAACTCTGTTAAGTCGTTGGATTTTCCCGTGGCTGATTCAGGCAACCTGTTCTTTTATTTAATATAAAACTTTTTTAAAAATATATTTTGTTTATTCATAATCAATTTTAAAAGAATATCCCACACAAGTATTTCCACATAGCACCCAACGGCATAGCGGTTTAATGAGAATAATTTTGTGATGAGAGTTTCATTGACACCGAGCTGAGCGATGTATCGCGTGCAGCAGTTTTTGTTTAGTTTGTCTGCTTCCATTCTATCCCGCTGAAAGTGTCTGCTTGAAATCTTTATCCCCTCCTCCCCCCCCCCCCTTTTTTTTTCTTTTTACACAATACCTTTTTTCAAGTTAGAACTTCGTGGACACTGGAATCTGGAAGCAAATCTCAAAAACGGCTCTAACGAGCGTCCTAGAAATGTATCAGTTGATGTATATCGCTGAGAAAAGTTAGCTAAGGGGAGATAAGCCTTGTGTAGAGAATTAAGTGGTTGGTTTAGAATTTAAATGTAACAAAAGATAACCACAAAACCTATTGGTAAGAGTACTTGTATAAGCTCAGTGGCTAGCGTCTCGGCTTGCCATCATGGAGGCTAGAATCCTCCAGCTTGAATTCAGACTAAGCATTTTTTAAAATGGTTTTTGAAAAAGCAACACTGAAGTCTGAATCTTTCTTCTAGATAGCTCCCCCCCCCCCCCCCCAGATACGTAGCTAGTTTGGAGGCCCGGGCACCCTTTTTGGGGGCCACTGCATTTTGAGTAATATTTAATTTTTAATGTAAAAAACCCCCACTCATTTGGGTCCCCCGCTTGGAATTTCCTAATTCTCCCCCTCCTCCCCACCCTAGCTACGCCATTGCCCTCCACCCCCCGCCCCCAAAAAAAAAAAAAAACTGGTCTCAAATTGTGATTGGATCATAGCTCACTTAGTATATTAAAAGCATTAAAATTGCACTAAACAAAAACAGTAATAAAAATATTTCCAATCACACAAATTATTATATGAAAATAATTGATAAGATTTCACTCAATCGTTTTTTAGCGGCCCCCGAAAGGGGAAAAGACGCTATTAGTTTTGTGCGAAATGTCTGTCCGCTGTCTGTCCGTCCCGTTTAGATCTCGTAAACTAGAAAAGATATTGAAAATCCGACATCACAATATTTTAGACCATTCAAAGTTCTGATGCAACGGCTACTTTTTTTTTTCTGAAAGCGAAAAAATCTAATTTTTAAAATCAGTTATGCAAGCAGTTTTTAGCATTCAAATAAGAGATTGATTCTTTTGAAAACAAGTACATCTATTATGAGACTTCAGTTAGGCAGGAGAGGTGCGGTAGCTGAGCGGTAAAGCGCTTGGCTTCCGAACCGGGGGCCCCGGGTTCGAATCCTGGTGAAGACTAAGATTTTCAACTTCGGAATCCTTAGGCGCCTCTGAGTCCACCTAACTCCAATGGGTACCTGATATTAGTTGGGAAAAGTAAAGGCGGTTGGTCGTTGTGCTGGCTACATGACACCCTCGTTAACCGTAGGCCACAAAAACAGAGAAACTTTACATCATCTGCCCTATAGACCACAAGGTCTGAAAGGGGAACTAGTTAGGCCAGGTTTACATCTAACTTTGCATTCACTTGCACCTATCCTTTGATCTGCTATACCGTTGCGGCACTACACAAGATCTGTCAACCTTCTTTCTCCATTCTTATCTCTCATTTGTCTTTGATATAATTTCACTTGGATGTTCTTTGTGAAAATATTGAAGCCTGTTTATGCTGTTTATCATGTGTGTCTATATTTGGGTTCAGTTTAACTGCCACCACGTATCTAGTTATAACTTTCCTCTAGTGGATTTTTATGATGAGATTTTATGCAATGATGTTAAGGGCTAGTTTTTAGGTCGTCAGCCGCTGACGCATTAGAATTGATTGATACAAGGCGGCCAGATGTAACGTTAGTTAAAATAAATCCCCACCCACTCGTTTGTTTATCGCAGGCTAGAACATGAATAGGAGGCGCGGTGGCTGAGCGGTAAAGCGCTTGGCTTCCGGTGGGGGGTTCCCCAACGGGGGCCATACGGGCTGTGATGGACCCTCGCACGGGTTCGGTGGGACAGTATAGGCATACGAAGGGCCCCCACGCGGCTCGGCCTCCGGCCTCGTACGGGAAGGGGAACCCGTGCTTAGCTCAAGTGGGTCGTGTCCTGCGACACACCGGGTGTGAATACATGATCACTTCGGATAAGGTGGGACTTCGGACAGAGGCGTTGGTGAAGAGCCGATTTCTCATCCTGGCCATGGATAAAAGCCTTTCCTTAATCAAGAGGTCCATAATAGGGAACGAGACGTTCTCGAACCTCAAGGACATCTGTTTCCGAACCGGTGGTCCAGGATTCGAATTCTTGTGAAGGCTGAGATTTTTAATTTCGGGATCTTTGGGCGCCTCTGAGTCCACACCTCTCTAATTGGTACCTGGAATTAGTTGGGGAAAAGTAAAGGCGTTTGGTACTAGTGCTGGCTACATGACACCCTCGTTAACCGTAGGCCACAGAAACAGATGACCTTTACATCATCTCCCCTATAGACCACAAGGTCTGAAAGGGGAACTTTACTCTCCTATAACATGAATACGCAAAATACAATTACTAACAAAAACTTGTATTGGTGTATGCGCTAGTTGAATCAAGCCAGAATCTTCTGATATGGTACAATAAGTTATATAGATCTACTTCTATTTAAGTAATATGCCATTAATTTTAGGGTTACATTTTGACTGTAAAGAACAACAACTGTGGCGTATCTTACTCTGAGCACCGAAATGGCGACAGCATTCACTTCGTCTTACACCTATTAGACCTGGAGTGCCCTTTAATTCGATTTCAAAAATCGCACCCATTGGTGCCCATTGGTGCTTCGAGTTTTCAAGCCCTGATGCTTTTGTTTTTAATGTATTCGATCTATAGCGCTGCTCTATAAGTGTACCGTAACGCAACCTCGATTCGGTGTTTGGAGTTTCCTATCCTGCTTTTAGCAGCGTTTTGAACACAATATAAGCTCTGTTTTATATAACAACATGTTACTTGTGAAGTCAAACGTCCAGTGAGGCCACACATTTTCGCGTATTAATAAATGAATACTAGTCTAATTACTCTTGTGATCTATGAAGTAGATGTTGTAAAGGTCACCTGTTTTTGTGGCCCACGGTTAACGAGGGTGTCATGTGGCCAACACAACGACCAACCGCCTTTACTTTTCCCCATCTAATGTCAGGTAACCTACCTATTATAGCTGGGTGGACTCAGAGGCGCACAGAGATCCCGAAATTAAATCCGAGTCTTCACCAGGATTTGAACCCGGGACCTTCGGTTCGGAAGCCAAACAATTTACCGATTTACTCCCGAATTATGAATTATCGACCGTATAATGTTCAATGTACAGACGTAAATTTTTATGTATATATTTGGATAATGGGTTTACATTGTGACCTACATATCCTCGGGGACGTGATGGGCCCCCTAAGTCCTAGACTGTCCTTTCTCTTCAAAACTTCAAGCTTTGGCCCTAGTGAATATCTTGATGTCAATGACTCTACTACACGTATATCACTCATGGAGTGAGAGCTCTCATTTAGAAAGAGGCGATCACTACCCAATCTTTTTTTTTTTCAGTGAAAGAAATAAGAGATGTCAATATGGTCCTCGACGAGATCAAATCTATTTCTTCCTCCTGCCCCTCCATCCACCTTCCTAACGCTACCCCTCCCTCTTGCAAGTCAATATCGCGGCCAACACAACAAGACCCTGCTGTTGTGAGATGAGAGCTCCTCTCGCCCTCCTGTTGATCCTCGACCATCTGTTGCATGTTGATGTCACATTCCGTGCTGTCGCAGATCATGGGTTGAAATTTATGATACATGAAACAGCGCGAAATATCCAATGTAATATTCAATATTCTATAGCTTCACGCATGCAAGATTGAATTGGAGGTGGTATAAACAAATTAAACACTTCACTCCGAGAAACAATGTTGGATCAGTAGAAGAAAACATGTATAAGGTATTGCGCTGAAAAAGTTCATTTAGAGGTATGACTTCAGCCCTATACAGTTACCAGGTGTAGCTTCTTTGCGAAGTAAGCATAACAATGATCAATTTTAAGTGTTTCTAAACTCCAGGTTCCTGTGAAATTTTCCCCTAAGGGCCCATTGTGCATGCATGTATAATTAATAATAATGATAATAATAATAATAATAATAATCTTTATTATACATGAGGAAATTTGTTTTACAATCGTGTATTACAAAAACGACATGATTAGAGCAAACATTTGTCAATAGTACACAAGATATACCTTCATAGCCCAGTTTCTCTTTAACATTACATGCAAAATTGACAACAGTAAGTTACAACGAATTAAGTGCCAAAGGAAGAAAAGAGTTTTGTGTCTATTTGTTTTTTTTGATCGGTGTCTTGTATCTTTTTCGTGATGGTCAAATGTCAAAATCATGAAGAATGGGGTAATTTTTTTTTATGCTTAAAATGCTTTTATGCTTATGCCATGATAGGGTCATGGAGGCGCGGTGGCTGTGCAGTCAAGCGCTTGGCTTCCGAACAGGAGGACCCGGGTTCGAATCCTGGTGAAGACTGGGATTTTTAATTTTGTGATCTTTGGGCGCCACTGAGTCCACCCATCTCTAATTACTGACATTAGATGGGGAAAAGTAATGGCGGTTGGTCGTTGTGCTGGCCACATGACGCCCTCGTTAACCGTATATACAATTTTATAAATTAAAAAAAAAATTTAGGTTCGGATTGCCATACCAGGCAGTGATGTGAAACTTAAAATGCTGCAGATGGGGACCCTTGACGAGGCTTTTTTCTCTAATTTTCTAAGTAGCCTTAATCTTTGTTGCCCTTTTTTTGGTGATGTAATCTGTGCTTTCAATAAAATTTAATGTATTGTCTAACACAGTTTTGAGGTACTTAAAGCTTTGAAGTATTTCTCTGCTGTCCCCAGCTACTGAAACACTGAATCATTTTCTTTATTTTCCTTTCGGAAGTCGATAATCAGTTCTTTCGTTTATTTTCATGACAGTATTTTTCAATATCGTTTGTCTTAAACAATGATTTACGTTCGCGCCGTCTGAGAGCAGGTCAAGAAGAGCCACGTCGTCTGCAATACAGAGTTGAAATATTGCAAATGATGTACATTAGAATATTCTTGAGTCAATACAAGTGTTACACTCTTGCAGACCCTGCCAGGTTGCTGATCCCTCGGTGAGTGCCCCGACAAAAGGGTTACGCTTCCGCCCATTCATACACTTTCTCGAGCGGGATCTGTGTCGCTTTCGTTTACACACACACACACATACAAACACGAACACATCTATAGTATACAGAAACAAAGTTGGAACAAGGCACACTATTCTGATGTTATGTCTTTCTTTTTGTCCATTCATTATTGAATAACGTTGTAAGCTGAAATGTAAAACAAGCAAAAATACTTTAACAAAATTAGCTTATATGTAGGAAGGAGAGAAACCGCATAATCACTGCCACATCGCTTAATTCAGCAAAGTTTATCTCCCCTTTTTTCTAAATAAAACTAACTTAAGTAATTACTACTACTTGATTAACTAATTGGTTAAATGTTTAACTGATGTATGTATTGTCTTTGCTATGAATAATTGTACGAAACTATTTTAACGTAATCTAGAACGGGAAGTAGGAGAATAAAACGTGTCACAGAATCCACCCAGACAGACTGACAGAGCGAGCTGCTTAAGTTTTGTAATGAGTAGTCTGCTCGTGATGAACTCTTTGTACAGTGCTTTTAGCTCTGGTCAAAGTTTGGCTGATATTCATCATATCAATGTCTGACCTCTCGGGGAGGGTCGGGGCGAGACCAATCGTCATTGAAGGCCTGAACACTGATCTGCAACGTCACAACCTGTGGGGAGTTTAGACCAACAGCTTATTTCCATGTCACAGGCCCGTGAGACGTGGCTACGAGCTATTGGGCTCCACAGCCCATAGGTTGCGACGTCGCATATCAGTCTTGTGGCCTTCGATAACGAATGGTCTCGGTTGAGGGCTGCTTGCGAGACATGTTGTCTGTCATCAAAATCAAAGGCTCGGTAGGACAAAGTGTGAGTGTGGAATTGTGGAGGACTATCAAAAAAAAAGGGGAAAAAAAGGGGGGGGGAGTTAAAGGGGAAGTAATTCGTTTAGCTAGTTACACTTCTCTCCACCCCCCCCCCCCCCAACCCGGTTAAGCCGTATCTCAATGATACAATACATCCTGACGATACCCTGTTGACCTCTGACATTTGGGAACTGTCCTCGGACTTTTTCACGCGCCGTGGTCAGAAGAGACGATCTATTTTAATCAGAGTTAGAAGATGTATTGCCTCCACCACAGCCAGTCTTTTTTGTTCCCGCACACTCTCTCCACCACATTGTCTCTTCCTCACCGAGGCAGTCTACTCTCACAGTTGTCAATTTCTCTAAAACCATTTACACCATTTGTTGCATTTCGCAATGAGAACCAAAACGAGAGGCTCATTTTGTTTTCACCCACTTACCACGAAGGCATCCATTATTCAGAAATTAATTGAGCACTGCAACTTAACAACTCCTAGTTTTAGCATTAAAATTACAAGTCTACATAAAGATATGTGTACTGCAAAACCCAGTCAGGACGTTATTCTCGTTATTCAGCAAGCCAGTCAGTGAACATGTGAAACCGGCAAAATATATTTTAAAAATTCCTATAAAAAAAAAAAAAAACCAACAGAAAAAGTTTTATCTAAAGGGGAAGAACTCCGTCCTTAAAAATATACCCACAAATAGTGTACAATTTATTTCCCTTATTCGATATTAAACAAAATAATTAATTACCAATAATTAATTGACTAATTCTTGTTGTTTATTTTAAATTGATTCATGTTTTGTTAGGTACAATAGATAAATTTAAAGTGTCAACTTGATCAGAAAACGCACGAGGGAGAAATAGCGTAAACAATTATTTAAGGGGACTAAACCCAACAAATTAAGCCTTAACTGTGAATACTGAATAATTAGTTTTGTTGGTATCAAACAAAATAATGAATTACCAGTAATAAATTGACTAATTGGTAACTTTCTAAAAATGGACTCATGTCTTGTATGCCACTGAATAATTGTTCGAAGTTTGAACTTGATCTGATAATGGGTATAGGGGAAAAGTAACGTGTACACACGTTTTACCAGACAGACAGAGTGAGTTGATACAAGCTTTGTAAAAAAAGTACTTTTCTTGTACTGGGCAAAGGTAGGCCCTACTTTTAGTCGTTATTATGACTACAAAGTAACCCTAACACCGCACAACCACCAATCTCTGATCATCGTCACTTGGGAAACATACACATGCTCCATAACACAGGGTTATTTCGAAGTAAATCCGAAAGGACCAGTTCCATTCCTTTGTGTTGAGCAGCTACAACCATAGACTCATTTTGGACCTTTTTTTTTTGTTTTGTCAGGATTTATTTTATGGGACTAGCAGTTGTTGGCTTAATTATTTGAATATAGATACAGGACCAACTTTTGTTTTTAATAAGGATAGATACTGTTGGTCTTAATTTTTTGTTTTTCTAACTCAATTGGGAACACCCTATTCACTTCGCTAATTTCAGCTATGTATAGGTCTCCATGTCTGAAAACCTCGTATCCATCGGAAGTATTAATGGTGAAAACATGTCTGAAGATGTCAAAATTTTTTAGACGTTAGTCACTAAGACTAAGACTGCTTTATTGATTGTTATGGAAATTTGCGATTACAATGACTCTTTTCTCATATAAAGACAACACAACAAAAAAAATAATAATAAATAGAACAGACACAACATAAGAGTTCATTCTGCGACTACACACAGGCCTTTTCATGTTTCCTGATCAACGGGTTGCGTTGATATAGTCTGACCGAGTAAGGTATCTCTCTGTTCTTGTCTTGATTGACAGAAGTCGCCCACTTCGCGACGACTTGACGTAGTTATGATTGAGCGGGTGGCTGTTGTCTTCCAAGATTTTTCCGATTTTTCTTAAACACTTTTGTTCAAAAAGTTCCTTTAAATAGGGTAATGTTGTGTGATTTTTGATGCCCTTTTTATAATGTTTTCTAGGCGGCGAAACTGTTTAGATGAAGCGTTGCCTTGCCTACAAGTTATTCCGTATGTTAGCAGATTTTGTATAGTCGCGCACTAAAAATGATCTAAGATCTTAGTTTAAAGCTATTGAGTCTGTATAGAAAAAATAGTCGCTGGGCTGTTTTCTTTTTTAGAGTTCCAAGGTGGTCTTTCCATGAGAGCTTGTTATCGATGATGACGCCTAGATATTTATACGAAGCAGGACGTTTTGGCGCCGCCGTTTTGGCGCGAAGGTCGTTTTGGCGCGAGCCGTTTTGGCGCGAAATACATTATGTACGTTTATTGTATTATTTCTTTTAAAAGAATTATTCATATCTATGTTTTGCATGAGTGTTTGTGTTAAAACATATTTTCACGTACTAAATGTAAATGTGTGTTTGTTTTTCACATCATTTTCTTTAATAAACATTTTGGCTTGTGTATGTGTGTTTATTAAGAGGCACACTTTTATTTTCAAAAAAGTTTTTAAAGAAATTAATTTAAAATTAAAAACAAAATGAAAGGATGATAGACTAAAAATTGATGCAATTATTTGTTTACAGTAACATTGGTTTATTTAATGACTGTATGGTATCTCCAGCTACACATACCAAACACTTGCTAATAATAAGTAAAAATATCATACATGTACCATGTTTCTCAAAATACTTTAAGTTAAGTATACATAGACATCATGGTTATTTGCCTAAGTCGCTGGAATTCAAGAGTTCATAAAAAAAAAGCTACGTGCTTATTAAATTATCGTCAAATGATATCTCGCGCCAAAACGACCCGTCGCCAAAACGTCCCATCGCCAAAACGGCGGCGCCAAAACGTCACGTACAGATATTTATATGACTTCACTTGTTCTATCGATGTAGTCTTTATCTGGAGTTCGTGTATCATCTGTTTTTTCTTTCTGAAATCTATTGTAAGTTCTTTAGTTTTTGTGCTTCGATGCTGAGTTTTACGAGTGCAGCCTAAGAACAAACATTTTCCCAACTGGTCGGCTGTTTAGAAATCTGTTACACACAGGAACAACAGCACCCACCTCCTGTGTTTCAATAACAAAAAAGTTAAGAAATATAAAATAATGTTTCCGTCAGTGTACACACATATTGTGTAATGCGTTTGTAACAATGCTTTTGTGTCTGTTCTTGTTGTTTTAATGAGGCATTAGAGTGATTAGACATGGTTTTCTGATGGAAAGAAACAGAGTTTAATTATCGGATTTTACCGTTTCTCCTTTACGACGCTAATAAGCTCAATGTTTGTGTTGACTCAAATAATCATTTCCGTGTTGTTTTGTTGTTTAGACAAACCCTTTGGAAACGGTGTTGACTTTGGCCGCTAGCTAAACGTAAATAATCATATTGCATACAATGGATTATTGAAAAGAAAGATTGAACAAGAGAGAAAGAGAGAGATTTTTTTTTGGTACATTCATTTCTTTTTTTCCCGTTAATTAGCTTTAAATTGTACATCTATCAATAAAAATGTATATCTATACCCTCCAATGAACCAGTTCAGAAATCTTATTTTGATATGGTTTAAACTCAGGACCTACGGCTTGTTCTACTGCGACTGACATTATGTATGATCTTAATACATACTAAAGTGCTGGATTAGCTCTTGCACTCTCCCGACCATTCGTTTTTCCCTAGACCATCTTCTTCCTGTCTTTGTCTGTCTCTCTCTTTCTGTCTCTGTCTCTTTCGTTCTCTCTCTTGATACTTCGATCGTACGGCCATTATCTAAAGCAAACATCCCCTGTTACGCCACAGACAAGTTATTATACCGTATTCGTCTGTTTATACCGAGCAAGCCCCGAATGACCCTTGCCTCCTAAGTAAGTGAATGTACATTCCGTTGAAGGCATTGTTTGAGAACACTCGTGCTCTAGGAAGTGTGTCTAGACTACTTAAGTTGGCTTGAAAACTTCTCTAATTATTAGTGCACGTCTTGACTCAATTGCTTCATGCTCCACAAGAGTTAGTAAATGAAAGAATTCTGTAGAGTTGGGATTGAGTAGATTTCGATAAAGGAAGACATGGAAAGAATCCTAAAGCTTTAGATAGAAATCAGTAGATGGCATGTAGACAGATGCAAGAATTTCACTCTGCCTCACGAACACAAAGATAGATCTAGTATGCCCCATCGTTGGAGTGCTCTATTGGACATGCTAATGTCTTTGATTCAAAGTAATATGCTCTTCCTTTACAGTTTGATTTTTAACCCTAGCCATAGCAGTTTTAGTTAAGTTTCCCTTTCAGACCTTGCGATCTTTAGGGCAGATGATGTTAAATTCATCTTTTTCTTTGGTCAAGTGTTAACCAGCAGGGTGTCATGTGGCCAGCACAACGACCAACGTCTTTACTTTCCCCAAGGAAAGTCAGGTACTCATTAGAGTTATGTGGTAGAGCTTTAAGAATCCGGTTTCTGTTCTTTCAGAAGAAAAAGAAGAGAAAGCGATGTATAGAAATTCGATAGCGTTATGGCGAAACTCAAAGGAAAACGTTAGAAAATGAAAAGTAGAAGCTTGAAAAGATGTTGAGAAACAAACAAAAAGTCAAGAACGAGCGCCATATTAGAAGATCAATGCTGCCAACTAAGTCATTTACGTTATTTTGTACTCTAGGCGAATGAGCTCAGAAATTGGATTCTATACTTCTAAAGAGTGTCCACTCATTACTATATGCTTTTTATATACTTTATCTATACTATAATATACTATAACTATACTATAATAAGGAATTCGAAACACCGGATACGCCAAAAAAAAAACGCCATTTCTGGATTTTCCTACATTTTAAAAACAACTGTTAGTCAGAACACTAATTGACATTGAAATTTACGTACAAATGTTTTTTCTCTTCTCTAGGGGTTATAATGACAGACGAGAAGTCGTGATGGCTATCTGATTGTTGGACACACCATGATTTTTTTGTGTGTCGCGGTGGTAGCTGACCACTTGATCCTTCTGTTTCCATAATTTACTGCTCGGCTTCACAAGACGTAGAGACGTCACAAAGGGGAAAGAAAAAAAAAGCGACTAAAGGGGAAAACAAAATCGCCAGACATTTTGACAGGAGAGTTCCAGAGGAAAGGATGGGAGAATTCGCCACAAGTGGAGGAGTGGACAGATGGGTGTGCCCGAACGACCGTCAACTGTCGCTTAGAGCCAAGTAAGTGTTTGATATTAGAGTGAAGGGATGCTTTACACTCTCCAGGAAGTGTGTGTGCGTGTGTGAGTGAGAATAAAGAGATAGAGACATAAAGAAAATGAAAGAAGTCTCCAGGAAGTGTGTGAGAGAGAGAGAGAGAAAGAGGGAGGGAGAGAGAGAAAGAGGGAGGGAGAGAGAGAAAGAGGAAGGGAGGGAGAGAAAGAGGGAGGGAGAGAGAGAAAGAGGAAGGAAAGAGAAAGAGGAAGGGAGGGAGAGAGAGAGAAAGAGGGAGGGGGAGGGAGAGAGAAAGAGGGAGGGAGAGAGAGAAAGAGGGAGGGAGAGAGAGAAAGAGGAAGGAAAGAGAAAGAGGAAGGGAGGGAGAGAGAGAGAAGGAGGGAGGGGGAGGGAAAGAGGAAGAGAGAGAAAGAGGGAGGGAGAATAAAGAGATAGAGACAAAGAAAATAAAAGAAGTATACAGGAAGTGTGTGAGAGAGAGAAAGAAGGAGGGAGGGAGAGAGAGAATAAAAAGATAGAGACATAAAGAAAATGAAAGAACTGGACTAGTAGGGAAAGAAAGAGCTCAAGACGATATCACGGTGTTTATCTGATATTTTTCTAATATTTATGTATATAGTACTTCACCTATCCCTTAGTCCGTTCGTCGAACCGTTAGGACACCACACAAGATCTGTCAACCGTTATTCTCCATTCTCTTTGTCTTTTGTCTTGGATAGAATTTCATTCAATGACGGGCCTGTCCTTTCTTTGGTGTCTTCCCATCGTTTTCTCTGTTCTTCTCCTCTTTTTCCTGTAGCTGTTCCCTGAAGGAAGGTCTTTGCGAGCCCTGAGAACCTTGTGATGTGACCAAAGAGTTTGAGTTTTTTTTTTGTTTTTACAGTGGTTAGCAGGTCATCTAGGGGTCCAATAATGTAGCTATTTCTAATCTCTTCATTCACGGTGTGGTCTTTGGTGACACCTAGGATCTTTCTGTAGCATCTTAGCTCCAAGGATGCTCTTCTCTAGATCTGTAGTCAGAGTCCAAGATTCACATGCATATAATAATTTATCCGTGACCAGTTATTATATGGCTTAAATATAAAAATAATAATAATAATAGCAAAGGTCTTCGATTCCGAAGATTAAGGATGAGTGCAATGCTTCACATGACTACGCAATCCCATTTTCAACCTGCATATCTGTCACCATCTGATGCAGACCAAGTCGATGTCCACTGGGGGGGGGGGGGGGGTCTGCTTCAGTTTTCTTTACGTCTTCTACGTCTGTCTTCTACTTGGTATTTTTTTTTTATTTGGGTCTTAAATGTGTCCAGTCTAATGCAGCATTATAGTCATTCATACTAGAAAACCACTGTTCGATATTCGATGACCATGGATAAATTCATAACTAGATATTCACTGTTCATGGCTAGATATTCACTGTTCATGGCTAGATATTAACTGTCCAAAATAAAATAGTTACTGTCATGTGAAACACTGCACTTATCCTTATCGGAATCGAAGACATTGCCATTATTATTACTGCTATTCCATTGGACAGGTATGTTATCAATCTCCGTTGTTTTCTCTTGCCAGGCTGGGCACAGGATGGTCAGTCCACACCAACAAGATTGGCAACTTCAACCGGCCAGAACACTTATCTCTGGAAGAGCAGGAGCAGATACTGAGAGTCATTACACGGGCCGAATACCTGGAGGGGGTAGAGATGGAAAGAATTGGGTGAGTGGACAGTGTTGGTCATAGCACTATTAACCTGATTTTTTTTTGGGGGGGAGGGGGGCTCTCGATATTTTACTTGACTTGGCGCAATGTATTTACTTCAGGTTAGAATCACATGTTAGAACATTTAAGCCTAGAAACATGACCTATCCGTTTTTTTTTTTTTTACAAAACTTTTATTAACACATTCTGTCTGTCTGGGTGGCACCTTGACTATTAAACCTTCTGTTTTTATAAGTATTGAATAGCTGAGTGGCTAACATGTCGGCCTTTCATCTTAAGTTTTAATTCAGACTCGAGCAACTTTAAAAAAAATAGTTTTTGAAAAGGCAGCATGGAAACTTTCTCCCAGATACTCCCCCCCCCCCCCCTTTTACCAACTGATCGACAAAAGTGATCCACTATAGCACACAGAAAATGCTATAAGCATAAAAGCTGAGTTAAACAAAAACGGTTAATAACAATATTTCCAATCGCATAAATTTAAAATTAATTACATAAATAATTCAAAACTATATAAGCTTTGTTTGTTTTTTAAATGATTTTTATACTTTACTTGTTATTTTTTTCTCCTTAGAACTAGGAGCTAAGGCTATTCTCGATTGATCCAAGATCATCGCCATACTTTATTCATCGAAAAAAAAAATTCTTTACATTTCATGTTAGTCTGTAGGAGTCGCCTTCGGCATTTAAATTTCCTACTCAAAAGTTATGTAATGAAATGGCTAACTAATATTTTAAAAGTAATGCATTTCTTAATCCTGAAAATTATGGGATAGCACAACGGAATTGATTATAGAAATTGAGTCAGTGGAAATTAAAACGAATAATATCTTTTTGAAAAAAACAAAAAAAGCTCTTTTAGCATTCCTAGCGCTTTTTCCCCTTTTATTGATACATCAGCTAAATCACCGTATAATTAAATACACGTGGAGTTATTTCAGGAAGATTTTTCCATCTCATTATCTTCATACCTTGAAATATTTAAAAAGGTGAAACTTATTTTTTTTGATGAGAAAAATAAGAACTAATTGTGTCAACATTAATGCACAAAATGTTTTTGAACTGCTAGTTTCATTGGCAGATTGCCACTTTGCGTGGACAACAACTTCCCTGTGTTTTTTATTCCAAATCTGGCCGCTGAATAGGAACAACGATTAAAAGTATAAATGGAAATGTACCTTAGAAAGTGCCAGTGATTCTCAAAATGAACACAGGAAGTTAAAACAGCTTCCATGTGCTCCTACTTGATGAGTCCATCGTACACATCATCCTCCCAAAAATGCTTTCCCCTGTCTATAGCAATTTTAGCAGTCCTCGAGAAGGAGATAGGGAAATCACCGCATTTTTTAAAAAAAGTCTGTCATATTAAAATTTAAATGCTTAAGGTAGTATAGTATGTGCCATGCGATTGTGATGGAAACACAAATTCACTTTATCCTCTTGTTTAGTGTCTATTTTTAGCTTGTGACTAATTGATACAATTTTAGGATGTATTCGTAAACTAAGATTTTGTTGTATCAAAAGAGGCCAACTGAAAAGTCAGCAGCGCTAAACCTTTTAGGACTCAAACAAATAACAATGTTAGTAAAATGGTTACAGCAATGGTTGTAAATGTTACAAGTAAGAAGTATTCGGTTATGTATTGGGCTTTGGGGGTTGCGGTGGCTGAGCGGTTAAGTGATTAGCTTCCGAACCTGGGGTCCTGGGTTCAAAACTCGGTGAAGACTAGGATTTTGAATTTCTGGATTTTTAGGGCGCCACTGAGTCCATCCAACTCAAATGGGTAAAGGCGGTTGGTCGTTGTGTTCACAATATGACACCCTGCTAGGTAACGGTTGGTCAAAGAAGCAAGATCTTGACAATACATGGTTTTTGTGGAACTTGACGTTACTATAAGGGATACTATGGTTATTGTTAAAAATACACTTTGTTGTTTGCCCCTTGTTTTTTTATCTTTGTTAGTGAAAGTAATGTTTGAAAGTAATGTTGAAAGTAATGTTGAAAGTATTGTTGAAAGTAATGTTGGTATTTTGAGAGTCTGTTGAGCTTGTCCATGGATTCACACACACATCCTCCCCGCAGACACCTTTCTTATTTAAAAAAAAATCGATTTACTTTCTTTGTCGTAAAGTACATGGCTGAAACTATTTCCGACAAAATGAAGACAAAATTAGAACCAATGGAACCACTGTAAGAAGCTTATCTGCTGCTAATATCATTATAATCAAGTTCACCAAGACTTGGGGGTAGGGTGTTGGGACGGAGGTGAGTTCCATTGTTGTCAATAAAACATCTCTTACTTGCGATACTCACAGGGCCGGATTTTAGCAGTGAAGATTATGCTTCCTCGGAGGGACTCACCTCCATAGGTGGGTCTTCACAAACTAATAAAATGTGTAATCAAAATAATGAATATTAAATATGAAAAACATGGGAATCGAGATGAAATTAACAAATAGTGTTTCAATCGGAAATCGATATGCATCAATACCACACTCTATACATTTATTAAGTGCATTCAATTGAAGTTTTCAAAAGTGGTTCGGAGCCTCCGCATAAATCATGCCCTGCTCTCCACTTACTTAAATCCGGACATCAAACATTCGTTAAGTTGTACAAACTTTTTCAAAGACATATCCTGGTCAGGTAGCAGTGGCCTAGGAGAGTCGACTACGAGGATATGCAACACTTCACCACACCGCCTTCGCCTGTCCCTTAGTCTGTTGGACCAATGGGGCACCACACAAGATTTGTCGAACGTCCTTCTCCATTCCTCCTCTTTCAATAGTAAAATGTTTGAACATGTTTTTTCTCTCATTTCCCATCATCGGATCAAGTTAGAACTTTTCACAATTTTTCATTGAGCCTGACGAGATATGAATCAATCAAAAAAATTAAACATTTAGTTAACTCATTGTTGATGATTGATTATATCGTTTGATTTTGAAATAAAGGGAATATATGCTACTTAATGAGAGATGTGGATATATTTATGTGGATTTAGTCCCCTCATTACGATTTGCTAAGTTTTTTTCTCCCACTTCCCATTTTTAGATCAAGTTGAAATTTTGCACAATTCTTCATAGTCAATAATAATACACGAATGAATCAATTAAAAAAATAACCAATTAGTTAATAATTTAGTATTAATGAATTAATTTTGTTTTATATAGCTGAAAGGGAGCTAAACCCTTTAATTTTCAGATGAATGGTTGTAATTAGCCGTTATTTTCCCAATGTTAAGCTTTGCTTTTAAAAAGTGTTCTTTTTTATATTGCTTGTTTTTACATTTCTGTTACATAAAATAAGCAGATCTGGGCTGGACCCGTAATTAAAGAGGCATTAATGACAGAAAACGTGATTCTAATGGATAGTTCTTGTTGGCTTGATTTAGAGCTGGACCCTTTTGACACGTACATTACTTGTGCTCCTTGGATCAATATCCATTCAGCCTTCTGGAGTTCTCTTGTGCAACTCTGGATCAATTTATGTTTCTCTCTTTCAGGCTTTATAGTTGATGAATACAATAACAATGAATGCATCTACATTTTAATTGAAAGTTATTTACTCCATCCTTTTTTTCTTTAACACGTATCTGAGTATTGCGTGCCTACGTGGTGAACGTCAAGGTGAACGTCAAGTGGCTCGTGGCTCCAGTTTTACCTCCATTTTCTTTCTCAATCTACTTTTACAGTCTTTGATCAAATAACACTGTTCCCAACCCTGTTGTTTTTTTCCCCTTTAAGTTCCCCCCCCCTCCCCACCTTGATGATTTCCTGTCAATGGCTTGAGAGTTTTTACTGGCCAGGTTTAGAGCACCATGAACTCGCTTGGATTGCTAGACTTTTTCCGACTTTGCGTGATACCCATTCAATACCCCTCCCCCCCCCCCTCATCCTTTATGACTACATACCATTTTAGTCCTCGGATTTTTATGGGCTATTCGCGGCTACTGTAATTTCTCTCTAAAGCATTGGGAAAGTTCTATCTAGAAATCGTCTAAAAAAATTGCTGCATATAATCACAATATAATTGTGGTTGATTAGAGCTCTTCTAAAAAAAAAAAAGGAGTGTAGCAAATCCTTTGTTAAGCTTTTTTTTTCATTTAGATATTAGTTAATATATGTATGCAATGTATGTGTATAGTATTCCCCCAAGTGAAATATACAAAATACTTTTTAAAAAATCTGGCTTACATTGAGTGAAATTATATAAATTACCTTGAATCAATCATGTAATTCATTTTCAATGACTCAAAATGTCACCAAGGGCATGCCAAACCATCTAGGTTTATCAGTAGACCTTTACCTTTTCAAAGGTGATCTGACGGAAATATATGAATATGCAAAGTCAATGTATGTATTTTGTCATCTTATCCGTAATTGTGATCGACCTCTGTTTTTTGGATGGAACTTGCTTAACGCAGCTTTCATGCTTCTAGCATACTGTGTGTGCTATGGTCCTATCACTTTTCTGAACCAGTGTGGGGGAGAGGGTGTGGGAAGGGAGAGAAAGTTTCCCGTGATGCCTTCTTAAAGGCAATTTAAAAAGAAAAAAAAGGAAAAAAAGCTCGAGTCTGAATTCGAACTTGAGCCTCCATGTTGGAAGGCCGACGTGTTTTGCCACTGAGCTATTAAAATAATTAAAGGTTTTATTAGTCCACTACACATATGTTACCCGCGACCCGCGGGTCTTTATTTGCACATTACTGTCGATATAGTCACAATTAAACGAAATAATAATGTAATAAGTAAAGCGAATGTGCCAATGTAAAAATAGTGTGAATTAAGCTATCAAATAAAAATAGCTAATAGGCTTAAATCCATTTTTTCAAATTAAAACATAATTTTTCGAACAAATGTTTTTTTTTGGCGGCGTTCCTCAAAGTCTTAATCTAAATGTGTGAAGTATCTTATCTTTTCAAGAACAAATCAGTTGTATTTGCGATGTAGTAAGAGCCTGTCAAATCATATTAGAATATGAAAACATTATTAAAAAGGTCTTATCTTAGTAGGATGAATAATAAGCTGTAGATGTCAGGAGAATGCGTTTCTGCAGTTAAGGATGCAAGAAAACGATTTTTGGCATCGGGAAGTCCACTGGGGGAGATTACAGCGCTCCCCCAGACCCCTTAGCTGTCTAGAAAAAGGCCTAAACATAGCTGATTTTTTGTTTCCTCAAAGCCTTATTAAAAATATGTGGGGTATCTTATTTTTTCAACGAACAAATCGGTTGAATGTGCAATGTACTAAGGGCCTATAAATCCATATTAGAATATTTTTCAAATAAAACATTATTCAAACGATCCTTTTTTGAATAGGATGAATAATGAGCTGTAGATGTCAGGAGAATGCGTTTCTGCAGTGAAGAATGCAAGAAAACGATTTTGGCGTCGGGGCTTTTTTTTTTTTGCGCTCTTTTATTTGCCGAAGGTTGAGAAATACTGCTTTTTTTTTGAAAAAACCATTCTAATATAAATATATATATTCTAGACATATGTTACCCGCGACCCGCGGGTCTTTATTTGCACATTACTGTCGATATAGTCACAATTAAACGAAATAATAATGTAATAAGTAAAGCGAATGTGTCATTGTAAAAATAGTGTGAATTAAGCTATCAAATAAAAATAGCTAATAGGCTTAAATCCATTTTTTCAAATTAAAACATTTGCTTGTAGGCCTACATATATTTGATTAAAATTTGAGATGAATAGACTTAATTTTGTATGTTCATGTGTTAAAGTATAAAGTAGATCTTGAGGTAGACATAGATCTAAATCTACACTAATCTAGAGTTAAAAATTGGCATTTATAGAGTTCATTCTGTGTTGCGCATGCGTGACCTTTTTTCATGAATGAATATAAGCCTATCTCAACACGGCTACCAACTTTAGCGAACAGCGAACGAATGTATTAAAAATGCTTTAGAAAAACAAATTTGAATGTTAAATTGATTAAAATATCAAATGAATGGACAATAATTAGTATGTTTATGTGTTAAAGCACAAAACTATCTTTGCGAAAAGAAGTTTTATCATCTTAGAGTTCAATAAGAGTTTTAGACCTAGACCTAGGAATAGACTCAGTATAGAGATGTGTTAATGTGTAACCAATTGGTAATGTCTAATGAAAGAATGTTCGCCAGGAAATCTGTAGTCACAGATATCAGGAACTAATTTATGTAAAAAATGCTTTTGAAACACAAAATTGAAGGTTAATTTTATTATATAATGAAATCAATGGATCTTCTTTTGTATTTTCATGTGTCAAAGTAAAAAACTATGTGCGTAAAGTGTATTTCTTTAAATTAGATCTAGGCCTAAATCCTTTCGATCTTTTCTCATGTCAACATTGTTAACCATGGCCTAGATCCATAAAATACTATAGCTGTAATAGAGTCGGACAACTTTATTTTTTTTTTTTGAGGGTCTTAAGTTTCTTTAGGGCTACAATACATACACTATGGTCTAAGTTAGTACCCAAGGAACATTCCTGCCTAGTTTTATCAAGATTGGTCAAACGGTTTTGATGTCTATAAGTAACATACATACATACATACACCTCACATTCTACTTTATAATATAAGATTGTTAGTTTAAAAAATATTAGCTGGTTTGTCGCGCTGCGACTGTGCGTGATTATTATCACGGGTCTCCCGCTACCAATTCAATGCAATTTGTGTATAAAACAAAATAAATTAATAACGACTAATTAATTAACTAATCGGTTAATTTTGCAATGATCCATGTGTTGTCATGGACAATAAATACTTACAAATAGTTTCAACTTGATCCGAGAATGGGAAGTGGGAAAAATAACGTGTAAAATATTTTTACCAGACCGTAGTTAATTTACGCTCTGTAAAAATATAAATTTAAATCTGCTGTGTAGCTTACTATCTCAGTGAACTAAAATATATCTACTAATGTTATTATGTTTATTCTAGCTTTCATTATTTTGCTTACTCGCTCAACGAACTAAAAGATATTGTGTTTGTTCTGACTCACTAGATTAACTTAAAGACATCTAACGTTATAATTCTGGCTTTCACATTCTGAATGAACCCTAAACATATCTTTAACTTAATTGTTATTCCGTTGTTGTTGTTTGTTTGCATGTTCGATGAACTAGTAGTAGTCATTGTGTTCACCTTGTAAGTATTCACGTGTGCCACTGATTGCAGGCGACTGGTTGACAAGCTGGACAACATGAAGAAGAACGCTATAGGTAACGGGAGCTCGCAGTGCATTTTGTGTGGTGATGAGTTCAAACTGCTGGGAGCATCGCCGACCTTCTGTGATGACTGCGTGAAAGTGAGTCCTGCCTATTTATAGTAGAGGTTAAAGGGTCTAGTTATAGATGGACATGATGAGGAATTTGGCTCGAAAAGTTGTTTACCTTATCTTATCTTATGAAATGCAGACGTTAGTTTAAAAAAAAATGATTACGTGCTACGCGTGTTCCTATGTCAACCTAGTCATGCATGTCAACCAATGACTTAAATTCTGTAAAAGTCATTGGTTTTCTTGGCTGGCTCAGGAAACCCATTCCATGCTCTAATAGCATTTGGGAAGAAGGAGCATTTGTACAAATTTGTCCTAGCATATGGAACGAGTAATGTGCCTTTATCCTAATGTCTTTCTGAGTATTTTATTAGGTTTTGTTTTTGTATTTGAAGATTATGGTTCAGTGTTTTATGTATAATTGCTACTTTACTTTTAAGCATTTAAATTTAATGATTTAGGTGTTACTCTAGTCAAAAGTGAATATTCGTTTGTTATGAGTCTCTGAATCAGCAAGAATTTAAGTCTCTTGTGAACGTGCTTGACTAGACTAACACATGTATACCCGTAGGATGAAATTACCGTTTCATTTGAAGGAACTTCTGCTATTTATAAGATAAGATCAGAGTTTCTAGCCTCTTTATCTTAAAATATTTTGATTAGCTCCACAACAATTGTAAAACATTGATCATTTTTAGGGTTAGGAAAACATAACAACCCCCCCCCCCCTTCCCAAAGTTCTAGATCTATAGAGTTATTTGGTTGGTTATCTTCTCTTGATTAACTTTATTCGAGCGCCAGTGAATATTTCTTCAACTTTCGACCCTTAGCATTTTCACCCCAAGCGACCACCGCCATCTCTTCCCCCACCGCCTTCACGTGATTTTGGTTTGTTACCCGTATTTTAAATCAATATCTGTGGGTGGGTGGGTGTGTGCGTGCGTGTTTCGTCACTGCTCAAACAAACTCTCTGACCTTGATTATTCAAACACTACGTGTGTATATGTTTGTGTGTTTTTTCAGGCCGTCTGCTCCAAATGTGGGGTCGATACTGTCAACAGTAGCAAGCAGCCCTTATGGTTATGTAAACTCTGTGCTGAGACCAGGGAGGTAAGTAGCCCTAGTACGTACATGTATGTGTTCTAACGCACCCGCTTGAGTAGAGAGTCTGACGGAGGCAAAGTAAGCTGCTAAATGCGTGGGACCACCACAAGCAAGAAGAGAGTCCAAAGTCTTTAAACTTTCTGAAGATGTAACAGTGACTAGTTGCCCCTTGTTAGCTATTTGTAATATTAGCCAATCTTTAGTGCCGAAATCCGACTTTGTGACACCTAGAGTTTTTCTGGATATCCGTATTCAGCATACAGTAGCTCCTTCCTTGGGGCCTGCTAGAAACTTTGCCGATTGTGAAAGTATCTTTTTTCATACCATTAGAATACAAACCAGGCGATAAGATCATGTGGGTAATAAAATATGAGACGTGTCTGTGGTCAGGCGAACGTCACTGAAATACAAGAGTATACACCTTGATAATTTAATTATGATCATATCTTATTTGGATAATGCCTTCTAGCCTTTGATGAACTCCAATTGGTAACAAGACTGGAAGGATTAGTCCTCCTGTAGAGCCTTGGCGAGGAACTATGCTGTTAGGCGTAGTGCCTTTAAGCTCCCATACAGGTCAAGTGACTCTGTACACACACTATCTTTGCACACACTTTAAATATGCCATAAATGAAAACCTTAAGGTACATATTAGTAACTAAGTTTAATTCTTAGTGCAGGTGTAATGTTCTGTCTTTGATTGTTAATATGGATGGGCTACCTTTGGGTCATTGTTGAGTCTGTCTAGGTATACAACACTCTAAATTAAATCTTATTTATGTTAGTCTTCTTCAATGCCCTTCTTGAGTCTCTATAGATCTTTCCAAAGGAATTGGATTGTCTGAAAGTTGTGTGTGTCATCAGTTGGCTGGTACGTTTCGAAACTTCAGAATTATGTTTGTTCCGTTTTTTTCTGTGCAGTGCTAATTGAAAGTCTAGTTTTTTTTAAAAAAAACTGTTTTCCTGTTTAATATCGCAAAAGACATCATTCTAATCAACACCCCACGCTTTGCAAAAAAAAAAAAAAAAAAAAGTAAAAGTAAAGTTGCCCTTTCAGACCTTGTGATCTATAAGGCAGATGACGTAAAGGTCATCTGTTTCTGTGGCCTACTGTTTACGAGGGTGTCATGTGGTCAGCACAACGTCCAAGCGCCTTTACTTTTCCCCAACTGAAGTCAGGTACCCACTAGACCTGGGTGGACTCAAACAAGTGCCCAAATATCTCGAAATTAAAAATACCAGTCTTCACCAAGATTCGAACCCTGGACCTCCGGTTCGGAAGCCAAGCGCTTTACCATTCAGCCACCGCGCCGTTGCAAAAATGAACAACTAACAACATCTGTGAGATATTTCTTCACCTTTGACCACGACAAAATGCAATGACATTGAAATACGTGTGAATTTCAAGTCAAAATTTTGGGATTAGGGTTTTTGTAAAAAAAAACAAACTTTTACCTGTCAACGATGAGATGAATATTATTACATTCATTTTTGTTGGAGGCTTGTAGGCGTATGGCAACGGTGTTTGGAAGAGTTGTGTAATTATACACATTCTACTTCACCATAATTAAGTCAATTATTTTTCTGACTTGAAATGAGATACATTTTATTGGAAGGGGACATTTCCACTAAATAAAAATAATAATGAAAAGCCTATTCTGAGGGCTGTACTATATCTGCACGTTTGAGTAATTGTATAGGCTTACATTGGTTTGACTAATGATGCCTTATTGACATCTACATCGGGACGAGATGGCGTGGGATCATGTGATCGTGAAAGACGTAGAATATAACCAGAAAAGATCTTCAGGCCACCTTATGCTAGAGTTGATGTGAGGAGCATCTTCTGACTTAGTACACAGTACACATGGCTTGTTGGTCATGGATGTAGTCATAGCGTGTAAACTAGGATAGGTTTTAAAAAAGTGGGGTGGAGGGGGGGCGGTCAGTCCAAGTACCCGGATAAAACCCAGTAACTTTCCCAGGAGCTACGCTGTCAAAGTAAAGTGTCATGATGTTATTCTTGTTCATTGAACACAATATAGAGGACAGTATTCGCGCATATAACGCTCGGGTTATACAACTTTTTTTTAATGAATGGCGGCTGATCGGGGTATATACAAAGGTGCGGGGTTTACGAAATTTAATTTACTCATAAACATAGTATAACGGAAACTAAGGACATACTGGTGAGTCTTTATATCTCCTATAGTTCGCTGTGCGGTTTTGAAATGTACATTGGAAAGTTTTATGAACATATCATTATAAACCCCTAGAAGACAATCAGTACTGTTGATGGTATTGTATGTACCGGTAGTTTACGACAAAGCACGCTTTTCACATGCGGGGCATATATATATATATATATATATATATATATATATATATATGGGTGCGGTTTGTACGATTTTGTTTTTACTTATTTAGTAATTTTTATGGGGTATACACATGTGCGGGTTATACGCATATGCGGGGTTGTGTGCGCGAAAATACGATACTAAAATGTCAAATTAAAATCACTGATTAACATGCATAAATAAATTGACTCATGAAACGCGTAGGGCAGTAGTTATCTTCTCTTTTGAAGTCACATCTGTCATCTACAAAATAAGAAATTTATAGCCACTTTAGGATTGATGAAGAAAAAGTAAAGTAGCAATAATACATACACTGTTCTACTAGGAATCTTGTAATTCAAATCTATACACTCATGTAGGAGCATGAGATGCACGGTCTTCAGTATTGGGTTAACCTATTCTCTTTACTTCTTTCATTTGATGGTTTGAAATAGGTCAATAACAAAATGTTATATATAATATGGATCTAAAAAAAAATATTACAAGGTTAATAATTTAAAAGTGGCTTGGTGTTTTTAATTAGAGAAAACTAATCCTTAGATTATTAGGATGAACATTAGAGACTATTAACTCCATTGTGCAATGTCTTGCTGCTCGAATCACAGCTAATTAGACGAATGCTATATTTTAATGGGTTGAGAAAACAAATGGACGGGGAGAAAGACAATGTAGATCTAAAATGGAGTGAGAGTCTGGGAGCTGTAGGGTTGATCTCTTGCTTCTAACATTCATTGAGCTAACAAATGATCCTGCTCTCAGCCCAGTCCTCGTGGGCCACTTCATATTACAACTTTCTTTAGCTAGGTCTCTGAGGGAGTCTTGCGTAGACCAAGAAAGATAACTCTATCGGGTTACTTCGGTTGCTGGAAAGTTGTCGCCCTTTCTAACATTCGCTGGTATTGTAGTGTTGTTTTTTGTCAAACTTTTCTTTATATGTAACCAAAACACACACATACACACACATACACACACACACACACATAAACAAGCAAAGAAAAAGAAAATCTCTGGAACTTTAATGATTTTTTTAAAATTATGACAACTTTAAAATGTCAAAGATGGCAAGATACAGCAGTTGCAGTTAACTCACTGTAGCTGGCCATAACACCCTCCTACAAACTGCTCGCCCCCCACTTCCGCTATAGAGATATAATAAAAAATGATCTTATCAATGAAAATATAGATATAAATGCTTGGCAAGACGAAGTTCCAGACCTCACTTTGTGCCTTTGTGACAAGCAATGAATAGCAGAGTAGCAAAAAAAATGGAACCGAACAGAAAAAGTCTGGCTCCACAATGCTCTACTTTCACACGCAAAAATGCGGTCGAGAATGTCTCTCCAAAATAGGACTTTATAACCACAACAAATGTTTCACGAGTGTTAGACTGTAGGCAACTTTATAATAGAAAAATCCCGATGGTAACGTTCCTAGTATTCTTGTACCTTTAAACATTGGCTATATCGTAGCTTATTAGCATGAACCTTTTAGAAGGCATGTGACACCAGTCCTGAGGTCAATCAATGGCTGTAGACTGGTCACAAGCTCTTTGGGATCTTGCCCAACGAATCTCTGAATCAATCGAACTTAGTGAGACGAACATTTCAGCCGATCTCTCGGGGCCATTGAATACATCGGGTAGACTCCATCTCCACACAACACACGCAGTCCTATTGCAAGACTAGAGAAAGTCAAAAGACTAGAGACTGATTTCATGTGTGAAGGATTATTACAGACATTATTGGGTATCTAAGTTAGTCACTATAAACAAAAACAAAAAAACGCAATTTTACGAGAAGAAAAACGAAACAAGATAGGAATTAGAGTTTGTGTTTTCACTCAAACTCTGAAGTAGCCCACATCTTTATTTACTACATTTCGCACTTAAATATGCTTAACAGTATTGCAAAGGGCTCATCGCGTTCAAAGTTCATGTTTCCGAGTTCTTAATTATTTAAAGTACTGTCACACATACAATATAACCTCTAAGTACTCCCACACATACAATACAACCACTAAGTACTCTCACACATACAATATAACCTCTAAGTACTCTCCCACATACAATATAACCTCCAAGTACTCTCATACATACAATATAACCCCTAAGTACTTTCACACATACAATATAACCCCTAAGTACTCTCACACATACAATATAACCCCTAAGTACTCTCACACATACAATATAACCTCTACGTACTCTCACGCATACAATATAACCTCTAAGTACTCTCGCGCACAAAATTTGGTCTCCACGTGCTTTCATGTAAAAAGTACTTACCTCTCTTGCATAACGCTTCTTGTGTGCTATAGCATGCTGCGTGTGCTCTGGTCGAATCTCTTTTATAAACTTGTGGGAGGGGTGATATATATACATATATAGGAAATGGTTTCCGTGTTGGCATAGCAAACACAAAACATCTAGAGTCAAATTCTAACTAAGCATTTCTAATATTCGAACTCTGTCCCCTTGTTGCGTAGCCAAGCGGTTCATAGCGATCCCCGATGTATAAAAACAGAATTCTCGTTGTTGGATTCAATATGATCACAAAGCCTTAACTAATGTAAATGCTTAGAAAGAAGTAAACGCAAAATGTCGGTTATCAAAATGACAATGTATTAAACGTAGAAACTATACAAAAATCATACAAATAATAATAATACAATTGTGGGATACATGATTTGATTATTTTTGTATACCTCGGAGTGTGAAGACATTAACTGCTGAGCTATACAATTAATTAGTGTTTCATTGTAAAGGTAGATGATTGGCTCTGTTAACTGTCATAGATCTTGAAATCTCGATCCCTATTGCTTATTTACATAGCACCTCGATTCAACTTGGCAAGTCGAGCGAAATCATTGCCCATGTCCCAATATCATGATGGCTAGCAAGACCATCACGGACCATAATCTCAGCGGTCGCTTTGACGTTGCTGCGTTGTCCGAATCTGTGAAGGTCCTGACCGTCTTGGTCAAGCATGCTTCCTCGCAATCGCTCTTGGATTGAAAGTTGTTGTCGTTGCCACTACAACCGCCGTACTTGAAGTTTTGGCAGGTGTTTGTGGATTGGTCGTAGTAATACCTGGACAGAAGGGCCTTGCAAGGTCCGCTGTCCATTTCTAGCAAACATTTGCCGTCTGTTGATAGAGCAAAATCAATACCCAATTTTTAAATAATAAATGGAATGTCAACATAGCATACGGTTAGCTAAAAATAGATAAAACAATAGATTATAAAGTTTTCATCTATAATTTTCATCTGCAGGTTTAAAAAAAACCACGATGAGAAGCTTAGAAGAAAATAAAAACACACACACATTCAAACACTTTATAAAGCAAAGTTTTCACCAAGTTTTATTCTTAATTAAAAAAAAAAATATTAACCATACTATGGAATATATATTTTTAACAAGCAAAAACTTAAACGTTTCTCCCTCTTAAATCACGAAACAAAAAGTTATTTGTACCCATTCTTCTCAATCAAAGACTTAGTCTAACTCTGCTTTTGTCATGTTCAATTACACACTAGAAATGACCACAGTGATCACCTTTGTAATGTTGGGACTATTTTTTATTTTTCAATCAAAAATAATATTCCCGGCTGAAATGGTCTATAGTGCAGAGATTTTCTATCAATGGCCAGGAATGATTGAAGACTATTCGTCTTGGATTGAGCGTAGACAAGTGATGAAACCAAACCTACATCACAGTTCTATGCTTCTCCCCCCTCCTGAAAGCAAACCTCCATCACAGTGCCTCCCCCCTCCCCCAATGAACCAAACCTCCATCCACTGGCGGATCCTGAGATGAACTCCAATTGGTGACAAGGCAGGGAGACCTATGTCTCCCGTAGTGCCCTGGTAAGGAACTCTGCTGTTTGGCGTAGTGCCTCATAGCTTCCATACAAACATAGTGAACCACTGGATACGTCTTCCCGCAGCTCGCTGAGCAGCGGACACTCTTGCAAGACGTGCGCCACCGTCTCTTCTTATTCCCCGCAGTGTCGGCAACGGGAATCAAAATTTGGCCGGAACCGGGCGAAGTACGCGCCACTGCGCTACTGCGCTTTTGTTGTTTGTTCCGATCTTTTTAGCCTCCACCACGGGTCCTCTCGATTTGGGCGACGCATGTGCTGCCAGACTCCCCTGGCAGTGTTGGAGTCATCCCAGGATTTTAACCATTTTTCATGTACCCACTCTCGTATAACTGTGGTAGCCTGTTAAAACGTACTTGGTGACTCGAAATTGGGCACCGCCAGCGCTCCTTCTCGTGCTAGAGCATCAGCCACGGCATTACCCTCACGCCGCAGTGCGAGGGCACCCACTGCATATAGATGACAGCTCCAATAAGTAGGCGGATGTTATTTGCCGCGCCTAATGCCTCTTCCACCAATTTGGACTTTCCCCTAAGCCAGCCATAGCTTGGAGGCAGGACTGGGAATCGGTAACCATTACAACGGTTGTCGCAACGGTTATCTTTTCACGCATTTTTTGGAGCAGGTAATTGAGTGTGTTGGTTATCGCCGTTAATTCTGCATCAAAGCTACTTGCGGCGAGGCCGCATGTGCCTGACAGCTTGTCTGGTTCGTGGTCTGGGTAACAGATATAGGCCCCATACCCAGCTCTTACGGGGTCCTTCATGACCGACCCGTCTGTGTAACAGTAAATGGCGTCCATTGCCATTTTTCTTAGTAAATCCGGGTGCGTGTGTCGTGTATAGTGAAATTTATGGGAGGGATGGGCTGTCTCCTCCAGGGCGGGCATGTGCTTATCCGTCGGATTGGGACCCGGTCAGTGGAGAGGCCAGCTTGAGCACTCAAATTTGACGCGCAGTGCATAAATGATGTCCGTTTTATCCTGTTTTTTACTCTCCACTGAGTGACTAATGTATGGGTTGGAAGCCCTGGTTCGCTCCTTTTGTAGCGTTCCAGGGCCGTTAGCACGGCGCGCTCTCTCCTAAGGCTGAGAGGAGCCACGTTGGACATGATTTCTGCAGCGGAAGTTGGGCTCGTTCTATAGGTGCCGCAAATGAATCTGAGAACCTGGGCCTGTACACGGTCGAGTGATTCGAGGGCCGTCTTGCTTGCGTACACCTGCACGGGAAGGCTGTACTCGATTTGGGATCTGACAGTCCCTGTGTACAGTGTTCGGAGCTTTCTGAGTAACCCTAACTTCTCCGAGGCCTTTCGTTCAACATCCTGGATGTGCAAGTGCATTGAGAGCTTCCTATCTAGGGTGACTCCTAGATATTTTGGCGTGTTTTCACGTCGGAGTTGCAGCCCACCGAGTTGGAACTCGAATGGGGCTCTAAGAATGTCGATTCCCAGGCTGAACAGGCTCCAGGTCGTTTTGGCAACGTTGATTCGTATCTGCCATTTTGAACAATACGAGGAGATGGTATGGAGATCGGCTTGTAATGCTGCCTGAAGTTGGTCAGCTTTCTTCCCGGTTGACCAGCTTTCTTCCCGGTTGACCAGAGGACAATATCATTAGCATATAGCAGTTAGCGACACCGGAGTGAGCTGGGCAAATCATTAAGATAGGCAATGAAAATGATACATGAGAGGGCGGATCCCTGGGGTTAATCCTCTTATTGGGGTGTTTTCCCCGCTTAGAGAGTACTGGAACTGTGTTCGTGTTTTCCCCTCCGTAGGGAACTGTTTTATCCAGTTGTAGATCCGCCCGCGTACGCCCATGGCTCTAAGCTTAAGATAGAGGCCTTGCTTCCACACCCGGTCATAAGCCTGTTTTAGGTCTATAAAAACTGCATTTGTGCTCTCAGACCTCTGGAACCCATCGGCCACCTCCTGCATGAAAACTGTGACCTGGTCGATCGGGCTCAAGCCTGCCCTAAAGCCAGCCTGCTCTGGCGCTAGGATACCGGCACTGTCAAAGCTCCACACGAGTCGCTCGCTGACCATCCGTTCTACTATCTTGCCGATAGTGGAGGTCAGGGATATGGGTCTGTAGGACTCCACGTTAGTCGCGTCTTTGCCCTTTTTTAGTATTGGAACAATGGTAGCACAGCGCCAGGCCCTGGGTAGTCTGGACTCTACCCAGGTCCGATTCGCAAACTCAAGGAGCTTGTCTTTCGCAATACCCCCGAGGTGTTTTACCATCTCAGGAGTAACCTTGTCTGGCCCCGGAGCCTTTCTGTTTTTGCACTTAGCTTTCGCTCTGTCCAGCTCAGCAAAGCAGAAGGGCGCGTTGCACGTGTCTAGGTCTTCCGACCCATCCGGCTCCCTCTCGAGTCTTTTACTCTCCTTGTTGAGGGCTATAGACGTGGCTGTCTTCTTTTCGGACTTGCTTATCGAAGCGAGATATTTATTAAGCAAGTCGGCCTTTTTTTTTTTTAATCTTTTGCCACTCGATCCCCACTGGGTGACAATAATGGGGTGGCTGTACGCGCCGAATCTTTGGCCTCAAGATTGCGAAGAAGACGCCAGGCTTTGGAAGTACCCCGAAGATCCAGCCCGGCACAGGCATCCCTCCAGTGGTCCACGCGTACACGTTGGGCCACCTCGCTGGCCTTCCGGCATAATGCGTTGAACTCCCTGCGGCATTCGGGGGTCCCCTTTCTTTGTGCTCTGCGCCTCGCCCGTACCTGGCCCTGACTATTCGATCTAATTCTCGGGACCAGGCGGGTCTATGCCTTATGCCGGGATAGGTCCGCGGGATATACTTCCTAGCCGCACCCAAAATCGCTGCAGTGATTTCGCCGTATTTGGTGTCGACTGTCCCTTCCTCCACCGCGATATCCGACAGGGCGGAGTCGACAGCCGCCCCGTACGCTGGCCAGTCAGCCTTAGTGTAGCTCCATTTTTTGGGCCGTTTAGTGGCTACACCCCTGGCCTCTGAGAGAGCAATAGTAATTTCAATGGGCCTATGATCACTTCCAACATCCTCAAGCACATTAATTGTGGTTGTCCCCTCTAGGTCTGCGGAGATAAGAGTTAGGTCGAGACCCGTTGCCAGTGTGTAGGAGGGTTGGCGGGCTGTGTTTATTCTGTAGGCAGAATAAGTTCGTAGTGTTGAGAATTTCTTGGACTTTTTGGCCCGAGGAGTCGGTTGCGTCATAGCCCCATGCAGGAGACTTGGCATTTAGGTCCCCAGCTAATAGAGTTTTAGTGAGAATATTCTTAGTGCCGAGGTTAATGGCAATTTCGTGTTTTGGCGGGTTGTAACAGTTAATGACCGTAAGTTTTCTACCAGCTTTGAATATATCAAGCGAGATGGCGTCGGTACGCCCGCTTTGAGGGCCAGGATTTGTGAAACTGTCATGCCGTTTCTTACGTATGTGATAATTCCACGGCACTCATCGCACTTACATTTATAAGCCGTATAGCCACTGATGTGGCTACTTCGTTTCTTGCCTACCAGAGTCTCCTGCAAGAGCGCGATGTCTATTGCCCTCTCATGGAGGAGTTTTGTAAGCTTTAATATCTTGGGTATTAAACCACAGATATTGAGCTGAAGTACTTTTATTTGGCTAAGTTTATCGCTCCCTAAGGGTTTTGGACTGGAAACGACAAACCGTTGTAATGGTTGGTGTTTTGAAGGACCGATGGTCCTCGCTTCGTTGGTCGTAGTCGGTTGGGTCTTTTGGGTGGTAATAGTTGGTTGGGCTTGGCGCGGGACATGATCACCAGGTTGGTGTGGTTGGCTAGCCACACCTTGGCTACCGTTCTTCCGAGGGAAGAACGAATGCAGTGTAGCCTGTGAAGAGGGCTTTGTCCTGGGAAGGGGAGCCTTCGCTAATTTTACGTGGTTCGACAGGTTCCGATGGATCGGAACCACGGGGCGAGTAGTAGAGGATTTTTCGTTGTCGGGCCTGCCGCCCACTACCCGCGCGACGGAGCCTGTTCGGGTCTGCTCGTACCCGGGTTTTCTGGTTTGTTGTGTATTATTCATGTTTGCATAGAAGTCGAAGACCGTTGGCGGCCTTATTTATTGCCGATTAGAAAGTAGTGTACACAGGGCCTGCAAGAGGGTCCGGGGCTCTAGGGTGCGGGAAGTCCGCACCACTGGTCACCACCTCGTATGGCAAGAGCTCGCTCACTGGAGGAGTGGTTGTGTAAGAATTGCTCGATATCCCCAGTATCGAAACTGCTTATTGGGAAGCGCGTTCCTCCACTACCTCACAGGGGACGGGCTAGTTAGAGCCTAGCTCGTGGACGCCAACCATTCCGCCCGACGCAGCCCGCTAAGGCCGCGCCAGTCAGTCCAGTCTTTGCCCAAAGAGAGACCCGCGAATCAGCCGAGTTCCAGGAGAACCCGACCAACCCTCGAGTTGGTGTCCAGCGCTATCCGCTTTTCGGAGATCCCGTAAGGTCTCTTACTCACCGTTGCCCCGGGGCCCCACAGGGGGGGGGGGGGGGCTGGACATAACCCCTTTGAGTTCCTTTTACACTTGCTGGCTGCTCATTCATCAGCGGCAAACAACCAGTACCCTTTGCCACTCCTCTGAAGAGCGGAGTGTTCACTCGGCGACCACGATGAGGTGGTACTGGAACGCCGAGACTGGCGGATCCAGAACTGTGTAGTGGGGGGGGGGGGGATTTTTTTCCAAACCCTAACCCTAACGCTCAGTAAACCCTAACCCTAAGCATAAACGCGTGTACCGCATATATGTATCTTATATTATAAAGTAGAATGTGAGGCGTATGTATGTATGTATGTATGTATGTATGTATGTATGTTACTTATAGACATCAAAACCGCTTGACCAATCTTGATAAAACTAGGCAGGAATGTTCCTTGGGTACTAACTTAGACCATAGTGTATGTAATGTAGCCCTAAAACAAACTTAAGACCCTCAAAAAAAAAAAATAAAGTTGTCCGACTCTATTACAGCTATAGTATTTTATGGATCTAGGCCATGGTTAACAATGTTGACATGAGAAAAGATCGAAAGGATTTAGGCCTAGATCTAATTTAAAGAAATACACTTTACGCACATAGTTTTTTACTTTGACACATGAAAATACAAAAGAAGATCCATTGATTTCATTATATAATAAAATTAACCTTCAATTTTGTGTTTCAAAAGCATTTTTTACATAAATTAGTTCCTGATATCTGTGACTACAGATTTCCTGGCGAACATTCTTTCATTAGACATTACCAATTGGTTACACATTAACACATCTCTATACTGAGTCTATTCCTAGGTCTAGGTCTAAAACTCTTATTGAACTCTAAGATGATAAAACTTCTTTTCGCAAAGATAGTTTTGTGCTTTAACACATAAACATACTAATTATTGTCCATTCATTTGATATTTTAATCAATTTAACATTCAAATTTGTTTTTCTAAAGCATTTTTAATACATTCGTTCGCTGTTCGCTAAAGTTGGTAGCCGTGTTGAGATAGGCTTATATTCATTCATGAAAAAAGGTCACGCATGCGCAACACAGAATGAACTCTATAAATGCCAATTTTTAACTCTAGATTAGTGTAGATTTAAATCTATGTCTACCTCAAGATCTACTTTATACTTTAACACATGAACATACAAAATTAAGTCTATTCATCTCAAATTTTAATCAAATATATGTAGGCCTACAAGCAAATGTTTTAATTTGAAAAAATGGATTTAAGCCTATTAGCTATTTTTATTTGATAGCTTAATTCACACTATTTTTACATTGACACATTCGCTTTACTTATTACATTATTATTTCGTTTAATTGTGACTATATCGACAGTAATGTGCAAATAAAGACCCGCGGGTCGCGGGTAACATATGTCTAGAATATATATATTTATATTAGAATGGTTTTTTTCAAAAAAAAAGCAGTATTTCTCAACCTTCGGCAAATAAAAGAGCGCAAAAAAAAAAAGCCCCGACGCCAAAATCGTTTTCTTGCATTCTTCACTGCAGAAACGCATTCTCCTGACATCTACAGCTCATTATTCATCCTATTCAAAAAAGGATCGTTTGAATAATGTTTTATTTGAAAAATATTCTAATATGGATTTATAGGCCCTTAGTACATTGCACATTCAACCGATTTGTTCGTTGAAAAAATAAGATACCCCACATATTTTTAATAAGGCTTTGAGGAAACAAAAAATCAGCTATGTTTAGGCCTTTTTCTAGACAGCTAAGGGGTCTGGGGGAGCGCTGTAATCTCCCCCAGTGGACTTCCCGACGCCAAAATCGTTTTCTTGCATTCTTCACTGCAGAAACGCATTCTCCTGACATCTACAGCTCATTATTCATCCTATTCAAAAAAGGATCGTTTGAATAATGTTTTATTTGAAAAATATTCTAATATGGATTTATAGGCCCTTAGTACATTGCACATTCAACCGATTTGTTCGTTGAAAAAATAAGATACCCCACATATTTTTAATAAGGCTTTGAGGAAACAAAAAATCAGCTATGTTTAGGCCTTTTTCTAGACAGCTAAGGGGTCTGGGGGAGCGCTGTAATCTCCCCCAGTGGACTTCCCGATGCCAAAAATCGTTTTCTTGCATCCTTAACTGCAGAAACGCATTCTCCTGACATCTACAGCTTATTATTCATCCTACTAAGATAAGACCTTTTTAATAATGTTTTCATATTCTAATATGATTTGACAGGCTCTTACTACATCGCAAATACAACTGATTTGTTCTTGAAAAGATAAGATACTTCACACATTTAGATTAAGACTTTGAGGAACGCCGCCAAAAAAAAACATTTGTTCGAAAAATTATATTAAAAAAAAAACAACTCATTTGTAAGTGATACATTTTGTTCAATAGGCATGTTTGTAACTTTGTTTTGTTACAGAACTATAATTCAAAGTGGGAGGAGAAATTAAGTGAACCTATTCGATTTTACTATATTTTTTTTTTGCATATTTAGAATTCAAGCATAAATTGTGAGTTATTATCCCAACGTTTTTTATACAATAGAAAAATATCAGTATGAGTAAAGGTTGAAAAAGATGACTAGGAAAATAATATTTGTCTTTCCTGAAATAACTAAGATAAATTTGTATACAATTACATAAACTCTGTCGCCATATTTGACATTTCTGTTTTAAGACGTCATCTTTTCGTCTGGAAAGGGGAGGGGCGGTAGAGTAAAAACGATTAATCCTCGCTCATTTTTAAAATTTCTGCTAATGATTGCATTTTGGCATTAAAGAATAGGGGTGGGGCGACTCTATAAAAGAATTTAATTTATGGCATATATAAATTGTATTAGTGACATTTTTTTTTTTAAATTTTGTAATTTTTTACAAAATCTAAAAAGTATTGGTTTGTCCGATGGGTGGAAGGCGATTGCATGTATCGCCCCTCCCACCTGGTACAACACTTTTTCAATTTTATATTTACTAATAACATTTGAGATCAGAGTTTATGTGCGACATAATATACAAATGTGTTAAAACATCAATTCGTAGCTTATATTATATAGATATTCTAGTAATTTTGTTCAAAAACTATGATTTCTCCATAAGAATAGGACTCTCCCCCCCCCCCCCACTCAGAGGGCTAGAGTGAGGAGGGCAGTAGAAGCAATCCCCCCCCCCCCCACCTCATCAAATCGGCTAATATACCAGAAGTGTAGCGAAATAATATAAAAATTATATAGTAATTCAACTAATTTTGTTCACAAACTATGATTTCTAAATAAAAGTAGGACCGCCCCCCCACTCAAAGGGTTTAGGTGGGAAGGGCTGTAGATGTATTCGCCCCCCCCCCCCAAATCGGTTAAAATGTGAATAATTTTTAATTATATAGATATTTAATTGATTCTGTTAACAGGGAAGCGTGGTCGAGAGGCTAAGTGTGCTTGAACTTGGCTTGGCTAGAAGGGGGGCTCGAGGTTCGACACCCGACTCGGGCAGAGTTGTGTTAACAGCAGCACAGAACTCCTAGATACCCCCTCCCCCCCACCGGTCCACAAATGAGATTGGCTCAAAGTTGAGCATGCTATAAGCATGAAAGTAGCGCTATATAAAAGCTATAATAATAATAATAATAAGCTGTGATTTCCACAAATAAACTGGACCGCCCCCCTCCCACTCGAAAGTTTATGGTGGTGCGATCGCCCCTACCGATTCGCCATGCTTCCCCCCCCCCCCCCCCCATGAACCAAACCTCCATCACAGTTCTATGTTTTTCCCCCTCCACAACTCGTAAAAGGATTGCATATTTTATCATGTGTTAAGAAATACCTTTGACTCCCTGTGTCCACTTGATGTCCCGCTGGCCACCATCTTTCCTGTCAGCCGGCAGACACTTAGCCTCGCACTGCTCTTTTGTTTCGAATTTGTTGTTGTTACCCTTGCAGCCGCCGTAATGGAATAGTTGACACGACCTGGTCGCGGTGTCGAAGTAATACCTGGGAATCATGGCCCTGCAAGGCCCTACCTCCATCTTTTCTTGACAGATGTCTACTGTACACAGAGATTGTAAGGCAGATTGTTAATAGGCCAACACATTGCGGATGTTAGGATTTATAACGTCTATTAATCCAAACTTAACAGCTGGCTATGAGAAGATTAATTAAGTATTGCAGGCAAAGAAAATGTCTGTGTCTAACGAGTACTAGAGATTGAAGCAGTAATAGAGACCTGTGTAAAAATACAAGAAATTTAGACCTACACTCCCCCCCCCCCCAACACACATACTTAAAATTATCTGCCTGGTTGTGCAATTTGCGCGCTGGGCTGTCGTGCGGTCCAGCGTTTATACTCTGCCCCCTGCCCCCCCCCCCCGATCCTGCGGGAGGTTAGGACTAGGTAGTAGATTATCTTCAACTCTAAGGGACATCCGAAACAATTATTTCCAGCTAGTTGGAACTATTGAAGAGCTGAACTTTTTTTTTCCGTTAAGGTAAACAGTGGGCATTGCACTGCTCCACAGCATCTTATTTTTTAACTCAAATTTTTTATTAATACGAATTGAAAAACTTGCACTGGCCTAGTTAGAACGTTGGCGTCAGGGTGAACATAGCAGATAAAATATCTTATCTTATAGATTATAGACTTGACTTCAAAAGAGAAGATAATTACGTCAAACGCATATCATGTGTCAATCTAGTCATGCATATCAATGAGTGACTTACGCTCTGCTAAGTCGTTGGTTTTCCTGGCTGATTCAGGCAACCCATCCCATACTCTAATGGTACTATACATCGAAAATATCTGGGCTTATCAACTTTATAAGACTAAATATTTGTCACCTGTGTAAGCTATGAACTTGTAATGAAGTATTCACCAAATTTAAGAAACTCTGTATCACTAAAGTTGCATAAATATCTCTGTTATGGATAAAATAAATCTTATTTGGTTTCACTTCCTGCTAAAAGCTTACACTCTCTTCATGGGCTCAAAAATAAGTTGGAAAGAAAAGTTGCAGGAACTTTGGAAACTCATGAAACTGTCAGCTAATAACGCGAATGTCGTGGGTTCGATCCCCATTATGGCCATTTTTTTTACAAGGCCTTTATCAACTCACTTTGTCTGCCTGGTAAAAAATTTGAACGAGTTATTTTCTCCCACACACATTTTAGAATCAAGTTAAAACTCTTCACAATTATTCATTGGCGTAGACAATAAATGAATAAGAATAGCTATCCAAAATAAGTCGATTACTTACTTGTTATTAATTATTTTGTTTGATACCAACAAGGGAAATTAATACCAATTAGGGAAACTAATCCTTCAGTATTCATAAATATGGTTAAATATGTCGGGTTTTGTCCCCTTCAGTAATTGTACATGTTATTTTGTCATACATTACTTGCTTACAAATATATTAAGTAAACGTTTTAACGAGAGTCGCAATAGTTATAGACCCTTTTCTTTCTCAATCTATTAGTAGTTACACAAAGGTTTAGAGTTGATCTGTTGCTAGCGCCTTGCCATTATGGAAATGTATGCCATCTCATAACTGATAAAGAAATGATTGGTTGGATCAAAGTACAGAACATATACATTTGAAACGAGAGACAGCGAGAAATAAAGACGGAGTGGGAAACAAATGGTGTCTATTTAAACAACAACAAGCTGTCATGTGGTGAAGTGGTATTACAGATAAAGTACAATGGGAACCTGCGTCTTGTGCACTGGAGGAACAAAAGAAATTTTTAAAAAGAGGGGAGGTAAGGGGGGCCCTATGGGTGCCTGCATGTCAACGCATCGATAACGCTGTGCCATATGAACTAACCCACGGGTCCTAAAGGGCCGAGTGGTAGCCTGGTTGGCTTGGTGCAGTTGGCTAAGCACAGCTCCTCGCTCTCAAACCTGTTGTCATTGCCTCCACACCCACTGTAGTAGAAGGTGAAACATTTCTGTGTGGACGGGTCGTAGTGGTACATCTCAATGGAAGCCTTGCAGAGGCCGGTCTCCGAGTTCAGATAGCAGTGACTTGCTGGATTGAAAATAGAACAAACAATTACGGGAAGTTAGCTTTTTTTGTTAATTGTCTTTGTATAGAGCCCCCTTCATGCATGCTAAGTTCGTAGGAGTTCAATCTCTTTTGTGGAAGGGGGTATTATCTGGGATAATATTTCCTTGCTGCCTTTAAGCGCTCACCAAATACAACTCAGCTGGTGCGTGGCTTCTAACTTGAGCCCCCTTGATAGATAGCCATATTTTTTTTGCCACTGAACCACACATCCCACTTAATAGTCTTGAACAGCGTTACTGAAAAAGTCATGTGATAGCCCACAGTAATCCTATCAGTGGTGGCCAATGTTTTGCGGCCCATTGAAATATGTCACTTGTCACTATAGTATTTCTATTATAAAAATGCTGAAAACAAATAACTTACTAGTAATGCAAATATTTTACTCAAACTTTAAAGGAGTAATAAGAATAAATGTAGGTGGCTCCTAGCTATTATATAAGTGGCTCCTAGCTATTATATAAGTGGCTCCTAACTATTATATAAGTGGCTCCTAGCTATTATATAAGTGGCTCCTAACTATTATATAAGTGGCTCCTAGCTATTATGTAAGTGACTCCTAGCTATTATAAGTGACTCCTAGCTATCATATGTGACTCCTAGCTATTATAAGTGACTCCTAGCTATTATAAGTGACTCCTAGCTATTATATGTGACTCCTAGCTATTATAAGTGACTCCTAGCTATTATATGTGACTCCTAGTTATTATATAAGTGACTCCTAGCTATTATATAAGTGACTCCTAGCTATTATGTAAATGGCATCTATGCAAGTAACTTTTAGTCATTATGTACATAAAGACGAAGAGCCCCTGTGTATAGCGATTTGTCTAGGTACCTAGTTGCAGACACTCGATCTTTACAGAAGTGATTTGTAACTTAACCTGCTATTTCTGACCCAGCAGGCCTTCACCTCAACACGTGTAGCAGTCTGATGACTACTTTAATCTTTCCCCAAAGAGTTATAAACTATACCTACTTACCTTCTGTGGGAGACTTGGACTGGACATCTTTAGAAGTAAAGTTGGCACTCGCAATCCCCATGCACTTGGCCTCGCACTCTTCTTTAGTTTGAAAGTTGTTCGCATTGCCCTGACATCCCCCGTACTTGAAGTTGTAGCAGGCGCCTCCTTTAGAGTCATAGTAGTAGCGGGAGTGGAGCGCCCTGCACGGCCCGCTCTCCTCTTCCAAGTCACAGATTGGGGCTAGGTATCGGTCAAGTGAAAAGAACAATGAGAGTAAAGAAATAATGTTTGATACAAGGCGTGTTATAGTCAACTATTTTACCGCAGGAGGCGCGGTGGCTGAACGGTCCCGGGTTCGAATCCTTATGAAGATTGGGATTTTTAATTTCGGGATCTTTGGGCGTCTCTGAGTCTACTCAGCTCTAATGGGTACCTGACATTAGTTGGGGAAAAGTAAAGGCGTTGGTCGTTGTGCTGGCCACATGGCACCCTCGTTATTCGTGGGCCATGGAAACAGATGACCTTTAATTCATCTGCCCTTTAGATCGAATGGTCTGAAACAAAAGGAAAAGGGGGGAGGTAATTACAAATTACCAATGTTTTAGCAGCTCAGCCCTTCAAATAGATTCTGTCTTGGCTCATTTAACTTCATAGTAAAATTTAGCAGTGTGAGTCCGATGATGATTATTATTTTTTTAATAACACATTTGGAAAACTTGTCTTATAAAGCTGATGGCCGTCTATAATTTCTCATTATGTTAATTTCTTGTCATGATTCACTATTGCAAGAAGTCTTTCTAGTGAGTCTTTCCAGAACTCTTAGTTTACTATGTAACTTCTAGAAAGACTTTTTTTTCTAGCTTTTCTGATATAAGCTTCTCCTATTCACACAACTATTCTTTATTTACTCTTTATATTCTCGTCAAACATATTGTTTTCTTATGTAAACTACTTTTGTTTACACAACTATTCTTTGTTTACTATTTCAATTTTAGAAAGATGTTTTGTTTTCTAGGCATGTCCTACAACAATTCTGATTGTAGAAAAGCACTCTTTGTATATATTTTACATATAGTTAATAAGGATTGTGGCTGGTCAGAGCGCAGCAATGTGTATAAAAGGGTAGTATTTTTTATTATTTTTTTTGCTACAAAAAAAAAAATAGAGATATGCTAACAAGAGTACACCATCAATACTAACATAATTTATTAGTAAAAATCTCTGCCTCCACACTGAAGAAATATGCAGTATACTCAACAAATTGTAAAGACTGTTTACAGTCTGCTTGGTTTACTTACGCCTTTGGAATTCTGACAGAGTGAACATCCATAGCGCCTGAAAACAGAGAACTAGCTGCAGCTGCATCGCAAGACCTAACTCTTTTCGAACAGACAAATGAACAATAAAACAGATGCGATTTTGCAACCGTTTATAAAGCTGGTCAGTCTATAAATTTACCCTACCGACATTTCTATTCTTTTATGACCTGTATGGGTGGTTTCCTGGGTCCTCTTATCTTCATTCAACTTGGCTAAGTATGAAGTCATATACAAGCCAATGACACATAGGACACACAATCTTTTCCCACGTTGGCGGGTTTCCGCGTGTGTGTTGTCGTAAATTTTGATCGTGTGCTGCACAAACACAGACACAACATTCAGCTCTCTAGTTTTAGACTGATATAAGATCAAGATTGAAATTGAGAAATGTTTGTTTTTTTCGTGTTTGAATGTATTTATTCTCTGGGAAATATTGACTCTTTACAGGTTTTACAGATCTTAACAGTTCTTGCGTATTTTCGCGTTGCAAGAAAGTGGCATTGTAAAATTACAACTAGAGCTCTCAAGTTTGAATTCAAGTCTTTCAATATTGTTTTTTTAATAAACGCATTTAAAAAGCGATCACGGTACTATTTACGCAGATACTCTTCTTTCTTTCCTACTGTTTATCTCAACTGGTCCAGACAACTGAAATCATAACGTAGTGAGAAAGCTGAAGGCAAGAACTTGCGCTAAACAAAAACATTGGATAAAAATATTATTAATCGCAGAATTATTGTTGTTAGTCTAGAGCAGCGGCGACCCCTTATTTACAATCCCCCACTCTGCCGTAACCCCACCCTCACAGCAGTAGAAGAATAGACAAAAACAATCCATATTTTTGATGGTCTTAGGCGACCCCTGGCAAATCGTCAATCGACCCCAAGGGGTCGCGACCCACAGGTTGAGAGCCCCTGGTCTAGATGCTAGATCTATTACAAATTTAATCACATGACTTATTCGTACCAATTGATACAACTACGCTTAATATAAGCTTTTTTTAAAAAAAAAGTTTTTAAAAAAATTTTCTTGTAAAATTACTGTCGGTGCTAAAAAACAGAGTAGTGGGTGAGAGAGAAAGCTTATTTTGAAATGTACTTTTGTACTCTCTGACTTAGTTTGATTGCCATTTAACTTCATACTTCAATTCTACTCGATAAGTATTGGCAATCTAGGAGTGGAGCGGAACTATGATTTAACTACGTAAGTCTCCTCTTCGATAGGATTCATGTATCAGAACGTTTACAGTTATATTGCCCCACGCAATTTGTTGGGGGGATGGGGGGGTGTTTGTTGCTCCCACCTCGCGATATCGTACGTGACCCTCTGTCCCATGGTCTACCTACACAGTGTAGACACTTGCAAGTCTGTAGCTTTGTTTGCGTCGTCTCAGGTGCTGTGTTTTTTTTTCCTTGTCGTTTTTATCGTTGTAGGCCTCTACTGTCAACTTCACAGCTGCAAGCTACTCAACTGAAGGAAGCTCCACGCAAACAAAAAGGGCCAAGACATTGTGTTGGCACATAAATTAGAGATTGTTCTTAAGGCACTAAAAAAATTATTTTAAACATAAAAACTCGTTATCGTTTGTGGGAAAAAAAAATGTAATTTAAGATTGAAAAGTTTAAGTGATTGTAATATGTTGTGTTTAATGGAACTCTATAATGAGTATCACAATACCAAAACTTACTGAGACTAACTATTTGAAAAAAACTTCTAATTTAAAAAGGGCATTTTACGTCCTTCTATATCTAGACACATAAGCCAGATCGCTTTTTTTTTAAAATGTGGAATTATACTGTTTATTTGTAAAAGAAAGCATTAACTATGTTACAAACATCATTGTAAATCTAGAAAATGCCTTTTTTCTAAGTCTAATATCACAATATGTACATAGGCATGTTGTGTAGAACTGCGTGACGGTTTTGTTTTATAGATTACAAACTGCTCCGTACTATCCCCTCAACTTAAGGGCTTTGACGTTACTAGTGTGTGGTCTAGTCTGGGTACGCTATTCAGCCTCTACGTGGCACTCGAGTGGAAACTATCACTTGAGGAAGAGGAAGTGATTAGACTAAATGAATAGCAAAACAAAACTCCTGTGGGAGTGTCTAAGGGAATGCGAGAGCTTTCCCATTGCACGGTGCGGAGTTGAAAGAGAGCTTTCACGTCCCTGGCTAACACGCCTATAGTTAGAAGAGCCTTCGGCTCAACTCTTTTGACAATCACACGGTCTGATGCGTCCAAGGGCTTTGGTACAACACTACCTGAAGCTTCAGTTATTGCACTTTGTGACTAACAGATTTTGCATTCTAGTACGAGGGAGACGTTTCGCATGTTTTTAAAAGCAGTACTTTCACGTCGAAGTCCTGTGAATGTAGCTTCATGCAAGCGCTGTTTTGTTGCATGAAGTATTGCGCTACATAAAAACTTCACGTGTTTGGGGCATTGTCACAAATCCTTAGGGACGAGTTCTTAGCTCTGATTCTTTCTAAAGACAAATGATGTGTCGCTGTTGCGCTTCATTTTAACTGTCTGCCCACGTTTTAGGAAGACGTAGAGATCGAAAGGCATACAAACTTCAATGGGGTCAGCCGATTCTTACTTTACCAAACGTTCAAGTAAGTTCAATGAAAGCTACATAACTTTGATACAAAACCCTGACAAAGAAAAAAAAAAGCCTCAAGTGCAATGTTTGCTGGTAAACCACTCTGGCTTTCAAACTGCGTTTGATCTGCTGTTTCATTTTTCAGTCGGACCAGGACTTTCAAAAGTTTGTCTTACAGCTGGAAGCACTTGAATGTCTCGGTAATTGGAACAGAAACTTTTGTCAACATTTTAAAAAAAAATTGAAAATAAGGGCTTCCCACAGGTTCTGCGGAAAGGGCTTTTTTCTTTCTTTCCGAGCATAATCGAATTCTAAAGAGCTCTGTAAACTATTCACTAAAGTAATTACCACCCATTTTAAATTCTACCAAAAGGTCACGGCCATATTGGCTGTTGCTGTCGTAGCTTCACGAAAGATTAGACTGTCATTATAGTCTCCTTGAAATCTTTTGTCTTCGCCCTAAAGCGTTTTGTATTTTTAATATTGAGTACGCATTTTGTATACATACCCGTATAAACCATTACTGTAACAATTTGTTTTACACACTGCCTATCTCCCATAATAGCAATTACTATTATAGTAAAAAATATTAAACATCTACAACAGCTATTTAAGGTTTAACCGAAAGCGTGCCATTTTGTTAATAAAATCAAGTCGTCAAATACTCTCACCCAATGTCTGTTGGATAATAAAAATGGTCTCTAATTGATCAATTCACGGTCCCTGTTATGAAAGCGACTTAGATGTGTGTGTGTTGTGTGTGATCTAACTTGAGTTATACCGACCCTCTAGGGCCGCCCACGAGTTCGTGTAACACAAACTATTTTCGTCCTCTTGTTTATTTTTGTTTTTGCACCAATCTTCAGCCTTTATTGTTTTAACTTGTTTTCAAATTTGTGGATGACTTCCACGTCTCGCAAGCGTAAGTGGCCGTTGGGACAATGATTATATTGAGAAGGTGGATCTTGGTCTCCAGGCTGGTAGATTTGTTTTGCCCAGATAGACTGTTGTTTTTGGAAGACGACTCCTGCTTTCCCTATTCCGAGATGCTACATCCAATTGCCAATTAGGGTTGCTTTCTTTGCATTGAAAGGCTTGCCATGTTCTGGGCATTGGACCTCCTGTCATCGGGGATTGTTAAATTATCTCTATGAATAATGGTTGCCGTTCCTGTAGGCTTTATAATGGATTAATCAGTCTAACCTGAAGTTTTGAAACTGGTAAACTGCGGTCACCCAGCCTTCAAGATTTTGAACTCAGGTTTGGATCGCTGTATTGTGTACCAGAAATATCTTATTTCTGGTTATTTAAGTTTATATCAATTCTCTCTGTCTGTCTGATACAAAACCTGTACACGTTATTTCTCCCACTTATCATTCTAGGACCATGATGAAAGTTTGTAGAAGTGTACATTGTCGATCAAAACACACGAATCAATAAAAGAACTAACCAATTAATTTATTAATCTGTGGTCATTAATTAATGTTGTTATATATTTTAAAAAGCAGGCTAAATCTTACAGTTATGAGAGAGATGGCAGTAGCCTCTTTTGTGGGCTTTATTATTTTTTTTATATATTTTTTTTTTTTTCAAATCAATCAATTTTTATTTACAAAAGAAGCAAAATAAAATTACCAGGAAAAGTTATTTTAAAAAAAGGAGAAAAGCTTCTTAAAATATTTAACATAATATATTTAAAATACCAGTCATTAAAAGAAAAATACTTGAATAAAATTCAAACCAAATATTCTTACTAAATGAGTTACTAGCAGAACTTTGATGCAAATATATGCATGGTTAAAAAATAAACAAATCTGACTCAATGAAAATGTTTATACATTTTATCAAGGCAAAAAATGTAGAGCTTGTCATTTTCTTTTCTACAAAATTCAGCTATTTAATGTTTGTCCCAAAAAATAAAAAAAATACTAGTAACAATATCTATACACAATCTGATGTAGTTTTATGACACCATAACAATGACAACTGTAATCCAATCTTATCCAATGATACACAGTGCCTAAGTTTTAATACAAATCTACAACTCAGTAATCAAGAATGAATAATTTACAACCACTAGCGTATCCAGAGGGCAATATTTTCCAAACTCTAACCCTAATGCCCTGTAAAACATAACCTTATGTATAAATAAAGAAAAGATATTGCATCTATCGCACCTCCCACCTTCTTTCAATTTAAATTTACAAATGATTTAATTTGAGATTAGAGTGTGGTGCCACGTTTTTATTTTCTGGATAAAGATTGGTCCGCCCCCACTCAAAGGCTTTGGGTGGGGAGGGCAGTTAGATGTAATTGCCCACCCTTTCCCCAACACTTAATCAGCCAACATATCAGAAGGGGGCTACATAATGTAAAGATTTGTTAAAATATTAAAAATAGCTTATATCATATATATGTAACTATTTATGTTAACAGACTGTGATTTCTACAAAAAATTGTAAGGGTTAGAAAAGGAGGAGGGCGGTATCCTCCTGGATCTGACAGTGTCAACAACACAGTGCTAGTGGCCATATCAAAAGCAAGATAATATACAATACATAATACATTGTGTATCTACATGACATCAAATATTTACAGGACAATATATCTAATAACTTGTGCATTGTCATCTAATGCACAACAATTTAGACAAAATGAAACTCAATTATATCAGTGCATTTGAAATCAAGTAGCCTATCACATTTACATAACAAACACACCTTTATTTTGAATCATTCACTGCCTTTACAAAACTTTCAATATTTGACATTCCAATTCAAAATACAGGGTAGCTACTTAGAATTTTACTATAAAGTGGTAAATATGATAGTTATCTTTTTTTTTTTTTTTTTTTAGCCATCAAAATTAATTATAAAATTTCTCCCCCAAAAAATAACTTTCTTGTAACAAAAATAAAATTTAAACTAACAGTATTGATACTTCAAAGCTGGTCAGATCTGAAATTTTCTTCTCTAAAAAAAGAAGGCAATAAGAAAAAGATAATGGTACTTAAAATATCTACTGCATACAAAAAAAAAAAAACACATTATTTTCTTTCCAATTCTGACATTGCGGAATCTAATATAATTTAGAGCAAGCTATTTCACCTATCTAAACAAAAGCTTTTGTTCACATGTCCTTCTGATTAATTTAGTCAGTTTTAATGTTAACCATTGGGCTAACACAACAATTACCTATGAAAATCCTTATTACTGTTTTGTGAGCATTTTTTTTTTTTTTTTTTTTTTTTTTTTTAAAGGAAACCTCAGAATTTGCGCTATTTAATTTTAGCTTTATCATCATAGGAATCCTTGGGCCTTAGGCCTCTTTTCTTTTCTTTGCCTCTTTTTTGGGCTTAATGTGCCTCTTGTATGGGCCATCTTGCCTCTTTTGTGGGCTTTTTTTTTTTTCCAATATGTTTTTATTTGTAAGTTCTCATAATTCACAAGTATTAAATCATAAACAATTGAAAATTGATAAACCTAAAAATAGAACAATAGTAACAGAAACATTATTTAACATCAAAGACATACTACCTAACCATCCTAGCCATTGAATTCATAAAAGACAGAACAATGATACAAGTATCCTCTATTTTTTTTTTTTTACTAATTTGTCCTAGCATATGGAACAGATGTTCCCCTTCAATTTTTGTGACTTTCTGAGTTTTTTGTTAGACTTTTGTGTTTAAAGATTATGGTTCAGTGTTTTATGCATAATTGCTACTTAACTTCTTTACGTTTTTATGACTTAAAGAGAGCTTAAGGCTTGAGCCATATTTCAAGAAAACATAGTTCTGTTCTCTTGTTAATGAAATGGAAATAGGATCATCTTTATGCTAATTATAGAAAGATTCCATTAGAGGTTTGGAGATATAATTTATTGCGATTCCTGTTTCTCTGCTGAAGATTGCCGTAGCATGTCCAGTAGCCAAATCAAGTAGGGTAAACTTCCTCCCTGGGGCTGCTGTCATTTGAATCACATTTGTTCTGTCCATAAAGAAGCATTCATATGCAAGGGAAACGTGTATGATCTTTGTATTTTTATCGTTAGAGAAAAGATACAAATGTACAGACTTATAAGTTCAAAGAACATTTTTGTAATAGTTTTGAATTTTTATTCATAGGGATTCCACTGGGGCCGCCTCTGAGTTTTTGCGATAACACAAACTCTCTTTATTGTTTGTTCTTATGTTTGTTTTTATAATATTTTAATTGCCAGCTCCATCGTTCGTTCTCTTCTATTAGGTATGGAAAAGATCAGGTGCATGGTTCTTCAAAGGGATCCCCAAGTATACTCTCCCTGAGAAGAAAGCAGAGTCCTCCAAGTACCCCATGAGGATGAGACCCTCTCCCAGGGGCTCAGTGAAAGGTAAACCTGCCGGAGCAGCGTCCCCACGGGACTCTTACACCTGGCACAAAGCCAGGGGCAGTGCAAGCACTGGGGTTTCGTGTAAGTATTGGAGCATCAGTTCCACAAGAGATAATTTGGTTTTTGTGTGTACGATTTCCAATTTTACTTGTTTGTGTGAGGGATCTTAGCTGTTTGTTATTTTTATGAGTAAGTTCTGCTTTTTGTTTTGTGTGGGTAACCAATTATACAATTAAATACTGGTCATTCATTATTTTGTTTAATAGCAACCTGGAAACTAATACTTCAGTATTCACATATGTTGCTAAATTTGTTAGGTTTAGTTTCTTTACAAAAATTGCTAATGCTATTTCTCCATCACATAATCTCTGATCAAGTTGATACTTTAAACAAAACATGAATTAATAAATAAAAATACTCAATTAGTCAATTAATTATTGGTAATTAAATTTTTGCTTGATATCGAATACAGGAAATAACTTGTACATTATTGATAGATATAGTTTTAAGGATGGAGTTCATCTTCCTTAGATTAGCTTCGTTTTGTTTAAAAATGATTTTTTTTTTATACTTGTAAAATGTTTTACATGTTTCGGATGTTCCTTCAGAATTGAAGATAGTTTACTTCCTAGTCCAAACCTCCTGCAGGACAACGTGGGATGGGAGCGGGCAGGGTTTGAACCCGGGACCGTCGATAAATCCAATACAGTCCAGCACGCAAACCACACGACCAGGCAGCCATCCTGCTTGTTTAGGTTTAGACTTTCTACTGGTATTTTTTTTCCCCATTTTGGTTAATCTTCTTTTTGAGCTGCAAGTTTCCAAAAAATCAATTTTCCTTTTCCATGCAGACAATCCTCCCTGAAGGATCTTGTGCCACCACATTATTGACAGCCTATTTGTTATCATTTATTTTAGCTGGGTTTTCTTATTTTTTTTGTCTGTATTTCCTCAGCGAGCTATGGTGAAAGTAGTGAGCAGGATTCCTCTGAAAGCTCGGACGAAGACTTCTCCCTGATGAAGACCAAAGCCAAGAAAAATTTGGACTCTGGTAATCCAAAATCCGTGACAAGTACATAATGAGACCTAATACAAAATTTATGCAAGTTACACAAATATTTGAAAAGCATTTTTTTCCTTCAAAGTTTTGTTCACGTTTGAGTTTACTAGCAATTTCATTTCTTCATCAGTAGTGCTAGAGGGTGTTTTAGTTGTGCTCATAAAGCATGCTGGCAAGTTTAGGGTTAATGAGCAACTAGATTCATTTTCTATTATAAGGCATGATGTTATTCAACATTTTTTTGTTTTTGCTTATGAAGATGAATAATGTTTGTTTTTCAAATGAGCATGGTGTATTCATCAGCATGGACAACTGAACTAAATCATTGCTGAGAAATGGACATGTTCAAATGATTTTAAATTAACATCCTAAATATCTTACTTCTAAAGGCAACCCAGGCAATAATGCAATACTCTTAGATCATTGATCCAAATTGTTTCTTGCGACAGTTTTTTTTTGTTTCTCCTATAAAAATACAGCATTAAGCTCATAACTCTCTACCTTGATACTTGAATCCATCCCTAAATTCTTTTAAATACTTTAAGTAAAAGTAGACATTTAATAATAATAATCTTTATTATCCATAAGAAAATTTGTTTTACAATTTGTGCATTACACCAAACAAAACATTATAACTTTAGAAAATCAAAATATACATCCACAACAGACTCAATCATAATTTACATGTGAAAAGTCTATATCAGATAGTTTCTACCTAATGATTTGATTGCATGGGGAACAAAAGATTTAGATTTTCATCTTACTGTTGGGCTGTTAAAAATGTTTTTATTGTTAAAGTTGTTATCCACCCATATAAAGTTGTCAATGTCAGATCAAAAATGTTTCTTATTTCTCAATCTTTGAAAGAATGGGGCTTGCAATGATATATTTATAAACACATGACTCCATGGACTGCATGACTAATTCTACCATTTCTAGAGAGTGATAATGCCAGCATTGGGAGCTCTGCCTCTAGGACAGTGCACCATAACAATAACCATCCAAACTACTCTAGGGCAGAGAGCAAGACCAGCATTGCCAGCGCTTCCAATGTGGCTGGTCAGCTGAGTGCCACTGAGAGCAGCAGGGGAGATGATCTTCACAATGAGAGTGATTCTGAAAGATCCAGTGAGTATTAAATGCATGTGTTGTGTCCCTTGTTTGAGTTTTGTCTGTGTGTTTGAAGTAGTTTCACTTTTTCTAATTCTTTGTCATTTTTAGGTCTTACTTTCTGAATTTTGTTTGTAAGTTTCTTCAAGAAAAAGGGACATTGGGGCCAAAGGATAAACTGCTGGGCTTCCTAACCAAGGAGTCTTTAGTTTAAATCCTGATGAAGACTAGGATTTAAGGATGCCCCCGAGTCCACCCAACTCTTTTAGGTACCTTGCATACATTTGGAAAGTAAAGACCATTGGACATTGTGCTGGCCACATGACACCCTCAGTAACCGTTGGCCATAAAATCAGATGATTTTTATATTATCTGCCCTCATATAAAGATGATGTCTATTACTTAGAATGCAGTAATGATTTGGGTGTCAGATTTCAATAATTTTCAGTAGTGTCCCCTATCAGATATGAAATTGTTTAACATCTCATTTGACATAGCTTCAAAAATGTATTGCTTTTTATTGCAAATTAATCAATTCATGTGTCACTGTCATGGCCATCCTTTGTTACTCTACAAGTCTACATAGTTTCTTTCCTCATACAAATGATGCTATATTCACAAAATTTATTGTCATATTTTCCTGTGTCACTAATCCATTTTTTACATAAAACCTTTGTAATAGGAACTTAAGATTCAAACATTTTAATGAGATTAGGGTAGGAGAAAGAAGTCCAGGGTCAGGTAACAGACTGTAATCTTGATGATCTGAGGTTAAAACCCTGCCTGCAACCATTCTACAGAATCCTTAGGCTAGGAAGTTATAATTTACATTTCAGAAGGAATGCCTGACACTGAGAACTTTTGTTAGATACTATCCAATTGATTTGCATGAGTATTTGCAAGGTAGTTCAGTTAGCATAAGGAATCAGGTGTGAGTGGACAAACAGAAAGAAGGCCACCAATAACCTTGTAGTACTGGTCATGCCAATACAGAGTTTCTTGATAAAAAGACAACAGATGGCCTCCTAACCTCAAGAGAAAGATGAAGAGAAATAACAACAATGTTAGTAAATGATAGATGTTATTGATTCCTCTGCCGCTGTTGACTTGCCATCCAGCCATTTACATTGGAAGACTTCAATAATACAAAGCAGGACACAAAACTGTTCTCTATTGACAACACAATAGACTTATGAGACAGCTCAGCTGCTAAATACAGTTACCATTGACATTTGTAATGGATGCTACAAATCATTAAAATAAAACTTTCTCTCCTGACCTTTACATAGACAAACAAATTGCTTTTGTTCACATTATAAAAAATAGTTTAATGATCTTGTTATTTTTTATTTTCCCCTTAGGTTATTTTTGTTTGTTTTGTCATTTTAAATTGTATTGTATTATGAACTGTTTTATATGTTATAGGTGTCATTTTTTTTTTTTTTTTTTTTTTTTTAAAGGAAACCTCAGAATTTGCGCTATTCAATTTTAGCTTTATCATCATAGGGATCCTTGGGCCTTAGGCCTCTTTTCTTTTCTTTGCCTCTTTTTTGGGCTTAATGTGCCTCTTGTATGTAATTGTTTAACTAACAGAACTTACGAAAAAAAAAAATTTTTTTTGGTCACCAGATGATGATTGTTATATAAGATGGTTTTTAATCATATATCTTTGATATCTTTGTGGTAATGGTGTTATGTTTTGATCTGTTTATTACTATTATATTGTTATTCTTTTTTGTTTTAACCAAGGGTTGGTTTTTTTAAGTGGCCCAGAAACTCAAACATTGCCCACTGCCATTCTGTGAAAGTTTGGGCAAGGATATAAAAATCTTTATTTCTCAAGGAAACTAAGTCAAACAATTTTAGATGCTCCCACACAAACTCTTTATCTTTTTACAAAGCTTATATTAACTATGTCTGTCATCTGGGTGGATTGTTTTACACATTTTTTCTCACTCTTTCCATTTTCTGATCAAGTTGAAATTTTTGCACAATATATAGGGAAAGAAAGGGAAATAAACCTTGCAATATTGAGAAGTATGGCAGTAATTGAATAGTCCTCTCCCTTCACTAAGCTTCTTTTTTTTTTAAAGTATTTTTTATCTTTTGGTTGTTATTATTTATTATGTGAAACAAGTTTGAAACCCACCCAAACCAATTCAATAGGGAGCATAAAGAAAAATATCTTTGCGTCATGCTTAAAAAGGATTGGAGCAAATTTGTTCTCAACAAGGCAAGCTTCAACTTTGATTGAAGTGTTTTCTACATCAATACTAAATGGGATACTATTGGCAAACATAGATCATTACATATACTTTTTCAAAGTATTATAGTTTTTGACTTTTTTTTTTTTGGTAAACTGTTATGTTTTAGTGCGTGTATTTGTGTATTTATTCAAACTATATAAACTTATTCATTGTCCAAATAATTTTTATTAGGCTTTTCTTTTGTACCAAGTGTTGTTTCAATGTCTTAACAATGTTACTTAGGATTTGTAATTATTTAATGTTTTTACTTTATGAAGGTAAAATAGATTTGTAAATCTGATTTGATTTTGAGAATAATTGACTTCAAGTGAAGTTATTTTTTCTTTAATATTTGCTTATGTGTATACACTATATGCAGTCAGTGGCATTGCTAAGATTGGTGATTAGTTACTGACAGAGTTTTTTTTTTGTTAAAAAAAAAATAGGTGCCGGTACTCAGTGATGGATTCCCTAACTGTTAACTACTAATAAATTAATAATAAATGTTCAAATGCAAGAAAAGTAGCCTAGTAATTTTTCCCCACTTTGAAAAAGGTGGTGGTATGCTGTACCAATGCGTACCATCACAAAAAAAAACAACCACTTATTACTGATCTCATCTCTCATCATCATCATTCCTTTCCAAAATAAACTTTCACAATCAAATCTTTTGGGAGTTGAAACATGATAAAAAGGGAAATGTATCCCTTTTAGACCTTGCGATGGGGGCAGATGATGGACAGCTCATCTGTACCTATGGCTGATAGTTGACCTGCACATGACCTTCCAACTTCCCCCAACATTTGTCAGATACCCTTTAGTGTTGGGTGGACTTGGAGGGTTTTAAAATCCAACAGCTCAAAATTCGAACTAGACCCCTTGCTTTTATATACCAAATGCTTTATCAATCAGCATCCCCCCCTCCATAATACAAATATTATTTCCTGCATTGATTGATTAATTTTGTTGTTTCTAACATTTATTAATGTGTTGTCATACTCTTATAGATGTCCCCTTTACCATCTCCTCCTCAATTAGCCACTGTATGTATTCTAGTTATTGCATACTATACAGTGTTCAATAACAGATTGTTTTCTTCTGAAGTCTTCAGCAGGGAAGGCTCCACCAGATCAAAAGGTAAAAGTAGCCTTGCTGCTGAGGAGGAGCTAGACAACATAGATGTTGCTATCAACAGATACGTGAAGTCTTCCAATACTGCTGATGAGGAGCATGTCTCTTCCCCAGACAGTGAAGGGAGTAAGTGAAGCCAAGTTAACAATTAAAATCTAATTTAAGATTTTGAGCACTCATCAAAGTTTTGACATTTAATATTAATATGCTGATTGTAGGAATGCTTCTTGCAGTTTTTCATCTGTAAATGTATTCATCGCATGTTGTATCACATCAGCTATTGTCCACTCACTACTTGGCTTATGTTATTAAGTACACAATAAAAAATAAATCCCCAGGATTTTGAGAAAATGGAGTAGTAAGGTGTTCTTGCTGAGATATTATGGGATGGATTTCCATGTTATTGCTTGAAAGTTGTCACATTTTTATATAATTTTTTATAGTTGTATGTGTTAAGTGTTTTGTTTTTTTTAAAGGCCTGGGGGGATAATTAGGTTTTATAATAAGCAAATTTTTGTTTTGGACCAAAGGAAAACATTTCTCCCAATTACCAGTAATGAGAAGGTTTCCACTGCACTATCTTTCTATTCCAAGCACCAGAGATGAAATCTGATTTGCAACTGAACAGCAAGGATTACTGCTTCCACAGTATTCTGGCAAAAAACTGCGCCAATATGGCATAGTGCCTTGAAGCCACCATACAAATGTGCCCCTATTAATTCGTAGAGTTTGGGACAGTCTGTCCACAGTAACAACATCAGGGGTCAAAGTTAGAAAGCTATCATGCAATGTAGGCATAAATAGCACACTGTCCCATCCTGCATTGTGCATTTATAGATTGTTCTGGCCCTCCTAGCTGCCACTATGGATCATCAAAGTCAGTCAATTTCTTGTTCAAACCTTATTTTGCTTCAACTGTTTACTATGTACTGCTGTTGCATTTACTTGTGATATTAAAGAATGCTAAAGTTGTATCAAGTTTGATAGAGCAAATTGTTTTGATATTTGCTTCTGATTGTTTCTTTTGTTTTCCTAGCTTCACTGGGCCTGCTAGAATTCTCATTGCTTTATGACTCAGTGAACAACGCACTGCACTGTACTATAGTTAGAGCTAAGGTAAAGACTACACCTTCCATGTTTTCTTTGAACAAATATTAGGCAGTTGAATAGATGTAAATAGTCTATGCCACTATTATGTAAAGTATACATTATGTATCTCAAACTATTTGTATGCACATAGAGTTTTTTTTACATATAAATATACACAATTAAGTAGTCACAACCTTTCCTTATACTATTTCAACATATAATAGACTAAATACTAGAACATTCTCTGCATTACCAAGGATACCTTACTATAAAGAATTCCCCAGAGACAGAACTAAATATAATATAATGCTTATTAAGATTGACAATTACTTACTATTACTACTATAACCTATAATACTGCCTTAGCTATCTTCATAAAGACTTAGGCAGGCAGCTTAGTGTGTGGTATGAGCTCTGGACTGTTGTTCAGTGGTTGCAATGGCCCAGGTTCAAACCATGCCTTCTGTCATCCCCCATTGTTGAGGTTTGAGCTAGATGTAATTATCTTCATAAATCTGAAGGAACGTCCAAAACATGTCCAACATTTTACAGTACTACTGTCCCAGGCACAGTTGTGTCTCTAAAGAGTATCTCTTTCTTCTATAAGTGCTTTTTGTCACACCAAATATCATCTATTCCAGGTGCAACAATGTCAATTATTTTAGGTTGCTAAGATACCTCATCTGTAGAGTCTGTCACAATAACCTTAATGACTATTTATATACCGGTATTCTTCTAAGGCAGTTGATTCTTATGATCTAGACTAAGTAGTTTTGACTAGCTACCATACTTTGAAATATTACATTGACTCTGACAATCAGTATCTCATGCTCATTCACTGTATTAAACCAACCAACTTGTGATATTAAAGAATGCTAAAGTTGTATCAAGTTTGATAGAGCAAATTGTTTTGATATTTGCTTCTTATTGTTTCTTTGTTTTCCTAGGTTTAAAAGTGCACCTATTTGCTAGTTTTACATTTTAATAATGTATAACAAATATGGACACACTTTGTACTAATGGCCTCAAAAAGCAAACAATGAACCATGATAATTTTTTTCTTGTTTTGTAGTCAAATGCTGTGTATTTACTGCTGAACTGAAAGTTGCAGATAGTTTCTGTTACTTCAATGAATAAGTGTGCTATTTGTTTGATGTATTTCAGGGACTTAAAGCCATGGACTCAAATGGCCTGTCTGATCCTTATGTCAAGCTTCATCTACTTCCTGGAGCTAACAAAGTAAGATCACTTAGCCATTTAGTTCAACAATCACTTCAAAATATAGAAGTTTGGGATACTTGAGTATGTTGTACAAAAAGCCCCAAAATGAATAATCTTACAAATTGGTTTAGGGAATTCTAGACACCACTTATATCCTTATCTGATATTATTTGCTTTTACACACACAAAAATTGTGCTGGTCCTGTTATACTCCGAAGCCTCTAAATTAATACAGTAATATTTCAGATACTTTTAAACAGACATATGTTCTAAAATCCTTTATGTTCCACAGTAACTAATAAGATATTTAGAAACTACTAAAGTATTGAACAAGTCTCAGACTTTAATCATTGTGTTTAATTGAAACTTCAAACTGACAAAACTTGTATGAAAAGAGTGAATGCAAATATTAACTAGAAATCATATTGAGACATTCATTAACTTTGGAAACAGCAAATAAAATTGTCTCTTGTATAAACATTAGAAGTTGAAAATATTGAAATTGAGAATCTATAGAGTGAAGTGTATTGAACACTGTCCTGAAAAAGCAACTTTAGCATTCAGAACTTGTGCAAAAATATTTTAGTCAAACGTTAATGTTCTGATATTATTGTTGAGCATACCAGATTAATTTCTTTGGGTTAACATATAAGATGTTAAAGTGGTAACCAATGGAACATAATAGGATTATCATATTTTACTAGGAATACCATTTCAAGAATAACTCAAATAAATGTTCTTTTTTATTTCTGATAAATTTAAAATATGTTTTCATATATAAAGGTTTTACACTGTGATTTTATCTTTTGCCTCACACGTACATCATGCGATATGTCTTTGTTCTTGAAGGCTATACTTAACACATGAACAGAGTAGTTGCCACTAGTAACTTTTCCCTTTTCTTTCATGTTTTAGTCAACTAAACTTAGAACCAAGACCATCCACAAAACTCTCAACCCAGAGTGGAATGAATCTCTGACATATTATGGTGTCACTGAGGATGACATTCTTAGGAAAACACTCAGGTACAGCAACAGTAAATAATAATCATAATCTATCCATCCATTCATTCCAGTGGTGCTACAGCCTATGGAGGGCTCTGACTTGCTTCAACAGATCCCTTCATTCAGATCTCTCCTGGGCCTTTCATACGCCAGAACCCTAAGCTGTTGCAGATCTGAATAATAATAATAATAACAGTAATATGACTTTTTTTTAACATATTTTAAAATGTGTAGTGCACAACTGTAAAATGAATTTCTTCCAGAATACAAGTCATATTAATAAAAATAATAATAATAGTAATATGACTAATATTCTGGAAGAAATTGATTTTACAGTTGTGCATTATGCATAAAAATTGTTAAAATTATAGAAAACTAACTGTACATTTATGCTATAGTTTTGCTCAGACATTCTAGATCAAGTTAACATCAGAAAAGATGGCTTTTATTTAATAAGTTAATAGCTAAGGGAACAAAAGAGTTCTTGTAACTGTAAGTTTTATTTAGCTATGATTTTATTTTCACTGTGATAGTAAAATGTTAAATTCATTCCCCCAAAGCCTGCTTTTTTATGCCTTAATTCTTTTTAGCTACCTTAATAATGTAACAAGAAATAAAATGTCCAAGTGGGGTCTGTGGTCAATGATCTTACTAGCAGTATGTATATTAACTAATAGACTGTGTTTTTCTATTTGTACTACTCTTTGAAACATTTGCCAAAAGACATGTACTTTTATTAAGAAAAAAGAAAAATAATTTTTAGCTTAGACTCTCTGAAGCAAGTTGTGGATCAAATTGAAGTTGAGATTTTAGAATCAGCAAATAGATCTACATCTAGCTGACTATCTTTCAAGATCTTTGTCAAATATTTACAATTACAGGAATTACCTTCCTTGCCTCCTGACGCTCTGCTTCAACTCTAGAGTACTTTATTAATAGGAGAAGTTCACAGTTGAAAAAGAACTTTTATAGATGTGCATATTTTTTTTCAATTTAGATAAAATTAATGACAAAGAAAAGGATTTTCAAAAGCACTTTTTTTTTCATTTCTGAATGTCATTGATATGATAAACACATGAACATCTCTTCATGCCAAGTTGTTAAAATTGATTTTTATATTATTATTAATAATCTATATCATTCATAAGGACATTTGTCTAAAAAAAAATGTGCCATGGTAGAGAACTGGAATTTTATATATATACAAAACTTTAATAATAACTTTAAAAATTAATAATTTACAATATAATTTATATTGGTTGCAGGAATAAAACAAGTTGGCCTTTATTTTTCTCAGGTTATCTGTATTAGATGAAGATGCCTTTGGATTTGATTTTATTGGAGAATTTAGAGTGCCTCTGAAAAGGCTCAAGCCTCACCAAACAAAAAATTTTAGTGTCTATTTGGAAAAACAAATGGCTGTAAGTTTAATATTGATCTATACCAATTCATATATTATGTTGCTGTTTTTAGAAATTGGAATGTTGTGTTACATCAGGTATCAAAAGGTGTAAAAAAAAAATAATAATAATTCTTTTTTAGTAAACGTGAAATGAAAAGCAATAAATTCTGTGTCTTTCCCATAGTCTGTTAGACCACTGGGGCACCATACTTTATCTCTTGGCCATCTTTCTTGTCTTTGAGTCTCTTTTAATGACAGGCCCTTTGATGTCTTTTCATCATTGTGTATGCATTATTTTGTTGTCAATCTTTCTAACATTCCTGTGAAATGAAGGTCCTAGTGCAGACCTCCTGAAAAATGAAAGTATGGCAGCTGTCAGGGTTTGAACTGAGGAACATCGTTATGACAGTCCACAATGCATATCAATTGCATTTGACCAGAAGGCCCTCCAATTGTTTAATGAAACACTTGTACATCAGCTTAATTTATCACCGCAAATAGGTTAGGGTTTGACAAAATATTCGACAACTAGATTTCAAGGATGTCCAAATTTTTTATTTTTTTTTAAACAGATGTAGTTACCTTAATACATGAGAGTTATCTTTTTTTTCCATTGAAAGTAAGGATGGGGAAAATGTGTATAATAAGGTTATTCAATAATTAGAAAATATGCATAGATCTCTTATAAATTATAGAACCAATTCTTGTTTCAGATGGAGAAAGATGATGACTTAATCCAGATTAGGGGCAAGATCCTTTTGTCCTTGCGTTACTCTGTTCCTAAACAGACATTGTATGTCCGAATCATCCGCTGTGCGGAGTTAGCTGCTATGGACTCCAATGGCTATAGTGATCCCTATGTTAAAGTGTAAGTTAATACTACCCTGTTGAAATAATGCAGTGATATAATAATGATATGTAGTTAGTTTGTAAATTAATCATTGTGAACAATCACCAGCTGATGAGATCAAGAAGTTGATACTATAGACAAGACTGGACCTTCTAGAAAAAAAAGATTATTGAAGTTGATGCACTGGACACAACAGAATTTCTTAAAACAACAAATTTATTAAAAGTGATCAATAGACAATGCTGAACTTTTTAGAAAACAAGGCTTATTTAAATTGATGCAAAGTTTTGCCAGAATTAGTCTGGACTGACTAACTTCATAGTAGATGAATTGCTTTCTAAAAACCAGTATGGCTTGAGCTACAGAGGTTTATTGAAAAGAATTGCAGGAAAATACAAGGAACAGAATTCGGAGTTATTTATTTGAAGCCTTCATTGATTGTATTAAAGCTTTTGACTTTCTGAGTTGCATTGGTTTGTGGAGGATTTTATATCAACTTTCTTTCAATTCTTAAACCAGTAGCTCCTGTTTCCAGTCTGAAAAATGCACTTATAAACCCTAAGCAAAGAGGGGTAACTGAATTTAAAAAATTCTTTTAAAAATTTTTAATGAAATAAAAAATAAATAAATTTAAGAACTTATACTAATAAATAAATAAACAACTTTAAAAATAGATTGTTTGTCTAGTTTTAAAAAAAATATTCTTTTAATATCTTAAAAAATACTCATTTTCCTGGGTGGGGGCTCACACACTGGGTCTATGGGCCAGTCCGTTCTAAAAATTCTTTAAAAAAATAATAAAAATGTGATACAAATCCTGTGTTCACTAAAAGTCACCATGCTCTCAGTCTCACTCTTAACGAGGCATGATGAGCTCTTCTGATAGGAAAGTTTAGAGAATAATAATTGCGTCATAACATTCCAGACCGTGTTAGGCATTCTGAACTGCCAATGGTTAAAGCAACTGTCTGATGGTAAAAAGTCAGTTAGGCACAATGTTGACCTCTTAGTTGGAATGTTTACTTGTTCTTACTTAGCATAGAGAAAAACAGCCGTCAGTAGCTTTTGAAACAGACAGCTAGAGAACTTTTACAAAGGTTGTGAGACGAACATGTCAGACCCAAATATGAATGCGTAGGCTATATAATTTCCATTGATAACCACCAAAAAGTTTTTAAAATAAAATTGCCCCCTCTCCCTACCCCCAAAGTTTAAGTTTTTGATTTGCCCTTTTGACCTAAGTGAACAACTGCTAGAACACAAAGACTATAAATCTTGATATATTGAAAGCTTGTCAGTTACTCTATGCAAGTATTATTCAATCAATTCTCACTTTTTGATTGCAGTTACTTAAAGCCTGATAAAGATAAAAAGTCAAAGTATAAAACTACAATTAAAAAGAAAACCCTTAATCCAGAGTACAATGAGGTAGGTTTCTATTTTGTTTGTCCTAAGAGTTGAGTTGAAAACACATGAAACTCTTGGTCCAAGGAAGCCTCCACCTCAATCAGCCTGTCTGAACAACTGTTCTCTCTGAAAGGGATCCAAACAGATGTAATTTGTTACATGTCTATTACCAATTGCTTGTAAGATGATCAAGCTAGAGGTTAGGCTAAAGGCCTAGCACACCTAGGAAATTATCCCATGTGCCTTCTCTGTACCACAATTCCTCATGAGGATTGATTTGTGGAACATAGGTTTTGAAGGTTCTTGTCATTCCCCACCAATGCAATGGACTGGGTCCTTAGGCACCCCCAACTCCAAGATTCTCCATTTCCAATTATATTACTCATTCCCCCCTACCACCATCCCCCCCCCCCCCCCCCCCCCAAAAAAAATAGATCTAATTCAATAATTCATAAAAAAAAAACATATAAAAAATACAAGCATCTCTATTTTTTTCCCACTTGGAAGATAAAACTTTTTCTAAAAGATCCATGTAGATTTACTATTGTTGAGAGTCCAGGAATATTAATATTTTTTTAAAATTTTAACTTAGTAGAAACGTGCATAAAATTAAGTTTCTTTTATTTTTTGTCTTGAAGACTTTTTTCAAATATTTTTTGTCTATTTGTCTCCTCTTCCAGGAGTTTACTTATGAAATTCGTCACAATGAGCTGGCCAAGAAAACACTGGAGATCACAGTGTGGGACAAAGACATTGGCAAGACTAATGACTTCATTGGTGGGTCTTATTTCTCTTCTCTGGAAACCCCACATTAAATTTTGGCCACTTTTTTTTTTTAATTGCTTTTGTATAGTGCATCTTTTATGCTATATCATGCTTAGTGCACTATGGGTCAATGTCTTTTTTTGGGACAGGGGCATCTAGGAGAAAGTTTCTATGCTACAACAACAAAAAAAACTCAGCTTGAGTCAGGATTCAAACTATAAGGAGCCAAGTAGTTTTAGCCACTCAGCCACACATGTCCACACTCAGATTGTGAAATCAAAAAGATTGTTAGTCTCTTTCAGTCAGCTTGAGCATTATTTTAAATCAAATTATGCTCTTAAAAGATATATTTTGAGTTCACCTGATGAGATTTAGGGCAAAGTAAAAGTGAAATTCAATCATTAGACTGGCTAGGACAAATTTGTACAAATACTCCTTCTTCCCTAGTGCTATTAGAGCATGGAATGGGTTGCCTGAGCTAGCCAGAAAAACCAGTGACTTGGCAGAATTTAAGTCATTGGTTAATATGCATGACTAAATGCATGACGCGTAGGACGTAATCATCTTCTTTTTTGAAGTAACGTCTGTATTATATAAGATAAGATAAGATAAAAAAAAATTACAAGATGATAAGTGGTTAATGTTTTTATAAGCATTACTATAATTAGTCTCTTTGTCTGTGTCATTAAGGTGGAGTTCAGCTTGGCATCAACTCTAAAGGAGATAGACTGAGGCACTGGTTCGACACGCTGAAAAACCCTGACAGAGAGTACAGGCGCTGGCACATATTAAGTGCAGAGCTGACTCCCGAGGTTCACTTGTAGTTGTGTGTAAATGTTTCTCCAGTGAGTGTTGTCTTCCAGCTTACACCTTATCTTATTACAGTATTTTATTAGGATTGTGCTAGTCTCACTCCTCCTTTTGTCTAATCTGATTTTTAAGCAATGAGTTACAGTTGCTGCTTAGTGAAACTGGAATTGAAATTCATTTCTTTTATCTTGAATTTTTTTATTTTTAATTGAAAATTATTAAATAAAATATTTTTTTTCAATTGAAAATTACTATATACAAAATTTGATGCCATATTAAAATGAAAAACTTCAATGAAAATGATCTTGTTTAATTATTTGTTACAACTTTATTCAGTGCCCAATTCTGAATCTCATGTTTCTTTTTTTCTGCCCTTTTGTCATGTGGATTTCACATAAAAAAAATAATTTGGATTATCATATAACAGAGAAGTAACAACTCCTTATAACATCTTTTATCATTGATAGAATGGAATCTCGTATCAATAGTGTAGTTTTAAAATTTCATAATTAAACATAATTAATATTGTCTACACAACATCAATCATCCCAAAGCGCTTCAGCCCATGGAGAGCTCTGGCCTGCTTCAACACATCCTTCCATTCAAATCTCTCTTGAGCTTATCATCTCTTTGCCCGAACTCGTTTTGTAGATCTGCTTCTACATGATCAATCCATCATGTTTTGGTCAATATCTACAGGAGCAGAGCACTTTATAAATATGACAAAGTATTTGGTCAATTTTTTCTTCTTCTGCACTTTGTTTAACTAGGATGTATAGCTGTCATCTTAAGATAGAGTTAACTGTGCTGAATTAATAATGGCAATGATTGAGGATGAGTGCAGTGTTTCACATGAATATGCAAACTCAGTATACATACTGCATATTTTGCCACATCTGTTGTCTGCCAGGGGTCTAGTTAAGTTTTCTTTATGTTTTCTGCACTTGTCTTCTATGCCAACAATGGCAAAAATGTTGCTTGGATCTTTAAAGCACTTAAGGCTCACCAAAAAAAGATGGCCTTTGGATTGCAGTGGTCCCCCAAAGAAATAACAGTACTACATAGCAAAAAACCAAAAACATTGGAAATGAATCACTCCCTGAATAATTATTACTAGGTTCTAAATAGTAATCTACATCATTTGTTCCAAAATGTGGGTTTATAAATAACTCTTTATTATGAATATAGCCAATAATAATTTTATTAAACATCCCCACATTGAAACTCAGACTAAGTTATTACATAAGGCAGATAAAGTTTACTATGGTTTTTCATACTAACTATTATTATTTTTTTTTATTTAAGCCATATTGTACAATACAACACAATAAAGTACATACGTAGTCATAGCGTCAACAATTTTTATGTAATGGTTACATTCCACAGTTTAAAAAAAAGTGAAAACCACATGATTGGGATTGGAAAAAAAAAACAATTCACATTGTCTTTTTGTATTCTTTTTTTTCCAAAGGATTTAGCAGTGGAGCATTTGTTTCAAAATCCTTCATACCATTTATTGTTTTACGTATCTCAGCACTTATATCCTAATTGTATGCGATAGCGTGTTTCTTTTTGTTAGATATGGATGGATCACTACATATGTAAAGCAGTTGTTTTTAGATATGAAGGATTAAACAATGCACCAGTATTTGCTTTATCCTTACAGACAACTATTACATGTATCTTTCAATATCTACCTATCCATGCTGTACTTACCTAACTAACTATATTTATGTTCAATCCATCATTTCATTTTGAGACTTCCTTGTAAGCGTACCTATTGGAGTGATTGTCTCTTTCAAATATTCTTTGGCTGTAAAAGACCCGAAGCATATTGTTGAGGCTTTGATCCGGAAGGGATAAAGCACTCACATGAAAATGTAAAAATATATAATACAGTGCAAAGCTTTGCTTTTAATGCATAATAGTCCTCTCTCATTGTATGAGAATGATATTGACTAGATGTAAACTATAAGAGGACACTTGTTTATTTAAATGTGCATATATTTTATTGGAATAGTTGAAGAGCTTCTGAGAAGTTAATTTCAAAATAAAGTAGTATAGTATCTCTTTCAGACCTTGCCATCTATAGCGCAGATGATCGATTGTAAAGCTCATCTGTTTCTATGAATGATGTTTAATTGTGCTGTCATGTAGCCAGCACAAGGTCCAACCTCCTTTACTTTTCCCAACTAATGTCAGGTACTCATTAGTGTTGGGTAGATCTCAAATTATAACTTTATTTTATTTTCGTTCTAGATAAGTTTGGGCTTTGGATCAGTGTGAACTATTTAGTTACATTTGGTGTCACTGTTTTATACTTAACAAAGTTCTCGTTTTATGATACAATTAACGCTTTCTCTTTTTGAAAGTATTCCTAAACAGAGCATATTCCTAAACAGTTCATCTAAAGCAATGATTTGTTATATATCCAGTGCAAGAGGTACAAGTGTATCAAATGACTCCATGTTGTATGCACATCCATACAGTTGAAGCTTCTGTAGTGCACCACACATGTAGGCTGGATGTTGTGGTCTTAGAATAACTCTTATTGCATGCCCATAGCTGAGATCATCCTGAAACATTAGTACCTATTATAAATGTTGCATAAAAGTACTAACACTTATTTGATTACTTCAGAATAGTGTGTCACTGTGTTCTAAATGTTTTTTGTCCTTTTTTTTTTCTGTATAAAGTTTTATGCATACCAATCTTAGCTGTTTTGTTGTTTTAGAAATATATATTTAACAATATTTGTAAAAGATTATCAACTAAAGCACAATGCCCTGAAGTAATAAAAAGGAGATGCATTTTTTATTTATTAATATTTTGATTTGTCATGTAATTTCTCTACACTAGAGTCCTAAAAACTCTTAATAGCCTTGCGCTTGGAATAGTACGACTTTTCCCTGTCAGGGAAAAAAAAAATACTGCCTCTTATGCTAACATATCACAAGTAATTAACTAAAAGGTTGTTGAAACAGCTGTTTAGTCTTTTGAGCAGCAGAATGTATCAATAATGAACTTACTGTTCTTTTGTTACCTTTGAGATAAAGCAGTAAAATGCAGAGTACAGTGTAGACAACAGAGCATTACAATTCTTTATAAAGCTAGCCAGATTTGGCTGGGAATTTGTATTCTAGACAACTTTATGCAATCCTAAAGCACATAACTTTTCTTTTCTTTCAAGGCTTTATTCTCTCTTGTCTTAAGCAAAATATACATACAAATTATCCCAATCATCACATGCATATATGTGTAGGTCATGTATATGAATTAAGTGTTGATGTATAACAATATAGAATTATGTATTATTGTAATTATCTTACACATTCCTTAAAAAAAAAAGATAATTACTTACTACACATGCTAAAGACTTTCTCTTCTAGTATGTGAAATATATATACATTGCAATTCTGTCTATAAGGTCCTTAGGCTCACACATGACAGAGTATCATGCTAACACTTGAAAAAAATGTAATCTCTAACACAACTTTAGATATTAGTACAACCTTTTTCTTTTGTAACCCTATATCTGTCTTAGAATTTTCACTAACCTTGACCTTGGCACCCATTGCTCCTTATTTGCAGGTTTTCAGAACTGAAGTATTTTGATTGTCCCCATCCCCGCCTCCCATTTTACCAAACTTTTTGTTTTATTTACGCATTCTATCACTTCTTTGATTCTTACTTATTTTGAGAACTAGACTTTTTTGTCTATAAAATAATCTAACAGTCTTTTATTATATCTCTCCATCCTACAGCTGGATGATTGATGTAACTGAAGGATGAGAGTGATAGAACCAGGTGGGGAATCTACTTATCAGGGAATGCATGGCTGAGAATTCATCAACACTACTAGAAGCTGATTCATTTTATGCTTTTTTTTAAAATTATTTTACACTTTTATTGTTACTATCTCTCTTTCTCAAAATACCTTGTCTGTTAGCACAATATGTTGACTTGTTATTACTTCATATGTCTATGTACATTTTATTAATTCAGTGTATGGATTATTTCTAACTAGGTATAATTAGCTGATGTGATTGTATTTTCTTTTCTTGTTCTGTTGATTTATAATATTTTAATTCTTTTACTGTTAGATGGACCTCTTCAATCCAAGTCTAGATAGATGACTTATTAAAATGTTAAACCTATCTTGAACACTATGTAGATTTTTTATTTTAAAAAATGCAAATGGCTTTGAGACAGACTTTAATAATTAATGGACATTTTTAGTACCTATATAAGGATTATTTTTTGATTATGAGTTTAAAGAATAAATCAGATGTTAGTTCTGAAGTCTTATGAGACAATCCTCATATTTAAAGTAACTGATGGTTAACAAACGCTTATGTTTATCTGTTGGAGCTCATCACATGCTCTGCACAGCCTACATATAGTTAGGCCAGGTTGGTATACATCTGTTGCACCAATTAATATTTTCTTTTATAATGCAATGAATATCAGCTGACACCAAACACAATCCATTATCAAAAGATAATCTAGCTACTTAAACTGTTGAATGATATCACAGTACAATCTGTTAGCATCTTCACTGGTTCAACTTTTACATCTATCATTTTTTATTAAATCTTAAATGCAGTTCATTATAATCCCCTCTTATTTTTGGGAGTTAAGATCTGAAATAATTAAGTGACATCTACTGGTTCAGCTCTTACATCTACTATATTGTTTTCAAGCTAAGCTGCACTTCCATTTCTATTTTTTGGAGTTATTAAGATTTTTAAAATTTAGTCTGTGTGAGACCATTCATTAAAGATTGTGATGTGGCAATGAGCTATTGGTCTAAATTGCCCACAGGTTGTGGTGTTGCAGGTTAGTGTTCAAGCCTTCTTTAACGATTGGTCTTGGTCTGAATTATTCCATGGCATGTCTCATGGACAGGAAAGCAAAACAGATTAGTGACACAACTCCAAGGGGTGGAAAAAGCAAAATGGTTATTCCTTTGTCATGGTACCCTTCCATATCATACACAAATATGCTGGTCCAACAATAACCACAAAGTAGCTTTTTAAATTGGCATCATGGACTAAAGAGTAGAAAGTGGCAAAGTGATTATTGTATCCAACACCAGAAAATTCAAGTATCAGTGGATGCTTTGACTCTAAAAGGAAGGCAATGTTCTGAATTTAAATACTGGTACTAACGGTTGTGTAAACTTTATTTGTAAACATTAAATGTTTTTCTGTTTTTAATTAAGACACTTCTGATCTGCATTGGCATAAACACCATGTCAAACAGTGAAAAATTGGTATTATTGTGGAAAGAAATAAAACAGTGCTTGTTACGTTGGTGGATTTGCTGTACAAAACAATGTTCATTTTGGGCATTGAATGTAAATAACATACTGAATTCCTCCCCCACAAAGAGTAATCTACAATCTTCCAACTAAGAACAGGACACACACCTCTGTTAAATACCATCTTAACAAAATAAAGCCCACACACCTACCCCATTGTAGACACTGCACAGACCCTTATGAAACCACATCCTCTGAAAGCTCCTTCGTTAACAATTCACCTTAGGCAGACCCTACTACCTCTCCAGCCCAACATAACCAACACTCTGTACAGCAGTTCTGAACAACCGAAGAGAACAGCACACTATTTTTCCTTGGTACAATCTGCAAAAAGCTCACAGCTCAGCAGCAAAAAGCTGGCTAGAAGTAGAAGTATTAAACGATTTTAATTTTGGGCAATAAATGTAAATGACACCCGAATTCAGACATCTTCAAAATTTCAAAAGGTTTGTGGCTAAGATTCAATAGAATATGGTAATTAATATTGAACATTTCATTACTGGTCTGGGTACCGGGGTATGTCAACTGACAAAAATTAAAGTTTTGTTACAATTTCATTCCACTTTCTTTTAAAACAGCACTTAATGCATTTCTATTTTTATGTTGCTCTTTAAGTGTTGCAGACATAATTTACAATAAATGGCACATTTTTTTATAGCTGTTTTAATTGAAAAATTTACTAAGTTAATATTTGTTCCTAAACTTTTAATACAAGATGCATAATTGCATGTCAATAAGATCACGTTTTCTTTTTAGTTTGACCTCTTAGGGATTCATTGTTAGACCTTTAGACTTGCCAAGACTTTTTAAAAAAATCATAAGGTCAAAAAGTATGAAAAAAAAGATTAACTCTCTCATTGTGTTTGCAAGTTGTGTAAGACCACTGGCTTCTGAACAGAAGGTCCTAGTCCTAGTGATTAATGTTTAACTTGGAATATGAGACCATTCCTGAGTGCAATCAGCACTGCTTAGTACAGCCCTCACTCTTAGTACAAATAGCAGTGTTCAGTGCAAATAGCACTGTTGAGTGCAAATAGCACTGTTGAGTACAACCAGCACCAATAGAGTAGGACCAGCCCTGTTGAGTACAATAAGCACTTTTGAGTGGTTGAAACTTGTTATTCATGTGAAACCTGATTGAACACCAGATTGAGATGGCCACTAAAAAACATTCATTAGCCACAACAACCAAGGGGTTGAGCTTTAGAGCTATTGGGTGAGCAGTGTAAATTGCTGAGAAGGCATTGAGAAAGTATGACCTCCCAGATACGCACTTACACCCACACAGATCAAGAAGCCAATAAACCTTCTTTATTGCAACACTATAAGAGAAGAAAATTTATAGCCCCCGTTCAATTGACAACTTCTTGGCTAGACAAGATAACATTGTCTTGATATTTAATAGATAAAAGCTTATCATTGTTAATTAGCATTGATCTAAATTTAGCTAGGCAGTAATATTTAAAAAAAAAACAAGTATTACCCTTTCAGACATTATTATACATAGAGGTAGATGATGTAGGGATCATCTGATTTTATGCCAGATCAACAATATGGTTTACCAGTACAATGACCAACTGCCTTAACTTTCCCAATGTATTTCAGGCACTTTTTTCTTTAGAGATTGGTGGACCAAGGGGCAACCATATGATCCATAAGTTCAAAATTCTAGTTTTTGCCAGGGTTAAAACTTGGGACCTTTTGGTTTAGAAGCCAAGTTCTTTACCATATTACAATTTTCTCGGTGGTGTTATTTTTATGTAGTACTTATTATGCATTGCATTTTTATGCACTTTCAAAACAAGATGTTTTGCTAGATACTTTACATATATATATATATATATATATAAATTCATTTAAGCCTATCCATTGTATTTTGAGATTGAAGAAACTAAATACATATATGTATATTAGGCTGGTTCTGTGACATCATGTGGGGGTGTTTACTGTGCAAATGGAATAGTCTACTTTCTAAATTATCTTATTTTTTTGACCTAATTCTTCCATTCATTTTTTTTAAATTTTATTTTTAGTTTTAACCAGCATAATAAGAATTGTTGATTTGATTCCAAAATATCTTTTTTTGTAGACAAAGTGCCACTTAGCAGAGTAGATTAGTTAGTTGTCTGTAGCCACCACTCAGTAGCAGCAATGGGATGAAGTCTTATTGGGGACAAACCTTGTGTAACTTTGATCTTAAACAGAATTCACTTTTGTCTATTTTTTTGTTTTTTACATTTTTATACCAATGTCTTAGTAAATTTAAAATCTTTGGGCAGCAAAAAAATTTGAAGAAACAAAAGTATTAACATTATTTTTAAATATATATATATTTTAAAAATATTTTATTAGGAAAAGGTTCTAAATTTTATAATGAATATACAGTTTAAAACTTCATAAATAATAAATGGTTTTAAATTTTTTATTTAATATTTAATTTAAATTTGTAAATTTCAACCATCGTCCTTCACTAGCCTCCTTAAGTTTTACATTGACTAAGATTTATCTCATGGAGCACTTTTCATGTGACTGTACATCCCTATTCTGGAGAGACATTCCTGTAAAGGTGGCATTTGCTTTTTGGCAGAGGAACCAGATATTTTTGGTTTAGTATTCTTCTCTTCCAGAGCTGATGTCATTTCTTTTTCCACTTTCCTATATTTCTTTGTCACTATCTATCTCCACTTAGAACAGTCTAGAACTATGTCTTTCCAATAGTCAACATCATTGTCCACTGCTTTGAGGTCCTGTTTGAATACATTCATATTTCATGTTTTTCCTGTGCAAGTCACAAGTTGCCCTTAAAGGATGACTTTAGGGATTCATTCGTCCTATATACCAATCCAAACTAAATGTCAATGCCTGAAGGTAGGGAATATTTAGGAGAAACCTATCAAGCTAATATTTCAAGGCTTATTCTGTCTTGCCATGTCATTTTCAAAATATGGTGGAGACTGCACTAGTGACTTTATTTTGCCTTTTTCTGTTGCATATTTTGCTACCATAAGTAGGGTTGGCTACTCTGGAAACATGCATTGCAAACCTCCATCTTTGTATTTGTGGTGAGACTTTTTGGATTGTAGAGCCCAAATTGTATATCTAGTAGACAGTATCAATAGTTCTAAATTGGAAATAGTTTAGGATAAGGTACTGAAAGGATAGTGTCAAAATGCAAATGATAATGAGAAAAAAAATTCACCTCATTCACATTACATACTGTCTTAATGTCTTTTTTTTCTTTCATTCTTGTTTCAGGTAAAAAAAGATGTAACAACACTTTCAAAAATTCTTCAGACACTTCTGCTAACAACAAAATGTCAAAACTACTCTCTATTTATTGCTTTCCATGTTAAACTTTATAAATGTTACCTTTGGAGTATTAATAAAATAGATGGGAGGTATTCACTTAGAAATTGAATAATAAAATTCAGACATTCATTGTGATCTCATTACATGAAAGTATGTTTAGTATTTGCATAACAGATGGAAACTTTAACATAAACCTTGTTACTTTTACTTGTTTCGGATGTCCCTTCAGAAGTGAAAGTTATTGAATCTTATCCCAAGTCTCCCTCAGGGATGTTTGGGAGTAGGGTTCTAAACTTGGGCTTATGAGATGACAGAGTGCATACCTCACTGCCACTATTTAATATTTAAACAAATGCATGAACTTTTAGAGTCACAAAAAGTATTGCCAAAAATTTTATTTTAATTTATAGTGCTTATTAGCAATGTAAGAATTATAATCATTATTATCATTTTTTTATGATGAATTGTAGTTTATTTATCACAGCCTAGATTGCTAAACAACACAAGTCTCCTGTTTGAAAAGTTTCTCACCTCTGTACTCTTTTTTAACTTTTGATGGTAGTTAAACTAATAATTTTTCTGTCTTGGGACACAGATGTTCTGAATGAGATTCTTATTGCTGTTACTGAGTGTAGACTTACTTGATATTGTCTGCACCTCCTGTACATAAGTATCCCTGGTTTGTTTCATCTTCACACAAAGAAACATTTTTTAAAAACCAATCACAATCATTTATTTTTAAAATTGATTTTTTTTTTAATGTACTCTGGACTATTTTCCTTTGAATTTTAATCTTTCATGAGTCTAAAGATATTTTTTTTATTTGACCTGAGGACATTGTTAGACAATAGAACTATTTGTTGCCACTAAGCATTGTTGCTGACATTTTTAATTTGCAAGAGTCTTGTTTTTAAAGTCAAAGTTGATCTTAGTGCTCTCCTTTATTTTGTTCTGTATGCTGTAACTTGTAATCCACATTTTTAGTCCAGATGCTGAAAACCATAGACATATTTATATATATGTCTATTAGATGCTGAAAACAAAATAATTTCTCTATATGGCCACAGATTTTGTATTTGGTTATTGAATGTCCTTTACAACAAAGTCACATAAACAATTTGAATTATCTCTCAAGCTATCTGGAAACAAAATTTTAGAAATGAAGCACAAATTAGCATTTCTGATATATATTTATTAATTAAAAAATTAATTTTTAAATATATATACATAGATCTATATGTTGTTTGTATTTCATGGAATTATGAGCAGGAACAAAATAAAGGGATGAAGTTATTGACATACTAAATAACATAGAAATTATGAATAACACTGTCTATCCTATCTCTAAGAATATTGCAATCTTGTGATTTGCTTCAGTTGTTCTAGTGTGAAGTACTAGAAACTTGTTTTTAATTTATACTCAACTAGTGATAGCCATGATTGTTACACTTAGTTTGACATCTTAGGCTTAGGCCAAAATATACAAGTATTACAAGTGAAGTCATTTGTTACTGTCTATTACAGTTAAATGAAATATAATTTTAATTTAGAATCTCTGGACTGCCTGGCCAGTAAATTTGGCCCCTAAGTTAGCCAGTTAAGTCTGTAGCTTGATAACCTGATTGTTTTGGTAGGTGTACAAATTTATGAGTTCCATATTTGTTGATGTAGACCTAGCTAAACCAGTATGTTAATTATAATAATGTTAATGTATTCCAAACTAATCTGGCTATGAGTTGTAAGCTCTATACTGAAAGTGTTTTGATTTCTTTTAGGCTTTTACATCCGGTTGAGAAAATGGGCTATCTCCCTTTTTGATAATTTGTTTATTTAATTGAATTTGTTTTTAGTTTTAATCATTTTTTTTCTTTCTGATCATCTGATTAGAAGATTGTGTAGAGCATTGGAATGATAATAAATAATTAACAACTATAATTCTGAAATCTTGTTATCTGTCTTGTGGTCATTTTGTGTATGTGTAAGACAAATGGGGAAGGCGAAGATTCCTGTAGAGCTTCATGTTGAAAATATGAGAGTCTTTATGAACGAACCAAGATTTAGAAAAGAAAATCTGGAAATTAAATATTTAAATAATTACACAGTATTGTTAAATTAAGTATCGTTTGTTTAAATTTTTTGATGAAACAACTGAAAATCAAAAATTTATCTAGAGTGAGCTTTGTTATTTGTTTCCAGACCTCGTGTACAGTTAGAAGAACAACAGTGGTTTGAACTCTTAGGATGATTTTTTCGGTAGCAAGGTAATTCTCGTGCTCACAGCCCCTTTATGACCACTTAAATCTTGCGGTAATTTTACTCTCTAATCAAAATAATTAACTTGAATTAAAATGTAGGTTTAGCCACCGCGCCCCCTGTCTTTTGTTATATAAGTAACTTTCAATCATTTTGTTATATAAGTAACTTTCAATCATTTTGTTATATAAGTAACTTTCAATCATTTTGTTATATAAGTAACTTTCAATCATTTTGTTATATAAGTAACTTTCAATCATGTTTTGATTTCACAGCGTGAAGATTTTTCTCAGATTCTCTTCATCTGGAAAGAATAAGCAAAAAAAAAATCTTTTAAAAAACATTTTAAAAACAAATTTCGTCTAAGGGGAAGAAACGCAGAAATCACTGTCATATCTCTCTTATGCCGATGACCTTGCCTACAGTCGTAAAGACACATCCAACATTGGTAAACCTTTCACGTATCTCGGCCAACATGTCTTTAGTTCAATGATAGTTATAGAACAAGAGACAAGTAATAATCACAAGTAAATCATATAATCCATCCACGTTTGAGAAACTGGAGAAGTTTTCTTTTCCAAACATTACCCATATTTCCGAGTGTCTAGTGACTCTTCAGATCCTGGGGCCTTGAAAATTTACTTTTTGGATAGAAATTCTATATATCTCCGAAAGTGAAACGTTCTATAAATAACTTTTGCTTTAAAGCATTTTTCTGTCTTCTTATCCTAATTTCGTTACAACTGCAAAGAAAATATGTAAAATTATGTACATTTTGCAATCAGAAACTATAATTACAACATATTGTTTGAAGTTACCTTTGATTTTCTATTCTTTGTCAATTCTTCGCCCAGCATATTAATTATCACCTGTAATGGCTTCCCTGAACTCTATTTTAAACACGTTTCATTAGCCTTTCTTTCACTTTCATTTTGTAATTATATATATATTTGTGTGTGTACGTATTTAATCTATATTATATTCTGAACCTTAATTCTTTTGATAGACGTTTATTGTACTCTAGAATAGGTTATTACTGAAGTTAGTGGAAAGATTGTAGACACCCTTTCCTTGCCAGCTAGGGGGTCTGGAGGAGCGCTAGGAGATCCCCGCAACGGGATTCTTGGCAAAGCCCCCACCGCCAAGCATTATTTACGGTATTTAAACCAAAAAATGCATATTCTGAGGTATCAACAGTGCATTATCCTGCTATTAAAAAGTTAAATTCAAAAACAAAATCTATTCACTGCACTTTACTGATGAAGCCCAGCGACTGGTCGAAATGTGTAGCCTCTCTTGGCTACACTAATGGAATTTGGTAACTAGTTTGTTTTAGATTTCATATCGAAAAGGGATTTTTTATTGTTAAAAACATCTTATTTTGAAGAGGTGGTTTTTAGTTTCAAACCCCGTTGGAGTGGCTTTTAAGAACAAAACCCCTCTTGGATACACTCATAGAATCTGATGTCTGTTGTATGCTTGTCTTGTCTTAGGGGGTTTTGCAGTAAAAATAATTTTTGAGGGGGTTTTAGACTCAAAATCCCAATGGCTATGCTCATAGACTTTGGTGACAATCGTTTGCATTTTTTTTTTATTACAGAAGAGGGGATTTAACGTCAAAACAACATTGAGGGGGATTTTAAACTTAACACCCCCCTGGTCACTAAACTCCACATCCCTTCCTGCGGGGGGATTTTCAGGGGGGGGGGGTGAACCCCAAGAACCCCCCCCCCCCTGATGATATACATACTAAATACATTCTTTCACGTTTAAAACAAAAGTAATCATTCAATACGAAATGTTAGAAGCTTATATCAGGCCCGCCAGCTTTCATTGGGTTGACGTTTGATTGATAGTTGGTGTTTTCAGTTCCTTGACAACTTTGATTTCTTGTTTCTACTATTAATAAAAATACACAACTAAATATAAACCAACCTAGTATAGCTACGTCGTATTCATACATTTTCAGTCTGTCTGGTTAAATAAAATTTTCATTATCGCTTTTAGATATAGACATCCAAAAGTAACAGAGAAAGAAAAAAAAACTGCATAAAAACAATTCTTAATTTTCCTTAAGGAGTATGCAAATTAATCTTTATAAAATCATATTGATATAGAAAAAAAATAAACATTTGCCAAAAACATTTTTAGCTACCCACATTACTGTAAATATTTTTTAGTTGTTCGCCTTCAAAGATTACACGACTATGGTTCGTCTCGTAGAGCAGTGGGTCCCAAACTTTTTTGTCTCGTAGACCCCTTGCCATGTTTTCGATAGATCTCCTGCTTTGCTAATTACGCATTCTTGAACATTCAACTTCAAGTGTTATTTTTTAAAAACTGATTTATAAGTAGTTTAAATTTATTTATGAAATTAAAATCTAAAGAGGCAAAATAAATTGTAATATTTATTGCATGAATTAACCAAACAAAAATAAAGGCCAATTAGTGAGATGCTTTGGTTATAAAATTTCTAAATCGGGCTTCAATTTAGTCAGGTTTAGTATTAAAACTTTTTGGTAGGGGATTTCCAGTTTTTTAGCGGCCTACGAAAGGGAAAAGACGCTATTAGTTTTGTGTGTAATGTCTGTCCGTCCGTTTGATCTCGTAAACTAGACAAGATAGTGAAAATCCGACATATTAATATTTTAGACCATTCAAAGTTCTGATGAAACGGCTACCCTAAAACCCCCCTTGGCTACGCTCATAGAAATTTGAGTGTATAATTTGCTTTTTTTTATATTGAAAAGGTGGTTTTTAGCTTCAAAATCCGCTGGAGAGGGGTTGTAAACACAAAACCCTTTTGGCTATGCTTATAGAATCTGGTGACTGGTTCATGCTTTAGTATTATATTAAAGAGGGGGTTTTATCGTAAAAAATAAAATCCCCCTTAGCTATGCTCTTGGAACTTGGAGATTGTCGTTTGCATTTTTGTTTAATAGAAGAGGTCTAACCCCCCATGACTGCGCTGGGACAAGTGAGGATTTAATATTGAAATCAAAATCAAAGCAAAAATCTGTTGCAAAATCCCACCACATGCGGGGGGGGGGGGGGGGATTTCATTTCGGAGAAAGGGGGGGGGGGGTTTGAACCCCAAGAAATTCCCCCCCCCCAAACTTCGCCCATGGTGCATAGAATAAGAATGCCTATTTTAACTCATGCTTTAAGAACAAAATCCTGTCCGATTACATATATTGGTTGCGATCAAGGCGATAATGAGCTTTTAAAGTGCTGTTAAATAGACGGTAAAAAGGCAATTACCCCTCCCCCCCCCCCACACACACATGTCAACAAAAGGGACTCATCGACTTCAGCATGCTATTAAAACAATATATAATCTTATTTTTAATCTCATTACTAAATCAAAAGATTCCATTAAGGAATGACAATACTAATTTACAAAATTAACTATGTTTTAGTATGAGCCAGTAAGCATATTTCATGTTATTACCATACCTCTATTCAACGTCTACCTTTGTAGAAGCTAAAACCAAAAACTAAAATAAAATAAGAACCTGAGTGGACACGGATCTCGAAAAAGTCTTCAACGATTTTATTAGAAATTTCATCTTTGGGAAAAGAATTACTAGCCACACTGCGAAAACTCTTGTCTGACCGTTCTAATTTTTCAAGCTATACTCGAATATCTTATATTATCTTATATATTACACACGTTACTTCAAAAAAGAAGATAATTACGCCATACGCATTTCATGTGTCAATCTAGTCATGCATGGTAATCAATGACTTAAACTCTGCTAAGTCGCTGGATTTACTGGTTGATTCAGGCAACCCATTCCATTCTCTAATGGCACGAGAGAAGGAGCTATTGTACGAGTATGTTCCAGCGTATGGATTAAGGAATGTGACTCTATCTTTGAGTCTTTCTGAGTATTTATTTATGTTTTGTTTTTCTAATTGTAAGTTATGGTTTAGTGATTTATGTATTATAACTACTTTACTTTTTATTTTTCTGTCCTAAAGTGTTTCTAAGTTTAGGGCTTTTACTAATGGTGTTACTCTAATCAAACAGGAATATTCTTTTGTTATAAATCTGACTGCTCTATTTTGTATTTATTCTAGTTTATTATTTTTTATTTCTTTCATCGGTCTCTGCAATCTCTACCCCGGCATCGACTCGAATTTAGAACTACATCAAACATTTTTTTGAATGTAACAATAAAATGTATTTACGTGTAAATAGAATAAAGTCGATTTAACTAACAAAATTTATTTTCATTTGAAAGATGGTAATCGATACTATAATTTAAAAAAAAACACGAATGTCCATATTTATAAATACCAAGAACAATTAAGACTGTGGGTAATGAATTGTAGACTCATTTTAATGAAGATAAAACTACGTGGTCATTGCTAGTCAATTTGATTATCTACTTTATGATAGACCCTAACTTTACGAAGGTCAATCATCAATGTAAGTGAATCTTTATATGTTTGTTATTTAAACGAAGCCTGTTTCTAAACCAAATGTAGGTCTTTTCCAGTAGGTAGGCCTATGCTGTTTAGAAGTAGTTAGAAATGATAAGCTTTATGGTTGTTGCTATGTTTTCTTATTAATTTATATAACTAGAGTAAGTGGAAAGGGTAAGCCAATAAGTTAACACTTTGCCATTGTGAAAACAAAACAGTGGATATTGAGTCGCCAAGTTGTGACCGTTACAGAGTCTTTGGCTGGCCAGGGAGGACTAATTGCCGCTGGCACCACCCATCGAGCAATCTATGAGCTTCCAGCATATACCAGCCAAGATCCAAATAATAGAAATGGAAATATGGTTTGAGTGCTGAGACATGATTTACGAAAGTCGAAATCTGGAAGCCCTCCTTCACTTAAGTCTTCCTGTGTTGTAGACTATCCAGGTTTTTAAAAAAAAATTTGCTATAGCATAGTGCAGGGCAGGGCATCGTTCTGTCAGATCATTATGTGCACATTTTACACCAATCTTTGACTAACGGCTTCCATTATGAGAAGACATTGTCTCATATGCTTTAGGCAGTCCCAGACAATTCCGTTTCGACATGTTTGAAAGTCCCCGTGCATTATTTTTATTATGTTGAATTACGCGCCTTGCGCACAATGGCAGGGCTTTTGCCCGCGTATTTGCAAGAGAGACTTTGACCCACATAAGACTTCAGAAACAAGGGATTTTAGTACAAGGTTTCCCTCCTTTAGGATGACTAGAATTCATCTCAGAAGCACTTTTTCGTGTGACTGTACGTCCCTAAATATGTGAGCAGGTCAGGAGGCGCTGAAGTGGAGACCTTTTCTCTGCTCAACATTAAATTTTATACAGTAGGCAGATGTTAGCGCTACTGGGTGGGCTCAATCTGTGACACCTAAGTCTACGACCAAAGGGCTAGAGTCACCTAAGTAACCAGACATACTAACCTAAACTAAACTAACTAAAGCAAGAAACACACTTTAGTTTAGGATAAATAAGATAGATACTTTATTTACATAAAAATAAATCAATAATAAAAAATAGAATATATACACTAACCACTACAACTGAACCCAGCAACTAACTAAAACCCTCTAAATCTACGCCACTACAAACACCAACTAACTAACCAAACCAACTATCTAACACAAACTGATCAAACCAACTAACACAAACTGATCCAACCAACTATCTAACCAAATCACTACAACTTCTACACTAGACCTAGATATACACTAACACTAAAACAAGAACACCTTAGTACCTTACTATTCACTAAGAACAGACTAAGCCACTAAGTACGGTGACTAAGCCGACTAAGGCAACACTACAGAAACAAAATAACACTAGATCTACAGCAGCAGCTTAAAGCAGCAATATTAGATACAGCAGCATGTATTTCAGCAGTTACATTCAGCAGTAAAAATAGCCTGCAATACATAAATGCAAAAATATAAATACAAAATCATATATTCTATTAGATCTAGAACACTCTGGTTGGTGGGCGCCGCCATCTTTAAATCAACATGTTCAAAACAAAAACTGCCAAATAGAAAATAAAACTAAATTAAAATATATTTAGCATATTTACACATAGTGTGACATAGATCTAGTTAAGGAAAATAGTTATACACTTACTGGCCGTCCCAGGTACAGAATAATAAAATAATTACACGACAGACCACAAATATCTTCAGCTGTCACAAAGACAGAGATACTGTACTGGCCACGGGTCAAATGTACACTCAACTGTTTTAAGACAGCATGTACATTACTTTTTATACTATCCCGCACTAACCTATATAAAAATATGCAAAAGTACAATTATAAAATCTGACACTAACCTATAAAAATAAAATAAATAAAAATAGATCTAACCTATACAACAAAAATACATATAAAAATAGGTCCGGGAGCGCACGCTCACAAATATATCACGGGTCTAGGTGGCATTTACTTTGGTTGTAGAGGAACTAGCTAGCGGTAAAACACGTCGACATTCCATCATGGAGGCTCGATCTCGATCGTAGACTTGAGCATCTTTTTTTTAAATTGCCTTTGAACACAGAAACTATAAAATACCCCTCCGCCACACTGGTCCACAAAGTTTAATAAAGCCCAACCAAAATTATTAACAAAGATGACATAACACATACTTTGACTTAACAAATTCTAAAAGTGCTCTATGATCGCACTCAAAAAAGGTAAGGTCCACATTAATCAAATGGTTTATACATTTGGAGAACAAACATATATGTGATTGATTTAAAATAATCGATGCAATTTCACTAAAGTTTTGCGAGGTTTATTTAAAATAATTTTTAGATTCAGTTTGTTTTAACCTTTCGGTGTTTGAAAGTTTACCCGCGAATTAAACGGTTTATCCATTAGGACAACAAACCTATAAGGTATTGTAATTCTATGGTTAAATTTTGAGTGATCAAAAACAAATTCATTGATTTATTTAAAAAAATTTGCAATTTCACTCAAAATTCGCGAGGTTTATTTAAAAGTATTTTTAGATTCAGTTTGTTTGCTCGACTTAGTGTGTTTAACAGAGATCGTCAGACTGTAGTCTTGTGCCAGTTATTTTGTCATGGAAAGGCTTGATAATGTTCAATTTTTTTCAGGGTCAGCAGAGAAGTTCAAAAAATTAAGGTAATGAAGGATGCTTTGATCCTGCCTTTTTTTTTACAAAGCTTATATCAACTCTGTCTGTATGTCTGGTAAAAAGTTTGTACATATTATTTCTCCTACATCCAATGTCGGATAAAATTTTGCACAATTATTTCTTTTACATGACAACACAAGAATCAATTTAAAAAAATAACCAATTAGTTAATTAACTATTGGTAATTAATTATTTTGTTTGGAATCTCGAACAAGGGAAAGACGTTTTATTTGACTGATAGTTGGTATTAGTTGAATAACTACCCTTTATTGTTTATTGTAGAAAGAAATCTTTGTAAATAACTATAAAAAATACTGTCACAAGCAGCTCCCTGGAAAAGTGGTTACCATATTGGCTTGAGGAGGCCTTAGACTTCGAGTTCGAATTTAGGTCGCTCAATTCACCCTGATAATCCCTTCTTTCTCTCTTCCCCCTCCATAAAACAACAACACTTCCAACAGGTCCAGACACAGGTGATAGTGTCATAGCGTAATTGGAACCTTAAAGCATGAAATTACGCTAAACAAAAACAATTGGTAAAAATATTTCACAGATTTATTGTTGTGGTCTAGATCTATTACAAATTTAATGACATGACTAATCCAAACTTATTGATGCAACTACACTTAATATAAGCTTTGTTGTTTTTTTTAAGTACTTTTTTTTATTTTGCTTGTTTTTTGCTATCGCTCGGGAGAAATTCATGCTAACTGTAGACGTCTGAAAAATTAAATCCACTTTGGGATTCTGGGTAGTCATGATCTGCAAGAACAAACGATAGCACGACGCGAGAGATCTTACCCACGATACTGAAAAGTTTTTATATTTTGTTATTATTCCCACCAAAATCTACTATAACATTTGGAATTCTATTCTTACTTAGAAAGTATTTTTTTACTAACAAGCAAAATATAAAAAAATCCATTAAAAAAAAAAAACAACAAAGCTAATCTAAAGGGGAAGAACTCCGCCCTTAAAACTATATCTGTCAATAATTTACAAGCTATTAGCTTTATTCGATATCATACAAAATAATTAATTAGGAACAATAAATAATTGTTTAAGGTATCAACTTGATCGGAGAATGCGTGAGGGAGATATAGCGGTAACAATCATTTAAGGGGACTAAACCCAACAGATTTAGCCATATCAGTGAATACTGAAGGATTAGCTTCCCTTGTTGGTATCAAAATAATTAATTACCAGTAATAAATTCACTAACTTGTTACTTTTTTTTTATTGATTTATGTCTTTTCTATGCCAATGAATTTTTTTGCGAAGTTTAAACTTGATCCGAGAATGAGTGTATGAAAAAATAACGTGTACACAATTTTACCAGACAGACAAAAAGACAAACAGACATAGTGTGTTGATATTAGCTTTGTAAACAATCGACATACGTGCATTTTTTGTTTTTGTGTGTTTTTTAAGACAGGATAATGGCTGTGTCACGTACTCTTTGTCTCTATTTAGCCCAAGGTTGTCGGCAGAATTTCAGCTACCTCAGGAAATTTCCATCATGCAGCAAAGTTATGTTTCGAAATAAATGTGATTGGTTAGAAATATTAATTATTGTACGTAGAGCTGTATTTATTGGTCAGTTTGATTAACCAAGCGGCAAAGAGATATTAGTCACATGGCAAAACGCCCATAGCTCTGTAAGATTTTAGATATTAGCGCCAGTCTCGTGTTGGAACTCAAGGGAAGATGACATAATTATATTATTGTGTCGATCATTTATTTAGTAGAAATATACACATTCTGTTCTATTTAAGTACATTTAACCATTGTAATTATTTGTGAATAGCTTTTCCAAGTTTTGAATTAAAGTATGTGTTTTAGACGAAGAGAAGTTTCTTCATTGAATATATAATAATATACTTAGATCGTCTTGTCGATTAGCAATTTCTAGATGATCCTCTTATCAACTAGCAACTTCTAAATGATCATCTTATCAACTGACGATTTCTAAATCCTCGGCGATCACGATCATTGGTTGTGCTGTTTAGATCAAGATAACCTTCAACATGACATCCATCTAGCACTATTGATGATCGTGACAGGCTGCTAAATACCATGTCGTCTGCTAACTTAATATACAATGCGTATCAGCGTATGGTGTTATTATGAATTATATTCTTATTTATTGTACTCACAACAAATTTCCGTAAGGATCAATAAAGCAGTCTTAGTCTATCTTTATTGTTGTTTTTTAATTATTGTGTGTGTTCCTGGTTTCATTCATTTCAGGATAATTGCTGCTAATGTGAATGTTTGCTGCTAATTTATTACATCATGCGTGTATCTGGTGATTTTATTTGATAGAGTCGGTGTATAATATTATGAATATTTTATTAACTTCTTTTAGAGGATGTTTGCTGTTCTAACTGTAGCGCTTTTGTCTTCAATAGAGTTGGTGGAAGGTAACTATTGAGAATTACTTTTTATATATTTTTTACACGATGAAATGTATAGAATTATACATTCGTTTAAAATAATATGTGTATCTGAAGAGAAATATTTTAGTTCTGTCCTACAGGGGCGTAGCTAGGGATTTGGGGGCCGGGGGATTGACCTCTTTGGGGGCCCCTTTCATTTTGACATTCGAAATATGACATGAGATAATGTACGCAAAAATATATAAGCCCAAAGTCAAATTGGCTCAGTATATCAGTAAACCTAACATTAAGACTCTTTTAATGAATAATAACGTTGATTATTAGTTATATAATGCACAAGTGACAAATCTCAATTGACATCGCTTCACCTCGTGCATTATGTGCAGCAAAGACATCTATAACATCAACTACATCGATACTTTCTAGTACTTGTGGCTTCACTGACATTAAAGCCATGATAAGCCTTTCTTGCGTCATTGTGCTCCTGAGATAGTTTTTGAAGAACTTGAGCTTTGAGAATGATCTCTCACATGACGCAATGGAAGTGGCCTGAGTTAGCGGTATTCGGAGGAGGTTGCAAAGTTTGAGCACACGTAATTCCCATATGAAGCCTGTTTCCTCAATATGTCTATTGGTGATTGTATTACAGGTTTTGTTGATGAAAAGTGCTCGTGCATCAATGACATCATTGAAAAAGCGATTTGCCATTTATTTCATCATACAAACTGGAAAAGTAGCACAGTTTGTCATAAGCGTGTCTTCATCTAACAGGTGTCTTGGTTCAAGAAGAAACCCAAAGGTATCCATTTTCTTTCCAGCCTTTGGAATCTGCCCTTCATCTCCATTTGAAATCTGTCCAGCACTTCTGTCGCAACACGTTTGAATTGCAGTTCTATTGACAGTCCCACATTAGAACTCAACTTCTCATCAAGTCTTTTCTTTCTTCTGGTTGTTTTGATTACAGGCAATCCATAGTATTCACTACCTGCTTTTGCTTTTTCGATAGATTGGCTTTTTGTCAGTTTCTCATCATTTTGCAGAAAGCATGAAAGGGTACTAATTTCTTCAGCAGCTTCCCGTATAATCAGTCCAGACTTTTATAGTTTCTTCTGACACAATTTGTCAATCAAATATATTAATTTAAGTATTTACAAATAAATTTCGGACACCCATTTGCCCCCCCCCCCCAGCTGGGGACCCGGGGGGATCTTAAAATTCTCCCCCCCCCCCCTTTACGTACGCCACTGCTATCCAAGAATAAAATTTTAGCTTGCGCAATGCAATAACTAGTTAAGGTTTTGCCACATGTGAAATGAAGAAAAGTTTTGCTTATATTTCTTTACCTCACAGTTTCCCGAATTTCTTTCCTTAACAGAACACTTCGCTCATTCTAAGTATTAAGCGGAACACTTTGCTTATTTTTTTATGGAGATTAATTCACGTGGTGGCCTACTTGTTAATTATTCCAGCAGTTCGTTGAACACCTATTCAGGCCTCGCGGAACACTATGATTCCGCGGAACATAGTTTTGGAAACATTTCCTTACCTCACTGTGACACTAAACATTAAAAGCAATGTTCACGTTTCTACATCAAATGTGTATCATTGTCCTAGAAACATCCATTGGTGCTTCTTAGGAAATACCATTAGATCAATGATAGGCTGTCCCCTATCCATGGTACCATATTGTAATTCAAAAACAATAAGCAATGCAATGTACTGCAAGTTCTGTGGCGTTTCGAACATGGTGCGAAGAGACACATTTCTCACAGGCCAATGATTTTTAGGGGCACGGAAGAATACCTTGTAAAGAAAAAGTATTTGGAATATCTGAATTAAATTGTAATCTTAGTTAATATGTAGTTTTTTTTTCTAGTTTCTACACCATTCCATGAACATATCACGGACTATTTATAAGGGGAGAGTTCATACAGCACACTGTTCCGTAGGTCTGTCCCTTGACACAGTTGATCACTAGCAGCACGCTGGCCTGTGTCACTTGTGTGTCACGTGTTTTAGCTGATCGCTACCCTACCCTACCCTACCCTAGTCCCCACTACATATTCTTCAGTTATAACACTATATTATGATGTTAAATTTTATCTAAATAAATGATATTTTTTTTTAAATAATTAATTAAAGGTGGATGTAACCGCATATGTACCTTTGAGCCAGGTGCTGCTAAGTACAACAGATTTGATCTACCTGATATTCTACCATCACTTTGCTCACATATAATAGTCGGCAGTGTTTACATTACTGATTCCGCAAATCCAAGATTTCTATTTGACGGGCCGGTCAACATACAGTAATGTATTTTAAATTATAATGTTATGCTGAACATGTATGCTCCCGAAAAGGTTTAAACATATTGTTTTTAGTTTCATTGCAATGCTTTTTTCAAAAATTCACTTTTTTTAAGTTAAAGAACTGCAATGTATGTTACAAAGCTTATATTACTTTGTATGTCTGTCTACAAAAAAGGTTGAACACGGTTTTTTTTCCCCCACACACATTCTCAGATCAAGTTGAAATTTTTGCTCAATTATTTCTTGTACCTGACGAAACAAGAAACAATAAATATATAAAAACAAAACAATTTGTTGATATTTTATGATTTTGTTTGGTATAGAACAAGGGGAAGAAATTGTACCTGATAGGTGTGGTTGTATAAGCTGAATAAGTTCCCTTTATACTTTATGTAAAGAATTAGGTCATCGCTTAAAAGTTTGAAACTAACAATAGGTAGCTGTGAAACTTTCTATTTTCATAAGCACATTGCTTAGTGAATTGGATTGAGCCCAGGAGTTTGGAATTCAAGTCATACAACATTTAAAAATAAATACATTAAAAAAAGCTATCACAATACAATTCACCCAGATACCCCCTACTTTCACACTCCCCCCCCCCCCTCCCCCGGCGATTCAGAGAGGTGACAGAATCAAATCGCATTGATAATGCTAAAAGCATGAATTCGCTGTAAACAAAAACAATTTGTAAAAATATTTTTAATCGCAAAGATTTTTTGTTGTTGGTCTAGGACTCTAGATCTATTTAATAGCATGAATGATCCAAACAAATGGATACAATTATACTTTGTATAAGCTTTTTTTTTTTTTTTGAAAGAACAGTGTTTTTTTAAATGTTTTTCTTGATATTATTATTTAAACTCTCTGTCTGTCTGATAAAAAGTATAAACTCGTTATTTCTCCCAGACCCATTCTGGGATGGAGCTGAAACGTTGCACAATTATTCATTCATTTCATTGTTGAAGATAGTACATGAATCATTTTTTAAAAAATTAGACAATTGGTCAATTAATTACTGGTAATTAAGTATTATTATTTTGTTTGATACTAAATAGGTAAATTAATCCTTCAGTATTCAGAGATATAGAGAAATATGTTATTATAAATTGATTTTATTTTATTTTGATTTAACAATTATTTATTGTACATATTAAAAGATGAATCGATAAAAAAAAATTAACCAACTAGTCAATTTATTATTGGTAATTTATTATTTACTTCGATATTTTAAAAAAATGGATATAACCTCCACATTATTGAGAGATATAGTTGCAACTGTGAAGTTCTTTCCCTTAGATAAGCCTTTTTATTTTAAAGCATTTTTATATTTTGCTTGTCGCTCCATCATATCGTTAACATTTTGTAAAACTATCACTTAAGATACAAGAGTCATTTGGGCGCAGCCGTTTTGGCGCAGCGACCGTTTTGACGCGAAATGTTACATGTCTTTAAAAAGAATAATAGGCCTAAATATGTGTTAGTATTTAAATATATTATATATTATAATATATATTTATATTGTATGTGTGTTTTTTTTCTTCATTACAGCCTCACTACATTAAAAGCTCTAAAGAAAGCAAATACCGACTTAATAATTGTGTTGCTAGTCAGCAGCCGTCGCGGTTACACACTTGACCCCACATTTCACCATATGATGAAGTCGCACGATGGACGACGAAATTTCGCTCTGAATGTCGTAAAGTATTTGCGCGACAATGATTATGATGGTATTCTATTAAGAAACGAATTTTCTGAAATGATGAAGTCTGACAAAAACGCTTATATTCTTCTTCTTAAGGTAAGATCTTTTTTTTTTATATATACTTCTCTATGTCTGTTATACTTCTTTATTTTTAGCTCACTTCTCTTCTCTTTTCTTTTTGTTGTTTTTCTCTATTCTGCTATACTTTTCTATTTCTTTTTAAATCTCTATTTTTTTTAAATCTCTTTTTCTGTTACATTTCTCTATTCTATTGTACTGTTATATTTCTTTTTACAAATCCTCTTATCAGCTTGCCAATCCTTCATCTCACACACGGCTCTAACGATTTTCCTGGAAATTCGACAGTTTATGTATATCTTTGAGAAAAAAATACTAGCTAATTGGCCACAAAGGGTAGACGTTAAGGAACAATACTCGAATCAAGGGGGAAAATACCAATTAGTCAATAAATTACTAATAATTATTTATTTTATACCAACAAGGGAAATGAATCCTTCAGTATTCACATGTACAGCTAAATATGTAGGTTCCGTCCCCTTAAATAAGTGTACACATTATTTCTCCCACACCCATTCTCGGATCAAGTTGAAACTTTAAATAATTATGTATGCATCTTGCAAAAAACGAATCAATTAAGAATTTAAGTTAACAACAAGGTAACAATTTTTTGAGGGAACTAAACCCAACAAATTTAGCCATATCTGTGAATACTTAATGATTAGTTTCCTTTGATGATATCAAACTAAATAATATATTACCAGTTGTTAATTGACTAATTGGTTACTTTTTTATATTATTAATTCTTGCCTTGTCTATGCCAATGAATAATGGTGTGAAGTTTTTACTGGATCAGAGAATGGATGTGGAAAAATAACGTTAACACACTTTTTACCAGACAGACAGAGTGAGTTGATATGATCTTAGTAAAAAATAAAGTATCTAGGGACGGGGCGTTATAAAGCAGGCCGACATGAAAGATACAACGGATGTGCCTAAGAAGTGTTTGTGTCTCTGGCTTGCGGGCCGCTCGATTGAAGGATGAAAGAGTCAATTAAACAGGGACAGAATATTGTGGGCAGAGGATGGGTTACAATGCAGTGAGATGTGAAGGCTACAACACTAAAAAGTGTTTGTGCTTACTCTATAATGGAAGATGGAAGGATGAAAGAGATTTTTAAAAAGGACTTACAGAATTTGCTAACAAAATGTTTTAGGGCTTGTGGAGCGTTGTAATGCTGGCTGTTTTATTAACGAGTTTAATAGTTTTCCGGACAATACCAATAATTCAACCGTAGCCTCGCACGGGTATACTATAGATATAAAACCAGCCATGAAGTAAACGTATATTAACACTTGTGTAATGGACCTCATTCACCAATCGTAAATAAACACCATTTAGTCACGTGATTCTCTATCTCTTCTATACAAATTACGTAATACACTAAGGCTGTCACGTGATACGTTTTTTTTCCGTTGTTTTATCAATATGATCACGTGGCTAAATGTTGTTTCCATTGTTAGCTGTGTTTTTTCATTATTTCATAAATATCTATGTTATGAAAATTGTATTCTGTATCGGTTATCGTTCTTATGTTTACATGTGCTTGTAACTCGTCCGTGAGAATGTGTTCACGAAATGTGTGTTGTGTAGTCATTCAGTGTATTAAAGCCATACTATACAGACATGGTTCTCGGCTCTCTTATCTTTATGTTCATAACAATTTAATACACTGAATCCAAAGCTGTGAAGTTGTTAGAATTTCGAAATGGATAGGATATTTCGGCCAGAGAAGTTTGACATCGAGCCCATAGCACCTCAAGCAGAAGAGCATTGGCAGCACTGGTATGAAACGTTTAAAAATTTTATATCAGCAGTATCAGTAGATAATCTTGATACTAAGAAACTACTGATAAACTATATCTTTCCTGCTGTAAATCAAATGATAATTGATAAAGAGACATTTGATGAAGCAATCCAGACTCTAAATGGCATCTACATTCAACCAAAGAATGATGTGTTTGATAGGCACAGGTTAGCTACTCGCAAACAAGAGCAAGGTCAAACTATAGACGCCTACATGCAGAAATTAAGAATTCTATCCAGAGATTGCAACTTCAGGGTGGTGACTTCTGAAAAACACAGAGAAGAGGCTATTAGAGATTCGTTTATCAATGGACTAGTGTCCAACAATATTCGAAAACGTCTACTTGAAAAGACTGTTTTGAGTTTAAAGGACGCCTTCGAGGAGGCTCGTTTACTAGAACATGGTTATCAGCACTCATTACAGTATGAATCATCACAGCCGGAAACGAATTGCGAGGCAACTACTCCCACCAATTCTTCGGCTTCACCCTTGCTAAATGTAACGATTCCTCAAAATGCTAGCAAGTGTTACTTTTGCGGCAGGGTTAAACATCCCCGCTCTCAATACCCTGCAAGGGAAGCCACATGCAACCAGTGCTCCAAAAAGGGCCATTTTCAGAGAGTTTGCAAATCTAGGGCTTCAAGAGTTTCGGCTATCACTACTGTAGAGCCTATGAATCTAAGCAAATCTACAATACCTATTTGCATTAACAAGGTGCTATTGAAAGCCCTAGTAGACACTGGGAGCTGTGAAAGCTATATTTCGACGCACATCGCTAAGAAGCACAAATGGCAGACATGTTCCTCAGGCAACAGAATCTTTATGGCTTCCACCCATCTATCTCGAATCACTCAAGGACATATCTACGCTAGCATACGTCTCAAAAATGAACGATACGAGGGAGTTAGACTTTCTCTACTAGACAATTTATGCTCTGACGTTATTCTTGGACTTGACTTTATAAGTAAAGGAAATTCAGAAATTTTATAGCGAAGGAAATTCAACAACTAATAAAGGATGAAATTATTAAACCATCTAGATCTCCCTGGCGTGCACAAGTCCTAGTCACAACAAATGACAGACATAAGAAAAGAATGGTTAAAGACTACAGCCAAACCATAAACCGGTTCACTCAACTAGACGCCTACCCTATGCCTAGAATTGATGAACTAGCAGAAAAGATTTCCAAGTACTCTGTATATAGCACTTTAGACCTGAAAAGTGTATACCATCAGATTCCTATAAAAGAAGAGGAAAGGCTGTTCACAGCCTTCGAAGTATGTGGGAAACTGTATCAATTCCGTCGGATTCCGTTTGGCGTTACGAATGGAGTCGCCTGTTTTCAGCGTACGATTGACAAAATCATCGAAGACGAACGACTCACTGACACTTTTGCTTATGTGGACAATGTGACCATCTGCGGTAAGGACTCTGAATCACACGACCGAAACCTACAGCGATTTCTTGATAGTGCTCAAAAGTATGGAATCACTTTTAATGAAACAAAAAGTGAAATTAGCACTGCTAAAGTGAGACTGTTAGGATACGAGATTTCCAGAGGACAACTTAAGCCGGATCCTGAGAGATTTCGCGCTCTAAGGGAATTACCCGTACCAGTGAACATGCGTGAACAGAAACGAGTAGTGGGTCTTCTAGCTTACTACTCACAGTGGATGCCTAACTTTTCAACAAAAATTAGCCTGTTAACAAGAAATCAATAATTTCCTGTCTCCGAAGAAGTCAAAAGAACATTTGAAAGGTTGAAAATGAGCTTGAAAAAGCCGCCGTATATACTATTGATCCGAATCGCCCTTTAACCGTTGAGACGGATGCTTCTGATATAGCCATTGCAGCTACCATCAACCAAGATGGCCGGCCCGTTGCTTTCTTCTCTCGCTCATTAACAAAAAGTGAAAGAAAACATTCTTCAGTTGAGAAAGAAGCATATGCCATTGTTGAGTCGTTGAGGAAATGGAAACATTTCTTAGTTGGTAAAGCTTCACACTTGTTACGGATCAGCGATCTGTCTCTTTCATGTATAACAAGTCAAACAAAGGAAAAATTAAAAATGAAAAAATCCAGAGGTGGAAACTAGAACTCTCGTGTTTCCACTATGACGTCATCTATCGCCCTGGCAAGCAGAACACTGTAGCTGATACATTTACCAGAAACTATCTATCTGCTATCACTCGCAATGACCTTAAATTGCTGCATACTAGTCTTTGCCACCCGGGCGTTACTTGACTATTACACTACGTAAGGACTAAAAATCTTCCATTTTCCTGTGATGACGTCAGAACTGTGATAGAACAATGTCAAACTTGTGCAGAACTAAAGCCCCGTTTTATTTCGACAGCCGACCGGAGAACTGATTAAAGCAACTCAACCTTTTGAGAGAATTAGTATGGATTTCAAGGGACCTCTCCCTACTGTTTCAAGAAATAGATATCTACTTACCATTATAGATGAATTCTCTAGATTTCCATTTGCATTTGCATGTCCCGATATGTCTTCCTCTACGGTCGTTAAATGTCTCAATGAACTATTCGCCCTATTAGGATTTCCAGCGTACGTCCACACTGACAGGGAAATTTCGTTTATGTCTACAGAGGTGCAGCATTTCCTCCACGAGAGAGGAATTGCAACCAGTAGAACGACCCCTTACAGTCCGAGAGGGAACGGACAAATAGAGAAACTTAACGGGACTTTATGGAAAGCCATCACTTTGGCTCTACATTCTAAGGAATCGGACATAGCCAAATGGGAACTAGTACTAAATGATGCTCTGCAATCTATCCGGTCATTACTATGCACTGCAACTAACAGGACACCACATGAACGACTTCTAGGGTTCAACCGAAGAAGTGGTTCCGGAACATTCTTGCTAACATGGTTGACCAGTCCTGGTCCTGTCCTGCTGAAGAAGAACGTTAGATCATCTAAATACGATCCCATAACAGAGGAAGTTGATTTGGTAACATGCAACCCTCAGTACGCTGTTATCCGAACACCAAACGGCCGAGAGGAAACTGTCTCATTACGAATGTTAGCCCCTAGGGAGGAACAACAAGTTATAGAAAATGAGAATCAGAGTGGAACAGAGCTTGATATTGGCTGCCCCTTCCAAAGCTCACCTCCCAGGAATCAACCGACTGATCCTATCATGCCTGAAGAAACCACCATCACCACCGAAGACATAGCCAGACCGTCCGAAACTCAAGCAGATGAAACTACACATACATACAATCTTAGAGTAAGGAGAACTAGGCCCAACTACAAAGTGTAAAAGCTCATCAGCTTACTAGAACTATTATTTTGTTTATTTTACTACTTTCATTTGGCTTTGTTGACTTTAATGTGATATTTGATCTATCATGATATATTCTCATAAGCTATTTGATTTACCATGTTATATCAATATGTTACATAATTTCATGCTATTCTACATTGTTTGTCTACTTGAATCTCTATTATTATTCCACACTTACTTAATTCTTTTACTGTTTATAATACTAACTAGCATAATTTGAACCGGGGGTGAATGTTATGAAAATTGTATTCTGTATCGGTTATCGTTCTTATGTTTACATGTGCTTGTAACTCGTCCGTGAGAATGTGTTCACGAAATGTGTGTTGTGTAGTCACTCAGTGTATTAGAGCCATACTATACAGACATGGTTCTCGGCTCTCTTATCTTTATGTTCATAACAATCTATAAAGTCATTTTAAATGACTATATTTTTTTGTACAAAGGAAACTGCTGCAGCTATCCGAAATGAGGCGATGGCATCTGGAAAACAGAAGCTTCTGTTTTTATCTACAATATCTGAGATAACAAAAATGGACTCTCTTGAGCTCAACGCTAATGTGAACGGAATATGTCGATAAATGTATTTTTTAAATTGCAAAGCTTATATCAACTCATTCTGTTTGTCTGTCTGGTAAAAAGTGTGTCCGCATTATTTCTTCCACACCCTATTTCGGATCAAGCTGAAATTCTGCTCAATTGTTTCTTGTATTTGATAAAACAATAATCAATTTAAATAATTACCAAATAATTAATTAACTACAGAAAGCAACTGAGACTACTTGAACGCTTTCACCATGTTTGTGCTCCATCGTGGACATATATTGGCAAGACCGCACTAAAAACAGCGATGTCCTTCAGAACGCCTATAAGGACAGTATAGAGAGACTTAATATGGTCCGACAGAACGCTGGGCAGGACACATATCCTGTATGGGGGGGGGGGGGCAAACGATATGCCAAAAGCAGTCTTTTTATGTTGAGCTGAAAGGTGGTCGACGTAACAGAGGTGCCCCACAGCAACGCATTTAAGAACAACTTAGGGGCCAACTTGCTTTAACTGACATAGAAGAGAGAACCTAATGGCATGCGGCTTCAGAACTAGACAGCTGGAGGTCACTTACAAAGGTCGCGGAAGACACAGTTGAGACCAAAAGAAAATCCGCTGCCGAGGACAGACGTAGACGGCGAAAAGAAAATCTAAATCGACCATCGGCGGACAATGGTCATGCCTGCGCTGGGTGTGGCCAAAACATGTAGGTCACAGTTCGAATTTAGGTCGTTCCTTTTTTTTTTTAAGTAAATGATTTTAAAAAGCGATAACGATAACGTTCATCCAGATATTCCTTTGTTTCTCCCTTCCCCCCCCCCCCCCCAGTTTTCCAACTGGTCCAGATAAGTAATTGGATCATAACGTAGTGACAGCTAAAAGCAGGAAATAGCGCTAAACAAAAACAATGAGTAAACAATATTTCAAAATCGCACAGATCTATTGTTGTTGGTCTAGATCAGCGGTTCTCAACCTTTTAAGCTCGCGACCCCTTTTTACAATCCCCACTCTGCGGCGACCCCTATCCACACAGCAATAGAAGAATAGTCAAAAACAATCCATATTTTCGATGGTCTTAGGCAAATCGTCAATCGACCCTGTCGCGACCCACAGGTTGAGAGCCCCAGGTCTAGATCCTATTAAAATTGACTGATCCAAACTAATTGATACAATCATATACAATAATACTTCGTATAAGCTTTGTTGTTGTATTTTAAAAGTATTTTAGCGGCCCCCGAAAGGGGAAAAGATGCTATTAGTTTTGTGCGAAATGTCTGTCCTTCTGTCCGTCCGTCCCGTTTAGATCTCGTAAACTAGAAAAGATATTGAAAATCCGACGTCACAATATTTTAGACCATTCAAAGTTCTGATGCAACGGCAACGTTTTTTTTCTGAAAGCGAAAAATCTAATTTTTAAAATCAGTTATGCAAGCAGTTTTTTAAAGAGAAAAAGCTAATTAGTATGCATTATAAGTTAGACCTATATTAAAACTAATACTAATCTTGTAAACTATATTTTGGTGAACTCTCCTGTTGAATCTGTACAGTAATAACGCCATGAAATCTTCTATTGGGAGCCTTTAGAGGCTCGCAAGCTGTCAGCTGCTGAAGTAATAGCATTATATAGGTTCGAAAACCCTTATACATGTTTTTGGTACCAACAACTGTGAAAGTAAGAGACAGACTTGTTGGTAAGTCTTTCGGTAGTGCGACTTCCTTCAAGGTTGAGATCTTCCCAATAGAGGAGGAAAGGCTGAAAATTACCCTACATTGGGTATCGCCTTCAATTGCGAAAACCAGAATTGTTGAAATCATGGAAACATTTGCAGAGCAAGGATCCACGGTGGAGGTGACGAAAATAGGTGCTTCTGACAAGTGGGTTTCCTTCATCAAAGCAAAAAAAGATGCACCCATCCCACACTACATCCAGCTACGGTATGAAGGGGACCCCAAAATTTATAAAGTTCTAGTCACGATACCAGGTCGTTGGCAACAATGCTTACATTGTGGACTAGACCAGCATTGGTCAAATCAGTGCCCCACCCGAAAGGCCGGCCCGGCTCGAACTGTGCCTCCCAAGGACAAACCTGGCCCTCTGAGCTATGCACAGGCGGTCAAAGAAGGTAATCCCAAGGAGAAGGAAATCGAAAAATGGTTGCAGAAGGATGGCTTCACGATGGTAGAGAAGGGTAAAAAAGGAGTCTTCAAAGTTTCGCCAAAGAAGATATCTAAAGTGTCGGATGTCGCGGCTATTGATGATGGTGGATGCAGCTACTTCATCGGATGTTGCCAGTACACCAGAGATAGCTGTGGATGCGGAGGTTGGGACCCCCCAGAGTGGCGAAGATTTCAAACTAAAAAAGCGGTTCCGCTCTAGAGAGCATGTGAAGTCCGCTCCTGGGTCTCCGACAAAATCGAAAAGGAAGAGATGCTTTTCTGTCTCCTCGTGTGAGGATCTTTTCGCGAGCCCGCGTATTATAAGAGAAGTTGTAAGCCCACCTAACACGAGTCTTGATGTTAGTGCGTTGGACATTCCTGAGACTCCACCCACATTGGTTATAGATGAGGGGGGAACACCCATAACCAACCACTAAAACTGGTTAAATTTACTTTTACACCCAGTCATGACAGACAGTACAATTTTATCATTAAATATACGTAGTCTTAGGAATAAGCAAAAATACATTGTTCACCTATCAAGAAAATACAGGCCAGACTTTATATTCATTCAAGAAACAAATATAGACACACATTATAAATCACACAAATACACATCCGACATAGGGCTGAAAGAGGGCTGGTTTAGCTTAGGTAACGAGTGTAGAGGGGTAGCTATTTTTCTAGTCTCAGATAGGTTTAAAGTAGTGCATGCATTTAAGGACACCAGGGGAAGAATAGTGATCATTAGAGTAGAATCAGGAAATCAAACATTTACACTTGCAAACATCTACGCACCAGCAAAGAGCGCGGAAAAACAGGATTTTTATGAAAATTTAATCGATATACTAAATAACAATTATAGAGAGGATACGCTAATCATAGGGGGGGATTTCAACTACATAACTTCTGCATTAGATAAACAGACTACTTTGGCAGTGGGCCCTGCCTCTCATAAAACCTCTCCGAATCTTAATTTCTTAGAGGAGATAGAGAGGAATTCTCATTTAGTTGACGCTTACAGGACACTAGAACCTATGGGTCGTGACACTACCATGGTGCAGAGGTCATACCCCGTCTCGACACGCTTAGATAGAGTGTATGCTCCTAATCATTTCTATATAAGTCGGGTGTCGCATTTGGAAGAAACATTAGAATACACAAACCACAAAGCGGTGTTAGTTACTTTGGACATAAAAAACAAAGAAATTAAAAGAAAATTAGAAGTACTGTAAGGGACTTATTAGAAGCAAACTGTGGCAACTATGTAAATGTTAACTTGTCAATTGTATTAAACAAGCTGCCAAAACTAAAAAATAAAATGATACATAACTTTAACTTAATTATTGTTTCCGAATACAGGAACCTT